>JASGCC010000057.1:633373-1993916 GCA_030067915.1 Hydractinia echinata
GCATTGATATCGTGTTGCTTTTTAACCTAGAGCTAGGCAGAAATTAATACAACAGGGCCGAGCAATAGCGGTTTTACAGCCGTTATACCCCTGTTTATGTTTCCGGAGACTTAATTTCAGACCGAGCAATAAACCCAATGATATATACAATAAAAATTCCTGACTCCCCTATTAAAATTTCGATCATTTTGCTGATAAAAAGTGTAATGACGTCAAAATTAATTTTGATGATGTTTCTCACTTTATGCAGGAGCTCGTATCCAGATAGTTCGTCGGACTTACTAGAAGTAGCTTTTTTCGCATTGTTTTATCTTAGTGCTGTCTTATTAAATGTAAATCGGGCATATAAGTTAGATTTAATTTCAAAGAAAATCCAAAACGTTTGCACCACTTTCTGCTGCTATGAATTGCAAATTACCGAACAAACAAAAATGACACAAATATTGTTGAAACATTTTAAAAACGGAGACAATTGTGAACATAAGTGGACATGAGACAAATCAGGAAATCATAAATCTGACTTAACCACTCACCTTCCCCAATCTAATGTTATGATCAAAACATCCGCCCAAATGCAGGTTTAGAGTGTTTTCTGAAAATTTCATCCAAAAACATCTGATTAACACGTTTGGCAAAGGATTTAAAGGATCTTTATTCGCTCAATGCTTTACGTGAATTGAACGTGGTCTTAGAAGTCTCGAGAGGGCTTTTAAATGTTCGATCACTTTTTTAGTGGTATTGTTACCCCGATATTGTGTATTACAGTGTAACTTTTAGATGCGTTTTCAGTAAATCTATGTTTAACTGTCGCAGATAAACGCAGTGCCAGTTCCCTTTTACGTCTCGCAGCATCAGAAGGCTGCAAACCATCTATCAAAACTAGAACATGTTCCTGATTACAAACAGTTTTTGATTCTCCCATGCCCCTTTTTCAAAAAAACCCTGTAATTTCCCTTTCGTCGCTTAAATTGAGTGTCTGAATTTAGCTGTATAAATCTTATCATTGTTCGCTACATCTTACAATTCCTAACATGTTCATTCAAAGATCGATTTTATTTCGTGAGGCATCATGTCATTTCCTTTCAAGAATTAAAAAAGCTTACCACACGCATCAAGTATATCGAGATAAGACACAACCAAACCAAAAATATTTAGCTTTGAATTTTGCAAGAAGGCCTGAAATTTTCGCCTTCGTCTTGTTACGCCCAGGCTCTGTTAAGGCATTTTCAATTGCCATTATAAAACAAGGCGTCATCTTTAAAAAACTTAGCTGGTCTGAATAAAACTATACTTTTAAAAGAGCACTTACAATTTATTATTTTTATTTAGTAATGGCTTATTATGCATGCCTATGTACATGTTAGCAATATTAGCTAAACATGTCGTTTCTCATAATTGCCAAAGTCATGTTTTTCACTAAGCTTTAAGAAGAACCTTATTTTCATTCAAAATGTCAACAATGGAAATCTGTTTAACTCGCCGTTTTTTAGTCAATCTTTTTTAACATTTCTCATAATCTTTTAATGTTTTTGTAACTAAATCCGCCATCTTTATAGTAAATGGTTGCATATATTACGACGCGCGAATAAATTATCTATGTCACTATTATCTATCACCAGGGGTTTTTTCGCCGCCGGCCCTGATGTTAAAAAGGCAAAATCCCCTGGGGACGAGGTTGTCACTTGACATCTGGAAAACTTCGTCCTTCAATGTTGTGGCTGATTGATGACACAAAACAAGATTAGCCATTCCATCCCTCAGAGTTAAACCGAAAGGATGTTGTGTATCCAAAATATTTTTGTAAAAAGATGGATAAAATTTTTCACCATCACCATTGAATGATTTTATGACGTCTTTCACTGAAGCATATGAGGGTAAAATGTTGTCAAGAGCAATAACTTTAAAACATATTGAATTCATCAGTGATTTTTTGCAGATAGCACACATCACCAGCTAGCTTTACAACAGATTCCTCCATGTATTTTTTGAAACGCAAAGGATGTAGCAATTGTTCAGTCTCTTTGCCATTCGTAGTTGATTTTTCACAACTTGGTGCCATGGATTTATCTATTTCTTTGCTTTGATGTTTGGCGACGGTATGGCGTGTTAGAGACCCAAACTTTGGTACAAAAACTACAGCTGAATGTGACTTTCGCATCCTCTTCGGGAATTTCACTCACTACTGCAGCTAGATCCACTTAAAAACCTTCGTTACTCTATAAAATGTCACCTATGGATTCTAATATTACATCAAGATCTTCGCAAAAGAAGCAATCTTTCTTCGAAGCAGACATTTCACAAAATATGATCCCCTTACATTGGGCCACCCCCTCTTAGCCGAGTACTTCTTCTGTTTTTAGAGTTTTGGCCCGGAAATCTGTTTTTCTTATGACAATGTCCCTATTTTCGTACAGAGGAGAGAGAGCTTCTTCCCCTTTAGAAAGTTAAAAAAAATTGATATTTAGATATTTTGATTGCTTGAAAGATGATTTTTCCCTTGGTGCTTTTTAAATTATATGAATTTTCAAATCATTAATATTTAATGGACCAACTGTTATTTCATTGGTTAATTCTCTTCAGACAAAAGCAAAGCTTTAGTAAGTCCTAGACAACTATTTTTTTCTCGCGAAAAAAATGTTTTAGGCGTGAAAATAAATTTCACGATTTTTTTAGATCCTTGACTTAATTCCCATTAATACTGCCCTTATTGTAATTTCTGCAAACCCTGAAATAAAAAATAAACAACTTTATGAGACAAAATTGGATTAATTACAACATAGATTTGTTGTTATTTGACACTAGGCGAGATGTCACCGTAGCGTGAATAATCTGACTTTATTCAGTATGGCCCATTCCCCCGTCATTTAATTTTTGATTACCACCAAGATTTGTACTTAGTTAAGGTATCTAGTAGTTACTGTTCAAAATTGTAGTAATTTCTGACAGCTTCATATTTTCGACCGCGGTGATTAACAACACATAACCGTACTTTGGATTACCTCTTTGTACTAAGAATGTGCGAAATAACTTTGAATAGATGCAAAGAACGAACATATGATGACAGGAACATAAGTGATGGTCAAACCCCTTAAATTTTCTTCGCACGGGTGTTAGTAAGTAGGGCGATTAAAAATAAGTAAAATAACATGCGTCATTCAAAAAGGTAAGACAGATTGGATTAATTAGTGTACCCAGGTAGATTAGTTTTGTTATCAAAAATTTATATAAATAACAGTTTTTTCAAAACCAATCCAAAGTGTGATTTAGCTTGCGACAAGATGAAGCCAGTCTTACTTGCATTGATGTTGATATGTGTGTTTTGGTCCCACAGTTATATGGGCAGGAAGACCATATATATGGGACAAGGGTAGCAAAGTCGTCTATGGGTGCTATCACGGAAAGTGCTGGAATTATTGTGGACTTTCATGGGTTAATTGTAGACTACTTATATTTTTGCAGAAAGAGCAAAAGGTAACTTGTGTAGATGAGTTTTAAGAAGATAATGAGATCTTAAAATTCTCTTCATGGTTTTTTCCTCTTTGTTGGAAGAAGTTAGCTACTAATATTATTCACAACGTACACAGACCTCGTGGCAGTAACTTCGCAGGGAAGGTTCACAAAAGTGAAACTTAAATATAGCCCTCTTGGTTGTATGAAGAAAGGAGTTTCAGTCTAAAATGTTTCATCGTGTCGATACTTGTTCAAATAATAGCACATACATGCTTTTATAGGAACCCACAGTTTGAAGGAATACTTTAAATGTTCTGAACTTTTTCAATCTATAGCCTAAAAATTACTCTTAAATTATCTTCTTGTTTTAAAGGAATATTTCAGTACTTCTTTATATTGACGAAAACTTAAATGTTCTTAATATGTTATAAAGTTCCGGACCTCTGAAGGCGTATATTTTTTATAGTTTGTGTTGTCAAGGCATTGTTTTTTTATAGTTTCTTGTTAAAATAAAAGTGTATAGTTAAAATTACAAAGTACACATAAACATTTTAAGCTAAGGTCACAAAGAATACTTGAAAAAAATATGACGTTACAATACTAACATATATGTACAAATACTATTATTATAAACAATCTATAACATTCTCGGTCTCTCATTATCATATTTGCTATTGCTTCATTCTTCTTCTCGGCATCCTTCACTTCAAGGTAATTCCCAGGGTCTGTTTTCTTGGTATTCACCAAAGATTTTATACGGATGTCTTTTGATGGCTAGCTGAATATATTTGCGTTCACGTTAATTGTCGATTACTTAGTTGATTACATGCTCAATATTGATCATCCTGATTTTAGTTTGAATTGTTCCCAGAAGAATTAACAATTGTGACACATTTCACTTTCGTTGCGGATACTAAATTTTCTTAGAAGTATAGCAGATTATTGCAGATTATTGTATTAAAAGTTTATGAAATATAATTTTGCTTAGCATTTACCTGTTTGGTAACAAAACAATAAATGGCTCCCTCTCCGGAAAGTACATGTATATAAGAGGAAATGTTAGCAATTTAAATAAATAAACGATAATATGATTCCTAATTTCTTGCCCGCTTTAGTTATTATGACACTTCCAAAACTTTTGATAGGTTCTCCCAAATGCAATCAAACTTGGTAAAGTTGTAGTATGTTCTAACAATAAAAAATGGTAGTAGAATTTTTTTGCTTATGTCAGCAATTTTTCTGTGACGTCATTAAAAAGCTTGAGATTTGTACAAAATACCACTATCTGCCTACAATGCAATTACTTTAGTTCTACAATCAGTAAGAGGAAAATATTGCCACAGATTGCCACATATAATGCTAATGTTTAAAGCTGACTGAGGTCTTAGGATCTTAGATTATTTGGTTAAATCCAAACAAATAAACTGTGTCAATTGCATCATCCACGGGCCTTATCGACTAGCATGACCCTTTCTCTGATATTTCAGAATGATGTTATTATTCGGTAATTTCGACGTTTTAGACAATGCCACTAGAGCATTCTAAACGCTGCTTAGCGTACTTGCGTTTTATACAGAACATGCATTTTTGCCAGCCACAAGACTACGGAGTATTGACAAGGGAATGGTTTTTTGCAAACTTGAAAAATGCCTTAAAAACCGCCGTTGCGACAAATTTTCTATTACCAACAAAGATATCGAGAACCACCTAAAAGTTATTAATCTTACGATCTTACGGTTGTTACATATTTTTTATGATAAAATGGCAAAAATCGTCCGATAATCCGATTTTCCGACTTTCAAGTAAAATCCTAAACAATTGGGAAAGAAGGATAATCGCATGTCAACGTTTCTGGAAGAAGTAATGTCATGTTGTAAGTTTTAATCCTAACGGAAGTTAAATCTTTTTATTATAAAGTTTTCATAGAAATTTATCTGTGTAGTCCAAGGAGGAAAAATTCGTAACATGTGTATCGGATACACCTTGAAATAAGGGGAATGACTATTCAGGTCATTTTGAACTATTATTGTCAAATCACCGACATCGTCTAAAGACAAGTTTTGTCATCGCACTACGTGCTTTGTGACTCCTACTCTCTTAAGGGGTGGTTTCGATCAATAGCTAAAATCTTAGGTTGTGTGAGGTATGGGACCTAAGCGTTAAGCAGGTGTCTAGTATATAAATATAACATCCAGGAAATATAGTTAAACGAATTTAGTAAAAAATAAATCTGGCAGGGGAGCGGAGCGAATAGTGTTTCGTTTTCATATCGTCTAGAATGAGAGTGGTGTTCTTTATAGTTTGGCAATGAGGTAGAAAAAAAGAAAAGTGCGATAAATTCCGATTGTGTATTGTACATTTGCCTTGACTAAGAAAGTTGGCGGGTTTTTTAAGTTTAGTGTTTCTTAGGCTATATAAACGCTACAACGCGAATGTTTGGCACTTGTGATGTTTCATTTTGGTAGCCTAGAGCAAGGATTCTCTGCAATCTTCAGAAAATTGCTTAACACGTAATCATAACTGGATCGATTTTATGATAAGAGACAAACAACCTAAAAATAATGTTTTTAAAAAAACTTTCGACGTGACTAAAATGTGGCCGGTTGTTTGAAATTATTATGCTGTAATTCCCAAATTATGTACTTAGGGAAATAAAAAACGTATTGGTAAAGGTTTGTCGCATTTTCTTTCTTTTGCACCAGGTGCTCTTAATATAAACATAAACGTATGTGTAGATGAGTATGTAGCATGACAAGTGGGAGTAAAAAATAACTTTTTTATTTAGAGATCTTATTTATGCACGTTTAAATTTTACATTTTCTTAAAAAAACTTTTTACTAGCTAACGCCAACGTTTTTGCAACATTGTCCATGCTTTGTAGCAACGGAAGTCTGTTTAATCCGGCATTCCACCAACGACTACTCTCTTTGCAAGTTGTGTTTACTTTTTAACTGCATGTTTTCTTCACAAATGCACGAAATCTTGTTGTCTTTATTTCAATTTAAATTGCTTTCCCGATGAATTAACAATTGTGACACATTTCACTTTAGTTGTTTTTGTTTGTTGTTTGGTTTTCGAGGATTTTGTTTGTATGGTTGAACCTAAAAGATACAAAGCATGCAAATTAAAAATGACGTTAAAAAAAGATAAATACAACGTGAGAAAGATTACTAATATGATCTTACTGCACTCAACACAACAAAGAAAGGTAAAAAAAATTTATCGGATAACATTTGACAACGAAAAATAAACGGATATTTACCTGATTTGTTGAAGAACTTCATTTTGTCTTGAAAAATGTTTTCTCTGTTAGTGTTTGATTCTATCCTAAGTTATCTTAAGTAAGTTTAGTTGAACCAACATATCCACTTTTGCTTTATATAGCCATTAAGAGAAGTTTTGTAATGCGTGGTGAAGTTTCATGACGTATTTTGATGCTTTCGTAAGATTAGAAATGTCAATATTTAATTGAATTAATTAAATGAGTCTCTAAAATTGTTTTGTCTAAAAAGTTATGTGTAGCTCTTTTAAGCAATTTAAAAAGAGAATGTACGTAAAACATTACAATGCATATTTAAGAATAGTTTCGATCGCGATTCTTCGTTGCACTATCTTCCGTCCTATCAGTTATAAGATAAGAACGGAGGATTGGAAAGTGATATAGCTACACTGTTTGGACTCCAGAAATCCTAATTCATTAACGCTTTTAAAAGGAAACGCATGAGAAAGGTTTTGTCACTTAAACCTAAGGGAACTTGCTCTTTGTAGATAATGAAAAATAGTATCCAGACTGCGAAAGAGGAAAAACGCATGAGAAACGTTTCGTCCCTTAAGATTAAGGGAATCTTCTCTCTGTACAAATTAAGAATGAGTATCCAGACTGGGAACAAAACAAAGTCATATAGTCATCATGCTTCCAAATACTTTTTCTTCAACCACTTAAAACGATTGGAAAAATTATTGTTTTACGTTGAGAGAAATTTCATTTGCATTATTTGCATTTATATAAAGTGTCACCTCGGAGCATATACACCCAAAAGGTACCTGATAACATGTGATCATATAAATTTAACACTAAATACTCGCCCGTGCGCCAAACACTCATTAATTAAGGGGAAAAAAGCATTTTTCGTGTTGTTTATAATTGGCATAAATTTTCTATAATCAAAATAATTGGTTTTGCGTTTACAAAATGGCAACAACATATTTGTGGTTTTCCACAACTATTTTATGTGACTTTTTATGCGACTGATAAAAAAATTTGAAACAATTTTTCTTAGCAATAGACTTTTACAATTTTAAGAATTTTAGTAAGTGAGTAAGTAAGTAACAGGAAGTTTGAAAGTCCTTGGGGATTCTACCCTAACGGCTGGTTCTTCATCCCCTCCGACTGTAACTATGTTGCATTGCGGCCAGAGATACCTGTATCATTGCTCTGACTCGCTGCCACACAAGCCGATTAGCGCCTAGTAGATGGCACCACATGGGCTGACAACGCTACATTTAAAGGGCCCCAGAGTGAGGACTCGAACCTGAAACCATATAATTAAAAACCGAATGCGCTGTCACTACACTACATCTCCGCATTATTTTTCGACAGTTTACACAAAATTAAAACAACAACACAAAACTAGAAAAATTCAAATTTTCATCTTCAGATAAGCTATACATTTATTCAGATATAAATTTAGATAAGCATTATCGTCGCAAACTATTTTTGTTGTCGAATGTTTTACTTTAAATCAATTTAATTTTTCACACTTCTGTTTATGCACTGGAAATAATATTGGAATGCCACACACACGCAAGACAACAATAAGACTGCCCGTTGTTAGTTTGACAGTTATTAGTATCTCCCTACTGAAATGCTGACATAAGAGTCGCAACGACGGATACAAAATGCCATACCACCACAACTTTTCTTTTAAGTCTATTTATACTAGGTTTCTTGGTAATCAAGTATGCTGAGGTAAGGGTGTCTAATCTAACTTAAATAATTTTTGAATGGCATCTACTTAGTCTCTGTTTTTACTCTTCAATGAATCCTGCAAAATCTGGTCTAAACTTCCCCGGCTATCAACAGAATGATTTATAATCTGTAGTATATCCAAGTGGCTCCATGTTTAAATATTTACAGGTTGTTTAAAAGTTGTAGATATCAAGCCGGTATAGCTCTCATATTAAACATTGCTAATAGCACGCTGCCATATCTCTCACAATAAATCAAAAAAGTTGAACCCAAAAATGAATCATGATCCGTATCCGTTATGAATTCTCACAGTGTACGGTATTTCAAGCTTAGCAACATTATTCGAAGGACCGTACACGACCGACATGACATTGAAGTGGAGAAAGAGATATTTTGGCATGTTTTTTCTCAATTGAGGGAACGCCGTATGTTTGCTTTGCAGCTACTTGTGGCTTTATTTAATTTCAAATTGTCGAGTGTACGATAGTGCGGCTGAATAGGTACTAGAAAACGATAAAGAGAGTTGCTATGATCGCTGCTGTGCAGTTGTTGTTTAAAATGATCATGGGAGAGGCAGCATGTGGCATTCCAAACATGTTTTATCAAAAAAATGACCTTTTCATCCGCTAATTCGTCTTAATCTTGGTGCGGAGTTTAAGCAATCGTGCAAACTTCGGAAGAACGTTATTTCTCGCAGTCGAAAGGCCTAATTTTTCACAATTGTTTCGCCGTAGATCAAAAACATTTTACCAGCGTCTCTCCGGTAACCAGTAATATTGGAAGATTATCGCTAAATTCATGTTGGTACGAATTTATGTTGAAAACTGTCTAATTCGTCTTAATTTTTTTAATTTTTTTTCGTAAAAAAAGGGGGAAGTATTCTAACCTTTGTGGATAAAAACTTTGAAAAGTTGACATTTGTTCCTAGGCAAAACAACGCTTGCCAGCTATACGTTCACCTCCGCAATAAAGTTAAAACCTTGACATGCCCAATCTGGCTCATCTGGACAGTAAACGAACTAGCTAGTCTTACTAATTAGCTACTCCCTATTTAGCTACAAAGTTTAAGTGATATTTAGCTTCTTCTTTCAGCTAGCTAGTTAGCACTTTGTGTGTTGAAGAAGTCTTTGAACCTTATCTACCTAGCTACATTACCACACAGCCTTGGTTATAGTCCTGACTACAAACCAGTGTCATTCATTAAACCGTTTAGAAGCTGGCTAGGTAAAAAAGCACAAAAAGAAGCACAAACGTAGCACACCAAACGTTCTTCCACGCTCAGATCTTCTTACAGCAACAGTTATGACAACCCAGTTGTGTTTGTCCTTTGAACGAAGTTAGTTTTTGTGTAAAAGAAAAACATTGTCAAGAGGTACATTTATCTGGACCACAAACAAAATATATAAAAATGTCCAAACTTTTCAAATAATAACAATTATGAATTGTATTTTGCAAATACAAAACTAAACTTCTATTAATATTTACAATATAACTTAACAATAAATTGAATGTTATATTTGTAATAATAGATCTGTAAAAGACATTTTCACCTGATGTTACTGCATCAGACAATATAGGTTAGACCGCCCGGATAGGGTGTGTAGGGATTTTTCATTTCCTTGGTACACTTCGCGAAGCAAACGGACTTCACAATTTCGCTTCGCTCGCGAAGCTCAATTACTTTTTAACAAAAAATTATGAAATAAGTCGGGTTGTTGTGTATGCCATTTGACAGGACTGGTAAAGTAATTAATCATTTATATTATCGTGCATTATTCCTTTTCAGCTGTCATACCAACGTTTATGTTGTTACTTTAATTTAAACTGTTTTCTAGATGAGTTGACAACGGTGACACATTTAACTTTTGTTTTCCCAGTGGTTGTTTTTACTTGTTGTTTTGTTGATGTTAGTGTGGATGATTTTGTTTGCTGTTTACCTACAGAAAGTATGGCACAAATGAATAATTTCTTATAGCTACTCTTTACATGAACGAAGGTTATTTGACAATCAAAACACTCAGGAATAGTTCAAGCAATCTAAGCAGGTTGTAAAAAAGTAATTTGTTACCTGTTTTGCCAAAGATTTTCATTTTGAAAAAAATATTGATTGTACACTTCTGTTGACACGACCGTCTGACTTTTGTAGTAATTTGATCTGAGCATTTTTTATAAAGTAGATAATTTTATAATCTATAATACGAAAGCAGTAGGAGGCCGGAATGTAGAGACGTTGCTAATGGATAATTAAGCCGTAATTGGCCGAGGTAAAATTATATATGCCCTCTTTCGTAATCGCTTTCAGTTTAATTTACAAATGGTAGCGATTTCTCAGCTTCTGATTAATTTCGGTTGTGCTTTTATGCACTTTCGTAGATTTGTTTATTTAGTGAGATACATGTTAAAACTTACTTACCAAATTTTATTGCAAACCGAAGAGCAAATCCCATGTTTGACGCAAACATGATAAATTTATGAAATTGATAAAATTTCAAAAACCTTTTGTAGAACCTGGATGGCATGATATTATAAATAAAATCTTCAATCATGAAAACGAAATAAAAACATTTAAAACAGATTTCACAGGATATTTTGATACAAGCCAATCATGGCGCAGATGATCCTTAGTATCTCTTTCACCTTGAACTGAATCTTCTTTGTAAATGTCTGTGTGTTTTGCAAAGTAGCTACACACCTCATTGTAAGGTTGAATCAAAATTGAACTCAACGTTGGAACCAGTCATGTTAGCTTTGAATATTGTTTTTATTACGTAAAGTAAAGCAGTTAACTGTTCAAAATTGCATTTTGATTTCTTACATCTTTAGTAAGGAAATATTTCTATAAAAAAAAAAAATGATGTTGAAATTCGAATGAAATACTGTCTAACTTAATCTACAATCACCCACATAATATATTGAGACTTTTCGATTTTTGACAAAAAAAAATTCACAAACTCGCACCACAAGTCTTCTCAAACTCGACGTACTGCCTCCAAGCTCACGGAACTTCAGCTTTAGCTTCGACTTAAGACTTAGGAAATTCTGAATTCAACTAGTGAAACCGAAAAGTTCACTAGAACGAAGCCTTACAGTGCTGCTATAGGCTAATTATAGCTTTTTACATGTTTAAACCGTCTCAGTTGGAAAAATGGACATTTGCGTCAACGGCCATTTCTGTTTTTTTGATAGAATTTCTAGTTTGTCTCAAAGACTATGTGGATGGTTGTAGATAGTCATTTTAAATTACTAAGGACGAACAACTGTTATGAATTGCGTAACTCTAAATTTGATTATCGGTTTCTCGACATTATGAACAAAAAGGTAAACATGGAAGATATGCCATGTAGGTAGTACACAAAAATCATCTTGCCCTTTTTCTTTTTCTAAAATAAACCGTGCGTAGGAAGTAAAAATTATGCAGATGAAGTTCCCCCCTTTTGTGTGACAACTTGCGTTTCAACAAAGTAACAAGAATTACCTACTAGGGATGTAATAGTGAAGTCGTTACTTTGTAATACATCGTAAAAACATTAAGATCGATAATAAACCTGTCACAAAATGAGCTTTTTACCAAGGAAGCGAAATATATCGTTTCGTAACTTTTATAGGTTTCGTAACAAACAGTTATGTAGACAGACATTATTTCCTTAGTTAGTGTACTTTTGTTCCGAATTAGCAACAGAAAAAGTTCGTAATAGACCGAAACGAGGAAAACTTTCAACTGTGTTACGACTTCCCTCCCGTGAGCAAAGAATTTGGAATCGTATGAAAGAGCTTGAAAAATTGTCTATTAACATTTTTATTCTTCAGAAAAATTTTGGTCGATTCTCAAGATATTTTGACTTAGAAGTTTTGATAATTATCCTAATAAATGCATGACGTCATGTATATGAAATAAATGAGGTACAGTTTTAAGGGTTTATAATGGTATGTGGTGATGTGCACATGATTTTACCTATTCATATTAAATTTTGAACATATTTACATAAGTATTAATCTTTAGCTATCCTAAATATCATCCATACCAGCAATATGTTCTCAGCACCTTGCTAACTCATGATGTCATAATACCACACAATCAGCTACACTTTCAAGGCCTATGCCTTCGAAACTAATAAAAAATTTTCCAACATGTAAAAAGATTATTAGACAACTTTAGTAGTACTAGGGAGTGATCATATACATGGTTTTAGGGTTTTGATCGTCAAAACACCGCTTCCACCCCCTCCCCCCTCCCTCCACACCTAGCCCTCTCAAAATCGGAAAATCCGACGGCATCCGAAAATAAATCCGATAACAATCCGATTCCGACAAACCCGACAAACCAGACAATTCCAGGACATGCGCACAGCTGTCAAGTAATATTGCTGACATCAACAAAAACCAGCGCATGCGCAATAAGATGCGTTAGTTTTTGACCTCGTTGAAATCGAAAAGTATATGGAATAAAACAGAGATGATTTGGTTAAAGTATACATCAGACGATTTCAAGACACAGGAAATGTGCAATATGATAGTTCAAAATAATCCCCGGCAGCTCGTGCATGTTCCAGACCATTTAAAGACTCAGGAAATGTGCACTAGGGCTGTTGAAGCGGAACCTGATGTACTCGCATTTGTTCCGATCCATCTCAGGACACAGGAAATGTTCACTAGGGCTGTGGAAGCGGAACCATGGCTGCTCGGGGGTGTTCCAATCGCATTCAGAACTCAGGAAATGTATGATAAGTACGGACTTCAATAAATGACCTCCGATCACTGTGCAGTTGAGTAAGGGAATTCCCTTACTCGACCTTGCTAATTGAGATTATCTATAATAATAAAAATGAGTTGGTTCAAATATATTCCAGACCATTTAAAGACTCGGGAAATGTGCAATAGGGTAGTTCATGATGATCCTGTGTTGCTCGAGTTTGTTCCAGACCATTTCAAGACACAGGAACTGTGCATCGAGGCAGTTCAAATTGATCCCACAGCGCTCGAGTTTATTCCTGACTAATTCAAGACTCAGGAAATGTGCGCGATGGCGGTTCAAGAATACCCCTGGATGCTGGGGGAAGTTCCAGAGGCCCTCAAGACCCGGGAAATGTGTACCAGGGCGGTTCAGGGGAATTCATGGATACTCGGTGTTGTTCCGGACTCTTCAAGACTCAGGAAATGTGCACTGGGGCAGTTCAAGAATACCCCTGGACGCTCAAATCTGTGCCGGACCATTTCAAGACCGGGGAAATGTGCACTAGGGCAGGATCAAATAAACGATGAAGGAGCACTGTGAAGACTGTGAACGCGTACTCGATGAGTATGACAAATGTCGCTGCGGACGCAGACTCCTGATAAAGACCAAGCTGCTCTGTTGGTACTGCTATCAAGAGTACATCACTTACAATGGCGGCAGTTGTCCTTGCACTGAGACCACTTAGAGAAATCCTAGTTGAGATTTCAGCATCCAAATATAAAGGATGATGAAATTCGGTGAACAAACTGTTAAATCAATGGACTTTTACAACAATGCAGCTCCGCTAAATATCGAAGAAGTGAATATTGAAAACCTCGTGTTGAGCGAACCCATTCCAGCAAACAAAGGCAAGGATGAACGATTCGTTATTGGTTATCAAGGCCAAGACGGCAACATAGCAACGCTACTACTTAAGATCCCTGAAAAGGTCTATTCCAGGGGTGCATCATGCTACTCAGAAGACTCCGCACTCACGATGTCCTTCGATCTTGGTGGATACCCTGAATGGTTAGAAAAATACGAGAAAATCCTGAACAAAGTGGCTTCCTTGGGAGGACATCCGTTTACCAGCACTAGCGTAAAAAAAGATCGATACCTGAGCACTAAGCTCAAGACGTGGGAGGGTAAAGTTAGAACCAACTTCCACAAGAAGAAGGTACCGCAGGGTGGCTGTGAGTGTAAGGCCATCGTGAAGCTGGCGAGTATCTACAGGCAGGGTTGTAATTATTACATGCAGACCTACCTGGAAGAGTGCAAATATAAAAAGGTTGACGAGTTTACTGCTGCTTGCTTCTATAGTGACTCTGATGACTCTGATGATGACGAAGACGAGGGTTTCACGCACTTGTAATAGTAGCGAGGTGTTGGGTGGTTGTTCCAGCCACCTAAACAAACATGAAGGTTACAGAGATGATGAAAGAAGCAAAATCACTGGGTTTAAAGGGGTATTCCACTCTCAACAAGGCCCCTCTTATGGAAATGATCCGCAAGGTCAAGTACAAGGACGCCTCAATGCAAACGGACGGTCCCTATTGTAAACCATGCACCCTTCACGCGTGGCAGAAAAATCTCGAGCAATACTCGAGAGAGCTCGCTGAAAGACAGAGACGTGTCGTACATGACTGCGGGCTTGTCATCGATCAAGACACTGGAGAATTGCTCGAGGTGTAGATGATCTAATATGTTGACCAACATATTAGACTACGAATATTCAGGCGGCTCCTCTAAGTAGAGCTTGCATACTGTGCAGATTGAAGTTTTTTCATAAGCTCCTCCTTCGCCTCCTCACGCCCCTTTGCGACAAGCTGCTGTCTCTCCCGATCATTAATGGCATTCACGGCTTGTTTCGTGCGTTGGCGGACTTGTTCCTTCAGCAGCATGTATTTCTGCTTTTCCTGCATGATCAAGCTGAACTCATAGTCGCTGATCACCCCATTCTCAACAGCTTTGCTGATGAGGTCGACAACAGAGTTGAGCTTAGTCTCTGCGAGTAGCCTGATGCTCTCGTGCTTCTTTGACTTGACATCTAACCTCTTCCCCGCATTCCGCAGACCCGCTTGCCCCAGTCCTACGGCGATCGTGATACCACCCATCGCGACAGCAAGCGGTACCCCAATTCCGGAGAGCATACTACCGATGCCAACACCTGAGGTGATGACACTTATAGCTAGTAATCCATGGTCAGTGAATCTAACCCAGGTACCATGTATTTTAAAATTTTTAGCGAGCTTGTCCCGCTCCTTTGATTCATTGCGGAGGTACCGCTCTACTTCTTCGATCTTCTGGAGTCTGTACACTTGGCTTTCGTCAAGCTCCCCCTCGGGAGCACTCGGTAAACTAGGGTATATCTTTGCAATTTCACTCTTCTTTTTATTCTATAAGCAAGTGCATTGTTAGGCCTGTAAACAAAATGTTCCTATCGTGGTATTCATCCGCTAGCATGAACTCCAAACGATCTGTGGAGCCCTTCAAAGGGAGGTACACGGGGTTATCAAAACTCCAGGTTAACATGTCCCCCCAAGCATTTAGCTCTTTGGTCGGGAGGAAGGCCAATATATCCGATTTCTCACCATTAAACAAGCTGTGCTCCTGATCAATCTGTGTACACTTGAGTCGTAGTCGCTGGTACACGTCTGTTCTGTATGATCCGTCATAGTCCCCCACGGGTAATACTAGGGCAATATCATTATCCAAACCAAATATATCTTCCAGCTTTCGATCCATTATTGCCTTATAGCCCATACTAACACGAATCCTTGACACACCGTTTCTAAGGATAAACACTTTGAGTTTATCCCCGGCTTGATTATTGATAATAGCCGCGAGATCCTCAACCCGATATAATCCTTTTTCGATCTTGATATGCACCTTCAATATTGCGCCCGCTTCCTGTTTAAATATCCTCAGGTTCATGACGTCGAACACATTGAGCCAAGTCCCCCTGATACTAATGGATTTCAGAGCGATCCTCGTGCCCTCCCCCAGATGAGGTTTGAAAACTACCGGCTTCTCTATATCTGTAACGTACAGCTGCTTCATGTTTCTTTAAAGAAACATGAATATCTACTCGTACAACCCGAAAGCAAAGTATGCACCTAATCATGGGCGATATTTGGAGAGGCTCAAGGGTGAGCAGCTCTCGGTTCAGAGCATCGTCATTGACGCTCAAGGGTCCTCATTTACAGCAAAGTTCCCCAATATATTCGTCGACTACGAGCTCCAGGGTACAGCCGTTGGAGTGTGGCAGACTCACCCTTTCAGTATATGGTCTACACAACTCAACTTTGCCACTTACTGCGCAACTTCCGCTTACGGTACTTCCATGCAGCATCTCACTGCTGTGCAACCTTTGGTTCGTGCAGTTTATCTCTTCCACGTCTATTTTCAAATCCGCAAAATCCTGACAGAGCTCTATATAGCGCTACCAGTCTCTGACATGTTTCAACGTCTCAATAATCCTTTCAATAAGCAGAAATTCCTTGCATTGACTCGTGAATTTGGTGTAAGCAGTAGCGAGCAAGATTGGCGAAATGAAACCCTCGTTAGTAGCTGGCAACTTCATCGCGAGGACTACCCCGGCTCGGGTCCTAGCCATTTCGATGAGGACTCTTGGAGTCGTTGGATTATCGAAACCTCCCAAGGCCTAACGCGCATTGGTATAGAGCGGCTCTCCCAAAGTGTACGCTTCTATGCGTATCTCATCTTAACAAGTCAGGAGAACGCGAGGTCCAATATTATTGGCAACCAGGGCAGTTCGATCGACGCCCAGCGTCTCTACTTGACAACCTTTGAGAATCTAATCACCCTACCAAGCCATACGGGTAAAGATATAGCAAAGTTCCAAAATATCTTAAAATACGCGAGGTCCAAAGTCGATTATACCGTTGCTCACGGTGTCTACATGATTCCTAGTAACATGTGCCTTCGTATTGGGAATATCCAGAATTTCACAAATAAAATCCTCATCAGCAAGGAGTACTTCACCATTGGTGTTAACCCCAATATTAATCGCCTCACAGCTACTGCAGAAGCAACGCCTGAAGGAGCGCAGCTACTGCAAAAGCAACGCCTGAAGGAGCATCGTCTCGCGGCTCCGCAGGAGTACAGTCTGCCCCCAAAGCAAGAAATAGGCTTGTTTTCAAAACAACCCCAGCCGAGTATGCAAGGGGCTCATGGGAAGGGTGCCACCGACCTCCTGGGAGGCAGGAAAAATCAGCATGACGCGAAGCACGAGGATACCAAAGCTGTCTTGATCACGACGGGGGTAGGCCTCATCCTTGCGTACATCTGGCTGAAAAAATAATCGCAACGTTCTAGTGTGTTGATAACATACTAGACTGAGGAGCTCTATGATTTTTTCGAACTGCGATCCGCGCTGCTACCCTTCCCAACGTATGGAAATCCGTTCCGCGTTGCTGCCACAACGAAAGCGACGGCAGCAGCGATGGCCATGTACAAGTGCCTGGCTGCAAATTCGACAATCTTCGCTGCTACTCTGAAGAAGAACGAGACAACGCTGCCAATAATCCCTGGCAGTGCTGCACCGGCCTTACCTGCTAGATATTTCAGAAACTTTCCGAGTCTTTCCTGCTGCTTCCGCACAAAACCCTTACCACTTGCGGCACCTCCTGCACTTCCACCTGCGGCACCTCCAGTAACGGCGAGCACGATGGTTGAAATGAGCAAGCCGACAGCGGAAATGATGCTCGCTATAGTCAAGCCTTGTTCTTTGAAGAGTATCTTGAGCTTCTCCAGCAAAGACGTGTTATCTCCTGCCATCTTCTTCAGAGTCCTCTCGATGGCTTTCAGTTGACTCTGAGTCTGGGGTGAATGCAAACCAGCTGCTTCTTGTGCAGCTTGATCTCGGAGTCTCTCTATATTCTTCACGTGCTCAGCGATATCTATATCCCAGATATCTATCTGTTCCTCCATCGCTCCAGGTGTAGTCTTCTTGGTTTTGAGCTCTTTCACATGAGTTTCTTCTTTGGTGATCTCACTTTCATAGAGGAGCATCTTACTTTTCAGGAGCTTCAAGTTACCCCCAAGCGTTTTAATCTCAAGGTTGAACCCTCTTCTTTCACTCTCCGTGAAGCCGTCGAAGGTTTGCATAAGCTGCTCCAAGTTGGTGAGAATGTTTTCAAACATCTCTACCTTTCCAATATCGTCCGCCTTCGCGTCCGCTTGAGTCATTTCGGTCAAGATCCCCCGAGCCTCAGTCTCGCTTGATTTTGTAAACCCCATGTCTTGCAAGCGTCCCGCACCTAACCTGCGCCGTATCTCACCAACGCTCCTCAATTCACCATTCTTTTTCGTGAGCTCTATCCCATCAAAAAGAAGCTGTTTTCCGCGTTGCTTAAAATCGTTGTACCATCTCGCTGATGGCGTCATACCCAATTCTCTCTCGAGCAAATCGTAAAGATCATCAATCTTCGTCCCATCAAGTTGTCCTCGTATACTTAACGTGGTGTCTGTCTTGGTCTCTACCGTCTCAGTCGCTGCCGTCTCGGTCGCTTCCGCCCCTGTACCGAACACTGAAAAGTCCGTAGTGTCGGAACCTGGTAATCCATCTGGATCCCAGGAAAGATCCTCAGTGGGCTCAATATCAGCCGCGTGCGTAAATCCTGGAATATCAGCCATTTATTCGATTAAAAAGTGGCTACTAATAAAAGCATGAGTAACATGTACGGAACTACGCTCGATCCTTACAGAGATGTAAAGACTATGCTGGGCATGAAAGGGAAGAAGCAGCGTGTTAAAGTCTCCCACGTCCCCAGTACGGCGGGACGACGTCATTTTCCCAGGCTCTCTCAAACTCCTTTTCAACCTGGAGCTTGAGGGTACGAACACGAAGAGAACCATCGTTAACAACATTGGCAAGGCCCTGGTGCAGAATTTGCGTATCACCTTGAACGGCAACGAGGTGCAGAACATTAGCGATTACAACACCCTAGCAGTCTACAGGGACTTGTGGCTGCCCAAGTTTGAGCGGGAAAACAGCTTGGCACTTGAGGGTATTGGCTCCACAGATGGTGCAGTCAGAGGACTTCAAGTCCAGTCCACCGATAAAACGGGTAATGCTGAAGAACGACACTTTCTGTATACTGCTGGGCAAGATGTTCGAGTTGACGAGAGACCTACCCTTTTACCAGGGAGGACTGGACGACAGGCTACAATTCGTCCTGCATTTTGCCTCCTATGGCGATGTCATAAAAGATGGAGGTACAGCGGCATCAGGGTCTACGGCAGCCAAGCCAGCGGATGCCACATACAAGATTACCAACATCGCCCTAGAGTTTGACAAAGTGCACCACGAGGGGCTTAGCAGTGCTATGATGTCACGATATTCGAGACTCGCTTTGCCCTATGAACGGGTACTCCGCAGCAAAGTGGTGACTATGAAAAAGGGTGACACGAGCTATAACCTACAGCTCGATACACCCGCCAAGAGTCTCAAGGGAGTGCTACTACTATTCGTAGACCCTGGAAAAGTCAAAGCCTACTCCGGCGTCAACGAGGTGTTCTACAAAACAAGATCGAAAAAATCTCGATCACTGTCGAAGGTGAGCCTAACGAACTGTATAGCCACGCCATGCTACCAAAGGATCATCTTGAACAAGTCTTTGAATTGTTTGGTAGTCATGACAGTGCGGTCACGATCGGACAGTTCATGACTGAGAGATACGCGCTCTTCATCGACTTTAGGTCGTCCCCAGATAACAGTCTGCATGGATCGGGCAGACCATTGCAGAGACTCAGTGACGGCATAACCCTCCACATGACCAAGAAAGCTGACGGAAGTACCGGGGATTTCAAGTGCTATGTGTACTTGCTGCAAGACGCGCAGCTTAACATCTTGGATGGGCGATTCCACAGAGTGGAGTATTAAACAATAAATGACTACTCTAGCAATTATGGCGGGAGGTGCGCTAATCAATGCTCTAGCGTTCAACGGCTCAAATTATCTCTTTAGCAAGCTCTCGGGCATGGGGAAGAAGAACGTAAGAGGCACGACAGGGCACTCTATGGTAGCACCTACAAATATATCCTCACAGGCATCGACGTAGCCTCTCGCTACAAGGTAGCTAGGCCCCTACGCACCAAAAAGGCCAGCGAAGTTGCCGAAATGATCAAGGATATATATGCGAAGCCAGGTGGCCTTCAATATCCGAAGACATTCCAGTGCGACAACGGTAGTGAGTTCAAGTCTGACGTGACGAAACTCCTAGAAAGCAAAGGGGTCGAATTAAAGCGTGCAACTACCAAGTACCACCACACTTTTACGGCGTTTGTGGATGCCTACAACAAGGTGCTCGCGGAGACACTGTTCAAACCGCAGGATGCACAAGAGTTGGTCTCTGACAAGCAAAGTACCACTTGGGTTAAACACTTGTACACTATCATCAAAAGTTTGAACAACACCAAAACTGTCATGATCGGCATAAAACCTTCAAAGGCCATCAAGCTTGAAGATGTCCCGCTCGCGAAAGGTGAGCAGCACCCGGAGGAAAAGCCCCTACCTGATGACGGTCTTTACCTGTATCTTCTACAACCTGGAGAGGAGCACGGTGACGCTAAAAGACGCGCGACCGACGCCTGGTGGAGCAAGAAAACGTATAGACTCGATCGTATTGCGGCTGGCACCCGTCTGTTGTACTACCTCGACGGTGGATCGCCTAGCGGCAACGCGGGAGTACGCAGTTCCGGGTCCGCAGGGCCACCCGAACGTAGTTTTGTGTCAGGAGCTCATGTTAATCCCTGAGGATGTTCAAGTACCTCCAGAGCATGTCAAAGAGTGGTAAATGGGTGCTAGCGCAGTCTGCGACTCTGTTTTTGTGACTCTTGTGAGTAACAAAATCTCGTAATCTGTCGGTAGTGCCGGTGCCCCCATAGAGTGTTACGGGAGGATGTTCAGGTACCCCAGGAGGTTATAAAAGAATGGTAATAGGTCCTCGCGCGTTCCTCTAGTTTCTCTAAATCTATTTCATCTTCATCGTCAATTAGAACATTCTGATCCCGCAGATAATCCACAGGATGCAGGGTATAGAATGGGTATCCATAGATGATACCTTGGATGACATTGGGTGCATTTTGCAAATCAATATCGACTAGACGTCTATCCGGTATCGGAACGTTGAGTATATTACCTATTGTTTCCAGGTCGGCCAGATCCGAGAGCTTCAAGTCCTTATCCTTGATGACCTCGTAGCAGAGCATGCCCCACTTGTTCACCTTACCCGAGACGATATGTAGACCCAGGTCTTCAATATCAACCTCGAGCCCCTCATCGATCTCACAGGGAATTGTTGCCCACGGCTTTTCACCTGATGCGACTCTGTCTAGAAGCTCGTCATCATCTGGATATTCAAACCCCTCGTAGTACTCACCATTTCTAAATCTAAAATTTTCCAGGCAAGTAGAGCAATAACCAACGCTAGATCCTGCCTTGATGCAGCATCGCAGCACAGGCACCCGAATATCGTAAAGGTTTCTAAGTTGTTGGCTCTGTACATAGTCTTCCATCTTTTTTTTTCACGATTCTTCCCCTTCTAATCCTCTAGGGAAGTGGTCAAGCAGCATTATCAGGCGTGTTTTTGTGGCTTGTGAGAGCTACAAAAAGCGTTACCTAGTCTTTTCTTCCGCGAGTGCTATCGCCTAGGGGCTCTGCAGGTGCATGAGACGTTCATGCGTATATGTAAGGCCTAGTCTGAAATGTCTCACACGCTCAGGGTTTACCTCAATACACCCACGCTCTCGAAGCCAATTGTAGTGAACGATAGAATTAGGCGTCTCCGCAAGTACTGCAATCTCACTCTTGGGGTAATTTACAAGCTTGTTCCTAATCTTTTGCGCTACATACCCCTGTTGGCCACAGATGGCAAGGTAGGGCCAGGGATCATCGTTGTTCTTTTGAATAACGGCCATGCTATTGTCACTTCCAGGGTCGTTGAGATGGGGTACGGCACGTTGCCGCAGCTCCTCAATTTCTTCCCCGAGTTCCGCAAGCTGGTTGTCCCTGTCTTCTAGGTCATCATTGAGTAAAGCCAGAGCCATCTCTCCGTCCTCGATGGTCTGGCGCTGCTTCTTGAGCTCGTCTTGTAGTTTTTCCACTCCCTTCCCAGCTAACCATCTCATAAGCTCTACGGCTTTGGGTTTTCTTGATTTGGCAGCAATCTCCAGGGCACCTCTAAGGGTGACGAAGATATCATGGCTATTTTGACTCGGTTGGGTGTACGTACTACGTACACCCCCTCCTCCTATTTCTTCTCGTGTTTTTATCCCTTGCTTGATTATCGAGGCTCCACCGTCTAACATTTCCAATTCCCAGAAACCTTCCGATGTCGGCTCTTTTGAAGAGGGGCTGATTTTGACCATCGAAAAAGGTCTCGATGGTTCCCACGGGCACTGCGTTGAATAGAGTAATTTGGGAAGACATTTTTGACTTGTTATATTTTCTAAAGTCAAAAATCTTTTGTATGGACGAATCTATACAAAATTCAGGAGGAAGATATAAAGACCTGGTTCCGTCAGTACTCCTGTGTTTGGTTGAGTGGGGAGAGGATTAACCCCCACCCCGGAGCTTAGTAATAGCGTCGCTCACTTCAAAATCCTCCAAGTCCGAGGGTGCTCCAATCTAACGTACAAGCAAGCATGCTTGGACTTCTTGAGCTGAGCCTTAATAATGGAAATTTCTTCCCTGCTTGAAATTACATCATTCTCTTCATGAATGAGCTCAAATTCCTTACGATTCTTCGGATACCAGACAAAAAGTTGTTTCATTTGATCCCTTACTGTTATCAGGATCTTCTTATATCTTTGTGTTAGCAGCCACAAGCTATGTCTTCTGTGTCTACCCGAAACAGCTAGTTCTAGCAACGCCCCACGAGTTTTATCGAGGGTTTCATCCGCGATCATGTCGTCGATGATAAAGAGCGTCTCCTCCCCCGCTAGGAGCTTCGATAGTTTATCGATCCAGTCGAAGAGTTGATCCTTGGGCTCTATCAGGAATATGTAATCTTCCTTCCATAGTGATGCTCGTTCAAGATAAGTGGTATTCCACCGCAGGGTAGGGCAAAGTATGACAATGTTGTTGAAATGTTGCTTGTATTCATTCTCCAGGAGGTCCAGGACAAGCTGCGTTTTACCACACGAGGTGGGCCCCGTGAAGATCGCTGTATGCGGATCTCTCACTATGTCTAGCATTTATTCTACGGTTATGTGTACCAGGGGTATACATAATCTTATCTAATATTACGAATATATCAGGGCTATTTTGACCCTGCATGGCGCCGGTACTACCGGCACCCCCTCTATTTTGGCTTTGGAACGATAGGTGCAGGAAGCCACCCTTTGGATACGGCCATCTCTCTTGAACCTCTACCTGCTGTAAATTAGGCCACCATTTTGAGAGCATCGCTCGAGTCCATCTTGGTGGAGGGGCTCGTGATCCCCAAGAACTTTTTGCCAGCCATCGCATAGACGAATGTGAAGCCGAGATCGACTACAGTCTCGTAGAGCATGTCAATGATTTCTTTTTGCTGAGGCGTTACGTTTGAACTCATGGTTTATTATGTGCCTACCGCATCTTGAAAATGTCGATATCAGGGGATGCGCTGGGTTTTTGCTGGGGCTCTGGATTAGTCGCTACTCCTTGTGCTTCGCGTGTGGAGCCGCCAGGTGATGGTTTGCCTCCGGGCTTCGCGTGGGATTCTCCGCCATTTTTGCCGGTCCCGCCAAATTTATACCAGATGCCAACTCCTATCACCAACACGGCAAGTGTACCTACGCCATAGTATACACCGTTTGACTGTAAGGTACTGACCCCTGAAGAGGTTTTGACTGTAGGTTCTACTGTGCCCTCTTGTTGTTTCATTTCTTCCTTCCTCTTCTTCATCAGTGCCGCCAACTTGTGACCCTGCGCAACTCTCCCAGGGTTCTTTACAGGCTTTATAATGACTTGCTCTTCTTGTTTCTGTTTTTCACCCATTTGTTATAAGAATTTATAACAAATTTTGTAGATCTCTACGACTCTTCCTCCTTAACCTCCTCCTGCTCTTCACCCACCTTGGACATGGAGAGTTGACAGTGGTTAACTGTGTGTGCAACTAGTAGAAGAGGCGTTAGAAACTTACCAAAAGCAGAGTAGACAAGGAGGCCCAAGTCAGCCATACTATCCTTGATGATTGGATCCTCTTCAATATCTTTACAAAGACTCTCTGCACTGTCGAGCTGAACCACACGTCCTACAACTTTGCTGTACATGCTGATAGCTTGTGACGATAGGGCTTTGGCTGTCTTTTCACCCTTCTCTTGGAGTTCACGTTGAACAAACTCAGTGTAAAGCTTGTCTACCGTCTCGGGTGAGGCTTTATCGATAAACCCTTCGGTACACTTTTTCGGCAGCAAGTGCTTTTGCCCACGACGTATGGCCTCTTTTAAAGCTTGACGTTTGTCAATAGGTTGCTTTTGCTTCTGCAGTAGCAGTAGCTGCGCTTGTGGAGGTGGGGTGTCCACTTCATCAAATATCTCGGCAATATCAGACATCGTTTTTATTATACGACGGTATCGAAACAGGATATAGATGATCAAGACATAAGGCAGTAGTATGGCTATTAGTAGGCACAATTCCATTTTTGTCTTGTGTACTTGATCAAGTACACAAAAACTACACTCTACTACTGGGATATATATCGATGGCCTTTCTTCTGGTTCTCACCGACCCACAAGGGTTGTATGTTAGTGTAGTGCAACCTTGCTAGTTGTACCTCTTCGCTGGGGCACTCGCCATTCTTTCTGTGTTTAACGGGGGTTTTATGGTCGAATTGCCACTCCCCCCTGTTGCTCCAGCTCATACCATCTCTGAATTGATCTTGGATGTGTCCAATGAATGTGCAAATGTCACACTTCAGGTACTCTTGAGAAAATATCTCTGTATCACGCTTTAGAGGATTGTGAATCCTGGCTTTAATAAGTTCATACTGATACCCAGGGAAATCGCATTCTTTGCACTGGGCCTTATGTTTTTGACAGGGGCACTTTGCACGTTCACGTGACGTCTTCTTTTGATCGAGGCATTTTCTGCACATTTTTGTTTGTTGGTCTTTACCAGGGCCTTTGCGTTGGATCTTGAAGTTGCCTAGTGGTAGTTGATGCTTACATTTCGAGCATTTTTTAACCTCCTCCATCTTGTTACTTTTTGTGGAGTAGTACTCCACAAAACTCTGGACGGGATTCACAACACAGGTGGAGATGTATGCACCCCGTCGTCATGTACAACTCGCTTGTCATAAAATGACGAGAGTCCTAGCTTGTTCTGCTCGTACGTGACCATCCCCTGGTTGTGTACCCGGAAACCTACATTTTTAGCTGTATCTAGCTCACCTTTAAAGCTCCCAGGTACCTTGACCATGTTACTTCATTCTGCCTTTTTGACATGCCTTTGCAGGAGAATTTTGTACCTTTAACCCCTCGACAAAGTAGCACTTCGCCGTCAAAGCAATCATTCGAGACCCGATGAATTCAGGTTTGAACAACCCTCCCGTTCGACTCGAGTACTTGTCGGTAACAAGCCAGTGCTTCACATCCCCATCGTACTCATCGAGCATTCGAGGGCGAACGACATCTCGCAACTCGTCCCCAGATATGGCAAAATACGCCGAGTCGGTGTCCATGTACACATACTCAAAGTCTCGACGATCCACGTACTTGTCGAAAAAATCATAATAGAACTCGAGCATGCGCAACTTGGCTAGTTGGTAGACGGCAATGCCACACTGGTAGGCTCTATCTATGCTAACCCCGTGCCTACCCTTGCGGATCTCGTACGCGTCTCCGATCTCTTCAAGGTCTTCAAGGTACGGGCTTCTCATTGCTGTATCGACCTCCTTCTCATTTCTCGTGAACGTGGTGTTGGCATGCCTAGCCAGATCTTCAATCATCTTCCCATATAAGCTATTACCCTTCAACTTGGCTGTATCACCCGCGATGCGCTTGTCGAGGTCTTTATCTGCCTGACGTCGTGCTTCTGCAATCTCTTCCGGGAACCACGCAAATGGCTTACCTCTAGAGTACTTGAGGAACTGATAAAAAGCGGTGACTTTTAGCCCATGCTCAAGGTACCACTTTAGCACAGGAGTGTACAACAGGATCTTCTCGGCTTTCATCAAACCCAAGAGCTTCTTGGTTCCTGGAACACGTTTCCGCCCTGTCTTGATCAAGTACTCCTGCATGTGCTCGGGGATTTGGGTGTCAGGTATCTCCTTGACCACAAATAGCGGGGACATCTCGCTAAACTTGTCATACAGCTCCGGAGGCACTTCTATATCTACTTGCGCAAACCCAAAGAGTGAGCCATCTAGAACACCTTGCTCCAGAGCTTCCAATCCCTCAACGGGGTCAGCAATCTTGATCAGCTTTTCCTTCCCGCAGGGGAAATCTTGCAGCAGGGTACTCGGGAAGAGCATGTTGGCGTCATACCCTAGAATGGTCTTGCATTCGCGGGGTTCGTTGTATATGTGAGATCTTATAGCTGTCACATCCCTCTCGTGGTACCTGCAAAAGACGATCGCGGGGCCGCCGACCATCCCTGTTTGCAAGAGCCCGTAGGCCTCATTCTTCGTGCACTCACGGCAGGTTTTTTTAGTCTCGCTGCAGGCTTTGCATCGGGCTTTGAAGCAGTCTTCTTTGCATTTGTGCTTGCAGGGATCCCCCGGTGCGTAGAGCTCTAACTCGGAGTGTAAACGCAGAGACTTGATCAGACCGTAGCGCATCGACACACCTGGTATGCTAACGGCATCCTTGAGAATGTCAATCTCATCCTCGTAGTACTGCAGTCTCGTCTTATCAACGGCTTCGACGAAAGGTACCACATCGGCTAGGTTGTAGTCAGCCAACCAGTCCATCATAGTTACACAGCCTCGCTTGTAAAACTCTCCTTTGAATGTTTGATACTCTTCGGGGGATAGGGTATTTTTCCCGCTAAGACTACTATAAAAGTCCTCATGCTCGACGGGGCCGACATGGTTCAGCTTGTCGTAGCTTGACAGCCATTCGTAAGGGAACACAAGCTTTTCAAGCCCACATTCCAGAGACTTGCACCATCCGGCATAACTCATCCCAGGGGCGAGAAAGTTTTTGATGTCAAGGAATTTAAACTTCGAGGTTGTGAGGAACATGTAGTCGTTGTCTTTCTTTGCCACTTTGATCTTCTCGTGCACCTTCGCGTCGTCGTTTTCGGCAATCCGCTCGACAAAGTACCGCTTGATCAGGTTGATGTCGTACTTTCCGCTGTTAAGTCCGATCACCGCCACTTGGTTCACCCACTCGTTCCAAGCTTCTTGCTTCTTGACAGGGAGCATGTCAAAGTCGTCAGGTCTCGGGTGCAGTCTTTCAACTTCTTCGACGATGAGGGCTTGCCTCTGCTCGAGCTGCTCAACAAACGTTTTAACCAACACATTGGGATACTCGTGCATGATGAACGTTGGATGTTCACTCAAACTATCGTGTATGGCGACACTTACAGGGTTATGCTCCGATAGATATGTTAGATCGGATGTTTGCCGCTGGTGTAAAGGTGCTAGAAGTGCCTCAAAATCAAACACGATGTAGTGGGGGTATGGGCGAAATTCTTTCTTGAAGTACCCCTTACTTTTCGGAGGGTTCTCGCACTCCCAAGCTGTCACGATGTTATACCCCAGTTTTTGAATATGGTCCTCCTTGAACTTGGTTTGAAAGTACTGATTTTTGTCCGCGTTGGTTCTCTGCGGTTGACAGGGACATCCATGCCACCTGCAGCCGTGATGTTCGTAGACTGTTTTCGTTTGTGGGTCATACCCATCTACAAGGTAGACCTCCTTACCTAGATCACGAATCACGCGTTCACCACCATGCCCGCAGAGTGCATGGTGTATATGATTTCCGGTTTGCGCCGACATGGCTTCTATCCACCGACATGCCGCGTCACTGTAACCACCCTTGTTGTAACCACCCTCGTTGTAAAAGACCTTCTCGGACTTGCATGGCATGCGTTTGACCTCATCACCTTTGCAAATGATCGTCGTTTTTGCACCCTCACACTCGTGCTGCTTATGCCGCGTAAGGTTTTCGGTTATGTTGAAGATCTGACCGCAAGCCTCGCATTCCCAACTCTGAGTCAAAACATCCAGCTTCTTGATATAGAAGCAGTGTCCATCCAGCATACCAAGGTTGATCGTGTCTAACCTCTCTTTGTACTGATTTTGACCATAGACGAGCCGACATGGTGCCTTGTGAGAGTTCTTCTTGGGTTCAAAGACGCGGATGTTGATCTCGAATCGTTTGGCTATACCCTCAAAATCCACGAGCTTCGTAGCACGTACATCTTGACGCTTTAATTCAGGGTTTTCATAGTACTCGCGTGCTAGTTTGAGGGCTGGCCTTGTTAGGAACTCTGTCCCCCTTTTTACGTCGGCCCTCTCCCTTACGGCCAAGCATCTCCAGAAGCACAGGTTGTCGGTTCTAACATCTTCACCATCCATTGCGTAGATGCACCTCCTATTTCGCAGCCAATCGGGAAGTGGTCCGCATCCAAGTAAGGGCTCCCTCGTAGAGATGATCTTGACCCGCACGTGCTTAAAGACTATCTTACCTTCGTACGCTCCGGGGGTCTCGATGGTTCTGTCGGGTGGTAGGTAGGCCTTGGTCCAGAACTCCGCATCTTCCAGATCGAGTCGCTGCATCTCGCATTCTTCCATGAAGGCTTCGATTTCCGCCATGCTCGATAGTGACTTGGAGCTCTTGCTCTTGTGGTAAGCCGACACGTCACCACCGCCTCGGTAGATGTCACAGCTGAAACTGTAGACTACCTTGACGCGCATGTCTACGTGAGGTGTGATTTTTTGCATGATAGCCTCTGTCAGCGGTTGGTTAAGGTTCTTGTTGAACTGCCACGTCTTGGTGCGTCTTCCCTCCTCTAAAAATTGAGTGTCATTCTCATCAAATATGTTCTGGATATCCTCGATCCCCTCCTGGTTCGTGGCTTGCTCCTTCCCCCCTCCGAACATGTGTTTGAGCTCGGCGATTCCCTGATATTCATCTTCGATGGTGATCTGTTGGACCTCATCGTGAAGCGTTGTCGCTCCCGAGATTTGTTCCTTCGCCTTGTTATAGTAGTAGGTAACAGTATCCCGCAAGCTCCGTACTCGATCTGCAAGAGCGTCGCGGGTTGCTGCTACTGGCGCTGATACAGTGCTGTATAGTTTGCTGATAGCATTCCTGAACCAACTCATCTTTATTATATACAGATTTCAACTTCAAATAAGTGGTCGGGTTTGAGTAAGGGGGCTTACCTTACTCAACTGCGCATGCGCTGGTTTTTGTTTATGTCAGCAATATTACTTGACAGCTGTGCGCATGTCCTGGAATTGTCGGGTTTGTCGGAATCGGATTGTTATCGGATTTATTTTCGGATGCCGTCGGATTTTCCGATTTTGAGAGGGCTAGGTGTGGAGGGAGGGGGGAGGGGGTGGAAGCGGTGTTTTGACGATCAAAACCCTAAAACCATGTATATGATCACTCCCTAGTACTACTACTTTTAAAGCTCTCTTGTATGGAACCAAGTTGGTTTTCCACAAGAGGTTAGCTTTAACCACAGCTTTATGTGTTGACGACTGACTAACAACGAGAATTCCCTAAGCCGAATATTCCGCGCCAAAAAAACAGAAAACTTTTTGCATTACCAACGGAACAAAGTTCAAACTCAAATCAACACGTATAAACATTGAGGAAAAAACTGTACTGAAAATTGGTTATGTTTTGCCAACACACCATGCATATATCATGCGACTTCATAGCTTAAAAGTGAAACATAAATTATGGCTAACGAAAGAAATTCTTACATGGAGAAAAATGTACTTCATCAAGCTATGGCTGGCAAAATTCCATGCATCACAGGTTGCTAATTAGTGTCCAAGTTTCACTTTGAAGAAAAAAGAAGACAAGTTCATATCTAACACAGAAATTTGACGTTATATATCTAATGTAGGCTTCTTGTTTGCACAAACTTTAGAATGTAATACAGTAATTTATTTTATAATAAAACTGTCGAAAACATCATTTCTTCGTTTCACACGACTTCCACGGAATTGCTTGTTCGAATTCTTCTGATTTTAGTACGCTGCTTGCTTTAGCTGAAATTTTAAACCATCTAAAGGATATTATGGTTACATATTTTACTTTCAATATCCGTTTGCGCTTCGTTAATGATGGCTGTTGTGATTTTGGCAGAGTTGGCTTGTCAACTAAAAGATAAGAGTGTTTATTATCCATAAACACTGCATGTCCTGCCTTATTTGTACATCAAATTTGAAAAAATACCTTTTTGAAGTGTTAAAATTAACAAGCTAAACACTTTACTGAGAGTTAATAACCACTGGAAAAGTTTGTACCCATTTAAGGCAGGAAAAATCTGAGGCATTGCATAAAAAACTTCCTCTTTACTTATAGATATAAATTTAAATTAGCATAAACAAGTTATCTCGATTTGATTGTTAAGGGACGGTCTTTTAATAGCGATTATCGATGCTTCGAGATTTCTTCTTTCACGATAGCTAATTCTTTGGTGCAGATGAGAGAATACTCCAGACGAACTTGTGATCATTGTTCTCTTGTAAATGTTTTGATGGCTCAGATGGCTCAGACTATATTCTTGGCTCGATGTAGGTCAACATTGACTGCATTTCGTTTGAACTTTTTCGGTATTTTTGAGGACCAATGGACAGGAATCTTTTTGTCGCTGCGGAATACTGACGTGCTGATTTTACCATTTTCGTAAGACAATTTCGTGTCAAGAAACCTTTCGGGGCTGACTTCAACGGTGAACTTAATATTTGGATGATAAACGTTTAGCTTTTGGAGTAGAGCATCGGGTTCATTTTTCTTACTCTTGGTTATCGAGTCATCAACAAACCGTTTGTAAAATTCTGATTTCATCGGTGTAATGACATCTTTCTCCAACTTTGTCATAAAGATGTTGGCGAAGGTAACCGATAATGGACCCCCCATGGTGCACCTTTTATTGAACATGAAAAAACTGTCTGTCGATAACTTTAAGAGCAAACGTTTGAAAACAAGCTTTGAAGCAATTGGCTTAGGTTTCTTTTCTTTATAGATTTGGTCGATTATGTAATCAATAGTTGGGCGTACAGGTACATTGGTAAATAGACTCTCGACGTCATACGATACGAACTCTTCAGAATCATCGAGCGGTGGAAGACTTTTTATCATAGGGGAAAAGTTCTGAGTGTTTTTATTTATATATTCATTTTCGTCAACAAGAGGCTTTAGGTAATTCGCGATTACTTGAGATGCGTTGTATGTTGCAGTGCCAACTTGAGCGATGGTCGAAATTTTAGATCTCTTACGTTTATCTCCGCGATGTTTTCAAACTTATGGGTTTTTCCTAAGCCATACAATTGTGCTGGTTGATTCGAGGTTGGTATCAAAGTTGTCAGATTTTACAAAGGAGAAAGCAATCGTAATTGATAAATTCAAAAAAGCTGGTTTTCCTCAACGTTTTACAGCCAGTGTTATTAAAAGTTTTGATGAGAAAGAACATGATGATATGATTATACCTAAGTATTTATTCGAATTAACAAAGAGATTTGTTTCTGTATCTGTACCGTTTTGCCAACAAAATAAAACTTTGTCCAAAAAGTTTATGGAAAAGTTTCATGTTTTTACTAACGATAAATTCAGTCTCTTAATTAAATGGTAAACACGAAAGGTTAGAAGTTTATTTAAAGTCAAAAGTGCGAATCCTCACCCCTCGTGTAAAATATATTTCGGGAAATGTAGCTGTGGTGACGCCTATGTCGGGGAGACAGTCAGAAACGTGGAAATAAGATGGGCCGAAATATGGTAGTACTATTTTTGGATTATGTCAGCATTTTTTCTGTGACGTCAGCAAATGCTTCAGATTTGTACAAAATACTACTAAAATCCAATCACTGTAGTTCTTCAATCAGTAAAAAAATGTTGTCATAGGACCAAGTTTGAAGTCCGTAGTAATTTCGACCGTTTTTATATTAGACGTACACAATTTAAATTGGTCAACCTTGACTTGTGAATGCTTATGCTTACAGCTAACTGAGGACTTAATAATGTCATGTTGTAAATTTTAATCCTTACGGAAGTTAAATCTTCAAAAAATGGCTTAAACGGTTATCATAACTCGATCGATTTTATGATAAAAGACAAACGACCTGGAAATAATGGTTTAAAAAAACTTTCAATGTGACTAAAATTTGGCCGGTTTTTAGGAATTATTTAGCTTTAATGCAAAAATTAGTTAATATAGGAAAAAAAGGAATTGTAATGTTTAAGGCTGGCGCGTTTACTCTCTGTTGCAACAGGTGCTGTTGATATAAGGATAAACATGTGTGTAGATGACTCTGAAGCATGACAAGTGGGAGTAAAAAATAACTTTCGTATTTAGAGATCATACTTCCGTACGTTTAAATTTTACATTTTGTTAAAATAACTTTTCACTAGCTAAAGCCAACGTTCTTGCAACATTGTCCATGCTTTGTAGCAACGGAAGTCATTTTAATCAAACTTTTAACCAACGACTACTCTTTCTGCAAGTTCGTCTTTACTTTTTTGAGAACCTTTTTAACTGCATGCTTTCTCGACAAATGCACGAAATCTTGATGTCTTTATTTTAGTTTGAATTGCTTTCCCGATGAATTAACAATTGTGACACATTTCACTTTAGTTGTTGTTGCTTGTTGTTTGGTTTTTGAGGCTTTTGTTTGTTTGGTTGAACCTGAAATATAAGCAGGCAAATTAAAATGACTCGATAAAAACGAAGCTAGACATAGCGAGGGAAAGTTTACTCATGGAATGCTGCACTCACCATGTGTGAGCAACAAAGAAAAGTAAACAAAAATTTATAAACAGTTTTTGATAACAGAAAATTTTAAAAATATTTACCTGATTTGTTGAAGAACTTCATTTTGTCTTGAAAAAATTTTTTTCTGTTAGTGTTTAATTTTCTCCTACTTTATCTTAAGTATGTTTGATGAAACCAACAGATTCACTCTTGCTTAGAAGCCGTTCGGAGAATATTTAAAGGGGAAGTCCGGTCATTTTTCAAAAATTGTGTGTTGAATAAACACCATCGTGTGAATAATTTCTGCAAATTTTTTTTTTTTAAATTCGTATTACAAATGATATAAATGTCTATCAAAGTTTAGGATTGTTACTGTTTTTTTTCAAACGACGCCATCTTTTTGTTGTTATCATCGAGGTCTGGGCTCTAATGTTTATCGCGACGTATTTTATGACAACAGCTTTCTGCACGCCGGAATACTTCAGTTGTCGATTACACCCCTTCAAACAAGTCATAAATATACCATTGATTTTACTGTTATTATGGTTACTTGTGGTGCTTTAAATTGTGGTAAATGTTCCACAAAAAAATCGGTAGCTGATGTAAGAGGGTGGCATAACGTTCCCACCGAAAAATAAAATAAAAAACGTCGTAAGAAATGTCTAGCAGCTATGAAGCGAGATCCACCATATCCAGCAGACGCGAATTTTTGTTCTTTGTGGTATGCATTTCACGTCCGAATGTTTTCAACGCGATCTCAAGGTATTTCTTGCACTTCTTAAATTTTTCTTGACTTCTTTTCACATTATTTCTTTTGTAAATAAGCTTGTTGCGAAACTTTATTCACCTATTTCAATTTTCTGAACACCTGTCTTTTGATCTTTTTTCCATGAATAACCAGGGGGTAAAAATACATTTTTGAATTTTATTATTTCGGGTGTAGAACGACAACAAGCCACTACATCCAATGGGAGATTGAAGTTCAAAGTTTCTTTCACCAAAATTAGAGGAGTTGATGAAGGAAGTGTTTGATTTGGTTCAAAAAATGAAAGCTCCTAAATTTTTTAAGTTGCCTGAAACACCCAGAAATATTGCATTAAAAATAAACCCTGGGAAGGAAGTTGTTGTCTCAAATATGCGTTCAAGATTTACCTAAAAGTAACCCCCTGGTTTATAAATGATATTTAGCATTACATCAAGAAACGCTTATTTTACAATGCCGGGGGACATTTGTTATATTTTAAAAACATATATTGTAAAAATTCATCTTTACAATTATAACATGTTCTTATATATTTTATTTGTCCAAATCCATTCCTGATTCTGTGTATGGCACGTATACCCCATCGGGCTGCGGGTATTCATTACGGATTACCCACACAACACATGATGGTATAGGCTTTCGATAACCTATGCCCAGTCTTCCATACACCCACCATATATATTGTTTATAAGCAGCAAACCGATATGATCTGTTGCAAAGTTCATGACGAATCCCTCTCATGTTGTGAATAGCACCTAGTGCTGTCCGTAACACGGGTTCCGGCAAACAAACCATTTTGAATTCATCCGAATTTGTAACACACGTATGACCTAAGCGAAAAAAGAAAAAAGATCTTTAAAAAGGCCTACCCCCTTGTGTATATAAACAACGTTTAGCTTTCAAAAACTTTGTCGTGACAGAACAGAAAGTGATTGATGTAGCAAACAAGGAAGTAAAATACACGATAAGAAGATATTTTAATCAACAGAAACCTTGAAAATGACCGTCCGAAATATCATTATTATCACGACAACATAAACTTTCCGTTTCAGTGACCATAGTTTTACACTTTTTGCACTGGCACCACTCAACATTTCCAACACGATTTCCAGCTTCTACATAATTTCTAAAGCTGCAGCCACTTCACTTTGACTCCGTTCCGGTTCGAACATGAAAGAAGATAAACCAAGTTCTTCATCTTCATTAAATTCAACATCGCTTACATAAGAAGAGGAAGATGACATAACTACTTTAAGATAAGTTTACTACTGCAAGAAAGTAACGCGCCGAATGTTGTTGTCACGAATGACGTCAGAAGAGTATTAGTGTCCAGACTACTTGTTGCAGACAATTATAATGAAGTGAAAGTAGAAATGATATGAGGCAAAATTGCTTTTTTTATGACTTTTAGAACCTTTTAGCTGAAAAAATTTTTTTGGCTGTTATACAGACATGTAATATTATGATTTTAAAAATTTTGAAAATTTACCGGACTTCCCCTTTAAATGCGCGGTGGTCGTAAGATTAAAAATGTCAATACTTAATTGAATCAATTAAATGTGTCTGAAAAGGTTGTTATGTGTAGGTCTGTTTAGCTAGTTAAAATCACAATTTACGTCGAACATTACAAGGCACATTTAAAAATAGTTTCTATCGCCACTTTCGTTGCACTATGTTAGATATAAGAACAGATAAACGGAAACTGATATATACTGTGTCTAAACGCCCAAAATCTTAGTCATTAACGTTGTCAACAGGAAAAAAATGCACAAGAAACGTTTGGTCACTTAAGCTTAGATAACTTTTTCTCTGTAGACAATAGAGAGCCTGTGAACAATACAAAATACTCAAAAGTCATTATGTTTCCAAATACATTTCTTCAACCACTTAGAACGATTAAAAATTTAATTGTCATGTGGAAAGATTTATATAAAGTGTCATTTGAAAGCATATACATCACACAAGTACGTGGCCATAAGTGGTCAGGTTAATTTAGCACTAAATTCGCGCCCATGCGCCCTAAAAACATTCATTAATGAAAAAATCTGTTTTCGTGTTTTTTTATAATTGACATAAATGTGTTATAATCACAATCATTGGTTCTACTTTTATAAAATGTTACGACATGGTTTTCCACAACTACTCTATATGATTGTTTATGAGACTGATAAAGAAAATGCAAATACATTTTCTTAGGGATGGACTCAAAACTTTTACAATTTTACGAATTTTAGCAAGTAAGTAGTAAGTAAGTAACGGGAAGTTGTAAACTCCTGGGGAAACTCTCACATTCATGCAACTTTGCGGATATAAAAAAGTTTAGCAGTGTTCTGACTTCTAAGTGTCACACAAGCCGACTAGCCGTTGCTTGTTGTTTTTTAAATGTTAATATCACGTCTTAGGTTGAGAAGAAGAAAAATTTGGAAATATTGGTCTGTAGCCCATGGATAAGTGCACGGGTTTGCCCGTGGTTACTATTGCATTTCTTGTTTTCGTAACACCACACATCTTTGCGTTACAAAGTTAATTAATATAGAGAATAATACATCAAGTTCGCTTCCCGCAGCGGCAAAATATTATCATTTACAGTTTCTAACCGTAGTCAATAAGATTAGGAGGTAAAACATAAGCAATACACTTCAGTTAGACCTGTTAAAATTATTCTTTAAAACAGATTACACCCATGCCTTTATATACCAAAAAATCAGTACGCATTGCATTGTCAAACGTAATTCTAACTTCCATATGGGACTATAGTAAGAACGTATGTGTAGATGAGACCATGGTCCTCCCTCCTTTTCGTGTCAGTAGAATTTTCTCAATGTACACGGCTGGTCACGAAACAAAGATGATTCAACATATTTGATTTGATTGTGATTTGAATTTAAAGAAATACTTTAAACACAGACCTCGTGGCAAAAACTTCAAAAGGGGAAGGTTAACAATAATGAAACTCAAATATACCTCGTCTTGGTTGTATATAAAGAAGGTTTTCAGTCTAAAATGGCCAACGAGGCTTCCATTCGTACAGATTTGCCAAGGATGATATCGCTTAAGTTTCGCATTGTTTTTAAAACCAAACCAAGCAATGCTACACAAAATTCAATGTAGACAACACAGCGGCTGTATCCTCTGAAATAAGAGCTTCATCGCCCCGATATTTGTTATTGTTTTAAATTAATTTTAAAGTTGTGAATTTTTTCATGGAAAAATGTACTTCATGAAACTATGGCTGGCGACGTTCCTTGCATCACATTTTGTTAATAAGTGACGAAGTTTCAGTTTAAAGAAAAAAGAAGACAAGTTCATATCTATCATAGAAACATCTTGAAAGGTAAAAACATTGTGGCGTAATGATTTATTTGGGAAATTTTAGGACCAACAACGATTTCGAGTTTTCGTAACTCATCATCAGATTAATAAAACTGTTTTTAACATAGAAACGTTATATATTTACCGTAGGTGTATTGTTTGCACAAACTTAATAATATAATACAGTCATTTATTTTATAATTAAACTGTCGATAACATCATGCTTGTACGTTCACAAGCAGTATTAACAGCTAGTCCTGCTCAATCTTTCGTTTCAAACGATTTCCACCGTCTTCTTTGTTTGAAATCTTCTGATTTTTGTACGCCGCTATTACTTTAACTGAAATTTTAAGCCATTTGAAGTAATTTCCACTTTCAATATCCGTTTTCGTTTCGTTAATGGTGGCCGTTGTGTTTTTGGTAGATTGACTTCAAAACTAAAAAGAATAAGACTGTTGATTATCCATGAAGACTGCATGTCCTGCGTTATTTGTACATCAAATCTACAAATAAATACCTTTTTAAGTGTTAAAGTTAACAAGCTAAACACTTTACTGAGAGTTAATAACCACTGAAAAAGTTAATACTCATTTATGGCATTGGATAAAAATTTTACCTATAGATAAAAATTTAAATTAGTTTAAACAAGTTAAAAATACCAGATAGTATTTGTTACCTGCTTTGTCAGGTAGTCTCATTTTGTTTTTCTTCACTTCATTAAAGTAATGTAGCTACAATTCTTTTGTGTAGTTATGTGTGTTTACACAATGTCACAGTTCGAGGAACAGGACAACTTTTTTTTAACGTTGAGCTGATGAACCTACTAAAGGTGTTTGCTGTTGTGTGTGAAATAAAATAGTAACATCTTTGTGATATTATGTGGGAAGCGTTCTTGTGATGTCACAGATATATATTATACTACGTGGGATATATTCATGCGGAAACACATAATTTTCATATTGTTCTTATTTTAAAAATAATTAGCTTGCATAATTTAGGCAAATAGTCATAATTACTCGTTTCTGCTGACGATGAAGCGATTATGCTCACATCAGCGGATACTAGATAAGTTTGAGAAAGAAATAATTAGTTGTTGACTTTCAGTATTACAAAACCATTTGGAAGAAATAAATAAAAAATTTATAATTCCTAGAAACAACAAAACCTAAAGGAGTTTGGTTATTGACGAAGATGGGTAAGAGAAGTTTGTGAATGCCTAATATTGATTATATGCCTTGTGGCTTCATGTGCTTCTTAAATAAAGCATGCCTTCTGTTATAGGGTCTGTTTGAAAATTGGTCAACACCCAAAGAAAAATATAAAAGTTGTTTTTAAGTGTACTATTTATGAAAAATTGTTGAAGAGGAGCCTCTTCTTTCAGAAAAATACAACATTGTGAGGTTTATTACCATTTCGATAATACTTCACAGAAATTTATTCGACCTGATTGAAGAATGAATCTGTCGGAGGTACAAACAGTTTTTTTCATTATACAGTGTTTAACTATATTAAATGTGCTGATAATGAACGTAAAGTTTAGTTCTTGAAAATATTTATAAATTTTTTGTTACTAATAAAACTTTCGAGAGCCATATCAAAGTTATTAATCTTATGGTCTTACGGTTTTTACATTTTTCTAATGATAGAATGCCAAAAATCGTCCGAAAATTCGATTTTTCCGACTTTCGGGTAAAATCACAAATACTTGAGAAACAAGGATAATCGCCTGTCAACATCTACAATCATGTTCATAATAGTTTTGGAAAAACCACTCTCCCGCTCCCCCCACTATTCAGTGTTGGTTAGAGGTCTTTTCCAGAGTCACTGGAAGTATTTTGGGGCACAAATCAACACAAAATCAACACTGAGTGTAGGGAGAGGAGGGGCAAACTCTGAAAAAAGCCTCAAAAGCCACTTTTCCAATAATTTATGAACAGGATTGTCTGTAAATAACATAAAAAAATGAAAAGAGGTTCCCCTTGTTTAGAGCCAAAATTTTGCTTTGTTGACACGTTCCGCACACGTTCTACACCCGTTCCAAGGTGCTGCTCCATCAGTGTCACCTAAATGGAACACGTTCCACACGTACCGTCAAATTCAATGAAATTGAAGTAAAGTTTAATTTTTATAAAAAATTGACGGAACGTGGGGAACGTGTGCTACTGCAGTCTCCCCTTGTACACTTGGCTATGGAACTTGAGTGGAACGTGCGTGGAACGTGTGTGGAACGTGTGTGTTTTCAATTTCTTTCATATTACGAAGTGTCTATGTTATATAAAGAACAATTTTAGTCATGTATGCATAATATATACGCATATATAAGCTCTTGCCACATAAGACAAACAATAAGGAACAAACAGACAATAGGAGGCATGGAACCTAGTTTATCAAACAAGAAAACCAACCAGCTCTTCCAGCGCAGTATAATGAATGACACAGTAGTACTTGTCCTTAATTTAGAGAACACAAACGCACACAAAAGTTTTTATAAATAAAGCCACTTAAAAAAAAATAAGTCTCAAATTTTAGAGACAATCATGTTCATAATAGTTTTGGAAAACCTCTCTCCCCCTCCGCCCACATTTCAGTGTTGGTTGGAGGTCTTTTCCAGAGTCACTTGCAGTATTTTGGGGCACAAGTCAACACAAAATCAACACTGAGTATAGGGGGAGAGGGGGCAAACTCTGAAAAAAGCCTCAAAAGCCACTTTTCCAATAATTTATGAACATGCTTGTAGTAAAGAAATAAAGTCATGTTGCGAGTTTAAAACCTAACGGTAGTTAAATATTTTTTATTATAAAGTTTTCATAGAAATAAAGGAGTGGTTTTGATTAAAAGCTAAAATCTTAAGGTCTGGAAGGTATGGAAACTAAGCATTAAGCAGGTACGTGTCTGGTATATAAATATGAAATTCAGCAAATATGATAGATGTATAACTTAGCAAAAAGGGAAGCGGAGCTAATAGGGTTAGTGTTTATATCGTCTAGTGGTGTTTTTTTAGTGTGGCAATGAGGTAAAAAGAAAGATAAAATGGCGATGAATTCCGATCGTATATTGTATATGTGTCTTGACTAAAAAAGTTGGCGTTTTTTTTTAACAGGTTTAGGCTTTTCTAGGTAACTCTACAACACGAATTTTTCGCACTTGTGATATTACATTTTGGCTTAATACTTTATCGTAATTGGATGGATTTTTGAATAAAAGACAAAAAAACTGAAAGAATAATTTTTTAGAAATGAACTGCGAGACTAAGATCTAGCCAAATTTTTTTGAATTAGTTAGCTGTAATTTCCAAATTAGGTACTGTAGGAAATAAAAAACGTATTGGTAAAGGCTGGCGCGTTTTCTCTCTTTTGCAACAGGTGCTATTGATACAAAGATAAACATGCGTGTAGATGACTCTGCAGCATGACAAATGGAAGTAAAAATAACTTTCGTATTTAGAGATCTTATTCTTGAACGTTCAAATTTTACATTTTCCTGAAAAAACTTTTCACTAGCTAAAGACAATGTCCTTGCACTATTATCTATGCTTTAAATCAACAGAAATTTTCTTGATCCAACTACTCCGACTTTCATCCAACGAGTATTCTCTTTGCAACTTTATCTTTACTTGTTTAAGAAACTCAACTTTGTCTTTATTTGTCTGAGAAACTCTGATTTTTTTGTCAACAAATGCACAAAATATTGATGTCTTTATTTTAGTTTGAATTGCTCTCCTGATGAATTAACAATTGTGACACATTTCACCTTAGTAGTTGTTTGTTGTTTGGTTTTTGAGGATTTTGTTTGTTTGGTTGAACATGAAAGATACAAAGCATGCAAATTAAAGATGACGTGTTATAGAAATCTTACTGCACTCACCATATGTGAGCAACAAAGAAGAGTAAAGAATAATTTATTGCATGATACTTGAGAACGGAAAATAAACAGATAATTACCTGATTTGGTGAAAGACTTCATTTTGACTTGAAAGACGCTTTCTCTGATTCTATCCTACTTTATCTCAAGTAAGTTTAGTTCAACCAACAGACTTACACTTGCTTTATATAGCCTTTAACAGAAGATTTCAAATGCGTGGTGAAGTTTAATGACGTATTTTGATGCTTTCGTAAGATTAAAAATATCAATATTTAATTGAATTAATTAAATGAGTCTCTAAAATTGTTTTGTCAAAAACGTTTTGTGTAGGTCTTTTGAGCAATTTAAAAAACAGATTGTACGTAGAACATTAAAATGCATATTTAAAAATAGGTTCCATCGCAATTCTTCGTTGCACTATGTTCCGTCGTATCAACTATGATATAAGGACGGAGGAATTGAAACTGATTAACACTGTCTGGACGCCTGAAATCTTAATTAATTAACGCGTTTAAAAAAACGCATGAGAACGGTTTTGTCACTTAATCCTAAGGGGAGGTTCCTCTTTGTAGATAATGGAGAATGAGTATCCAGACCGTGAAAGAGGAAAAAACGCATGAGAAACTTGTCGTCACGTAAGATTATGGGAACCTTCTCTCTGTACAAAATTAAGAATGAGTATACAGACTGGAAACAAAAACAAAGTCATATAGTCATGCTTCGAAATACTTTTTTTTAACCACTTAAAATGAATGGAAAAAAATGTTTTATGGTGAGAAAAAGTTCATTTGCATTATTCGCATTGATATGAAGTGTCACTTCGAAGCATACATCTAAAAAGTACCTGGTAACATGTGAACACAAAAATTTAACACTAAATTCTCACCCATGCCCCAAAGACTTATTCATTAAGGAAAAAAAATTCGTGTTATTTATAATTGACATAAATTTTCAATAATCAAAATAATTAATTTTACTTTTGCAAATTGCTAGCAACATACTTGTGGTTTTGCACAACAATATTGTACGACTTTTTTTCTTAGGAATGGACTCGAAACTTTTCGCTTTTACGAATTTTAGTAAGTGAGTAAGTATGTAACATGAAATTTTAAAGTCCTTGGGGATTCTACTCTAACGGCTGACTCTTTATCCCCTCCTACTAACTATGTCGCATGACACAAGCCGATTAGCGCCTAGTAGATGGCACCACATGGACTGACAACGCTACATTTAAAGGGCCCCCGAGTGAGGACTCGAACCTGAAACTATATAATTAAAAGCCGAATGCGCTGTCACTACCCCATCTTCGCATAATTTTGTGACAGTTTACACAGAATTAAAACAACAACAAAAATGTAAAAAAATTTAAATGTTTATCTTTACATAAGCTATAAATTTATTCAGGTATAAATTTAAATAAGCATTATTTTGGCAAACTAGTTTTGAGAACCAATTATTCAATTTAACTCAGTTTAACTTAATTTCCGCACTTTTGTTGATACACTAGAAATAGCTTTAGAATGCCATACACACGCAAAAGGCGTCTGTGTGTTTTGTACGCTAAGTTCTTAGTATCTCCCTACTGAAATGCTGACATAAGAGTCGTAACAACGGATACAAAATGCCTTACCACTACAACTCTTCTTTTAAGCCCATTTATACTAGGTTTCTTCGTAATCAAGTATGCTGGGTTAAGGGTGTTATCTAACTTTAATAATTTTTGAATGCCATCTACTTAGTCTCTGTTGCTACTCGTCCATTAACCTTGCAAAATCTAGTCTGAACGTTCCTTGCTCTCAGCAGAATGATTTATAATCTGTAATAAATCCAAGTGACTCCATGTTTAAATATTTTCAAGTTGTTTAAAAGTTGTAGATATCACGCAGCCATATCTCTCACAAAAAATCAAAAAAGTTGATCCCAAAAAAGAATCATGTTCTCTATCCGATTTTTTGACATTATGAATTCTCACAGTGTACGTTATTTCAACCTAAGCAACATTATTCGAAGGACCCAACCCGACCCGACATGACATTGAAGTGGAGAATGAGATATTTTGGCATGTTTTTCTCAAATGAGGGAACGCCGTAAGTTTGCTTTGTAGGTACTTGTGGCTTTTTTTAATTTAACATTGTCGAGTGGAAGATGATGTGGTTAAATAGGTACTAGAAAAGGATAAAGAGAGTTTCTATGACTGCTGCCGTGCAGTCATTTTTTAAATTGACTGTCAGCATGTGGCTTTCCAGCCATGTTTCATCAAAAAATGAACTTTTCATCCACTAATTCGTCTTAATCTTGTTGCGGACTTAAGCAATCGTGCGAAGTTCGGAAGAACGGTATTTCTCGCAGTTTAAAGGCCTCATTTTTCAAAATTGTTTCGCCGAAGGTCAAAAACATTTCACCGGCGTCTCTCCGTCAATCATTTCGCCGGAGACAGCGGCGAAAGCCAGTAATATTGGAAGATTATCGCTAAGTTCATGTTAGGACGAATTTATAGTCTTCGTCTTAATTTTTTTGATTTTTTTCATGAAATAAGGAGGAATGTTCTAACCTTTTCGGATAAAAACTTTAAAAAGTTGACATTTGTTCCTAGGCGAATCAATGCTTGCCAGTTATAGGTTTGCCTCCGTGATAAAGTTAAAACTTTGACATGGCCAATCTGGCCTATCTGGACAGTTAACTAAGAAAATTAGCTACTCTCCCTATTTAGCTACAAATTTTAAGTGATATTTAGCTTCTTTTTTGAGCTAGCCAGCTAGTACTTTGTTTGTGGAAGAAGCTTTTAATATTTATCTAGATAGCTACATTACCACACAGCCTTGGCAATAGTCCTGACTACAAACCAATGTCATTCATTAAACCTTATAGCTGCTAGCTACGTAAAAAAAGCAAAAAAAGAAGCACAAACGTACCACACCAATTGCTCTTCCACGCTTAGATCTTTTTAATGCAACAATTATGACACCCTAGTTGTGTTCGTCCTTGGAACGAAGTTGGTTTGTGTGTAAAAAATGTCAAGAGTTACAAATAACTGGACCACAAACAAAATATATAAAAATGTTCAAACGTTTCAAATAATAACAATTATGAATGTAAATATTAAACTTCATTTTGCCAATACAAAGCTAAACTGCTATTATTATTTACAATATAATTTAACAATAAATTGAATGTTATATCTGCAATAAAAGGTCTGTAAAATACACAATTTATTTTGAACTAAAACAACTGTCAAATTTTTCTTTTAAGACATCTTCACCTGATGTTACTGAAGTTTCGACATCAGACACTATAGGTAAAACCGCCCGGATAGGATGTGTAGGAATCTTTCACTTCCTTGGAACACTCCACAGCTCAATTGTTTTGTAATGAATATTTATGTAATAAGTCGGGTTGTTTTGTTTTGTATGCCATTTGACACGACTGATCAAGGGATTAATCATTTATATTATCAAGCATTTTTTCTTTTCAACAGTCATACCAGTGTTTATGTTGTTACTTTAATTTAAACTGTTTTCCAGATGGATTGACAACAGTGACACATTTAACTTTTGTTTTTCCAGTTGTTGTTGCTGCTTGTTGTTTTGTTGATGCTTGCGTGGATGATTTTGTTTGCTGTTTAACTTCAGAAAGTATGACACAAATAAATAATTTATTATAACTACTCTTTACATGAATGAAGAATGTTATTTGTCAATCAAAACAATTTAAGTAACTTGTTACCTGTTTTTCCAAAGATTTTCATTTTGAAAAAACTATTGATTGTACACTTCTGTTAACACTGAATGCGACCGTCTGACCTTTGTAGAATTTTGAACTAAGCATTTTTCATAAAGTAGATAATTTTATAATCTATAATACGAAAGCAGTAGGAGGCCGGAATGTAGAGACGTTGCTAATGGATAATTAAGCCGTAATTAGCCGAGTTAGAATTTTATATATGCCTTCTTTCGTAATCTCTTGCAGGTTAATTTACAATGGTAACGATTTCTCAGCGATCGATTAGTTTCGGTTGTGCTGATATGCACATTCGTAGATTTGTTTATTCGTTAGTGAGATACATGTTACAAATTTTATGCAAAATGTTATTGCAAACCGTACAGCAAATCTCATGTTTGGCACGAACACTTCTACATTGATAAAGAACCCCCTTCATAGAGACATAATGAAATTAGAAAATTTCAAAAACATTATGTAGATATTATAAACAGAACCTTTAAATATGAAGACGAAATAAAAACATTTAAAACAGATTTGACAGGATATTTTTATACAAGGGTATTATGGCGCAGATTATCCTTTACTATCTCTTTCACCCTGAATTGAATCTTCTTTGTGAGTGTCTGTGTGTTAATGCAAAGTACCTACACACCACATTGTAAGGTTGAATCAGAATTGATCTCAACGTTGGAACCAGTCATGCTAGATTTGATTTTTGTTCTCATTCCGTGAAATAAAGCAGTTAACCGTTCAAAATTGAATTTTGATTTCTTACTTCTTTAGTAAGGAAATATTTCTTTGAAAAAATAAAAGGATGGTGAAATAAGCAAGAAATACTGTCTAAGAAAATCTAGATAATCATTTTAAATTACTAAGGACGAACAACTATTATGAATTGCGTAACTCTAAATTTGATTATCGTTTTCTCGACATTATGAACAAAAAGGAAAATATTGAAAACATGCCATGTAGGTAGTACACAAAATCATCTTGCCCTTTTTCATGTTCTAAAATAAACTGTACATAGGAAGTAAAAATTATGCAGATGAGTAACAACTTGCGTTTCAACAAAGTAAAAGGAATTAACTACTAGCAAAGTATTAGTTAAGTCGTTACTTTTTAATACATAGTAAAAACATTTAGAACAATGATAAGTCTGTCACAATATGAGTTTTTTGTCAAGGAAGCGACGACCTTTTATAGGTTTCGTAACAGACAGTTATTTAAACAGACATTATTTCCTTCGTTTTATTAAATGGGTTTTGTATTGTTCTACAAAAACGTTCATTGAGTAATATAAATATTATAAATATTATCATGTCATGAACAAACGTTTATTTCAATAATACATACACGTGAACTTTTGTTTGGAATTAGCAACAGAAAAAGTCGTAATAATTTTGAACATATTTACATGAATATTAATATTCAGTTATCTTAAATGTTATTCATAGCTATATGTTCTCAGCATCTCGTCAACTTATGATTTCATAATACCACACAAATAGCAACACTTTCAAGGCCTATGCCTTCGAAACTAACAAGGATTTTACCAAAATGTAAAAAGATTCATAGACAACTTTTAAAGATTTCTTGTATGAAGCCAAATTGCTTTTTCACAGTAGGTAATCTTTAACCACAGCTATATGTGTTGACGATTGACAAACAACGATAATTCACTAAGCTGAATATTCCGCGCCAACAAAAAGAAAACTTTTTGCATGACCAGCGGAACAAAATTCAAACTCAAGTCAATGCATGTAAGCATTGGAGAAATGACCGTACTGGAACAAGATTGGTTAAGTTTAGCCAACACACCAAGCATATATCACGCGACTGTATAGCTTAAAAGTAAAACATAAATTATGACTAACGAAAGAATTTTTTCATGGAAAATGTACTTCATGAAACTATGGCTGGCGACATTTCTTGCATCACAGTTTATAAGTGTCGAAATTTCAGTTTGAAGAAAAAAGAAGACAAATTCATATCTAACATAGACATTTCACGTTATATATTTACCGTAGGTGTATTGTTTGCACAAACTTTAGAATATAATACAGTCATTTATTTTATAATTAAACTGTCGATAACATGATGATTATACGTTTTACAAGTAGTATAACAGGTAGTTTTTTAATTTTTTTGTTTTAAGTCCACAGCCTTCTTTGTGTGAATTCTTCTTATTTTAGTACGCCGCTATTACTTTAGCTGAAATTTCAAACCATTTGAAGTAATTATGGTTACACATTTTACTTTCAATATCCGTTTGAATTTCGTTAATGATGGCTGTTGTGTTTTTGGTAGAGTTGACTTGTAAACTAAAAAGAATAAGAGTGTTTATTATCCATGAACACTGCATGTCCTGCCTTATTTGTACATCAAATCTGAAAATAAATACCTTTTTGAAGAGTTCAAATTAACTAGCTAAAAACTTTACTGAGAGTTAATAACCGCTGGAAAAGTTTGTACTCATTTAAGGCAGGCACAGACTGAGGCATTGCATCAAAAAACTTCCTTTTTACCTATAGATAAAATTTTAAATTAGTATAAACAAGTTAAAAATACGAGATAGTAATTACCTGATTTGTTTGGTAGTCTCATTGTGTTTTTCTTCACTTCAGTAAAATAAGGTAGCTAGAATTTTTTGCGTATTTATGTGTCTTTATACGATATCACAACTTGAGAAATGGGACATCTTCTTTTTTAGCAAATTATAATTGTTTTTGTAAGAATATGTGGGAAGTATTCTTGTGATGTCACAGATATATATTATATTACGTGGGATTTATTTAGGCGCAACCACATAATTTTCATATTGTTCTTATTGTGAAAATAATTATCTTGCATAACTTATGCAAGTAATGATAATTACCCGTTTTTGCTGACGATGAAGTGATTATGTTGACCTCAACAGATACTAGATAAGTTTGAGCAAGAAATAATTAGTTGTTGACTCTCAGTATCCCAAAAGTATTAAAAAATTCTTATTTCCAGATAAAACAAAACCTTTGTTTGGTTTGAAACCTTTGAAAATCCGATTTCCCCGACTTCCAAGTAAAGTCCCAAATAATTGGGAAACATGGAAAATCGCATGTCAAAGTTTGTTGAAGAAATAATGTCATGTTGTAAGTGTTAATCCTAACGAAAGTTAAATACTTTTTAATTTAAAAGATTTCATAGAAATTAAAGAGTTGGTTTCCATTAATAGCTTTTAACTTGGAATAATATCTTAGTCTCTGGGAGGTATGGGACCTATATATATATATATATATATATATATAATATATATATATATATATATATATATATATATATATATATATATATATATATATATATATATATATATATATATATATATATATATATATATATATAATATATATATATATATATATATATATATATATATATATATATATATATATATATATATATATATATATATATATATATATATATATATATATATATATTTTGCTACTTAAAGTTTCATGCTTCTTAGCAATCTTCAGGCAAATGATACAAATTATACAAGTTGGTACTAACTAAAGTATAAACCTTTCAATTACGTGATAAAACGTAATAAAACAAATAAATACAAATAAATACATTGTTCGTTACAGTTCATTTCAACCATTTCAAAGTAAATTTGTTACGATGGCGACATTTGTTGATAAGTTCTGTTCTTTTATTTAACAGTCCCTTCGGTTCAGCTCGTACAATTGCTATTTTTTCTGTTAGGCACAAGTCACACGTGCGCGCTCCTGTCCTATACGGCATTGCACGTTTTTCAATACTCCATAAGATTTCAAAGTCTGTTCCGTCGTCTTTTAATCTCCAAATTAATTTCGACAATTCGGTTTCGTTTCTGTATTTCTCGTGTCGAAAGGACTTTTTGTGGTTGTTAAACCTTTCTTTAAATTCGCCTTCGCATAATCCGTAGTAAAATTCCTTTTTGTCTACGTATTTGACTTCCGCTTTGTAGATGATGCATGCAGCTAAACAGTCACCATTCAGTGGACACTGGGACTTATCCCGGCAATTGCAAGGTCGTTGTTTTTGCCTTTCTTCAGAAGTGAGAACTTTTTTATTATGTCCCTTTATGATATTTCGGATGTTTGTGCTACATGAATAGCTCAACTTGAGGGTGTTTTATTGAAGATTTTATAATATTTGTGATCTTTACTGAAGTTTTTTCTAACAATCTTGAGAAATGATCGTCCAATGTCTGTTTTAACATTTTTACTGAACGGCGGGTTGAACCAAATTATCTTCCTTTGGCGGTTAGGGCGTTGTTTGGGTTTACTCGCGTATGTCATTGTGCTTTCAAATCCGCTGGCGGAGAGTGAAGCTTCGTATAAAGGCTTTGCGTCATCAAATGCTTTTCTGTTACAGGATGTCGCAATTAATCTTTCATTGACCATCTTCGGAATGACTTTCAATACAGTATTCGGGTGGTTTGAATTAATGTTAATATATAGCGGATCGTTGTTGGGTTTCCTGTAGGGTTTGTAGGTTTTACTGTTCACGTTAAATGATACATCCAAAAAGTCTGTTTCAATCAGGTTCGTTTCGATAGTTACTGACAATTTGTCTTCCTTAAACAAGGTTATGATGTCCTTTCGAATTTTGTTCATTCGTGGTCCATTGGCGTTTTGGATAATTGCAAGTCCATCGTCTCTGTATAGACCGACATGTTTGATATCGATAATATCGCTGATCTTTTTTAATATATATAGTCCAACTAACTCACAGATCTCGGCTCCATCGAATGAACCCATTGTTACATCGAAAAGAACGTTTCCTTTTTTAACCCAAGTCGATGATTTATCAAATAACAAGGACTTCCGACTGTGCCTTATTATATTGAGGATTTTGTTGTCGATTGGTACAGCAGATCTTGCGAAATTAATTGCTTTGTCGAGTAGTTCTTCAGAGATAGAAGGGTAAAACTCGACAATGTCGAATTTGATGAATTTTGACTTTGCATCAGTTGGTGTTTTTTTGAACCATTCAATTACAGTAGATGTATTTCGCCATTGGTTGACCTGCGTTGAGTTTTGCAAAAATGATAGCTATATAACTTAGCAAAACGAAGTTATTAAAAAATATAACTGGCAAGGAAGCGGAACGAAAAGGGTTCAGTTTTTATATCGTTAAGAATGACAGAGGTGTTTTCTTTAGTTTGGAAAGAGACAGGACCATAAATTCCGATTGTGTATTGTAGATGTGCCTTGACTAAGAAAGTTGGCGTTTCTTTCTTAGAATTTCAGAATTTCTAGGTTATATAAACCCTATAAAGCGAACGTTTACCACTTGTGATATTTCATATTGGCACCGTAATGCAAGGATTCCCAGCAATCTCCAGAAATATGACTTAACACTTTATCATAAATGGATCGATTTTATGATAAAAGACAAACAACGAGGAGATAATGTGACTAAAATTTGGGCGGTTTTCGGGAATTATTTAGCTTTAGTTCATAAAATAGTTAATTTAGGAAATAAAAAAACGTTAACCTTTCAAACTGAAGCCTAAAAATTTTCTTAAGGTATTCTTAAATTCTCCTCTAATATAGTCAGCTTTGTGTTTTAAAGGAGAATTTTAGGACTTCTTTATATTGACGAAGCCTTTAATGTTCTTCGAAAGTTCTGGACCTCTGAGGGCGTATATTGTTTATAGTTTATTCTTAAAAATCAAAAGTGTAGTGTAAATAACGAGATACGCATAATACTTTAAATATTTTAGCTGAGGTCATAAATAAAACTTAAATAAAAATGGCAATTTTCTTTTCAAAATATTAAAATGTATTTACAATTATTATTATGATAAACAATATATACAATTATCAGCGCCTTAACCTCTCAGTATCATATTTGTTATTATTCTATTCGTCTCTGCATCTTCGACTTCAACGTATTTCCTTTCAACGTATTTTTTTTCTTGATATTCAATACGGACTTTATGCAGATGTCTTTTGATGTCTAGCTGGATATTTTTGCGTTACAATCATCTTTTAATTGCTTAGTTAATTACATGGACAATATTCATCTTTCTTATTTTAGTTTAAATTGTTTTCCAGACGAATTAACAATTGTGACACATTTCACTTTTGTTGCAGTTTGCTGTTTTGTCTTGGTTGAAGATTTTGTTTGTTTGGTGGAACTTAAAAAAGAAAACATGAGAACTTTCATTAATTTTTTTTTTTTGGAGATAAGAACAATTAGATTTTATAAACGTTACAACGGCAGCTACTTAGATCACACAGAAAGTTAAAAACATAACCAATTTACCTGATTTATTGAAAAACTTCATAGCTATGAATTGTTTCTATCTTTGTCGTTTGTTATCACTCCAAGTCAGTTCGTGTTTTAACTGTGGAATATGCATACAATAAGAGTATTTATAACAGATTGAAAAATCACGTGGGCGACGGAAAATATTTATCTGACGTCCATACAGGAAAACATATAAATTAAATGAATTAATCTTGTAATTTCTTAATTAAAAATATAAAATGCTTCTAAAGTTATGTGTTGGTTTCGAACTTTTAGCAAGGAATGAGGCAGCATTTGATTGTGAAGAAGTTTCAGACATGCATATAAAATAAAGATTTATAAATTGAGAGTATTGTCAGCGGTATAAAAATACTGCATGCGCAAACTAAAAATTGGTTTGTACATGCAGGTCCGCATTGTAATAGCAATTGAACCTATGTGCAGAATTGTGTTTTGCGGAAACGAAGCCATGTACGTAGCTCATTAACTCATTAATTTCGGGCTTTTTTGGGGCTCTAAAAAGCCGGAAGTTGTGGGAGACTAGAAAAATCACTCGCCCCTCTCCCCCACCGTCTCCACACCTCCTTGTAAAGTGATGAAGCAGACATCATATTGTCACAAAACTTGACATAAATATTTGTTAGCACAAAATGAGATCAGAAATTACGTCATCATATACTTCCGAACAAGCAAAAAAAGTGACTCTTTCAAACGTTTGAGACGTATTAAGATTAAGTTGATAATATATGAGTTTGGAAATGTAAACAGTGCAGTGTTCGCATCAGTTTACATTATTCGCGTCATAATCAGCAGCCTATAAAAACTTGCAGTATTTATAATACTCGAAAGTAATTTTTAATTGACTTAACGTTCGCACACGGTGGCATTAAGTGTTGTTCGGTATTTAATGTCACTTAAATCGTATTTTTATTTTTGTTTGTTTGTTTGTTTGTTTATTTTACAAGCTCCTGCATTTTTGGCTTGTTATCGGATTTGGTAAAATATACTTTAATTGAGAAAAACGTTTCACTTGCTCATCAGAAGTTCATACAGTCAAAGATCTTCCTAAAATTTTGCCTACTATTGTTTCAATGTCAAAATCTTTCCGGTTACAATCCGGAAAGTGAGAGAATATGTTGCATCATTAAATGGCTAAAACGATTTCCTTTTAGTAGGCTCATTAACTTTTATTTTATTAAAAATATTGCAGATTATTGAATTGAAAGTTTATAAAATATGACTTTGCTGATAATTTACCTGTTTCGTAACAAAAAAATTAATGGCTCCTTCACAGGAAAATGCATGTATATAAGAAGAAACCTTACCAATTTAAATAGATAAAGGTATTTTGTCGTTGATTAATAATATGATTCCCTATTCCTTGCCCGCTCTAGCCCTGTTTTGTCAAGAGTTTCACGAAGTTGTTATGACACCTCTAAAACTTTTGATAGGCTCTACCGAATGCAATCAAGCTTGGTAAAGTTATAGTATGCTCTAAAAATATAAAAATGGTAGAACTATTTTTTGGTTATGTCAGCATTTTTTCTGTGACGTCAACAAATGCTTGAGATTTGTACAAAATACTACTAAAATCCAAGTTTGAAGTCCGTAGTAATTTCGACTGTTTTTATATCAGACGTACACAATTTAAATTGGTCAAGCTTGACTTGTCAATGCTTATGCTTACAGCTAACTAACTGAGGACTTAATAAAGTCATGTTGTAAGTTTTAATCCTTACGGAAGTTAAATCTTCAAAAAATGGCTTAAACGGTTATCATAACTCGATCGATTTTATGATAAAAGACAAACAACCTGGAAATAATGGTTTAAAAAAACTTTCGATGTGACTAAAATTTGGCCGGTTTTTGGGAATTATTTAGCTTTAATTCCAAAATTAGTTAATATGGGAAATAAAGGAAACGTAATGTTTAAGGCTGGCGCGTTTACTCTCTGTTGCAACAAGTGCTGTTGATATGAAGGTAAACATGTGTGTAGGTGACTCTGAAGCATGACAAGTGGGAGTAAAAAATAACTTTGGTATTTACAGATCATACTCCTGTACGTTTAAATTTTACATTTTGTTAAAATAATTTTTCACTAGCTAAAGCCAACGTTCTTGCAACATTATCCATGCTTTGAAGCAACGGAATTCTTTTTAATCAAACTTTTAACCAACGACTACTCTCTGTGCAAGTTCGTCTTTAATTTTTTGAGAAACGTTTTAACTGCATGTTTTCTCCACAGATGCACGAAATCTTGACGTTTTTATTTTAGTTTGAATTGCTTTCCCGATGAATTAACAATTGTGACACATTTCACTTTAGTTGTTGTTGCTTGTTGTTTGGTTTTTGAGAATTTTGTTTGTTTGGTTGAACCTGAAATATAAGCAGGCAAATTAAAATGACTCGATAAAAACGAAGCTAGACATAGCGAGGGAAAGTTTACTCATGGAATGCTGCACTCACCATGTGCGAGCAACAAAGAAAAGTAAACAAAAATTTATAAACAGTTTTTGACAACAGAGAATTTAAAAATTATTTACCTGATTTGTTGAAGAACTTCATTTTGTCTTGAAAAACTTTTTCTATATTAGTGTTTGATTTTCTCCTACTTTATCTTAAGTATGTTTCATTGAACCAACAGATTAACTCTTGTTTATACAGCCGTTCGTTCAAGATTTAAATGCGTGATGGTCGTAAGATTAAAAATGTCAATATGTAATTATATCCAACCTCTACCCCAAGACAAGTTGTCTCTTTTTGCAAATCGGACGGCGAGACGAACATGGACCTTTTTCGTCGGACCTATCAATAAGCGCAGCGCGGATGAGAGACAAAAAGCCCTGGGAACAAGGTTGAATTATATCAATTAAATGTGTCTGAAAGGTATGTTGTGTGTCGGTCTCTATTTAAAATCACATCTATTTAAAATCACAATGTACGTCCAACATTACAAAGCACATTTAAAAATAGTTTCTATCGCCACCTTCGTTGCACTACGTTCAAGTGCACCGTCTTGTCAACTATAAGATATAAGAACAGATAAACGGAAACTGATATACACTGTGTATATACACTGATATACACAAAATCTTAAATCATTAACGCCATCAGCAAGAAAAAAAGGCACAAGAAACGTTTCGTCACTTAAGCTTAGGGGAGCTTTTTCTCTTTAGACAATAAAAAGTGAGTACCCAGCCTGTGAACAAAACAAAACACTAGAGTTATCATGTTTCCAAATACATTTCTTCAACTACTTAGAACGATTAAAAATTTAATTTGTCATGTGGAAAGAAAATTCATTTGCGCATTTATATAAAGTGTCATTTGTAAGCATATACAGCACACAAGTACCTGCTCACATGTGATCAGATAAATTTAGCATTAAATTCGCACCCGTGCCCGCAAAATCCTTCATTAATGAAAAAAGCAGTTTTCATGTTTTTTATAATTGACATAAATGTTTTATAATCACAATCATTGGTTTTACGTTTTTAAAATGTTACGAATATTTGTGGTTTTCCACAACTATTTTATATGACTGTTTTTGCGACTGATAAAAAAATTGAAACAATTTTTCTTAGGAATAGATTCAAAAGGAAGTGAGTAAGTAACGGGAAGTTGTAAACTTCTTGGGGATCCCATCATAACGGCTGGCTCTTCCTCCCCTCAGATTCATTCATAATCTATAATAAGTCCAAGTGACTTCATGTTTGAATACTTACATGTTTTTTAAATGTCCCAGTTATCAAGCAGCGATGTCTCTCACAATAAATACAAAAAATTTAAACCGAAAAACAATCATTTTCATTTGTATTTCATTTAAATCTCACATCCTTACACTTTGGAGGATATGGGACTAAAAAATTTTTTTTAGTTCGTAAACAAAACTTTTAGCTAACTCCGGTTATTGAATTTCCCCTATCCGTCTTTTGTCAACTCTGGATTGTTACAGTGCACGTTATTTCAACGTAAGCATTTTCTGCGACGATCCAACCCGATACGAGACGATATTCAAAAGGAAGAAAGGCTATTTAATAAACTTCTCCTTGTTTGAACAGGTTGAAGTTACTTCAGAAGTATCTTATCTTGGCATATACGTCGCATATCTCTAGATTTTAAAACATTTTATTAGCTTTTGATTTGTATTTATTTCATGGAAAAATGTAGATTCTTCAACAGTAAAATAAAAGTAATAATAATAATGATTATAAATAATAAAAGTATAAACAAACCAACCCTTCAACCCAATTTTACTACAATTTCATATTATTTACGCTTGCACAAACATGTTATTGCTTTTTAATTTAAAAACAAACTAAACCATGGAAATGATATCACAATGACATCCAAATTAGCAACTTTAGGCATGTCGGTTACTACAAGATACAAGATTGTAAAAATTGTATCTTCTGCTGGCCATAAAACTCACGATGGGCTGAAAGTTATGTATTGAAATTCTAAACGTTCCTGTGATTTGAGTAAAAATCAAAAGTGGTACACCAAAATCATGATTTTTTAAACCATTAGCATTTCGTTACGATTAATTTTGATGACATCGTTTTGAAAATATATCTTTCTAATCAATATTTGTTAAAGATATTACAAAAAATCTGCAAAGTCACTGCATTTCATTAAAATCGTTATGCGCTTTAAGCAATCAACCTTCATTGAATTTAACAATGTTTGTTAGAAACAAACAGGGAAATTCCTTTTTCTTTTCGGTTCTACCTGCAAACTTATATTTCAGCAACCTTGCTAATGTTAAAACTTTAGAAGTGCTCTAACTTGACTTCTCAGTGTGACACAAACGACTTGCCGTTGCTTGTTGTTTTTCAAATGTTAGCATCGCGTCTCATGTTACGAAGAAAAATATGGAAATACTAGTCGGTAGCCCATTGACAAAAAACTCACGAGTTCGCCTGTCCTTATTTATTGCATTTCCTGTTTTTTTTAACACCACCCAACAAAAAAATTCAACATTCAGTAAGTAAGTAAGTAAGTAAGTAGGTAGGTAGGTAGGTAGGTAGGTAGGTAGGTAGGTAGGTAGGTAGGTAGGTAGGTAGGTAGGTAGGTAGGTAGGTAGGTAGGTAGGTAGGTAGGTAGGTAGGTAGGTAGGTAGGTAGGTAGGTAGGTAGGTAGGTAGGTAGGTAGGTAGGTAGGTAGGTAGGTAGGTAGGTAGGTAGGTAGGGAGGTAGGTAGGTAGGTAGGTAGGTAGGTAGGTAGGTAGGTAGGTAGGTAGGTAGGTAGGTAGGTAGGTAGGTAGGTAGGTAGGTAGGTAGGTAGGTAGGTAGGTAGGTAGGTAGGTAGGTAGGTAGGTAGGTAGGTAGGTAGGTAGGTAGGTAGGTAGGTAGGTAGGTAGGTAGGTAGGTAGGTAGGTAGGTAGGTAGGTAGGTAGGTAGGTAGGTAGGTAGGTAGGTAGGTAGGTAGGTAGGTAGGTAGGTAGGTAGGTAGGTAGGTAGGTAGGTAGGTAGGTAGGTAGGTAGGTAGGTAGGTAGGTAGGTAGGTAGGTAGGTAGGTAGGTAGGTAGGTAGGTAGGTAGGTAGGTAGGTAGTAGGTAGGTAGGTAGGTAGGTAGGTAGGTAGGTAGGTAGGTAGGTAGGTAGGTAGGTAGGGTAGGTAGGTAGTGTAAGGTAAGGTAGGGTAGGTAGGTAGGTAGTTAGGTAGGTAGGTAGGTAGGTAGGTAGGTAGGTAGGTAGGTAGGTAGGTAGGTAGGTAGGTAGGTAGGTAGGTAGGTAGGTAGGTAGGTAGGTAGGTAGGTAGGTAGGTAGGTAGGTAGGTAGGTAGGTAGGTAGGTAGGTAGGTAGGTAGGTAGGTAGGTAGGTAGGTAGGTAGGTAGGTAGCCAGCCTAAAAATGCTCTTAAATTATCTTTAAATTGTCTTTTTGTTTTAAAGGAGCATTTCAGTACTTCTTTATATTGATTAAGCCTTAAATGTTGTTAATCTCTTATAATAATGCGGAGAGTGTGTCTGTGTGTTTGTGTGTCTGTAACAGGCAAAGTGGATTTCTTCATTTTGCTTTGATGTTGCCGAAAAATGCATGTCTAATATGTTAAATTTTCTGACGTTACGTCGCCACGTCAATAACACTACTTTAACGTTAATATCCTATATTAAATTAATGAAGCCATTACAGTGCACCTAAAACTTTGAGGCCAAATAACTTGGAAACGAGGAGGTGACGTCAATGATTTTTCACCGCGTGGGTAACTAGGGACCACCTGGGACCAATTTGGGTAAGTTTCCTAAACCAGGGTCCCTAAATCCGTTTCGGAATGGACGGGTTGATGACGTCATCAAAAAACCTTCAAACCCTAATATCTCTGCAACCGTTTGTCAAAGATACATGATCCTATACATTTTCTTGATCAGCGTTTCAAGATCTATGCGTTGAAGGCAACAAGTGTACAAATTTCTAAAAAAAATTTTTGGGTTTTGACGGGCCAATGCTGACGTCAGCAAAATTTTAAAACCCTTATATCTCATTAACCGCTCATCAAAAGCACATGATCATATACATTTTCTTGATCAGCGTTTTAAGCTCTATACAATAGAGGCAACGAATGAATTAATTTTCGGCAATTTTTTTTTCTATATGCACTGCTGACGTCGGCAAAACATCTGAAACAACCTATTTTTCATTGATTTTTTTGCCTAAGTGGATTTTTCCACGGGCCTTATCGACTAGTATGTTATAAAGTTCTGGACCTCTGAAGGCGTATATTTATTATAGTTTGTGTTGACAAGGCGTTGGTGTTTTTATAGTTTCTTGTAAAATGAAAGTGTATAGTTAAAATTACAAAGTACACATAAACATTTTAGCTGAGGTCACAAAGAATACTGAAATAAATATGACGTTACAATACTAACATATATGTACAAATACTATTATTATACACAATCTATAACATTCTCGGCCTCTCAGTATCATATTTGCTATTGCTTCATTCTTGTTCTCTGCATCCTTTACCTCAAGTCATTTCCCAGGGTCTGTTTTCTTGGTATTCAATAAGGATTTTAAACAGATGTCTTTTGATGGGTAGCTGAATATATTTGCGTTCACGTTAATTGTCGATTACTTAGTTGATTACATGCACAATATTGATCATCCTCATTTTAGTTCAGAAGAATTAACAATTGTGACACATTTCACTTTCGTTGCGGATACTAAAGTTTCTTAGAAGTATAGCAGATTATTGCAGATTATTGTATTAAAAGTTTATGAAATATAATTTTGCTTAACATTTACCTGTTTCGTAACAAAATAATTAATGGCTCCCTTTAAGGAAAATCCATGTAAATAAGAGGAAACCTTAGCAATTTAAAGAAATAAAGGATAATGATTCCTAATTTCTTAATCCGATTTTCTTGACTTTCAAATAAAATCCTAAACAATTGGGAAACAAGGATAATCGCATGTCATCGTTTCTTGATGAAGTAATGTCATGTTGTAAGTCTTAAACCTAACGGAAGTTAAATCTTTTTACTATAAAGTTTTCATTTCAAAATCGTAGGTTGTATGAGGTATGGGACCTAAGCGTTAAGCAGGCGCGTGTCTAGTATATAAATATAACATCCAGGAAATATAGCCAAACGAAGTTAGTACAAATTAAAACTGGCAGGGGAGCAGAGCGATTAGTGTTTCGTTTTCATATCGTCTAGAATGAGAGTGGTGCTCCTTATAGTTTGGCAATGAGGTAGAAAGAAAAAGAGAAGTGCGATAAATTCCGATTGTGTATTGTACATGTGCTTTGACTAAGAAAGTTGGCGTTTTGTAAAAGTTCAGTGTTTCCTAGGCTATATAAACGCTACAACGCGAATGTTTGCCACATGTGATGTTACATTTTGGTAGCTTAATGCAAAGATTCTCTGCAATCGTCAGAAAATAGCTTAACACGTAATCATAACTGGATCGATTTTATGATAAAAGACAAACAACCTAAAAATAATGTTTTTAAAAAAACTTTCGACGGGACTAAAATGTGGCCGGTTGTTTGAGATTATTACGCTGTAATTCCCAAATTACGTACATAGGGAAATTAAAAAACCTATTGGTAAAGTTTTGTCGCATTTTCTTTCTTTCGCACCAGGTGTTCTTAATATAAACATAAACATATGTGTAGATGAGTATGTAGCATGACAAGTGGGAGTAAAAAATAACTTTCTTATTTAGAGATCTTATTCTTGCACGTTTAAATGTTACATTTTCTTAAAAAACTCTTTGCTAGCTAAAGCCAATGTTCTTGCACTATTATCTATGCTTTGGAACAACGGAAGTCTGTTTAATCCGACATTTGACCAACAACAACTACTCTCTTTGCAACTTTGTGTTTACTTGTTTGAGAAACTTTTTAACTGCATGTTTTCTTCACAAATGCACGAAATCTTGTTGTCGTTATTTTAATTTGAATTGCTTTCCCGATGAATTAACAATTGTGACACATTTCACTTTAGTTGTTGTTGTTTGTTGTTTAGTTTTTGAGGATTTTGTTTGTTTGGTTGAACCTAAAAGATACAAAGCATACAAATTAAAAATGACGTTAAAAAAAACAAAACAATGTGAGAAATATTACTGACATAATCTTAATGCACTCAACACAACAAAGAAAGGTAAACAAAAATTTATCGGATAATATTTGATAACGAAAAATAAACGGATATTTACCTGATTTGTTGAAGAACTTCATTTTGTCTTGAAAAATGTTTTCTCTGTTAGTGTTTGACTTTATCCTACTTTTTCTTAAGTAAGTTTAATTGAACAAACAGATCCTCTCTTGCTTTATATAGCCATTCAGAGAAGATTTACATGCGTGGGGAAGTTTAATGACGTATTTTGATGCTTTCGTAAGATTAAAAATGTCAATAGTTAATTAAATTAATTAAATGAGAGTCAAAATTGTTTTGTCTAAAAAGTTATATGTAGGTCTTGTAAGCAATTTAAAGACAGAATGTACGTAGAACATTACAATGCATATTTAAAAATAGTTTCGATCGCGATTCTTCGTTGCACTATCTTCCGCATATCAGTTTTAAGATAAAAACGGAGGATTCGAAAGTGATATAGCTACACTGTTTGGGCTCCAGAAATCTTAATTCATTAACGCTTTTAAATGGAAACGCATGAGAAAGGTTTTGTCGCTTAAACCTAAGGGAACTTCCTCTTTGTAGATAGTATAAAATGAGTATTCAGACTGTGAAAGAGGAAAAAACGCATGAGAAACGTTTCGTCACTTAAGATTAAGGGCACATTTTCTCTGTACAAAATTAAGAATGAGTATCCAGACTGGGAACAAAACATGCTTCCAAATACTTTTTCTTCAACCACTTAAAACGATTGGAAAATTAATGTTTTATGTTGAGAAAAAGGTCATTTGCATTTTTGCATTGATATAAAGTGTCACCTCGGAACATATACACCCTGAAAGTACCTGGTAACATGTGATCATATAAATATAACACTAAATATCCACCCGTGCGCCAAACACCCATTAAGTAAGGGGAAAAAAAGCATTTTTCGTGTTTTTTATAATTTGCAAAAATTTTATATCATCAAAATAATTGGTTTTACTTTTACAACATGGCAACAACACATTTGTGGTTTTCCACACCTATTTTATGCGACTGTTTATACGACTGATAAAAATAATTGAAACAATTTTTCTTTGGAATAGAGTCGAAATTTTTACAATTTCAAGAATTTCAGTAAGTGAGTAAGTAAGTGAGAATGTACTTGGGGATTCTACCCTAACGGCTGGTTCTTCATCCCCTCCGACTGTAACTATGTTGCATTACGACCAGAGATACCTGTAGAATTGCTCTGACTTGCTTGCCTGCCACACAAGCCGATTAGCGCCTAGTAGATGGCACCACATGGGCTGACAACGCTACATCTCCGCATTATTTTTCGACAGTTTACACAGAATTAAAACATTATTTAATTTCAAATTGTCCAGTGGACGATAGTGTGGCTCAATAGGTAGCAGAAAACGAGAAAGAGAGTTGCTATGACTGCTGCTGCGTAGTTGTTGTTTAAAATGGTTATGGGAGTGGCAGCATGGGGCATTCCAAGCATGTTTCATAAAAAAAATGAACTTTTCATCCGCTAATTCGTCTAATCTTGTTGCGGATTTTTAAGTAATCGTGCAACGGAAGCGTCTGACAGAATATTTTTGGATATTCGTGCAGTCGTTAACCGAGAGTCGAATATCTCAGCAGATATCCGATATCGAATATCTGCTCGAGATATTCGATAGTCTCTCGGCACTTATATTTTGTTTATATATATAGTTCCTTTAAAAAATTACACGCAAGTCAATCAGATGGAGAGTTAAAACTAATTAAAAATAAAAAAGTTATCAAACAAAAGAATGTATTATATCGCACTCCATCTTTTATTGTTCTCGATAGTAGTACACAAAGGATAAGCAATCAGATGGAGAGCTGAAAATAACTGAAGCGTTTTAAAACAACAAGAAACAAGAACAACGAAAAGACAAAAACAAAACAATATAAAATAAAATATGGAGAGGTTCGCCACTTTAGATAATAATTCCTTTCCAATGGTGCATGATAAAACAGATATTCAGCGCGGTTAAATCGGATATCGTAATTATTAAGTCTCGCTTTGTTTATATTCGATTCCGCTGCGCGTCGTCGAATATCACAAGCTCGACTGAATGCCGGAATGTAGAGACGTTGCTAATGGATAATTAAGCCGTAATTGGCCGAGGTAAAATTATATATGCCTTCTTTCGTAATCACTTTCAGTTTAATTTACAATGGTAGCGATTTCTCAGCTTCTGATTAGTTTCGGTTGTGGTGATATGCACTTTCGTAGATTTGTTTATTCGTTAGTGAGATGATACATGTTAAAACTTACTTACAAACTTTTATTGCAAACCGAAGAGCAAATCCCATGTTTGACGCAAACACTTCTACATTGATAAAGTTTCAAAAACTTTTTGTAGAACCTGGATGGCATGATATTATAAATAAAATCTTCAAACATTTAAAACAGATTTCACAGGATATTTTGATAGAAGGCAATCATGGCGCAGATGATCCTTACTATCTTTTTCACCTTGAATTGAATCTTCTTTGTAAATGTCTGTGTGTTTTGCAAAGTAGCTGCACACCTCATTGTAAGGTTGAATCAAAATTGAACTCAACGTTGGAACCAGTCATGTTAGCTTTGAATAATGTTCTCATTACGTAAAATAAAGCAGTTATCTGTTCAAAATTGCATTTTGATTTCTTACATCTTTTGTAAGGAAATATTTCTATAAAAAAAATAAAAGGATGTTGAAATTCGAAAGAAATATTGTCTAACTTAATCTAGATAGTCATTTTAAATTACTAAGGACGAACAACTATTATGAATTGCGTAACTCTAAATTGGATTATCGTTTTCTCGACATTATGAACAAAAAGAAAAACATGGAAGATATGCCATGTAGGTAGTACACAAGATCATCTTGCCCCTTTTCTTTTTCTAAAATAAACTGTGCGTAGGAAGTAAAAATTGTGCAGATGAAGTTCCCCCCTTTTGTGTAACAACTTGCGTTTCAACAAAGTAACAGGAATTAACTATTAGCGACGTAAGTAGTGAAGTCGTTACTTTGTAATACATCGTAAAAACATTAAGATCAATAATAAGCCTGTCAAAAAATGAGCCTCTTGTCAAGAAAGCAAGGAAATATATCCTTTCGTAACTTTTATAGGTTTGGTAACAGACAGTCATGTAGACAGACATTATTTCCTTCGTTTTATTAAATGGATTTTTGTAATGTTCTAGTAGACTTTGTCATTTTTATTTCAATAATACATACACGTGCACTTTTTCTTCGCATTAGCAACAGAAGAAGTCGGTAATAAACCGAAACGAAGAAGAAGCTTCAGCTGTGCTACGGTTACCTCCCGTGAACAAACAATTTGGATTCGTATGAAAAAGCATTAAAAAATTTCTATGAATATTTTTATTCTCAAGATACTTTGACTTAAAAGTTTTGACAATTATTCTAATAAATGCATGACGTCATGTATCTGAAATAAATGAAGTACAGTTTTAAAGGTTTATAATGGTATGTGGTGATGTAAACATATATTCACCTATCCAATTCTAAATTTTAAACATATTTACATGAATAATCTTCAGCTATCCTAAATATTATTCATACCAGCAATATGTTCTCAGCATCTACGAAACTTATGATGTCATAATTCTACTCCATTAGTTTAAAGGCCTATACCTTTAAAACTAATAAAGATTTTACCAAAATGTAATTTTAACTATAAGCTATATGTGTTGACGATTGGCAAACAACGATAATTCACTAAGCTGATTATTCCGCGCCAAAAAAACTTTTGGCATAACCAGCGGAACAAAATCCACACCCAAGTCAACGCGTGTAAGCATTGGAGAAACAACTGTGCTGGAACAAGATTGGTTAAGTTCAGCGAACACACCATGCATATATTACGCGACGACTTTATAAGTTAAAAGTAAAACATAAATTATGATTAACGAAAGAAACTCTTCCATGGAAAAAAATGTACTTCATCAAACTATGGCTGGCAACATTCCTTGCATCCCAGTTTGTTAATAAGTGTCGAAGTTTTAGTTTAAAGAAAAAAGAAGACAAGTTCATATCTAACATAGAAATTTCACGTTATATATTCACCGTAGGTGTATTGTTTGCACAAACTTTAGAATATAATACAGTCAATTATTTTATAATTAAACTGTCGATAACATGATGATTAAACGTTTTACAAGTAGTATAACAGGTAGTTTTTTAATTTTTTTGTTTTAAGTCCACAGCCTTCTTTGTGTGAATTCTTCTTATTTTAGTACGCCGCTATTACTTTAGCTGAAATTTCAAACCACTTGAAGTAATTATGGTTACACATTTTACTTTCAATATCCGTTTGCGTTTCGTTAATGATGGCTGTTGTGTTTTTGGTAGAGTTGACTTGTAAACTAAAAAGAAGAAGAGTGTTTATTATCCATGAATACTGCATGTCCTGCGTTATTTGTACATCAACTTTGCAAATAAATACCTTTTTTAAGTGTTAAAATTAACTAGCTATAAACTTTACTGAGAGTTAATAATCACTGGAAAAGTTTGTACTCATTTAAGGCAGGCACAGACTGAGGCATTGCATCAAAAAACTTCCTTTTTACCTATAGATAAAAATTTTAAATTAGTATAAACAAGTTAAAAATACGAGATAGTATTTGTTACCTGATTTGTTTGGTAGTCTCATTGTGTTTTTCCTCACAGTAAAATAGGGGAACTAGAATTTTATTGTGTATCTATGTGTCTTTATACAATGTCACAACTTAAAAAATGGGACATTTTTTTTATAGCATATTATAATCGTTTTTGTAAGATTATGTGGGAAGTATTTTTGTGACGGCACAGATATATATTATATTACGTGGGACATATTCATGCGCAAACACATAATTTTCATATTGTTCTTATTTTAAAAATAATTAGCTTGCATAACTTATGCAAGTTATAATAATTACCCGTTTCTGCTGACGATGAAGTGATTATGTTAAAACAAGGAAGTTTAAAGAGAGTTTCTATTGAAACCATCCGTTGCCAATTTGCAGGTTGCTACATTGTTTTCAAATTCAGTTTTGTAAACAAAGTTTTTGAAATCTCGCACGTAACTTATAAATTAACCGTTGCTCATTGTTATTTCTGCATAAATTATAAATTATTTTTCTAGCCGTAAAAACTCGTTTGTTTTGTAATTTGATCGTTTAAAATCAGTTTTTAAACATTTCTGGTGGCATATGCAGAAAATAAGTAAAATCAGCTGAATATGAGAATTATTTTTGGGAAATTATAGTAAATTAAAAATAAAAAAATAATCTCAGAAATAAAAGTAAATCATCACCCAACGAAAAACGCATAATTAGAGATAGTAACAAATGATTAATATTTTCTTTTGTTCTATGAAAGAAACAATAGTCACCGAACACCGATTCTATGCCGAAAATTCCTTAACTTCGAAGAAAAAAATATGTATCAATATGCAACCCCTCCTGCAGTAATATTTTTTAAAAGTTTTATCAATCTTTTAACTGACGCTGTGCTAAGAGGAAACGTACAGAAATAGCTACAAGATATCAAATTATATCATATCTCAGGGGAACAATTTACACAACACAAGCTCCAAATACACGTTGTTGTTTTTATAAGAACGGAAGGCTTCAAAACCCCAAAAATTAAGAACATGTTAAGAACATTATGAAGGCTTCGACGCGATTGGACAAAAAAATTAGGGTCAGAAAAAAAGAAGAATATTAAATCACAAATACATTCTTTTTCTTAAAATTAACAAAAGACTTAAGACAAATAATCCTATAATATATAAACATAACTTTTATATCACGTTTTAAACTTTACAATATTTTCAGATCAATGTCATTGAAATCATCTATTCTAACTAAATCTGTTGAACCATCCTCGTATTCGACGAGATATCGGACAAGGGAAGAGTTGAAGTACTTGATTTTCCCCTTAAACCATCCATTTTCATATAGACCCGTGACATCACGACCTACCATTTCGTCATCTATCGCTCGGTCCTCTTCAAGGTCTTCAAGTTCTTCTTCCTCCACTTCAGTTCTTTCTTCTTCGTCCCTTTCTTCCTGTTGTTTATCAGCTGTCTGCTCTGTTTCTTCTGCGGGGAGTTGGTTTCCAGTTGCATTTGGTGTCGGCGAGCTGTTTGAAGGAGGTAAGCTGGTAATTGGAGGTAGGACCTTATAATCGTCAAGTCCTTCTGGTTTTATTTTATCATCACCCGAACCGTCTGCCGTTATCAGGCATCCAGTCTTCTCTAACATTCACCACTGAAAACCATCATACTGCTCGGAAATCAGCTTCTGATAGGCTTCGCCTGCCCACAATGTTATAAGGATTCTTCTGTCTTTTGCACTAAATCCTGCCTCATTCCCATGCCACAAGTCAGCGTTATCTTCTCTATCTAGCCAGTCGTTTTTCATCTGAAAAACAAATGTTTTCAACAGTTGTGCATACCCTGCATCAACTGGCTGCCATAGGTCTGTTGCGTTTGGTATACCAAACCAACACACTCCGCCTAAGTTCGAAACTGCTTCCTTAAATGGAGTGGATATCTGAGCGCTAAGGTTGTCGCAAAATAACACGAATCTTTCTTTGTCTTTTACTGAGTTGGCCAATGTTCTCTCTGCCCATTTTACAGAAAATTATGTATCCGCCCAAGCATTGTCCTGGAAATAAACATCGACATCCTTATGCCATGCTGATTTTTCTTCTTCAGAAATACGTTTTCCCTTTCCTCTAAATATTATCGCAAGACGTGATTGGATGCCGGTAGGATTAAAGCAAATCTGCAACGTGCATTGTCGCTTTTCCAAACCACTCTCTGGCTGCGCAATCCACACCTTGTGATATCGATCATTTTCCTCGATAAGCTCGTACTTACGTTTTGGGTTCATCGCAAATGGCATTGGAATTTGATCTGCATCCATTCTTCGCTCAGGACGGAATCTCCCCCACTAATCATCGTATTCGTCTTCAAATCCAGTGCGAACCAATCTCTCTCGTGTTGTGGAGTGCCACTTGATTAGGGCTTCGCGATACGCACCTTTAGGCTGTTTACGATTTCGTTGTTTTGCTCTCATGCGTATATTGAATCTCTTTAAGAAGTTTACAACAACATGCCGCCGAATCCCACCACCGCCCTGCTCACCCGAAATGACTCGCGTCTTCGACCACAACCAGCCAAAGTTAACATATCGTCCTTTTTCGCGAGCTGCCTTAAACCTTTTCAACAACTCCGTGTAGACCGTTTTGTACTTTTGGGATGGCCGCTTTTTGAAAGTCTCTCGCAATTTCGATACTGCCATTTCGTTTATTCGTGCTTTGTCTTTCACCCACTTCGAAACCTAAATATTATAATTTTAGTTATATACATAGCCTATAATATACCTGGAATTATTTTCAAAACCTATAATAACACCTAAAATTATTATTATTTAAAGTAAAAAATAGGGTAAAAATATTTTCATGGTTTTTTTTCTTTTAAATATATGGCTTTAAGTCAAATCTTTCATTTTACCCGCGATAAAATGTATAGACTTTTGATTTTTTACATTAAAACAACATACTATTGATCGAATAATGCTCAGCGATAACATTTTGATCCATCCCTGCTTCAAAGTCATCGATGACATTTGAATTTTTGATGAACGAATGTTTTTCTCTCCTGTCTTTGCCGCGTCTTCCACTTGGTTTCGACGAAGATTCGACAGTCTGTACGCATTTGTTCAAAACATTTTCCAGTACACTTTTAACAATGAGGTCATCAGTTCTTTGAATTCGAAAAGGATTTTGTTCGACGACTCTGTATGAGGTGGTGGTAGTTCTTAAATAACAAATATTTTTATCTTTATAAGAAACAAGGTAAAATGAGAAATTTGTATAATTCATAACAAACCGATTATTAAATTACATGATTTATATCAAGAAAGCGTTTAGATAAGAAATATACATATGTTAATAAAATATGTTAATAAATATATAAAAAAAGAAATTGCTTGGCCTAAAAACTTTGTTATAAAAAATATTTACTTGTACGTATGAGGATACGATGAGGATAATTTGTCTGATGATGATGTTGTAGAAGGGCCAGCTATGCAGATCAAGACAGAATGGGTAGTGGAGGCTATTAGGAAATTGAAGATTGGCAAGGCTGCAGGAGTATCAGGTATTGTTGCAGAGATGGTAAAAGCATCTGGATATATTGGAGTTGAGCTTATTACAAGTCTTGCTAACCAGATTATAAAGGATGGTGCTATTCCGAGTGAGTGGCAGTCGAGTGTAATAGTGAATTGTTTCAAGGGCAAGGGTGATGCATTAGAAAGGGGTAACTATAGAGGTTTGAAGTTGGTTGATCAAGTAATGAAAGTTATTGAAAGAGTGATTGATAAGTTACTTAGAGAAAGGATTGATATAGATAAGATGCAATTTGGTTTTGTTCCAGGGCGTGGCACTACAGATGCAATATCTTTACTCAGACAGCTTCAGGAAAAGTATTTAGGAAAGAGAAAGAATCTCTATTTTGCCTTTGTAGATTTAGAGAAAGCTTTTGATAGAGTGCCACGTAAAGTTATTTGGTGCGCTATGAGAAAATTAGGTGTGGATGAGTGGTTAGTTACGATGGTACAGTCTATGTACAGCAATGCTAGAAGTCGTGTCAGGATTAACGATTCACTTAGTGATGAATTTAGTGTAAATGTTGGTGTACATCAGGGTTCTGTACTTAGCCCTTTGTTGTTTGTTCTAGTCTTAGAAGCGCTGTCGATGGAGTTCAGAACAGGTTGTCCATGGGAGTTATTGTATGCAGATGATTTGGTTCTCATAGCAGAGTCGATGGAAGAATTAGTTGAAAAGTTTGAGAAGTGGAAGAAAGGACTAGAAGAGAAAGGGCTAAAGGTAAACACAGCAAAGTCTAAAGTCATGATTAGTAGCATTGCAGCCAAGTGTGACCCTGTAGTTGGAAAGTGGCCTTGTGGAGTTTGCAGGAAAGGGGTTGGTAGTAACTCAATTTTTTGTCAGACTTGCAAGCATTGGGTACATAAGAAGTGCAGTAGTATTAGTGGAAGGTTAAGAGCTGACATTCAGTTTGTATGCAAGCGTTGCAAAGGTGAGATTATAGAGAATGAAGTATTTCCAGCTTTAATGATGTACAACAGTGGCTCGTTAGAGATAGTTGAGAACTTCTGTTACTTAGGTGATATGTTGGGCAGTGAAGGGGGTGTTGGAAGAAGTGTTACTTGCAGGATAGGTTCTGCTTGGAAAAAGTTCAGAGAGTTACTTCCTTTGTTGACTAGCAGAGTCCTGTCAATTGAGGTAAAAGGTAGGTTGTATGAGGCCTGTGTAAGAAGTGTTATGTTGTACGGTAGTGAGACATGGGCAGTGAAGCAGGAAGATCTTGACCGTTTAGAAAGGAATAATATGAGAATGGTTAGGTGGATGTGTAACGCCAGTCTGAGAGACAGAAAGAGTTCAGATGAGCTAAGAAGCAGGCTAAGTCTCCGTAGAATTAAAGATGTTATCCAGATAAGAAGATTGAATTGGCTGGGGCACTTGGAAAGAATGGAGGAGGATAATTGGGTAAGAAAGTGTAGAGACTTGATAGTTCCTGGGGCAAAGCCCAGAGGCAGACCGAGAAAGACTTGGCAGGAGGTTATAAGGACAGACTTGATACAGAGGAAGTTGAGTTTAGATCTAACACAGTCTAGATCAGATTGGAAGAGGGTCATTAATATACCCCGTCCAACCCATGCTAGCATGGAAAACGGACGTTAAGCCGAGAATGATGATGATGATGACGTATACATACTTCATTTCATTTGTGTTTTGCTTACAAAACTTCTCATGCACAACGACGCCTTTTTTCTGAGCAAAAAACTTCTGACAAAATGAACAGTTTTCGGCAATTTTACTTCAACTAAATTGTTGTTGTGTAAAACATTTTTTGTAAAACCAAAAGCAGCTAATGTACGTTGCCTTTTTGACATTTTGAAATAAAACTAAATGAATACATTCGGTACAATTCTTTTATTAAACATCGTGATTTGCGGCTGCCATCTTTAAATGTGCGCCAAGTGAAATCACCCGAACTCACTACGGGTGGATTTCATTTTTTGTCATGTAAACAGACGTTGATTTCAGCCCGATTTGAAAACTCACCACGGGTAAATTTCACTACCGGGCTCATGTAAACGCTGCCTAAGTTTATATTTTTATTGATATATAAAAAAAGGTTAAGAACATTGTAAGAACAGTTTTAGGCTATGATATATAAAAATTAAGAACATTGGAAGGCTATCCCCGATTTTTGTGTTCTTATAAAAAAAAAAACGTGTACCAGCTGAATCGTTTTGCAAGTAGAGAAAATAAACTTTACCAGCATTAATTCTTATAGTAGAGCCATGTGTTTTTTTTATGTTTTTATATGTGTTTTTTAAAAGTTTTGCTTTGTTGTTAAAACTCTCGTCTCACTCTCGGCATGTAAAAATACAGCAAAAGCGGCGCAACAGATGGGTTCAAAGGAGCGCGTAAACAAAAGAAATTTGAATTGAATTTAAATGGACGTTGCTTAAAAAATATAAAAGTTGTTGTTGAGTATACTGTTTATGAAAAATTGTTGACGAGGAGCCTGGATAATACTCCACAGAAATTTATTCGACCTGATTGAAGAATGAATCAGTCGGACGTACAGACAGTTTTCTCATTTTAGAGTATTTAACCATATTAATTGTGCTGATAATATACGTAAAGTTTAGTTCTTTAAAATATCTCACCTTATATAATCAGTCAAGGTATTACTTTGATAAATTAGTACGTTCTACTTCATGTAAAATTTCCATTTTGTACATCTGATAGATTTACAAGTTTGAAATTTACATAAAAAACCCTTTCAACTCAATTTAATCACTTTCATGTAAAGTATCAATGATTTTTTACCTCTAACCGATGATAACATAGCCAACAACTAAATTCGAAGCAATGAGAAATAAAGCGAGCTTACCTGTAAATGAAGCTTGAATGATATTCTTGGGAGGTTCTTCTGTGATCTGGTGGTTAAGTGAGAGAAGCGAGGCAAACTTAAGAAAACATACTTTAAAGCAGTTTTAAGGTGTGATATTAAATTACGGGTAAGTGTAATATGGACGCTGGGCAAACTATACTAATTAGGTGGGCACTTAGCCAAAGGGGAATATAAAACTTTTCGCTTGTGAACCTAGGGTACCCTGTCACCCATTCCGCAACCCTTTCTATATTGAATATCAATTAAGCTTCACTTAATTTCGCTTTTTCGATTTATCTGTGACTGGGTAGTAGGTGAGACTTCAAAGCAAACGTGTTGCGAAACTGAGAAATGCAAAATAATAATAATAACATCAAGTAAGGCAATGAGGGATACCCCATAACATGTATATTAAAACTTTAGCACAAGTTAACAATAAATAAAAGTAAATCAAGTGAAATCTTGCAAATTTGAACTGTAAATGTTCACTCGATTATTTGCATAAAATTAACTTCATCTGGTCCATAGTGCATTTTCGTAATACCGTCGATAAGTTTTTTCTGATTTCCAGCATTTTTTCTTTAGAATTTTGTCATCATGAACGTTAAGCATGATGGCATTGCTAGTCGATGCGGATCGGAAGCTGCGTGGCGTTAAGTCTTTTAAAATCTTCTTGTCAAGAAATAGCGTTTTGATACATCGGCGCATAGTATCTTGCGATGCTTCCCTGTATGGTTTACCTACAGTAATAAAGAGTTTAACAGTTTGCGATAAAAATCTTTTTCCCCTCCTTTTCAGACATTTTAATAAGCAAAACCTTTTATCGTGGTCATATGACCTATAGTGGAAACTGTCGATCTTACGGCCTGGCCTGGAATGTTGTAGTACATGCAAAGGAAAATGTGAATCCTGAGGAGGTAATAATAAGTCCATCTACTCTGAATTAAAAGATTGACTTCATCCGTTGCTCACCTAACAGTAAAAGTAATGCAAGCAATTTTTGAGCTAACATCATATCTTTTCACAGGCAGCTTTCTCCTATCGTCTTAAAGTAATCAAAGATTATTTTGACATCCTATGTGAAGGGTAGCGTTTGTTTTAGAGGTCTAAGATTATGTAAGTCTTTAAAATATTGGTGCACCTGTGGGTGGTCTGAAATGCTAGAATATCCGGGGATTTGTATAAGGTTGAAGATAGCTTTTCTATGTACTCACATGGTCCTATATGCTACGCCCTTGTTAAACAAAGTTGTAAGATAATGTAGGAAAAATTGGACCGTTATATCACTTGTTTGGTCAAAAGTTTAAAAGTTTCCTTTCTGATGACATTCATGTCACTGTTGTTAGGTAACTTTTTGTTTGTTAGGCAACTTTTCATCATTTTATCAGTTCTAATTTTAAACCATATATAATGATATTAAATATGTATGGTCACTGGTGTAGTTTTTTCATGTAGAAAGAACGTTTTTTATCTCCGCCCCGCCCTGAGAGCAAAAGCACATCCTTGCGTAATGTACTATCAATAACTGTAAATTTACCTGATTTTTTATTTTTTAGGCCTTTTTCTGGCAGTTCTTGTGTTTGTACCTCTCTTGTTAATTCCTGGGGCCTTTTGGAAATCGATACTGAAAATCCTTCCAATACTCTGAACTTTTTTTATAATTTCTATAATGTTTTGGATAGGCATTTCTATAATTTTTCTGGAACTTGTTGTAACGTAAACCAGAATTGGAGTTTTGACCTCTATTAAGAGCTTTTTGACTAACTTTGATAGCATTTTGCCTAGCCGTAATATCATCTCCATACAGCCATTCTGATGGAGTGGGTACGTCCTTGCTTAAAGCATACAGTTCTTTTGGCAAAAACTTGGCAATATTCTCTCTCCTAAGTTGTCCTGCCTCAATATTGTTTGTAATTTCCTTGTTTGTTTTCAGTTTTACAATCACGTGCAGTGCCTCTGCTAGAGCGATACTGTCTTTTTAAACAGACGACTGAACTTTTTGGATTTTAAGGTCTTTTTTTGTGTCGCGAGAGAGAATCTTTTTATACCAGATTTCATTAATGCACTACTTAACGATCAGGTGTTTGCAGTTTGCTGGTCTTACATAAATTTTTATTTTTGTTTTTTGAAAGCATGTGGATCTTGCCAGACTGTATTGATAAAACTTCAGTGTTTTTATGCAAATCCTCTGCCAGGTCCTTGAGCTCATCAGCAGAGTCAGAATCCAGATGAAAATTTTTAAGAGGAAATTCTTCCTCAGAGTCACTGTCCTCAACTGTGAACTGTTAACAATTGTTTTCTCTTGAAATTGTAGAAATGTAAAAGAATAACTTAGCTGCAAGTTTCCAATGATTTCAGTACGACTGCACTTCGTTGTAGCTTCGCTATAATGATTTCCCGAGTTTTTCTGCTTCTCTTACTTATCCAGTCACAGATGAACTGAGAAAGAATATCATTTTTTAGCTCGCTAAACGTTATTGGTACGTCCGAAAAAAAATTTATCTAAATTTCAAGTACTAAATTTCGCACCGGTTAGAGAGATTCAAAGATTCTGTAGTTTTTCTATCGGTCCGACGTATTTTTCTGAAGTTATATACGCTATAAATAGAAATATATATATGAATTGTTTGAAGTGCCTAATTCTGAATACAGAATTAATTGCCCGTTAAAAATCAATCTCGGACACTGTCAATATGGTTTAAAGGAAGCACTTTTCCTCGTGCTAAGCATTTTTTTTTTATTATTCGAGAAATTTCACAACGTCCTTTTTTCGAATTCGAATTTCGAATATAGAAAAGTGTTTACATTTCATATTTGACAAGCTTTGAACACTTCCAAACCATACCAGAAACAAAATAGGAAGACGAAAACTAAATAGAGATAAAAACGAAGCAAATAAAGAGTGTTTCAAGAAGTATCGATAAAAACACGGCGATAAATATGGGGAAAATGATCGAAAGAAAAGTAATACGCAGCCTTGCGAGTAAGTAGAACTCGCAAAAAGGGGACACAAAGAGAAAATTTTGTCAAACGACCAAGACAACTGGTTGACAGATTTTCCAGAGAGAAATGGCATAACCGATATAAACCCTGGAAGAAAAGATAATGAATAGGTCGGAAAGATATATGGAGCCAACGATGTTTCGTATCCAGCTTCCCTTGGTTACCCGGCCATCATCGGTCAATTTGAATCTTGCGCGATACAGACATGGCTTAAGCTCGTGATTGTTTTCCCGCCCAGCGCCCACCCACTACCGCTGATTCCATCTTGAAGGAATATGGATATTTACTGACACATTCGCTGATAAATATGATCAACCCAGCGGATTCGATTAAGTAAGGGTGCTACGAGACATACGCTAAAATTAGTGGAATTACCCACGCATTCATTTGCTTTCACATCTGAGAGAACATTAAAAGATTAAACATGACGGAACGTTAACGGTAGACATGACGGAACCTTCATTTAAAATTCCCGCCTATTTTTAATAGGCTAGGGTCTGCTTTAAGTTTGTATCTGCGGTATCTCTGTGCTCAAATCATGTTTTATAGCTACGGTCCTTCGTTATGTATGCAATTATTAGCTTTTATAAAATGTTAACCCTTTTCGGGTTGCGTGGAAAAGGAGAAGTAATGCCCTATTTGACATAGATTTGTTAATAATACGGGGACGGTTGACCGATATTATTATCAAACTAGTCGATAAAGCCCGTGGAGAAATCCACTTAGGCAGAAGAGCAATGAAAAAATAAGTTGTTTTAGATTTTTTGCTGACGTCAGCATTGCATATACAAAAATAATTTGGCGAAATTTAGTTGATCCGATGCCTGTAATGTGTAGAGGTTGAGACGCTGATCAAAATAATGTATAGGATCATACGTTTTCGACGAACGCCTAAGGAGATATAAGGGTTTTGCTGACGTCAGATATAAGGATTTTGCTGACGTAAGCAAAGTCTCCGTAAAGTACAAAAAAATTTTATTTAGAATTTCATATACCCGTTACCTTTATCGTATAGATCGCGAAACGCTGATCAAAAAAATGTATAGGATCATGTATCTTTGACGAACCCTTGCAGAGATATTGGGGTTTAAAGGTTTTTTGATGACGTCATAAACCCGTCCATTCCGAAACGGGTTCTTGACCCAGGTTTGGGAAACTTACCCAAATTGGTCCCAGGTGGTCCCTACCCACGCGGTGTAAAATGACTGACGTCACCACCTCGTTTCCAAGTTATTTGGCCTCAAAGTTTTGGGTGCACTGTAATGGCTTCATTAATTTAATATAGGATATTGACGTTAAAATAGTGTTATTGACGTCGCGCCGTAACGTCAGAAAATTTAACATATTAGACATAACTTTTTCGGCAACATCAAAGGAAAATGAACACATCCACTTTGCCTGTTACAGACAGATAGACACACACACACACACAGTTCAAAATAATAAAAACACATTAAGCACAAAGAAGTAGATTATTAACGCTTCTTTGAGAAAGATTTGAGAATTCCCTAATTTTTATATCGACACATTTCTTTAAGAACATGAACTGTCTACAAAACATGTACGGTAATTTTGAAACATGCGTCCGAAATTAAAATCTTTGAAAGAGAGATACCTGATCTTATGCTCGTTTCTTCATCGACGAGACACAATTTAACATTGTCTAGTCCTGTGCGGTAAAAATCGGGAATTATAAACTAGTTATATAACACTTTGTATTCCTTTATGCATGTTCAACTTTACAAAAGATGTATAATTTCATTCATTAAAACTTATATCATTCTGATCGCTGTATAAAGGTACGAGGGAAGTGAACAATAAAAAACGGTGGATTTTTATCGTTTCTTTTATGGAAACACTGGAGATATAAATAGTAAAATTTTACACCGATAACACTAAAAAAGATCTTCGTGGTTTTAAAAATAAACATTTAATTCTTGCTTATAATCCTATTCGGTCCGGGATTTTTTGAACATATTTTGACCAAGGGGGCAAATTCCGGCCCCGCCCCCACCTCAATAACTTTTGACTCAAACTTGGTACACTTACAGTACGTCATGAAAGAAACAAAATGGCAGCAATTAATTATTAGCTATCTCAGCACTGTTACTGTGACGTCATCGGAAGTTTAAAGTTTTTCCAAAATATCACTATCTGCGTAAAATTTAATTACTTTAGATCTAAAGCTAATTTTCACAATATGTTGGAAGTTTCCCAAACCCAAATAAAAGGTATTAAACATATATTCCAGTTTTTACATAGAACGTTAAAAAAGTTAAATCGGATCAATCACGTATCCAGAATTTACAGAATGATTCCTCGTAATGAAATAAAGTTGTGTTGTAAATCTCAACTTCTTAGTATAATCCCAACGAAAGATAAAATAGTTTCCCGATTATAAAGATTTTTAGGGGTAGTTTCGAGTAATAGCCAATATTCACGGCTCTGAGAGGTATGGTACCTAAATATTGACATGCAGGTGTCTTATAGATAAGTATTAAACTCAGGAAGTATGATAACCATGCAGCCGAGCGAAAAAGAGTTTTTAAAAATAACTGAAAAGTGGGGCGGTTCCCCTCTCCCCCGGTCTGAACAGGGTTAAAAATAAAGTTTCGTCTGCATAAAGGAATGCTAACCCTGTCAACATGAGACGTCTTAGGAGATCTTTAAAGACCAGCAGTTTTTGAAACGCTCTTAGGGAACTTGACCTTTTAAATTTTAGACAGAAAGAAAATAGGTGGGACATTAGTCATAGCTTGGAATGTTGGTTCCTCCTCCATAAGGCAGCCTAACTTGTACATATTTCTTCTCGCTATAAATGCACTAAAACAAAATTCTACTAAAATCAACATAAAACACAAAAGAAAAAGAGTTATTTTAGAAATAAAGGAAGATCTTTAGTGATAAGATCACTATCACGTTCCATGGCAACCCAATATGGTACACAATCGATAATAATTTGTATTTATATGCTTACAATTGTATGTTGCTTGTCTCCAGGATGTTATCATTAGAAAAATCAATATTCTCATCTTGTAAATAACATATACCACATGCACAGAGTTTCTTGTTGAATATTTTTTTGGAATAGAATTGGCGCGAAGAAATCCTGGGACGCAGTATATAAAAACAAATATATGTTTTGTTAGGAAAGTTCCAGCAGGTAAATGTATGTGTTAATTTAAAACTCTTGAGTTTTAAATCTTTGCAATAATTTTACTACCGACCGAAATACAAGCAGTTGATTCATTTAAATCATAGTATGGTTCGCAAATAGTAAACTAGGAACGAAGTTGAAAAGATGGTAGCCAATAGGGCTAAAAAAACATGGTAAACAAAATTTGAAAAACTTGAAAATCAGTTCAATTAACAAAGAATCTGCAAGAGACTCAGTAAAAAATAGATTTGGACTTTTTCATATCTTTCTCAAACTTTAAAGAAAGATTCACAAAAAAGTTATCGGCGTTTGGTCGTCCGAACTTCTAACATGGTGGTAAATGTTTAAAACAGGTCACCATGGAAATTAATTAATAGATTGATTAATTAAGACATCTTCTACATCATAAACTTTAATGCGTCTTACTTGAATGTTGTTTGAGTGAAGAGAATCATGGTAGGCGAAAAGTTATTCTAGTATTTGTGAGTACTTCTGTGAACTGTTTATACAGTTCAACCTGGCTATAGCAGACACCTACGGTTCTTGAAAAAAGTGTTAGCTATAACCAAATGTCCGCTATATCGAGGTTCAGACTTTTCCGGAGAAAAGACACTTATAGATGTAATCTGAATATTCTTGCGTCATTAGCTATGCACCGTTACCTTATCAAACTTATACACAGTGCTCCTTTCACTTCAAGAAACGAAAAAAGCAGTGTGTGTACGAGTTTGAAACTGTTAAAACCAGTTGTAAACTTGATTGATGTATTGATGTGAAAGTAGGCAAATATGTTACATAGATATAAGTAATTTATTTTTCGTGTTTTTTTTTTAATTTCCCTGAAAAAATAATATGTCCCCCGCCATAGACAGATGGTTGTTAAAGGAAATGTTCACATGGTTCCGAAATTTTGTGTCCGCTATAACAAGTGTCCGCTATGTAGCATAACCACTATAAGCAGGATGAACTGTAGTACTTTTCACCGTTGCAACTGTCCATATCTTGCATGTCCTGAATAATCCTATTTTCTTACCCAATTTTTTGTTCCACGAAATACATATGCGAATGCGCAATATAACATGAAAACCAGATTAGTTATGAGTTTATCTTTAGTTTGCAGCGAAGTAGTGTATACATGGTTTTTTTACTTGCATTATTGATAAAATTAGTTTGTCATGCAACCCTAATTATTAACATTTACAGCGAGAGACACACAATGCAGTATATAAAGGACGAGAGAACCTGTGGATTTATCCACGGGACACGACTAGTCTATTTAACAATAGCCGCATTTTTTCAAAATGGTACCCTGATCGCCACTTTGTGCGACTGATGCACGAATAGCGATGCAGGAAAGCGTACGTTGGGAAATCTATGGACCGACGGACCTGTGGATTCTTCTACCGGCTAACGATTGGTTCGATAATAATATGGGATAATAGCATGTTTTTGCCAGATACTGAGCCGTTGTAAGTGGTTGTTTGTTATTTCTTCGTGGTGAACTAGTTAGGTGAACCCTCACAAAAATATTAAAACAAAGGAACTTTTTCCGCCATTTTACAAAGTTGACAAGTAGTATCAATAGTACTAATTTTTAGATGCATAGGCAAGTTTAATTTGCCAATAAGGCACCGAAATTTTGAAACAATGTCCACGTTGAAGTCCGTAACAATTAGCATATTTTGAGAGTTGATATCTTAGGTCGCAAGTCCGCTATAAACATTAACAAGTGAACTTCGAGGAGTTCAAATTGCGTACATCTGGTATAGAAATAGCCTATATAAAAACTAGTAGGGACGAACTTTGACATTTTCCAACTTGTCTCAATATATGTTGAGAGAGATCGTAGCTTAGTATATGACTGTATGACATGGAGTAGCTAGCAAGCTGGCATATTTCAAACAAACGTGAAATTTCAAGTTGTTTATCAAAACTATTGGTGGCATTTATCCTGTATTTTCAGTTAGTGAATGTACGTTATTTTTCAAACAACATCTGTAAAAATAACATTGACCTGGCTTAATATTTCTTATATTGCTTGTAAAATGATAGTTGAATTATTGTATTAATGCATCATATATTACCCGGTCTGTTTTTTCCAAGATTCCAAGTTAAAGTCATATTTCACACATTTCTGATTTCAGAATTAGGATACCATCTTGCGCGTCTTATCGTGGTGGTGCCAGTTAGACTTTGAACCCCTTATTCTAAGTCTTGAAGTGCTACGTTGTGAGAGCATTTTCGAGTGATTTTCATCTTTCTGTGGGATCTTCTTGCTTTTTTATGTCATTCTAAATTTCAAAATAAGCTTAATGGGTTGTGTTTTGCATTTATTTCTCATATGCATTGGTAGAAGATGGCCGAATTAGTTGCAATACTCATGTTTAACACTGCTGGTGCCAGTCCCGTATATATACGGGATAACAAGCAATTTCAACAACTTGGTTATGCTCAGATCTATCAGCAAGATCATAACACTGACTTTTAAAAAGAAAAGCGGAGTCTAAAAGCGCTTTTTGGTGAAATTTCGGCCCTTCAGAGTCAATAATTCGTTCAAAAAATCTCTCCGCAAACTTTCCCAAGTCCGAGATTGTTGGTTATGTTTTGTGTCATCGCACACCTACTTAGCATGTGCCGAATGAATTGGCGACACATCTAATGCTTGCAATCCTTTCTTATGCCAAACTAAAGTCAACAGCCAAGTGGGTTGCCCGGGGGTCCAGGGGGGCAGCGCCCCCTGTCGGGTGTGAAAATTGCGCTTTTTTGGCAAACGGACCGCACGACGAGGGTTAAGGTTCACTCTAACGATAAAACATGTATGGTAACAACAAGGTAGATAGTCAATCATTTCTTTTGAGATATTATCAATCCACCTGACAATATTCGGTACAAAAATGAATCACATTTTAAATTTGCTTTTGTAATTTAAATTTAAAGTCTGCCACATATAACTTCGTCGTGGGCTTTTTCCTTTTTCTTCTAGACATATAAATTTATATTATGTGGTCAGCCTTAATAACCACTGCAATCAATACTCTTTGTTCCAGCGGATGAAAAAAAAGCTTATCGAAGCAATATCACCTTCCTTGCTAATGTCTTTACTTTATGATATTATAAAGGGATCTAACTTAAGCATAGAAGTGATCTAACTTAAGCATAGAAGTGATTTGCTTTGTATTATTTTACTAATAAGAGATTAAACTCTAATAGTTCCTGGAATACTTATTGTGAAGTTTTTATGAGTAAATAATTTTTCTAATTTGTCTTAAAGAAATTTCTTATCACTTTTGTTGACTAACTGATAAACCCTTTTTATCTGAAAATGCTATGACTTTTGATTGTTGAAATATATTTCACATTTTATTCTGATTGAGAAATATGTGTCCATTTGTCTTATACAACAATATTGTCAAGTTTTAACACTTGTATTTTAAGGGTAAAGGCGAAAGTATGTGAAGCTTCTCGTACTCAAACTACTTCAAAAATGGCTTATCCAAAAGGAATAAACATTACTCTAGCACACTCATCTCCTTTGCACATGTACACATGTAATAAATAAAATCTCATGTTTTTATTTTGTTTTCGTTTTTTTAGAAATTTGAAGAATAATGGCGGATATTTCAGGATTGGATTTGTTTATACTTGTCTTCGCCTTTCTGCCACTGCCAGGAAACATTTTAAATGTGATACTTATATTAACTAAAGAAAGACTGCATATACCGATATACTATATTGTCATTGCTATCGCAGTTACAGATACTATCTTTGCAGTAAGTGCGTCAACATCTATCATCTTGAAAATTTCGGCAGATGTAACTAACAGCTCGATGTGCATGACTTGTGATGACCAAATAAGCAAGCAGGCGAATCTTATCGTTATTTTTCATGTTGCGACCAAAACGACTTTCCTAATATCTATATTTTGCACAGTTCTATTGGCTATCGATAGATTCATCGCCATTAAATATTGTCTCGCTTACTACCAAATTGTGACGTCATGCAAAGTATTTTGCTCTGTTATGATAATTTGTATAGCTGCTATTCTCACTACAGTTATACCATTCGGCGAGCAACCAAAACTGGTATCAGCTATAAGTTCAAGAACTTACAAGAACCATGTCGTATCGTGGTGCTTGATGCTTATTTCCATGGTAACAGTGTTTCTTATAGCAATTCATACTAACTGTATGAGACAAAGAAATATTAAGGTAATAAAAAGCAAAAAAGTCAACGCCGGACACAATGCACAACAGTTGACCATATTGAGAAGGCTAAAGCAATCATTAAAGGATTTGATACGTATATACATTATCACGGTCATATTCACAAGTCTTCATGTTCTCTCAAGTTTTCTGAGACTCTATGTCGACCAATCATTTTACAAGCTGAATGGAATAACTTCGTTCACCTACATGATGTTGAATCCGTACTTGTTCATATTCACAATGACAGAGTTAAGAAACGTCCACAGATTGTTTTGGTCACGTGTGTTCGTCTGTTTGTTTTCAAAGAAAAACATTGTAACCCCTATGGATACCCCAGCTATATCCAGTGCTAATGATCGCGCGTTACCTAGCAACAATATTGGAAAAGTTGTGTGATACGTCGAAACAAGACAGGCCGTTTTGCACTTAAATAAGTTTATTTTGTTTATTAAATGATTTTAGATATACTCTTAATTTGTTTCCCTTCTTTCTTCTAGTCGTGTTTGACATTATTGCCGAGCATAGTCGAAGCGTGAGATATTTACGTCATGGTGTGGCAGAACAGATCTTGCAGTTTGATTTGATTTTTCACGCTGGCTTATTCAAAACGTAAAAATTCAATATTCATGACAAATTTTCTTATAGAAGTTAACCAAAACTTACCGTGTATAGCATAGCCGTTTGGTATCAGCTTATGAAAGTTTTGCTCTTTACTTCCTATAAGATTCATACATTTTCAAGCACTTTTTATCGTTTTAAGCTACAAAGAAATGCAGAAAACGTTTATTAAATTTATGCACTAGCTCGCTACCTATCATAACCTATACTTACGCAAGGATCTTGCTAGTAGCAAGCTAGCAAGCTAGCTAGCTAACCAGCTAAATACAGCGAAAGAAAAATTTCAAATGTTTTTAAAGAAATACTAGCTGTATACCCGTGGACGAATCCACTGCATTTCTCATTTAACCCATGTAAGGGATACCAAACAAAAACATACAACACAGTAATTTGAATTTTTAAAAGTCACACTGCATTTTTTTATATATTTATAACCCCTAAAAAAACGTGTATAAATAAGCGAATAAGCAGGTGCGACAAAAAAAAAAGTAAGATTAAAATAGAAAGGCAAAATATCCAACAAAATCAAAGGTGTTTAACAAAAGTTACGTAAAAAGCTAAATCTGCTAAAACTATATACTGGCTTTTCCCGTGCCAGATGCACACCAAGGCAAAAAGCACACCACACATTCAAAAACTCCAACATCGTTAAGTTATAAAAAAAAGCTTATCACAAAATTTCGACAATCTACAGTTTGTAACACATACCAAAGTCAGCTATCCAATCCATTGCACAGAGCAACCCTTCCTACGTTTTTACACATAATGTAAGAAAACAACAGTTCACGATACAATAAAAATTTAAAAACTTGAATCATTTCAGGCATGCTGCCCTCTATAGCAATATTGCAATCCAAATATTAAAAAGAACGGTTTGCCTTACAGACCCTAACCCAAAGCAAAAGAAAATGTAAAAAATGAAAAAACCAGTCATTTCGCTCATATATAACCTCTTCCATAAAAGTTTATACAAAATACAAAAAAAGTTCCTTGCAGGGTTAAAATCTAATTATATAAAAAATAGTTTTTTTAATTATATTGCCTATTGTCTTCTTTAACAAATGTTCATCACAATTTATGAAATTACAAAATTAAATTATTTCTACCTTTCACCCCAAAATTTTAAATCTCACAATTTGCAACACAAATTGTAAGTAAACTAAAATCAGTTATTTCCGTCATTTGTATACCGTCCTCTTCCACAGACATTTACACAGATTATAAACAAATATTTAGCCCGTAAAAAAATCCACTTAAATAGGGAGACAAATAGTACCAATTTTGTCAGAAGTTATGGACGCTGTTCCTTCCATTGTGTCCAGGTTGAAGCGCTGATTAGAATAACGTGTTTTCCACGAAGTTTTAAATAAATATTAGGATTAAAAGAATTTTTGATGATGTCACGAGGCCTTTCATATACAATTTTTTTTCCAGATTTTTATTTGTAAAATTTAGTGGGTATAAGCACACATTCCAGCATGTAAAAATCAGGCTTGACAACATGCAGAAAATCTTTCAATTATTTTCATACGAAGCAGAAATAAATGTACACTTAGCAATGTAACATAGTCACATGTCAGAGCATAACAGGTCAGATCATTGTCGCCTTTTTACCTTATCGATTATATGTTTATAATCTTCTCTGTCTATTATATAAAGATTTTTCTTTTGAACAGTTTTCTATTTTTTAATATATCTATAGTAATTTTAGAGCATATTTTATATATAGTTTATTTTTAATCATTACTTTTATATTTTACACAGGACACATATTTATAGCAGTTTTTTAAAACTGAAATGTACATATCCTGTATAAATGTTCCGATAAATAAAAAATGAAAAAAAAAACACAAAAAAAACAGCGAAAACGTTCCATGCGTGATAACAATGCAGCGTTTTCGAATTTAAGAATCGAATATTTATTTTTTGAAACGATCGTAACAACAGATGTAAAAATTGATTTAAGTTTGTATTTTGTTAAGTTTAAGTTATCACCCCACCCTGTAGTGTTAAAAACAGTAACAACGGAAAATTACTTTTTAATAGGTTATTTAAATTCTTCTCTAAGAGATTCATGTTATTTATATAAGAATAGTGTTTTTTTGTTTCAGCCTCAATATTCCTAACTTTTTGACAAATATCATCCTCATTATTCTTATTATATATTATCAGCATGACTATGGCCTAAAAGTAAATAATTGTCTTAATAATATAAGCTTGATATAATTTGTTATAGCTAATGGGAAATTCTGCTACATGTTATGGCTCTATTGTTGCTTTGGACGAATAAAAATGCTCGGTTTACTATACAGAAAGAAAGTAAACTTTTACAATCAAATTTTGTGGATCAAACAAATTTTTATATTTGGAACAAATAAGCGAGCTTGGACATATTCTTAGAATATTCTTAACTTCTGACCAGATTCTTATAAAAAATGTGCGTAAAGAAAACCTGTTCAATCTCAAGACACAACAAGGAACTAAATATTTAAGAAAAAGCAAAGCTTTGAAAGTTAAACGGTTAAAAAATCGTTCCAGCCAAACTTTGACTCTTTACCAGATAATCTAAACAACACACCTGCTTTTCTTTGGCTTTCTCAGTTAGCTAGCGTCTCTGGATAAAAGTCCTATCAGCTTTTTACTTCGATTAAAAAATTTCGCTTCGTCCGAAAGAGAACGCATTTAGCGTAACGCCACGCTTTGGGGACACATGCATGAGAAATAAGAAAGTGACCCGTATATTTTTGTCCTTGGCCTCACTGTACGCACACACACACACACACACACAAGGCGTATTAATATATAGATTTCACCGTGTATACCCGCCTTTGGACGCTGAATGTTCTCTGGAAAAGCGTGGCCTTCCTAAGATGTCCTGCCGACAATCTTTGTCATTAAACACGCTTTTCTTTTTTAATTTTCTTTTAAATGGATCCCGTTCAAGTATCTTAAAGTTAACTGGTCACGAGCTATGGCTAACAACTCGGTTTAAGGATTAGTCAGCCAAAAAGTCATTCCTAATTGTTCAAAAATATTTAAAATCCTATCTTTGCTTTGTTTTAGCGTCGTTATTTGTATATCCCTACTTAAAATTCGCTAAATGTGAAAAAGTCAATAAAATTTGCAGTGTTTATTATTTCCACTGCACGCTGAACAACAACTTTTGCGTTTCGAATGCTTTAAAATATAGTGATGTATACCTGGATTTAAATGGCTTTAAAATAAAGAAGAGATGAAGCCCCGTTTTGAGATTTTTTAAAATTAGTAAATTTAACATCACGCGACGCTTTAGGGAAGCAATTCGCGAGCTCAAAGGAAGTGACTTGTGATTTTGCGCCGTGGACAACCAGCCTACTGATGCAATGAAATTATTATATCAGACTAACCGTATACCCGTGGGAAAATCCACTGTATCTCTCATTGAATCCATGTAAAGGGTACCAAAGTGTTGCAAAAGCAAACAACACAGACCAAGGAGGGCAGCTGACCTTTGGTAAACTCCGACTTTTGAAGTAAGTTTTTGTGTAGTTTAACTGTTCGAAGGTTATAGAACTGCCCTGCAAAATTCTAATTTTGTTCTCTATAGGTAGGTATGTGAGCTTATTTCGGGATATTTAGGGTCTAAGCTGACTTGGTGAAGTCTCCGCAAATTTCAGTAAGTTCCCTCCTTTTTTGGTTGCTAATACATTTATTTGTTTTATCTCATGTTCAAAGTTTGGTCATTTATTTCTTATAGCCCCGGGGGCAGACCAGCTGATCAAGCCAAAAATGATGCAACAGGTACATACATATCAATTTCGGTCAAAAACATTTTTGTTCATTATGGGCAAGTGTGATGCGTTGAGAGTAGAGTATAGTACAGAAGCACTATACGGAAATTTCACGACACCTGTTCTATTAACTCAGTCAAATTATGGAGATATTTAAATTATAAATGTTCGAATTACGAAATTAATATTGTTTATCTTGCTCATAGCATTGATTATATTACTCTTAAAATACACCTCGTTAATGTTGTCTTCCAGGTGATGAGTTTCTGTGCGGATTTTTTTGACGAGTTTTGAATATACTGTCACATTTCAGCCCGAAACAATGATGTGTCATTTTTAAAACTGTTAATTTGAGGTGAGTTTGTTCTACGCAATGTTAATTTGACTTTTGCAATCTGCTGACATTTTTAGACCGAAACGTGGATGTCCTTTGTAACAAAATGATTTCACTAAATAAAGAATTTAAGTGTACAGTTAATACCGTAACATTCACGAAATGGTAACCAATTTGACTTCTTTTATCAGCCATTAGGCGATGGTACGCCTGCAAACCATGGACAACTGGCCTTGGAATGGTGCATATAATGTGAAGAGAATCAATAGACTTACAGTTTTTGTCACCTTCTGATTGTAACTTTTTGCGCTTTGTCGACTTTTCTTCATCGCATTTGCCTTTCGATTGACTATAATGATAAGTACCAAATGCAATACACAGAACGCAATAACGACGGTTATCTCAACGATAGTTTGAATTAGGGCATGTCTCTGTTTCTTTCTTTTATTTGATTCTGCAAGAGAAATTGGTACTTTGCTCTCTTCCCTGTAATAGTGTGTTGTTTTCTTTGCTATGGCTAGACAAAGAAGCAAACACGCAACACGATATAGTAAATTCAGTCGATTGACTATACCTTCGTGTAGCCTTGGCATCAGCACCCCGACCAATCTGTCAATAGCTATTCCAACAGTAAATAACCATGAATATGTGACATAAAAGGATAAGCAAATTGCACAAATGCTCGTAATTTGCAGTTAAAAGCATCGCCAAAATTGATAAACTTTAGCATCAAAATTGGCATAGATATTGCTCCATTACCAAAATTGGAGATTGTTAAAATCATAAATTGCACATTTGCACGGTTTTCCCCTTTTTTCTTACATTATTGCACATGTAAGCATTCACATGTAAGCATTTAAAACGGCGATAAAGCATGCTGTTATACCATAATTACAAAATAGGAAGATTTTATCCACCATTTTGGGCTCATTAACAGCATCGCTAACCACTTCAAGAAACTGAAATATTTTTGTGTCGTTAATTCGCCATTCTCGTATTTCTCCATTTATTGAAAAAATAACTTACTTTTCAATTTATTGAAAAATGATGACGTCATTTTAATAGTCAAGATCAACAAATAATGTACAATCACTTAAACATCGAACATCGCAAGTGAAGAATACAAATAGCCTATGTAACTATTTGTGGCAAGGAACATGGAAATTTGCCGACTTGACTCAATATATTTTGTGAGGGTAGCGAAGTTATTGCAATTAAAATGATTGTGTATGAATGCTTACCAAGCTTTAGTTGTTTCTATTCCTCACATAATATATACCAAAACTGAAGTAATTTGTATTTTCATGTGTTTCAGGCCACCATACACAATTGTTTTCTTCCTTAAATCTGAAATCTTTTAAAATCAGAATTCGCAATTCCATGACTATCTGAGGTAATGTTGTAGCGAGAAAAAGAAGTAACAGTTGTCGAAAATTAACTATTACTGTTGGTTTTAATAATAGCCGCCGTCTGTCTGTTTGTCTGTCTGTTACGAAAACACGAAATGCGATATATAAAGGACGGGCGACCCCGTGGATGTTTCCACGGGTTAACGAATAAACAAATACGTTTAGAAACAGTCACATAAACTGAACCTTACCCAACACACTACTAAATTTAAATTAAATTATCAAACGTTGGTATCTAAGGCACGAAGGTAGAACGGATAAAGAAATTTTACTGCTCAATTGTTGCCATCGAAAATGAGGATCAGACTTTTATTTCCGCTTAGTGGGAAGTTGATTTTTAAATATTATTGTAAGCCATGTTATATCGCCTGTTGGTTTTGAGCATGCAAAACATGTACTTCTCGCACAAACCAAATGGCGGACAAAAATTTTAAATACGCAATCCAAGATTGCCAGAATGTTTTGTTTACAAAAAGAATAATTAACTTGATGTGAATAATTCTGTCATTGAGAACTAGTTGCAAGTAGATCTTTTTGAAAAACTGCATATATTTATAAGTTAAACATATCTTTGCCACCTTAAACTTTGACTAGGTATTACGTCGATTTACTATTTTACTAGTTTCTCTTCTTCTTCTCTTTTTTTTAGCTAAGCATAACCAAAGCAAAGATAACATTGCATGTGTCTTGAGTATTCTCATAACTTTATAAGCCAACTTTCGCTTACTGTCAATGCGCTATCCTTCTTTAATATTCGTAGCTACCTTCATTATCTACCTCATCGTTGTCACACCTGCGCTAATTAAAAAGCTATCTTACATTTTATCATTGTGCAGATGGCCAATAATCGTTAGTAAGAAAAGGAAAGGCAACGAAGTTTTGCTACCTAACCAAACACTCATCCTTTTCTTCGCAATATGACTGGGTAGCATTTAATTTTAAACCTATATTCTAATTTTTATTCGTTGGACATTTGTTAAACTATTTATAATTAATTATATTGGCGCGTCTATATATTATATGTTTTATTTTGCTTTGTTTTGCTCTTTAGGGAAAGTTTTTTGTCCTTCTCGTTGTTATGAAAGCTCTTTCTTCTTTTGTTATAATCAGGATGTGAAACATTGATCAAAAGTTAATAAGACTCCGAGACAAGTACTTTGGTTTCTGCAATTACCCACGTAGACGCATTCAGCTCCCATAAAGGATTTCCATTATTTAAGAGATTCGGTGCCCACATCGTACAGATGGGTTCAAGCGAATTTTTTATATAATGCCATGCTTACATACCAAAACTAGGTCACGGTCTTAAGGCTATAATACACTTCATGATTAATCATATATGACTTATCATCTATATTATAATTCCCGTAAACGTCTGTCCGTCTGTCTGTCTGTCACGCAAAATGGTAGCTTGGGTGCGCATCGCTGCTTCCTTTTCACCACGCCTCAACAATGCTGAAACAACCATAGTATTTGTTTTTTTCGTAACCTTTTCATCATCCTACCATCCTTTTTATACATCTTTTTAAAGTCACGTCCTTTTTTACCACGATCTTCGCCACTGCAAAAATTGACATTTGCGACCTAGCCACCCCGACCACTAATCCGGACTATTAATCCGGACTATTAATCCGGAGTAATAAGCCTGTCAACCCTTTTGCGCCGGACTTTACCTTCATTAACCAATCAGAATCTTTATTTGTTTTACGTGTTTGCGCAACCTGGCGTTTCATCTTTTCCCAATCTTTTCCCATTTTCTTTGAAGCACTTAGTTACACCTTAACGTTTCGTATTTATTCCCATTCTTTTAAAATTTTTATTAAGTTTGCTATATCAATATTTATTTTTATGTTGGGGTTGTGGCTAGCTAGCTATGACCTACCTCTGGCTAAAGAAATGAGCCAAATGCAGTTTTTAGCTACCTACAACAAATTTCTTATTCAATAATTTTTATGATGCTAAATATAGTTAGGTAACTACACATATTATTACTGTCATAAATTTTTTTAGCTGGACCGAGTAACGATGGGCTGTTTCCTGTGTTTTTAGTTAAACCGTTGTGATGGAGTTTTTTTTGAAAAATGGTATTACGCCTATAACTCATGTGTGACATGGTTCACCTGTAATAAATGTTTAACCTGGTGTTAACAACGGGTTGTTTTGTTTTTATTTAAATTGAAGTTCTGATAAGTTATTTTTGGAAAAGGCTATTACGCCTATAGACATGTGTGACACAGTTTACCTGTACTAAGTACTCATTCCGGTGTCATGATTAATTTGTTAACGTTTACTGAAACTTTTCTGCAAAATAAAATAATATTGACTAATTTTTTTGCTACGACGGAGTTAACACCACGAATAAACTGTTCTCAAGGGGTATTAGGCATAAACGCATGTGCAACACAGTTTACCTGTACTAAGCGCTCAGTCCAATGTTAACGACGGGCTGTTTCCTGTGTTTCTGCTTAACCGAAGTTGCGATAAGTTTTTTTATAAAAAGGTTTTGCACCTACATAATTGTTCGACATTGTTTAACTGTACTAAGCGCACAGCTTGGAGTAACATTTTTGTAAACACTAAGTTTGGCCAGGCGTTTTTACTTTGACCGGGTAACAACGCGTTGTAGATTAAGCTAAATGTGCAGGAAAGTTCAACCATCTGATGTCTCTAATATATGGTATAGAAAAAGTTCAAATGTTGTAATGTCCATATGCATAACTATTTTTGCCATCTTCCAGAATATACCTCTTGTCATCAAAACAACTGAGTGATATCTTGTTTATCTCATAACTTCCCAACATATGATTTTGACTTCTGATGGTTTTCATTTTATGGCATAATTGTTTGTTTTCAAATAATACATTCCTATAGTCTTCATGTTTGATTATATTTTTGACTATGTTCTTTTTAACACCTTTAGCAGTTTTACCACATTTGTTGTCATCTTTAATATAGCTATACATTTTTGATTTCAATTCCACAAATTCAACTATTGGAACACCTGCTGCCTAATCTTTCATTTTACCAATAATTTTCTTATTTGATGTATTATAGAATGGTGATGTTTCTTGGTAGTCACTATTGTCAAATTTATCTTTATCATTCCAGAAATCCATATATGCATCATCTGTTGTAATTTCATATGTTAGGGAATCAGTATCTGTGAATAGTAGTTTCGCATTATTTTTGTATTTCTTTTTTATATAATTGTAGTGGAAATCGTACATCAATCTTTTGGATAAAACGAGAATACACATTCCTACATATGCAGGTCTGTTGTGAGTTAGTGTCTCCTTAATTCTATGTACAGTCACAAGGTCCTCGTTGAATATTTTTGATGATTCAAAGGTTGGTTTGGATGTTAATTTCATTAGTTTGTCCTTATTGGTTACAAGTTCTACATTTACACGTTTTCTTATGTTTTCCATAGTTTTTCCAAATACACTGTTATTCATAAGTTTGAAGAAATCTTTTTCAAAAGCATTTTTGCAATTAGTTCTTTTATTAGTATTGAAATCAATATATTTTTTCAACCATGGGCTCTGATCAAATTCTAATACACGATGTACTTTTTTGATTTTTAATCCCAATGACATATATAATTGTAGATTTCGATAGTGTAATACATATTTCTCTTTTTTGCCTAATGTTTAATTTAATGCCTAATCACCTACTGATATCTTATACTGTTCTTGAATTTTTTTACAATAATCTGATAACATATTTTTGGTAACATTTATTTTTTCTGAAGCTAATGGATAATCATTATGTAGATTATGTAGTTCCTTTGGATATTCTAAATCAACTTCTAATATTAGTCCTTTACTACTTTCTGGTTTATAATCAGCTAGATTCCATTTTTTTATTTCCTTTTCTTTTAGCCATCTAAATCCACCAGTTGGTAGATATTGTGACATTCCATAACCGTATAGATTGTTAGCATCCAAATACATTAGATACTTCGATGGCATATCCTTTTCATAATTGTTAATGTACTTATTATTGGCTTTCCCATATCTGTTAGCAATATATGATACACCACCTCTTAATCCCCTTTCAATAAATAAAAACATGTCAACATCTGTCATCAATTCAAGTTCTACTTTTGTCATTTTCAGCATTGAATCCCAAGATAATCCTGGAGATGTATAATAATGGCATGGATCCAATTTATAATATTCTAAACATGTACCCCTAAAGTTTTCAAATACATCTGCCAATAGTAGTACATCCGATTTTAGATACAGGTCATGGTATTCTCCCATTGTTTTCAATTCAAACTTCTTCCAAACCCTTTTAGCATGTTTATATTGCTCATCGGTGATATATTCATCAATTAGTAGACTGTAAAAATCTTTTTGATACGGTAATTGTTTCTCATCAAATTTCGTAAATGAATCCATATAGTCGTAGGGATACACACCTTTTTTAGTCATTAGTCCAAACTTCTTTTTATCACCAAATTCCTCTTTCGTATATTTAAATGATGTTTTTGGAAGGTTATCTGCTAATTTTTCCAAACTAGAACTCATAAATTGGAAACTATCAATAAATTTCAAATGACTACCTAACATGAATGCCATATATTTTTCCATATTGTTTGGAATTACGTTGATGTCCATTTCTTTGAGTTCTCCCCATTTATTTTTATACGAATGTTTTTTAACGATTTTACCAATCTGTTGCATAATAAAATGGCTGTTAATCTATAACTTAAATTACAATCATTATGCGCTGATCCTCTATATCTACCTGTTACATGGCAATGATCTCTAACTTTGATATCTGTCTCAATATATTTTTGATTACATATGTGACAACTATCTGCTGTTTTAAAATTTTTGATATCGGTTTTTGACATTATCATATCCTGTTTAAAATGTTTGTTTTTAATGTATTTACAATATTTGGCTTCCTTTATCATTTCTTCCATAAATTTGTATACAGCATCTGGACCCCTATATATTTCCAATGGTTTGCTATATTTGTCATCATATCTACATACCACCTTATAACCATATCCACAATCCACATGTTTCTGGTATGCTTCTGTGTATGATTTACTGTTTTTAGGTGCACATCCATGTACTTTCTCAGTGATGGCTTCAAAATTTGCATATATTACAAATGGTGCCTCTAATTGTTTTTGATAATTTTGGAATTTTAATGTGTTCTCACCTGGTGCTGGCATATTTATGGCTTGTTTACCATTTATCACCATACAAATTTCAATATGATTGTCCAATATTTTTTTAGTAGAGAAACATTGTAGACAGTACATGCAAAAGTGTTTTCTTTCCCTATGTTTTGTTTTGTTATATATGAAGCTGTTAAAATCATCAATTAGTACATAATGTTTGTATTCATCCTTTGTTATTAATAGTATGGACATACTATCATCATACTTCTCTTTTGATATATATATTGGATATGGTTGGTTATCCTCATAACCGAATACATTTATTCCGATATTGTTCTGTTTTTCAATTTTATTATACTGTTTAGTGGTTACAGGAAATTCAATACCATCATAGTTCAATTCACGTACATATTCTTTATCGGATTTTTTAATTCTCTGTGGATTCCTGTCCTGTTTGTTCAAATGCCTGATATGGCACCATCTAAAACATGCATCATCTGTATTTTGCATATTGATTAGTCCCTTTGAACTATTTCTTAATTCTTCTGGTAGTTTTATATAATTTGATCCCTTTAATGGATCGTATAATGTTAAATTAAAAAAAATGTGAATCTACTGATTCAATAGTCCATCCAGATCCTTCAGAAATCAATTGGTTGATAAGATTTATTATTTGCTGGGATGATAGATTTATAGCATAATTGACATCATTTTCATTTATGACAGTGTGTACCCTATTTTTGAAATATGCAGTTTTAAACACCATATCATTTGCATTAAGAGGCTTTACAAATGTTATTTTTAATGTTTCCACATATTTGAAACCTTTTAATTTCACCAATTCTCTATTTAAAATACCAGATATATTATTTTTTGTGGATTCTAATTGTTTTAATGGATCCATATTATTTTTAATTCTAACCTCAAATGATTTGGTTGACTTCTGAAATGCACTACTAAGTTGTATTATGGGTGCTGGTACAGGTTTTCTGGGTACTGGTGTTGGTTTAGTTGGTCTGGGTGCTGGTGTTGGTTTAGTGGGCCCAGGTACTGGTGTTGGTTTAGTGGGCCTGGGTGATGGTACAGGTTTAGTGGGTCCTGGTGCTGGTTTATTAAGCTTTTTATATGCAGGACCATCTATCTTGATCCATCTATTGGTCTTTGGGCTTCTTATATACCCAGGTTTCTCATCAGTGGTTTTAATACCACGTAATATCACGTAATACCACGTAATACCACGCTCATCCTTGCTTAGTTTTTGAAGATCTATATCATTCATCATTATATTAGGTTTGGAAATTATTTTATTCATTTTATACTTTAATAAAGTGGTATTTCTTTAAGTCTAATCTCTTAAGTGCTATATTGTTTTTTATAAGTAAGTGCGTTTATATTGATCCATTAGATATAAATATATACAAAAAATATATGTATATCTATTCAATTTAATACATGTATTTTATGAATGTGCATCTGATGACTGTCTAATGTTTCTAATGTTTCTTGTCCCATGACAATATTCACATTTGATTGTCACTTCATAGAAATATTTAATGATCTCTGTTATAATTTCATCATAATCATTGCTTACCAGTATCTTGTATCCATTTAATTTATATTTATGTAACATGACTCTCTGATTATTAGTTAATTGGCCATTTCCCTTTGGTGTTTTAAACTCAATTACAAATCCTGGAAATATCATATGGAAATTTTGTATTACCATATCTGGTGCACCCTTCTGATATCCCATATTATATGATCTTATTCAAATTTTACTATTTATTTGGTTTTCACCCAATGATACAGACATGATTGCCTCAGGATAATGGTTTCTAATATAATTGACAACTTTTGAGTGTAGATCATATTCTGATTCTATTGTGTAGGCCAACATCTTGAATTTCTTTTTCTCATACTTTACAGTTTTTCTTATTGATGGTAAAACTTCACCTGTAACCCACCTTTTGAATTCTTTTGCTTTCTCCATCTTTGATCCTATAATAAGGCTATATAATCCTGATTCATTTATGTACATCATATGTCCATTTTTTAGCCCAGCTTTTTCAACGCCCCAAGATTTTAGGTCATTTAGTTTGGTTTTATCTTCTGGATCCACATGATTTTTAATAGCTTGACATGTATCCTTATATTCCAATATATTGGCAATTGTTTTGGCCTTGAACCAAACATTTTCATCAACTTTAATAACATCTAATTTAGCATCCTCATAAGTAAATACTTCTTCCATAATAATAATTACTAATAATGTTATCTTCTTAAGTATAATTTTTTAAATACCACCAATCGGTTTATTATATCCTATTAAAAATATGTAACATCTACATTCACTACACAATGCCCGGTAAATAAAATTCCCACCAATTATTCTATAATATGGTTTTACATCATTAGATAATTTACCACAATTTTTACAATAGCTATAATATTCATATTCTTCCATTATATTATTAGTGTATATAAAAAGTTCATATTAACCCAAGTATTTTCATATTAATATTCAACTTTAATTTTAATTAATCGTTTGAGGCATCTTATTCTTTCTAATATTAAATCCTCTCTAACTTTACTAACATCTACATTTCTTTTAAAATAAGTATTGGTGTTTAACATTATATATACATATAGAAATTATTCCATTTGAAACATTTTTAAATTACATTTATTTACAACAGGTTCTTGATTATTTTTTTTTACTATTTCAGTTTTACATCATTAGATTGCCTATGACATTGATTACAATAACTGTAAACAAAATAGTCTTCCATATAACTATAGATTATTATTTCTTTCTTTTTTCATACCAATAAATACCACCACCAACCATAGTCATACTAGCAACAATAAATCCTAATTCCCTATATTTCTGTGATTCTGATGGTTTATAGAAGTCTGATAATTTAGGTTATGGTCGTAGTTCTTGAAGTTTTGTACCAGTAAGAACATAAAATCTCTTCATTGCAAGTCCTAAATCATTAAACCTTTTTTCAGTTTTTGTCTTTTTTCAGCCCATGCTATTTGAGCCTTTTGCATTGTTTCAACTGCTAATTCATGTCTTTTTCTCTCTTCATCACTTCCCCTTAATGCACTAAAAAGGAAATTACTACCTGAGAAAGCAAGCGCATTCACCACAGCACCAATACCCATCATTGCTAATCCAGCCATCTTATATATTATCAGGAATTATTTTTTGCTTCACTAGATAGTCCTTGGTCATATCAGCAGCAGCAACAACAACTACCAATTTAACAGTATCCTCTATATCAAATTTACTAAGAGATGGTGGTGTCATTTTAAACAGTGATTTTCCTAGCATTGTGTATCCAACAGCTAGTCCAGAAACGACAGCTCCATGATACAGGCTTTCTTTTATATTTTTAGTGTAATCCGTAGTACTCATTATATATTATGGTATAGAAAAAGTTATTCCATACTAAAGATATCTTTACTAGGTTTTTTGATAACTACCTTTGACCGTTCTGGTTCTTCAATTGACTGCGGTTTGTGTTGTAATACTGGTATTTTCTTTTTTATTTGGCTATACGCAATATATCCACCTATTAACAATATGCCTGCACCAATAACCACATACCGGTAATTATTTGTTTTGTTTTGTTTTTCAACATGGTTTTCTTCTTGCTTAGTTATACTATCATTGAGTCTTTTTAGTTCTTCATTTTTACGACGATTATGTTCAACAAGCTTTTTACCCTGTTCAACTCTTAGGGGGTTCTTCTGTTTTGTTACTTTCTGCTCCTCCACTACTGTTGCTACTGCTGTTTTTGTTTCCACTATTTGCTGCTCTTCCATTATTACTACTATTAGTGCTAGAATTTTTCACATAATGTCTACCTGTAATCATGGCTACAATAACTGGCGCTACCAAATTGATAGTACATATCACAAGTGAATCTCTGTAAAGCAGTATTAAGAAATGGATCATTCTCTAGATCATCATTTAATTCCTTTTTATTTTCCATACCTAAAGCCCCACATGCTATATTAGAATATAAACCAATTAATGATTTTCCTAATGATTTAGTCATCTGACCACTTAATTTGCTCTCATATCTTGTTGACATATTATTGATCTCATCTGCATTCATCTGCATTATTTGTTGTTCAGTGTATTCTTTATTTAGATGTTGTTTAGATTTGCCTGATAGCACACAATTAATCAGTCTATTCCTTTTTTCAGGATCCACTTCTTCCATTGGTTCTTCAATTAATGGCTGTTCTATCTTTTTCTTTCTTCTAACATTTCTTTTAGGTTTTATTTCTTTGGCAACATTCTGTTCTAAATTAGTTAGTTGATCAAGTATCTTAGAATCCATTACTATATTTATTAGATAGAAAATTTAACGCAACTTATAACATGGATATATAATTGCAAAAATAATTGCTAATAACAAAATGAAGTTAGCGTATTCAATCATTATATTACTAAGTAACAAAATTATAACTAGCGTATAACTAGTGTATCAACAAATTTTAGCAGGATTTTAACAAATAATAACTAGTTGGCTGGTAACACTTCAGTATAAGTTTAGAATATGGCAGATTTTGCAGGAGTGTTTTCAACCTATCTCGTTCATTCTTATCTGGCACGACATCATTCTCTCTTAAACAATCTTCAAAACTATCTCTATCTTAACGTCCTTTGAAACTGAATTATACTTTTGTGGTAATACCCATAGGGATTTTTTTATTTATTTCACCTTCAGCAGAACAATCATCAATTATAAATAGTGTTTCGTGGCCCTTAAAATTATTGGTAAATAGTCTAATCCATTCATTTAATTTACATTCTACATCATAAACAATAAATACACTTTCATCATCGAGTAACCACTTTCTTGATAGGTACGTCTTATTATCTAAAACTGTTGGACATAAAATAATAATGTATTCAAAATGGTGCTTATATTTAGTTTCAAGTAGTTTTAATAAGTATTCGGTTTTACCACATGCGGTTGCACCAACAAACATTGCACTATGAGGAAATTTTGGAAAGTTCATTATATATTTAGTACATAATATTAACAAATGCACCATTTAAAATGTTAATTTGGGCATCCATAAATAGATAGATATAACACTGCAGATTACCACCAGCTCCGGCCGTCTTTGTAATAGCAAGATTAATATCTTCTGAAGCATTTTCAATACGTCTACCTGTTCCATGTAATGTGTTATCATCGGAAGATCTGAAATCCAACCACAATCCAAATTGTTTTGTAAAATAATCTACCATTCTCATATCAAATACATTTAACTCATGTTGTGCTGAGCCATGTTGTTTCAATCTTCCAGCACCAAAGTGTTTCTTGATTTCATCCCATTGGTGATAGCTTTTCATCCCCTGTGCGTATAATTGATTAGATTTTCCCTCGACGGCTATCTCAACATTAGTAATTTTAAGGTTGTAGAATTTTTCAGTGTCTCTTGCCCAATCAGTCTCTTTTGTAAACAGCATTAGAATACCTTTTAAACTCTTGGCTGGTGTGTTAAAATTCATATTCCATTTAGTATCACCATCTTTAAGGACAATATGTCTGTGTCTTAAAACTCGATCATGCAAAATACTCGTCCTCATATATTCAGTTTGGACATCAGATGCCAATCTTGAATTAGAAATTACATCAAACTCCAATGAGATGTTGTTAATTGTGTATGTGGCGTCCGTTTTATCACTCTTAATCACTTTATTGTATTCATTAAATATAAGTTCGTAAGAAAGCCTGTCCACTAGTCCAGACTGATAGAAGGGCATAGAACTTTCCAGCATTTCAAGGTCTAGTGGAATACAAAACTTATTACCAAATGCTGTAGATATTGCTTCATCTCCAGTATTGGCCGCTTTGTCTCCTGCACCAATTCGATATTTAATAGCATTTTCAGTTTGTACATTTCCTTTGGTAACAATACCTTGAAATATAGCCTTTCGTCTTTCAGCATATGCCATCTATAGGTCATAATATGTGTCAAGTATGTCACTATCATCAATACTAAGTATTTCATTTCCCTCGATTTTTATAACTTTTTTCTTAATAATGGCCCAATATTTTTAACCAATGTTCTGTTCAAATCATCTGTTGAATTAAGAGTAATATCAAATGTTAACCTGGTTGTTCCTGGAACTATGACATCATTAGCTTCCAAATTTGGAAACCGTACATTTAACATCTCATTTACCCCAATAGTAGTTGGATTATTAGTGACGACAATTTTTTGTCTATTCCCTTTAATTCCAAAAGCATTTCTAAGTGATCTATTAGGTTTTAGTTTTTCTCCTGTGGTCATTATATATTTATACAATAGAAAAAGTTACATAATATGAAGAACAACCGATGTAGGTAAATTACTGTTTATAATATTTCTGTCATTATCTCGTAGCTCAACTTTAATATAATCTATTATACCATTTCTCATAGTTTTGTATTGAACATTAGTTGGCTCGAATATTATTGTATCACCAAATGAAACATCTTTTGGTGTGTATCCAGTATGAAGGGTATTGGATGGAATCCCATTATGGAGGTTATCTGTTGTAGAGAGAGTATCAGTGGAGAAAGTAAATGATTTTTTAGATAGCAGAAGATCAACGTAATTATCATTATTTACTCCTAATATGTTGTGAAGATAGTAATCAAACTTTTTTATTCCACCTCCAATTATAGATTTTCCAGTTAATGTACTATAATTTATTCTACTGCTGACATGTCGTAAAATATCATTAATACTATAGAACCCCTTTTTAACAATAAAGTGTGTATCATTTTTTAGATACATCTTCTCGTCTTCTTCAATGTTGTAAAACGTGTAAACCAAACGTGCTCTAACTAAACCAATTCTTTTACTATTATTTCTATTGTCGATAGGTTTTTGCAAGTCGATACCTTTTGAAATGTCATCTATTATAATATACATTTTCTAAGTTATATAATGTAATGAATAGAATTTATAAATACGATCCTAAAATATCCGGGTTTTATGAACCAAACGGTGGAAAATACCTACAACAAATCAAAGCGAGTGATTTATACATACAGAATATAGTGGTTGCAGAGAATGTAGGCGATATTGAGAGTTTCCATAGTAAGTTTCCAAACATATTTACCAACTATGAGGTAGGAGCAGTCAGTGCAGGAGATCAAACATTTAACAACTGGAAAACCAACCCATTCAAACCATGGCAGACCTAATTAAATTTTGCAGTATTTCTATCAACAAGCGTATGTGGAATATCACCAAGGCATTTAAATTCAGATCATCCTTTGGCTGAAAGCATATACAGATTCCATGTTTATTATCACATTAGACGTATATTTAAAATACTGGAAGTCTATCTACCATATCAACAAGGATTTTCTGCTAGTAATAATACATTCACTAGGGATAAATATCTGCTATTATGTAGAGAATATGGTGTTGACAGCAATTATAATACATGGAGAAATGAAAACTATATGAGTTCATACCAAAGTAGGAGACCAGAATATAACAACACACCTGGCGATTCATATTATGATTCCAACAGTTTTGCTAGATGGATTATAGAACATTCGAGGGTTTTAACAACAATTGGCGTACAGAAATTAAGTGAATCCGTGAGAGCCTACTCTTATCTTCTACTAACATCCCAAAGGTCTACAACATCAAGCATTTTAGGTAAGACAGGTCCAGCATTAGATTGCCAGCAAGTGTTTCTGAATAACTTTGAAAACATAATTAATAGACATGTGGATATAGCAGAGGACATTAAAAGATTCCAGGATACATTACAATATGCTAGAAGTAAAGTAGATTATGTTGTTGGTGAGAATGTGTATATGTTACCAAGTGATATGAACCTTAGAATTGGGAAAGTGAATAACTATAATAATGAAATCCTAGTATCAAAATCAGACTTTGGCTTGGGTACTAATCTTAAAGTTAATACAGAAAAGAAACCGGATCTAAAACCTATACCAAAAGAAAAGAAACCAGATCCGACTACACCAAAGAAGAAGAACCCAGATCCTATACCACCAAAGAAGACAGATCCTACAATTCCAAAGAAGAAGACTACTGATAATACAAAATCAGAAGTACCGACAGGTGAAATAACTCATGAGGAGGAGAAAATAGCTCTAATTTTAACTATAACTACTGTGTTTTCAATATTGTGGTATATTTTTTAGATAGATTATCCTCTTTTTCTTGTCATAAAGTATGTATAGATTAACACACCTATACCTGTAATAAGTGCCCATACATTTTGTGATAGCCATCCAATGGCATCCTTTGCTCTATTTAGTATCCATGCGACCACGGATCCTATTATTCCTGATAGTGCTGCTGCTGCTTTGCCTGCTAATTTACCAAGTAGGCCAGCGAGTGCTTTCAACTTGTTCTTTATCCATTCCTTGGCACCTCCTTTACCACTAGGTTTATCACCTCCTCCACCACTGGCTGCTGCTGCTGATCCACCACCTGGTAATAATGCTTCAACGAGTACGCCAATAGCCATACCAAAGGCTGTCATAATTGATACTATTGTTACACTTTGTTCACGGAAGAGGTTTTTAATCCTTTCGCCTAGTGTACCGGTTTCCTTATCTACAAAATGTGAAAGTGACTGTTTAATTTGTTGTATTTGATTTAAATATTCATCTTTTAACTCACTTAGATCCTCATTACTTTTCCTAAGATCTTCATTTTCGTTATCTATTCTAGCTTTGACTTCCTCCGTCTGAATATCAGTATAGCTATCATCACCTTCCATTACCTTATACTTTGCAGACTCCATCTTTAGCCTATTTTTGATTTTCTTTATTCTATCATATAGAGCTTTAATTCTATCTATGAGTTTCTTAATTACACTATTTCTTGATTTTAAATCCTTAATTTTTAGGGGTGTATTTTCCTCACCGGAGGATATATCTTCACCACCAAAGGATGTGTCTATAGTATGTGTAAAATCATCTACTCCTTTCGATGCCTCTTCTGCTTTTTGAAACTCACTAAGATCCATATCAACATTAATATCAAAGCCTTTATTATCATGGCCTAATTCATTAAAATCTCCCTGTAGTTCAGTAACCGCTTTTGATAATTCTTTTTCTTTTGCTGATTTAGATGAATTCGGATCAAAACCCATATCTCTTAAGAATTTTACACCTAATATTGTCTTATACGTCTTTGCGGTTGTGAATTGTCCCCCAATTAATAAATCTTTATATAAACCTTTTGTACTATGGAATAAAATCTTTTTATCTTTAAATTCAAGATTATCATACAATATTTTACCGGCTTCTGCATCTGTAAATTTTACCATTCTATTTTCTTTTATTTTAACATATTCTTTATGCAGTTTCGATACTATCGTTTTAGCCATCCTAACTTTTTGTTTTTCAACTCTTACAGTTATATTATTAATCTCTTTCATCAATTCTTCTCTTTCAGCTATTTGCTCTTCTGACATTTCACCTTTATCTATATTGCTTAACCTTGTCTCTAATTCATTTTGCTGACGATATGCTTCATCAAAATTTAATACACTATCATCATTATAATCTTCAGATTCATCAAAAGTTTTATTAAATTCATCGTTATCTAATGGTTCAAATCCTTCTGCCATTGTATAATATATAACTAGAATAATTTATTTTACATATAATATAATGAAACAAATCATATGCTTTGAATATAGTGGTGAAGATTGTTCAGACGCTGAAATAGTTAAACTATTGAATTGGTATAAATATTACCATAAGTTGTACATATGCTACAAATGGAAATATAAACGTACTAAAAAACTAAAATTGGTTCTACATATGCTGAGTATAACATTAATTGTTGTTGGTGGGATTGGTGGAACAATAACCGCAAATGCCATTGTATTGGGAACTATAAGCGGTGTTGGTGTCATCATACAGGGATATATGACGAAAACAAATATTACTAACAAGGTTGGGATGTATAAATTCGCATACACATCATACAATAATGTTCTTACCCAAATACAATCATTTCTTAATGGAATAAAATATGAGGATACAACATTTCTATCAGATGTGGTTATATTGGATGGTATTATTACTGACCTATGTCCACCAATCAATGGGATGAGTAACAAGTATGAGAAGATTTATGGTCTATAGATATTATACTCCATATATTATAAGAATGGATAAGATTTATTACTCTGATACTGGCTACTGGAGAGGTAGAAGTACAATAAGTAAGTTGGCTAAAAAAGCTGGTACAACCAATGAAGAAGCAGAAAAATGGCTACTAAAACAACCACTGTATCAAATATATCTACCAGCACCAAAGTATGTCCCGAGACCCAATTCCTCGTTTTCTATTTATGCTACACCCAATGATATTCACCAGGTAAATGTCTTGTATCTTCCACATGATAAGTACAAAAGAAAAACATATAAGTATGCTCTCTGTGTTGTGGATGTAGCTAGTAGGTATAAATCAGCATATCAACTAACTAGTAAAAGCTCAAAAGAAACTGCTGAAGCCTTTGATTGGATATATGTTAATACTGAACTAAAATTCCCCAAAACATTGATTTGTGATGCTGGCAAAGAGTTTTACGGTGATGTTACCAAACTTATGAACAAGCATAATGTCATAATACAACGTGGTGATCCTAGCCAACATAAAAGTCAAGGTATTGTTGAACGACTTAATAAAACATTAGCAGATAGACTATTTAGTTATCAGTACCATAAGGAGTTTGAAGATCCATCAAAAAGTAACAGAGAATTGGTTGGTAGATTGCAAACGGTAGTTAGTGCATTGAATAACGTAAAAACCAGACTAATTGATATGAAACCAGTAGACGCCATAAAACATACTTCAATAAAACAGGGATTTTCAAAGCCCATCAAAAGTGATAATAAACATTGCTAGATATTTGTACCAACGTTAGATATCTATATGAGCCTGGTGAATTGGAAGGACAAATTTATAAAGGTGAAAGACGAAAACGATCTACTGATCCAATATGGTCGGTGGACGTATATAAAATAAAAGATAGATACATTAAACGTAATCAACCAACGTTATATTATTTGGATGGTGGTCCTAAGAGATCATTTGTTTCTGAAGAGCTTCAGCCCATTTGGAATCCTTAGATATTAAACCCCATATTCTTTCTATTTCCTTTTGCCTAGATTGTGTTTTTAATTGTGGAATTATTTTTGCATAATCGTTCATACCCAGTGCTTGGAATATATTTTTTAGTGTAAAGTAATAGTTTATAAAGCTCTTTTTCTTATTTGGTTTGTACTTATTGTATAAGCGACTTATGACAGTAAATAGATGTTGTGCTCGATTACGTTCCTCTATTGTTAGATGTGGAAACGGTTGATTCTTTAATGTGAAATAAAAATATACTATTTTTATAGGACATCAACTTGTTCTTCTTTAATAGTGATTCTAGTATGGGGATACTCAATGGTATAACATAATTGTATACTAAATTGTCTGCATTATTAATCTGACTCCATAACGTTTTTATCACATCATCAGGTACCACTTGATCTTGCATACATATGAACTGTTTTAGGATAACAGTGAAATTCCCACCCCTCTTGTATATGCACTTCTTACGAAATGTACAACGTTCAAAAACACTGTATGAATTTATATAAACTGGAATATCACTAACTACACCACATTTTGGACAAACTAGTGTTGATGCTGTTGTACTCTTAATCTTATCCACATCACAAGTACAATCTATATCATCCTTATCATCCTTATCATCAGTATCACCAAAATAATCATCCATATGATACTCTATATAATTAAGTAAATCATCATCATCTAATTTAGACATTTCTATATCTGTAAGTTTATTCATTTATACTATACATACATGTTATTTCTTTAAATCTATTCCATTAAACTATGACGTCACAACTACCATTATAACATTTGAACTTTTTCTATACCATATATTGTATATACATCAAATTATAAAATCGTAATAATCCAAAAATTTGTATATACAGATAATACTACAGGCTGAAAAAATATACTCTTGCCGACCCTTGGCAACACCATAAACATACACTTGCAGACCCTCCCAAACAGTGAAAAATAGCACTTTACACGTAAATGGCCATACGTGTATTGTAATATCTCCAAAACACCATATGAGGGTACGAGCACAGTTTTACATGTGACGTCATAGAGCGAAGCCGAAGGGTGCACAAGTAGGCATAGACATGGGGGTTTGAGCAAAGTTTTAGTTTACTAAAACTGTGCTCGTACCCCCATGTCTATAACTACTTTATGGTTATTATTAATTGCTCCACAGGCATTTCAATGCTGGGTAATACTTTTACTTGTGGCTTACCCCGGCGTGCGACGCCGGGTCTTCGGCTAGTATAGTACAAATCATGCAGTGTATATGATTTTTGGACGTTATGATTAATAAAAATTGCCACATGTTTAACTTTCTATGATTGATCACAAGGCTTTGAGTCAGTCAGAATTTAGAAAACCAACTTCAGCAAATCAGCAAGGCGAAAAGTGAACACGCTTTTATAAATATACTTTTTGCAAGCAGCGTGTGTAGCCGTGTGTTCTTTGGGGGGAATTATTGACTCTCTTAAACGCGTATTTTGTTTAACAATACTTTTCTGAACGAATTTCATCAACATTTTCTGGGTCCATTTTTAAATAATTTTGAACATCTCCTCTTCTTCTAAGCGTAGCTCTTTCGAAAGCTGAACATAAAATCCATGGCTTTGTCGTCTTTGCAGTTCAGTTTTACCCCATTCCTCTGGTTGCTTTCGTCGCTTCGTTTTATTTATATATTTTTGTGCTACCAGTTGCAAAAATTATTGCTGCAAACGCTGTCTCTCTGTCCGAATCCTTTTTTTTTTTACATCCCTCACTAAATTTTCTTGACTTTTTCATAAAATCTCATTTAAAAGAAGCTTGTACTTTTAATTTTTATGAACAAAATTTGATATCTATTTACAATTTTTTTCTTAAACTTATTTCATGAAAACATTTTCTTTATTTTGTGGCTTCCCTCTATTTTATGTATAAAGTTCTTAAAGTTAAAGATCTTCGCAGCCTGCAGAAGTTTCTTAAAAAATTATTACAACTTTGTCCTTCTCAGCCTGTGGCTGTTAATACAATAATAAAAAAATGTATTATTTGAACATAGTTTTATATCTCTGTAAAAAAAAAAAAATTAACATAAAAATAAATTGAGTTGTAATGGTTGAATAAGAACCAAAGTTGGTACACAAATCCTGTATAACACCCTAACAACTATCGTTTTCGAGCAGCGGTTGCACAATGAAATGATTTGCAACGGCATTTTCACCTGTATCTTCCGCCTGTTGAATATCTCCAAGGCCTTTCTACAGTCGGTAAAAAGGCCCGTACCTAGTTCACTTTCCGCTGTATTATTTCAAAAGAAAACTCCATGGCAAGACGACAAGCAGTATTTTTGCAAAATGAGATATTCTTAAAATCCTCCAAGACTTTTACCACAATATTCGAAGGCACAGGAGTTTCTTCTAGCAATTTTTCTTTGATGTCCGAGTTCGAAATATCTATTGACATACTTCGCCAGATCAGTCGGTAGTTCCCATAAATGTTACTCCTCTGTGGGAACAACTTTAAATCTTGTGTACTTTGCAACACTTTCTTATTCAGCTTCCGAGCAATTACTGTTCTGAGAAGCTGAAGAATAACCAGATGTTGATGTTCGCCTAACCTTTTCATGGGTATTTTTTAGGCGTAGACTTCTACTTTTAAGAGAATCTGCTGGCATTGGTTTTTTAATGAGTTTTCTCAAGTGTTATGGTCCATTTCAACAGCTTGTGCTGTACTGGAAGATGGACCAGGATCTGTTGTTCCTGTTCAGTGAGAGATTTAGTTGATTACATAACGATGTTGATGGAAATTTAGTTGCACAAGGGCAATGCTAATGATGATGATGAAATTAGAAGATGAAAATTTTCACTAAAATCAAAACACGTCCGTTCTGCTTCACGAAAAATGTTGAAAGAGAATTGTGCTCCACTCAGATAGGCTAAGAGTTTATCAAATAAAATCATAACATTGAATCTCCGTGAAGTGGTGTGAAACTACATAAAATTTCGCGCGGCAAATTGCCTAGAAAAGCAAACTAGACGCAACTGTAGGCGTAATTTGACGGAAATTTGGTTGCTCAAGGGCAATGCTAATAATATAAATTTCCCGGGCAATGCATGTAGAAAATGTTTGCTACGAGCCTAAATATCAAGTGCGTACATAAAATGCATTTTATAGGAAAAATAGGTTCAAAAGATGTTTGTAAGTGACCGAAAATCTATCTATGGACTAGTTTCGTCCTAAAAACCTTTTGTGTAGATCTTTTATTACACACTATTATTAGAGAGTAATATAAATAGCCAGTAGGCACAGTTTTAGTACCCCTTTAAACACCTAAAAAATTCTGCTTGCAATATCTACTCGACTTGAGTTATTTATATATAAGACATCACGCCTGATATTCACTTGTTCTGTTCTAACACCTAAATGTTTCTGGAATTACAAATTAGATAAAGATGCTCTTTTACTGAATTAATCATTGTAAACATCTAAGACGCATTGCCCTGTATCATTGGATTACCGTTTAGCGCACATTTTTGATTTGAAAGTAAATCAATTCTGCGAGTACAGTAAAACAAAACAGGCGCATTAATCCATGAAAAAGATTGAATGTCCTTTTAAAAAAAATGTGCTCAAGAAAGCGCAATAATATGAGGTATGTTGTTTTTTCCCCTTTGCCATTAACATTTCCTGCCTAAAATCAATTGAGCGTGAATAATTCTGCATAAATAAACCACTGACCTATGGATATAGGTCAATGGTTTAACTGTTATAGTTGAATTCCGCATTTTCCTCTTTGATTTTGTAAAGAAGAAAAGATACAAGAGAAGGTAAACTTTTCTCCGCTTTTTATGGGGTTTGAAAGGATACGACATTCACATAATAACTTGAGTCGCATCCACTTTTTTTTGCCTTTTTAGAAAATTTGATTAGAACAAAACTTTTGAAAGTTTAGATATACTAATACAAAAAATCCATTCTCTCTAAATGCATAAAGAATATCTAAATAGTTACAAGGGTAACACAATTGCGCAGTTGGATAAAATCTATAATTCTTTTAGAGCGCACACGTTAACAAAAAACTCGTGGGTTAAGACTTAACTTCTCAACATGCCCCAACATTTTCTATTTTGTTCAAAGCATCATGGGTACTATCTATCCCATACGCACACGCCAGTCTACATAAGATGTCAAGAAACATGAACATTAAATGAATTACCAGATACGTATCTATCAAAATTACTTTCAATTTAATGTTCCAAATAACTTTTTTTAGATCACAATGTTGTATTATTTCCTGTTGGTGTTGGTGTTGCTGTTGCAGGTGATATCAACATTTTCAGGTAAGCAATACTTTTTTACGGAAACTGTTTTAGAACATAATAAGAAATATCTTTTTGTGACAAGCGCTGCTGAAACGTAGTTTTTAAATATATTCCAATCATGCTATGCTATATTTTTTACGAAAAAAATTAACAACCAATCATAAATATTTACAGTTCAATTATTATTTTGTTTCAACATCAACGTCATTAAAGGGAGGTGCCAGTGCTCTCCACCGTAGAAATTTGCGTTTAACTGTGACTTTAGGTTAGTGAGGTAACATCTATAGCGCGTTGAAGGAGTTTGTGTTTAATTCGATAGTTCAACTTAACTTATTATACATCAGCTGTACATATTAAGCATGCGTAAATATTTTTGCGAGATAAACGCAATATCGAACGATTTAGTTTTCGTATATTTCACTCGTGAAGTATGTAAACGAGAACATAAAAAACTCAAAAAAATGTATCCAATAGTTTTCTCGGCACTATTCGATAACTACTACATATTCACTGTTAATATCATTCTTTCTTTTAAAATTAAGGAAATTCATATATTTATATATTACACTATCTGCGAACGGTGAAAGATGCATCGTAGATTTCTTGAATACAAACGTTTTTCAACAAAACCGAGTTTGTCAGGAATTTTTTCGTTATAAGCTGCCGCATTATTCTTTTCGTTTTGTTTTTAGTTCTACTTGCAGGCTTTGTAGTTTTTTTCAGTTTAAAGATCGTATTCCTAAGCTATTGCGCTCTTGCCTTGTTTACCATTTTAAATGTGGTGGCTGCAACGCCATTTATTATGGAAAAATTGTTCGCCTCCTTAAGGTCATAATGTGCGAGCACTTAGGGATATCGCATTCCCTCTGTTGTTCATGATCATAGATATAAATGTAATTATGCTCCATCGTTTTGTTATTTCGCCGTGTTACGCCTTGACAGTAATGATTTTAAGTTGACCTTGATGGAGAACCTACTATTTAATCGAGATAAACCTCCCCCAATAAAACTATTACATTACTGCCTTTAGAACTATTCTAGCATGACATTCTCTGTTGTTCCTGATGCAATTTCTATATAAATTGGCATGTAATGTTTAGGTAAACCTATTGTATGTCATTATAGTGCACGGAAGCCACCAAAAACTAAAAAAAAAGCTTGGATTTCTCGAAATACGTTTGGCTTGGCTTAGATACACTATCTGTTTGTCTTCCACTTGGGTTTATAGGTGTATAATTTAGTTCGTATTTTGACAAGCATTTGGGCAATTTTTTTGACAAGAACGGTTTTAAAGTTTATAAGGTATTAAGCACCGCTTAGTTTAACCCTATTATACCTGAGCTTTTTTGGCCCTTGTAACCCTGGGGGGGTGGGCACAAAGTGCCCGCGGGCCATAAATCCTGAACCACTTGTGCTTAAGTGATGAAACTTGGCTCAGTTGGAGAATGTCTTAATACAAACTCAATCCAGGTAAAAAAAATAATTTGATGACGTCATAGGGATTAGAAATGACGTCACACATGTGAAAAATGGTCATTTTCCCAATTTTACAGTACGTTTTAATTTCTTGCGTGTTACTAATGATACGGCCTTGATTCTCGGTAGATTTGTGGAATGAATACCAAAATATGTGTTTCACATGAAGAAAGTAATTTTAATGACGTCATTGGGATAAAAAATGACGTTATTTCTGCAAAAACATTTCTTATTTTAACGATAAAGATAAAAAGACCCGTTCTACCAGAAATATTGATGCCCATGTCATTAAACTTGCCATATATGTAGAACAGGGCATTTAAAGATAATCGAGGTAAGGAAAACAATATAATGACGTCATTGGGATCCGAAATGACGTCAATTTGCTGGATCGATATTTCCTTCAAATCTGGTCTGCTTTTTGTCCCTAGTAACCATATATTACCTTAGCAACACCTTGGTTACCACTTAGTAACCAACATACATGTAATAAATAATTATATACCCAATACAACATCTTATAACATTCTTACATGAATGTCAACGGTTTTCAAAATTCCAAAAAAATTACCCCCGTCCAAAAAATTTTTTTTTCATCAGAAGCCCTAATAAAAGTTAGGAATAGTCACAAAATTTTAGCACTTAATCACGTGTGTATCCAATGTTATGCTTAGTCAAAAATGCCGCGGCCACTTTGTGCCCCCCCCCCCCCCAGGTATAATAGGGTTAAGCACTTAATTTACCCTTACTTCCGATTAATAGTTATTCGCTTCTTTCTGCGTCTTTTCATGTTTGAAAATTTCCGGGTTTTTTACATGTGTTTTTTTTTATTCATGCAGTTTATTTTTACCTTACTTACTTCATTCTTACGTTCAATAAATCATTGAATCGAATTTCATCGGGTTGTGTGTTACTAGTGTTAAAACGTTTAATGACCGTTTCGCCGATCTTCACAGGTAAATATAGATCGAGGTAATCACGTATATACTGAACGCAGTGTAAGAGTTCATTTAATACAATATTTTCAATATTAACTTAACCTATTTTCTTTGAAATAAGCATCGGAGCAAAAAGGTTCTCAGTACAAGTTATTGAAAATATGATAAATGTCCATGCGATAAATTAATTTGCGATGTTTTGATTAACTAGTGCTGTGTTTTGTTTTTAGCGATAACCAACCCGCAGCCAAAATATTGTGTTAAGAATTACGTTGATACAGGTGTTCGCGAAGATGTTTATAACGTATACGTGGATGCATCGAGAAATAAAACTGTTCGAGAGAATTACATCTACAAAGTTTCTAGGAAAGTACCTGAAATATCGTGTTACAGATATTATGTCTCTTTACTGGGAATAACTCAATTGCCTGAATGTGTGATATCCAGTGGAACTGTTCGTGTTAAAGAACTATGCAAAGATGACTGCGAAGAGATGAAAACTTCACCATGCTACACCCTCTACAAGCATGTCACCGAGCTCAGGAGATTTGTCGAAGACACAAAATGCGAAGGCCTTCAAAATGATTACTGCCAAAAACCGAAATCACCTTGTAATCACTTACTTTCTTTAATTTCGTTGGAGACGTTTTCTTTTTATTTGCTTAAGCCAGCTTAGCCTTTTTTTTATTTCAACATTTGTAATGTTCTTTGATCGTTTTTGTTTTTTTTCGCTTACTTTTATATTAATTGCGTTCCTTAACTTTTTACAATTCATGTTGTTGTTTTTTTAACTAAAGTATATAACAAATAAGGCAAACAAAATAAATAAAGTAAAAGACTGGCGAGATTTTTTGTAGCTTTTTTAGCAACATCATGAATTGTTTGTTACAATCTATTTCTTTATCTTTTTTTAGCAAAAGCGTTTATATTCAAACATCAATGTGCAAAGCAAGTAAAGCAAAAAGGTAGCTGCAGATTTCTTTAGCCTTCACAGATCCTGTAACTCGTTAAAATAATTTCAAGGCATTTTAATAGTTATTAACTTTGCTTGAGAGGTAATTACCCAAGAAAAAAAATGATCAAATTTTAGGAATTGCGACGCCCATATCAATCATTTTTAGCAACTTTTAGTAACTTTTTAACCTTTTAATCGAAAATCGAAAACCCGTTTCAAGTGATACATGGCATTCCCACATATTTTACCACAAGAATCAATGCTCAGGAATCCGAAATTAAATTAAGCTACAAAGCGTACTCCACGGTGTGCCCTGAAATGAGAACAAATATACGCTTTCTTATAAAAAGCATATAATTTTAATGGAATTGAATTTTGATTATTTTGTATGAAATCTAAATTCGAGAGTTTGACTGTTCTGTGTCGCAAGCGTGCCAACGCTGGGTTATTATTTACAAGTTCTGTCAAAATTTGTTAATACTAAAATTTGAAAGTTCTTAAAACATCAAACAGTGGAAAAGTAGCCTAAATTACAAAGATATATATTCAGGTTTACTTTATTGTTAAATATTGTGGCTTCTGAGTGGTTGCAACAAAGACAAGCAATTAAGTGATTTACTGCGAAAATATCAAAAAATACGCTGCTAGTACGCACAATCTGGCTAATTCATATGTCCATTCATTTATTGTAGACATCGAGACAAACAAACTGAACAAGTTCACCGTAAATAGTGTTGACGGCGATGCAGAGATTATCGAGAAAGCAACACGATTGACTTTCCCTTCTATGAAAAATTACAAGTGTGATAATGTATCAAAATCCTATCGCCAGTTTTTTGAAAGGCCAGTTTATAAACAGCTGTTGCCACATTTGAAGCCGATTAATCTAAAACCATGTAGAACTTTGAAATATGTCTGTGGATATCAACTGGGTAGAGACATAAAGAAGTTGTCATCGCCTATTGGCCGAATGAGTTATTACAAACTTGATGATTCAATGGTGTTAAATGATGTCATTTTCAGCATAATGCAAAAATCTCGGACTGTGTATACTCAAGCAAACGGTGTTTATGATATATGTGGAACAAAATTTGTTTACGAAATTGTGCCTGTTGTTGCGACCACTCCAACAATCCATTTCCATGGTTCTTCTTGTCAAAACATCTCAGCCCTAGCAATCGGTCTTTATGAAAACATGAGAAAGATGCCCAAGGAGGATATGTCAGCCTATTTACTCAAATCCAATTTTTTCAACAACGAGTTTAGGAATGTAATGATAGCTCCAAATCTGGATGTGTTTTGGTTTAGTGATTCTACAAAAATTACTATGTTTCAAGGAATAGGGACATCGCTTTCCACAATTGACTTATTTGACAGTAGTGAATGGGAAATAATCATTGGCGACAAGCAAAGATTCACAGTGCTTTGGGCCAAACTTGACTCGCCACATATGTATAAAGTTGAGAAAATATTGAATAATCTAATTTTTGGAATATCTTACCTAATACCAGAAGTTAGTCTTACCAATTTTAACGTCGAACAGGTAAGTTAAAATTTTGTTGTGATAATCATAACAAGAGAATTAATGTACTATTTTCTAACATATACTGCATAATCCTTTTTTAAATGTTGTATTTCTGTAGTAAGTTTTTCTGTTTTAGTATATAAAATGTTTTTGCTATTATTTTTTATTTTTAGTATTTATAACAGTAATAAAATATATTTTTCGATTATATCTGCCAGTCCGATGTGTTTGATTTCTATCATCGTTTCCAGCTGAACCTAACATCATCAAAATTTGTCCTTTAGATGGAGATACTGTTTTCCACTGGTGATATAGATATTCCAGAACTGTCGTTTCTTAGCAAATATGATGACTATAAGTCCGTACAATGGCTGAAGAAGAAGAAGACAATGCCAATAGATGAATTCGAAAAAGGACTCTACATTAAAGCATTTGGTGAGATGTCGGGCGTAATGGATGTTTTCATTTTTGATGACGCAGCGTTTACGTTTACTTTAAACACCCGATCTGGAAATACACAGATTTTGCTTCAGTTTACTGTACCCGCTGACGTGGACTGTCACAAGAAACGAAAGGTACAAATTCTGTCGTTTTATTGAGTTGTCATTTTCTCTCGCGAAAATTAGTACGAATAAGTCAGTCACCCATTTTCTAATAAATTTATTATTTCAACTAAAATGTTAAAAAAGAAATTGGTTTCGGATAAATAAAAACCTTTGGTGACAATAAGTTTTGTCCCACGAAAATATGCAAAAGGAAGAAAGGAAGAAAAAAGGTAGTGATATGTTTGATAATGTCCAGAGACTTGGCTTTCAGCTATACTATGACTGACTTTCTTGTTTACCTTAAAAGGAAAAAAGTCCCAATGTTGGTTACAACTAGCGCTCTTTGGCTAACAAAAGAGCTTGTGACCTTTTTTTCACTAAAGCGGAAACGGCAGTTGGATTTTCTAATGCTAAGTGATGAAAACTGATGTAAATACTCTAACAAAATGGATGATGAGAACTGGTTTAAATGTTGTATAAAAAGGTCAAAAATAAAATTGTAGGAACAAGAAAAACATTGGAAAGCATTCGATGAGACGTTGAAAGATATTGAGAAGAATGCAAAAGTAAAAACAAAGAAGAAAAAGCAATCCTGCAGGGATTGCTGTGAAGGTCTACGTCATCTGGTATCACTGAAGTTCAAACGGGAGAGTGAGATATTTCTAGATAGGTTGGAAATTAGGGCGCGTATCCTAACTAAAGAGGAGAAGATTGACATAAAGATTAAAATGAGTTACAACACACTGTTTTTGTACGGCTTAGTATCAAAGAATTTTCCACATTTTCTGCAGTTCAGTGGATAAAGTATGGAGAAAGACGAGGAAGTGAAAATCGAGTTGTTTAAAACTAAAATTTAAAACTAAAATTTATGTAATGTAAGAAATATATTCTTCACAAAATGTAGCTCTGTAGTAAAGAATGTTTTTTCTGTTTTTCTTCTACACCCTTTTCTTTAAAAGAATGGTGTTTTTTTTCGTTTTAACATGAATACCCCTAATTTTGGGCAAAAATCATCTTAAGCATGTTCTCAGTACGTTTCATGCATAAAAAAACTCACGCGTATTATGAGTATTATTTAGAATGTTTTGGAACGTATTTGGAACGAACGAATTTCTTGCAGTCGAAGGCGTGGACGTCCTCTTTTTTAACATTTGCTTTTCTAAAATGTCTGGTCCATTTCAGCAGCTTGAGCTGTACTGTAAGATAGACCAGGTTTGATGATAAATCTTGTTGATTCTATAACGATGATATTGAAATTAGAAGATGGAAATATTTCACTTATATCAAAACATTTCACGATAGAAGCTAAAAGAAAGATTGTACTCCACTCAGATCGCATAAGAGTTTATAAAAATAATCATAACACTAGAATTGCCATGAATTAGTGTAAAATTACACGGAAATTTAAACGGAAAATTGTTCGGAGAAGCAAAATAAATGTAACTGCGGGCGTAATTTGGCGGAGGTTTGGTTTTCCCAGCGTAATTATAATAGGAAAAATTTCCCTAAAAACGCATGATGAAAATGATTGCTAATGAGCTTTATCAACAATTGCCCAGATTAAAATGCATTTTATCGGAAAATAAGTCTAATATAGTAGATGCTTCTCAGTGATCGAAATGTGTGCCAAGGACAGTTACTGCTCTGAAAAAAAAAGTGTTTCAGAAAAAAAAAAGCAGCGGTTAACAGCAACTCCATTGACTGCTTTTTTTTTTCTTTTAAACGTTTCCTTTTGTGTGGATCATTTATCACGCACTATAACTGGAAATGCGCTTGTATTATTAATTGACAGTAGGAACTAGTATCCGTAGCCCGTTTTCAAACCTAGCCTGAAAACGTTTGTCCTGAAAAAAAGAAACTTCTGCTTGCAATATCCACTAAACTTGGGTTTTCCTTCTATAAAACATCACGCTTTGCTATTCACTTATTCTACCCTGCACATATATGTTTCTGGAATTACAAATTAAATGAAGATACATTTTTTATTCTAAAACAATTTTTTTTTGCATTATTTATTTTAAACCTCATAAGACACATTGCCCTGAATCATTGGATTACCGTTTAGCGTCCTGTTTCGACTTGCAAGTGAATTAATTTGATGAGTATAGTTCAAAACAGGCGCATTGATCTATGGAAAAGATTAAACGTTTGAGGCTAGATACGAATAAAAGCAACTCTTCAATTTCATATAAATCCAATCTGAAGATCGATATGTCAAATTGATGAGTCGATTGGCCTAATTGATGAGTGAAATTAGCAAATTAAATGTCAAATTGGCGAATCAGTATGTCAACTTCATAGACAATCAATTAAAATCTCTTATAATAATACGGAGTGTATGTGACGGTCATGGTGGATATCGTCATTTTCCTTTTATGTCGCCGAAATTTTCTTTGAAGTTGCCGAAAAAATTATGTCCATTTTGCTAGCGGGTTTACTTTGTTTATATCACGTGATGAAAATGACTCAATTTGATTTGCTGAAATAAATTTAACGGCTAACTTTTGAAAAATGGTGTCCTCTAGCCACCAAAAAAACCCACAAAAGAACGATCTTGAAAAAAGTAAAATAAGTGGTTCAAAAAAGCATATTTAAAAAGAAAAAAGTCCAAGTGAAGAAGTAGAAAAGTGAAGTTGGAAGTGAGAAGTGGAGCTACGTGGAGCTAGAAGTAAAGTAAAGTTAGAGGTAGAAAATAAAGGCCACCAAAAAAAAGCACAGAAGAACGATCCCTTTACCTTGAAAAAAAGGAAAAAAAGTGGTTCAAAAAAGCATAGCTATATATTTAAAAAGAAAAGAGACCAAGTGAAGAAGTAGAAAAGTGAAGTGAGAAGTGGAGCTAGATGTGAAGTAAAGTTAGAAGTAGAAAACAAAGGCTAGAGTTTGAAGTGGATTTGAAGTCACAAATAGTAAGAACTTTGATATTTTTAGACGTTTGTTTGGTTTTTATGTCGCTGGAGCAAGCAGACTCGCATTTTCCAGGAAAAGCCTCAGTTTTATATTTTACCGCGTATGTAGCCATATTTGTTTACGTTTTTTTGCATAATTCATGATGCACTGGCGCGTAACTAATGTATTGTCCTAAAATTCAAAATGCTACATAAAGCTGTTAGCTGACTAACAAACGGAAAACTTTGGTTTGTTGAACTGTATTGCTTCTCTTTATATGTGTTTTACTAAGCATAAATAGCTAGCTTTAGTTTTAGCTAAGTGTTCCCAGTTTAAGTATATTTAACTGGGTGTCTTAGCTACTGTTAGCTAGCTAATGTTAGCCTCCAAGTCCACCTCCCCATCCCATGGCTAGCTCTAACCTATGACTTCTGTTGTTATTCCTCTTTTTTAATTATCTATAGCTAGCTACTATAGTTTCCAAACTTCTCTTCTTTTATGAGCACGAATTATGATGTAACAAGCTAGCTAGCTACCTACAAAATCTTTCAAAGACTTGAACTTTTGCAGGATAGTAGGATGTATTTTTATGCCCATAGAATATATATAATTTTTTTCACATTTTACCTGTGAACTTTACAAGGGGGACCACATGCACTATGACAAGTGGAACGAATTTTATAGAATTTAAAGTGTGTGTGTTAAGTTATTTTTTATTGTTTTGTTTCTGATTTTGTAATCTAATGGGTGATGACTATATGCAATGAAATGACTAAATTTTGATGTGTTTCATAACCTTTTTGTGGAAGATTGATGGGTAATGGCAATATACGACATGCTGAATGAAATTATTTTTGTTGATTTAGATGTGTTTCTCAAAAACCAATCTGTTTTACATTTTGTGTAAACTTTTGTTTACGAACCGTATATATACAATGTTTCCAAAATAATGATCTTTTTTTATTCAAGTTTATTCTTTGCTTATTGATTTTTTGACATTTAGGTTCAAAATTGTTGGTAAAGGGCAGTACGGATCATCATACTAAAAAAGAAAATCTTTTGTGTTCTTAACCGGTTGATTTTTACATTTTGTCTAAATTTTTGTGGGAGAGAATGGTATGCAACTTAAATGACTGATTTTTGTAGATTTAAATTTGATGTGTTCTAAACTATGGCATTTTCATATTTATGTATAAGCTTTTAAGGGAAAGACAATATTTAAAATATGTAAAGAACTTATTTTTGTTGATTTGTGCTAACTCTTGCAGGCCAACTTTTTGACATTTCCGAATAAAATACTGAGAGTTTTCAACATAATCACTTATAATATGTACATATTTGAGATACGTTATTTCTGACATTGTTATTATCCATGTTGTGACTGTCGGTGTTGTAACTGTCGGTGTTCTTACTGTCGGTTTTGTGAGTATTGGTGTTGTGAGTGTCTATGTTGTGAGTGTCGTTGTTTTAAACCCTTTTATCAACTAGATTTTGCACCTTGCAAGCTGTTCTTTTTTTATTTTGTGTAAGATTTGACATTTGACATTTTGTGTAAGATTTTAAGAACATTTTTTTTTGTATATGCACTGCTGACGTCAGCAAAACATCTAAAGCAACCTATTTTTTAATGGCCTTTTGCCTAAGTGGATTTTTCCACGGGCCTTATCGACTAGTCTTATATAATAATACGAAGTGTATGTGACGGTCATAGTGGATATCCTCATTTTCCTTTGATGTCGCCAAAATTTTCTTTGAAGTCGCCGAAAAAATTATGTCTCAAATGTTAAATTTTATGACGTTACGGCGCGACGTCAATAACACTACTTTAACGTCAATATCCTATATTAAATTAATGAAGCCATTACAGTGCACTTAAAACTTTGAGGCCAAATAACTTGGAAACGAGGTGGTGACGTCAATGATTTTTCACCGCGTGGGTAACTAGGGACCATCTAGGACCAATTTGGGTAATTTTCCCAAACCTGGGTCCCCAAATCCGTTTCGGAATGGGCGGGTTGATGACGTCATCAAAAAACCTTCAAACCCTAATATCTCTGCAACCATTTGTCAAAGATGCATGATCCTATACATTTTCTTGATCAGCGTTTCAAGATCTATACGATGAAGGCAACAGGTATACAACTTTCTAAAAAAAATTTTAAGGTTTTGACGGGTCTTTGCTGACGTCAGCAAAATTTTTAATCCCTGATATCTCCTTAGGCGTTCGTCGAGAACATGTGATCCTGTACATTATTTTAACCAGCATTTCAACCTCTACACATTACAGACAAAGAATAAACAAATTTCGCGAATTTTTTTATCTGCACCTAAAACAACTTTCTTTTTATTGATCTTTTGCCTAAGTGGATTTCTCCACGGGCTTTATAGACTAGTAACAACAATAATTCAGAGAATGCGATCGTCAACTTAAGGGTTTATAACGATTTAAAGATTTTACTGGATCTTCAGGAAGACCTAATTACGTAATTAGAAAGGTATGGTTAGAAAAATGCCTAGAATTAGAGTTTACACAAAAATACATAGCTGCCATGTTGGATTAAGTGATAAAACTGTGTCCAAAAGTATACAAGAATTCAAATTACGACTTGAATATCCGCGATTTACCGACATAGCAGATAACGCACTACATACAATTGTGGCCGAACAAGTATCTCGTTTTCCTAATGCTGATATAAGAAAACTGAAAGGTCATTTATTTGCTCGTAAGGGTGACATTGGGCCGTGTCCAAAATGCTTTGTTGTGCGTTGACGAATTCTTAATCGATCATTGCACAGTCCCATCATTCAACGCTGTGTGTATAGTGGACCTGGTTCATTAGCAGGAATAGGGTTAACAGCATCGGTAACCATTTCATTACACTGAAATATTCTTCTCTCGTTATCTAACGTTGTATTTAGTTTCTCGTATTTGTCCATTCTAAAAGAAAATAACTTACTTTTCATTTCATTGAACAAAGAGCCTCAAATTTAAGAAAACTGGTGACTTCAGCAACAATTGACAAATTTTAATGGTCAAGATCAACAAATTATCTACAATCCTGTAAACATGGACAAGTGAACGTTAGCAAGTTCAAGTTGCGTGAATCAAGTATACAACTAGCCTAGGTAATTACCTGTAGCGAGAAACATGGAAAATTGCCAACTTAAAATATTTTTGTGCGGGTAGCTAAGGTATTGAAATTAAAATGATTGTGTATGAATGCTTACCAAGCTTTAGTTGTTTCTATTTCTCACATAATATGTACCAAAACTGAAGTAATTTGTATGTTCATGTGTTTCAGACCACCATACACATTTTTTTTCTTTTTCCTAAATCTTAAATCTTTTAAAATCAGACTTATCAATTTCATGCCTATCTGAGGTAATGTTGTAGCGATAAAAAGAAGTGAGAGTTGTCGAAAATTAACTATTACTGTTGGTTGTCTCTATAATAATAGCCGTCGTCTCTCTGTTTGTCTGTCTGTTACGGAAACACGAAATGCGATATATAAAGGATGGGCGACCCGGTGGATCTTTCCACGGATTGACAATATGAATTTGAATAAACAAATAAACAAATACGTTTAGAAGTAGTCACCTTACCCAACACACTACTAACCTTAAATTGATTTATCAAACGTATGCATCGAAAGTACGAAGGTAGAGCGGATAAGGAAATTTTCTTGCTCAATTGTTACCAACAACAAAAAGGATCAGACTTATTTCCGCCAGTGGGAATTTGATTTTTAAATGATTTTGGTAGCTATGTTTATGTTATATAGCTCTTGGCTTTGAGCATGCGAAACATATACTTCTTGCACAAACAAAATGGCGGACAGAAATTTTAAATACGCTATCCAATACGTCGATTAAATATTCTACCAATATTTATTCTTTTTTCTTCGTTTCTTTTTTAACCAAACATAAACAAGGCAAAGCTGACATTGCATGTGTCCCGAGTATTTTTATAACTCTTCATAAACCAACTTTCGCTTATTGCCAATGCGCTATCGTTCTTTAACATTCGCTGCTACCTTCATTATCTACCTGCGCTAATTAAAAAGCTATCTTACATTTTATCATCGATATTGTGCAAATGGCTAGTAATCGTTAGTACCTAATCTACCTATCACTCATCCTTTTCTTCGCAATATGACTGGGTAGCATTTATTTTTAAACCTATATTCTAATTTTTATTTGTTGGACATTATTTAAACTATTTATAATTAATTATATTGGCGCGTGTATATATTATATGTTTTATTTTGCTTTGTTTTGCTCTTTAGGGAAAGTGTTTTGTCATTCTCGTTGTTATGAAAGCTCTTTTTTCTTTTGTTATAATCAGAATGTGTAACATTGATCAAAAGTCAATAAGACTCCTGGACAAGCACTCTGGTTTCTGCAATTACGCACGTAGACGCATTCATCTCTCATAAATGATTTCCATTGTTTAAGAGATTCGGTGCCGACATCGTACAGATGGGTTCTAGCGAATTTCTTATATAATTCCATGTTTACATACCAAATCTAGGTCACGGTCTTAAGGCTATAATACATTTCATGATTAATATATATGACTTATCATATATTACAAATCATTCAGTGTATATGATTTTTGGCCGTTATGATTAATAATATATGACTAGTCGGTGCGTCTCGCTACTTGCGGTACCATGTTGCGTGACAGACAGATGTATACGGGTATTATAATATAGACTAGCCGGGCCAAGCCACAAGTAAAGGTGTGACCTGGCGTTGAAAACTCTGCAGAGCGCTTAAGAAGAGCCGTAAACTGTGCCACACGATCAGGTGGAGCGCTTTAGTACAGGTATACATTATGTTTTTACTCAAGTGAAGCTCATACACCATTATAGCGTTGTGACTGTAACATATTTTTCCAAATATAACTTTCCCGCAACGATAGCTGAAAAAAAAAGAGTTTACAAACCGTTGTTACTCCATCATAGCAAAAATAATCGGTCAATATTATTTTATTTTGCGGAATGAGTTTTTGCGAAAGTTAAAAAATTAATCGTGACACCGGGTTGAGCGCTTAGTACAGTTAAACGGTGTTGCACAGGCGTATAGGGATATCCTTCTGTTTAAATAAAAACCCGAGAAACAGTCAATTGCTAACACAGGGCTGAGCAGTTAGTCCAGGTAAACAGTGTTTCACATCCGTACTGGCGTGATTACCAAGAAAGTTTAAAAATTAATTTTCACAGTGGGTTGACCCCTTATTAGAGGTAAACTAGGTTCACATGCGCATAGGCGTAACAGCCTTTTAAAAAAAACAGTCTGTTGTTAACAATGCGCTAAGCGCTTAGTACAGTTAAAAGAGTTGAACAGGCGTATAGGCGTAATACCCTTTTCCAAAAAAACTTCATTGCAACTTCGATTTAAATAAAAACATAGGGAACAGCCTGTCGTTACCCGTCCAGCTAAAACAATCGCTCAGCCATTTTATTTGCAGAAGTTCTCAGGAAAATAATAAAAGATGTAGCTACCCATTTAGCATAAGAATTATTGCTTAAGAATATTGTTGTAGCCAAACTGCATTTTTATACTCTCATTTTTAGCCAAAGAAAAGAGCTACCTAAATAGGTACAGCCTCCACATAAAAATAAATGTTGGGTAGGATAAAAAGCTCTTATACCATACAGAATAGTAATAAGTAAGGCTCCAGCTTGCTAGCAAGCCTGCAAAATCTTCGTTCCTAGCCAAAAGTCCTAAAACTGGTGCGTTTAAGTTCTGTACGTGACTAAAAAACGTGACATATATTTATCTTAACATTTTAGAACATACAAAAAACAAATATTACAAAAATAAAAAGCATATAGAAGAGAAAAAGGTGAAACAGACCTACAAACAACACTGACCACCATCACTTTAAAAACTAAAATGGCCATCATGTTTCTTCGTTGGCATGTCCAGGCCGCGAAAGTCTTGGATTGGTTTTTAACAGATTCAGGCGTTTTGATTGGTATAGTACGTGCGGGCGGTCAAAACAAAGTCAGTTAAACTGTCGGTAAAACTGTCCTATTTGTTTTCTGTGGCTCCTGAGCGGAATTGACGATTGAGATCACGGGGGTAATTATTATTAAAAATGGCGTATTAAAATAATGCATTCATTTTGTTTACTTAATTTATTAAATTAATTAAAGAAATAAATTAATTTCTTGAATTTATTTTAAACAATTATAAAGTTTTCGACTAAACAACCCCTTGGTTCCTAAAAACTCGCGGAAAGATCAAAGGATTATCGGTAAAGGCGGGGGCAAACCAGTCCAACATTTCATCCAACATGCAATTTTTGTGATGTTGGATGAAATGTTGGACTGGTTTGAGTCACTTCAAAATTTTGAAAAAAATTGAAATTTTCAAAAAAGAAGAAAAAAATCGTGTTGGACGATGTTGGATGAAGTTTGATCGCCGTCAAACATTTCATCCAACATTTTCGGCAAGATCAAAGGAATTCTCTATCTGAATTGCGTGAATTTTCATGTTGGATTGGTTTGGTGGTACTTTTCATCCAACATATAAAAAAGCGAATTTCGAACGTTGATGATATCAGATGGGATATTTCATTAAGGAGGAAATCGAAACCCCCCACATCCATCCGAAACATTTCCCTAAATCCGAATCTGTCTTCGATCTTCAATTCTTTAATGATATTACTAAAATATCCATTTTGTTCCCTCCTCTTTGTCAACTCTCTTGTTTTTCCGCGGGTTGTTTTTTCATCGTCTGAATCGACGAGTTTGTTCAGCAACATAAGCAGCACTGAAGAATTCCTTCCGTCCGACATTTCGTTTTTCAGGAATGAATGAACTCTATCGTTCGAATGTTTTTCAAAGCAGTCCCACAAACCTAAAACTTTGCTTCATCCAACATGCATTTTTTTATCCAACATTTCATCCAACATGGGAAAAAAATGTTGGATGAAATGTTGGACTGGTTTGCCCCCGCCTTAACCCTTTTGAACACACAGACAGACGACGGCTATTATTATAGAGATAGTCGATAGCCCGTGGAAAACGGGGTCGCCCGTTCTTTATATATCGCATATTTTGTGTTTCCGTCGCACAACGTTTTTCTCGCTCACGAACAGACAGAAGGAATACGGCTATCATTAAAGAGATTTTATAAAAATTGGCACATGTTTAACTTTCTATGATTAATCATAAGGTTTTGAGTCAATCAGAATTTAGAAAACCAACTTCAGCAAATAAGCAAGGCGAAAAGTCAACACGCTTTTATAAATATATCTTTTGCAAGCAGCGTGTGTAGCCGTGTATTCTTTGGGGGGAATTATTCTTTCTCTTAAATGCGTATTTTGTTTAACAATACTTTTCTGAATGAATTTCATTAACATTTTCTGGGTCCATTTTTAAATAATTTTTGTACATCTCTTCTTCTTCTAAGCGTAACTCTTTCAAAAGTTGAAAATCATCGCTGCAAACGCTGTTTCTCTGTTCGAATCCATAGTTTTTTACTTCTCTCACTCAATTTTCTTGACTTTTTCATAAAATCTCATTTAAAAGAAGCTTGTACTAGTTTTAATTTTTATGAACAAAATTTGATATCTATTTACAATTTTTTTCTTAAACTTATTTCATGAAAAACATTTTCTTTATTTTGTGGCTTCCCTCTACTATATGTGTAAAGTTCTTAAAGTTGTAGATCTTCTTAACCCTATTTGGTCCTGGGGCAGATTCCGCCCCCCTCCCTAATGGTGTTTTTTTAATAACTTCTTAATGCTACGTTGCATGACTACGATACTTACTGAGTTTCAATATTTATCTATTAGACAACTGCATGCTAATTTTTCAGGTCCCATACCGCTCAGAGGCTTTGATATTGGCTATTACTCGAAACTACCCCTAAAAATCTCTATGAAACCCTTATTATGGGGAAAATATAATAACTCTTGTTAGGATTATTGTTAGAACTTGAAACTTACAACAGAACTTTGTTTCATGAAGGAAAATCACTTGGAATGTTTTGGACACTTGATTAATCCGATTTCCCGATTTTTTCGGGTTTTACCCGAAAATCGGGAAAAAACGGATTTCCGGGCAATGTATTATTTGAACATATTTATATATCTCTGTAAAAAAAATAATTTAACATAAAAATAAAATGGGTTGTAATGATTGAATAAGAATGGTACACAAATCGTGTATCGTTTAGGGCAGCGGTTGCACAATTAAATGATTTCCATCGGCATTTTCAGCTGTATCTTCCGCCTGTTGAATATCTCCAAGGCTTTTCTACAGTCGGTACAAAGGCCCGTACCTAGTTTACTTTTCGCTGTATTCTTTCAAAAGAAAACTGCAGGACAAGACAAGACAAGCAGTATTTTTGCAAAATGAGGTATTCTTAAAATCATCCAAGTCTTTTACCATAATATTCGAAGGCACAGGATTTTCTTCTAGCAATTTTTCTTTGATGTTCGAGTAGTCAGTAGTTCCCATAAATGTTACTCCCCTGTGGGAACAACTTTAAATCTTGTGTACTTTGCAACACTTTCTTATTCAGCTTCGGAGCAATTCTCGTCCGGAGAAGCTGAAGAATAACCAGATGTTGATGTTCGTTTTTTTACTTTTAAGAGAATCTGCTGGCATTGGTTTTTCTACAGAGTTTTCTAAAGTGTTATGGTCCATTTCAACAGCTTGTGCTGTACTGGAAGATGGACCAGGATCTGTTGTTCCTGTTTAGTGATAGATCTAGTTGATTACATAACGATGTTGACGGAAATTTGGTTGCGCAAGGGCAATGCTAATGAGAGATATTTCCCTGGCTGCGCATGTAAAAAATGGCTGCAACGAGCCTAATCAAGTGCCTACATAAATTCATTTTATAGGAAAAATAGGTTGAAAAGATGTTTGTAAGTGACCGAAAATCTATCTATGGACTGGTTTCGTCCTAAAAACCTTTTGTATAGATCTTTTATTACACACTATTATTAGAGAGTAATAGAAATATCCATGAGGCACACTTTTAGTACCACTTTAAACACCTAAACGTGAAAATTCTGCTTGCAATATCTACGCAACTTTAGTTATTCATCTATAAGATATCACGCCTGATATTCGCTTGTTCTATTCTAACACCTAAATGTTTCTGGAATTACAAATTAGATAAAGATGCTCTTTCACTGCATTAATCATTGTAAACCTCAAAGACACATTGCCCTGTATCATTGGATTACAGTTTAGAGCACATTTTTAATTTGGAAGTAAATAAATCAAGTACAGTAAAACAAAACAGACGCATTGATCCATGAAAAAGATTAAACGTCTTTTTTAAAAAAATGTGCGCAAGAAAGCCCAATAATATGAAGTATGTTGTTTTTTCCCTTTGCCATTAACATTTCCTGCCTAAAATCAATTGAGCGTGAATAATTCTGCATACTGCACTATGAACATAGGTCAGTGGTAACTGTTATAGTTGAATTCCGCATTTCCTATTTGATATTGCAAAGAAAAAGAGATAGAGGAAAAGGTACCTTTTTTCTGCTTTCTGGTTTGAAAGGATTCGACATTTACGTAATAACTTGAGTCGCGTCGACTTTTTTTTTGTCTTTTCAGAATATTTGTTCAGAATAATACTTTTGAGAGTTTTTATATATTGATACCAAAAGGAGTCTCCGTTCTCTAAACCGTCATAAAAGCTATCTACATAGTTTCAAGGGTAACACACGTGCGCAGTGGGATAAATTCTATAATTTTTTTAGAGCGCAAACGTTAACAAAAAACTCGTGGGTTCAGACTTTCTATTTTGTTCAAAGCGTCCTGGGTACTATCTATCCCATACGCATACGCAAGCTTCCAGAAGATGTCAAGAAAAATGAGCAACAAATGAATTTCCAGATACGCTTCTTTAAAAATTACTTCCATTATTTTGTTAACTAATCGCAATGTTGTATTACTTACTGTTGTTGTTGCAGGTGGTATCGACATTTTCAGGTAAGCAATACTTTTTTTAAGGAAATATCAAAAGAAAATAATAGGAAATATTTCTTTTGAAAACCGCTGTTGAAACGTAGTTTTTATACATATATTCCAATCATGCTGTAGCGCATGATATTCCACGAAAGTTAATTCGTAAATGTTTTTTCGGTACCATTGTTAATACCATTCTTTCTTTCCTTTTGAATTATGCGAATCCAATATATTATTTTATTTGCACTATCTAAAAACGGTAAAATTTTAGTTTGAGCACTAAATTTACCCTCATTCCAGATTGATAGTTATTCGGGGTTTTCTGCGTCTGTTCATGTTTGAAAGCGGGGCTTTAATTTCTGCACATGTGTTTTTTTATTTATGTTCTTTTAATGTTTTTTTTTTCAAGTTTTTGAGACATAGCTTTTTCAACAAAAAGACACGGCTTGCGTCTCACCAGTATTAAAAACTTTTATGACTTAGTAACTGTTTCGCCGATCTTCACAGGAAAATATAGATCGAGGTAATCACGTATGCACCAAACGCTGTGTCAGAGTTCATTTAATACATTATTTTCAATATTAACTTGGCCTATTTTTCTTGAATTAAGCAGCAAAGCAAACAGGTGCCTAGTACAAGTTATTGAAAATATGATAAATGTCCATGCGATAAATTAATTTGCGATGTTTTGATTAACTAGTGCTGTGTATTCTTTTTAGCGATAACCAACCCGCAGCCAAAATATTGTGTTGATATTTACGATGATACAGCAGTGCAGTTATTGCCTTATAAAGTATACGTGGGTGCATTGAGTCATAAAATTATACGAGAGAGTTACATCTACAAAGTTTCTGATAAAGTACGTGGAACATCCTGTCACAAATATTATTTCTCTTTACTGGAAATAACTCAATTGCCTGAATGTGAGATAACCAGTGGAACTGTCCGTGTTAAAGAACTATGTAAAGATGACTGCGAAGGGATGAGAACTTCATTGTGCTACCAGCTCTATGGGCATGTCACCGATATCAAGAAGTTTGTCGAAGACACAAAGTGCGAAGGCCTTCAAAATGATTACTGCCAAAAACCGAAATCCCCTTGTAATCACTTACTTTCTTTATTTTCGTTGGGGAAGTTTTTTTTTATTTGCTTAAGCCAGCTTAGCCTTTTTATTTATTTCAACAATTTTAATTGATCCTTTTTCATCACTATTAAGAATGCGCTCTACTCAGAAATAAATGTTTTCGGTTATTTTTATATCAATTTCGTTCGTTCACCATTTACAATTCATGTTGTTGTTGATTTTTCAACTAAAATATATAAAAATAAGGCAAACGAATTACATAAAGTAAAAGGTGTTTATCTTTTTTTAGCAAAAGCGTTTTTATTCAAACATTAATGTGCGAAGCAAGTAAAGCCAAAAGGTAACTGCAGATTGCTTTAGCCTTCACAGATCCTGTACCTCGTTGAAATATCAAGTTACAGGATCATTTTAATTTTAATAAAGCATTTTAATAGTTATTAACCTTGCTTGAGAGGTAATTACCCAAGAAAAACAAAGATCAAATTTTAAGAATTGTTTTTTGCCTGTTTTCAGACGCCAAATTTATTTTAAAATACGACGACAAGTAATGATAAATTTATAAACTGCAAGGCAACACCCAAAGCAATCACTTTTAGCAACTTTTATTAACTTTTTAACCCGTTTAATCGAAAATCGAAAACGCGTTTCAAGTGGTACATGGCATTCCCACATATTTTACCACAAGAATCTATGCTCAGGAATCTTAAATTAAATTAAGCTACAAAGCGTACTCCACGGTGTGCCCTGAAATGAGAACAAATATACGCTTTCTTATAAAAAGCATATAATTTTAATGGAATTGAATTTTGATTATTTTGTATGAAATCTAAATTCGAGAGTTTGACTGTTCTGTGTCGGAAGCGTACCAACGCTGAGTTATTACTTACAAGTTCTGTCAAAATTTGTTAATACTAAATTTAAAATTTAAAATTTTTTAAAACATCAAACAGTCGAAACGTAGCCTAAATTACAAAAATATATATTCAGGTTTACTTTATTGTTGCAACAAAGACAAGCATTAAGAGATTTACTGCGAAAATATTAAGAATTGCGCTGCTAGTATGCACAATCTGGCTATATATGTCCATTCATTTATTGTAGACATCGAGACAAACAAACTGAACAAGTTCACTGTAAATAGTGTTGACGGCGATGCAGAGATTATCGAAAAAGCAACACGATTGACTTTCCCTTCTATGAAAAATTACAAGTGTGATAATGTATCAAAATCCTATCGCCAGTTTTTTGAAAGGCCAGTTTATAAACAGCTGTTGCCACATTTGAAGCCGATTAATCTAAAACCATGTAGAACTTTGAAATATGTCAGTGGGTATCAATTGGGTCGAGACATTAAGAAGTTGTCATCGCCTATTGGCCGAATGAGTTATTACAAACTTGATGATTCAATGGTGTTAAATGATGTCATTTTAAGCATAATGCAAAAATCTCAGACTGTGTATACTCAAGCAAACGGTGTTTATGATATATGTGGAACAAAATTTGTTTATGAAATTGTGCCTATTGTTGCAACCACTCCAACAATTCATTTCCATGGTTCTTCTTGTCAAAACATTTCAGTCCTTGCAATTGGTCTTTATGAAAAAATGAGAAAGATGCCCAAGGAGGATATATCAGCCTATTTACTCAAATACACTTTCTTTTTTACAAACGAGTTTAGAAAAGAAATGATAGCTCCCAATATTGATGTGTTTTGGTTTAGTGATTCCAAAAAAATTACTATGTTTCAAGGAATAGGGACATCGTATACAACAATTGATTTATTTGACAGTAGTGAATGGGAAATAATCATTGGCGACAAGCAAAGATTCACAGTGCTTTGGGCCAAACTTGACTCGCCACATATGCGTAAGGTTAAGAAAATATTAAATACTCTACTCTATGCAATATCGTCTCTAATACCAACAGTTCATCTTACCAATTCCAATGTCGAACAGGTAAGTTAAAATTTTGTTGTGATAATCATAGCGAGAGAATCAATGTACTATTTTCTAACAAAATACTTTCTGCAAAATCCTTCTTTAATTTAAATGTTGTTTTTCTGTAGCAAGTTTTTTTGTTTTAAGATATAAAATGTTTTTGGTGCCTTGCAGATATAATCGAAAAAGATATTTTATTACTTCTAAAAATACTATGAAAAAAAAATATCTTTTTCGAATATATCTGCCAGGCGATTGTTTTCTATCCTCCTTTCCAGCTGAACGTAACATCAAATTTATCCAAGAAAATATTTTTGTCTTTTAGATGGAGATACTGTTTTCCACTGGTGATATAGATATTCCAGGACTGTCGTTTCTTAGCAAGTGTAATGACTATAAGTCCGTACAATGGCTGAAGAAGAAGAAGACAATGCCAATAGATGAATTCGAAAAAGGACTGTACATTAAAGCATTTGGTGAGATGTCGTGCGTAATGGATGTTTTCATTTTTGATGACGCAGCGTTTACGTTTACTTTAAACACCCGATCTGGAAATACACAGATTTTGCTTCAGTTTACTGTACCGGCTGACATGGACTGTCACAAGAAACGAAAGGTACAAATTCTATCGTTTTATTGAGTTGTCTTTTTTTGTCATCGCGAAAATTAGTACGAATAAGTCAGTCACCCATTTTCTAATAAATTTATTATTTCAACTAAAATGATAAAAGGGGCAATTGGTTTCGGATAAATAAAAACCTTTGGTAAAAAAAAGTTTTTTCCCACGATATATGCGAAAGGAAGAAAGTAAGAAAAGAGGTGGTGATTGCTTTTTAGCTATGCTATGACTGACTTTCTTGTTGTTGGTTTTAACTAGCGCACTTTGGCTAACAAAAGAGCTCGTGACTTTTTTTTCACTAAAACGGAAAACGCAGTTTAATTTTCTGATTCCAAGTGATGAAAAGTGATGTAAATATTCTAACAAAATGCATGGGGACAACTGGTTTAAATGTTGTATAAAAATGTCAAAAATAAAATTGTAGGAACAAGAAAAACATTGGAAAGCATTCGATGAGATGTTGAAAGATATTGAGAAGAATACAAAGGGGGAAACAAAGAAGAAAAAGCAATCCTGCCGGGATTGCTGTGAACGTCTACGTCATCTGGTAACATTGAGGTTCGAACGGAAGAGTGAATTACTACTAGATAATTTAGAAATTAGGGCGCGTATCCTAACTAAAGAGGAGAAGATTAACATAAAGATTAAAATGAAATACAGCAAACTGTATTTGTACTACTTAGTAAGAAAATATTTTCCACATTTTCTGCAATTCAGTGGATAAAGTATGCAGGAAGACAAGGAATTGAAAATCGAGTTGTTTAAACTTCAATTTTATGTAATGTAAGAAATAAATTCTTCACAATATATAGCTCTGTAGTAAAGAATGTTTTTGCTGTTTTTCTTTAAAGGAATGGTGTTTTTTCGTTTTGTCTAGAGGACACCTAATTTTGTGCAAAAATCATCATCTTAGGACATTTTTTTATGCATAAAAAATACTCACGCGTATTATGAGTATTATTTAGAGGTGTTTTGGAACGTATGCCAATACCTACCTAGGGATCCTGCATAAATATTTTTAACAGCGGAAAATCGGAATAGTTAAGCTAGGAGAAATTACACTGGGTTGTCAACGAATTTCTTGCTGTCGGAGGCGTAGACTTCCTTTTTGAGAAGGGGCTAACATCCATTTCTACAGCTTGCTTTTCTAAAGGGTTTTCTCCAGTGGTCTGGTCCACTTCAGCAGCTTGAGGTGTACTTAAAGATAGACCAGGTTTGATGATAAATCTTGTTGATTCTATAACAATGTTGATGAAATTAGAAGATGGAAATTTTTCACTTAAATTAACACACTTTACGATAGAAGCTAAAAGAAATATTGTGCTCCACTCAGATCGCCTAAGATTTTATAAAAAAATCACAACATTAAAATTGCCGTGAATTAGTGTAAAACTACACGGAATTTTGTACGGCAAATTGGTCGGAAAAGCAAAATAGATGTACCTGTGAGCGTAATTTGGCGAAGATTTTGTTTTCCCCGTAATGATAATAGGAAAAATTTCCCTAGCAACGCATGATCAAAAATAATTGCTAATGAGCTTTATCAACAATTGCCTAGATTAAGATGCATTTTATCGGAAAAATAATTCTAAAATAATAGATGCTTCTGAGTGACCGAAATGTGTGCCCAGGAGAGTTACTACTTTGAAAAAAAAAGTGTTTCAGAAAAAAAAACCAGCGGTTAACAGCTATAACGATAACGATAACAGCTACTCCATTGACTGTTTTTATTTCTTTTAAACGTTTCCTTTTTTGTGGTTCATTTATCACGCACTATTATTAGAAATGCGCTTGAATAGAGACTATTATCAATTGACAGTACCAGTATCCGTAACCCCTTTCAAAACCTAGCTTAAAAACACAGCATATGTCCTGAAAAACAGAAACTTCTGCTTGCAATATCCCCTCGACTTGAATTATTAATCTATAAAACATCACGCCTTGTTCTTCACTTATTCCATCCTGACACTGGCATCTATATGCTTCTCGAATTACAAATTAGATGAAGATACATTTTTTAGTCTAAAACAAATTTTTATTGCATTAATTATTTTAAACCTCGTCAGACGTGTCGCCTTGGATCATTGGATTACCGTTTAGCGTACATTTTTGATTTAAAAGTAAATGAATTTGAAACAAAACATAAAAAAAGATTAAATGTTTCGGGCTAGTTAGCGGACAAAATCAACTCTTTAATTCCATGTAAGTCAAACCTGGAAATTGAATGTGAAATTGATGAGTCGATTGGTGAAATTGATGAGTGAAATTGGCAAATTAAATGTCAAATTGGCGAATCGGTATATCAATTTGATAGACAATCAATTCAAATGTCAACAATAAATCAGACAATACGATCGTCAACTTTAATATCAACAATAAATCAGACAATGCGATCGTCAACTTTATTTATACTAACTTTGTTTATACTAACGATTTAGAGACTTCACTGGATCTTCAGGAAGACCTAATAACGTAATTAGAAAGGTATGGTTAGAAAAATGCCTAGAAATAGAGTTTACACAAAAAGACATAGCTGCCATGTTGGATTAAGTGATAAAACTGTTTTCAAGAGTTATACAAGAATTCAAATTACGACTTGAATATCCGCGATTTACCGACATAGCAGATAACGCACTACATACAATTGTGGCCGAACTAATATCTCGTTTTGACAAGCATTAATTTGTTGTTCAAGGGTCAATGGACGGGTATTCCAGGAAAGTAGTTTGCTTGAAATGCCACACAAACAACAAAGCGAATGCAGTGCATAATCTATTTTTTTAGACGTTATGCAATCTTTTGCAAAATTCATGATAATATCTATATTATTCAATGACAATAACTAAACAGATAATTGGTAATATTTTAACGCAAAATTTAAATTTTGAGATAATTCCTTCTTTTAAGGTACATTTGACTTATATCCGATAAGTGTGAAAAGTTTGGTAAACCCTGACTTGCTAGAATCATTTTTCAAACGAAAACAAACTCAATCTCAAGTTTCCTTATGCTCGCCATACTTATTTTTAAAAACGGTGTTTCCTTTTCCAAGTCCTGAGATACGCAATATTTTTAGCTCGGTCTGTTTAGGGGTATATTTACCATTTGACTTGTTCAGGCAGATAAAGTCGTGCGTCCAAGTCTGTGGAAACTTTGATGGACGACTTTTTGAATATTTTCATTTCATTCGATATTTCGTAAATAAATCTACATTATCGAATATGGGACTTTGTTATTTTGTTGATTTCTTTTTGCGCCTGCAGCATTTCTAGCAGTATTTGGCATATAACTTTGCAACGTTCTTCCGGAGTTTGTATCAAATGGACAAGGAAATGCTCTTAAACAATCTTGTCCTGCTCTCTCACCTCTGATCTTGTTTGTACATCTTCAGACGTGCCAGTTGCCTGCTCTCTCGCTCTTTGTAGTTAAGCCACAAAAATCTTCGATAAAATCTTTTATTTCCAGCAGAAGTTGTTCATTCTATTTCTGCCATTGTAAATAAGGTTCAACAACAAGGAGAAAGTGCATTTAGTGGGTGGTATTTATTTACCAGACCGGAATATTTATTGCTGGTGAAGTCAATATTACCAAGACTAACCCTGAACGTATTTGACCAATTCGTAATATTTTGGATTAAACATTCGATTTATCAATTCGACATATCAATTTGCCGATTTGACTTACCCATTGGACAATTGACTCATCAATTTAACAAATTCACTGACCATTTAACATATCGATTTGCAAAATTGACTTATCCAATTAATAGGAGACATGCTAATTCGACAAGATGAATTTATCTGCTGTCTAAACCCCATATGAACGTCCTTTAGAGTGCACAAGAAAAGGCAATGAGATGAAACATGTTGTAGTCAATTAAGCGTGAATAATTCTGAATAAATAAATCACTTGACCTATGAACATAAACTGATATAGCTAACTCCAGCATTTCCCCTTAACATTGTGAAGAACAAGAGATTAAAAAGATTTCACAGAAAAAGGAAAATTTTTCTCTGCTTTTTATGGGGGTTTGAAAGGATACGACATTCAGTCGCATCAACTTTTTTTTGACTTTTTTTTGTCTTTTCAAAATATCTTTTCAGGATAAAACTTTTGAGAGTTTTTATATATTGATAAGAAAAGGGAGTGTCTATTTACATAGTTTCAAGGGTAACACACGTGCGCAGTTTGATAAAATCTCTAATTTTGTCAAACTGCGCACGCGTTAACAAAAAAAATTTGATTTCAGCTTAACTTCTCAACATGCCCCAACATTTTCTATTTTGTTCAAAGCATGCTGGGTACTGTCTATACCATACGAACACGCCAGCCAAAAAAACGAGCAATAAATACGGATACGGATCTTTAAAAAATTACTTTCAATTTTTTGTTCCTAATAACTTTGTTTAGATCACAATGCTGTACTACTTCCTGTTGCTGTTGCAGCTGACATTTTCAGGTAGGCAATACTTAAAAAAAAAACTGTTTTAGAACATAATAAGAAATATTCCTTGTGACAAGCACTGTTAAAACGTAATTTTTTAAAATATTCCAATCATGTTATTAGCGCATGATATTTCACGAAAGTCACTTAAGAAATATATATTTTTTGTATCATTGTTAATACCATTCTTGCTTTTAAAATGAAGAAAATTTTAAATTTTATATTACATATTATATATATTTATTATATTACATTCTCTACAAAAAGGGGAAGAATGCAGCGCAGTTTTTTGAAACGTTTTTCGACAAATACCAGTTTGTCACGATTTTTTCTTAATAAGCTACGTGATTGTTCTCTTCTTTTTGTATTTAGTTCTACTTGCAGGCTTTGTAGTTTTTTTGAGTTTTAATATCGTATTCCTATACACTAGCGCTCTTGCCTTGTTTGCCAGTTTAAATGTGGTGGCTGCAACAGCACTCATTATGGCCAAACTATTCGCCTCTTCAATGTGCGAGCACTTAGGGATATCGCATGTTATTACGGGAAAATATAAATCCAGATCATGACGTAGTGATGAGGTTTATTTCATATAATTTTACTGGTGCAATTTGTATTTGTTTACCTCAGTATAAGTTATCAAAAATATGATAAATATCCAGGTGATAAATCAATTTGTGATGTTTTGATTAACTAGTGCTGTGTATTCTTTTTAGCGATAACCAACCCGCAGCCAAAATATTGTGTTAAGAATTACGTTGATACAGGTGCTTGGCAAGATGTTTATAACGTATACGTGGATGCATCAAGAAATAAAACTGTACGGGAGAATTACATCTACAAGGTTTCTGGCCAAATACCTGAAATATCATGTCACATTTATTTTTTATCTTTACTGGAAATAACTCAATTGCCTGAATGTGTAAGATTCGGAAAATCTGTTGGTGTTGAAGAACTATGCAAAGATGCATGCGAAGAATGAGAACTTCAACATGCTACGAACTCTATGATCATGTCACCGATATCAGAAAGTTTGTCGAAGACACAAAATCAATATGATTACTGCCGAAGAGTGAAATCACCTGGTAATCACTTACTTGATTCATTCTCGCTTGAGAAGCTTTTTTTATTTGTTTAAGCAAGTTTAGCCTTTTCATTTATTTTAACATTTGTAATGTTCTTTCTTCTTTAATGCGCTCTACTCAGAAGTAAATGTTTTAAAGTACATTTTGCTTACTGTTATATCAATTTCGTTCGTAGGAACAGACAGGAAGAGCTGGATGATCACTTTTTACAATTCATGTTGCTGTTGTTGTTTTTTAACTAAAAATATAAAAAATAAGGCTAACAGATTAAATAAAGTAAAAGGTGAAGACTGACGAGATTTTTTGCAGCTTTTTTGAAGAATTGTTTGTTGCGATCTGTTTATCTTTTTTCATAGCTGAAAAGTCTTTAATCAAACTTCAATGTACAACGCCAGTGAAGCCAAAAGGTAAACTTTCACAGACACTGTGTAATAGTAAATAACCTTGTGCGAGAGGCGGTTCTCCCCACAGATATGATTAAATTTTAAAAATTGTTAATTAGGAAAAAATAAAAGGAATTTGAAAGTTAAAAAGTATTTATTGCGAAGCGAAATTGTGGAACACGTTTGCTACACGCGAGGTATACCAAGAGAATTATTGAGATTCTCAAAATTTCGATAGAAAAAAAATCATTTAAAATCAGCGTAAAGAAATAGGACTGATATATTTGCACATAAAGCTAGGGTATTTTTTTTTCTAATAAAACAAATAAGTTTGGACCGAGGGTTTAAAGTATAAGTCTAGTAAAAAATGCAATAAGTACGGCTCGTACCCCCCCCCCCCCCGGATTTTGACCCCCCCCCCCCCGTCTTTTGGTCCAGATTATACGTCCGCAGAACTTGAACACGCAGAGAGGAACATGCTGTGAACAAGAAACGGAAGTCGGCATATTAGACACGTATATTTTACAGACCTAAAATATGCCTTATTTTTTTGTATTATAGCTAATTATTGTATAAACTAGTTATTTATTTACTAGTTATTGTGCTTCTTATCACAAAAAGGTTTGTTGATAATTTTATTAAGAAGGCTGAAAAAGAAACGTTTTAAACGAAATCCCGTGGAGATATCCACTCAAAAACATTTAAAATTTATTCTATGTTTCTTATCACAAAATCATTTGTTGTCAGTTTCATTTTAAAGACGCTAACAATTAAAACTTTTGATTGACAACTATAATAACAACGTTAATTGCCTGTGACTTTACTCGTATAACAATTTATAACAAAGCTCCCGTCACGGTAAATTTAAATTCGCATGCAATAAAGTTCCTAACTAATGAAATCACTTTATATTATCACATGATTTGTTTTAGCCAAACAGCGAAATTCATTGTTCTTTTCGTCAAAACGTTTTGTTGTTAATTCCATTCAAGCGGGAATAAATAAAACCAATATGTTTTTCATATAACAGTAGACAATAGACACGTGCTTAAGGGAATAATAAAAATTAATTATCCGTGACTTTTGTGTAATAAAGTTTACATCATTACACAAAGGTCTTTATGAGAACAATAAAATAAATTAACCGTGACTTTTTTAAAACAAAAATTTTAAATCAATTTGAAAAAGCACACAAAAGACAGAATAAAAATAAAAGTTTAGCAAAAGTGACATGTTACCGCGGCTGTTTCTTTAGAAAAAACAACACATCCACTTTGCCTGTCACAGAGACACGGAACTGGCGTATTATTATATAGACAAGCATATCAACTTTGCCTGTTACAGACACACAGACACACTTAGCGTATTATTATAGAGATAATTAATTAATTATTTTGCAATTTTTCTTCTAATACTATTATAGTTGTATTTTGTTGAAAAATATTAGTATTAAAACTGTTTTCTTCTTTTGAAATAATTTATTGCTAGTCCTGTTTCTAATCGACTTTACTTGTGTATTTTAAGCTTTTTTGTTGCTGTGCTTTTTCTGGAGATTTACCCTTTTCTAAAGAAATATTGAAGTAATTTGTACAATTATAACGCGCCGAGCTGTGTTTTATTTTATTGTTTCTAAGAAGATGTCAGAATACAATATTATCCAATTTTAATTGGTTTTATCCAAAGCAAGGTAAGGCTTAAACACACAAAAGGTAGCTAGCTGTTTTGTATAAAAGAATTGAAAGTAATTTGTAGAATACATATGGAGAAGCTGTATTACTACCTGACTGATAGCCAGATATAGGAAAACCTGTAGCTAGGGCGCAGACAAAACAAATAGCTCTGGGTGTTAGAGTGAGCCGACCAACCATTTTTAAGAGTTACATCACAGTTTCTGTTTAAGCACCATATGAAAAGTTTGTTATTTTTAAAATTATATCATTTTATTTGCTATAAGGCAGTCATTTTCATCATTTTACTTACCTAACCGCAGAATCCTCTTTTTATCCAAGGTGCTATTCTATAATGAAAGTTTCGGCATAGTATTCAAAATGGTCTGATTGCAAAATATGCGTTACCTGGATGGTTTGCCTTACCAAAGAAGTGAATTAAGCCCTAGGATGAAGTTAAGGACTTGTAATGTTTTTGTATTTGTGTACTTAGTCTTATGGAGCTTTTAAAATTTTGTGTTGTACCTTAATACACCTTTACGATAATTCGGGAAAACTAACACTCCATCGCAGCTTATTTTGCGATCGGAGGAGGTAAACATCACACTTTTATAAGAGTTTACTCAGGAGAAAACACGTTTTTTCGTGATAACCTTTCTTGCCGCGTTTTGTTTTTAATGAAAAGTACACATATAAGTTGTATCTTATTATTATTAACGTTTCCTGAAAATTTGAAAGAAATTGATACGACGGAAGTTAAAAAACTTGAGAAAACATGTTTTCGTCTCTAACAAATTCTCATAAAAACACGATTTTTACCTCCTTTTTTCTGATATTGTAAAACGATGGAGAGCCGTAGGAACGCATGTACAATTGAATTATCGTAAAGGTGTATTCAAGGTAACTCGATTATGCAAGACATGTAAAATTCCCCCTGGCTTATTGCATAAATGTTGGTTGGAAAAAAAACATATAATATAATGAAATTTTCCTGCATGTGTTTTTTATTGTGTCTAGGACTAGAAACTGTGATTTAATTTCTCTTGGTCTTGCCTCAATACTTTTAAAAATAGGTTTGGAAAGATCTGTTGGTATGGTTGGAACTTTTCATTTAAAGATTAGTAAAATTGCATAATTTTTTATTTTTTACTCACCGATGGACTGAGCAACCCTTTATTTGGTGCCTAAATGACTCTAACATAAGATAATTGTCATGTAAAAGTAAAAATGAGATGATTTGATTGTTATGAATTTGTCAATTGGCCAAAAAAGCCATAAGTATGAGGGCAAGCTTAGGCAAATTTTTAAATACAGTTTGTACTTTTAAGATGAAAAACTGCTTTCAATTCTGTCGTCTTGGCCACAAAAAGTAATGATCTATATTTTATGTGGTTAGCCTCATTAATTCCAATAAATTTACCCTGTCAATTTTTTTCCAGGAGGGACAACAAACGCAGTTCTGGAGTTTTAAAAAGCTTCCATTTGAGCTACAGAAACCTTTTAAATTTCTGTTCAATAAGCAACAACTGTTATGTGGGATTGAACCCATATGAATATGAAGTTAACGCTCTGCCGACTGAACTACCAATCCCCGAAAGAAGGCAACCCTGAAAGTAAACAGAGTTGCATGACTTTATTAATTATATCAAGCATATTGTATGTAATAAACACTTTTGTGCTAACTCTGTGCCAACAAGTGATATATATTTGTAGTTTGGAAATTCTGCTCTAAATATCGTCTCTCAAAGGCACTGGATTTAGAAACTTTACTATATAAAAATGTTTTCCTTTTCTTTTTAGATTGCGTACAATGAGAGCGAGAGATGTTATCTTTTAATACGTGTGATAAAAAGAAGAAAGGGAAACCTCACACTGCGTTGTTATTGTTTTTTTGTCAAAAATGTGAAGCTGTTTTATAAATCTTGATAAAGTTAATAAATTGTTTTGTTTCTGTAGATTGTTTGTTTTTGTTTATTGTTTCACATGACTTTTTGAAATTCATTGCAGCAGATTCCGTGGCTTCAAGAAATTGATTTTCACAACTAGTGCCGGTATTTTTACATAAAAAAATAATAATTCCACAAGCTGCTTCGTTCGTCTTCTCATCTCCGAAACCGTTAACGCGAAAGTCTCTATTATTATCTGCGTTCCGAGTATTATTTTCCGGTTGAAAGAGTGTACCTTACGACGCGCATCCCCTTATTCGTGACATTTTCGCACACTACGGGTTGTACAATTCAATGTATTGCATATCTTTCAGAATAAGGTTTTTAACTTTATAAAAGTATAACTTTGCATGGATTATTGACGCTAAAAGCTTCATCAATGTTGGATTTACGTCGGCCAACAATGACAATATTGTGACTATTATCGATTTTTAATTTTATAATTCTGTGGAAAGAGGTTTTACGACATTTCTCAGTAATCGTTTTTGTTGAGTTTCGCACGATCTAATTTTCTCGCACCTGAAAGGAAATATTCCACATATATTGTATTTTCGCCAAAAATGCACTACTTTTGCGCAACGAGTTGTTGTACTGCGATGAGTTCATTTCACAACCTCGTCCTCAGGGTTTTCTACGTCTATGATATTCAGCTTTGTTGTATTCCCAGATATCAGCTGCAGTAAGATGTTAGCGCCTCGCCGTATTATATCAAAGAGAAACAAAAAGCACTACTATTGGTTGGTTTCAATTTTGCTTGCAATGTGCGTAATGCTTCGCAACCTTTTTTTTAATTTCTAGTTTGTTAAGCTTTTCGTACACTAAGTAAATCTTCAGACTATATAAACAACTAAAATCAAATTCACATACGTACAGTTAAAAATTTTTTGAGGAAAGCTCAAGGGACTTCATGTAATAAATAAACTTGATGTCTAATTGATCATTGATCGTAGGTGTGAACTTAGAAAAAATGCCTCCCAATATTTTACGTTTTCTATTGTTAGATGGAGCCATGCGTAACACCCTCCACGAAAAAGCATGTCCAGCTTCAAGCACCATGAGCCTCGCTGGCTCAGATTTTCCCCGAAGTTTGTCACGCTCAGCCCTCTAACACAAATATTACGTTTGGTTTCGCCAATATATTTCTCAAAAGCAATCTGAACAAGTTCACTGTACATAGTGTTGATGGCATGAAAAGGTTATCGAGCAAGCTACACGATTGGCCTTTCCTTCTATGAAAAATTACAAGTGTGATAATGTATCAAAATCTTATCGCCAGTTTTTTAAAAGGCCAGTTTATAAACACCTGTTGCCACATTTGAAGACGATTAATTTAAAACCATGCAGAACTTTGAAATATGTTTGTGGGTATTAACTTGGTCGAGACACGAAAACATGAGAAAGATGCCCAAGGAGGATATGTCAACCTCTTTACTAGACAAAGACCGTTTTCTAAACAATGAGTTTAAGAATGTAATGATAGCTCCAAATATGGATGTGTTTTGGTTTGGTGATTCTAAAAAATTACTTTTTTTCAAGGAATAGGGACATCGTCCTTTCCGTATGATATACTTGATAGTAGTGAATGGGAAATAATTATTGGCGACAAGCAAAGGTTCACAGTGCTTTGGGCCAAACTTGACTCGTCACATATGAGAGATAGAGAAATGTTACTTCTGGCACAGTCGCGTGCGCGTACAACAGTGACGTCACAGCAAATCACAGCACAGTCCCTATTAATCCAGCACCATCCGATACCATCCCATATTAATCTACATAGGACTTAATATTCACCACAGATGACGTCACAACAATGTAGAATAAGAGGTCCAATATTTTCTAACACAATTCCCTAATAATCAACGCGCACATCTCAGGGGAATTCCCCTTACTCATTTGCCGTATGGTAGGGAAATTCCCTAAATCAACGCATGCGCAATAAAGATGTGTTAGTTTTGAGTAATATTACAGGTCCCTGCCCTTTAGCAGATTGTACAAGATGAATGAAGAAATAAGGCGAATGAAATTAAATAAAATGAGACATGCCGCGAAGAAGAGAGGCCTTCAAAATTATAAATCTTTAAATAGGACCGGCTTATTAGATATGATACTTATGGATATGGAATACCATAATCAGTTCAATAAATCAGTTCTTAAAAACCCCCGCTTACTTGTACGTACACCGGACCGTTTTTTAACCCAATACATGTGCAATGAATCCGTCGAGGGAAACCCTTGCATGCTCAGATATGTACTGGATCAATTCAAGACACATGCCATGTGCAATAGGGCCGTTTGGAAGAAACCCCATCTGTTCAGGTACGTGCCGGATAAGTTAAAGACGCAGGGCATGTGCTGCAATGCCGTTGGGGGGGATCCCCGCATGTTCAAGTATATCCCAGATCAATTCATGATGTCATATATATACAATAATGTAGTATATAATGATCCTCACATGCTCGGGGATGTGCCCGACAAGTTCAAGACAGAGTACATATGCAATAGGGCTGTTGAAATGGATCCCCGCGCGCTCAAATATGTACCGGATCGGCTCAAAACGCAGTACATGTGCAACAAAGCCGTTGAAAGGTATCCCGGGGTGCTCGAATATGTCCCGGACTGGTTTGTCACCCAGGACATGTGGTCTGAACTACCCCCTGGCTATCACCAGAGAAAAGCCGAAAGGGCTAGAATTAAGGAGGATCTTCTTCCATTAGCCTGGCATCCAGATAGGGCCATCGATTGGTGTTTTTCAGAGGATGAAAAGGCAGACCTTGAAAAGTTGTGGGGGTAAATAAATGGAGGAACAATGTAGGGACTGTGAACGTATGCTTGATGAATATGACAGATGTACCTGTGGACGGAGACTTATGATAAGAGATAAAATGCTGTGTTGGTACTGCTACCAAGAGCATATTACCTATAACGGGGGCGGCTGCGTATGTACGATGAAATGCAATTCCCTGACATCGTTTAAATTACAATAAAACAAAGATGCTACAATTTGAGAAAGAGCTCGTCAGCCTAAGCTATTCTACTCATTTGCGACTACCTTTGCAGACATCAACGATATCAACGTGGACTGCCTGACAGTGTCAAATCCAGTACCAGCCAATAGTGGCAAGGATCAGCGGTACATCATAGGGTACCATACACAAGACCTTTTGGTAGCCTTCAGGGTAAAAACACCTAAAATCTGGTCCGCGCATGGGGTGGCCCGGTACAATGCCAATGCAGTACCAGCAATGAGTCTTGATTTCGAAGAGTACCCCGACTGGGTTGCGAAATATCGTCAGATCTGGTCCAGGATCGAGGAGCTTATCTCCGAGCAATTGACGACAGAGCCGGTCAAAAAGGACCGCTACATCAATGCTAAACTCAAATATTACAAGGACGTGATAACGACCAAATTCCACGGTATGCCAGTACCCTATGATGAGCCCTGCCAAGCCAGTACCATCCTGGCACTATCATCAATATATGTGCAAGGCAAAAACTACTACCCCCAGGTACATATTACGGAATGTAGATATAAAGACTTTAAAAAAGAATCACTACTGAATGAGGATTAAAATATTTTATAACCTTATATGGGTTATAAAATATATAAAATTAATTATGGCCTATACTCAGGTGGAGTGTCTACATAGCGCTTGCATACTGCGCAGATTGTACGTTTTTTAAAAACTCTTCCCTACCCTCTTGCCTCCCCCTGGCAACTAGCTTGGCACGCTCCTGTTCATTGATGGAGTCAACAATGCGGTTGAACCTCTGCCTCATCTGTTCTTTCAAGACCATGTTTTTTTTGTTTTTCTTGCAATATATGGCTAAACTCATACTTATCAATTTCCCCATTTTCAACAGCCCTTGATATTAGATCATCGATCGAGTTCAGCTTTGCTTCGGCGATCAGCCTTATGTTCTCATGCTTTTTTGATTTTACCCCCAACCTTTTTCCGGCAGTCTTAAGGCCTGCCTGCCCCATCCCCACGGCTAATGAAAGACCCCCATTGCCACTGCTAGTGGTACACCCATTCCTGAGAGCAGGGTTCCAATTCCTATACCAGATGTAATTACACTAATACCAAGTAGCCCATGATCGCAATACCTAATCCAGGTCCCATGCATCTTAAACTTTTTTGCGAGTTTGTCCCGCTCCTTAATCCTCATTTCGCAGATACTTCTCAATTTCACCAATCTCATCAAGTCTATATTTTTGGCTTTCCTCGCGTATATCGGCATTTTGTGCAGGTGCACTCGGCAAACTAGGGTATAGTTTGCTGATATCGCTCATCTTTATTCTATCAATAGCTGCATCGTTATCCCGGTGAAGGATACATTCTTCTCATGATGATGTTCATCTGTAAGCATGAATTCTAGGCAATCTGTGGACCCTTTTAGGGGTAGGTAGATAGGAGTATCAAAACTCCAGGTCAGCATATCACCCCAAGCGTTTAATTCCTTGGTGGGAAGTAAGGCTAGAATTTTCGACTTCTTGCCATCTAGTAGGGCATCACATTCATCCAGCTGAGGGCAAACGAGTCTCAATCTGTGGTATATGTCAGTCTTGTAGAAAGAGTCATAATCCCCCGCCTGATAGTCTTTCTTAGCAGGATCGTAGGGTAGGCCCATGAGCTCTTGCAGCTTTCGATGAATGTCCACGGTATGCCCCGCAGTGACACGTAGCCTACAAAGTCCGTTTTTCAGTACAAACAGCTTAATCTTATCCTGCGCCTGGCTGTTGACGATAGCTGCCAGGTCCTCGATTTTATACAGGCCGTTCATAATCTCGATCCTGGTGACTGTTTGGTCAGGTCCCGTTTTACGGATGGCGAAATCGTTGTTACTATAAATGTTCAACCACGTAGGTCTAATACTGATGGACCTCAAGGCTATCCTACTATCCTGTCCCAGGTAGTCTTCAAATATTGTGGGCTTTTTGATATCAGTGATGTAGAGTTGCTTCATCCTTTTCCTTTAAGAAGAAAAGGATGAATATCTATTCATATAATCCCAAGGCAAAGTACCAATCCAACAGGGGTGAATGGCCACTTGGTGTAACCAACTTGGAGCATCAGGACCTGTACGTGTCTACAGAATCACACATTTCTGTATCACTCCCCGAGTTCACCAAATATCCTATCAAAGTTACAAATACCTACCTGAACGACCCTGTCATTCAGGGATGGACAAAAGGACAAGCCTTGGACTACTGGAATATTCAGGTTAACTTTGCAACTCATTGCGCGAGCACTGCATTGGGCATATCGGCAAAACATCTAACAGGCTCCGTACCACTTGTCAACTCCATATTTAAATTTCATGTGTATTACCACATGCGTCGCATTCTGGCTTTGACGGTTTTTCTCGGTACAAAAATCCCTACTCCACATCTGGGTATGCGCAAGTATGCCGCGAGTATGGTGCAGATTCTAATGGCCTATACAAGACCAAGTCGGTAAGTGCATCACTCACCAACGGAAGATGGTGGCCACAGGTTGATGGTGATTGGGCCAAATTCATTATACCAGCAAGTCAGGGTTTGAAATCGGAGGGTCTGACCAAGCTAAGTGAGAGTATTCGCGTCTACGTGGTGTTATTGCTTGGATCACATGCAGGGGCAAAGGCATCCTTACTCGGCTCAGGTGCGGATAACTACACAGCAAGACAGATTTTAATGCAGAAATTTGAAGCCATGGTACAACGTCAGGAAAATGTAGGGCATGACATCACAGAATTCCAAAAGGTGCTGCAATATGCCAGAACTCCAGTGAATTTTGCCGTCATGCCCAGCGTATACATGCTGCCCTCCGACATGAACCTGCGCATAGGTAAGATTGTGGGGTATAATAACAACATTTTGATCGCACCTGCCAATTTCAATGTCGGTGCCCGGGTTGATCTGAATAACAAACCTATTGTTACTCATGCTACGCCCCCTATACATGCCACGGCACCCCTTATACATACCACAGCGCCTATACATACCACAGCACCTATACATGCTATACCCCCTATACATACCACAGCACATATACATGCTATATCTCCAAGGCATACCACACCTCCTATACATCCTCCCGAACAACCCCCACAAAACCAAAATGAGGATACCAAGGCCGCATTAATCATGACAGGGGTAGGTCTTATTATTGCCTATATGTGGCTTAAAAAATAACTAATATTAGACCCCTCTAACATAGAACACGGCAAACCCAACGGCGGCCGCGATTGCATGTACAGATGCTTGGCTGCGTATTCGACAACAGTTGCCGCTACCCTAAAAAAGAATGAGACTATTGTACCCATTATCCCCGGCAATGCAACACCTGCCTTACCTGCTAGGTATTTCAGGAACTTTCCGAGCCTTTCAAGCTGCTTCTCTACAAACCCTTTCCCTGCAGCACTTCCTCCTGCAGCACCCGCCGCGGCACCCCCTCCCGTAGCCGCAAGCACAATGGTGCTTATTAATAGACCAATGGCGGAGACTATACTCGCTATGGTTATACCCTGCTCCCTGAAGAGTATTTTTAGCTTTTCCAACAGAGTTTTCATCAACGTTTCCCTAATAGTCCTCAGCTGGCTGTAAATTTCTGAGGAAAGTAGGCTAGTAGTGCATTCTGCGTAGCCTTTTTTTATCATTCAATTCTTCGATCTTATCCTTAAGATTTCCTATTTCTATATCAATTTTACCCTTTTGCTCCTCGGTTACCCCGGCCTTCTGCTTCCTAAGTTTTTTTATTATCTCACCCTTTGCCTTGTCAATCTCGCTATCAAACGAAATGATCTTACTTGCCAGGCTTTTCAGGTTACCTCTTATAGTTTGAAGTTCGAGGTTAAGCCCCCTTCTTTCACGTTCAGTGATACCTTCTTCATCAGTGCCGCCAAATGAAGTTCCTTCTTAAAAGCTCTCCGTGGCATCCAGAAATTCCTCTATCGATTCTATAGATTGCATCGAAATGATATCATCGGCCATATCCTTCCTCACAATGTCATCAGCCTTTTGCCCAAGTGCCTGGGCCGCTGCCTTGCCCCTGTTGGGTGTAGTAACATAGTCGGGAAAGCCCAGTCCACGCACAAGATCTGCCTTCAATCTCTTGATCATCTCCCCGGTAGCTCGCAACCCACCCTTATCTTTTGTAATTAATGCCGTAATATCTATATCGTTGAAAAGAAGACGTTTCCCATCCATCCTAAAATCGTCGTAGGGTATCGCAATAGGCTTCCCCAGCCTCTCCCCAAGAACTTTGTAGAGGTCGTTGACCCAATCCTCTAGCAATTTTTTCCTCTGGCCCGAAAGGAGATCCCCCGGAGCACCCTGTTGTTCTCCTTGGGTTGAAGGGCCTGGCGTTGATGGAAGTTGCTGCGTTGATGGAAGTTTTGACGTAGTATCGGGCCTATCATCTTTCCCGCCCCCCTCATCCGGAAGATCGTGATCAAATACTGGATTAGTTGGCATTTTATTAGAAGATTTCCTTATATAATAAACATGAGTGCATTTGGAACTACATTGGACCCCTACGCAGAAACGAAACAGCTTTTTGCCATTAAGGGAAAGCGGCAGCGCGTCAAGGTGAGTCACGTGCCCTCTACAATCAGCCAGAATGAGGACCTGTACGTGGATATCCCTAATATGGGAGAGAATGATGTCATATTTCCGGGTAGCATCAAGCTACTGTTTGACCTGGTGCTGACGGGGACCAACACGAAGCGTACTCTAGTCAGCAACATAGGGAAGAGTATAGTGCGAAACCTACGCATCACCCTGAATGGCAACGAGGTACAGAATATCAGTGACTACAACAAGCTCGCGGCCTACAGAGACTTGTGGCTGCCTAAGTTTGATAGGGAGAACAACCTGATTTTAGAGGGAATCAACCCCAATGACGGTATCATAAGGGCTCTGCAATTCAAAGCTACCGAGTACGTTGGGACTGATGAAGAGAAAGCCATCGCCGCGGCATATGGTAACACCTTTTGCGTCCCCCTTGGTAAAATGTTTGAATTGACGAGAGATCTGCCGTTTTACCAGGCAGGGCTCCATGACAGATTGCAGTTTGTCCTACATTTCGCATCATACAGCGACGTGATCAAAGATGCAGGTACGGCAGCCGCGGGAAGTACGGCAGCCAAAGCAGCGGATGCTACCTATAGGATAACCAATATTGCCTTAGAGTTTGACAAGGTAAACCATGAGGGTCTCGCGAGTGCTATGATGTCAAGGTATAGTAGTCTCGCGCTACCCTATGAACGGGTACTTCGAAGCAAAGTAGTGACCCTTAAAAAATCTGATACCTCATACAATCTCCAGATTGATACACTAGCTAAGTCATTAAAGGGTGTCTTGCTACTCTTTATGGACCCTGGAAAAGTGAAGGCTTACGCTGGTGTCAATGAGGTCTTTTACAACCCCAAAATCGAGAAGATATCGATCACGGTGGAAGGTGAACCTAACGAACTCAATAGTCATACCATGCTTCCCAAGGATCACCTGGAGCAGATTACCAACCTCTTTGGTAGTCACGACTCGAATGTGACAATTGGCTAATTTTTCAATGAACGGTATGCGTTGTTTATCGATTTCAGGGCATCTCCCGACCATACCCTACATGGTAGCGGGAGACCACTACAGAGGCTTAGTGACGGCATCACGTTGCACATGACCAAAAAAGCCGACGAAACTGGGGATATACGGTGTTATGTGTACTTGCTGATGGATGCTCAATTAAACATTCTAGGCGGCGTTATCATTTCGTGGAGTATTAGTGACCCTAATTTGTATTTGTCCTATGAGGATAAATACAAATCAATATGGAAGAAAACAAGAGATGTTCAAATGGTAAAAAAGTGTTGGCTTTGGATGCATTTAGGGTGTTGAAAAATGGTCAAGCTACAAAGGCATGCATCAAATGCCTGGATAAAAAGAAACAGCGGCGTGCCAAAAACAAATGCCCTCATGGTAGGCGGATGGAGCAGTGTAAGGACTGTGGAAGAAATCCAATATGCCTCCATGAAAGGGTGAGGGCCTATTGTAAGGAATGTAAGGGCAGTCAGATTTGTCCCCATGAGAGACAGAGAGCTTGCTGCAAAGACTGTAAGGGCAGTCAGATTTGCCAGCATCTAAGGATGAGGGCCCAGTGCAAGGACTGCAAGGGTAGTCAGATATGCCCCCATGAAAAAAGGAAAGCCCAGTGCAAGGAGTGCAAGGGCAGTCAGATATGCGAACATGAGAAATTGAGGTATCGCTGCAAGGAATGCAGAACGGCAAACACTTGGAGGAAACCCGGAGCTTCCCAAATTGTAAAAAGAGTCTTTTGCCAGATGCATTCAGGGTGGTGAAAAATGATCAACTAACAAAGACATGCATCAAATGCCTCGATATTAAGAAGGCGTCAATAGAACGTACAAGGTGCCCCCATGAAAGGGTGAGGGGCGAAGGTAAGGAATGTAAGGGCAGTCAAATCTGCGAACATGAAAGGCGGAGATCCCAGTGTAAGGACTGCAAGGGGAGTCAAATCTGCCCCCATGAAAAAAGGAGGGCCTATTGTAAGGAATGTAAGGGCAGTCAGATTTGTCCCCATGAGAGACGGAGGGCTTCCTGCAAAGACTGCAAGGGCAGTCAGATATGCGAACATGAGAGACAGAGGTATCGCTGCAAGGACTGCAGGAAAGGTAAACAATAAATGGCAACGATAAGAATTCTGTGGAGTAGACCACAATTTGTATTTGCCCCTGGGGCAAATACAAATCAATATGGAAGAAAACAAGAGCTGTTCAAACTGTAAACACTTTTTATCCTTGGACAATTTTAGAATCAAAGTAAACGGTCAACTAACAAAAATGTGCATCAAATGCCTCAATGCTAGCAAAGCGTCACGTGAACGTACAAAGTGCCCCCATGAAAGGGTGAAGGCCTTTTGTAAAGAATGCAAGGGCAGAAAGATTTGCCTCCATGAGAAATTAAAGTATCAATGCAGGGACTGTAAGGGGGGTGTGATTTGCCATCATGAAAGGAAAAGATCTCGTTGTAAGGAGTGTAAGGGTGGTCATATTTGCCGTCATGAAAGGCGAAGATCAATATGTAAAGAATGCGGTGGTGGAAGCATCTGTAAGCATGAAAAAGAAAGGCATCAATGCCCTATATGCGATCCTGCTGGGCATCTGGCTGGTGGTGTAAGAAGCCGAACCTACCAGGCCCTGAAGGGAAACAAGGAGCTCAGTTTTCTAGGGGTATGACTTGGGACAATTATGGTAAGGGGTGGCACATTGATCACAAAATCCCGCTCCGGTATCGAGAAAATGGGGATGTTCCATCGGCTATTGAGGTTGGTAGGAGATTGCACTACACCAATACCCAACCTATGTGGGCAAGTGAGAACATGTCAAAAGGCAACCGTTTCGTCTCAGAATAAAGAGACATGGCAACAATAGCTGTTATAGTGGCCGGGGCGACAATCAACGCATTAGCGTTCAGTGGATCAAATTATCTATTTAGCAAACTTTCAGGGCATGATGGGGCCGAACGGAAAAGGCACGACGAAGCAATGGAAAAATTACAATCAGCCCAGGCTCAATGGGTACAAGACCGCCAGGCTAAAATCGATTGGTTCGGCAAGCAAAGGGAATTGCAAATAAAGGCCGGGAAGAGCCTTCGGGAGCTGGACGACAGCCTCATAAATATTATATTGCAACAGAGGAGGTTAAGCCACAATTGTCGGATTTCTATGTACCATCAAAACCCCAACAGGATGGGGAAGTCATATTCGTCCTTGGCTCCCTATCTCTGCTGGGTTTTATAGCCTACAGGTATCTGTAACAACGTGCGTTTTTAACATGTATAAATAAAGACATGTCAAAAGCATCACATAGTATTACGGAAGAAGAGGCTGAAAAGCTAAGCAATATCTACTACATGCCAGAACATGTGTGGACCGGTCGCAAGGCTATAAAATTACTCGCGAAGGATAGCGGTTTATCCAAAAAACTATTTCTCGTCAACTCTTATGGTTACGACACATCAAAGGCCCAAAACGTATAGACTACCCCCATTTTACCATTAAAGCACCTAATGAGATGCATCAGTTTGATTTACTGTATATGCCATATGAGAAGCTATATGGTAGTACCTACAAGTACATTCTCACGGGTATTGACGTAGCTTCAAGGTATAAGGTAGCGAGACCCCTACGGACGAAAAAAGCCGGCGAGGTCGCGGATATGGTCAAAGACATCTATAGGGCAGGACCTTTACGATACCCCAAGATTTTTCAGTGTGACAATGGTTCTGAATTCAAGTCAGCAGTAACGAAGCTGTTAGAAGGTAAAGGTGTTGAGATTAAACGGGCCACCACCAAATACCACCATACGTTCACGGCCTTTGTCGAATCGTACAACAAGGTACTTGCCGAAAGGCTCTTTAAGCCCCAGGATGCACAGGAGTTGGTCTCTGGCGAGCCTAGTACCATTTGGTTCAAGCACCTGTACACTATCGTCAAAAGTCTCAATAATACCAAGACTGCCATGATCGGTATAAAGCCTAACAAGGCGATTAAACTCGAGGATGTCCCACTTGCAAAAAGTCAAGAATACCCCGAAGAAAAGCCCTTACCTGAGGATGGCTTGTACTTGTATCTGCTACAACCAGGAGAGGAGCATGATGATCAAAAGAGACGTGCAACAGATGCTTTCTGGAGTAGGAAAATGTATAGGCTGGATCGTATTGTAGCGGGTAGTCGCGTGCTATACTATTTAAAGGACTGCCCTGATCGCAGCTTCGTGTCAGAGGAGCTGATGCTTATTCCTGAAGATGTTCAGGTGCCTCCGGAGGAGGTTAAGGCTTGGTAATATTTTTTATGGCTTATCAAGGCCATAAAAAACACTCCTATTCTGTAATGTATCGGTTGCCTTTTGAAAGCCCTTCATTCGTCATCATCATCATCATTCGGATCTCGCAGATAATCCAAAGGATGTAGGGTATAGAACGGGTATCCATAGACGATACCTTTTATGACATTGGGTTCATTTTCCAAATCAATATCGACTAGACGTCTATCTGGTATCGGAAAGTTGAGTATATTGCCTATTGTTGATATATCAGCCAAATCCGATAGCTTCAAGTTCCTATCCTTGATAACCTGGTAACAGAGTGCACCATAGTTGTTCTCTTTAGCCGCAACGATATAGAGCCCTAGGCGTTCAGCATCATCCTCGAGTTCCTCGTCAATCTCGCTTCTTACAAATGTACCCCATGCTTTTTCACCTGACGCTACCCTGTTTAAAAGCTCTTCGTCCGTTTTATATTCAAACCCCTCATAGTATACCCCATCTCGATATTTAAAATTTTCTAAGCAGGTAGGGCAATATCCAGCCACCGACCCTGCCTTGATACAACAGTGCAGTACAGGTATCTGGATATCGTAGTTGATTGTAAATTGATTTTGTTTTATGTATGCTTCCATATTTTGATATTTCACTGGTTTTTAACATACAACCAAAAGGGTAAAAAAAAATGATAATTTTAATACCCTTGTGAGTATTAAAATTAATGCCCGTTTTAGTCATATCATTCCGCAAGCTCCAGGAGACGTTCATGCGTGTAGTGCTCGCCAAGCCTGAAATGTCTCACACGCACGGGGTTTACCTCGATACATCCACGCTCCCTGAGCCAGTTGTAGTGTACGATGGCATTTGGTGTCTCTGCCAGTACGACAATCTCACCCCTGGGGTGGTCAACAAGTTTGTTTCTAATCTTTTGCGCCACATACCCCTGTTGACCACAGATGGCAAGGTATTGAAAGGGATCACCGTTGTTCTTCTGGATAATGACCATACCGTTATCCTCAAAAGGATCTTCCGGGTAAGGCACAGCCCGTTGCTGTAGCTCCTCTAGCTCATCCCCAAGAAAGACAATTTCATCATCCCTATCCTCCAGATCACCCGCCATCACCGCCATGGTCGCGTCTCTATCCTCTAGGGCCCGGCGATGCTCTTTTATTACATCTTGTAGTTTTTGGACACCTGCCCGAGCAAGCCATTTGATGACCCCCACGGCCTTTAGTTTCTTGGAACGGCGAACGATCTCCAGGGCGCCCTCAAGCGTGACAAAGACGTCATGCGGATTTTGGCCTTCATTTGGGTGGGTTGGGGGTAGCACCCCCAACCCCTACCTGTATATTTTCTCTTGTTGATATCATTTGATTATCGAGGCTACACTGTCTAACATTTTCAATATCTAAAAACCGTCCCAGATCAGCCCTTTTGAACATGGGCTGATCCTGGCTATTTGATAGGGTCTCAATGGCTCCTGTGTTGAACATAACTTGCGACGACATCTTTCTATATACTAATGCTTACCCAGAGGTTTTCACCGTGGTCATAAATGGTAATTTTACTACTCTTTTGTGGGTAGTAAAATTAGTGCCCGCTTACGACATATCAATATCAAACATGCCTTCGAAGAGCTCTCGCGTATCATCGTCAGGTAGGGTGAAGTGGTTCCTGTAGAAATTATCCTTGGTAAGGACATCATCCTTGAACCTACACCAGGCATGCAGGGCATTGGGATCGTGACATTCCGGTTCCCTTACACCCATATCGGGGTACATTGCTCTTAATATGTTTATTCTTGTGCCGAGCTCCTTCCTTTGGCATCGGATCATATAGTGTGGGTGCCTTCCAGATCTTCCATGCTCGTGGGGATCATTTTTATCAACCACGCATAGCACGGTATCATATTGATGACGGTATGGAACATGTCTTTCCATAAGCCTTGCATTTTCCCGGGCCTGTACCATGAGCTGTTCATCCCTGGCATCAAGATCGTCCTCCAGGATGGCGATGGCCGCGTCCTTTTCCTCGATTGCTGCAGCAAGCCTTCGCATTTCCCTGGGTAGCACCTCTTCTACAACCCACTCCAAAAAAGATTCTGCTTCGGGCTGACCACATCTCAACAGAAAACAATAGAGGCCGGGCTCAGTCAGTAAAATTGTATTTGGTTGGGTGTGGACACCGGTGTCCACACCTTGGAGATTGGGAAAAGTGGTACCTAACCGCATTTTATACTTATCGGGAATATATCGCTGAATGGCTTTTACTCCCGCTCCTCGCTTATATCCTGCGGCCCTCCAAACATCGGAGGCTACGATACATTGACCTTTATCCTCGACATAAAATGATCGGACTTGTTTTCCTTGGAAATAATCAACTGCTGTAAGAGACATCCTTGTTCCATTTTCAGGTAGAATTTGGATTTTTTGTATGGTCAGTCGAGAATCTTCCAACCTCTAGGGTGTTCCAATCTCACGCACAAGCAAGCATGTTTGGATTTCCTCAGTTCAATTTTAATCTCATCCCAGTCTGAAATAAGGTTTGTTTCCTCATCAATAGTTCTCATGTCACTTCGTTCCGAGGAATACCAGGCAAACAAGGCCTTCTTCTGTCTCCCCAAATTTTTAGGGAGGGCGGTGTACGACTGCGTGAGTAGCCATAAGCTATGCCTCCTGTGCCTACCTGAAATAGCCAATTCAAGCAGGGGCTGTCGACGTTTATCGAGACTCTCGTCAGATATCATATCGTCAACCACAAACAACGTCTCTTCACCGGCGAATAACGACGACAGTTTCGCTACCTATTCAAACAGTTGGTGTTTGGGGTCTATTAGGAACACGTAATCATCCTTCCATAGCGAGGTCCTTTCCAAATAGGTGGTATTCCATCGTAGGGTAGGACAAAGTATCACTATGTTGTGATAGTGTTTTTTATATTCGTTTTCAAGTAGGTCTAGAACAAGTTGCGTTTTTCCGCAACTTGTCGGACCTGTAAAAATACAGGTATGTGGGTCCCTTACGACATCCATTTACTAATAATATAACCACTTTTGATTATGGATTTTTGAAAATACACCGGCACAGCCCAAACATAACAACACACCGCTGTGATTGTTCACCAAAGACCCCCGGCAGGCAGGGCATAGCTTGGTATTTCGAGCCTGGTATTCCATGGGTAATGGAGTATATGTTAATTTTCCCTGTAGGCATCGTAGTACCTTGCGATATTGTTTAATGAGTAGTTCTTTTTCATAGCTCTCGGGTGGTGCCTCAACGAGTTCGACGTACCGGGGTATGATACCATATGTCAACAGGGTGTAAAGAAGTAGGTAATTTTCATCCTGCTGAATTTCCCTAATTTCGACATCAGTGGCAAGAATGTCTACTTTTTGTTCGATAACAGGGTCCTTGCATTTGGTACGCCGCCTCTCCTTCGCCTTAGCCAGGCAACGTATACAACTTTTTGTTCGGCCATTACCTCTAATTTTGAACATGTCTAAGGGAAACAATTTTTTGCATTTGTGGCAACATTTTACATCCATTTACTATTCCGGAGCTCGCCTCCTCCATTTCTATTTGCCTCTTAGACAAATAGAAATTTTAATAGGCGGCCTATTTTGGTTTCGGGACTATGGATGCGGGTAGCCACCCTTTTTTCACGGCCATCTCGCGACTTTCCCGCCCCGCGGCAAAGTGCGCCGTCATTTTGAGGACGTCATTCATGTCCATTTTGGCAGAAGGTCTTGAAATACCCAGGATTTTCTTACCCCCAAGGGCATAGGCGAAGGTGAAACTAAGGTCTACGACTGCTTCGTACAACATGTCCAAAATCTCCTTTTCTTTAGATGATACGTTGCTTGTGGTCATTTATATAGTGTCATTTTTTGAAAAAATTCTACAACATTTTGAACATAGAGATATCAGGCCGGGCTTTGCCCTGTTTCCCCTGCTGAGGCTTTGGATTGGTCGCTGGCTTGTTAGATTCTCCGACATTTTTTGGGGAAAATCTATACCAAACCCCAACCCCTAACGCAAACACGGCAAGCGTCCCTACGCCATAAAGATATACGTCCGTTGACCTGCTAGAACCTGTCACAGGGTCTTGATCATGTTGCGAAAGTTCTCTGCCCATGTTCTTTTTCAGGTCGGCCTTGTTCCTTCGGTTCAATTCGGCGAGTTTCTTACCAGCAGCAACACGACCCTCATTTTTCTTGGTTATGGCCCTCTCCTCTTTTTTCCCTTCTTGTTCACTCATTTATTACAGTAGCCCGAGGCTCCTCCTCCTCCTCCTCCTGTTTCTTTTTTTTCTTACCCATATGCCGCGCCGTGTGGCCCATTACCAAGATGGGTGCCAGACACCTCCCAATGGTACAATACACAAGAATCCCCAAGTCTGTCATGGAGTCTCGGATAATAGGATCCTCTTCGATATCTTTTCGGAGCTCCTCAACACTGTCGATATCGACAAAGTTCCCAATCATGCTGGCATAGAGGCTGATAACATGGGTAGACAGTGCCCTGGCCGTCTTCTCCCCCTTCTCCTGGAGTTCTCGCTGTACGTAATCGGTATGTACCTTGTCAATAGCCTCTTCTGGGGCTTTGTCGACAAACCCTTCCGTGCACTTTTTCGGAAGTAGATGCCCCTTGCCTTTCCTCAGGGCCTCCTTTAAAATTTGGCGCTTATCGATAGGTTTATCTATCTGCTCATAGGTTTCTGCAGAGGCTGTGTCGAATACTTGTGCAATATCAGACATCCTTTTTATTAGTAGTCGATATCGAAAAAGTACATAGGTGATCATGACATAGGGTAGTAGTATAGCGATATACAAACACACCTCCATTTTATTCCCCTGTAGACGCCAGGCGGTAATTGTCCCTGGCAAGTGTTGTCATCTGGTCCGGTTGTACGATACGTTTATCGTCTGCCCTGTTGAGTGCCAACTTCAATACTTCTTGGGTATATACCTTATGGCCTTTATTTTGGATCAAGATCTGGCTTTTGTATATGTCAACGCCCTCCTCCAGACATCGTTGATAGTCATCGAAGGTTATCGACTTCTTGGTGACACACCTCTTGACGCCTTTCGCTTTTCGATCACCGCCTTCCTTGGTAAGGCTCCTATAGGCGTATGCCTTGGCCCTCAATGTAATGAACTCGGTCATTATTTTACCACCCAGCTCATCCTTCATCAATCCCACCACCTTCTTGTTTTTCCCTATAGGAAGGGGCCTTCCATCATCAGGATTATAGGCACTTGTATCGAAGCGTGCTTCAACGTCGTCCTTGATATCCTTGTAAAAGTCGTGGGTTCGAATGTGGTATACGAACGAGTCCGTGTCCATGTAACAGAGTTGGAGCTTGCTACCGTGTTTGGGCTGCATGTAATTGTAATGGAATTCATACATCACCATTTTTGACATATCCAAGATGGCCTGACCGATGTAGACGGGCTTGTTCATTTTGACCTCGGTCTTGCCCATCTCTACACCTAAGAGGTGCTTGCTAAACCGATTTACACCCTTGAAATTCGGCTTCATTACAAGCTTCGTGAACTTCTCCTCATTGGTGACCAGCTGGATGTTGCGGTGATTTCTGATATTCTCCATAGTCTTCCCAAATACCGAGAGGTTCATCAGCTTGTAAAAGTCCTTCTCGAACTCGTTCCTCGCGTTTGTTCTCAACCTCGTGTTGTGATCTATATATCCCTTTAGCCATGCCTTCTGGTTAAACCGGATCACCCTATGCACCTTCTTGAGCTCAAGTCCATGTTTTATAGCCTCATGAAGGGCTCTGATATGCACCACATATCGACGTTTATCACCCAGATTCGGGACCAGCTTCTCAACTTTATGCACCATCTTGCGTTCGGATAGGAACGGCAACTCGTTGTGTTTATCATGTTGCTCCCTTGGGTAGTCGATATCTACCTCTAAGACGTACCCATGCCTATTATCCTCAACGAGCTTCCCGATCCGCCTTTCGGTGAATGCCTCAACATTCCGAACCCATTTGAACCCGTCCGTTGGTAGATCCTGCCTCATTGCCCAGCCATACAAATTGTTGGCATCGAGGTATTGGATGTAGGAGGACTCCTCATTGGGGTTATACTGATCCCCCATATACTTATTATTTGCTTTGGCATATCGATGTACGGCCTAGACCATACCTCCTCTTATACCCTTCTCGAACATGAGGAGCATGTCGGGGTCTGTGAGAAGCTCTAGCTTTATACCCGTAAATTTCAGTGCTGCTTTCCAGGCTAACCCGGGTGCGCTGTAAAAATGGGCGGGATCAAGGCTGTAGTTGTCCAGGCAGACGCCCCAAAATGTCTCGAAGACGTCGGCCAATAGCAGGACGTCTATGGTCAGATAGATATCGTGATAGTCTCCCATGGTAACATCATCGCCACCTGGAGTAATAACATTCCATACCTTTTTAGCGTATGCATAGTCATTGTCGCTGATACCCTTCATATTCAGCTTGCTGTAGAACGCCTGCTTTGGAGGTAGCTCTAATTCTTCAAATTTTTGCCAATCGTCCATATACTCATACGGGTATACGCCTTTTCTCAGCATTAGCCTGAAGGTATCATCTTTGTCAATGAACTTTGCCATGGATGGTACGCTTGCCTTTACCCGGTCCATGCCTAACTGCTTCGTGGTATTCGAGTTGCAAGCCCTACATCAGAATTTTGCCACATACTCAGCGTCTATTTCCTGGAATTCAAGACCAGTATCTGCACACTGTTGACATTTCATACCTGCGGCGTTTGAACCAATGAGGTTGATTGCCAATTTGTCCAGTGATGATGCCATAAATCGACAGCTATCGATGAATCTGATTTCGATTGTCTTGTACTTCTCACCATCGCCATATCCCATACCTCCAAGGGGTACCTTAATTTTCACGTTGAAGCTGATATATTTCTCCGTGTTTTCGGCAATACAACCAATGTCCTGGGTATCATATTTTTCACCCAGTTCACGGATAAACAGGTGAGCATCATACCCCGATAAGTTGTGGAAGATGACGGGGATGTGGCCGGGTATCTTGTATTTGAGGTTGCATATTGCATGCGCCGCGCCTCTATATAGACCTGTATAGTGGCAGTGGTCCCTGACCTTACGGTTATTCTCATAGTTATCAAAGGGTTTTAGGCATATATGACAGTGCGTGGCCTCGTTATGTTCCCTTTTTAGGACCTCTGTTAGTTTGGTCATGGGTTGCTGCCGATAGGTATTATAGAGTCTTTTCACCTCATCCTCCAGGTGGTTCACGAACTTCGTCACACAGTCCTCACCCCTGTATACAGTTAGAGGGTCCGGCACATCTCCATAAGCAAAGGTACTATACGTACACCAACCAGATGGTACATGCTTGCTTAGCCTTTTGGTCTTGGTGTCCCTTGCATCTTCTACCGGGACCAGCAGACTCTCGAAGTCCGCATAGATGGCAAAGGGTACCTTGAATTGCTGCTGGCCATCCCTATAATATAACCATTTTTCGGCCTCTGTTGGCATTGTGATCTTAACGGCCTCGTGATCGATGTAGTACCTGTAATGCTTGTCCCTCGATTCAGCTGTGGGAAAGCCTTGTAGACAGTTTAAGCAAAAATGCATTGGGTTCCTATTCCTTGAAATCTCCTTGCCCAGGAGCTTCGATAGACTTTTGACCGCCGTATAGTGGTTCTTTTTATCATCCGTGATAAGCAATAGGGTCACCGCCTTGGTACGCCCGTTGTGCACCGATCTACGTAGGATGTTGATCCTCTTTCCCGTTATATACAGAACATTCACCGCAATGTTGGGATTATTCGCCTCAAATTTGTAGATGCTTTTGATACTTGTTGGGTACTCTATACCCTCCCAATTATAAATGCCTATGTAGGATTTCATCTGAGAAACTCTATTTGGGTTCTTCCCTATCTCCTCATGATGGAGTGATGCTATAATGGCCCATTTGAAACACTCCTCGTCCTCATTCATTGGATTAATGACAGCCTTCTTGGATGCTACCCATTTGGGTAGTTCGATATACGATGATCCCCTTGTCAGGCGTAGCTTATGGAAGTCTACGTCAAGATGCAGGATTCGACTAATTGTAAAGCCACTTTGGGGTAATGCTGGATTTTCCACATGTGTTTTAATCTGAGCAAACATCCTATCCAGCACGTCATCTACGTCGTTACCCTGAAATACTGGGGCCATATTGCTATGGAAGACCTTTTTCACCTCGATGTACTCCTCACCATTAGCCCCCTCTATATTTGTTGGTTTTTTCCACATTATCCATAGCGACAGCTGTACCTTCGCTGATCCCATATCTTCTACCTGCCCCTCAACTAAGGTTTTCACGTTTGGCCGCACCATCCCGATATACCCATCAACATCGGCATTTCCTATACCGGTAATTCGGAAACTCCTAAAAGTTCTGTGAAGGGCATGCTTATGCTCCTGTGGTGTGAAGTCGTGTCCCGGCTGTTCATGTAGATAGCCCTCGTTAGCCTCCTGTTAGACTTCATCATGGAGCGTAGGTCTTGTGTTTGATACCCTGTTATAGAGCTCCATCACCCTGCGTTTGAATGCTGCATAAGTACTCTTGACCCCTTCTTTTATGGGATTTGGAACGGCATCAACTATCCAGTTGTACCATTCATGCATCTTGGATTTCACGATCGATCGATTTTTCGACATTTCCTGTTTCTCGAAGACATCCATGGCCTCTGGCGATGGTAGTATGGTTACAGGCCTTATGGGCTTTCGTTGTCCAACCCTTCTGGGTGGCCTTTGTGGTATATCCTCTAATAAACTAATTAATTCGGCCTTACGTAACTTATAATACCCTGTTAATCCACGGGTTTTTGCAATATCACGTAATTGTTTAACAGTTTTTGATTCCATTTCTCTTTATTATATAGAATTTTTTTGTTTGTCGGAGGATTTCATTCATGCTCGACTAACACAGTTATTTCCCTTAGGGAATTTCCCTATCATACGGCAAATGAGTAAGGGGAATTCCCCTGAGTTGATTATTAGGGAATTGTGTTAGAAAATATTGGACCTCTTATTCTACATTGTTGTGACGTCATCTGTGGTGAATATTAAGTCCTATGTAGATTAATATGGGATGGTATCGGATGGTGCTGGATTAATAGGGACTGTGCTGTGATTTGCTGTGACGTCACTGTTGTACGCGCACGCGACTGTGCCAGAAGTAACATTTCTCTATCTCTATATGCACAAAGTTTATATTATATTGGATATTCTACTTTCTGCAATATCCTACCTAATACCAAGACTTAGTCTTACCAACTTTAACGTCGAAGAGATGAGATTAAGTTTTGTTCCGAAAATAATAACAAGAGAATCAATGTACCATTTTTTTAATATAAGCAGCAAAATTCTGCTTTAACCCTATTCGGTCCGGGGTTTTTCGAACATTATAATGACCGGGAGAGGGGGGGGATTCTGTCCACCCTCAATAACTTTTCATAGGCTTGTCTAAATTGAATCAAACATGGCACACTTATAGTACGTCACAAAAGGAAGAAAATGGCAGTAATAATTTTTTGCTTATGTCAGCAATTTTTCTATGACGTCATCAAAAGTTTGAATTTTGTTCAAAATACCACTATCTGCTTAAAATTCAATTTATTTAGTTCTAGAGCTAATTTTTACATTCTGTTTGTATTTTTTTAAAGCCAAATAAAAGTTATTAAACATATTTTCCGCTTTTTACATAGTTCGCATAAAACGTTGCCAAAAATTGCCCGAAAATCCGGTTTTTCCCGAATTTTAGGTAAAATCCAAAAAAACCGGAAAATCGGTGAACCATATGTTGAAAACATACAGAGGGATTCTACTTGATGAAACAAAGTAGTGTTGTAAATTTCAAGTTCAAAGGATAATCCTAACATCAGTTATTATATATTCCTGATTATAAGGATTTCATAGAGATTTTTAGAGGTAGTTCCAAGTAATAGCCCATATCAAAGCCTCTGGGAGGTATGGGAACTAAAAATTTAGCATGCAGGTGGCTAATAGATAAATATTGAAACTCAGTAAGTATCATAGCCATGCAATATAGAATAAAGGAGTTAATAAAAATAACCGTCAGGGGATGGAATCCCCCCTCCCCCGGACCGAATAGGGTTAAATGTTGTCTTTCTGTCTATTTCATTTTTATTTCCCGCTTTTGGTTTCTTTCGAAACAGTATATAAAATGTTTTTGCTGTTATTTTTCACTGTCATTGTTTTGATTTTATTTGCCAGGCCTATGTGTTTGTTTTCTATCATCGTTTTCGTCTAAACCTAGACTAAACCGTTTAGATGGAGATACTGTTTTCCACTGGTGATATAGATATTCCAGAACTGTCGTTTCTTAGCAAATGTAATGACTATAAGTCCGTACAATGGCTGAAGAAGAAGAAGACAATCCCAATAGATGAATTCGAAAAAGGACTCTACATTAAAGCATTTGGTGAGATGTCGGGCGTAATGGATATTTTCATTTTTGATAACGCGGCGTTTACGTTTACTTTAAACACCCGATCTGGCAGTACACAGATTTTGCTTTAGTTTGCTGTACCCGTTGACATGGACTGTCAAAAAAAAAGAAAGGTACACATTTTGTTTTATTGTCTGGTCATTATCAAAGTATGTATTGTTGTAGAAAACAATTTTAAAAAGCGTGCAATTTCACCAATTAATAAGTTAATAAGTTACCTTTTTTTTGCAGGGGAGTGGGGGACCAAAAATTAGTACGAATAAGGCAGTTTTTAATATACTTACTTTCTTATTTTGACTATATTATTTTCTTGTTTACGTTAAAAAAAAAGAAATGTTCCAATGTTGGTTATGACTGCGCACTTTGGCGAATTTGGAAATTTTGTTAAAGTGCCTAACAAAAAATGCTCGTGACCTTTTTTCACTAAAGCAAAAAATGCAGTTGAACTGATACAAACATTCTAACGAAATACACCATGACAACCTGCTTAAGTAAAAGCCACAAAAAAAACTCTGTAAAAATGTTAAAAAAAATAATCGTAGGAACAAGAAAAACATTGGAAAGCATTCGATGAGATGTTGAAAGATATTGAAAAGAAAGGAAAAGTGGAAACAAAAAAGAAAAAGAAATCCTGCAGGGAGTGCTGCAAAGGTCTACGTCATCTGGTAACAGTGGCGATCAAACGGGAGAGTGGATTATTTCAAGACAGTTTAAAAATTGAATTGCATATCCTTACTGAAGAGCAGGAGATTTACACAACGGTTACAATAAGTCATGGCATACCCTTGTCGTACGGCATAATATCGAGAAATTTTCCACATATTCTGCCATACAGAGAATAAAGTGTGCAGGAGGAAGAGGAAGTGAAAATCGAGTGTTTAAAACTTAGTTTTATTTGAAAGGGAACATTGGATTAAAAACATTTATTTAATTTTTCAGAGACAGAGAACAACTTTAGTATCAAATAAACCAGCCGTTTCGGCAGGAAGTTCTACGACGCATTACTGATTTATAATAAGCCTCCATGTGATCACGTTATTAATAATTAATTGTTTTCAACTGGCACAGAAAAAGACAAAAAGTATGAAAGTAGAAATATAAGTTCAAGTTTGTAAACACTAACATGCAACAAAAACAGCTATTTTTTATTTATATATTTCGTTTTTAAAAAGAATTTTAGCTTGTTGAAACTCCTTGTAAGTAAATAGCTACAAATCTAGCTTCAAAAAATTTAAGATCCCCCCAAAAAATAACAAACGACCGTTGTAGCTTCGTGAAACTGGCGAAATCAACTGAACATAAAATAACAATTCAAAATGATTTATTTGTAAAAAATAATAGGTTTTTGTACCTTTTGTACCGTTCAACAGGGTAGTTCTGTTATCAACACTCAAAAACTATTAATTTAGTATCGCTACACTAGACTGGTACCCCTCCGTGCTTCACTATTCTCGATAGTAAAAACGGCGACAAAAAAAGAAGCCCCTTTTAAAGTTCTACCGGCTAAAGCCGTAGAACAATAAAAAAGAATAATGTATATTTAGCAAATTATAAGCATTTAAAAATTTCCATCTTGAGTCACAAAGTTCATCTTTTGACGTAATAGATGCGTATCGGTAGTGTTGTTTTAATGAAATCACATATGACATGGAAGCTAAATGTGCTGTGTCTTTTTATCTTCCTACTGTTATGTGAATATTATCAATTCATTATGTATAAATATGCCTCAGGGTCAACATATCAAAGTTTCCCGTCACTTATTACTTTGCTTGTCTTAATTTTGTTGATCTGCATACTAATAATAGCTACAATATAAACTGTTTTGTCTATCTATACCGAGAAATATTACCGAGTATAGACCGGGCTTGCGAAGTATGGCGTGTAATAAACGGACCACTCAAAAGGTCGCAGTGCAAGAAATTATAGATACTTTAGAACGACATGATGTCTAGAAAACATGTTTATGAACAATTAAGGAAGCCGACATAAATCGTGCTCAAAGCGATTTATGTTTTTAAAATTAGTTGTATGTTTTGTTGTGAAAAGGCCATTTTAAAATTAAAATGGCTGGCAAAATTTAAAAAAATTACGTTTAAAGAAGAAGAAGAGTTGGCGTTCAATGTGAAAGATTTCCCCTGCTTTTCTGACCAAAAGTTGTTTCCTTCTCCTTTTCCTTCTTCGACCGATTTTTTAACCGATTGCCGTAACGTCACGACTTTTAAAGTCCGACCTGACCCTGCGACCTAGCGCTACGCCAGCTTTGTGCGTATCTTGATATTCGTAAAGAATGAAGACTGCGCTAAGAATTTGATCACAAATATAGTTGTAGACTGCTATTTTAATATTATTTGATGAGCTATGCTAGATACTCCTTCAAATTTTCGTTTCCAGATATTTTTAACGAGGCGGATTTTGTTCAACTAAACCGAGCTCTAGGGGTTAAGGTACGAGTCGTTTCCTTCGAGGGACCGAGTTCAAGAACGCCATATTTGTTATACTCTGGTTTCTTCACCAAGCACCAAGCTGCGAATCAAAAATTTTTTGAAGAAAGAGAAATATTTGGTTGGGTTAGTATAATTATTTAACTGCCTAAATTTCAGTTCTATCAACGTTTAAGATATTCTCTTCATTGTGTCTATGTTTTCACATATTAAGATAAAAATATCATCACGTTTTCTAGCCATGTGTAAATCTGAAACAAACCAATTTCAAGATTTTAGCTAGCTAACGTAGATTTCAAGGCAGCATCCTGCTGAAGCCAGCTTGCTGTAGCTAGCCTTATTTATTCTTATTATTTTAAGGTGTGGTATATTATTATTTATTTTTATGTTGGGGTTGTGGCTCTCTTCTAGCTAGCTCTTTAGCTACCTTCTGGCTGAAGAGTAAAAGTAGCCAAATGCAGTTTGGCTAGCTACAACAAAATTCTTAATCAATATTTCTTATGCTAAATGCACCTCTTATTAGTGTCATGAAAACGTACTCCGCAAAATAGAATTGCTGAGTGATTTTTTTAGCTAGACAGGGTAACGACAGGCTATTTTTCCTGTGTTCTTATTTAAACCGAAGTTGCAATAAAGTTTTTTTGAAAAGGGTATTACGCCTAAACGCATTGACGACACAGTTTACCTGTACTAAGCGCTAAGTCCAATGTTAATGATGGCTGTTTCCTGAGTTTCTGTTTATCTGAAGATACGAAAGTTCAAAAAAGGGTATTATGCCTATATATGGATATTTTTCATTGTTTGCCTGTATTAATCCCTCAGCCCGGAGTAATATTTATTTTTGAACTCTTAGCGGGAATGTTCTCTGAAAAATAAAAAAAGGTTGGCCAACTGTTTTTGCTATAACAGGGTAGCAACGAGTTGTAAACTGAGTTTTTATTTCAGCTAAAGTTGTGAAAAGTTATTTTTTGAAAAATATATTACACTGGAAAGAACATAATGTTGTGCGCCTATTTTTTTCAAAATATATTACACTGGAAACACCATAATGTTCTGTGCCTCACTCAATTTATGACATACTATAAGCGCTTCACCTGAATATGTGGCACAGTTTACACTTCTTATTAATCACTCTTTAAGGCGTTCAATGCCAGGTAACACAGTTACCTGTGGCTTAACCCAGCGTTTCGACTCCAGGTTCCCCGGCTAGTCTAAATATTCATATCACGGAATCGCATTTTGGATTTAGTCTCTATTTTTAATTCTAAACCGATGAACGTAGTCTTTTAACCTTTTTGTATCTTTCGCCTACTTCTATTTCTTTTTTTGTTTTTAAACTTGTATAATAAAACATTTCCAAAATATCGCTACACCACAAGCAATAATATTTAATAAATTGATATGCAAAAACGTCTTCGTTTCTTTCTTATGAATGTTAAGTGAAGTGCAGTATTGTTAAAGTATCAATTTATTTTCACAAATCACTTTTTGTATATTTGTAATACATAAACATTTTACAAGTTCAGGATATACCACGGGATAATACCTATTTATTTCAAATAACGGAACAACATGGTAGAAGTTCTGTACAAAACAGGCTACTGGCGACCTAGGTATATATAGAGAACAAAATTACACATGAACAAGAATCCGAAATCTTTTAGCCTGCAAGGGCTTTTCATTACTATCTCGCCTGCGAGGAGTATTCAAATACAGCTGTCCGTCCCAAAATGGAAATTTTTGGCTCTCTGAGCACCGACACGGGAGTAGTCGTGTGTTCGAATCTCATCTTGGTAACTATTTTTACTTTTTTTTTTTTTTTTACTGCCTGCGAGGATAGGTTTCCAACTCGTAACTAACTAAATGTCCCAAATGGTCAATTGCAACGTCACAGATTTAAACTTCGTACCTAAACTCTCTAAGTACTTGGAAGTCATCTAAATGACGTTTCAGGCCAAAATTGGTCCAAAAATTAAAACTACTTTATTTTAGACAAAATTTGGCAAAGTTAACAAAAAAAGTATGCCGAACATGATGGTGACATTAAAATTTTGATTTTTTGTCACCTAAATGTCATTTTAGGCCAAAATTGGTCCGAAATTAAAACTACTTTATTTTCGACAAAATTTGGCATAGATAACAAAAAAAGTATGCTGAACATGATGGATGGTGACATCAAAATTTTGACGTTTCAATCGCGCGACTTTTAACCATGGATGATAGGCTGTATTTTTGTTAGCAGAAATTGTAGAATTGGGTCGCATTGTGGATGTTTCATAGTTGTGCATTTTTAATAGCGAGATAGTTTATGCAGCGCCTGCATCTTGTTCCTTTTCATTCCAGTCTACGTCGTCTTCTTCGAAGTAGTAATAACAACAAGACTTTCTTTCTATCTTTCTTTTTCGTTCTTTCTCGCATTATATTCGGCTACAAAAGAGCTAACGATGCACCGTAGTGTGAACGTGAAACGAATACATCAGGTACCCGTAGCTCAAAAATTGAAATCGGCTAAACCATGCGCACTATGGTTAGCTCATCGTTAGCCCATAGTGAGAACCAAGCTTAAGTCGAAAACCAAGAGCCGTTCCGTAGCCCCTTTAACAAAAAAGTTTTTTGGGAACATAAAAACAGAACATTACGAGGATAAAAATCTTTTTTAACGCTAATGTTTGGGAATGTTCGTACGTGGCAAAATGTCTTAGTAAATTTATTTTTTTCCTCAAAATTTTGTTGTTTATCATTTCTTACTTGCGATTAGTGGCTGAACGCACGATGTTGTAGATAAAATGCAAGGTAACTTTTAAATTTAGGCGGATGTGATCACGGAAGGCAGGTAATCAAGGCACAAGTATTAAAAATTGACGGCGTGGTAGTGGATGACAAAACCTAGCCTTATAACCAAAACATATTTATCAAAAAAGAAAGACATTTCTTTTTGACATTTCTTTTATTGTAAGCCATGCAAAAAACAAAAATATATGGCACATATAATGTTACCGAGCTTCCATTATGAAACTTTGTCGTAGTTCGGTTACACAAAAAAAGAGAATAATAAAATTTTCAAACGAGCAACGAAAAGTTTAAAGTTTCGAAGTTATAATGTTTACGTTATGAATGCAGAAAGTTATTCTGAAAGTTACGTTTCTTAGTTGCATGAAAATTTGATGCACATAGAGTGTTAAATCAACATGTGTATAAATAATTAATTTTCTACATTCCAGTAAAGTGGCACTGTTTTTTATTTATTTTTTAAATACGTTCTTTACAAGAACACACTTTATTCTCTCATTTACAAAAAAATTGCAAAACGTTATCACTTCATACAAGATTATTTACAAGAAATATTTTTATAATCGTCAAAGAATTCTCCAACCACGTCTTTCGCATCCACCGTCAAATATTCGCACACAACCACCGCCTCCTCCACACCCACCACCACCACCACCACCACAACCACCTCCGCCTCCACCGCCACCGCCACCTCCATACCCTACAATGAAATAATATTTTTTTCTCGATAAAAGATTTAACAACCTCGTTATTGAATAATAGAAGTAAAACGAAAACCTTACCCCCACCTCTGCCAGAGCCTGTAGATAAACATCCACCCATGGTCGTTTCAGTGCAGTATCAAACAAGTGACAACTGTAAAATAAAAAACCATTTCATAAATTGTTTTCTTTACTTGGACCAAATTGTGTGCTCCCTAACAGTCGACCAGATTTAAAGCAAGGATATATATTTTATAGAAAACTTATATTGTTGAGTTCATAAACAGTAATTGAAAAATATAGAATTAGTTGTCGAAGTACATCAAAATGTTTACCAATTTCTCAAAACCACAAAAACAATTTCGCTATGTCAAAATGTCGGAAAGGTAAAAATTGTTTGATGTACAATGAAGAGTGACACCTACGACGGAGAACAGTATAAAAACAGACACTTAGTATTTTGAGAGTTAGTTGTTAAATAGATACGAATGTGTTATAATCTCTCTCTCTCTTCCCAGTAAAAGGTAACAAAAATGGTTGCTCTAAACCAACAGTAACAGGCTAAATATGCGCTTTTTTGTTTATTTATATCCTAATGTCAAAGATATGATAGTTTTTAGGATAATAATAATAAGAGAATGTATATTAATAAATAACATAAACACCAGTGAGGTATTGTAATACGTAATTATCATTTTAAGTTAAGAACGCTAAAATATAATCGATCGTTAACACTCGCTTGAAGTTCGTAGAAAAAAATTATTACTCGCTTTGCTTTATCAAGATATATACCTACATGAAAAGTGTAGTGCCACGCGGTTCTCTTGCGATGCCTTTCTTGAGCAAGATATTGTTTCGCTTAGATGATTTTCCTGAGCAAGGTATCCTTTCGTCGATATGATTTCTTGAGCAAGAAATTGTGTCGTCGAGATGCTTCTCTTGATAGTGAATTCTAAAATGTCTTTTTACGATTTTTATGCATACCAAGGAGGACATATAACAGTGTTGGAAATACCCGTAATCTTAATGATTTCGATTAGGTGAATTCCTGATAGGTTTTTTATTTCCTTCTTTTTAAAATTAACCTGATTATGTCATTTCATTTTTTTTTTTTTTTTTCAAGATTACCGTGATGATACTATTTCTATTCTTTTCTTTTTTATTTTGATTTCTAAATTTTGTTACTAATACCTACGTTGTTGTCATACATATCTTGTGTTACTTGTAATGTGTTAAAATATTTTTGCAACATCAATTAACCAGAAAAACAAAAACTGTTACTTTAACGAGTTCAGATGCATCATGCACAACAACAATGTTTTTCATATATCCTGATTAGAATATTGTATAGTGACGTCATATGTCCATTTAAAAACGAGTGTTATCAAAAGGGACGTAATCTACTAATTGAACAAGGGAACTGATGGTATCTTCTCTGTGTTTGTACAAGTAGGAAGACGGACATTTAACGTTATCGATCTTGAAAATACCCACAACTTTGATGAAACAGGCAATTCCTAAAGTGTTTTGATATCCTTGTTTGTCAAAATTTTCTCATTCTCGCAATAAAACCAAAAAATGTTTAGATTAAAGGTAAATTTCATCAAGATTGAAACTTGTATGTTGTAAAACGCATACTAAGATATATTCAGTTTTAAGTATGTTCAAATATGTTCAAAACTAACACTTTTTACCACCATAATATAACGAAAAAATGGTTAAACATTTGCTCTCTTTACGGGAATTTATTATTTTTGACAGAATGTATTAAATCCGTTAAATTTTGCCCTTGCTAACATATTCTCATAGACTGACGCGTGTGTTCCAAGAAAGCGTTTTAGAACAAAATTTTAGGTCGACTTGTCAAAACTTTTTTTATGGAAACTACGTGGTTTCAAATTGGTTCAAAACTTTTTTGTTAAGCAATCTTTATTGCTATCATGATTTTCACTAGCAGATTTGAACACACGTTCAATCACTTTTGGCATCTATGTCATAATACCGGCATAAGTCTGTCTGTCGCGCAAAATGGTACCGCAAGTAGTACGAGCGATCCCGTGGATTTTTCCACGGCCATTGACTAGTTTAATGAGATTCTCTAGCACTGTCTGACTCCTTCCCCACGACGGACTGTCTATAAAGGATCTGGGTTTATTGTGTCAGTGTTTCTTATTTAAGGTAGAAAAAGAATAGGAAATTTGTATTTCACATATTACATAACAATACCTACAGCAGCTGGTTTTCTAGACCCTTTTCAACTAATTTAACTGTGCTTAGGGCAATTAAATCCTCACGTGACAGTACCTGAACCCTAACCAAGGAGGTTTAAAGAGAGAAGGAGAGATATCTCAGTAGTTTCTATTGAAATCATCCGTTGCCGATCTACAGGTTGCTGCATTGTTTTCAAATTCAATTTTGTAAACAAAATATTTGAAATCTCGCGCCTAAGTTATAAAAGTAACCGTTGCTCATTGTTGTTTCTGCAAATTCTAAACAAGGGCTATTCTATAAAAGAGTATAAACGATTATATTAGGGCACACGCTTAGCTCTTATCTCTGCCCAACGACAAATCAAAATAGCTAAATACATTCTCTTACAGAAATAAAAATCAGGCGACAAGAAATTTCATTCCAGCAGAAATTTTAAATCAATATGTAATTTTTTCGATCTATAAAGGAATCGTTGAATTTTATTCTGAATCGGTGTGGACTTAATTTGGCGAATTTTTACATATTTGAAACTGAGTGTAAATTACAGTTAGCAAATTTTGAGAATACTGGCCAATCTCGGTACATTTTCTCTACGCAAAAATATCTCCAAGATATAGGTTAAGTTTGAAAACTCTGCGTAATTTTTGCTTTTTTATTTTTTCGGCAAAACACCCAATAAATCCTAATCAAGTCCTTACCAGGGCAATTTAACACTGCAAAGCCAATATCCATTTTTTCTACATTGTAAATGTCAAAAGGTAGCCTGACGTTTTATTAGAAATAAAAAACATTTAAATTCGTTTGATTTTTAACTTACAGTATTAGAACTAACGTGGTATATTATAAAAAATATCTAAACACGGATAAATAAATAGGAATTAACTCAACGTAAAGTTACGAAAATGACCATATATTATAATTATCACCAGTGACCAGTTTTAAACTAAATATAACAGTTTATATATTTGTCTAAATATATTTGACAAACATATCTCCAAACTTGGTCACATCATATGCATTACTACTAAGCACTTCAGAAAGCTTTAAATCTGTTGGAATGATGACGTCATTACCATCAAATATCCGAATTTTTGGCGAGTTCGTCACATGGTTTTCATTCTTTAAACTGCATTCTTTTGCAATTAAATCAATAATTTTACCTATGCTGTATTCATGACTAAAAAACATTGGCATTGTCTCGTCAACGGCATGAACGTTTACATAAGTTCTTTCGATGACTGGTATTCTGCTCTCGCCTTTTGCTTTCATTTTCAGCTTCATTTCAACAACTTTAGAAGATGTATTAGTTGATCTTCGCCCAGTCCTTCCACTGGGTTTTTCTTTACTGAGTTCTTTACCAATAATCTTAGTAACCTTCTCCTTTGGAGTCAGGCTGGTAGTTAAAAGTTTTTGCACACTTGGACAAGAATGATCATGTGGAAGGCGGTGTTTCAAACAAAATTGTTTGTCACATTTTTCACAAACAACTGGAGTCAATTCTCTTCCCCTACAATTCGAAAGAGAACACTTATAAGATTTTGGTGAGCCAGAGGCTTCGTTCCATTCAACCAAGTGTGATACTTCGTTAAGTTGGCTGCAGTTATGTTGGTAATCAACGGAATGGTTTGTACAAAACAACAACTTACATTTATCGCATTCGACAGGCAAAAAATCCAGTTGCTTGCAATCCAAGAATGCACATTGACTGCCTAAATCTGGAAACTCCATTTTGATTTGGGCAACTATAAATATCTATAAAATATAAATATTACTTTACTTTACTTTCCATAAATTACAAACAAAAAAGTTAAATAATATGGTGTTGGGCCGTTCAGGAATTATGTGGTGCTAGAGTTACTGATTAAAAGAATATTTTCAATCTGGATTTTAACAGAAAATTAGAAACGTTTAACTTAAAACACCACCCACCCAGCCAAAATGTCCAAATTGAAGTTTCTGTAGCATAACGCTATACCTCTTAGGCCAACAGAAATTATATCACAGTTTCTTGTCTGCTGCCTGCATGTGTTTTTACCACTGCATGAAAAAGTTCACTATATATATTTTTTCAAAATTTTATTTTTTAAAAGTGAATATACACCCCAAGGACGAAGTCAAGTAAAACCTATAAACGTTAACACAGGATCCCGCAAAAGCAGTATCAAAATGGTGCCCTCTAAGTGATGCACAATACCAAAATCCATCAGGTTTGATGTGAAAGTTTAAATTGAATTTCTGTTAATTTTCAATGTAAATATATATATAGCTACCATTCCTTGAATATTTTTAAGATTTAACTGGAACAATTTTCTTAATTAAATATATATACTTTTTTTTATCAAATAAACAAGGAAATAAAGGTATATATTGTAAAAAATCAAATCAAACTCATTGTCTGACCACATAAAGCGCCAATCGAAGACCTGTTTTTGATCAATCGCAATATATATACTGCAATACTGCGTAATCCCACTTTTTAGCGGTTTTCCATGACTGTTTAATATTTTCCTATTTGTGTGCTTAGTCAAATGATGGGGAGCTAATGAAACTTTGTGCTCCACTACGTAAAAGACAGTCAATATCCTTGTATAATTTCCCCATCTGATTCCACAGATTTTGGTTGGAAAAATACGAGGGTGCAGACTCGCCGGAAACGCCGCAAAAACCACGGGGCTGTCGAACGACTTCCAGCGTTTTTAAAAAAACCTTAAAATTTTGCCCGGAGAAACCCGAAGCAACCCGAAACAACATTTTTTTAACATTTATTACCATGTAGCTATAATTTATTCTTTTAATGTTGAGCAGTGGGATTTCTGAAAAAAACTGTTTTTTATATCATTTATTCCATAAATAGCTGTAAAAAAATCCCCACAAATAATAAACAGAGAGTACAACGACAAAATAGCACCTTCCTTCTTCTCGACAAAATTTAAATGACAAAATGAGCTTGGGCGCCGCGTTGCATTTCGAGCGCAATTCGGGTGGTTTCGGACGGGCCCAGGCTTTTCCAGGAGCTTACAGACGAAAGCCTTGAAAAAACCCTGAAAAAAAGCCCGCAGCTGCCCTCACATATACAGCGGTTTCGGCGAGTCAGCACCATCGTGGAAAAATGCTTGTGTTGTGTTTATGAATTTGTTTAAAACAAGAAACTGTGATGTAATAACAGTAAAGTAATTGCATTAATATAAATAAGGAAAAGCACAGGGGATAGAACTTTGAGAAACTTTAAGGAGAACATCATGAAGAACAGCATATTTCTTCTATTTCTTAAAAATGGCTTACATAAAGAAATGTGCAAAAATTTCAAGGATTGGATAAGCTAATCCACACATTTAGTAAGATAGCTTTTTAAATTGGTGTGGTCTACAGTGTTAAATGCCTTGTGAGATCAAAAAACAGCACGTACATGTTTACCTTTATCAGGAAAATTACAGGAAGTTCATATATATACCTATAGTAGGCAAGCAAATTTCCTTGTACCCTGTGATTATGACTATTAGTAAATAAAGGTCCATTGAGCAAGATAGACATTAGATCAAGTCAGTAAAATGCGATATAGTTTACTGTGATTGCGTCCGAACTAGAATTTATAGCCTCAAAGAACAACATGTGTCTAAACAGTCTAAACACCGTGTTGCAGTGTTTGTGTTTGCAGACGTTTGCAGTGTTGTGTTGTTGTGTTGTTATGTTGTTGTGTTGTTGTTGTTGTTGTTTTTGTTTTTATTCTTCTTTACTTTATTCTTTTTACACAATTGTAAAGTTATAGCGGCCAGTTGCACTTGTGATTTCCTTTTATCTTTAGTGCCATGAAATTGATTTTTAAAGCTAGCTAAACTAGCTAAGGGCTTTTGAGAGTGTTGCTGTTTAGCTATAGCTACCTTGATTTTTTTATTATATCTTTAGCTAGCTAGTGTTTAGTTTCAACTATATATCTTATATCAAGTGCCGATTACACCATAAATATATCTATGGCGCCGTAGATTAGTGGTTATAGCTCTCGTACTCTGTGCGAGAGACCGGGGTTCGATTCCTCTTGACGGCGATTCAACATGGGCGAGTGAATGTTACCATACCCCTGGGTTAACCCAAGCCATGTGAGGGAAATTGGGGAGATGGTACACTGTGTGGGCCGTTGGATGTTGCCGGGAGTTGTCTAGTAGAGCGCGGGCCCTACTAATTGGGTCTGAGTAGCTCAAAAATGAGCATTAAATACTCTAGGACTTTCCATCTAAGCCATGGCCCTCCTGGAAATAATAGACAGGGTATATCCCTCGATATTTGTGAGGCTAGCCATGTAAAATATGCACATCTATCTATCTATCTATAAACGCATAATATAAAGCGCCAAGTATAACATAACATCTCCTTTTCAAAATTTATAAAACATAACTAAGGTTATGTGGTTTGTCTGTATATACACGTTTCTATAACTCTTCATAGTCTAACACTCTTTTACGTTTGATTTTCCTTCCGAATCTTGATCGTTTCACTACATCATCACTTGAATCATATCCTACGTTCTCGTCCTCTGATATGGATAAGTTACTATCTTCACTGTCATCATACGGAATGGTAGCATTGCTGTGTATCTCCTCGCATTCGTTATAAGGAATAGTGTCTTCGCTGTCGTTTGCATTAACAGGGAGTGTTTCGCAACGAGCAGGTTTGGAGGAATAAACCCCTTCCCCAGGAGAAAAGAGAGACACCCATAGACTCGCCTGAGAGCAATTTGATTCCGCCGAATAATATTTCCATTTCGTAGTCGAACTGTATATGAGCGAGGCGCAACTTCATTCAGTATTGTCCCTTTGATTGTCCATTCTCAAGTGTCCTGATGTTGAATAGAGACTATTTGGCCCGGTTGAAATATCGAGGCCGTACCAGAATACTTTTGGTCATAGTAGGATTTCATTTGTTTTTTCTCTCTATCCATGTTTCTGAAGAAGTTTGGTGTGTGACGAACAACTGACGGTAAGGTGTCGGAGAGATTGAACCCAAGCAGTAATTGGGCAGGCGACTTTCCGCAACTTAACGGTGCGTTACGGATGGCTAACAATCCTAAGTAAAAATCATCATTTGATCTTTGTGTTTTCTTTATAAGACGTTTCACAATTTTCACCATTGGTTCAGCCAGACCGTTACTTCTGGGGTATCTACAGTACTGTGAAAAGGTTTGTTAACATCGTGTTCGTGTAACGAGCGTGGTGCACACGAACCACGATAAAATCGTGGTCTTTATGTATAACAAACATTCAAACATTCTATCGTGGCCACCATGCTAATATTATTATCTCCACGAAGGATCGTGTGTCCCACGATTATTTTCACGAGCTCCATGATTCTTATAGCCAGTATAATTTAATTTTTTTTCTTTTCAAAAAAGTCTTTCATTAAAGTTAATTTGTTTGTTTCAGGTTTTGTCAAGTTAAAAAAGCATATTCGTAGTTTTCACTTGTCTAGAAAAGTTAAATTTGTCTACGGCGATAGAAATGTTTTTTAAGATCGCATTTTAAAAGTTTATAAACGAAAAGCGGCGATAGAAATGCTTTCTTAGGTTGCATTTTAAATGTTTAAGAACGAAAAGCGGCGTTAGAAATGCTGTTTTAGATCGCATTTTAAAAGTTTAAAAACGAAAAGCGGTGATATAAATGCTTTTTTTGATCGCGTTTTAAAAGTTTAAGAAAGAAGAACGGCGATAGAAATGTTTTTTTAGATTGCATTTTAAAAGTTAAAAAACGAAAAGCGGCGATAGAAATGTTTTTTTAGATCGCATTTTAAAAGTTTAAAAACGAAAAGCGGCGATAGAAATGTTTTTTTAGATCGCTTTTTAAAAGTTTATAAACGAAAAGCGGCGATAGAAATGTTTTTTTTTAATTGCATTTTAAAAGTTTAAAAACGAAAAGCGGCGATAGAAGTGTTTTTTAAGATCGCATTTTAAAAGTTTTTAAACGAAAAGCGGCGATAGAAATGATTTCTTAGGTTGCGTTTTAAATGTTTAAGAACGAAAAGCGGTGATAGAAATGCTGTTTTAGATCGCATTTTAAAAGTTTAAAAACGAAAAGCGGCGATAGAAATGCTTTTTTTGATCGCGTTTTAAAAGTTTAAGAAAGAAGAACGGCGATAGAAATGTTTTTTTAGGTTGCATTTTAAAAGTTAAAAAACGAAAAGCGGCGATAGAAATGTTTTTTAAGATCGCATTTTAAAAGTTTATAAACGAAAAGCGGCGATAGAAATGTTTTTTTTAAATCGCATTTTAAAAGTTTAAAAACGAAAAGCGGCGATAGAAATGTTTTTTTAGATCGCATTTTAAAAGTTTATAAACGAAAAGCGGCGATAGAAATGTTTTTTTAGATCGCACTTTGATTCACGAACGATTAAAATCTATTATATAGCTAGCTTTATGACAACGAATTAAAACAACAAGTAATTTATTTTTTTGCCGTCGGTTTTTGATTTAATTGATAAACTAATACGGTCTTTGTTGTTTTACAATAGAAGTTATCTATCGTGGACGCCACAGTGTAATGTTTAATTTTTGTTCGTGTAGTCCACGAAACATGATCGTGAGGTCCACGATTGTTAAAAAAATACGCATCGTGGGCTATCGTGGTTCGTGCGTAACGTGAAATAAACACGAACCACGATGTTAACAAACCTTTTCACAGTACTGTAGGACTGCTAGTAATGTGGTTAAATCCCCATTCTTTTGCAAACTTGAATTGATAAGATGCATATTGGCTCCCATTATCAGAGACTAATGTTTCTGGAATGCCGTGTTGAGAAAAAATTAATTTGGTAGCTTCAATGACACAAGCAGCATCAGGACGATTAAGTAAATATACTTCTGGCCACAATGAGTAGTAATCCGCAACTATAAGGTATATGATCTGCCAGCATATTGAAACAGGTCGGTGCCAACTTTTTGCCAAGCAATATCTGGTGATGAGTGAGGCAATAATGGAGCATTGGTTTTCGATGGTAGCATTTCTTGACAAGTCGAACATTTCTTTATGAAGTCTTCAATGTCTCGATTCATTTTAGGCCAAAAAACAGTCTGACGAGCTCTGAGTTTACACTTCTCTGTACCCAAGTGTCCCTGATGCAATTTCGTCAATATAGAACGTTGCAGTTCCTTTGGTACTACGATTCTTTCTCCAAGTAGTAGCAAACCATTAACGTAGGTGAGATTAGCACGGCCTTCCCAGTATGGTTGAATTTCAATTGAACAGTTTCTGCGTTATTCCTCATACCTGCAACTTTTGATTTACCGTGGAGATAGTTGACATTATCTTCCTCTTCTTTTTCGCTTTCAATGTGATGAGACCTTCGGTTGCTTTTTCATTAGCTCTGCAAATATCCACAGCTTTTTTGAGTGTTAATCTGGCTTCAGATAAAAGTTTCTTTTGAGTAGCACTACAGGCAATACCAGACACAATTCGATCTCTCACTAAACCTGGATTGCAAGTTGGGCAAAAATTACAGTTATTGCTCAAGTTCTTAACATCTGTGAGAAAGTCATCAAATTTCTCACTTTCGTCTTGAGTGCGTGAGTTGAAAATATGACGTTCTAATGTTTCATTCACAAGTCCTTTTGCAAACTTTTCAAGGTTTTCAATTATTACTACTGGATCATTCTTTTGCTCTTCTGTTAACGAAAACGACTCGTATATACTTCTCGTTTCGCTAGTGAAAGTGTAACGTATCATTGCACTGATGTATTGCGGACATTTTTCCGCAAGTCCAGTCAACATTGCATAGTCAGTCCACTTCTCTTTCCAGGTTTTCCAAGCAAGAAACCTGTCTACTGATAGATCCAATATAGGTGGAACAAGGGCATTCTTCATTTGTTCTTCCATAACTTTAATAAAATAATTTGATTTTAAAGATTCTTTAAGATATAAACTCTACTTTATTTCAACAACAGTTTTCGCTTATTAATCTACTTGCAGCGTTTAGTTTCAACTATATATCTTATATCAAGTGCTGATTACACCATAAATATAAACGCATAATATAAAACGCCAAGTATAACATAACAGCTAGCTAGCTATATCGCTAGCTAGCTATATATATATAAATTTTTCAAACATTGGATACTGTGAACTAAATTGCTTTATTTTCTATCATTAAGCTAAGGGAAGGTCAATGTATATTTTTGCGGTTTGGAATGTTCTCCTTTGTTGCTCTCTCTGATGTGGTACAAAGTGGACTTTTGCACGGTCAAACCTTCACAGTAGCAACCTTAATTAAACAGAATTTACAAGCAAAACGGTGTTAAAATGTCGGAAAATGGCAAAAATTAAGCAGTATATATATATCTAAAACATATATATTAAAGATTTGACTAAAAAAAAAAGAATTCCTTGAAAAATCCAGTATTGTATTTATGAAGGTTTCACCACAAAAACATTATGATTAATCTGAATACTGGCCCATGATTGGTTCAACCAGTATTATGACGTGAATCCGACCACAAGAATACAGCACAGTTTCTTCTGTTAGACATATTCAGAATCACATGCAGGAAATTTTTATTATTCGTTATTCATTATCTTGCCACCTTGAGGTTTGTGCAGCCTGATAAACGAAGTTAATACACACCTTCACAGTTTAATTTCCCCTTCATTTTCTGTATTAAAAATAGGAAGTAAACAGAGTTAATTTAATAAGGCTTTGACCATGGGGCATGAACATTTCCAATTTCTCATTTTCTGAAGAAGTATATAGCTAGTTAAACGAGGTAGCTCCACATCAGCTTTTAGCTGCCTTTGTATTTTAACCTGCTTTACGTAATAAATTAGTATATAGTAGTAGTAGTAATCTAATGGCATGAAAATGTAGTATGTTATTGGCAGTACTCCTACTTAAAACATATATATGTGAATGAATTTTAATTTTCTTTTCAAAAATTTGCACAAAAAATATTTCACTTTTCTTCATGGTCTTCTTAATTTATAACAGTTTGCTTCCTTTTTTCAATTCTCAATAAGAGTTTTGTAACAAAAGAAAGATTTATTTAAAAGATTTAGTTTTAGCTGAAACTGTCAACCATTTGGTTGACCAAAGCAGTGCACAACATAAGGTTCCAGAAGTTTCATGTGACCCAGTACATGAATACGCAAAAAAATAAGCCCTCAACCTCGTCCCAAGGGTGTGAGCCTATTTAAACTAAGCTTTCTTCAAGGTTAATAAAATGAGTTTCTTTCGCAGCAAACCCCATATAAAAATCTGGTCACATCTTACACTGTTAAATAGTACAAGATTTAATCATATTTGATTGGGTGAGTGAGGCCATTATAGCGCTCAAAACAAAGGATTTTCCAGTGATAAGAAACATTGAGCTGGGTCTCTTGGCTACCAGGTTGTTTGCTTCTGCAAATAATGATGGAGATGAAAACCAGATCATGCGTATTATGGAAATTATGCTAGTATGTCCTCGTTAAGTTGAATAGACTTCACTCGTTCACTCACATGTTGGGTCATTTAAAGCGTTTTGTTGGGTTAAGATAATGAAAATTACTGCTGGATGATTCATCGTATATACAGTCAAACCTATCTCTAATGGGCACTTAAAAAATATTTTAAGAACCCAACCTTGCTTGCTTTGCCTTGCTCTGGATAATCTTTGTCGCTGAAAAATCAGTAAAAGTAAGCATCTATTTATTGCAGCCATTTTGATTTTATTTTCTAATTTTCCAGCGTTGTTGACATGGCGATAAAAAAAATTATGTTGAAATTTTTCCTGTTCAATTTTCCCAACTGAAAACGGGTCTTAAAGGAACCAAAAATACTGGCTGTTTAAGAAAGGTGGTCAGTATTAGGAATAACCTGTCTATACCATCCAACTCTAGTTTTGCCTGTCTAGGACAGGTTTTTGGTGTTACAGTTGTTTGGACGTTGGCAAACAAAGATAAATGGGTATGGGTCGAAATTACAGGTCTAAGGTGCAATGAATTACACGTGTTTCTTCTCACCGGGACTCTGAGAAAACATGCGTTTTCTCTATACATTTGTGTTCCGTATCACCATCAGACAATTTAGGTGTAAAAGTTTGTAGTCGGAACATGGGCGGGGGCACTCCAGTTTTGAAGAAGGGATATTACGTTTAATATTCCATTGTTTTGTACATGTATAAAGATCACTAGCTCCCATATAGATATTGTTTTATATCTACCTATTTTGTATTCCATAGCACCATGATACAGTTACAATCTCTTGAAAAGCTTATATTAGAAACATGGGGGTGGGGGGGGCTTCCAGTGATAAGAAACACAACTTTTTCTGAGCGCAGCATCACAATATTTTCATATGAGAGGTGTGCCACCATATGTGCACACCCCCCACACATGCATATTTATCTAGGCGTGCGGTAAATTACACATGCAAATCTTTATTTTCCTATGTCTGTGAAAACTTTCCTAATTTATTGAAATTTACAAAAAAGCGAAATATAAAGTCAGAGAACATTTTAAGAACGCTTTGCAACCATTATTGTTAACTCTAATTTTTTTTCCTGTATATACATAGAAAATGACATACATATATATAGTTAATTCTTTTAAAGAGATCACAATAGTTATTCTAGCAAAGTCATCATCATCATCATTCTCGGCTTAACGTCCGTTTTCCATGCTAGCATGGGTTGGACGGGGTATATTAATGACCCTCTTCCAATCTGATCTAGACTGTGTTAGATCTAAACTCAACTTCCTCTGTATCAAGTCTGTCCTTATAACCTCCTGCCAAGTCTTTCTCGGTCTGCCTCTGGGCTTTGCCCCAGGAACTATCAAGTCTCTACACTTTCTTACCCAATTATCCTCCTCCATTCTTTCCAAGTGCCCCAGCCAATTCAATCTTCTTATCTGGATAACATCTTTAATTCTACGGAGACTTAGCCTGCTTCTTAGCTCATCTGAACTCTTTCTGTCTTTCAGACTGGCGTTACACATCCACCTAACCATTCTCATATCATTCCTTTCTAAACGGTCAAGATCTTCCTGCTTCACTGCCCATGTCTCACTACCGTACAACATAACACTTCTTACACAGGCCTCATACAACCTACCTTTTACCTCAATTGACAGGACTCTGCTAGTCAACAAAGGAAGTAACTCTCTGAACTTTTTCCAAGCAGAACCTATCCTGCAAGTAACACTTCTTCCAACACCCCCTTCACTGCCCAACATATCACCTAAGTAACAGAAGTTCTCAACTATCTCTAACGAGCCACTGTTGTACATCATTAAAGCTGGAAATACTTCATTCTCTATAATCTCACCTTTGCAACGCTTGCATACAAACTGAATGTCAGCTCTTAACCTTCCACTAATACTACTGCACTTCTTATGTACCCAATGCTTGCAAGTCTGACAAAAAATTGAGTTACTACCAACCCCTTTCCTGCAAACTCCACAAGGCCACTTTCCAACTACAAGGGAATAGAAATAACAAGAGAGCAAGACATCCCACTAATAATAATTTGATCTAAATGTATTTTTATTTTTTTATTATTATGTAAAGTTTTCTTGGCATAATATTTCAAAATAATTCTTGTTTAGATGTTAATGTTAAAAGGGAAAGAACTGAGCACTTTTACAGATGTGAGGTATACTGTTACTAGAAGCTTGTGTCTGTATTCCATTCTTCTTTTAAGACATGTAAACCTTTTCCCATTTATGAATGCTGAAACGTGTTCACATCTGGTAGAGTTCCCTAGTATGAATACTTAAAATTCTGCATTTAGTAAGTTGTAGTATTATAAAAATATCCTAGAATTGTCTCTATGAAAAATTTATCATTATTATTACATCCTGTTTCCCGGTTTGAATAAAAAATTTCACCATCCTTTTATTTAGCCTGAATAATGAGAAGATTGATGTTTCAAATAACCTGTTGAAAGATCTCAATGGAATAGGTATTTGATTGTATACGTTAATATTACAAAAATATGTTTCAAACTGCCTGGACAAAAAATACTTTAGTGCATAAAAATAAAAATTGTTTTTAATATATATTGCTGAATTCCTAAAAATAAACACAAAGAGAAAAAACGAATTTGTTGACATTAAAGTAAATAGAAATAATAGAAAACAATGTAAAAATGTTTTCTTGTCACATATAAATGTATAGTAGATAACTTATTTGGGGTTCATTGTAAACATACAAAATAATACATAATATTTTGGTCATTATAACCAGAAGATTTGTTATGAAAACATTGCATGTAGGAAGCCTTTTTTCAAGTTGTTTACATGTCATTTTATCGCTAATAAAAACCTTCCGGTGTAAATGTTATGGGACGGTTTCCATCTGTAAAACTGGTCAGCGGCAAGGGAGAGCACAGAATTACCTGGTCCGTAAAATAAAACTACTGCCCCGAATACTACCCCAATTGTTCTCAACTAACCCGCTTATTCTCAACTAACCCGCTTATTCGAGGGGGGGCTTATTAGCTATTTTTTCTATTTGAGGCTTAATTGGGTCTTTATGGTATATATATTAAAATTATTGTTATTAGTTTAGTTTATTAGTTACAGGTGAAGGGTCTCTTTAAGAGACAAGAGAGGAGTTGAACGTCCTCCACCATACCTTATTTTAAAGGGGCGATTGTGGAAGTCCCATGAAATGCCACATAGTGATGGTGTCACTTTAAAAAACACCCAGTCCGGTCTGTGAACGGTTGGCGCTAGGAAGGGCATCCAGCTGTAAAACAATGCCAAAACTCTTTATTAATGACCTTAAGAACAGTTGATCAGACAAACTGCGTAAACGGGGCTGGAACTCTAAGGAGTGAAGGTGTCGCGCACATCTGATGATACCTGTGGGTGGACGAAAGGACCAGCTAGACATAGACAGACCTGGTGGTGGAATAATGAGGTTGACCAGTGTATAGAGGAAAATAGGAAACTTTGGAAAGAGTGGAAGTCAGGTGGTAGTAAAAATGTTTACTTAGAAGCTAAGCGTCGTGCTCGTACAGCAGTGTATAAGGCAAAATCAGAAGCAGAGAGAAACAGATTTGCAGATGTGTTAAGAAGGGAAGACCAGCGCAGGTATTCAAGATAGCAAAGCAAATGAAGAAGACTAATCAAGATGTTGTAGGTGAGAAGTGTATACGTAATGATGAAGGTGTTTTGGCTAGCACAGAGGAGGAGAAAAGGGTAGCTTGGAAGAATTATTATCAGAGGTTGCTTAACACTGAGTTTGATTGGGATGAGGATAATTTGATGATGATGTTGTAGAAGGGCCAGCTATGCAGATCAAGACAGAATGGGTAGTGGAGGCTATTAGGAAATTGAAGATTGGCAAGGCTGCAGGAGTATCAGGTATTGTTGCAGAGATGGTAAAAGCATCTGGATATATTGGAGTTGAGCTTATTACAAGTCTTGCTAATCAGATTATAAACGATGGTGCTATTCCGAGTGAGTGGCAGTCGAGTGTAATAGTGAATTGTTTCATGGGCAAGGGTGATGCATTAGAAAGAGGTAACTATAGAGGTTTGAAGTTGGTTGATCAAGTAATGAAAGTTATTGAAAGAGTATTGATAAGTTACTTAGACAAAGAATTGATATAGATAAGATGCAATTTGGTTTTGTTCCAGGGCGTGGCACTACAGATGCAATATTTTTACTCAGACAGCTTAAGGAAAAGTATTTAGGAAAGAGAAAGAATCTTTATTTTGCCTTTGTAGATTTAGAGAAAGCTTTTGAAAGAGTGCCACGTAAAGTTATTTGGTGGGCTATGAGAAAATTAGGTGTGGATGAGTGGCTAGTTAAGATGGTACAGTATATGTACAGCAATGCTAGAAGTCGTGTCAGGATTAAAGATTCACTTAGTGATGAATTTAGTGTAAATGTTGGTGTACATCAGGGTTCTGTACTTAGTCCTTTGTTGTTTGTTCTAGTCTTAGAAGCGCTGTCGATGGAGTTCAGAACAGGTTGTCCATGGGAGTTATTGTATGCAGATGATTTGGTTCTCATAGCGGAGTCGATGGAAGAATTAGTTGAAAAGTTTGAGAAGTGGAAGAAAGGACTAGAAGAGAAAGTGCTAAGGGTGAACACAGCAAAGTCTAAAGTCATGATTAGTAGCATTGCAGCCAAGTGTGACCTTGTAGTTGGAAAGTGGCCTTGTGGAGTTTGCAGGAAAGGGGTTGGTAGTAACTCAATTTTTTGTCAGACTTGCAAGCATTGGGTACATAAGAAGTGCAGTAGTATTGGTAGAAGGTTAAGAGCTGACATTCAGTTTGTATGCAAGCGTTGCAAAGGTGAGATTATAGAGAATGAAGTATTTCCAGCTTTAATGATGTACAACAGTGGCTCGTTAGAGATAGTTGAGAACTTCTGTTACTTAGGTGATGTGTTGGGCAGTGAAGGGGGTGTTGGAAGAAGTGTTACATGCAGGATAGGTTCTGCTTGGAAAAAGTTCAGAGAGTTACTGCCTTTGTTGACCAGCAGAGTCTTGTCAATTGAGGTAAAAGGTAGGTTGTATGAGGCCTGTGTAAGAAGTGTTATGTTGTACGGTAGGTAGACATGGGCAGTGAAGCAGGAAGATCTTGACCGTTTAGAAAGGAATGATATGAGAATGGTTAGGTGGATGTGTAACGTCAGTCTGAGAGACAGAAAGAGTTTAGATGAGCTAAGAAGTAGGCTAAGTATCCGTAGAATTAAAGATGTTATCCAGATAAGAAGATTGAATTGGCTGGGGCACTTGGAAAGAATGGAGGAGGATAATTGGGTAAGAAAGTGTAGAGACTTGGCCCAGAGGCAGACCGAGAAAGACTTGGCAGGAGGTTATAAGGACAGACTTGATACAGAGGAAGTTGAGTTTAGATCTAACACAGTCTAGATCAGATTGGAATAGGGTCATTAATATACCCCGTCCAACCCATGCTAGCATGGAAAACGGACGTTAAGCCGAGAATGATGATGATGAGTTTATTTTTTATTGACTTTTTTACCCAAAGTACTAATTTTAATTAGAAACGAAGTTATGAATGTAGTCGTTTTTGTTAAATGGAAAGTATAAATACATGCCAACATACTAGCTATAAGTCAAACGATTTAGTTAATGATGATTTGATATAAACATGTCAAACTTTTTTTTGAATTTAATTCAGCACCTAACACATTTATTTTTTGTGGTATGTGTGATCATGATTAAGAAACTTTCATGATGGCACATGGCAGATGGAAACAAAACGAAAGAGATGCGGAACGAAGATTGATTAAAAGATACAAGATTATATTTGAATTATTTCGTTATTTTTGCATGTTTCTACAGAAACGTGCCAGACAAAATGACAGGCCATAACTGATTTTCATCAGACTTATTTGCGTCTGGGTCTTGGACAATGTCCGATGTCCGACCGCTATTTCGAGGGCTGAATTAAGCTATGTTGTTAAAAATATTGGGCAAGTGAAATAGAATTGAAGTTGTTGACAATAGACTCGAAACTTTCTAATACTCGTTTCTATTATTTTATAGAGTCTTGCCAGGAGAAACTTTCTTGGCTAAACGCATCACATAATCAACTTGAAAGTATAAAACATCTAAAAGTATGTACGAAATTGAATGGTAAGTGCAAGTCCATCTTTATTAAGTTGTGTCAAACTCTTGTGTGTGATAGTTAAGGTGAGATGTGGCAGGAAATTACCCTTGAGAGACAGTCTTGTAATTAGTATGAGGAGGAGTGGTTGATGAATAATGGTAGGCAAACTTGGCGTTATGCAAAAACAAGTCGTTATGCAAAAACAAGTCGTTGTCTGGTGATGCTGTTATTAATTTCTCCCTCTGAAATTAGGCACAAGATTTTTATGTGCCGTAAATGTGATCATTTTCAAGATTTTTAAGGGCATTCATGTATTCATCATAAATTTAAAAAAATTGTTTGGATAAGGAAAACTCTAATAAAAAACCCTTTTTGACTTAAATTTGTCATACGTAATACGGATCTATCTGGCATAAATAATAAAGGTATATAATTTTAAGCATCTGTTAGACTCTAAGAAATCTTCCTTATTCCTTAAACAAGTAGTGATTCTTATGGAAGACACTTTTTGTTGTGTTTTTTGGATATAAAAATGTATAGGTTTTTAGAATTTGGTTAGGCTTTTGTTGACTAATTTTCTACTTATGTACTAAATATATATGTTGATTATGTTAGAACTGACACAATTGTAATTGCAATGTAACCATTCTTTTAGTGTTGAATCTTGGCTACAATAAGATTCATAGTACGAATCATTTAAAAAAACTCAGAGGTTTGTTGATCCAACTTGTTATACTTCCCAATGTGCTATTGTTTGTTTTTAAATTTTAAGAATAAAAAAATATAGTTTATGTATAAGAACGATAAAACTTGTTTTTTGTATTGAAATAGCTGCTGGTAATTTATTTAGGTTATCTAGGTCGCTTTTATGTTCCCATGTAGAAATATGTTGTTGATGTTTAAATGCTGAAGATTCTAATTGGGAATCTTTTAAGGACTCTGAAGAGGCCGTACCATATGCCATATTCTGAAGTTTCATTAGCCCCCAAAAAATTAGAAAATTTGGAAATAGCCGATAAATGGATAATTTCAATTGTGAAATACACCCTAGGAAGACATTTTCATTAAGAGTATTGCGTTGCAGTTTTTCAAAACTAGATTTACAGGAGATTGTTATTCTACATCCTGGAAACTTGAATAATTTTAAAATTTTGAATTCATTGCCAATAAACAAAAGTTTTAAAATCTTAACTTGTCTTCACTCAAAAGCAGAAAACAAATTGAGTATTTCTTAAACTTGACCATGATGATATGAAACTCTGGATGTTGAATTATATCTTTTTCTATTAAGAGCTTTAAAGTAAAACATACCAAAATATAGGAAAGAAACAGGAGAATTTTTTTCTAAACTTTACACGTTGAATATGTACACCACACATATAAATACACAAATCTGTTGTTTCATAAACATGAAAATGGAATATTTACCAGACTCTATTCTTCCATTTTAGAACTGAAAGCATTGATTGTGAACAACAATAAGTTGGAAAAGCTAGAAGGTTTGAACATGCTGAAGGAACTGAACACTTTAGGTATGTTGACCATTGAGATAAACTGGTAAAAATACCAATAAAATACTTGTTAATGTATGTTTTTTGTTGTTTTAGTGGTCTCTGGAAATCAGCTGGACACACTTGATATTTCATCATTAAGCAAACTTCAAAAACTATCAGCTTCTCACAACAATTTGGAGGAGTTTCCAAATTTACAGGTAGTGTCTAATGCTTTGGCTTAGTTATCTGCTTCTTGTCATTTTAAGTGTGCGAATATTGTTTCACTTTTCTTTAGTCATGTGGAAAAGTTAAATCAGGAGCTAATAAAAAGAAATTGTGTCCATTTTTTATGTTATGATACAGTAAAACTTCAATGGTCATAACACAAGAAAATGCTTCACCCTTTAAAAAAAAAAAAATCATAAATGAAGCCAATCTTACGTTTGCAGAATTTGGGCCATCTGGTTAAGTGGTTTTTGTGGTTTCCATTATGTTGACATCTTTGAGTGTGGTCTTCTTCACCAAAACAAACCGAGAAGATAAACACTAAAAATCGATGGCTTTTCATTTTTGTGAACTTTTAATTGTAGTGTATTATTTCCCACACGCAGTTTGACAACATTCCATGTTTGTTGAATTTTCACATTTTTGCTCAATAAACAAAAAACGATGCCAAAAGTGACTATCAGTGAAGAAATTAGGTTGCTGCTTTTATTTCGGAAACTATGCCTTATTTAAACGGAGAAAATTAGAGATTCCCTTGTTATTCTGCAGGCTCGCGCCAGCGAAAAATGCCTTTAATTTCCACTCTATTTTCACAGAGATTTTGGCCAGTTGTTGTAAACTTTTGTTTTTCCTTAGTTTTTAAAAGATGTCAAAGACTTAAAGTTAAACAACAACAAAATAAAACTAATCCCGGATTGGCTAGCAAACTGTAAAAGGTATGCTTGTTTTTGTATTTTGCCAACTTGACTTGTATTAATATGGGTTTGTTAAGTGCATTGTGAGTCATTTGCTGCAAAATCCTACCTATGCCAATCAATCAGTTTTTTCGCATTTTGGATTGGGCGAATTTAAATACTGATTCGTTTCTATAAAGCAGAAAAAAAAAAATTTGTAAAAAAACTTGCTGTTAATACAAATTGCAAAAATATCGAACCGGAAAATTTTTAAGATTAAAAATCTGGGTTTGCTTTAATAAATTTAAATTATCTTGTTAGTTCTTGTAGCAAAATGAACTTCTATTCTTCAGTTGCATTGCTTTTATTTTGATGAAAGGTGAATTTTCCATTCGTGTTCTTTGACGGGATTTTGAAGACCAGATCTGATTTTCAGCGAACATGCTAGCCCAGCCTATCTGCATAAAAGAAGTATATATGTAACGTTTTAAAAATGTCTTTCCTTGATTATCTTAAAAGCTAAAAGCTAAGCAACGTGTCATCTTCTCTACTTAGGATAAAAGTGTTGGATATTGGTAACAACGAGCTAGCAGATTTTCAGTGAGTTACTTTTACGTTCGTTTGATTTTTGTTACATCCTTTTAAGCATTATTACCCTCAGCAAATGTAAACCCTAGTAGAGAAATTAGAGCCTGAAGTCCAGAAAGACACCTTTTAAACACACAGAGAAGAATAATGTTTTAAGAAGAAACCCATCATTTTCAGGTTCTCCACTCTTTCAGGAACGTCGGTAAATATTGTTTAGACGTTCACAATCTTGTTGAAATGTCAGTAAAATTAAAAATACTAGTCGTTAAATGCACCAGGAAAATGTCACTTGTTTTAGGTTTAAATGGTCCATTAGAACTATTTTTCAGTTTTCTATGTTAAAGAATTAACATTCATTTTTTACAGTTTGTTCTGTCAATGTACTTGTATTAAATTTAGTTTTTTAAACCAAAATTTGTCAGGAAAATGTCGGGGTTGTCAAAAAAATAGGAGTTGATATTAAATGGACAGCCTGATTTTGCTGCAACAATATGTTTTCTTTAACCTTTTCAAAAGTTAAAGAAAGAGTTTCAAAATGTGACTATTTTCTAGTGCTAACAAAAATTGTTTGAAAGCCTTTTCTGTGTTCGACGTATTCGAATATTCGAATTATTGCATACCCTGTTGGTATTCTGGTACAAATATAAGCAAGATTGGCCAACATTCCTAATCGTATTTTGATTCTCAAATAAGAGTTTTCATTAGTCCATTGAGACAGAAAGAAAATCCAGTTTATGTTTAAAGCGGAAAGAGAGAAGTATGAGTGAAAATTGTGCTGTAGTTCTTGCAATTATTTTAGATCTATAGATGTCCTACGAAAGTTACCTTTGCTGGAGAATTTGAACTTGAAAGGTAATCCGGTTTGTGAAGAAGAAGAATATCATATTAAGGTGTGTGTTGTTTAGTTGTGATTTTGGAAGGACATGATTACACTGATGTAATGATAAACAAAACGAAAAAACATACAAACAAACACATTATTTCATTATTCTTGTTCGCGATTTTGTACTGCATCTGATCATTAAATGCCTTCATATTCTCACCATATTTTCTTCCTGTTCTTTCTTGACATACAAAATGAACAGTTACAAAATCTTTCTTTTTAAGTTCTTCCTGAAGGTCCACGTCATTGCGTAATTTTGCAAAACGTAATAAGGTATCTAGACCTTTCTCACCAACAACAACGGTTTGGTCGTTGCACTCTCCCTCTTTACGGAGCAGGCAAGTTTCAGCAACAGACATATTTGTTGTTACATTATTTTTTTTTTAAAAATGTTATTAGTGTACAATCTGAAATTATAAGAAAATAGAAAAAAAGCATAATGATGCAAAAGTATATTATTTACGTTAAGGGGGATTTTCACGAAGCGAATTGAACGGCGAATTCTACGGCGAATTGTATCTGAGCATGCACAGTTTTGTTTGTTATGATTTTGCATCAAAATATTCGCTTCGCTGAAAAGTAGAAACAGTTCCTACTTTTTCGCGGCTAAAGGTTTCGCTGCTAGTTTTTGACCAATCAGAACGCGGTTAACTAATGTAAACAATGAATTTGGCGCCTAATTTATTTTGTCGTGAAAATTAAAAAGCGAATTCGCCATCGAATTCGCCGTTTAATTCGCTTCGTGAAAATCCCCCTTTACGATTTTGTGGTACTTTTTCTTTACCGTAGTGGCTACGTGAGTAAAAATTCATAACGCTAAACATCTTTTACTCCTGTTTGAAGAAAAAAAGTAACAAGAATTCGAATATAAAAGCAATGCAATGTAATCAAAAGAAAGAATTGACAGAAAAAAGGAATTTGTTGCAAAATATGAAATCTGCAAGAAAAAATGCTGACATCAGCATTTTTTTATTTAATTATATTTTTTAGTTATACTTTTTGAATGAGAGTATAATGGAGAGGCTTTCTTTAAAATTTTATAAGATTTTTGAAAGAGTAATGACCAATTTAAGTTACTAGACCCAGCGAATTTCAACTAATTTTACAAAAAAAGACAAAATAGGTGTGTCAACAAAAATATGCATAATTTTTTTGCCTAAAATTTTTCGGGTTTTTAATATGTTAAAGTAGACAGAATTGCGCTTCTAATGGTACCAAATTTATCTTTATCCGAATTTTGTCCGGGTGAACCCCTAATTTGACTAGACTATTGTTGTCTTCCTGTTTCGACAGTGTGAACATGTTCGTTTTTACTTAAATCAATATATACCCCCTCCTAATCTGTTATTATATTTATTTTATATTTTCTTAGATGAAAGAGTTATTTCCAAATTTGAAGTTGTTGGATTATAAGAAACTGTCCGGTAATTGCATGCATTTCTTTGTAACAAAAATAGTGAAAGAGAAAATAGTTTTTAATTTTTACTTAGTTTATAGTAACTGTTTATATCAGGAAGTGTTTGTTAGGTTTAGTTTGAAAGCTCGGATGATACTAGCGACTTGGAACATCTACTAATACACGAAATAAGCAGTTATATGGATTTTTACCTGAAGTTTTAAATTCTAAATTCAGAAATTTTTGGCCACCTGCTATTTACGCTGACTGAATGTGAAAAATATCAAAACAACGATAAGTCATCGAACTAGATTGTAGTAACATTGTAGTAAAGATCTTTTATCCAAGAAGAAGTGTTTGTTTATATAGATTCAAACGTTCGTTCGAAATGTGAAACAAAACAAACGAGAAATCTAAACGAATTTAAACGTAAAAGGGGATTTTCACGAAGCGAATTTGAGGGCGAATTCGTCGGCGAAATGTATCTGAGCAGGCACAGTTTTATTTGTTTTCATTTTGCTTCAAAAAATTTGCTTCGCCAAAAATTAGAAACAGTTCCTAATTTTTTGGAGCGAAATATTTCGCTGTAAACTTTCAACCAATCAGAATGCAATATTCAGTGTTTATTTTCAGGAAAACTCATTACTGGAAAGAATTCAAAATTACTGTCTGCCTTTTTTTAATACCTCCGTGAAAATCCCCCTTAAGGTCACAGAGGTACTTTTATTTTAATTTAATTAAAAAGAAATGTTTTGCTGTTGAGGTGAAAGTATTTCAATGCCTTTTTATTTTAGATCTCTATTTCAAAGCCATCGATGCAAAAGCAAAGAAAAAAGCCAATGATAAAAGCGAACCAAAGAAGGAGAGTAATAAAAACACCGACGAAGGAGAGTGTAATAAAAAGGAGGTTAAAGCAAATCCCTTGACTAATCGTGATTTTAAGTCGGAGAAATTGAAGCAAGATGTCGGCGATGATGTCAACGACGCTGTAAAAGGTCGGGAAGAGAAAGTTCGGAAAAAAAAGAGGAGGAATGAGATTCAGGAAGCAGTCAAATCGAAGAAAAGAAAAACAAGCAGAAAACAAATAGACGACGAAGAAAATACAATTATCGATCATTCTGACAAATCAGAAGAAAAAGCAAAAAGAGGGAGTGTTTTAAATAAACTCTCCTCCGATGGTGGAGAAAAAAAGGAGAGTGATGTAAATAACGACAATGTAAGTGGGGCGATTTTTCGTGGAAATAGTAAAAAAGATGTTCCCATTGATGATGTGGAAGTTGCGAGTGCGCGAAAGAAAGAGAAGAAAATGAAGAAGCGTAAGAAGGGAGAGATTGGTACTATAAAAATGAAAAAACAACGTTCAGGCGTTGTTGCTGTGAAGACTGTCAAACAATTATCTAGAAAACAGAAACCTGATGTATGGTCGCATAATATTAGTTCAAAGGATGTTACTTTTGGAGGTGGAGTGATTTGTAGTTGGTGACATGCTTTTTAAACTTTATTGAATTTTAATTGCCAAATATCTGCTTTGCTACACACTTTGTTAAGGAAATAACAAAAAAAAAAACAATCTAGCCCGAGGCTCCTTGTTGTTTGTCCTTATTTAGTCAGATTGATTATCGACTACCTAATTAAGTCTATATCATCTGCAGAGTTTCTCCATCATATCTCATATTACCATCATATTAACAATACCCGCATTCTGTCTGTTTGTGGGTGAGAAAAAATGTCGTGCTGCTGGCAACACGGGCGACCCCGATTTTTTCACGGGTTAAAATTTATAGCTTATATTCCTTTGATTTTTCCGCAATTTTTCAGACTCCAGGGGATTAAATCGAAAAACAGACCCCCTGTCTATATATATTTTATTCATTTATGTTGAAAAGACAAGGGTGCGCGAAATAAGGTTGTGGGAACTAACGACAGGCGATCCTCCGTGGACGTTATCTACTAGTTACTATTATATACGACGTGTTTTTTTACAAGTATTTTCAAATACTTAAGGTCGTTTTCATGTGACCTCATTTTACCGCCATAGCAAACTCCAAGTTTTGAAATGAAAAATTTTAATTTACGCGTTTATATTATACTCAGTAAAATCTGCTGTTCTTATTTTTCGAGCCTTTATAGCCCTATTTTGTTCTTTTTTGTGAGCTTTTTTAAACATTCTTAAATATTATGTTCTTATATGAATTTTTTGCTGGAGCTCTATAAATTTGTACATAAACAATCGAGCCAAAGAAAGAAAAAACGACCACGAGCAATCGTTAGCTTAAGAGAAAACTTAAAATAATTTTCGTCCTGGATTGTTCTTTTATGGGAAAATTAGTTTTCAAAACAGCGATTTGAGCCAAGGGTTTTTTTATTTTGTTTTTGTCTTGGGAATGGCGGGCTTGATAAAATTATCGAAAACATTTGAGCCCATATACACACGTTAACTTTCCGCTGGTACTTAGGTTGCTAAACAATTGCTTTAACAGCGTCCTCGTTAAAAGTGTGTCTCGTTAGTAAAAATTGGTTTTTCGTACAGATTATGACCTCATTATATCCTCATCTATTCAACACTTATGCTAATTTATTAAATTTTTTGAATTCACGTTTTCAAACTTTGGAATCATCAAAAGGCAGGTCACTTAACGGGGCTTGATGATGAGAAAATTTGCGTCTTTTACTTGCTCCGGCCAATGTATTTTTAAATTTTATTAGCATTTTAAATGTATTCTTATTTAACCGGCGAAATATGTCTCATCTCTATCTCTCAGTACGTGGCTACACTATGGGTGGCTGCACGTTTTTATTCTGGTCGTTTCTTAAGATGAAGTAATCCGCAAATTATTCTAGTGCATTTTCTTTCTTTGCTGTTATAATATCCCCAGTACTTCTGCATGTCTTCATAATATCCCCAGTACTTCTACATATCTTCATAATATCCCCAGTACTTCTACATATCTTCATAATATCCCCAGTACTTCTACATATCTTCATAATATCCCCAGCACTTCTACATATCTTCATAATATCCCCAGTACTTCTACATATCTTCATAATATCCCCAGTACTTCTACATATCTTCATAATATCCCCAGTACTTCTACATATCTTCATAATATCCCCAGTACTTCTGCATATCTTCATAATATCCCCAGTACTTCTACATATCTTCATAATATCCCCAGTACTTCTGCATATCTTCATAATATCCCCAGTACTTCTACATATCTTCATAATATCCCCAGTACTTCTACATATCTTCATATATCCCCAGTACTTCTACATATCTTCATAATATCCCCAGTACTTCTGCATATCTTCATAATATCCCCAGTACTTCTACATATCTTCATAATATCCCCAGTACTTCTTACATATCTTCATAATATCCCCAGTACTTCTACATATCTTCATAATATCCCCAGTACTTCTACATATCTTCATAATATCCCCAGTACTTCTACATATCTTCATAATATCCCCAGTACTTCTGCATATCTTCATAATATCCCCAGTACTTCTACATATCTTCATAATATCCCCAGTACTTCTGCATATCTTCATAATATCCCCAGTACTTCTACATATCTTCATAATATCCCCAGTACTTCTACATATCTTCATAATATCCCCAGTACTTCTGCATATCTTCATAATATCCCCAGTACCTTCTACATATCTTCATAATATCCCCAGTACTTCTACATATCTTCATAATATCCCCAGTACTTCTGCATATCTTCATAATATCCCCAGTACTTCTGCATATCTTCATAATATCCCCAGTACTTTCTGCATATCTTCATAATATCCCCAGTACTTCTACATATCTTCATAATATCCCCAGTACTTCTGCATATCTTCATAATATCCCCAGTACTTCTACATATCTTCATAATATCCCCAGTACTTCTGCATGTCTTCATAATATCCCCAGTACTTCTACATATCTTCATAATATCCCCAGTACTTCTACATATCTTCATAATATCCCCAAGTACTTCTACCATATCTTCATAATATCCCCAGTACTTCTACATATCTTCATAATATCCCCAGTACTTCTACATATCTTCATAATATCCCCAGTACTTCTACATATCTTCATAATATCCCCAGTACTTCTGCATATCTTCATAAATATCCCCAGTACTTCTACATATCTTCATAATATCCCCAGTACTTCTACATATCTTTTCATAATATCCCCAGTACTTCTACATATCTTCATAATATCCCCAGTACTTCTACATATCTTCATAATATCCCCAGTACTTCTACATATCTTCATAATATCCCCAGTACTTCTGCATATCTTCATAATATCCCAGTACTTCTACATATCTTCATAATATCCCCAGTACTTCTGCATATCTTCAATAATATCCCCAGTACTTCTACATATCTTCATAATATCCCAGTACTTCTACATATCTTCATAATATCCCCAGTACTTCTGCATATCTTCATAATATCCCCAGTACTTCTACATATCTTCATAATATCCCCAGTACTTCTACATATCTTCATAATATCCCCAGTACTTCTACATATCTTCATAATATCCCCAGTACTTCTACATATCTTCATAATATCCCCAGTACTTCTAACATATCTTCATAATATCCCAGTACTTCTACATATCTTCATAATATCCCCAGTACTTCTGCATATCTTCATAATATCCCCCAGTACTTTACATATCTTCATAATATCCCCAGTTCTTCTGCATATCTTCATAATATCCCCAGTACTTCTACATATCTTCATAATATCCCCAGTACTTCTACATATCTTCATAATATCCCCAGTACTTCTACATATCTTCATAATATCCCCAGTACTTCTGCATATCTTCATAATATCCCCAGTACTTCTACATATCTTCATAATATCCCCAGTACTTTCTGCATATCTTCATAATATCCCCAGTACTTTCTACATATCTTCATAATATCCCCAGTACTTCTACATATCTTCATAATATCCCCAGTACTTCTACATATCTTCATAATATCCCAGTACTTCTACATATCTTCATAATATCCCCAGTCTTTCTACATATCTTCATAATATCCCCAGTACTTCTACATATCTTCATAATATCCCCAGTACTTCTGCATATCTTCATAATATCCCAGTACTTCTACATATCTTCATAATATCCCAGTACTTCTGCATATCTCATAATATCCAGTACTACATATCTTCTAATATCCCCAGTACTTCTACATATCTTCATAATATCCCCAGTACTTCTACATATCTTCATAATATCCCCAGTACTTCTGCATATCTTCATAATATCCCCAGTACTTCTACATATCTTCATAATATCCCCAGTACTTCTACATATCTTCATAATATCCCCAGTACTTCTGCATATCTTCATAATATCCCCAGTACTTCTGCATATCTTCATAATATCCCCAGTACTTCTGCATATCTTCATAATATCCCCAGTACTTCTACATATCTTCATAATATCCCCAGTACTTCTGCATATCTTCATAATATCCCCAGTACTTCTACATATCTTCATAATATCCCCAGTACTTCTACATATCTTCATAATATCCCCAGTACTTCTACATATCTTCATAATATCCCCAGTACTTCTACATATCTTCATAATATCCCCAGTACTTCTACATATCTTCATAATATCCCCAGTACTTCTACATATCTTCATAATATCCCCAGTACTTCTACATATCTTCATAATATCCCCAGTACTTCTACATATCTTCATAATATCCCCAGTACTTCTACATATCTTCATAATATCCCCAGTACTTCTACATATCTTCATAATATCCCCAGTACTTCTACATATCTTCATAATATCCCCAGTACTTCTACATATCTTCATAATATCCCCAGTACTTCTACATATCTTCATAATATCCCCAGTACTTCTACATATCTTCATAATATCCCCAGTACTTCTGCATATCTTCATAATATCCCCAGTACTTCTACATATCTTCATAATATCCCCAGTACTTCTGCATATCTTCATAATATCCCCAGTACTTCTACATATCTTCATAATATCCCCAGTACTTCTACATATCTTCATAATATCCCCAGTACTTCTGCATATCTTCATAATATCCCCAGTACTTCTACATATCTTCATAATATCCCCAGTACTTCTACATATCTTCATAATATCCCCAGTACTTCTACATATCTTCATAATATCCCCAGTACTTCTACATATCTTCATAATATCCCCAGTACTTCTACATATCTTCATAATATCCCCAGTACTTCTACATATCTTCATAATATCCCCAGTACTTCTGCATATCTTCATAATATCCCCAGTACTTCTACATATCTTCATAATATCCCCAGTACTTCTGCATATCTTCATAATATCCCCAGTACTTCTACATATCTTCATAATATCCCCAGTACTTCTACATATCTTCATAATATCCCCAGTACTTCTACATATCTTCATAATATCCCCAGTACTTCTGCATATCTTCATAATATCCCCAGTACTTCTACATATCTTCATAATATCCCCAGTACTTCTGCATATCTTCATAATATCCCCAGTACTTCTACATATCTTCATAATATCCCCAGTACTTCTACATATCTTCATAATATCCCCAGTACTTCTACATATCTTCATAATATCCCCAGTACTTCTACATATCTTCATAATATCCCCAGTACTTCTACATATCTTCATAATATCCCCAGTACTTCTACATATCTTCATAATATCCCCAGTACTTCTGCATATCTTCATAATATCCCCAGTACTTCTACATATCTTCATAATATCCCCAGTACTTCTACATATCTTCATAATATCCCCAGTACTTCTACATATCTTCATAATATCCCCAGTACTTCTGCATATCTTCATAATATCCCCAGTACTTCTGCATATCTTCATAATATCCCCAGTACTTCTACATATCTTCATAATATCCCCAGTACTTCTACATATCTTCATAATATCCCCAGTACTTCTGCATATCTTCATAATATCCCCAGTACTTCTACATATCTTCATAATATCCCCAGTACTTCTGCATATCTTCATAATATCCCCAGTACTTCTACATATCTTCATAATATCCCCAGTACTTCTGCATATCTTCATAATATCCCCAGTACTTCTGCATATCTTCATAATATCCCCAGTACTTCTACATATCTTCATAATATCCCCAGTACTTCTACATATCTTCATAATATCCCCAGTACTTCTACATATCTTCATAATATCCCCAGTACTTCTACATATCTTCATAATATCCCCAGTACTTCTACATATCTTCATAATATCCCCAGTACTTCTACATATCTTCATAATATCCCCAGTACTTCTACATATCTTCATAATATCCCCAGTACTTCTACATATCTTCATAATATCCCCAGTACTTCTGCATATCTTCATAATATCCCCAGTACTTCTACATATCTTCATAATATCCCCAGTACTTCTACATATCTTCATAATATCCCCAGTACTTCTACATATCTTCATAATATCCCCAGTACTTCTACATATCTTCATAATATCCCCAGTACTTCTACATATCTTCATAATATCCCCAGTACTTCTACATATCTTCATAATATCCCCAGTACTTCTGCATATCTTCATAATATCCCCAGTACTTCTACATATCTTCATAATATCCCCAGTACTTCTACATATCTTCATAATATCCCCAGTACTTCTACATATCTTCATAATATCCCCAGTACTTCTACATATCTTCATAATATCCCCAGTACTTCTACATATCTTCATAATATCCCCAGTACTTCTGCATATCTTCATAATATCCCCAGTACTTCTACATATCTTCATAATATCCCCAGTACTTCTGCATATCTTCATAATATCCCCAGTACTTCTACATATCTTCATAATATCCCCAGTACTTCTGCATATCTTCATAATATCCCCAGTACTTCTACATATCTTCATAATATCCCCAGTACTTCTGCATATCTTCATAATATCCCCAGTACTTCTACATATCTTCATAATATCCCCAGTACTTCTACATATCTTCATAATATCCCCAGTACTTCTACATATCTTCATAATATCCCCAGTACTTCTACATATCTTCATAATATCCCCAGTACTTCTACATATCTTCATAATATCCCCAGTACTTCTACATATCTTCATAATATCCCCAGTACTTCTACATATCTTCATAATATCCCCAGTACTTCTACATATCTTCATAATATCCCCAGTACTTCTACATATCTTCATAATATCCCCAGTACTTCTGCATATCTTCATAATATCCCCAGTACTTCTACATATCTTCATAATATCCCCAGTACTTCTACATATCTTCATAATATCCCCAGTACTTCTACATATCTTCATAATATCCCCAGTACTTCTACATATCTTCATAATATCCCCAGTACTTCTGCATATCTTCATAATATCCCCAGTACTTCTACATATCTTCATAATATCCCCAGTACTTCTGCATATCTTCATAATATCCCCAGTACTTCTACATATCTTCATAATATCCCCAGTACTTCTACATATCTTCATAATATCCCCAGTACTTCTACATATCTTCATAATATCCCCAGTACTTCTACATATCTTCATAATATCCCCAGTACTTCTACATATCTTCATAATATCCCCAGTACTTCTGCATATCTTCATAATATCCCCAGTACTTCTACATATCTTCATAATATCCCCAGTACTTCTGCATATCTTCATAATATCCCCAGTACTTCTACATATCTTCATAATATCCCCAGTACTTCTACATATCTTCATAATATCCCAGTACTTCTACATATCTTCATAATATCCCCAGTACCTTCTACATATCTTCATAATATCCCAGTACTTCTGCATATCTTCATAATATCCCCAGTACTTTCTACATATCTTCATAATATCCCCAGTACTTCTGCATATCTTCATAATATCCCAGTACTTCTACATATGCTTCATAATATCCCCAGTACTTCTACATGTCTTCATAATATCCGCAGTACTTCTGCATATCTTCATAATATCCCCAGTACTTCTACATATCTTCATAATATCCCCAGTACTTCTACATATCTTCATAATATCCCCAGTACTTCTACATATCTTCATAATATCCCCAGCTACTTCTGCATATCTTCATAATATCCCCAGTACTTCTACATATCTTCATAATATCCCCAGTACTTCTGCATATCTTCATAATATCCCCAGTACTTCTGCATATCTTCATAATATCCCCAGTACTTCTACATGTCTTCATAATATCCCAGTACTTCTGCATATCTTCATAATATCCCCAGTACTTCTACATATCTTCATAATATCCCCAGTACTTCTACATATCTTTCATAATATCCCCAGTACTTCTACATATCTTCATAATATCCCAGTACTTCTACATATCTTCATAATATCCCCAGTACTTCTACATATCTTCATAATATCCCCAGTACTTCTACATATCTTCATAATATCCCCAGTACTTCTACATATCTTCATAATATCCCCCAGTACTTCTACATATCTTCATAATATCCCCAGTACTTCTACATATCTTCATAATATCCCCAGTACTTCTGCATATCTTCATAATATCCCCAGTACTTCTACATATCTTCATAATATCCCCAGTACTTCTGCATATCTTCATAATATCCCCAGTACTTCTACATATCTTCATAATATCCCCAGTACTTCTACATGTCTTCATAATATCCCAGTACTTCTGCATATCTTCATATATCCCCAGTACTTCTACATATCTTCATAATATCCCCAGTACTTCTACATATCTTCATAATATCCCCAGTACTTCTACATATCTTCATAATATCCCCAGTACTTTCTACATATCTTCATAATATCCCCAGTACTATCTGCATATCTTCATAATATCCCCAGTACTTCTACATATCTTCACAATATCCCCAGTACTTCTGCATATCTTCATAATATCCCCAGTACTTCTACATATCTTCATAATATCCCCAGTACTTCTGCATATCTTCATAATATCCCCAGTACTTCTACATATCTTCATAATATCCCCAGTACTTCTGCATATCTTCATAATATCCCCAGTACTTCTACATATCTTCATAATATCCCCAGTACTTCTACATATCTTCATAATATCCCCAGTACTTCTACATATCTTCATAATATCCCCAGTACTTCTACATATCTTCATAATATCCCCAGTACTTCTACATATCTTCATAATATCCCCATTAATTCTACATACCTTCATAATATCCCCAGTACTTCTACATCTCTTCATAATATCCCCAGTACTTCTACATATCTCATAATATCCCCAGTACTTCTACATATCTTCATAATATCCCCAGTACTTCTACATATCTTCATAATATCCCCCAGTACTTCTGCATATCTTCATAATATCCCCAGTAGTTCTACATATCTTCATAATATCCCCAGTACTTCTACATATCTTCATAATATCCCCAGTACTTCTACATATCTTCATAATATCCCCAGTACTTCTACATATCTTCATAATATCCCCAGTACTTCTACATATCTTCATAATATCCCCAGTACTTCTACATATCTTCATAATATCCCCAGTACTTCTGCATATCTTCATAATATCCCCAGTACTTCTACATATCTTCATAATATCCCCAGTACTTCTACATATCTTCATAATATCCCCAGTACTTCTACATATCTTCATAATATCCCCAGTACTTCTACATATCTTCATAATATCCCCAGTACTTCTACATATCTTCATAATATCCCCAGTACTTCTACATGTCTTCATAATATCCCCAGTACTTCTACATATCTTCGTTTCACTTACTTGCAAATTGTGTTCTTGTCTAATTCTTTCAATTTTGCGAAACCATACAAGTTTGTGTCACCAAATCTCATTGTCGTTTTGGTAATTAAAAATAATATGCGAACATATGAACAAAAAGTAAAAGATGACTCGGTTTTTCTGTCCGAAAAATGTACGCGCGTTACCCATGGCAACAACAATACCCGGTTTTTATTAAGTCTAAGTTTTTAGTAAATATATTTTAAGGAACTCATTTTCGGGACTTTTTTCCCTACACTTTTTTTTTATAACATTAAGAACACCAAAATTATTTTTATTGCTTTAAACAATAGACCTACTGTTTTTAACCTGAATTCCCGGCCTAACATTCTTATTAACCATTCGCAGATTTACACATTTAAGAGCAAATCGCAAAAATAAGTTCCACAAAAGATGGTCTATTTCACTAGGCATTTATAAATTTAAAAAAAAAATTAAATCTTGAGAACCTGAAAATTCTTTTGTATCCATCATTTTCTGAAGATGAATATTTCCCCAAGTATTTCCTCTTGTATCGATTTCAACGGACATTATGCCGGATATTTTTTACGTTATTTGTGTACCCGGTATTTTTATACTCCGTATGCTTCGGAGCCCTATAATATCGCAAAATGTAGAGTAAAAAAAATCTAGAAAATAGTAGGAAAATACTGTAAAGCTTATAAAAAATTAGGCATACATCCAACCTCGTTCCCAGCGCCTGTTGTCTCTTATATTATCTCGGGACGTATCGCCGTCCGATGTAAGAAAAGATACAAGATGCCCTGGGTACAAGGTTGGCATACACCCTTTAAGACCTTGCGGTGAGTACTCCACCGACTGAGTTGTCGGTATATCGGAAGAGTCAATAACAGACCACAGTCCGGCGTTTTAACACATTGAAAATTTAACCTAAGGACGAGGATACTACCTAAACTTTCTCATGGTGCTTTCAGGCGAAACATGTTCTTCAATATAAAAAACCTCTGCATTACAATAGCCCTCTTCATAATGTCAACACAACATGCAAAACTGAACTTATTTCACGAACACACTGCTCGTTTCAAGAACACACTGCTCGTTTCACGAACACACTGCTCGTTTCACGAAAACACTGCTCGTTTTACGATGATTTTCTATTACGAAAGGAAAAGAACTTTTATATAGATTGATTGCTTAATTCAAACGGAACAATTTTTTGATTCAATATACATCTATATACAAAACAATGTGCAACCATTAGAAATCCTGAAAGCGCATGCTCCAGACTGTTTTAACAAAGTTGTAGTGGGTAAACTAAAAAGCTATAGAAGTGAAGATTTAAACTCAAATTACGCGAAGATTAAAATGCTGTTCAATCTGAGCCGCGCCAAAAACGTAGGTAAGAGGGATAAATAATTATCAAAAATTAACATAATTAACATGACTCGCACTAATTTGAATTTTCCTAAAGGAAGAAATTTTCGCGAGTCAAAAAAATCGCGAAATCAAAGAAGTTTCAATAAAATACTCTTATAAAAATTTTCGCGAGAATTAACTTTAGCGACAGGCATAAGTGTTGATTAATAATTGTTCAAGTGCGAATTGAAATGTGTGAATTTACCAAAAAATACCAACAACGATAAAAAACTGATTCAAAGAGATTAATTAATGAGAAACTTTAATATAAAAGTGATATTACAAAATAAATAGAAATGCGCAAAATTATATTTCACCATATTTTCTGGAAATAAACTTTTGAGAGCTAGCGTTTTTTAAAAAATTTTCACGGAGCCCAACTTTCGCAATTCAGGACAAACATAGAGAGATCGTAAAAGTTTCTATCTTTAAAGTATTTAAAACTATGAACAGTTCTTTAAAAGTTTAAATTTATTTTAAAGGCATAAACTACCTTCTGTGCAAAATAATTTCAGTCTAATGTTGCAGAATGAAAAGGTGGTTGTGGAACAATTTGACACTATCTCAAAGTTATGTTTATCTTACAAATTAAAAAAATAGCGACTAATAAAATATTTGACCCATAACAAATCTGCTATCACACTTCCATACTTTCAGTTGGGGTAGCAGAGACACCAGTGTGATCATCGTCTTGTTCTTTTGCGAACTGCAAAAATACCTACAAGCAGAAAGAAAACATCCAGTACAAGAGTGTTTCAAAATCGGTACGGATAACGGTACAGTTCAACGAATGTATCAATAAATAAACGAGGTTTAACTGTGTATAGAAGACAGGTTTCTGTTTTTCTCTATCAATTATAGTGAGTTGTCTGACGAAAAACAATATTTAAAAAAAATTCTCCGTTGCAAAAAAGCTGATCTCATATTTACTTATTTACGACGAGTCACACTACGTAAACGAATTCAGTTACTTATTTACGACGGTATGTGACACGTAAACGAATTCAGTTACTTATTTACGACGATATGTGACACGAAAACGAATTCAGTTACTTATTTACGACGATATGTGACACGTAAAGAAATTCAGTTACTTATTTACGACGATATGTGACACGAAACGAATTTAGTTACTTATTTACGACGATATGTGACACGAAAACGAATTCAGTTACTTATTTACGACGATATGTGACACGAAAACGAATTCAGTTACTTATTTACGACGAGTGACACGAAAACGAATTCAGTTACTTATTTACGACGATATGTGACACGAAAATGAACTTAGTTACTTATTTACGACGATATGTGGCACGAAAACGAATTCAGTTACTTATTTACGACGATATGTAACACGTAAAGAAATTCAGTTACTTATTTACGACGTTATGTGACATGAGACAAATTCTGTTACTTATTTACGACGATATGTGACACGAAAACGAATTTATAACTCCTACCTGCTCTAAAGTCGACTGGCTAAAGCTATACTCTTCTATGCCGATGTCATTTTTACCTATCAAAAATTATCATACGTGGTTAACATACGTGCTAACGTAAATTTACCCAATAATTACACATCCAAAAATAGTGCTATCAGTCTCATACCTGCTTCAAGACTTTGAAATACGCTGGCTAAGCTTTGAACTTCGTCTTTCGGAATTTTGTATGTTATTCTTGAACCGAAGTACTCCACTTCTTGTGCATCTGGAAACTGGGACGACACAAAATCTGTGATCCTAAATAGCAATATATAAACGTTTAGGAAAGAAGAATTTGCTGCTAATGTTGGTTGGTACTAGGGCTCTGGCCTTTGTGGCTTTGGAGCTCCATAAACCCTGATCTCAGTGGAATAGTCACAACACAGGCTTTTACACAAAGCAGGCTTTTTTCCAAGTGTCGTCACCACAGATACTTGTCATCCTGTGGCATGTAAAGTGGATCTGTTACGCAATGCCTATGCTTAGTTTCTTACATTCATAACAAGAGTTGTATTGATAACCTTGTATAATTTGCGAGATGGTAGCGAAATGTGCAATTTTGCGAGATGGTGGCGAAAAGTTCATAATTTGCGAGATGGTGGCGAAAAGTGCATAATTTGCGAGATGGTGGCGCTATGTGTAAAATTTGCGAGATGGTGGCGAAATGTGTATAATTTGCGAGATGGTGGCGAAATATGTATAATTTGCGAGATAATGGCGAACTGTGTATAATTTGCGAGATGGTGACGAAATTTGTAAAATTTGCGAGATGGCGTCGAAATTTGTTAAATTTTCGAGATGGTGGCGAAAAGCTCAAAATGTGCGAGGTGGTGGTATACACAGATAGCCGTGAAATCAAGTCTTGTGAAGTCAAGCCTCATGCTGTGTAAATTTCAACCCCTAACCGCTAAGGACATATACATTTATACGTACTTAGGGGGCAAATTATTTGCAAGAAAGATTTGGCGGAACTAATTTTTGCGGCTCCTAAAATGCTTCATTTTGCAAAACAGTAAGTTTAGAAAAAGAAAAATCGGTATTTTGCCTTAATAGCTTCCAAAAATAAAGGTAGCTATTAGTTGTAAACAAGTTCATTGATTTTTGTCCCATGAAAACCTACTGTGTGCATTGCAAATGTTGGTTGCCGACGAAAGATGTGTGATGTAATAGATTTCTCAGTATCAGCTGAGACACAAGGCGCTACTTAATAACAAATTATAACGAAAGAATGAAGCGCCAAATATTTACTTAATCTTTCCTTGGCACTCAAATAAGACTGCTATAATATACTAGTTGCGACCGCCAGACAATTTTTTCTTTGTTTAATTAGAATGAGGTAATATGTCAATCAATAGGGAACTACACGCGTGGACCTGCCCCACTGTGTTACTTTCGCCGATACAAACTACCGTCGAGAACTCGTCCCAACGACTGATGGAGATAGTCATTTCGAACATACTGTTCGGGTAAGTGAAAATGATCTCTCTAATCCAAAGACTACCGTCGTTTTTCGCGAAAACAATAGATAAAATGGCAACGTAGCTGCGCACCAAAATTTAATTCTATACAAAACCAGAATAATGGCAGAAAAAATATCGCGCCCTAACCCACTGATAACGGACCGCCCTCAGGCGGTCGATAAAAACAATTACAAATTATTTTACCTCTGTTTTCTGTCGATATGCTCCTCATGCTTCAACGTTTTAAATTTGATCTCAAGTTGGTACCCTCCACCGTAGGTCGATTTTAATTCCTGAGTTGTACCAACACATCTAGAGTGAGAAATACTAAGTTAAGAAAATCATGCTTTATAATCCCGAGCCTCTACAAAATTAACGCACGAAATATACATCATTATTAATTATGCATCGTCTTTTCGTGCCTAAAGAAATATCTCTCTGTACTTTTTTGGTGATCTACTGCTAAAAATGTTTCTGTAAAACGACTAAAAAATAAAAAAATAGTATACTTTAAGAAATATGTTTAATAGGCTTCACTTTTAGGTGAAATAAACCCATTTATGTAGTTTTGTAGGTCTGGTAAAGTTTTAATTAGCTCAAAAGGAATTAGAATTTTATTTAATAATACCGGTCCTTTGTATTGGTTGGAGAATCAAGTGTTCTTTTTTCTTACAGACCAGGAATTCAGAATTTTCCTGCAACAGCCACAAGGAAGCCATTGTGACGAAGTAGATTGACCCAACCTTACTTTGCCATACTTTTAGAGGAGTCATTATTCGTTAGAGAGATATTCTAGTAAGCAATAACTGGGAAGATATTATTTTCCTAGTAATTTTTGTAATATAGCAGGGGGGGGGACTATTTTACCAACCACTAGACCACTTTGTTGCGACGGGTAAATTTAAAGGACGGGCGAACCCGTGGATTTTTCCACGAGCTAACGGCTAGTCTCTTTAATAATAGCCGTATTTTGTCTGTCTCTGCGCGGACCCCCCGTTGAGTTAGAAAGACGTGCTACGGAAACACGAATATCAAATGCGATATATTTTTATCTACTTTGTTGCGACTGGTAAATTTAAAGAACGGGCGACCCCGTGGATTTTTCCACGGGTAACGACTAGTCTATGTTATAATACTCGTATACGTCTGTCCGTCTTTCACGTAAAATGGTAACCGCAATAGCGAGACAAAGGAAATGCGGTAAATAAAGGACAGGCAAACCGTAAATTTATTTACGGGCTACCGACTAGTATCTTCTATTAACTAATTAAAATAAAAACATTATATAATAAATGTACGCAACAAAAAAGGCAAGCTGAAACTTAAACTTTGCTAAGAGTACATTGGTGCACCGTTACACAGAACCAGCACAAACTTACTTTACTTCTCCTTTCACAACTATTCCTAATCGACCACAGAGCGCGTCGGCCTCCTCCATGGAGTGCGTCGTTAAAATAACTCCTCTCTCACCCGTTGTGTTGGAACTAATCGCTGTCCTGTGTAAAGAAATGAAAAAATAATTTTTCTTAATATAAACATTTCGAGTTGTATAAGAATACAAATAAAACTAAAATATTTCCCGCCTTTTTACCAAGCTCGGTAATCGTGCTAAAAAAATTAGCAAATCCACAGAAATTTATATAAACACGTTCAGCTTACGACTCACACTAACTTTGTGGTCATTTTAATTGTTACTGTATGTTTTTTTCGTCCCTTGAAAGTAGCGTCAATTCATCTATGTTGAATTGACTATTTGTACTTAATTCACAGTACGTGACTGGTATTGCATTGTCATGAATAAACATAACCAGGATTAACAACAGTTCAAAACACTCACTCCACGAGATGAGAATGTTACTCTTATCTTCTTTCTTCCACAGGAGCTCTTCTGTTTATTAACAGTAACGAAACTACCACTTCTAGGTACCGAACAAACGTTCGAATTTCTACTCATGTGTTCAATGCTCTCAGCATGTGTAATTAAAATTCAATATTCCTATCCATTTTATTTCAATTGACTGAAAAGAAGAGAATTTTACCTTTGACGGCTATTGCTTAAAATAATTCTTTATTTTCACAAGCATTAACTTTTATGCAAATATTAAGTCATACATCTATTACATTATTTTTACGACGATCGTCATAAATTATGCGATTTTTACGATTTTTACGATAACATGAGCTCGACCTACACGATTTCTATGGCGCTATTTTATCAACGCTTGAAATTAAAACACAGCCCAGAATCGACAAATGTTTTTTTTTTATTGTTCCTAGAAACTTTTTAACTTGTATGCCGTCATATTAAATCAATATCCAAAATTTTAAAATAATTGACTAGTAATATACTGCCCTAACACGTATATCGTTGATGTCCGTCATTTTTGAATTTGTTTGTTTTGGAAAGTTATTAATTGCAGCAGCCCTATTAATATAACGTCACTCGCATGACAAAAAGCTAAAGACATCCTCACTTTTGGTTACGCCGATTATTTTAGCTACTATGGGCCTTTTCTCCCTTTCAAAGTGACAATCGTCGTGAAAACCATGAAGATATTGCTCAACTTCCTCTTGCGCCCATTCACTGTATTAAAGTTCGGGCATTCTTCCGTCAACAAACGAATGTACACAAACGTATAACATAAGTAGTGGCCTCACTTACCATAAAAATCTTCTTGCTGAGGGATCCATACCACAACTGGGTTCGTCCATTATAATCACATTCGCATCTCCAATCATGCTCATCAGGAAACTCAACTTCCGCTTCGTGCCACCAGATAGCTCCTTTGCTCGTTTATCCATATGTTCAGTGATCTTTAACACTTGTGCGTACCTAAGAAATGGAGGCAAGTGACTGATTAAAAAAAGGTTGCGCGTTTTTCTTTTGTTGTATATACTCATTATAGAACTACGCATGATTCATATGTTATTGTTATCGAATATTTTATAAAATGTGAGCAAGGCACGTCTCAGTTACTGAGACAAGATGTCACTGTTGGCTTCTTTTTGGATGATAATCGTGTATCACGCACAAGGTTACATTAAAACAGGAGAGAACACGAGACAATATTCATAACTTACAACTACATTCTACTGCTCTCTGCTAATCCACAAAAAATAATTTACTAGATAAAGTTTGGAAAGGTATAGCTACAGATAGTCCTTACTTTGTCACCAACGTATTAATGTCTTTGGGTAAAACACCCTTGATTAGACCATAGCATTTAAGATGTTCTCGAATTGTGATTTCTTCCCATAATGCATCAAATTGCGGACAATAACCAAGACTTTGGAATGCCTTTTTTAAATCCGTTTCTATATTGTTACCGTCTACGAAGATCTGTGAAAAATACAAAAAGAGGTTATGAAAAAACTTTTATGACGTTCTACATATTTGAATTCTATTACCCCAACTATTCTATCTATTAAAATAATAGGCATATCTAAGCGTAGATAGTGTAGTGGTAGCGCATTCGACCTGTAATCAAAAGGTTTCAGGTTCGAGTCCCTACTCTGGCTCAGATTAAATGAACCTTTTTCAATCCATTTGGTGCCATCTACCAACCGCTAACCGGCTTATATGGCAGGCAAGCAAGTTAGAGCAATGCTATACGTATCTCTGGCGGTAATGTAACATATTTACAGTCGGAGGGGAGGAAGAGCAAGCCGTTAGGATGGAAGCCCCAAGGACGTTAAAACTTCCCGTTACATACTTACTTACATAAACAGTCCATTGGCGATTAAATAAAAGTTCTTGTGACATAAAAGAACTACATAGTTCGAAAAAGTTTCCAATGCGATTTTTAAGCCTAACAGTCCTGAGCATCGCAAATGATAAGGAAGAAACTTAGTACAAGGTTATAACTCGAAATTTGGAAAAAAATTAGAACTAAAAAGAAACGAAGATTTGAATAAGCAGAAATTTATCACCATACACTAAAATTACTTCTCCTAAAGCAACGATCAAGAAAGATTATGTTTGAAGTCAAGCAACATTTATAATAAGAGCTAGGTTTTCGAAGCCTAAATGACACGTGAAAAAAACAAAAAGAGAGTGTACGCCTAGTTCCAAAATAAGCAGAACAATGTAGTCCTGAGTCATTCTTACTTGTCCATTATCAGGAAGTAAATCCGCTGTGATCATGTTCAATGTAGTGGTTTTGCCAGCACCGTTTGGTCCAAGTAGGCCAAAAATCTCACCACGATTTACCAGTATATTGATGTCGTTTACAACTTGTTTATCACCAAACTTTTTCTTTAAGCCCTATGTGATATTTAGACAACTGAAGATTAATTATAGCTAGTTAACTAAGCTTTCTTCGAGGATATCAAATTCTTAGATGCAAACAAATGTCAGAGCAAATCCCTAAAATTCAAATCCACCTCACAGCAAACCCCGAATTACAATCAACCAATCAGCACAAAGCCGGCGTGGTCACATGTTACCCTCTTAAATAATACAAGAATTAATTATATTTGTTCGGGTGAGTGAAGCCATTCTGCCTAAAACAAAAGTTTTGTCGATATTGACCATGTGAGCAATAGAACAATAGAATTAACCAATCAAAAAACGCGGTCAGAATTTTGACCGCAGAAAAATCGTTTGAGACTCAGCGTAATATTTTCCACATTAACTATTTCGAATTCCTGGTGGTGAGAAAAATTATGCTGGGTCTCCTGGCTAGATTAATTAGCGATAAGGAAATTTTAAAAGAATTCAATTTGGAGGGTGGCAACAGCTTTAAAGGTTTACAACTTTAAAAGATATGGAAAGGGGGGAAAATTCCAGAAAAAACCATATAAAAAAACACTTCATGTTTTCGGACATTTTGACAGATTAGAAAATAGTAGGTTAGTACTGACCAAGCCGTTCTCAACATACACATTGATTGGTCTCTTCTAATAAAGAAACTCATGTCAGGGTAAACAAATTTAGGATAATTTGTCAGAAATTAATATTTCGAACCACAGAAGATTTTAGGAGGGTGGCTTTGTATTCGTTAGGTTTTTAGGATATTTTAGATGTGGCAAGCCTATTTTTCGATACTAAAGGAAATACAGGAAATACTGAAAGGTGACGCAGCACTGGCGTGAGAAGTACATCGTTTCCTTATGAGATTTATCACTGTAAAAAACACTTGGCTCGAAAGCATAGAAGCTTATATCCGAAGAATTTAAGCCTGAAACCTGTTGGGATCCATGAGATATTTCAATACGGCTGATTCTCAGTTAGACACGCAATAGACAGCCAGAAGAGCTTCTTTACAGCTTTATGTCTCTCAATAAAATTCTTTAGAAGTGGTTAAACACGAATCACAGCATTTCTTCAGCGATCTAACAAAGTAGATATTTTCTCACCTGCGCAATAACAGACGTTTCATTCATTTGGCTTTCCAAAATACTGTTTATCACTTTCTCCTTTTCCTCTCTCACGTCTTCGTTCACCTCTGCGTTGGAGTGCTTCGTGGAGCGGCGTGTCGACTTCTTTTTTTTACATTTCAAAACGCTAAGAAGAAAAGTTTTCTTTCTTAATAAGCTTCAGTCAAATAATTGATTAATAACTGGAAAACAAATCCTTTCTTTTTACACTCCGTTGGATTCTCGGCCTTTATTAACCAGATTAAAATCCAAGAAACTTAGGGTGGCGTACTAATGAAATAATGTTTTAATTGACACAATTCACTTTCTCCTCTTCAGAAAGCATTTCTCACAGAACCACGCTCAATCTCTTGGAAGAAAGCAAGGGGATTTATCGCCAGTAAATTTCACATAACTTGCAATATCTATAGATTCTAAATATCCGTAGATTCTTAAACAATGGTTGGAGTATTTTATAGTAAAACGACAGAAAAAATCCAAGTTTTTTGTTATATTCAAGAAATCACGAAAATAAAACGCATTCAACGAAAATAACACGCCATTCAACGAAAATAACGCGCCATTCAACGAAAATAACACACCATTTAACGAAAATAACACGCCATTCAACGACAATAACACAACATTCAACGGAAATACACACGCCATTCAACGAAAAAAACACACCATTCAACGAAAATAACACGCCATTCAACGAAAATAACACGCCATTCAACGAAAATAACACGCCATTCAACGACAATAACACGCCATTCAACGAAAATAACACACCATTTAACGAAAAAAACACACCATTCAACGACAATAACACGCTATTCAACGAAAATGACACGCCATTCAACGAAAATACACGCCATTCAATGAAAATAACACGCCATTTAACGAAAATAACACCCCATTCAACGAAAGAAACACACCATTAAACGACAATAACACGCCATTCAACGAAAATAACACGCCATAAATACTTACCGGCAAGTCGATTTTGGAAACAAGGAAAGCGGAAATATCAATATACCACCAGACTTGTAACAATCAATCGCGTAAGCAGCCCACGAAAACACAATAAGATGGATGAACGTCTACCCGGGAAAGAAAGCTAAAAGTCATTAGATGCAACCATGCAAAATGCTTCACTGATCAGCATAGGTGAAAATCACTTACAAATAAATACACAGCCGGAAGGGCGTTGTTTGAATACCAATCAAAATACTTAGATGCTGGAATATTATCGATGTCGGTTTTTTGTTGCAAGATTGATTCGACACGATATACCTGGACATGAAACAATATCAAAACATTATCATATGGTTAGAGTTTTTCTCACACTGTGATTGGCTAATCTACACGAAATATATGCTATATTTTTGTTTTCTACCGAGAAACGAGTGCAATTTTTACTTATTTTTAAATTCTAGAGTGCAAAAAGCTGATATCAAAACACTATAACTGTTGATAATATGACATAATATTTACTGTTACATCACAGTGCTGAAGTAATGGAATATTTCTGAATTTTTTGACAATATTTCGGATTTTCCAGACAGACTGGACAATTTGATGCTGTGAAAACAAAAGCTTTAGGTCCTTTAAACGTTTATTTGAACGTTTATTTTCGTTTTGAACGAACCTGGACTAAAAATAACTTTTTTATGTAAAAAAAGAGAACAAAAAAGCTCTTTACGGTTTTAATCAATCAAAGAATTACCCCTCGAAGAATTGTCCCGTCAGTCAACTGTCCCTGGAATAACTTCACTTCGGAATAATCTGAATATTCTAAGGAATTACGGCCACACAGTTCTTAAAATGAAGTTCTTATCCGAGGAAGTAATCTTGTACAGTGCATGAAGATTTACTATATAGTTTGTAAATTTCCCTTCCAAAATCTCTAAATTTTGGTATAAATAGTTTCTTTTAGTCTTCTGCATATAGCGTCCCACTTGAAGAGGAAAGATAAGAGTCCATGCATTTGGATTTGGACAAAAACGGTATTTTCATTAATTGTGGAAAATTGATACTTGTCTAAAAAAAAAGCGATAATATTTGAGGGCATTTTAAGGTGATGTCACGAGGGAAAAAATATTTTTGCTGTACTCATGGAACATTTTTATGCATGTTGAAAATAAAAAATGCGACTAACCAAATAATTGCGGGCATTTGAGCAGAAAGTTGTTGAGAAAGAGACCTGCGGAGGAGATTTGAGGAGTTTTTACAAAACTGGGGAGAATTGAGATATTTTCAAGAGGCATGCCAATTCTGTCAACATAAACAACCAGTGTTACAAAAAAAATAAAAAAGGATCTGTTCCACTTCCTTCAAATAACCTGTCCACTTGAAACACACCTACCCTAGCAATGTAATAGAGTCCAGTCAAAAGAGTGGAAGGTGGATCGAGTGCAGACACGACCATGGCAATAACAGCATGTAAGGGTTTCCCATCTATTGCACCAGATGTCATATCAATAGTTGTTATGATGTAATATGGAATAATTGCAATCTAAAATAGAATTGGAAGAGGGTAAAATATTACCCTCAAAGTCATACAGATATATAGAGAAAATAAATCAAAAGAATTCTAATTTCCTATTTTTTTTAATTTAGAATAAGGATACTACCTAGATTCTAAAACTACGTTCAATCATATTAAACAAAAACAAATTCGAGAAAGGCAAATCAGAAATTTGCATATGCAACAGTTTAGATATTGTGTGGTGCACAATATTTAAAAAAAGATACTATAAGGGGATTATTTCCTAACATGACATTGTTGAGAAAGATTCTGTTCACATACCATATTAATTATCGTTGGCATTGCATTTTGAGTTGTTTCCCATTTTGTGAACATGAATGACAAGGTGTAGGAGAAGAACAAGTTTGCAGGGATGTACAGCAACAGTAAAAGAAAGATGGCGCCCATTGCATTGGCCATGTTGAATGAATGTATGTTCATAGCAGGTATTACAATAAAAAGTATGACGATGGGAATGACGTAAAACAGCATATCTCCTGCCAGGATTTGTAACCAATACATTAAACGACTTGTGCCAGAAACACGCAATTGATGGCGTATACCAAGCTAAAAGAAATATTGCTGAAACTCAAAATAATATAGTAGCATGCAAATTGTAAAACCGGTGAAAATTTCTCCTCGCCAACCTGATCATGTCAGCCACAAATTTATAAAAAAAGGTTTAGGGTGGCAGTAACTCTGTTCTAGCCTTTCAAACAGATAGATTTTTTAATATAGTATTATAGCTATAAAATCGTGAAGTGTGTTAAAACAGAAGAAATATGGATATATAGTCTGAAAATAACCTTTCGTAACTAATTATGTAAAAAAACATTTTTTGATTTTTAAAAGGGTTACTGTCACCTTAAAAAAATGATTTCAAAGTTAAAAATTTTTTTTTTTTAGAATTTCCTGGTTTCTAGAAAGCTTGAGATTTATCGATAAAAGGTGAATTGGGAGCATTTTTGTAACAGACCTGATCCTCACTAGACGGACAAATGCAATATGTGGTATCACCATAGAGTAACAACTGATTCACCATGGAGAAAGTAACACGAACTATGGCACCACAACTTACCATTTTACACAGTAAAATAACAGAAGAATGTGTTAATTGAAAATCGCTTCAAATTTCTAACCTGACGTGTCATGACTACGTACACAGTGAAGCCACCCAACATTGTGACAAAGCACAGACCAATCAGCATCACTGCAGCTTGACCAGCTCCGTCGTACACCCAGCGAGCCTCTCGAGATTTAAAACGCTTGTTGTAGACAGATATTGATATTTTTTCATCTACTGTGATACCTTTTTTGTTTGCCATTAGATGATACATTGCATTGCTGATTGTGTTTATGCCAACAGGAAGTGAATTGACATGTGTGTCATTGAAATTCACAATGTAATCAATCTGGAAGTGGAAGTCAGTTTAGGTGAAGTTATTTTCTGAAGTCATGGTAAAACAGAGGTCTTCTCACATCATTATGCATGATGATACAAAAGATTTATGTAATAATAATAGGGATTTAAAATACCTTAGTTATAGCTACAATATCAGCGACATTTGAAAAAACAATGCTAATAAAATGTTTAGGGTCATTTCTACTTTGATTTCTAACAAGACACTTTTTTGCTTAAAGTTAAGTTTCACAAAAAAAACTAAGTTATACACACACAACACACCTGTCCAGTGCTTCCAACATTCAGTACGTCAATGGCAACAGCATGAGGAGCTAACTTTATCAGATCCCACGTTGACATGTTTTTATTTTGCACATCAATTTCAGAGAAGGATTTATTTAGTATTTCAGAAACTAAAAAAATCAGGGAAATTAGAAGGATACAGTGGCTTGTATTTGCAGAAAATGTACTCCGGAAATTTTATTCTCAAAAGAACGACTGATGTAAATATATGATTAATTGCTACAGAGACATCATCAACAGACTTTGTATGTAGTATCAGTTCAGATGTATTGTCAATCTATTTGCTTTATTTTGAAAATACAAAAAAGACATGGTAATTTTAGAATTAGCGCAATTTCCAGTGCATGAGCAATTCCTTTTGTGTGTAATAAACTAATTTTGCGCATACTTCAAATTTGTGTTAATTTAAAAAAGTAAATACCTCTAGAATAATAGCTGTCGTCTGTCTGTTTATCTGTCTGTTATGGAAACACAAAATGCGACATATAAAGGACGGGCGACCCCGTTAAATTTCCACAGGTTGAAGACTAATACATGCATAATTCACTATGAACTAGGTCTATTCCTGAAACGATTCTACTAGGAAAATCTTTTATCATGAACCTAAGAAAATTTAAAAACCTACTTGTGTTATTGTGTGCTTTTAACTTCCAAAGTAAATCTGATGCATCTGATGGAGGGTTGGAGCCTTGTTTCAAATACATCGAAGGAGGTAACTTAACAGAGCTGACATCATCAATCGATCCTTTGGTGACATTTCGAAAAAGTACTAAACCAACAACCAGTAGGATAGGAGGAATAATAGCTTGAAACACAATCTTCATTGGGCTGCGTATTGACAATTTCCAGCGAATCTAGGAAAGTACATATACCACATTGTAATGAAAAAAGTGTGTGCAAGTCAAAACAATATTGACATTAAGACTTTAACTACAACTAGCCAATGAACTTGTGTATACTAAATCTGAGTCCATGACTAAAGTATATTTTTTCTTTAAAAAATATTTTTTTAATAAGACTGGAAATATGTTTAACTATTACTTCACTTTACCCTTTTTGCCTATAAATTGTTATGCTTGAAACAATGTTAGCAGGTTTCCATTAAGGGTTTAAAAAAAAAAAATTTGTACCAGCTTACAAGTTTAAGATAGGATATAAATAATAAGAGCATTTTGGATATAAAAACACCAGTGGTAAAAACAACAGTTCACTAAAGTTCCAAACGCAAATATATATTCTTCATGTAATGTAAAGGTGGGTTCACAGTCATTCGTCGTAGTCGTTCGAAAAAGGAGAATCTATTCGTTGCGAATGAAAGAATGCAGTTCACACTAGCGCGAAGAATTAGATTGCAGATAACAAACGAGACATTGATTTTTAGTTTGGGACAACCAGTTAGTTTACTTTACTCCATTTTAGCACATTGTAGCCCTTTTTCAATTTATCATACTTAATATTATATTCAATAACAAGATATTCATTGTTTACATTAAATATTGGACACAAAGAGTTAAACTTTTCTTTCTCATCAACTTTGTTTTCATTTTGAAATTCCAAACCTCGTTTTGAAATTGCATTTCGAAATCTGATTGGTTGATAAATTCCCAATCGCCGTGGTAGTTGAACTTATTCCAACTACTGCGACGAATACTGGCGAATGAGAGAAAATTACGTAGTATGCTAAAAATAAATATTGCGCATGTGCAGATTCATGGTCGCTTATTCGTGCGACTACGGCAAATGAAGTGTGAACCCGCCTTAATGTTCATGTAAAGATGAACTACCTCAAGCAGTGCCATAAATTGTACCCACAAAGATACATCTGTTCTTTTAGAGGTACTATCAAGGGTGGTTGGATTTAATTCCAGGTTCGAGCTATACAAATCACCAACACTTCCAGAAACTTTAAGCCCATTGTTGACTGTTAGATGCGTGTGTTCATTCATTGCTATTGGGTGGGCCTGTGAATTTTCAATTGTATTTGCTTCCTCTTCTTCTTCGCTGGGTTCTTCTAGCTTCAAGAATACTTCCTCTAACGTGGTAATCGACACACCGTAACTAGTAATTCCTAACTTTGTAACTGAAAAAAGGTTGTCGGCTTCCTTTGACTCCTCGAAATGATTAAATAATTCTGAAATTAGAAAATAATTATCAAAACAGTTGCAGAGATAATCCATTTCACGAAAACGGTATTGCGGACTTGAAATAACTGTCAGATATATAAAACAATGACCAGCCCAAAAACAGGAAATGACCAACAAGAGACTTTTCACAAAAAACATTATGATGACCGACATTGAATCAAAACTAGAACAAGATTTTAAAAATCTCTTAAAAATAAATGCTACTCCCATGTGTATCTGTTTGTGAACTTTGCAGAAAAGATGATACTTCTCATTTGTTATCTGAAAAATTAGCTCTTCCTTGATGTTAATACATTAAAAATGTGAATAACTAAAGGCCATGGGGAGCTGAAATTGAGCTGCTGATGATTGATGGCATCATCAAAAGCATTTGAACCCCAATATCTCCTTAACCGTTCTTTGGAAGGACATAATCATATAATTTTATTTTGATCAGTGTTTGAAGGTTTACATGTTTGTCATAAACAAAAAGAAATTACGAATCATTTTTTTTTGTTATTTGTCCTTCATCAGAATTCCTAATATGTGTGGCAGAAGAACAACTTAACAGATATGAGGTATTGGTACAGAATAAATGTCTTTGCACCTATATTTGTTATTGCTTTTTCTATAAAATAACTTCTCTCAAACATAAGCCAAGCGTAAATATTAAAGACAGACAAAAATTTCATTGGCTAAACTCAAGTGGCTATATTGTCAAGATTGAGAGTCCCTGGGCCCATCTTGTGACTTTATAGAAGGTCTTATTGGGTGTTTTTAGATTAATGTAAAAGAATTAGAAAATATTTTAAGCCAAAATGAGCTTTTCATTATTATTTAAGGCCATATTTTATGATACGGAATGAATAGGGCCACGCATTGGTTTTATTAGTGATCAAAGGATACCCCAGCTAAAGGTTTGGGGATATTAGTTTTCACCAGATACTCAATAATCTTGTTATTTAATGAAAATGGTGTGACTTCAAACTGCTTTTTATTTTATTTTATTTTTCCAGTACTCTTGTATGTATTAAATATTTAGTAATTTTTCATAGCCTCGTTTTTGTGTCTGATTACAACACTATATTAATACACATACCAGGAAATTTATTGACTTCTGCTAATGGAAGTCGGAAAGCCAGTTCTTTTCCATGATGACGTGATATTTCAGCAGTGGGAATAACTTCTTTAACTGTGTTTTGTATAGCTAGAATGTCTGCATTCTTTTCAAGAACCATTCTTTAAAAGAAAACAAATATTTATAAGAGTTGATATTTTAAAACTAAGTTTTGTTTATTTCTATAAAAATACGGAGACTGTGTGTGTGTGTCTGTCTGTAACAGGCAAAGTCGATGTGTTCATTTTCCTTTGATGTAGCCGAAAATATTACATGTTTTTTTTACCAGAACAACCAAAATTTCAACAAGGCTGATCATTAATTCTAATTTTCTATTGTTCTAAACAGCCAAGTGTTGGCAGCCAAGTGTGACCTTGTAGTTGGAAAGTGGCCTTGTGGAGTTTGCAGGAAAGGGGTTGGTAGTAACTCAATTTTTTGTCAGACTTGCAAGCATTGGGTACATAAGAAGTGCAGTAGTATTAGTGGAAGGTTAAGAGCTGACATTCAGTTTGTATGCAAGCGTTGCAAAGGTGAGATTATAGAGAATGAAGTATTTCCAGCTTTAATGATGTACAACAGTGGCTCGTTAGAGATAGTTGAGAACTTCTGTTACTTAGGTGATATGTTGGGCAGTGAAGGGGGTGTTGGAAGAAGTGTTACTTGCAGGATAGGTTCTGCTTGGAAAAAGTTCAGAGAGTTACTTCCTTTGTTGACTAGCAGAGTCCTGTCAATTGAGGTAAAAGGTAGGTTGTATGAGGCCTGTGTAAGAAGTGTTATGTTGTACGGTAGTGAGACATGGGCAGTGAAGCAGGAAGATCTTGACCGTTTAGAAAGGAATGATATGAGAATGGTTAGGTGGATGTGTAACGCCAGTCTGAGAGACAGAAAGAGTTCAGATGAGCTAAGAAGCAGGCTAAGTCTCCGTAGAATTAAAGATGTTATCCAGATAAAAAGATTGAATTGGCTGGGGCACTTGGAAAGAATGGAGGAGGATAATTGGGTAAGAAAGTGTAGAGACTTGATAGTTCCTGGGGCAAAGCCCAGAGGCAGACCGAGAAAGACTTGGCAGGAGGTTATAAGGACAGACTTGATACAGAGGAAGTTGAGTTTAGATCTAACACAGTCTAGATCAGATTGGAAGAGGGTCATTAATATACCCCGTCCAACCCATGCTAGCATGGAAAACGGACGTTAAGCCGAGAATGATGATGATGATAAACAAATGGCCCATTGTTTTTAACCTAACATCTCAGACTGATAATCTTATAAAGCATATTCTTATAAATAAAAAAAGCGTGTACGTCTTTTTGCCGATAAAAGCCACAAGTTTTTGTTTGTTTACATTTTAAATCATGTGATCGATATAAAACAATTTTATTTGCTAAAAAAAAACAAAAAACATGTGATCGAAATAAAGTAATTCTATTCGTCAGAAAATCCAAGTTTCCCTCGACAACCACGAATTCTTCATAAACACTCACCCCAAATGATAACCCACACCAAATCTTGATTTCAGGAAAAGAGAGGTTCCAGCACAGCGGATTTTACCTTTTGTCATTATGGCTTTATAATCTGAAAAGAAATTTCAAAACTACAATGAAAGTATTATATTAAAATTGAACTAAATTCATCAAAAGCATTTCTCCTTCCTAAAAATTTGGCAATGAAGAAGTAAAAAACAAACTTCATAACAGTTTAAAATTTAACATGCATGCTAAACACACAGCAAATGTGTGAAGGTTAATGTGACTTTCCATGGGAATACTAACAAAGCAGCATTATAACAGCACTATATTACTACACAGAACAAAAAAATAAACTTATGTGTCTCCACCAGAGTAAATCAATCAATATATATATTTCTGTTGCTTCATAGTATTAACGAATATTTCAGGGAATTATGTGTCCGCTATATTATGCTATTATCCATATCGGCAGTGATAATTTTAATGTTTTTATATATAATTATTATTACATTATGATTATTGCTAAATATAGCTATATGATAATAATAGTTTGTTTCCCGGAATCATCACATATTTTGATTACAAAATTAATTTTTTAATATGCTACCTGCTAAAATATCAGCTTCATCCATAAAATGTGTCGTCAAAAATATAACCCTGCCATTTCTTCTGGATTGCAGCAAAGACCAAATCTGGCGACGAGAAGACGGGTCCATTCCACTTGTTGGTTCATCCAAAAACACAATCTAAACATCACACCAATGAGCCATAGTTTTTATACACCTATGTAGACCTTATTTGAGATACATCGAGAAAATAAGCGTTTAGTATTAACCACGCAAACAGTAAGTAAATGGAATGCATCATATGCCCTCTAATAAACACCACCCTTTGATACAAGCTCTCCTCCAACAAATTCAATATTGAAATACTGCGTTACACATTATAAGAACAGTTTTACACTTGCAGTTTTTACTAAAAACAGTAATGAAGATAGTGACATACAAAAAGTAAAGTTTAAAAACAACAGATTGTTTACACATTACTTACATTGCTGTATTTTTTTATTCACTGTATATATTTGAAATAATTCATTCACGCCCTTCTGTAGACTCCTAAACTTTTTTTAACATTGTAGCCTTATTATATTTACTTATTATATTTATTCATTATATTTACTTCAATATAGTATATATTAAATATACTTGCATTAGCCCTAGACTAAATTTGGTCAGATTAATTTGATCATTATTCCATATTGATAAACACACATGCATAATACTAACTTTACCTTTGGATTACCAATCAAAGCAATACCAACACACAATTTTCGTTTTTGTCCACCACTCAAATCTTTCGAGAGTGTTGTTGCGTGCCCATGCAAATCAATATCTTTTAGCAAAGAATCAACCTAAAGGATGTTAAACACTCAACATTGTAAAAAGCTTACAAACTAATCAACAGAATTAACAGGTGAAGTGTTTTAATTTTATCTTATTTAAAAGATTTTATGTCATATTTGCACCCACATATTGCAAACCCAACACCCCATTTCAAGATAATTTGACAATTAATAATAATAAAAACTGTCAAAATTACGTATATAAGCACCTATATATTTGCAACTGAGTTTTTATAAAACACATTATTAGTTGGACTGTGTGTCAAATTCAAACAGACTGTGTGGTCGTGTATAGAATCAGACAACAACGAAAACACAGGAACGATAAAACGCACAATAAAACTTACAATTTGGTCAATTTCGTTAGGAGGGAGTCCTTTGATGCCAGCATATATTTTCAAGTGTTCTCTTGCATTTAGTTGCTCAAATATGATATTTTGTTGAGGACATAATCCTAAAAACCAGTAAATGTGTTTATATATAATATGATTTTGTGATAGGCCTTTGAAAGATATCGGTGCAAACTAGTTCTACTAGTGCGTCATATGGCGTAGTAAATAGACAATGATGTATGTTAAGTATACTGTGTAATGTTGGTACAAAAAGTTTTGTACTACTTTAAGAATTCAAATTTTTATTTATTCCACTACTCACAATTACATACGTCACAGTTGGTAACATTTAACATCAATGTTAATCCTGTGCAGTCCTTATGAAGACTATACAATACAATTTAATAAAGAGGAATAAAAAATCTCTGAATTTCTATAAAATATATATATAATGACTCTATCCAATGACAATTAACAAAAAAAAGTTTGAAAAATAACGACATTAAACATGAATTGTTACTAGTTTCAAAATTTTTTGCGATAGTTCACACTCTCACTTCTTTCTCCATTTCTCCATATTGCCGTGCAATAACATAACAATAAATGTTCTGTTACATTAGAACAAATATTACCAATTATTTGTCGAATGTCATCCATCTCTTCTGACTGACATATGCTTAATCCATACATATCTGCATTACCTTCTGTCGGTACCAACATACCAGTCAAAGTAGATATCAAAGTACTTTTCCCAGCGCCGTTATGACCAAGTAGAGCTGTTATCTGCCCTTCAAAAATATCAAGCGTTACTCCATCCAGAGCTCGCACATCTGGTTTCTTATTGCCTTGCTTAAAAACTTTACGAAGATTTTTTATGCTAGAAAATAAAAAAAATCAATCAAAGAAATGTAGAATTTAATGAAAACTCAAAATGTTAGGTATGGATGAATATCACACAAGTCTTGTGTTAAATAATTACCTGATAACTTTGTCTCCAAGAAGTTCTTCAGGAATTTCTTCAATATCTCCCTGTATTGAACTTTCCTTTATAGAGCCAGAACGTATCAAAGAAGTCTGTCTCTTAATAGTGTGATCTTTTTTACCAAATACATTTTTCCAGTATGACGGTAAAAAGGGAAATAATGGATGTTTTGCTTTGCCATATTCACCAGGAAAGACAGCATCCAAATACATTGCCAGAAAGAGGTATAAAAATATGTCAATAAATATCATTATAATTGCATTACTAGCTGGAAAATCACCTTTTGATGCAAGATTGGAAAAGGTCAATGGATTTTTACTATCAAGCCCCTAATAAAAGAAAAAACAACATTGTAAAACATAATAGAGGGAGATAATTATTATGCAAAAACAAGAAAAATTGTCATTGTAATATTTAACCCTAATTTCATGTTCCAAAACAATTTTGGGCTATTTCTTTTGTATCGAGACTCAAATCTGCTTTAACTGCTTCACGTAATGCTGTGACCAAAAAACAACATGGATGCAAATACAGGGACACCAAAATTTGTTGCATAGTTTAAGATATATGCTTAGTTTTTTTGCATAATTATGATACCAAAGTAGATTTACCTTCTGTTCTGCAAAGTATTAAATTCAGTTTCATTTACAAAGTACTTATAATTCAATTTTTCCATAACTAGTTTAGATTCCCTGTGCTTTTTTATTAATTCGAATTATTAAGATTCTTACTGCAAATCAACAAACAAAAGACGTGACTACAAAAATAGGTTTTTGGAGCAAGAAAGTTTTAACCGTGGTAAGTTCTACCATTAATTCTGCTCAAAGTGAACTGCTTTTTTAGGAGTTTATCCAGATTCGATTCTGACTGCCCCATATTAAAAAAAAGGCAAATCAAGGCAGCATCAAGCCGAATATTGTGTACTAAAGAAATAGCGCCTAAAATTTAATTTAATTTACGTATCTAAAAAAAATGATTACATTCATGATTATATACATTTCTTTTAAGTTGTAGAAAATACTTTTTCATTATTGGCAAAGTTTAGTATGCCAGTTGCATACAACATATTGTGAAAAAGAGACATGGTGAAAATGATGTGAAACAGTAAAATTTGATCTTCTTCTAATTTGGTAGGTAGCAAAATCACAAAAACAGATAGCTAAAAAAAAACACTTTTTCTACTGACAAGAAAAAAAAGGAACACACAAGAAAAAAAAATTTGGAGCAATTATTTACTTCATTTTATTTTAATCTATAAAATGTTATCCTATAGACTGTATAAAAACCCAGTTTGTTGATAGATGCACACACCCTGTCTGCGATAGATGCACACACCCTGTCTGCATAAAAATTATTGATCCAAAAATAAAAATAATGAAATAATGAAAAACTTACTGCAGTTAGACTCAAACTCAAAGCGACTGGTGAAAGGAGACAAGTCAACCATTTTACAGCATTTGATGTGTCGAGATAGATATGCAACAACGATAACAAACTTAACAATATTGTACCAAGTGAGCCAGCCATCCCTGCAGTTTTTGCTTTCTTGAAGAAGATGGTGAACAGAAAAGATAGGGTAATGATTGATAGTCCAAACAAAAACAAGATCAAAAAGATGATGACGTATTGGCTGTCTCCATATATCTTCGCAGCTGGACAAAAAAAAGATTATGAAAATGACTTGAAAGATAATCACATACACATTTTTTAAAAGTCAAATAAAAATAGTACTGTGGTAGTGTGGATGACATTTCAAGGCTCCATTTAAGAAACAAATAACCACTTGTACACCAAAAAATTGTTACTATAGAATTGTAAACACCATATTCTTCATAGATTGCATCAGCTTTAAAGCAAATCTTCTTGTTTTATAGGATTTCACCAAACTTAATACAAATATTTTAACTAGTACTGCACAAAGACCACATAATTTATGAAAGGCAATCTTGAAAACACTACATGACATTTAAAATTGGTACAATTCCTACAAGGTGAAGTGAAAATTATGCATAAGTAACCTGAAGAAATAATGGTGGTCAGTATGCAACCAATTAAGATAACAACAGCATAGGTTATGAACCACGATAACCAAAATGTTGTCATGTTGAGCCCCATGATTTTCATTGACTCCTTAATTTTATTTTCCTGCAAAATATAAAAAAAAATTACCGAAGTGTATTATTCAATACAAGTTTGCTTTCAGATATTAAAAAAGGCAAAAAAAGATACAATAAATAAAAATGATAAAGAAGATCAATGTATTCTACCTTCTCGGTTACAATGTTGGTTAAGAGAAAGAGAATGTATGGAGCAAATGCAATGTTCATATATATCATCACAACATTTTTCAAGTAGTCCTGAGGTGGATCGTATTTCCTTTTAGGGAACATCTTCATACCAATGTTAATGGGAGAAGATACGGATTGATTCGTAACAATCTAGTATGTTAAAACAGTGGATTACTTTTTAGATGCCTTTAAAGCAAGTCTCATTGTAAATAATTATTAATTTACATTAAAATTACACTTAAATGGGATATATACTCTATGTTGCTTTTTTATAGTTTAGGAAGAGAGTACGAAGGAATCATTGTGAGATAGTTAAAAATTGTGAGAAATTTTAAGGAACCTCAAAATTTCACTTTTTCAATGCCAAACATTTTTCTAATTTGTTAGCTGGACATCACAATGCATATCAGGGTTCGAATTAGAAAAGTAAAGTTGGTTTGCAAAAATTTCGGCACTCTGTAACGAAGTAAACCACCATCCAGATGTGGCCTGGGAACACCGTAGAACAATTAACATTGGCTTGTTCATTAGTAGCTACTTGTTTTTCGAAGAGAATTTGTATTTTTTGTGACCTGCGAGCTTTACTTTTTCCTGCGTATTATTTTTTATGTTGGAGGCAAGTGGGGGACGTTTAAAGCCTGCATATTTTTCTCTGTGTGCTTAAATTGTGGTTATCATCAAAGACAACCATCTGGATAAAATGTATTGTATCTGATTAAAAAATATATTAGGATATTTCATGGAAAAACTATTATACAGGAATAAAGCCAAAAGATTTTTATATTTAAAAATGGCCAAAAAAAGGAACTCAACTTTCTTGTTACAAAATGTGTTTGCAGCCAAATTTGTTTTTTCAACATTTTTACAACACAGGACAAAATGTGGTTACTTTGGGTTAAAAAAACAAAAAGGAGGCAATTTTGAACATACCTGAATAAAATGTACATCAATTATTGCTTGTAGTGACGAAAAACCAGTATTGACATAGGATCCAGCTGGGCAAACTGTAGGTGAATGAATATTCCAAGGTTTTCGACATTTTCCTAAAATGGTTGTATATTAAGTATTTAATTATGTTGCTATTTAATGCTGGTTCAAAAAAAACCAAAAAGATATTTTAGCAATTAACTTTTAAGCCATGGAAAAACTCGTTTTTCGTCAAAATGTGTAAACAGATAAACAAAAAATCATGTAAATGGAAAAAGTAACATGCTTTTGAATTTGAAGTTTATACATATATATATAGGAAAAAAATGTTTTGAAATTAATTTGTGTGTATTGCCTTTCATGTTTTTATTAATTATTAATAAATACATGGTTGTATATGTTTGTGTGTATTGCCTTTCCAAAGATACTTTTCTTGAAACAAAAGCAAGTTTCATAACTGACCTATTTCTCAGCGTTACTAATCAAACAAAATTTAAAATTTCTTTAATTGTCTATACACTGCATATTTTTATTGTATGAAATATAAAATTGTCAATTTTTTTCAATGTTCTTTTCATCATTATTAACTTTGTCGCAACAAAGAAAAAATTAAATTTAAAACAAGATTTCCAAACTAACTTGACGATTACACGGTACCAAATCAAGTAGAAAAAGTCATCAAAAGATGTCATATAGTACATGGAATAAAATGTGTTTTTTGCCTACAGATAAATATAGTAGCCACACAAAACCTGGGCATAACTGATATCTAAAATCTAAAATAACTAACCTTCATCGGTATCTTTTACTGACGCATCTGCCATCAAATTAAATGGTGTTTTGATTGTATAACTTAATTCATGGGAACTGGTATTGTATTCAAATAGAATTCCAGTTGAGAAATTCTTTTTATCTTTGTCATGTTTGTAAAAATCATCCATTTTATCCTCAGAATCAAATTCATAAAAGGTAAGGTTAGTTTCTGATTGCACACTCCTGACCAAATCATCCACAAACTTACCACCTAAAAACAAGTTATATAAATCATTAAGGTTCATAGAAAATAATAATAATAATAATAATAATAATAATAACTGTATACACTACAAAATGTTCACATTTCTTTTTTTCTTATTCACACTGGTCTCCATGTTATTACTAATTCATTAATCAAAGAACTGCTACATACACATACACCAATGTGACAAAGAATATCACATCTCCATTAGACCAGTGGCTCATATATAGGTATTTAAAGCAAATGAAGTTGAGCAAAAGCAGTTAATAAAGAAGAAATATGGAAATAACGTGATAAAAATATAATACCTGTTTTTTTGACAAAGCCAATCTTCATTGCTTTATCATTCACCTTAAATAATATTTGCTCAGACTCAGTAACTGCTTTCTCAGTATCGTGAGGCGTAGTCTTTTTAATGATAACAAGTAACATCACAAAATACAAAACAATTAATATTTCCATGACAGTCTGTCTTTTATTGCGTATTTTGAATAAAAAGTTTTTGTACAACATGTAATACAATTGGCGCATAAACAGCCCCATTTTGCTTGTATTCTGTACAGCTATGTAATTATTTGATTTGTACACAGTAAATTTGTCATGCATCAATATTGTAACTTAATTCTACAAAGAAAAAAGAAGGAAATTAGAAGACTGTATACATGTACTGTATATACATATACATATACATGACTGTATATATGTAATACGCAAAGAAAATATTTCAAGCACTTTCCACCATTGTTGATCAACTCCTAAAATCCACAAGTAAAGTAAGTAAAGGGTAGACCATGCCCTTCGTTGTCGTAAGATAATAAAACACTAATGAATACACAACACAGACTGCTACAAAAAGCCAGAAAAATGAAAAGCGAAAATTATTGGTCCTGTTATAAAAGGATGAAAAACCTACGTAACAACAAAGTAACGTAGGCCAAGAAAAAATATCATAAGTACCTGCCAAAAGAAAATAAACACAATCCAGCGAAATTCTGGCAGTGCACTTCAAAAACTCTTAAACCTGTACCGACAGCCACAGCAAGAAAGAAGTATTGTCACTCTAAGTTCCCAAAACTAAATTAAAATTTGCTATTTTTCTCCATGGGTACAACACTTCGCAATGGACTACCAATATATATATATTAGGAAAAGAAAAAATTATATATATATATTTAGAAAAGAAGTTTAGTTTTTTAAATGAATTTTTAATATTTTGTTTTTTGTTTATGATAAATTGTTTTAATTTTTTTATACTTGCATCCTTTTTATATGTCAATATGTTAATATAATACTATTTTATTAAAACAGGACGTATTGTAATAGCAATATTTTTATATTGAAATACTTCATCTTGTATGACATAATAATAATGATAATAATAATAATAAATGGCCACCCCTGTCACTAGGAAAGGCATATTTCGCAAAACTAATTCTTGCTGATAGACATTATAGTAATGTTGACATAAAACTCTGTGTGTTTGTGACTTATAAAACATTATAACTTTGAAACTACAACCAAAAATTATATATATATATATTTTTAAAATTTTTAAATGGATGTGGCAGGCTATCAATAAGGGGAAAGTGATCGCTATTCCAAGGACTCGCCCAATTCTAAGAAATAATAAACTAGCTGAGCCATTAATTGCTCTGCCAATTCCACAAAAAGTTTGTCTGGTTGAGCAATATCAATTAATCTGACATGGGAATCAATGTTATCTTTCTTATTATTTGTAGTAAATAAGGAATGAGGCAGTTAGGAACTAACAATTCTTTTTACTTTTAAAGATGATATAGCCTTTATGAAATCACAAGAAAGGAAATTTAAGTCGATTGCGCTGGGCAGAAAAACAAAGTTTTGTGATATGGCGTAATAATTACCCTCCCTCACTATATTCTATTTATTCAGGTCGCTCGCCCAGTCAAAATTATTGTAACCTTGAGTTATTTTCTTATTGTTAGGCTTGATGTGGCCTTTTCTAGGCAAAATTTTAAGGTTTTGTTAAAACAACAAACTCGCCCAAGTAGTAGATAGTGTTTGGGGTGACAGTTTTATTCTATTATACCATGCAAATAATTATGTGCTCTTCTTTGCTACTGACCAGTTTCACAGATGAAAAGGGTCCTATCAATTTAGGGATATATGAAATGGGGTATATATCAATTAAATAACTAGGAAAAAATAAATAAATAAATAAATATATAAATAAATAAATAAATAAAAAAACAATAAACAATAAACAAAACAAAAACTGAAAACAATTGGACACACATTTACACACACAGAACCAGCACATTGACACACAACACACGCACACATGACCCTAGTGTAATGACAAAAGTTTTAAACAATTGGCTTGAAATAAGCAGTTTAAGAAATAAGGAACTATTGTTGGGTATAAGATTGTAAAAAAAAATCAGTTAGTTTAATCCTTAAAGCATTAGATGATAAATCGAGGAAGGATAAGTTGAAATGTTGGATAAACTTGTTCCATGATCGAATGGATTGAAAGCGAATTGAATTTAAACTGTAGGATACCGTTTGAACAGAAGGAACACTTATGAGACCATTACTATATCCTCAAGTACCATAGTTAATAGAAAAATCAATACCAAAAGTTTTAATGACACAGAATGGAAGTGTGTTTAAGTATTTTTTTTAAGAAATAGGACATTATGAAGGTGGACATAATCAGGAAATTTTAAGATTTTTTAAGTTGGGAGAAAAGTGGATTAGCATGAGAATGAGGATGTGAAAAAGTAATAATACGTAAAGGCCTGTTTTTGAAGAGTTAGAATTGTATTAACTAAGGAAGAAATGGCCTGACCCCAAATCTGGCAACAATATGAAAGATGGGAATGAAAAAGTGCAAAATAAACTTGACGAAGAGTATTTCTGGTGACATAATGGCGCAGTTTAGATAAAATGGCATTAGCTCTTTTAAGTTTAGAATTAATTAGATTAATATGAGATCGCCAGGAAAGGTCGGAATCAAGTAAAATACCTAAATATTTAATCATGACACTAGAATTAATACGTTTACCATTAATCTTTAATTTAAAATTAAAATTGTGAGTAGATTTACGTCTAGGTTTAAATATGATGTATTCGGTTTTTGATGTGTTCATCAAAATTTTATTGGCGTTAAGCCAATAACACAATCGTTTAATATCGGACTGACATGCATGAAAAGAGGGGGGCGTTTATTAAATTTTTTACACTTCGTCTCTTTTGCAGTTTTTAAGGATACCTATAATATATATCTTCCCAACAGAACATAAAAGATATTCACATGTTTTAAAGAATGAACTATAAAAGGGAAAAACTAAATTTCCAACCTTAAACCTAAGATTTAGGAAAAAAGTAAGTATATAAGTAAGTATACTTTTACTATCGCCTCGAATAAACGCCCCTTATGAGGAAGGGGCGTCTATTATTAGAGGGGGCGTCTATTGGGGAGCGTTTATTTAAAAAAATGACTGAAAAGGAGGGGCGTCTATTCAAGGGGGCGTTTAATAGAAGGGGGGCGTTCATTACGGTATCTTCAATTTACTGTGACGCAAATACCAAAGTCAAAAGAGCACCACAGAAAAAATATGATTAAATAAGGTCACGCACGTGAAGAGGTGTATTTATAGCTATTATACCTCTATGGGCTCTAGGAACCCCTCTCGTGAGAGGGGTTCCTGTGTACGTACACAAGAGACCCGAGTTCCAATTTGGTGATTTCCCTGATTGGGATTAATTGGAATGCTGCTAAAGTTGCACTTAAACAGAGGCTAGTCATTCTCCCGCTTGCTTTTACTTTTGCTACAAAACCAAACATTCTTGTGTTGCCTTTGCATTGTTTTGTGTTTTGTTTTCGCATGTGTGCCCGCTCTGTCTCCCGTGTTTACATTTCTTCTTGCCCGTATACTCTCCCCGCATTTCCCTGGAACCGCACTGGAATCTGCATATTTTACTGTGGCTGATTAGTACATCTTGTCCCGTAACAGCGGCCGAACCTTTGAGATGTGCGGCCGAACGTCATAACACTCGGCCGAACGTTTTGATGTTCGGCCGCACATCCGCATCCGCAAGTCCGAATGTTTCAAATTATAAATGTTCGGCCGAATCTGGTCTGTATATTTACTTAGCTTTAAAAGTCAAGCCGGGTCTAAGTTTTTGTCACATTGGCTAGAATTAGTATCAACCCTTAGAATGCACACTTGTACCGTTGGGTAGCTCTTTTTATCCTCTTTCTAAAACAAGAGAAGCGCTCCTCACAACAATCTAGCCCGCACGGTGCTCCAACTGTGGTGCTGTTTTTCAGGATTTTCGACCGAATATTTCCACGTAAAAAAAGAAAATTAACTAACCAAAATTAACTTAGGTTAGGTAACAGTAGAGAAAGGTACCACCCTCGTCGCCAGGTCTTTTTGCCTTCTCTCATATCAAGAGAAGGCAGAAAACCCGGGACGGAGTGAGAAAGGTACAGGACGTCGTCAACGAGTTTTGGGGTTCGATGGAGGAAGGAGTTTTTTTGTGCGCACGAAAGTGGATAAAGAAAAAACCAATTAACTGGTAAAGGAATGTCGTCCTTTTAAATGAGGAAACAAATCTTCGCGAATTGCCAATCAAAAGAATAACTCGTGTATTTAGAGGTTAGTTAGGCGTGGCACGAACTGCAAGTGACCAATCTACAAACTGGTGTTATTGGTAGAAGCAATGGGAATGAGAGTTGGTGAATACCTATTTTGATTTTGTATCTTTTTCTTATTTTCGAAATTCTTTGACAACGACATGAAAACTCTTTCAACACTTATCCAATTCAAACAGAAATTATTAACTACTGACAATGAACTACAACAGTTAAATCGCACGACATCCGTATCTTCATTGCAAACCTTTTATAGAAGGTTTAGGGGCTTGGTGATAAGACTACTGCAGTCTTTTTCTTGTTCCTGCCATTTTTAACTACTCTAGCTGCACCTAAAAGGATATGCAATCACATATTTCTAGATTCTACAATATAACAGCTTTAGTTTTGTATTTTTTTTGCGAAAAATTGTAAATTCTTTAACGGCGAAATAACAACAATAATCATTTTAACAGTGCTATTAACCCCGCAAAAGTTTCGGGATTAATTCACGTGACGTCATCTATATACTGACAAAAATGGAAAAGTATTATTAACGAATCATTTGCAAATAAAGAAGTGTACCAATACCCTGTTTATTTCAAAGCATCAAAGGCTCGGGAGCTGTTGTTAAAAATTACACTGCCCTTTCTATTGGGATAAGGAAGAGAAAGCCTAGATTGGATAAAATTTACCCAGATGGGATAGAATTATGTTAGGTCGCACGTAAAAGTTAAGAAAATACCACATAGAATTCTACTAGAAAAATTTTTCCTTGCCTTCTTATATGCCACTCTGAGAACTCTACCCTTTAGACTTTATTTAGAACGGAAAGCCCTCCAAGCCAAATTTAAAGCTAGACTCGCCATGCACAAAACACCTTTCTTCTCTCTGTTGTAATTACAATGCAAAATTATACGTACCGACTGTGCTGCTGTGTTTTTGTCACTAATAAAGAAAAGTAATTTGGTTGGTGGCAATAAGTATCCTCTAAGTACATTACGAAACTTGCTGACGAGATGAATATGAATGCCGGTAAATCCCTGAAAGAAGTGTTGACTTCAGAATATTTTAAAGAAAACTGCAAGTCACTGTAATTTGCAGTAGTTGCAATTATATTCTACTTTGTATAAGTCATAGATTAAATATTTATAGCCAATCTAAAAGCAGCATATATTAGTTACTTTGTTCAAAACATTTGAACTTTATATTCATATTAAATATTAAATTTGTTTAATTAGAATTGATTTAAATAACATTTGCAGCTGTCATGAAAATTTTCCTTTAACCTGTGCCAAAACAGAGGTTAACTTTTTTTTCAGAATGCTAGTGTCAATGTTATGGAATCACAACACTATAAAGTTTCCTTACAGACAATTGTTAAAATAGAATTATCTTGGAGACAGTAACATGCAATGTTGTTGCATTTTTGTTTTATAGACGAAAGGTAACGTTATAAATTTAACCACCTCATTTAAATTAAGGGAAGGTTAAATGCTACGACTATTAAAATCTATACAGTAACTAACAAAAATAGAACTGATTTAACATCAAAAAAATTAATGCTGATGTCATTACTTTCTACTGACGTGATCAATTTAACATAAACGCTATTTAAGTGCCGCGGGCGTTTTGACAGAGTCAGCTAAATAACGTGCCCTGTGTGCTTACGTGCCTTCGTGTATTAGTGCTTTATGTGCCTTCGTGCTTTGTGCTTACGTGTCCTTACGCGCCCTTGTATTTTATTTTTTCCAGTGTATTAGTGCTTTACGTGGCTGCTGTACTTTTCGTGTCCACTTTCTCTAGCACTTACCGGCTTTCACACAGCGCAGTCTGGGCACTAGCAAACCGCTTGTAGGGACAAATTTTAGCCTGTTAATGTTCGACCCGATAGTCCAGCCCTAGTGTACTTGTATCTTAAGTCACGTTTTTGTTCCTTTGTGTTTTAGGTATATAAAATAAAAAATAAAAACATCTAAATAAATGGTAAAAAAAGGTATATATGAAGCAGACATTTTTTGCTTAGTTTAAAAGCCTTCTACGCTCATGTTTGAAAACCTTCTTCGCACATGTTTGAAAACCTTCTTCGCACATGTTCGAAAACCTTCTTCGCCAATGTTTGAAAACCTTCTTCGCCAATGTTTGAAAACCTTCTTCGCCAATGTTTGAATGATTAGTAAATATGTTTTGAGAAACTTTTTGAAAAGGTGGAAATATAAACGACAGAATTTTGTAATCAAAAAATATATATATTTTATATATGTATAAGTTCTATATATATATATAAGTTCTATATATAATTCCTCAGAATCGCAACAATTGATTCTGCGAAAATTAAAGATGCATGCGTTTTCGTGATTTTTTTTTTTATGAAAATTATAAAAAATCACGAAAACGCATGCATCTTTAATTTTCGCAGAATCAATTGTTGCGATTCTGAGGAACTTATATATATCATTTGAAAGTAATAAGACATACGATAAGCTTTTAGCTTTTCTTATGCTATGATCACATCATTTTACACAAACCACGTTAATAATTTGTTCACATATACAATCGATGCATTCCCTAATACACTAATTAAAAAAATAAAGTGAAGCCGATGCAATATTTTTATTGAGAACAGTTTTTTCTTCCTGAGTAAAAAGACTCTTCTTGATCTCTAGAATAATATTAGTTGCCTCCGACGTCAGAACAGTAAAAAGCTGTTTAAATCTCCACAAAGTGACGTCAATAACAAATGCTCGTTGATTCTTAAGTGCTGGTGCCCAGAAACTGTTCTACCTGTAAGGTGTGAAATCCTTAGGTGTTTACAAGAACTAACTTTCAAATGTCGTACAGTCTTACCTACATAAGTAGCATGTCATATACGACACCTCAAAAAGGAGATCCTCGGAGACTATCCTTAAAACGAAACATGGAAGACAACCGTACGGACGACTGAAAAACAACTTGTAGTAAACAACTAGGTAAATGCTTAGAGAACACTCTCTTAAGACGAGACCTAGTCTGCAACAATACTGTACTAAATATGGCAATACAACTAACATTTTTTTTTAGATAAATCATAAGATGAACGAGCAATAGATGGGGAATGTACCTTATCAATAAACTTTTTAATACACAAGTCAAGAAACGAAGTAGGATAACCATTCTTAAACAAGATCTCCTTTAAATACTTAACCTCAGCATGAAACTTAGAAAAATCCGAAACAATGGTAAAAAATCGGAACAATAATGAAAAGACTAAGCCATATTTGTAGCATTTAGGAATGAAGCTGGTGAAGTTAGTGTTAACGCTGCTAAAAGTGGGTTTACAAAAACCACTGGTAATAAATCTATTATTTTCTGTACATATTTTAACAAATCTATTATTTTCTCTACATATTTTACCATCTAAAACGTCCGAAAGCTTTATGTTTTAGGTCTCCAAAAGGTGTAACGTACTGTAAAATAATGAACACCTAAAACCAAATTTCCTGGTTCTTTAAAAAAGTATGGAAGGAACTAGATTTAACTTTGTCGTCCGGTGGTACAAACGTAAAGTTAGAAATAAAATGTCAGAAATGAGCAAAAATATTTTTTGAAACTTTGCGGGAGGTGTGGTATTTAAAACTTCGCTGGGGGGGGGGGAGTATATTTCGGACGGGGGTACTTTTGTAACATCTTAAAAGTGCTGAAATGCATGTTTGAGTATTGTAAGATGTTTAATTGGTTATCTAATTATTTATTGCATGTACCTTGGTGTTGCTAAGAAAATATTTTGGTCAGAGGGATAAAATACAGACCAGATTGAAGGAAATATTGATTTAGCGAATTGACGTCATTTCTGATCCCAATGGCGTCATTATATTGTTTTTTTACCTGAAACACCCTTAACTGCCATAAAGGATAGTCAGGGCGCTGAGAGCCTAAAAAATTCTGAAGTGAAAAATGTCATATTGTGGGACAATCTCTAAATACCAGAAGAATGTTCTACCTTGACATACAATAAAACATTTAAGTCGACCAAACAAACCTTTGTGAAAAGCAACGCCATTTTTCCTTCATAAAACGTTATCAACAAACAGACAACCGGGGGTTGATTTTATTGTATATATGCATTAGAAATATTTTTTTTTTTTCATTTTCGTTTAAAAGTTATACTTTATAATAATTATTGTTGAAAATTAAGTATCGATTTTTTTTAAAACCGGGATTTAAAACAATAATTGTTGATGCTGCTTTAACCCCAGCCTGTTAATTTGCGAATAAATTTGTAAACACAAACATTCGATTACCCCCGGAAAATAAATTAAAAACATTCTAAACACACGTGGGGGAATACTATGTAATCTTTTAATAACGAAAGCTCTTGAAATGATCTGACGATAGTTTTTTAATGGAGTCCAAGTCATGCTTGATTCATTTATCGATTTATGATTGTGAGCGGAAATTGAGGAAACTTACAGAAAACCGTTGGACAGAATACAAACTGAATACGACGAATACGACGGCTAAAAAAATTATTTTTAATACTGCCTCATATTTTCTAATTTCAATTTTTGTATTTGCGAATAATTCTATACCAAAGAGATGAAGTGCTTTTAAATTGAATTGTTTTCCAGGAATACTTGAAATCTTGAAAATATTTATACTTTTATACATTGTCCGCGTTTTACGCAAGCCCCTGTCTACACAGCTATACATTTCATAAAAAGCTGTGCCATATTTTACGCCGACAGGACACCTTCGTCCCCAGGTTTTTTTGCCTTTTTGATATGGGATATAACACCGTCTTCTCTCCAATCAGAAAAGGCCAAAAACCCTAGGGACAAGGGTGGCTGACAGAACACTTATTTTTTAGGTTGCTTTCTACTGACACAAACAGCATAACTTCGACCGTTTTAACAGTTGGCGAAATCTGACAAGACGAAGAGACCATGTCTACCCTGAGATGCGGCAAAATCGATGATTTATACTTTCAGCAAAAATGCTACGATCGATATACGCATAAAAAGGAATTAGAACGTAGTAAAGAGAGGGAGGCACATAACGGAAGGACGATAAACGAAGTAGAAAACGGAAAAGATTGGAGGAAACGAGAACATCTGTTTGCCTGACACCACAGGTAATCCTTTTGAAAATCATTTTTATTATTCATACGTTAACTTCCTTTTGCTTATAATATAATAATACTTCGAAAATGTCAGTCCACTTATTCTGGATTATGTTTATTTTCAGGCTCCAGCCGTGTGTTAATTAATTCCCTTGCGTGAGTGAGCATGGTTTTCACCAGTAACTTTTCTACGGCTTATGCATTTGCTCTCCAAAGACGCCTAAATTTACTAAATTTAAGAAAATCGCAAAACAGGGGGTTTATTTTCTATTTGTGTTAAAGCGGCATGGGGCCGTAATGGGTAAAAGTAATACCCTTTAGCCCCGGTTGTTGTTTTTTACAAGTAAAAATTAGAACGTTGCTTTAAAAATATCGTATATAGAATTTCACTATATAAGCATGGCCATGTACTATGTAAATCTATATACCTATATAGTAGCAGGATACCTATATATAGACATACATATATAGGTGTACGTTAAGGTATATACCATTCTAATGAAAGTTTGGCGAGATTGATAGGAGACAATGCTGACGTCAGCCAATCGATGGCCAATATCACGGTTTAAATTTTTTTTTTCAGGCTCTGGCGGCTTCAAAAAGTGACTACGAAGGTCTTGTTACACACGTTACAGAGGCATCAGCCACTACATTGTTACGTTGTTGTAGCAGGAAGCGAAATAACCCATTTCTTTCCTATAACTGGCTGGCAAAACATTAGAAAATGATAATCATAAACGAAATACAATATCACCGATCCTGTTACTGACAATACACGCGTGAAGACAAGTCAAACACAATTGAAAGTGACACGGCTTTCGAAAAGGTAATTGATTATATACAAAAGACAATTTTCAGTGAAAATTTGAGTCATAACTCCGAGTCAGTTGCAACATTATTACAACAGTGTTGCAAAAGAAAAAGTACCCCCGAGATCATTACCAACCCTTGAAAAAGTGCTGGAATTATTTACCGGCCGAATATCGTTGTTTAAACTGCCCCGAAATATATTTAGAATTTGTTTCAGTCCGATCTCACGAAGCTTTGGCTCTGCAGATGGTGGTTTGGTGGAGAATGTTAAGATTAAGTTGTTGGATAACAAATAGTATTATACTTTCCTGCTGGATAATGAAGTGGAAGATTTCATATATTTTCACTACTTCATTGATATTAATATTGAAAAATTCATTGAAATAGGGGCTGGAGAACGGCGTTATCTGGCCTACATTGCATGGCCTACAAGCACCTTCTATGATATTGGTAAGAAGAAAGCGTTCACGTTAATGAGAGAAGACAACGAGTTCATTGGAGCATTTTTTTGACTTGGTGAAGGAAATACGTCACGATTTTGATTTGATGTTGCACTTTTCCAATTGTTACAGTCAGCTACATTTAAGATGTTTGGTTTAGCTCAGTTTTTGGACACCGATATCGCTAGATATTAGACATTTTGAGGAGGAAAAAAAGGAATGCCAGCAGTTGGCATATGAAACGTGCAAACTATACCACTGCTGTTATCAAGAAAGCTCTTGCTGCACACCTACACATTCCAGACGCAGATGGATATGGTTGAACTGTCGAAGACGAGAAGCTCAATATCGAGTGGATGTTCCGAAAACCAATTCCTCATAGGTCAATGCCATGTTTTGTGCCTGCAAGAAACACATGAAACCAATCAATGTGCCCGCGTCGTTCATAAATTGAACTGCACTGGTTTATGCACATGCAGCAATTGTTGCAATGGAGTAGTTGAATCAGATAGTGACGATTTAGAATCAGGATCCGATAGGGACCATAGTGATGGAGATATTCAAAATGACCGAACTAGATTTACGTATTTTTGCATCAAGTTCTTTCAAGAAGAAAGACTGTTTTGGTACTTCCCTTTAAACATATTATTTTTATTCGTCATTCAAATACGAAGAAGATATAAAAGGTGATTGATAAAATTTCGTATGGTCGTGACGTCACAAAGCATTATTATTGTTTTATTTAGCGATATATAATTTGCATATAATTTCTATATATTTTTTGTCTACTTTTCAAACCCGCGTCGATTGGTATAGCTGGTTTTAAAAAAATTCATCATTGATTTCATTAGACCCATACTCAATGCAACCGTAAAATAAACCAAACGATATGCACCAAAACCACTTTGTTTTCAACAAAAATGGCTTCTTCTTGCTTTTCGGTGTATACCATAGAGATACTAAAACAAATTCCTGTGTGCACAAACTTTGCCCCAGAACGCGCATTACATTCAAAATAGGGCGAGAATGTCGCATAGGTGTATCGCCAAAGAAGGATGATTTGAAGAAGATTAAGTAAATATCTGTACTACGCCAGAACAAATGTTTGTGAAGATAGAGTGAGAGATGATACAATAAATAAATGTAAACGCGTAGAAGGGGTGCAAAATTTGTCCCTACAATCCAGACCACGCCGGTATAAAATGCTTGGCTTAGGTTTGCTAAGAAAAATATGTACAAGCAAGAGATAATTTACTGGGTTTAAATAGTGGGTGTATTCCTGCGTCGCTAAAAAAACACGCACAAACACAGAGGCTGTTACGTTGGTTATTACAAGAAACTTTAGAGTAGACATTACAGGTTTGATATACATAAATCAATTTAATTAATATTCAGGAAATTGAATTGCCATTACGCACTGCGGTTTTTGTAAAGAGGTGGGAGAAATTATGAATCAGCATATTTGTATATCTTCTCCAGGAATCTCGCTCCACAATCATAAATGCAACTACAGTGGTCTTTTGGTAAGCGAAAATGATTAACATTAAGAGACTCACTTAAAATGTTGTTGTTCTAGAGAAATATTGTTGCATCCGAGTGTCCGAATATAAGCTGTACAGAAGACGCCAACATCTTTTTAAGTCTTCAAGGATAATACTTGAATGCCAAACGAACCAGAAATAAAGTTGACAGAACTGGGAGTATGGATAAAAACTAGATTGACTGGATAAAAGAAGAATCAACTACTATTCTACATGAGCATGTAAGGAATGTTAGGGAAATCTTATATATGTCGCTGCCTTAAAGGTGTTTGTTTCAGGGAGGATGAAGACTGTACTTTATCTTGTTCGAGCTAATACATATACGTTTATAGGACTCGGAATATAGCTTTTTAATCGCTTACAAAATCATTGAGTGTTTCAATTTAACAAAAGGTCAACTTATTTTTTCCATGTCTATTTTCTAAATAAACACTTCTGACATTCAAGTAGACGATTTGTGCTTCGTGTATTGCACAACCCGACATTATCGTGGCAAATCATTTTACACAAGTAATAAAGCGTTAATGACCGGATACAGAAGTTTGAATCGTTCATCATCTTTCAGATTACATCTGTCATATCATACACTAGTGTTTGATCAATGTGAAAAAATCTGTTTCATTGCGCATAATTTGATCAGTAGACTTACACTTTTATTTATTTATTTTTTAAAATTAATATTCCAAGGTCTTCCTATGTGCTGTCAAGGTCAGTTTAGGACAAAATGCTCATAAGAAAATAACTACAACTGGATTATGAAAACACAACAATACGTCTATTCTGCAACAGCATATAATTTCCAAACAGTTCCATATTTACAATAGTTCACGAAGGCCAGCTTCGTTTTAAATAAAAATAAATTTAAGTTAAATGAAATATTTTAAATTTTAAATGCAAATCTATTAACAAATATAATAAACAAAAACAAAGTAAATATTAATGTGACAGAAATAAATAATTTTTATAATGAGAACAAAATAAATTTAGGGTCCAGAGGAGTAAGTTAGCAACAGTTGCAGTCTGGCTCAATAAGTCGACATTCGTGACAAAAAAAATCAAACAGATCCAAGCACACATAACAAGCTTCTCTGCAAAACTCATTGCCGGGTGATGGAAAAACTGGTACTGCAAAAATATTGCCTTTCTTCTGTTTCGTTGTGTTGTATTCGATAGCTTTTCTGGAATTTTTTAAAACATATTTTATAAGTGGCAAAAATGCTTTGAAAAGCGATTGAGGTATTTGTAACCTTTTTTCTTTTCCTTTTCCATTATTCTCTCTTGAAGATACTTTGTTCTGAGTATTTTTGATTTTTAGAAACGGTTTCTGCGCAGCTTTTGTTGTTGTTGTTGTTGTTGTTTCTGTTTCTGATTTATTTTTCGTCGTTGTTGTTTTTGCCGTCGTCGTTGTATTTGTCGCTGTCGTTATTTTCGCTGTCGAAACCATTGCCGTTGTTTCAGTTCTTTTAGTCGTCATCACTTTGAAATCTTTTACTCTAAAAGACTCTGGGTTAACTTTCTTTAATTCGATGACAGGAAGTGAGTTGCTGGATCTTTGTTGTTTTTCTTCCATACCATACCGATCGATGACTGCAACATTATCAGGCAAAGGAGAGTGATTATCTGAAACGGAATATATTTTATGTAAAGAATTGCATTTGTATTTCTATGGAAGCAAAATTGTGAAATATCCAGAAGGAATAAGCTTAACTTAAAGACACGCCTTAAGTTCAGATATGTAAGTTGATTGGATGGTGAAAAAATCAAATGGAACTCGAAAAGCCATCATAGATCAATTGAATGTACAACTCATTTAGAATATAATTAATTAATTAATGGTGACTGATATTGATATTGAAACAATCTTACCTTCATCCTTACTATAAGGTTAATTTGAAGAGATGTTGCTGTTGAGGTTCTCTTGCTTGCAATGATGAAAATCAAAATCTTCCATCTTATTTATACTTTTTATCAGTTCCAATAAATGTTACGTATTGCATGTAGGACGGATGAGTTATAGCATATTTTCCAACCGCAAGAATTAAAACACCTACCCATATAGTTGATAGCCCTCACCACACAATTAACTGCGACTTAACCATCTTAACTAGGGGCGAGGAAATTATCTTTCTCTTAAAAGCTTCTCAATTTAATGGTGCAAGCAATGAGTTTTGCTAAAACCATGTCCGTTACGTTAGACTATTGACGTTTTTATCAATGACTGTGGTTTCAAATTATACTGATTCTTGCTATGTCTTCCTATGAAAACCTATTACATGTGGTTTTAATCTGGTTGGTGTTAATACGTTTTCCTGTTACTTTCTTTTTTCATATTAGTCATGAGTAAAGGAATATATGGTCTATTTTGTTGTATTAAAAAAATAAAAATATTAGTTGATACTACTCTTCAAAATATTAGTCCTTATCGTTGATGTGTTACCGGAAAGAAGTAGAGCAAACTTTATTACTTTGATATCTCCTAATTTGATTCTCCATATTATAAATACCTTTTCTCTTCATTGAAATGTTCTATTGGCAGTAATTCAGAATTTGTAACCAAAACCAGTTTTTGTCCTTTACTCGTATGTGTAGCAGTCTGGTGTACATCGTTTCAGCTTAACCTATTTCAAATCCTGACAAATTTCAGGGTGTTAGAAGAAAGTATTTTTACCTTTAAAAGTTGAGTAAATGTTTTATCACCTTTGACAGAATAACTTGAGTAATGTGGGTTACATAAGACAAGTTCTCAAGATGGTTTGAAATGTGTAACTGGTCGACCTAAACATAAACATTTACACCTAGAATAGTGCTAGTGCGAGAGTTTGCGAGGTGTGGTAATCTGAAAGGTGTAAAGTTCTGAATGTGAAAATGAGATTCAATATACATCCACACAATTATTTCAATGAAGTAAAGATAGCGTCACTGGTTACAGCGGTATTAATCTGTTGCATACCTCATACGCATCGTCTTATATAAGGAAATCCCTAAATTTGTATAACGTATGGATATAACTGGAGATCTTAAAAAGGGAACATTGTATCGAATAATAGGAATACAGTTAAGCAAACTAAATTTCTATCAAAATGTAATGCATTAAAAGGTAGGTAAGTAAGTAACCGAATGTTTTAACGTCCTCGGGGATTTCATCCTAACGGCTGGCTCTTCCTCCCCTCCGACTGTAACTATGTTACATTACAGCTAGGGATACGTATAGCATTGCTCCAACTTACAAGCCAAGGCGGTCTGTAGATGGCATCAAATGTGCTGATAACACTACATTTGAAGTGCGCCGGATAGAGAACTCGAACCTGAAACCTTATGATTACAAGCCGAATGCGCTACTACAACACCATCATAAAAACTAAGCTTGGACGCTCCTTTGATTTGATTGTAGGCAATTTGTTCATGGCATATAAAAATCGTGATTACGCACAATACGCAATTATTCATTGCTAAGATATGGTTGAACCCACAATTATTCATCAGATTCTAATGCCGTGTTCTTTTTCAGGAAGCGTAACTTTTTAATTTATAAAAATCATTTTTACTCTTTCATATTGTCATAAGGTCAAATTTAGGTATACCACAAAGAAAAAAATCAAAAAAGATGCATCGTCATCTACATATACCGATACACCGTATATAATTGACTTGACGCCTACGAATAAATAATAGCCCCTAGTCGTATTAATGGCCACCTAGTTAATAAGTACCAATAAACGCCCCCTCTGAATAATCGCTCATACCGGAATAAATGCTCGAGGTAAGGTTTCCAAATTAGTAAACACTCATAGGCGCTCATTTAAAAAATAAATTTAAGTAGCTATCTGGCGAGTAGAGCTTGAAAAATTAGAATATTTTCATTTGCTGGTTCTAACCAAATTGAATAAGAAACCCATGCGACGGTTGACACCCATGAAACGTCCATAAACGCCCACACTCCATCTTTTGTAAATGCAAGTAAAAAAAAAATGTAGTGACCATAACGGAAGTTGCAGAATCAAAACATTTTCTTGGACTAATCATGACTCATCTTATTTTTTGACTGCCATAACTAGTTCTTACCCTTAACTGAGGCAATATCACGCCCCCTGTATGGCAACTACTAGTACTTAAATACCTGTTTAGAAACTGTTGTTTTTTCATTGTTAATATAAAAGTGAAATTATGAAAATCAATTGTATCACGGCAGCAGTACGAAGTGCTTTTAAACAGAAGGTTGGGCTTTCTCTTCAGAGAAACTCAAAATGTGATACAGACAGATATCAAACAAACAATGGAAAGATCAAGTTGGAATGAATAAAAATAGATACGTTGATAAGAGATCAATCATGTTTGCAGTGGAATAGGTTAAGTATTTTCACCTGAAATCAAAACTAATTACATTTTTGCGTGTGTTGGAAATGGAATCGCTCCAAATCAATTTTTAACCAGGTTGATTCATCATGTGCAAAATCTTCTTGTAGCCTCATTTAACCTTATGCTGTATAAATCTCTTATCTGTTTAAATATCCATTCATTCGTGACACGTATACAGCCATGCAAAGAAATCCTAATTTAAATTTCAATAAAACGGAGATGGTGTAGTGGTAGCGCATTCGACTTGTAATCATAAGGTTTCAGGTTCGAGTCCCCACTTCGGCGCACTTTAAATGCAGTGTTGTCAGCCCATTTGATGCCATCTACTGACCGTTAACCGGCTTGTGTGGCAGGCAAGCAAGTTAGAGCAATGCTATACGTATCTCTGGCGGTAATGTAACATAGTTACAGTCGGAGGGGAGGAAGAGCCAACCGTTAGGATGGAATCCCTAAGGACGTTAAAACTTCCCTTTACTTACTTACTTTCTTACTTACTAAAACTTTCTTCTTTTTGATAAAACGTTCTTATCTTGCGTATATAGTGAGATAAGACATACTCAGGGTATAGTTTTTAGGAAGCATAACAATTTATTTTTATCTTTTTTTTTCAAACTAATGAAGCTGTTTTGCTGCCCACTAGACCAGAATTGAGGTGCAGAAGGCAAAACGAAGTCATTTTTAGTTCTTGTTTTTTAGTCATAAACAACTTCCTTAGGGTTAGGGTTATGTGTACCTTAATAATGGGTCCAACAAGAACACGAAATAAAGTTTATGACATTGAATCATTTGATAGCAATAAAATGGAACGATGTTGAGACAAGGTTTTACCATGCTAATCCAATTTCATAATGTCAATCGTGCCATACTTAGACTTGACGTGTCTGAAGAAAATTAAATTAATAAGGAGGAAACCATCCTAATTTTAAAGAAACTTTTTTAATATGATTAACTAGCTGAATCATGATTGGTAGCATGCTGAAGAAAATGAGCACAAAATTTTTTTTTTAACAATCAAACTTTTGGAAAGAGAGCAAACGATAAAAAAGTCATCGATTACTCAACTCAACTGATTACTGCTTTAGCCATAAACTCTTTTTGTTAATCAAAAATGGCTGGGTTATAGCTACCTTTGTTTAATTTTTACAACATTTTCATCTTATTTTTGGTCCTCCTTCATGATGGTGAAAGAAGGAAGGAATAAAAAACTAGATATAGGCATTCTTTTATTTTGAAGGAAAAGCGGATATTTACAACATGTAAAAAACCTCTCAAAAATGGGAAAGTGTTTATTTAAAATAATCAAGACAAACATACAAAAAGAAGTTTAAATTGAGGCCAGCTTTTCATGTGTTCGTAAAATTACTGCTTCAGAGAAAATTTATGGAGAGGGGTATGTAATGCCTTACTAAATAAATTAACACACATCGATTGGCTAATTCACGTGATTTTACAGATTTCAGGAAAATTTGAGTTATTGAATCAGATTAGTTGATTAAATTTCTTTTCTGATAACTAAAAGTTGAAATTTCAAATTTTTATGTCAACAGGAACAGAAAAATAAAAACTAGAGTTAAAAGAACAGCAAATCAAACAAAGTTTCGTTTTTGTTCCGTTCCATTCCGTTTTGTTCTTGATTTAAATCTAATTTAGGCTGGTTCTTCCCAAAAAGAATTATGTGAAAGGGAAATCAGCAGAAGGCGGAGATGAAAAAATGAGAAGATTAGTTATTTGATTGATTGCCATAGTTACTTCTGACCGAAATAAAATAATAAAAAATCCTTTGGCAAAACATTATAATGAACAGGTACACCTTCAATTTTGACTTTGCTCTCGGAAGTTCTGTTGCACAAACATTAAGCCTGTGTTCTAAACACAGACAGATTTTCTGATACACAGCCAACGTCATCCGATGCGTAGTTGATGCAGTAAAATTGAGACCGAAAATTCATATACAAACTTGAATGCTTTGTATATGAAAAAACTAAAGAAGTGCGACAGCACTATTTCAAGTTTTTTAATACCTTATATCTACAGTCTGAAGTCAAATTTACACTCAAATACTATAGAGTGTTTATCCTTAACACAACTTTTTCACTGCTTGTGGAAATCCTTGGACATTCATAACTAAAATATATCATCTCCATTGGCCTGAAGTAGCATCTACCGAACGCAAAACTTTAAACAACACTGAATAAGCTGGATTGTTTTCTGTGAAGAGCGAAAAGCTGTTGCTTCTGGCGTTGCTATAAACACTCTTTATTCTCGTACTCTTATATGAACTTGTCACACGAAATTGGTGATTAAAATTGAAGCGAGAAGATTTTACATTTCTTAATGCACGTGTGTTGGTTTAGATTTAAAGCTGAATTTGGCAATAAAATGTTATTGCCATGATCTAATTGTTCATAAGGAATTTTCTTGTTACAGTAAATGTCTTAATCAGCTATTCTTCTGACGGTAGCTGATTACAACAGTTTACGATCGTTAAAGTAAAATGTCCTACAAACCAAAGTTTAACATTATCTTTAACATGAAATACGCCAAAGACACATACAATTACAAACTTGATCTTGTATTTGATTCAATTATTAAGATTCTTTATTTTCTTGTGTGTACATAAACTTGAATGTACCACCATGCACCTTCATAACCACCCCCAACCATGATTTAAGAATATCCAAATGTGGTTTCGAAATTTCTAAAATACCTTTTCTTTTATTTGAAATCTCATGTACAGACGACAAAATATTCTAAAAACAGATTGTCTCATTTTGTTCTGTGTATGTCTACTGATCATGGCCAAAAATATTTGATAAATATCGAACTAAATAAATGTTTTTGTAATATCCATTATTTAAAGAATAACTCATTCCCAACCCTTGTTGTCTCGGAACGGGAAAATACGTAGACGTCATAAAAAATTTTCTACTTAAATAGAGATAGAGATGAGATAGATATCTTTTTTCTTGAACAAGGTTATTACAGTAGTTAAATGCTATAACATATGAAATTTAAAAAAAAGTTTTATGCACTTTACAAACAAGAACGAAGATCATTAAGAAGGAGATCTCTTGTTAAATATAGGTTGTAGAAATCGTTTGCTATGCGCAAATTTATCTTGAAAAAAACGTTTTTACAGCGTGTTTTTGACTTTTATATATTGATTTAAGGTTAGATTTATTATTACTGCCCCAAACTATATTTGCCTGACTACGTGCAAATGAATAATATAAATTTATTGGACAATGTTTGTTTAAGAGATGTTGAACTCTGCAAAGAACACCAACAGATTTTGAAACCTTCAGGCATAAAGGTGTCTTCAGGCGTACAGTTTTAATGTGTCTTCTCTTGTTAGCGTTTTCATCAAGATCTCTGATTTTTAGTTTAGGTAGTTTTGTTGGTAGTCTGTTCCATTTATTTGCTTGGTGGAATAATGCATAGTCTTTTTTAACATTTAAAGACAAGTTATTTGCTTGAAACCAGTCTGTCAACTTTATTAATTCATTGTTTACAGTTCTCTAAAGAGTTTTTAGTTCTTCATGAGAATAGCAAAGTTTGGTGTCATCTGCAAACATAATGATGTGTAGAAATTGAGTGAAACAGTTAAGATTGTGAACGTAAATCAAAAACTCCACATTTCATCATCAGCTCATTTGTTCTTTTCTTGGGAATGCCAACATCAACAAACTGTTTGCGATAGATAAGTTGCGATAGATACGAACTACATCTATACTAAAGGATGTAGTTCGTCAATTAAAATCTTATGATTAAAATCTTTTGAAAGGTTGATAAACACACATACGGAACTTTTTCCGTTTAAAAAATTGTATATATCTTCCATAAATCGCATAATGGCGTGTTTTGTCGAGTGCTGCTTACGAAAGTCACATTGTGTTTTAGTGCAGTAATTGAAGACTCAGTTATACATAATTTTTTCCAACAGCTTCGAAAAAATTGGCAATAGATTGGTCGGTAATTTGATTCAAATTTAGCATTGCCTGATCTGTGTATTAGAGTTATTTTGGCAGTTTTAAGTAGCTCTAGAATCATGCCTTGTGATAATGACTGCTTAAGAGTATGGTATATAATTTGTTCAGTAGATGTAAAATAATGTATAACCACATCACAACTACTGTTATCATAACATGGATTTTTACCATTTTCTAAACTTTCAAAAGCATTTTCTGGTTCTTCTATTTGGCGCAACGTTTACAAAATAATCATTAAATTTGTTACTAATTTATGCGTCGTTTTCAAAAATATTATTGTCATTTGTGATCCTGTTGGGAACACTGGGTTGGACATTTTACTTCTTACCTATTACTTCTTTCATATTTTGCGCCATTTTTATATTGTGCTAATTTAATAATTTACCATGATTACCGCCTAAAAACATGAACAAACAAAACGAATAAAGTTAGTTAATTATACCGCGATCGGAATCGTTGCATATTAACGTATTACAAAACTATTTCAAACGAAAGAAAAATGGAGGTTAATGACTGACAAAAAAATCGTTATTCATTTGTTTTTCATCCAAATAATTTAACTAAATAAACGTATTATTTTTGATAGAAAAAAATACGCACTAGTCAAGTCATGTGACCGAAATTATCAGCAACGTAAAGTTTGAAACTTTTCTATCTACTATCCCCACTAGAATTAATCAATCAATAAAATTAAGCATATCGATAAAAATATTCACAAATATGTAGATACGAGCCAAAATATGTGGGGGTAAGGTTAAATATTTTAACTACAATAAAAAATTCACTGTCACGATAGAATTTTTTCTTGCATGCGTTTTAGATGGAATAACTCCAAACCAATTTTTGATCAGTTTGATTTATTAGGCGCAAAATGATTTTGCATGAATATGACCCCACATGCATTTATCTGGTAATTACTCCAACGAATGATTTACGCGATCTAATTACATGCTTTTGAGTGGCATAAAATGAAAAGTTTTGACTTCCGTTATTTTGGATTTGGTAGAATTGAGATAAAAAGAATCAAACTGTTTGTTTGCAATTACAAACCCTTTTTAGAAATGCTGTCAAAATTATTACTAAGCTGTATCGTTTGTCGCGTCAACTTTTAAAATGCGCGTTGCAATTTGACCGGTTCAGCTTAAAGTTTGACAAACTTCGAAAACTTCCGATATTACTGTATAACAACAAGCTGCTCGGTATTCCGACTAAAGATATTGGAAGATTACATAAAGGAAAAGAAAACATTTTTTAAAATGCAAAGAGAAACGGTTTTTAGGAACAAATTCTTCCCAGACAGAAACCTAACGCTTCAAGGTTTGCATGCTTCTGTATTTTATTTAACATGTACAGCTCTCCGAAAGGGTCTGTTTTTTTGAAAACCCACCACGTGTTTGTTAAATAATAAGGCGAATCAAATATTACCTACGTTAGAAAACGTACTTCAATACATTTCTTTTATACTCACAAGACGAAAAATATGACGAAGTGCATGCTTTTTGTAAAACAATCAACGAAATTTATTTGTGAAATTTATTTTAAAATTGTTAAGAGAAAATAAAGCCTTTCTAGTGAATCATAAAAAAGCTGATAGCATAATATGTGCTTTAAAATTATACGTAGTATTACGACCTTTAAAAGTCGTGGTCACACCTGCTTAACTATAACTTAGACAATTAACAATAATAACCCTTGAAATGCGTTAACGGTCGCAAGATGAAAATACCAATCGCGATAAACTGCATTGAGTCACCAAGGGTTGATAAAGTCCGGAGTTTGCGGAGAAACGCCGACCATTACAAGACTGGGATATGTCCCAGTAATAAAATAATTTAAAATGTAATAAAATGCCCAAAAACCATGCTTAGGGCTAAAGTGTTTCTTCTTCATCGCTATTAACCCTATTAGCACCCACGGTCATTTACGGCAGGAAAAAAAGTGTGCGCATGCGCCATTATTTGTTATCAAATTTTCTGCCGCAAGCGATCCATAATGGCCATCATCGCACGTGCTTCAAATTTCCCCTAAAAACAAATGTTTTTTGAGCCTCTGCGGTAGAGATCATCTCTTAAAAAGATTTTATTTTAGTAGAGCAGGCCTTGGACTATACAAAAACTCTAGATTCGACTACCCGATCACTTTCACTTTTGTTGGGAGGAGACAGAAAGAATAGCAATGTTTTGATCATAAAATTTTATATGTTGGTGGAAAATGAAGATATTTGCCTTCCAACGCAAAGTCATGCTTTAAGACATGTTTTTCCTGAAAGGTGATAGCCTGTTTTATAAGATAAAACCAGTGGTTTGTTGCTGCCACTTTTTTTCTGAAAGAAATTGGTCCTTGGAAATGACCTTTCACAAGACTTCATAAATCGGTAAATATCATTTATTTTAAATGAGAATTGTGCACTCAATAAGATAAATATAAGCAATAAACCAGTGTTAGATGTGAAAAATGTTGCTTGTGGCTACCCCCTAACCTTTCACACATATATATATAGTCCCAGTTCCCCAAAAGGGGTTAGGGTTTATTAATAGTTCTGCTAAAAATAATTTTTCGTAGCGAAGGTTTGTTTGTTAATGAAAAATCTCATACCAAAAGAAATCGATAATATTTTTCTATAATATGTATATAATTAACAAAACAACAAGTAACACTAAACAGAGATGCTCCTGTGCATTTATTTGGACAGCATATCTGTTCGTACCCTGGAAAATTTTTTTGACTTATAATTGAGGCTTATGTCGAGTTTGTGGTGTCTGATAAATCATGAAAAATTTATGTTTATCTCGCCAAAAAAAATAGTTTCATCAGAAAAAAGTCAGGGATTTCACAGGAATATGTTAAACATTAACTCACATGTCTGTACATTTTTCATGCACACTTTGCTATCATGTTACATGCTTTTTTATGAGAGCCTCAGATTTTTTTAAAAGATAAGAGCTTTTTGTAGGCCCTGCCGTCTGCTCAATCATTGTTTTCCAAACCAAAAATAACCTAGCCTGCGGTTGTGGTAAACACTGGAACTATCCAGAATCACCAGAACCACCTAGAATCACCAAGAACCAGCCAGAACCACCCAGAACCAGCTGGAATCAGTCAGAATGACCTAGGAACAGACCGAATTAACAAGAACCAATCAGTCACTTGAAAAAAATATAAACAACCAGGAAAAAACGCTGGTGTAAATAGTGCGTTAATAATTGGCTCCGTATCGAACGTGTATTCCATAGACTTAAAGGGAAAGACTCCTGTTAGGTAGAAGACCTTCCAAGCCAACATTAAAAAATCAAAAAGGAGGACATTTAGTAAGAAGTTGGGAATTATGAAACTTTTTCGTACAAAAAATTACATTTTATAATTGAGACTTGAAAAAGAAACTTTTCGTTTTTCGGGAATTCGGCTGTACGAGGTTTGTACCCTGGGTCCATTGAACGTTGACGGCTGGTCTGTTAAATTATTGAATTATAAAAGATTGAAAACGATTGCCACACATTGGACACACATGCGTCTTCGTGGTTTTGGGTGGTTCTGGGTGATTCTGGTAGCTTATATTGTATATAAAAGGATTTATACACTCCAAAACTGGGCTATTCGTCTAATGTCTTTCGTCAATAGATACACATCTGCTACCATTCTCTATGCAAATCTTGGTATACTTAAATTTTCTGATACTGTACATATGAATAATGTTCTCCTCCTACATCAAATGTATCATAAAACACTTCCTGATCCTATTTGCTCAACATATGCTATTGACTTCACCCACCCCTGACCACACGAGCACAATACAATGGTCTTTTGAAAGTTACCTACTCCCGTACCAATCAATTTGGTACTAAATCAATTCGCCATCAAGCTATTATTTCATGGAACACCCTTCAAACTCATATGCCTCATATTAAATTCTTTGATGCCTCATTTATTATGCTCAAAGAGAGCCTCCAAAAACATATTCTTGCAACCTACTATATATAGTCACATGGTTTGTACCACACTCTACATGGTTCTAGATTATTTTTTTTATTTTTTTTTGTCTTTGTTTCCCTAGGCCTGTCCCTGTTTGTTCTTGTCCACGGTGACTATCATAACCCTAGCTTCTAGCTATTTTGGTAGCCTCCCTCCAACATACTCAGATATAGTTAACATATAGTATATATAAAAATGAATTAATATTTCTAGGCTTTATATATTTACTGGATACTCGTAACTGTAGATTGTTGGTAAAAATATATTATTATCTATCTATCTATACTTTCTGTTTTTTCACATTTTAGGGAACCAGTCCCAAATTGATGATACAAAACATGTTGGCACGATTTCATTGAAGTAATTTTGACCCAACAATTCACAATTTCAAGCGTCATTCAAACGTGATTTGCATGTGAAGATTTGTTGACAGAAGCGGTTAAAAAAAAAATGGAACAATGATGAAACAGAAGAGCTTACTGATTTGCTTGATTACCACTTTTTGTTGGATGCGTTTGAAATAAGAATATATTCGTTAAATACAGATTATGAATTGAAATAAAAAATACTTGTAATAGCCTAATTTGTAAAGTATTTTTATATAATTCAGATTGACTTTCGTGATGAAAAATCTCACGATTAGGGAATGGTCTAGGCTGAAATGTCTAAAAATGTGTAAATTGTTAGCTTTTTCGTTTAACATATATATAATAACTGTACACATTTTTTTCATTTGCAATCAGTTGCTAGTCTAACAACAACAACAACAATAATGATAAATATTTAAAGTGTTTCTAGCCCAGAAAATCACAAAAACCTATTGTTAGTGGATTATTTCCATTGGGGTCCACTGAGTCTGAGTGAAGCTAGCTTTCTCACATTTACGTTTAGCTTTAGCAGGCTTCTAGAAAACTAATCAAGACCAACCTTAGAGCTAGCTAAGGTTACAGATCAGATGAAGTATTTTTTTTCCTTTACAACACTAAAGTGGCATTTAAAATTTAATTTTAGAAGTATAATATCGTTTGTTCTTTGTTTATTAGCGTCTATTTTTACATTTCTAATAGTTGTCAACCATTTTTTTTTGTGAAAACGAAAGTGAAATGTATGGTGTAGAAAAGCTCAAAATTTTAGTAGTAAAAAAAGTGGCAGCTACTACCTAATACGATAGAACGCTCGATAAGGGATACATGCAAACAGGAAAAGTAATTTTTAGGCAAAACTTTGCGTCAGAATGTTGTACAAGAGTGTTCTTGTACTGGTAAATTGTGAGCTAGCCATCCGGGCTTTTGTGGATCTTGCCGTCTGTTTAGGCTGCCCCGGGTAGCAACCAAAGGCGAAATAATAGTCTATGGTCATCCTTCTTTAGTTTTAAAAGAAAAAAATGTTAAATTTTCTTTTATTGGGCGACTAAAACAAGATAATAGAGAGTGAGGTCAATATCGATGACGTCATAATCTTATGCCGTGTAGGCGCTTTTTTTTAAAAAAATTTTGGCGCATGCGCACACTTTTTTTCCTTAAAGTGCCCGCGGCTTTTTCTTTTTTCAATATCTTTTTTTCTACTCATTATTAGACCCTGAAATTTTGTGACTTTTCCTAACTTTTATTGGACTTTCTGATTCTAAAAAAAAATTTTGGATTTTTTTTGTACATTTCCGGTGGTAAGCCATTTATGAACACAGGGGGGTAAAATATTTAAAGTAAATATTTTTTTGTTATCTCCTTCTATGATAAATCTTTAGTCAAAAATTATTCAGTTGATAAACATTTGAAAGTAATCACACGTGTAAGATAAAATGAGGATCAGATGTGTAATTTACAGACCAGAATATATAATTTACGGACCAAAATTGATATTTTACGGACCAGATTTTCAAAAAATTCAATTTTTTTTCACATTTTTATAAAAAATGTTGTTGTTTTATTGTTTTGCTTTTTTATTGATATAGCCGTAATTCATCCTCCACATACTTCCATATTATTTGCATTATGCGAAAGTATCCCTTGGCATATATATCTTATTTTTTATTGTGATCAAATTTAATTTTCTCCTAACTTTCATGTAACAATTAGACTTTTTTTATAATTTTGTTTTCTACCTTCAAAACATGAAAACTACGAAACTACCAACTACCAAACTACGAAATTTTTCAATAATACCAAAAAAATTAAATTACTCTTTGTCTTTGATGACGTCACTACAGGTGGTAATGACGTCATAACACTCAAATTAAAAGTCAATCTTATTCCTATTGTGATTAATTCTTCATTTTGGGAAATATACTTACTTCTGAAAAAAAAGAAATTGATGTTTTGAATTGGAAAAAAACATTTTTTATTGTGATCAAATTTCATTTTCTCCTAACATATATCTATAACAATTAGACTTTTTTTCATAATTATAATATTTTTGTATATATTTTACATACTTGTCTACTTTCAAAACATACTTAGCATACTCGAAACTACGACATTTTAAGTAATTTATAAAAATGTGGCCGCGGGAACTTTATGCCCCCCCCCCCCCCCCGGTGCTACAGCAGACCTAAAAAGCCCGGGTTTAATAGGGTTAAACCGTTAACTAACAGTTTAATAGCAATGACGAACCATGAAAGTTCCAACAACAAAATGCTTAAATGCACATAAAACAAAAAAAAAGGGATTACATTCTTTTCAAATTGATTCAATATGAGCCTGCTACTAATTTCTTGAAATTAAATTAATTTCATTTAAAAAAATTGTGAGCCCTGCAGTCACGGTATATCGTACGTCCTACATCTGTACAGTATATTATACAAGTACTTATTAACTGATAGCTTTTTTCAACCGGTTAATACGGGAAATCCGTAGCGCTGATTGGATAAAAAGTCTTAACGACGGGCTTTATACAGCACGGTATAACTTTTAACCTCTTAGAAACCATAATGGTAGCTATAAATGTAAACAAATAACATTGCCAGAGAATCGTGAAAACATAGCTACATACAAGTCTTGAAATTTTACTTTAATAACTATATTTTTACAAAACAGCTTTTTTTAAAGCTAAAAAAAACAACAACATGATCGATTCAAGTATCATTGAAGAACTGGAAAGTAATTTCGATTTTGGAATTGTGTTTATGCCATCCCAATCCTTGACGTCCGTTTCTACAATCGACGATGAAATCAGATTTGCAAAACATCACAAACACTACATCCATCTCATCATCAAGAAATGTTGATAATTTTAAATCCATGTTCGATGGTGCACACATAAATAACTGCGTTTTTAATATAAACATTCATCAGCACAATGAGCAACAAGCAAAAAGACGTCGAACTTGACGAAGAATAAACTTGGTTCAAAAAACGTTTAAAAAAGTTCTATATATAGTTATTCGAATGTTTTGTTTTCTCTTTGTACATGTATTTGAAAAATTGAAACAATGAAATTCTAATCGAACGTTTTCTTTTTTTAACAAAACCTGGTTTTTACAACCTTGTCACAAGTAAATCTTTAGAAAATAATCCTGGTTTCTACAAACATTTGGAAAATAGCATCAGTTAATAAATACAATATAAACTGTGTTTGTCTATCTATTCCGAGAAATATTACCAGTTTATATTGTATTAATACAATTTTGTATCATTAATATATGCACGACATTAATTGTGTACAAAATAAAGTGTAGGTCAATATTCTGTGTACAATATATTGTAGCACTTCTCCTTAGGCAATTTCAATAATTACACATAAAAACAGCAACAAACGAGAATTGAGATTGTTCACACGTTTGGATAAAGATCGCATTTCGTACAGGATAGGGTGTCTATCCACACCAAACAGAGCCTACCCGATCTGCAAAATGAAATAATTCGATGCAAAAATGAAATGATTATTACTGCAACGACTTTGTGTGAACAGAAGCATCGAAAAAATGGCGACATTAGGCGGAAATCAAAGCTAAAGTTTTCACTTGATGCGCTAGATAACTGACTTTTAAAGTAAGTTCTTCCAGTTTACCTTTACATATTATATTCCAAAATAAATTCTACTACGGAATTATACCTATTCGCAATTCGTGAACATGTATTAAAATATTTTTAGGAAGGGTTGATAGCTTTGGAATTACAAATACAGTTTCCTCAGAAGAATGCTGACATAAATCAATTTATGAGTTGTTACACGAACGACGCTCTTGTCAAATTAATGTAGAGAAAATTATATTTAAACTGGATAAGGTCAACATAGCAAGCCACAAGTACCATCGAATTAAAATTAACACCAGGATTGAGTCGTTAAAAACATTTCCTTTCGACGCAGTTTGCTGGAATTTGACTTTTTGTTCGGCGAAATACTTGAGAAAGCCTCATTTTACTCTGTCTTCATTTTGTATACGAGGGCTTTAATAACCCAAAGCATCTGAAATATTTTATATTTCAGTAAAAAGGCAAGTCCTTCAGTAAAATAAAATCTAACAAGTATAAAATACAGTCTTGTCTTTAAGAAAGAAACAAATAAGGGGTTGTAGTCTTAAATAGAGAGGCAAAGGGAGAGAATGTTACACATGAAACAGTCGCCGTAAATGTTTGAGATTTACTCATTAATGGTTTCTTCGAACTTCGAGCTAAGATTCTAGCTACAAATTTTCTATCGGTTTTCGCTAAATTTAAATAACAATCAATCTGAGCAGATTCTATTTTTTCTTAAATTTAATTTTCAGGATCCCTGAAAGCGTTAAAAATTGAATAGAATTTTTTTTTCTTACTTACTCAGAAGATCACGCCCCTAACGAAAGTTCATCAGGCGCTAACATAATTATTAATTACGCAACAACAACAAATTTTGATGGTTTCGTTTAGCTAAGCAAGTTGATTCTTTCAATTTAGTTAAAAATCCTCTTTAGTTGAGTCTACAATGACGTTTGCAAAGTAATCCACATTCTATAAATTGACTTCCCGAGCAACTTTTCTTTCTGGCGGTCTGATGGTAAAAGATTTGGACCTGACGAAAATCATTATGATAATTTTACAATTGATCCCCTTTGATAGAAAAAACAATAATAAAATACGAATTAACTTTTTTTACATATGTACATTAGTAAACCAATACAAAGAATCCTACATTTATAATTAATCATAGACTAGCTTTAGAGACGTCACTTCTTGCAACTACAACTATTTTAATTCTGCTTTGAGGGACTGCAACAGATTAAATGTTTCAAACAGAGCTTCCTTTCTCTATCAAATCTTTAATAGAATTTATATAAGTCGGTGACCCGTGGAAAAATCCACGTGTTCACCCGTCCTTTATTTTCCGTAATTCGTATGTCTCGCTATTGCGGTTACCATTTTGCGTGACAGACAGACGCATACGGGTATTATAATATAGATTTTTATTTTCAACTTCTTAGCAACCGAGATCTCGTCTAAACGAGTTATTCAGGTCTATAAAACTTTCTTTAAAGTAAATCTTTTGTTAATTTCCTGAAAAAAACAACAGCTAGTGCTAACAATATATTACAATCTCAAACACGCACGCCATATCGAAAATAAAATTAAAGAGGGATCTTGCTACTTGTTGAATGACGAATTACCAAAATGTCCGGAAGAGGTTTTATTGAAACTCAACTTGAAAGTCTTTTTAGTACGTATCCAGTACATACAGGGATTGATCACTGTTGAGCATGATGCCAGCGTAAAGGATGTCGCAAACAATGCATGAGATACACAAGATGTTTCTAAACCACGGATTAAGCTGACTGTTGCAAGTGGTACCCAACATGTTAGAAATACCATGACGTTAATGATAGCCACTTTCACCACTTTAACCTAAAACAAAATTTGTGATGGTCTTCTTATAATTGAAACAACATAAATGAAATAAAAGAAGAAAAATGACTTCTTGTTTAAATGTCGTCGATTTCGTTTAAACAAGTGCCAAGAATTGAAAAAGACAATTTCAAATATTTGTTAACATAGGTCACTCTGTAAAGTTCATATGCAATAAGTTTTCACATCGCTAAAATTGTTTGACTGAGAGTATATTTGAAGTGGCTGAATTTGGCAAAATCGTGAAAATAGAAGAATTATTAGAATTAATAAAATTATTGGAAGAATTATTGTAAATGGATTTTGATGGTCAACCTAATCTCCAAGAACAACAATCCTATGGCTTACCTAACGAAACAGCAACTTAGCATTTAGAGATATGCTGTACAGATGGCTTATCATATTGCTTAAGTTAAATGCAAGAATGAGTTTGTTAAATTTATCAGCATTTATCTGAGAATAGTCAAAGTAGTCATTTGGTATTATAACCATTGAAATATTTGTAACGTTAAGAATCAATGTAAACTTGTTTACTCTCAAATTCTGAATAGTATTGAATTGCACATTGAAACGTGTTTTGATTTCAGTTTATTAATATCAGAAATAATTCAGACACCATAAAAAAAAATTAATTAGCTACTTCTTGGAATGGCTGCAAAATTTTTACTTTGACAGGGGTAAATTCCAAGTAAACAACGCCAAAAAGGCACTAGCTACACTTTCCACGTTATTCACATTATGGAAAAATCTTCCACTGCCAGGAAAGGTCCAAAGCAATCAGGAAGTAAGGACATACTGACTTTAGTAAATATTAACGCCGTTTAACATTTTGAATCCAACCAAATAACCAAGTCCGCTAGGAACAAAAGCGTTTTTATGTGAAGTCAGGTACAATTTTTTTATATGTAAAAGGGTACAATGCTATTTTTGTAGAGCCTAAAAAAATATACTATTTACAAGCCCAAAAGTTCACTTTAATAGGGAAGCAAACGGTTTCGATCACATCATACATGGCTTGTTAACATACACAAATTCTTTTCTCGGAAACTACTTGACTTCTCCCATTGTGTAGAGCTCAAATAGTATGAACCATTAAAAAGAAATTTAGGGTCAAAGTAAATGTCATAAAGTAACCAGTTGATTCCAAATCATGCGAGGTGGCCCAGCTTATATGCTAATTACATGTAATGCTATTTTATGATGAGGAGCACAACGAATTTCAAAATTGACCTTTTTCGGCTATTTCAAATGAGAGCGAACATAAATATATAGTGAAAGATGTCAAAGACAGTGCTTAATACAAAGCAGAGCTTGATATATATGAAAACGAACATATTTACTTCGGTAAGGTACCGATTTATATCCCTTCCCGTTGTGTGACTCTCTGTGATCATATCATTTTGCTACGACACAAAGGACAAATGAAGTCATGGATTTATCCGGCTATAATTATTATACTGGATGTTTTTGTATGAACACGTGTTTTTAAACGACTAGTTTAAACTTTTTTTCGGTCAATGCTAAAGCAGAATTATTTAGAATTGGAAAAAAGGATAACGACAAAGTTTTACGACATGTCAGGCATTAGAGATTAAAAAAAGCCTTCTTATCTCAAGAGACAAGCCTAAGCTCAATAAAAACAACTCATCGATACAATTATATTTTTTTAACGATTAAATATATGGGTTATTGGTAAAATCTGTTACAAAAACAGATGGAGTTTAATAATGTCCGTTTTGTTGGGCGGAACGTGAATATTTAATATGTCGCAAAACTTTAACGTTTCCCTTTCTTTCCAATATCAAAGAATATCAACCTGATATTATGTTCATGAATTGTTTAGCAATGTGATAAAATGATACTGACTGCTCTGATGTCACTCTGAAATCCTTGGTCCATGGACATCCATTTGACCAATAATAGACTTGACAAGTCCGACTCGTACTTTAGAGCCGTGCTTTTTTTAAAATGCAAAACGACTTATATTAGAGTGTGTCTAATATGTTGGATACGTTAAATAACAGAAGCTCACCTCTCTATTCCGTCTTGGATGTAGACGTCTATCATCTGGCAACTTCTGTGTTTTAATATCAACCGTTCTTCTTTGTTTTACCAAAGCATGAAATATGATTCCATAACACCCAATAAAAATAATGAACGCTGAAAAAGTAGCTACAGGGAAAATCAAGTTGATATACTTCTCAGTGTTTTGAAAGAGTTCTCTTGATACCCAGTAGTATAGGGATATGCAAAGAAAAGCCATGCACCACAAGCCAACAGCAATCCAAATCGTATGCTTCCCATCCCGTATCCTGTACTTAATCGGGCTTTTCACTGCTCTTACTTGATCTATCGACAAAGCAATCAAGTTAAAAATTGACATTATTAATGCAAAGCGTATACAACCAAAACGAATCAAATCGTAGGCTTCCCTGGCACCAGTGTTTCCTTTTAGTGTTGTGTTCATAAATGGGTGCATCGATTTGAGTATAACCATCAAGATGCCCATGAGCAAGTCGGACATTGATAAACTGAAGATGTATACTAAAGCGTACGATCCCTTCTTGTGGCGATGGTATATTATAGAAATGATTTCACTCATGTTTGCAAGAATAGCTAGACCACCGATAACTGGTGTCACATACTGAAATAAAACCTGTCTGTATTCTGTCATCTTGCAGATAAACGTTGGTTTAAGACCTAAATAAAAAATATATTTAAAAGAACAACTAAAAATTAAAAAAATAAAAAGATTGCGAAGCAGTCCGCAAGCTTCAGGCAAACCGAAACCAGCCGATATTTTGTCCCTCGTTTCTTCTGATTTGGAAGCGGGTGTGCCGACAATGGCGAAATTTCAATATCCCCGATTCGGGGAAACCGATTAGACTAAGGAATCCCTGGTTTGTTGGTTGAGCCTAATTGTTAGAGGGGGACCTAAACATGGCTCACTTATAGTAGCAGTAACAGGTTACCGATTACTGTAATAGGTCACCGACTCATTATATCAAAAACTGTAATGAAAAAACTAGAGTCGGTCAGGTTACTCTAACACCAGATATTTGTTATATTTGCACCAGTTACTGGTTCTCCTGTCGCTATCAGTCAGGTAATAATATAGAGCTACTCTATACTTATTCCAAAAATTACTTTCAATGATTTACTACATAACTATACGTATATGCAACACAATCTAAAAACTTTATGTATTGAAATATTGGATCATGCAGCTAACAAAACGGAGCTAGCTAGCTAGCTAGCTAGCTAGCTACCTTTTGTGTGTTAAACCTTGATCTGTGCATAATCCGGAAAAAGCATTTCACGGATAATCCTAGCTAAAACTGATAATTCCACAAGAAAGAAACTTTTCAACTCAACACGTCTCAAGTCTCGCGGAATATGGGACCAACAAAAAAGCTGAAAATCACAAATAAAGTCGATCAAAAACAGGACCAGCACTAAATTATTTTAAAAAACGAAAGTAGTTTTAATACTATTATATTTAATTGAAATACAATCAAAATACTATAAAAAACTGTAAAAAAATATTTGTTTCATAATAAGTTAAAATACGAAGAAATAAGGCACTTTTCTAGTCTGTAAAATATGTGTCTAATATGCCGACCATCTTTTTTGTTTCCAGCATATTCCTCTCTATATGTTGAAGCTGGGCAGAGGTACAATACGGAAAAAAGACGGGGCAAAATCCAAGTATGCAAGGTACAAACCGTACTTATTGGCAGTTTTACTAGACTTATACTTTAGCCTCTTGGTTCAAACTTAATTGTTCAGGGATTAACTGGAAGAAAGAAGGCGTGAGTTAATTAGCATTTAGGTACTGGCGCATATTTTATAAACAAATTATCAACATTATCTCATTGATGAGACAATAGGAGTAATATGGTATAGTGAACATCTCTATAATAATAGCCGTCGTCTGTCTGTTTGTCTGTCTGTTACGGAAACATGAAATGCGATATATAAAAGACGGGCGACCCCATGGATTTATCCACGGGTTGACGACTAGTCTCTTTAATAATAGCCGTCGTCTGTCTGTGAGTCCGCGAAGGGCGCGTCCTGTTACGGAAACACGAAATGCGATATATAAAGGACGGGCGACCCCGTGGATTTTTCCACGGGTTAACGACTAGTGTATTTAATAATGGCCGTATTCTGTGTATTCAAAATGCCTGCTAGCAGCTTTATTTCGGGTCCCCCGCAGAGTTGATAATTTGTTGACGGACGACCCTGTGGATTTTTCCACGGGTTAATAAATAGTTTCCTATATAATTCTCAATATAGACAATAGTACGGAAACCACGTAAGCCGCACAAAAGGTTAATTTACAATTATTGACTCATATAAAAAAATTCAATACAAGAAAACCAACAAACATACTAAGTGAGAACCAGGCAAACGAATGAATAAAAGAAAATGTAACACAGTAAAAGATTGCCTAAGTTTGATTACTTCATCTGCCATTCCCATTAGTACGTTAAACCCGTTCCTTTCTCAAAAATTGTAAAGTTTAATGCCAGAAAAGTACTTATAACCAATTTATAAATGGGAGGATACAGTAATATGTACTTTCTGACTATAAAACGCTTAAGTAGTATTTTCTGTCCCAACAAATAACAATATCTCAGTTGAAATAAAATGAAAGTTTTTATTGATAAATTTAATTATATTTAAGTATCCGTTTAAATAGATTTTTCTATTTCATATAATTATTTCATATTTTTTATTAAGTTTGATATATGAAAAATGTTTTTTACCCCCACGAATTCCAATTTGTGCAAGAATACATATTATTAAGTTCAGAGAGAAAGTAGTACTGTAATACGACTTTCAATAATATACAAAATAATATACAATATTATTGAAACTCATGGAAAACTTTCATGAAAAATTCTGATCCAGACAGTAACATTCAACCCCTTCCACCATTTCTTTGCGAAAAAACGTTTCGTTTTATAAGTTGTAGTAAGTTCTAGTTATCGTACAGTATGGTATAGATTTTTCGAGTTTAGATGTTTTGATCTGGTTATTTTCTGGACATTTATATGACGAAAATAAAAACAAAAATATTAGAACGAGAAAATATATGTCATAGTGTACCAGGCTTCAGCGCGATAACTAGTCATTAGTTCAAGAAATCTCCAAACATTATTCCAAAACGCCATAACTTCATGTCCTTTCCATTAAAAAGTTTGTTATAAATTTTAATCAAGGACGGAAAAAATAAAATTTCTTTTCGTGAAATAGACAACAATCGAATTTCCTAGACAAAGGAAACAAAAATAAAGTTAATTGCTCGTGAATAATGCATAATAAAATTATAGTTAGATTAAAATAAAAGTTAGATTACGTTCCGTGTTTTATAAAATAAATTTTATAAAACACGGAACATTTAATAGAAATGTGTAATAGGCGCCCCCCGTAGAAAATTGCAGGCAATAAAATCACATTTTCATGTCACGGACAGAGAGGGAATTAAGGAAAATAAATATTTGTTTACATATTCGAGAGCTTTGTTTTTAAAAGTTTTGATAACATTCGAAACCATTTTTAAAATTTGAATATTCTCTGTTTAACATTCGTTGTTGTTAAGTGCTTACTTGAACTGTTTTGTAGTCCCTTTAATATTTTCTTTTGTATATTTAGCGCGGAAGTTGTAAAAACAGATATTAGTTATTTGTTGTGTTATTAGTAGTATCTGATTCAACATTCTTGTTGGCGAAATGTTCAGACACAATAAAACTTTTTCTATTACTTTAACCTGAGGATTAATTTTTTTAGATGCGACACCTGCCCTTTCTATGAAAAGTTTCATCACTAAAAATGTCATATCATTCTTCTTTTGGAGAAATTAAAACATATATTGCTACCCGAATACATCTATTTTTTTTATAAAAGACATACATTTAATGTCGTGGTCACACTTGACCCCGGTCTTTTTTTGTAACGAAACGGCGAATAAAAGCTCTGGGATCGTAGTTGTGTTGTGGTAGAATTCCACAATGGAAGCTACGGATGATTCACAAGTTTGCTACAACTTGTTTATATTTGGCATCTCAAGAAAATACTCCTGAATACGCAACGTTAAATTATTCTTTTCTATGTAGCAGCGGAAAATGCTTCTTTTTTGTTATCTGACCAAATATCTTATTAGTAGCCTCTGAGATGCAATACCAAACACGGCAGATATTTTTTTTGTTATTTCCAACCCCACCTCCCTCCCCCATATCCCCATATCCCCATATCCCCATATCCCCATATCCCCATATCCCCATATCCCCATATCCCCATATCCCCATATCCCCATATCCCCATATCCCCATATCGCCATATCCCCATATCCCCATATCCCCATATCCCCATATCCCATATCCCCATATCCCCATATCCCCATATCCCCATATCCCATATCCCCATATCCCCATATCCCCATATCCCCATATCCCCATATCCCCATATCCCCATATCCCCATATCCCCATATCCCCATATCCCCATATCCCCATATCCCCATATCCCCATATCCCATATCCCCATATCCCCATATCCCCATATCCCCATATCCCCATATCCCATCCCATATCCCCATATCCCCATATCCCATATCCCATATCCCCATATCCCCATATCCCCATATCCCCATATCCCCATATCCCCATATCCCCATATCCCCATATCCCCATATCCCCATATCCCCATATCCCCATATCCCCATATCCCCATATCCCCATATCCCCACATCCCCGCATCCACCCATTCACAAACACCCAAACCCCTTAGTGTTTTCTTAAAGTTTTTGTTGAGAAAATTTGCGCTCCTATAGTTCAAAGATGTTTAAGATCAAATTGTTAAAAATTGCTGTTTAATTAAGTCGTGACATACCTTTTTGGAGAAATTTCTTTTTTCGACTGACCATCTAAATATTTGTTCAAAAAAAATTTAACAATAAGACTCAAGTAACTTTTTTAATTTTCTTATCAATGCGTTTTCTCGCGTGTTTGGTCTTCGTCAAACTGTAATTAAATAGGCTGTGAAGACTAATTTGTATCGTCAGGTTAATTAAAGTTTACAAATTAAAGATGTTTAATGACATAGCATGAATTGTAATTAAGTCTTCTCTGTATTATTGATACAAAACTACTGTTTGCAGCGGATGCAAAGATTTATTGTCATAAATTCGTCACGTCTCTAAGAAGTGTTTTTCCACTTTGTTTAGTTTTGGCATTTCACTGGAGGATTGCATCTAGCTGCTGGATAACCTTCGAACATTACCAATTTAAGTAGCGCTGCTAAAGCATCATTTTATCTGCTTAAAAGCCAACGTGTACTTGCTATTTTATTTAAAACAATGCTATTTTATTTAAAACAATGCTAATTTAATGAGGAAATGTAAGGAGCAAATTACATTGCCAAATCACGATATAAAGTAGATAATATTGGAAAACACGACGACTCGTAGTAGCTCATCTGATTAATGTAATTTGGAAAGTGATAACTGACCAACAAATTTATTAAATTGGTGGAGAAATTCAGTGAAACGCCACGGTGTTTTATATTAGTCGTTGTCCACAGCTTCAGCACCATATTGGTATGTTAGGAGTGTACAACGTTTTGTTGTACTAAAAGAAGAGGCAGACTATGTGCTGCAACACGACTATTCTGAACAAAGACCATGCAAAGACTAAGAATGTTTTGATATTAAAAATATTCGTAGAGTAATAAAAATTTGAAAAATTTAGCCAACGTTTCCCCCAAAAACTATGCAGTATGCAGAACGACAACCCGGTAGAATCAAAAGATAAAAAGATAAATCAGTATGTTATCAATACCATTCAGGTGTCTAGCCAATTATTTACTACGCCAGAACGCTCAACAATTGAACGAAGACGTTTGGGGTCTTAACAGGCACTGCTGGGGTCTTGGCGGGCTCTTGGGCGGAGTCACATTTCGCTAAAACAGACTTTACGACTTAAATAAAGTAAAATCAAGTTTTTTCGTCAAACATTTCTGTAAATGTCACCGCCACTGTCAATAAGTACAGTTGACTCCCTCTAATTCGAATCTCTATATTTCGAATATTTCTATAATTCGAACGAGTGCTCAGTCATCGTCAATTTTCCTTAAGAAACTCTTATAAACAACTTTCTACAATTCGAAACTTTCTATAATTCGAACAGTTTTTCAATCCCTTCAGCACGATTCTCTCCCTAATTCGAATTTTCGAGTGTAAACAGGGCTTTGACAAATTCGAATGTTCTTCTAAAATTCAAAAATTGTCTTTCGAACGTTATTTTTCAAAACGTTGGTCTTGCACTTGGTGATGCAACTCGTATTGTCGAAAGAGATCGTGTCTCCAATGTAAAACAATCAAATATCCAACATTTTTTCAAATAGAGTTTCTTTTTTGTGTAACCTATGAAAATAAAAGATTGAATGAAACTTGAATTATGTTTTCTTGATTTTGAAATAACGTAATTTCTCTCTGTAATTCGAATTTTCACTCTCTGAAGCTGAACATTCGAATTACAGAGACTTTCTATAATTCGAATCTCTCTATAATTCGAACAAAAAATTTTCCCCGTGGGAATTCGAATTAGGGAGAGTCAACTGTAGTCATGTATTGCTATTATTTTAAGACTAGTGGGTGGATAAAACCACGGGTTCGCCTTCCTTTATATACAGCATTTCGCGTGTCTTGCTACTTGAGGTACCATTTTGCGCCGAGACAGACAGAATACAGTCATTATTATAGAGACTAGTCGGGTTCGCTCGTCCCGTATAACGTTTTTTTACGTTTCCGTAACACACGACTTTTTTCTCGCGCACAAACAGACAGACGGAATACGGCTATTATTAAAGAGACTAGCCGGGAAACCCGGCGTCGAAACGCCGGGGTAAGCCACAGGTCAAGGTGTGATCCAGCGTTTAACACTCTGTGGAGCGCTTAATAAGAGCCGTAAACTGTGCCACAGGATCAGGTATACAGTATATATGCCGTAAATTAAGTGAAGCGCATACACCATTATAGTGTTGCGACTGTCACATATTTTTCAAAAAATAACTTTCCCGCAACGATAGCTGGAATAAAAAAGAGCTTACAAACCGTTGTTACTCAATATATATAGCAAAAACAATCGGTTAATATTATTTTATTTTGCGGAATAAGTTTTTGTTAAAGTTAAAAAAATAATCATGACATCAGGCTGAGCGCTTAGTATATACTTAAACGGTGTTGCACAGGCGTATGGGGATAGTACCCTTTGGAAAAAACCTTTCTCGCAGACTCTGCTTAAATAAAAACACAAGAAACAGTCCATTGCTAAAACAGGGCAGAGCGGCTAGTCCAGGTAAACAGCATTGCACATCCGTGCAGGTGTGATTCCCGAGAAAGTTCAAAAATTAATTGTAAGTGGGCTAAGTACAGGTAAAGCGTGTTGCACATGCACATAGGCATAACAGCCTTTTATCAAAAACAGTCTGTTGTTAACACTGGGCTAACCGCTTAGTATAGTTAAACAGAGTTGACAGGTGTATAGGGAGTTAGCAGGGAGTTGTCTGGAGACAGAGGAGATAGCAGGGAGATAGCAGGGATATCATAGGAGATACAGGGAGTTGTCTGGCAGAGCGCTGACCCTAATTGAGTTTGCGTAGGTCAAAGAGAGCATTAAGTACTCCAGGACTCCCCATCAAAGCCATGGCCCCTTCTGGAAATAATAGACAGGGTATATCCCTCGATATTTGTGAGGCTAACCATGTAACATATGCACATCTATCTAGGCGTAATACCCCTTTCCAAAAAAAAATCATTGCAACTTCGGTTTTAATGAAAACACAGGGAACAGCCTGTCATTACCGGTTCAGCTAAAATAATCTGTCAGTCATTTTATTTCCACAAAAAGTTTTCAGGAAAAAATAATAAAAGATGTAGCTAGCTACCTAGCTAACTGCATTTAGCATAACAATTATTGTTTAAGAGTATTGTTGTAGCAAACTGCATTTTTATAATCTCATTTTTTAGCCAAAGATAGGAGCTAGCTAAATGGCTACAGTCTCAACACAAAAATAAATGGTGGGTAGGATAAAAAGCTCTTATACCATACAGAATAGTAATAAGTAAGGCTCTGCTAGCCTCCAAAATCTTCCTTCGTAGCCAAAAATCCTAAAACTGGTGCGTTTAAGATCTGTACGTGACTAAAAACGTGAGAATATATATATCTTAACATTTTAGAACATACAAAAAACCAATATTGCAAAAATAAAAAGTTTATAGCAGACAAAAAGCTGAAACAGACTTACAAACAGCACTGACCACCATTACTTTAAAAACTAAAATGGCCATCATGTTTCGGTCCTCATGTTTCTTCGTTGGCATGCCCAGGCCGCGAGAGTCTTGGATTGGTTTTTCAAAGAATCAGGCGTTTTGATTGGTATACTACGTGCGAGCGGTCAAAACAAAGCCAGCAAAACTGTCAGTAAAATTGTCCTATTTGTTTTCTGTAGCTCTTGAGCGAAAACGGCGATTGAGGTCACGGGGGTAATTATTATTAAAAATGGTGTATTAAAATAATGCATTCATTTTTTTATCACTAAATTTATTTTTCTTACTTACGGTAATAAATTAAAGTAATTAAATTATTTAAAAAAATAAATTTAATTTCTGGAATTTATTTTAATCAATAATAAGATTTCCGATTGAACAACCCCCTGGTTCCTATAAACTCGCGGAAAGATCAAAGGAATATCGGTAACCCTTTTGAACAGACAAAATACGGCTATTATTATAGAGAAAAGTAAAATGCTCTATCACGTGCATTTGAAATGAATTCTATAAGAACGTTTTAAAACTGCCATATATATACACTGGTTATTTATTGAAGGCTTTAAGCCAAACACTATTGGGACATGTAGATTCATTATTCCTGGGTTTGAACTAAAGGCTGATAAACTACTTTTTTATAACCACATTAAGAAATGTTCTTAAATTGTTCTTAATTTTCTTCCTATTTTGTGACTTTGGAAGTAGAGACTTTTCGGTACTTCTCGGTATTAACAACGCCTTAAATGCTCATACCATTTTCTACAGTTTAGGCGTCTGGATACATGTTCTATAGTAACAATAACAGTTGCTGGCTGTTTTGGCGTACCTAATTTTTTTTCACAAGAACTGAAAATTAGTCTCCTTATTTCACATGTTCAACATGAATTTTCTTTGTTTAGAAATATAATTACTATGTTTGTTTTTGTTTTCAGAAAAAAGAAAATCGAAACTTCCATTCTTATTTTGCAAAACCCTTGTTCTCTATAAAAACGAATATAGGATCAAGTACCATAAAAACAGAAAATAAAGCTACAGCTACGAACTATTTTTATATACACGTTTTTTTTTATAAGAAACCAGTTTATAAGAAATCTACATGTAGAATCTCAAAAATTTTAGAAACTTTTGCAACTATTTTGACTATTTTTTAAGTAAGAAACTTTTTTTCCATATTTGAGTTCTTATTTGAGGAAATTGTACTGAAAGGAAAACTTCTCTTTAAATGAAGCTATTTTATTGCAGAGTCAAATTTGTTTCAAACGCATTTGAAAAACGAATGTTTTCATTTTTCAAATAAAAACAAAAGGAATGGTTTAAATAACTACGAAATATTTTTAAAAATAAAGCAAGCGACTTTGTTTAAATTTGGAATCACCAAAAATGTTAAACATCGCGGAGAAAATGTTCAATTAAATAATATTTAGAACTATCTTTCATTGGATAACTATTTTTGACAAAAAAAAATAAGAAACAGAATAAGAAACTTTTAGAACTAAAAATATTTTAAATTTACCCCAAAATTAAGAAACTTTTAAAACTAGACGTTTCACCAAGTTTCTTATTTATAAAAAAAAACTTGTAGGCAGGCCAGAATTTCTGGTAGTGAATGGAATAAATTACGCAGTAAAAACAAGAAAGATGTATTGCAACATATATATGCAGTTGTGAATCCTTCATATTATTCGGCTACTTCCGTCTCTCTATCTGTCTGTCACAGCATGGCCGTGAGTTTTGTTTGTTTACATTTTGCAATCACGTGATGAAAATAAAGAGATTTGTCCAATAAAATCACGTGTTTAAAATAAAGCAATTTTATTTGGCGAAATATTCGAGTTGCCCTTGACAATCAAAACAAACGTTGAAAAGTTTGTTCAGGCTCTGAAAGTAGTAGAGATTGCTAACATACTGGAATAAATATACTTTAAATATTTTTTTGGTGTTTGTTCGAGCAGGAAGAGAAGTTTTAAAAGATTAAGCTTTAGAAAGAAGTGTTATTATGTTTTTTTTTTACTTTTGCATTTTTCTACTTTTGCATACTTTTTTGCAAATATTATAATAGCCAACTAGCTAGAGTGGCGTATTTCAAGACTAGCCACAAGAAGAAGGAAAGGTCTTATAAAAAGTAAGAATTTTTTTTTCCAGGTTCGAGGGGCGGAAAAGAGATAGTTTACCATCTTGCACATCCGAACCTTTTTGTTAGGAGAACTAACGATCGAGTTGGACTTAAATTGTTCATTATAGGGTGAATAAGAACTGTATCAATTTTTTAAATATTTTTGAGCCTTGTTTCTTAAGATATTTAAGGTCAAAGTAGTACCGCGGTCGCCGCCATGATAGTGTCGATGAGGACTTTCTGTTCGGTAAAATACTAAGTTGTGTGTCGTAATTCAGTGGGGATATAAACAAACGCATTCTGAATGAACAAAGCGAGGAAATGCTGAACGAATAAACTAAAGTATGTCCCCTACAATTATCTGAGTTAAATGTTATATGTTTTGAAAAAATATACTTCGTAGTTAGTTCAATTTTACTGTTATGGATAAAGTTGTTAGTTAATCACCTGAAGAAAAATTTACAAGTATTAACCCTATTCGGTCCGGGGTTTTTGAACATACTATGACCGGGGAGGGGGCGGAATCCGCCCCCCCCCTCAATAACTTTTCATAGGGTTGTTCAAATTGAATCAAACTTGGCACACTTATAGTACGTAAAAGAAGGAACAAAATAGCAGCAATTAATTTGTGCTTGCGTCAGCACATTTTCTGTGACGTCATCGAAAGCTAGAAATTTGTTAAAAATGCCACTATCTGCTTAAAGTTTAATCACTTTTGTTCCAGAGCGAATTTTTGCATTCTGTTTGAAGTTTCTGAAAGCTTAATAAAAGTTATTTAACATATTTTCCGGTTTTTACGTGGATCGCATAAAAAATTGCCAAAAATTGCCCGAAAATCCGGTTTTTTCCGATTTTCGGGTAAAATCCGATAAAATCGGGAAATCGGATCAATCACGTGTCCAAATTATGCAAAATGATTCTTCTTGGTGAAACAAAGTTGTGTTGCAAGTTTCATGTTCTAAGGATAATCCTAACAGGAGTTATTAAATTTTACCCATTATAAGGATTTCATAGAGATTTGTAGGGGTAGTTTCGAGTAATGGCCAATATCAAAGTCTCTGAAAGGTATGGGACCTAAAAATTTGGCATGCAGGTGTCTAATAGATAAATATCGAAACTCAGTAACTTTCATAGCCATATAACATAGCAATAAGGAGTTATTAAAAAAAACCGTCAGGGGGGGGGGCGGAATCCGCCCCCCCCCCGGACCGAATAAGGTTAAGTGTATGAAACTTCATTTTTGTATCAAAACATCTTTAGCGGGTGTTAGAATTTGCGCAACAAAACACGTTTCTCAAAAACAAAGGCTCAAATGTGTTATAATTGTACGCCATAGTGATACTGGGTAAGAAAAAATAAAACCAACAAGTTAAAATAAGTAAAAGCTGTTCACTTATTTTAGCTTGCTGTTTTTATTTATTTTTACTTAATAAAGGGTAAAATGATTATACGCAATGAAATGTGTCGATTTCTAAAAAACGCTGGAACTGAATTTGCGAAAACAAAACGAAGTCTCAAATAAAGTTTTTCGTTTTTTTGTATTTTGTGTTTTTCTTCGAAATTATTTTTGCTACGACATTAAAGAGCATACGTAGTTTCTAACATCAACTTGTTTTAACACAATGTAAATCTTTGTGTTGGGTTGCACAAACAATGTACCACGCAACTTTTCGAATTCCTGGCAACATTAACACTCCCGCGAAAGTTCGGGACAACAACAAACATTTGCAATAGTGCAAATCCCGATATACTGGTTTACTTTGGTACTTTTTTTAATTCCTCTATAGAGTATTCTGCTTCGTGACCGTAAGAAACTGTAATTCTCTAACTGTAAGTGAAACTTCATTCATCGCCTTACAGATCTTGAGCTACACTCCGAAGAACAGTATTTTTCGCTCCTATAAAAATAGAACCTTACATCACATAAAGGCCATATATGGCGAAAAGTATCATGTCCTGTTTATGTTTTCGAGTGCGAAAACACCTGATTTGATTGTGGGATGTGTAGGGTACGCTAGCTAGCTAGCTAGTTAAGTAGTAATGTAATAAGCTAGCTAGTTTGGATGATTAGTCTCTTGCTCTATGCATTTTAATTGTATAAGATAGTATAACTAGCTCTGGTATAGTATAACTAGCTCTGGAGCTACCTAGAGCACCGTGTTGAAAAATAGGGAAAGGAAGAAACGGGAAAAGTCTAAACTCATTAGCTGCGACTATAAAAATGTAAACTTCATAAAAATGCACAAGTGATGAATAATACTATTCTTTTAGTTACACATAAACTCTCGCTGGTGGCTGACTGAATTAAATTCCATCATGCTGAATACAGTAGCTGTATCTAGCTAGTGAAAGGCTTCTTCATGTTTGACGATATATTTTGCAAGGGTTTTTTACAAAATCATAGTGATGTATTGTTTAATTATAGTGCATACGGTAATATTGTGTACATGGTATACAGCTCATTACACGATACAGTCAACCTCGTTCCAAGGGCAATTTTTCGCTTTTTTGATATCCGAGACGGCGTGAAGAAATGACCCTGGGCCAGGCTGGTTAAAATCAGCACGATTCGTGCTGATTTTTATTTCATTCGAAATTTGGTCATTTTGTTAAGAATTGCATGCGGACCGCCGAGAACACTGTATTGCTATAATTTATGCAAAGCAATCTTGGATCGAAATCATGGATAGAGTTTTATTTTTAATCAGAAACAAGTTAGCTAAAGTGTTTTGAGTTTTTGCTTCGAGAAAATATGATTGCAGTGTTGCCTTCGCTTTTTTTTTGGCTACATACAAATTTTAAATATATATTTATTTTAAAGTTTTCAGCCATCTATAGCTAGCTAGCTAGCTAGCAAAGGCCCAAGACGTACTTTTGTAGCTACAAAGGTTGTGCAAACCAAGGTAGTTAGCTATGATTTTTAGCTATCTTTATTTTATATTATAGTTAAAAGTGAAAGTACTTTTAGCTAGCTAAAGCTAGTTACCAAGCCACATAATTATCAGAGGGTTTTGTGATTAGAATTACACTGAAGATGTCTAGCTATAGCTAGTTAAGTTTTTAGTATTTTTTTAGGAACATGTAGTCTTTCTAATTCCATTTTTGTCTTGCGGGCGACTTATTGCTGACGTAAACCTCTATAAACCTAAGTTGAGGCTTTATCACGCCCGCTTTATGGTGGCGTGTAGCTATATATTATACTAGTATTGAGTCATCAAACGTCATCAACGTAACCATGTGTCAGATACAGATCAGATATATACGTTTAGACGTATATAATAACTGGCTCCTTTTGTCTGTTATTGTTGTAACGTGCATATACACCTAAATGAAGTCGTATTGTCAAAAAGTTTTTACCTAACTTGTTATTGTTAGGTCAAAATTTATAATTGTCTTTAAAAAAAATCTTATCGCCCTGCTTTAAATGCCTACATTCTGAAATTCGGAAAGTATAGCTATTACAGAATCATTTCTTATACTAATCCCATCAGACCAGCCTAAAAGCATCTCCTAACAAGTTTTAACTCAATATCTTTCTTCTTCAGCTTTCTTTTTCATCATATTGCACTTTTGGTTTTTCACGAAACGGGTCCCTGGAAACTCATTTACAACTAAATGGCCACTACGGTCAAACCAATTGACTTTTTTCAATAATTTTATGTTTGTTGCTTTACTAAGAGATTAAAAGTCATAAAACATAGGATGTTACATTTCATGCAGTCAGAGAAAATTGTTATTTAATCTGTAATCGATTGTTATTTAAAATCTGTAACCGATTGTTATTTAATCTGTAACGGATTAATTAAGACAATACAGACTAATTAGAAGGTACGTACAGATTAATTAAGTGTATAACTATTTGGTTAATTAAATGGTATGAACTTCTTAATCCAGTTTTTTAACCTTTTTCAACCAAATCAACAGCATGTGATTTTATTTTTTTGTTTATGTGTTCTGCCTCCTTTAGAAAGAATATTAGCTAGAGTGTAAAAGAAGGTCTGTTCGGGAGAAATAGGATTAGTTATGTATACCTGTATATATACCTTGTGTTGTATTTGAGCTAGCTAGATAGCTGCTAAACATGTCTTCAAGCAAACCTACATTGTGTTTTTTACTACACCATGTGCACAAAAGCTAGCATAGCTAGCTTTACCTCCTCCTCAACTGCACTGCAAAAAAAAAACAGAAGCTTACTTTAACAGTCTCTAAAAGTACAACTAAAAGCTATTTAATTTTGTTTGCACGTTAAGCTATACTAACAATGCCAAATATTTTATTTTTCACAAAAATAAATTCAGTCCAGCAGAACATAAACATTCCCGCGTCCCTTTCGCACATAAACTTAGACGCTATTATTGTTTTTCTGTTATTATTCAATTTTTTACTCATAAATTAATGTATCTTCATAATTAACGGAAACTTGAGAAATCAATCAGATAGCAGAACTGACCAGTGTGGCCCAGGGTCATTTCTTCCCGCCGTCCGAGATTGTCAGAAAGAGAAAAATGGGCCTGGGGACGAGGTTGACGAAACAGTGGGTGACCACGAAGTTTGATATGCTGCTACTCAGCCGGTTTCAATAGTTAACTTCGTCCTTGCGCAGCTGTTCCACGTTCTTGTTTTCTATTTTTAACAAAGTAGGACATCATATAAAACCAGATACATGGCTATAGAAAGATCGATATCGAAGAAAAGTGTGGAAATTTAATCATAAAAGAAATCTGCCGCATAATTATCTGCATGAGCGGCTAATTATGCTATACGTATCGTATAATTTGTTCTCCCTGACCGAGTGAGGAGAAGTTATACCAGTCTCTATGCTACTCGCTATTAAAAAATTCCTTTTCATTACAAAAATAATAACTAGTCAGAATTGTTTTGTATCTAAACAGTTTAAATTAATCTGTATTCGTTAAGTGCTCTGGATTTGTCTCGTTTAGATTAGTCTGGCCGGAAAATAAAATTTCAGGAAAGACAGTACCGATTCGGGGACTTCAAGCGGGAAGATAAATGTCGCCAACAACAAAAATACAAGCACAAAATGCAGAAACTGTCACCCCGTTAATAACTTTTGATAGATTAGGTCAAATTGGCTCAAACTTCGTTACAGTACGTCACCAAAAAAACAAAATGGCAGCAAATGTCAACACTTTTTCTGTGATGTCATCGGAAGCTTCAAATTTCTCCAAAATACCACTACCTGCTTAAAATTCAATTACTTTAGTTTTAGAGCGAATATTCTGTTTGAAATTTTTATAGTTAAATAAAAGATATTTAACATATTTTCCGGTTTTTACATACTTCGCATGAATAAATGCGAAAAATTGCCCGAAAATCCGATTTTCCCTGATTTTGGGTAAAATCCCGTTTCGCCTAATTTTAGCCGGAAAAGGTAATTTCAGGAAAGACAGTACCGAATCGAAGAAAGCACCGAATAATATATATATGCATGCTGACGTGTTTTTACGTATACTTCTGCGGCGTTCAATTTTTTAACATATAACGATAAGGGGCTGTATACATGACCGGCGAAGCGGAATATTTTCCGGTAAGGGACGTTTGCGGGGATGCCGCTCTCATCAATAATTATAATAAAAATCACTTTGTGCTTACATTGACAATTTTTGTCGCCGAAATTTTTTGTCCCATCCCGGCTAAGCGAGCTTCCGCTTAAACTGAGGGGTTGTTAGCAAGAGAGGCGGGACGCGTGTGTCAAAACAAGATGTACGTCAGTAATATTAAAGAAATTGACCCGCAAGGCGTGGACAGTCGACGATATAATACAATCAAAAGAAGGACATACTGGTCTGTTGGTCTTGAGGTGATAATGTTTTTTATTCACAGGTGTGTGGATAGATTCAACAGAACTTATTGTGTCTGGTCGTTGCGTTTTGAGAACCACAATTTAGATAATAGTTTAGTTGTCCCGGGACAAAAATTTCTATAAAAAAACAAAGTGATTTTAAGTAGAATTATTGAGAAAGGCGGGATCCCAGAAAATGTCTCGCCTCTCTTCATAGTTTCCAAATAGTGAGAATACAACTTCTTAGCCTCATTTTGTTCTTATTGATGGACAATGGAGTAACAGTTATTGCTGAAATAACCACAAGCTGAAATAAAGAGTTTACATCCTGGACTGTAATTGTAATTTCATCAGATTAATAGTTTTTTTTCTATTCTTGCGCCTCAGCTTGAAGTTTTTCAGAGTTTTAATAATTTGAGCTTAAAATATTTCTTAATCTTTCTTATTTGACTTTGAAAATTTACTTTCAAAGTCAAATAAGAGTAACATGTGATTTGTTGATGATTTCTATGTGTCTTTTTAATGAAGTTGACACCAAATCATTTTGTGATAAGAAACATACAATAAATTTGAAATTTCGTTTCGTTAAATTCCAAAGTAGGATGCATATTACACCTCCATGACCTCCATGACTACAATCTTGAAAATCTTAATACTTAGCAACTTAGCATAATTGATATGGAGTTGGTTATATAAACAGGTGTTTAGCTTGTTAATTTGATTCAGCATCATGAGTCTGAAAAAAGGATCGTCCTAAGTTTCTGCATGATTTAATACAATTACTAGTACAGATGCATATTTATGAAAATAGTAACTAATTTTGTTGAGCGAGAAAAATAAAATAATTATTTTCCCCTCGTGTTTAAAGAGAAGCACAGTAAAAGTGACTACTGCGTTATTTCAATGTTATGCGATTAATAACTTTTAGCCAAACTAGGGACTACTTTTCGTCGCGAAAATTTAAACGATGATTACAGAAAGGTAGCTGAATTTGATTAGCTCTCACAACTGTTTCAAACTCTATTTTCGTCCTTTTAAAATAGGCTAGACTAGAGATTTTTTTTCTTTCAAAAAAGCATAAAATATCGAGTGCCTCCGGACTTTATACTGCATCTATGATTGCCAACTTGTTGTTGATAATGTGCAAGAGGGAACCGTGCATCAAAGCACGCATGGTCACGGAAATGTAAATGAACACAAGAGAAGATATTAATGCTATTGAAAGTTGTTGAATTTAATTAATACCATTTTAAGTCTCGATACTTTGCTCTCACGTCGCACATCATGTGAACTAACCAAATAAGAATTTTCCGTTAGTGAAGGATTTCAAGGATTAAAAAAAGGTACCTATTTTAAGAACTTCAAGATATACTTCAGCCATTCTCTTCATTAGTTCACCCTCGGCTAATCCTTTAATTGTCCCTTTTAAATAATCAATTATTTTTCACTCACTCTCCTTCGCTGGTTAAACATTTAACATTGGGCGTGATGATTAAAAAAGTTCTGAGCACATTTGGTGGAGAGTGAGGTGACTGTGTGTGGCTAAGTTACTCTCGGAAGTTTAAAACTAGATGGTTATGTATGTGTAGCATGTTTTGGTAGCCATATTTCGTGTAACAACGAAACGAGATAATATTTTTCTTTATAAAAATATCAGTTTGGTTTTTGTGGTGTCTCATAAAAAGCTCGTTTAAATATTTTTGTTGTATGCTATGATATTAATAAAACTTGTTGCTAAAGACGAGAGATGTTAATAAAAAGCATGCTTCAGAAACATGTGAATTTGATATGGTTAAGAAGAAGACCTACTCATGCAAGTTAATGAAAACACTATACATTTATTTTCCTTGTAATAATATTTTCTTTTCCATTACTATTCTGGTTGGTGTTTGTGTTGTCTTTGTGACGTCACAGCAAAAGTGCTGATGTGAGAAAATAATTAACAACGTTAATTCATTGCAAATTTCCCACACTTCAATCGTGTCAAGTTTTGTAAGCAAAACGTTACCTAAACAAACAAACCACATCCCACCCTCTTCTTCTCGCATCTACATAGCCTAAACACCTATTTGGATTGATATACTAGTTTTGTGTTTTGCTTTTGCATTACAAAGTTACCATATTCTCCATAGATAAATGTTCTGTTTTTATAAAAAACGGTATTAAACGGTATTATTTTTAATTCGAAGTGGCATAGTTCCTGTTACAAAAATTTTTTTTTTTTACTTCTTTTTGCTTGCGAAACACTTGAAGTCATATTTTCTTCACCACTAACCAGAGGAATTACTCCTGCTTCTTTAATGGAACTTTTTCCTTTCGTTGTTTGAACACGAATGAATATTCATTTGATTAACGCACGGTGAAGAAAACTGCTCCATTGTAAATTTAAACTCTATGTTTTTAGAGATTATATTACTTGTATTTCGAGAGATCAATATTATATCATGTTCATAATGGTCATGTTCTGAACACAAATACAAAATTATATGTTATAAAAAGTTCGTGTATGTTTACAACATCTGCAATCAAGTTAATGTTGTTAATATTACAAAGTGATGGCTTATGAAAACAAATTGTCAAGCAGAAATGATGTAATTTCTACGTCTGAAGAAATTGCGAAACTTGGTGTTTACAAATTTATCGCCCAAAACAACGAAGTAGATTTTTATGTAATTTTTTTTGCTATAGCTGTCGTTTTCGTTGTGTTTTCGTTGTGTTTTCGTTGTGTTTTCGTTGTGTTTTCGTTGTCGCTGAATTGTCGTTATCGTCGATTTGAGTATTATGGATACGCACTTCTATTGCACTTTTTGTTTTAGACAAGGACATCTGGGATCTGTGTTATTTATACAGCTGACACGGAGACGGAACCAAAACGTAAAAGATTCACTGTCAGAAAGATATCCTTATACTTAGGAATAGTAATTCTTTTTACATTATCTATCGCATTGATTGCTTCAGGTAAACATCTGAAACACGCTATACATTTTAGTACAATTTAAAAAAGTTAAACTGCAATTTTTAGTCGATGTAAAATGTGTCTTATATTAGAATTATGCGGCATTGGATACATCATAATATCTTCGCAACTTTTTGTTGAAAACACATCACCCTTTACATTATTTTGACCACCAATTCAGGCTCTAGACAATGGATTCAAAGGGTGAATGAATTTCTAAACGAAGATTTTTGCATATAAACGAGCTGACGACGTCATTACACATTTTTCCAACCCTGTTAACTCATATACACAATTTGACCAGTGTTTCAAGTCTACACAATAGAAAGAACTACTTGAAAAATTTCTGGAAACAAATTTAGTATGGACAGGTCGTTAGTGACATTATGTAAACATATCCTATAATTGTTTGGCTCTGTAATTAAAGGAGAACTAACGATGGATAACAAGTTGTCGATTAGAACTTTCTGTTCGGTAAAATACTAACTTGTGTGACGTAGGTCCGCGGGGATGTAAACAAACGCATTCTGAATGAAAGAAGCGCGGGAATGTTAAAAAAATTTATGCCATGTTGTTTTCGGGATATGTAAGTATGTTTTTATTACAAAAAACATATATGTAAGTTTTTTCGTTAGTTCTCCTTTAATTGAACTTTTCCATGGGCCGTTTAACTAGTATTCCTTGTTAGTGTTGCCGTTCTTTTTATCCCTAGGTTCCATGTACCTTAAAGATTGCCCTGGTGCAAAAGAAGTACCTATATTTATAATTATTATTGGTTGCCATGCAATCTTGACGATTCCATACATCACCTATTTGACTTATAGCAACGGAGACACGCCAGAGGGCGATTGTTGCTTTCTTTTGGTTATTTTACCATTTCTCGTTTCAATAACTATATTTATCATTACTTTTCCCGCAATTTACGGAAGTTATATGGTAGCCAAAAACTGGAGGAAATGCAATCATGAAGCGATATATTATGTCGCATTCATTACATGGTTGTTTATTTTACTACTCTCTCTGGTTTTGGTCATTGTGTTGATTTCCTTCGTGAGCGTAACACTTGACTGTGGTTGTGGAATCGAAAAATTGTGGAAAAGGATCAAAGGTAATTATTTCTAACAATGACATGATATGATACATGTAAAAAAGTAGCAAAGTCGATTAACCATTAGGCCTAAAGTTTACATTTCTCGGTCAAACATCAATGTGCAGCACAAACATAAACACAGGCAGCAACATACGCAACTAAGTGCGATCCATACAGCTGTAGTTGTCCAAAATGCGAACAGGTACAAAATGACATGGCAATATCTGGCACTAGATTGATCCACGTATTCTGGTTTATATGCGGAATATATCCAAACGTTGCCAGCAATAAACCATCCGAAAAGGAAGCATTGCAGACAACCACGTAGCATTCGTACAGGTGACGACACACTTGACGATGTGTCTCTATTTTTTATTTTTGTAAATAGTTCCAAAATGTGGACAACAAGACCAACTGTTCCAGACACGATCAAATATATGGGAATGTTAACATCAATTGGACAGTGGTGACGATGAATAACGCCTGAAATAACAACAGTAATTAAAAGTAGCTAATATTAAAGGAAAAAACGTTGTATATGTAATTTTTTATCATCGCAATTTTCTATTAATTTTTAGTAAACCTCTAATTCACTGATAAAAATTGATGTTGATATGTGTCTAACATGAGGCTGAAATTTTTATGCAGCAGCCAGTTTGAAGTTATTAAAAGAAATAATGAAACATGAAAATCCACAGAAATTATAAGACCAGAAACATTTTCCGTAGTTTGCTTGTTCTAAAATTCCATATAATGAAAAGTGATTAAAAAGGGATTTTGATTTCGATTAGCAGCACCTTAGATTCGCAAGCAAACAAGTGAATTTGGCCTGCCCAAGTAGATAAACAACAGTCGAGCTTGTAAATTATAAGTTCCATTTACTTACCTAAGACAATGGAAGATATTGGAAGTATCATTATCAAGCCAAAACAGATAAGGAAAGCAGCTATCATAAAAAAGCAAAAAGCGTGTCAATATCTGTAAGTCGTGTAGGTGCATCATAATTTTTGTACAATTTCCAGAAGGTGCGGCATGCATCACAAATGTGAGCAATATCAGATTACAGATTAATGGAAGGGATGAAAATTTACATGTCTCCTATATTTAATTGACATGTATTCATTAGCAAGCTTTATAATAACTTAAAGGGTTTCAGGGTAAACTGTCTGCTTTCGTGGTAAATAAAGGAAGAAAATGAACATTGACACACAGAATTAAAGAAGTAAAATGCAACGCAATACCTAGCTATTGACAACAAACACTAAATCTATGGATGCCAAATACTGCGGATTACATTAAGGTGAGTTTTTACAAGAAGTAGTTAGCCCTGATTGGTGACGAAATGTCCTTAAAGTTGATAGTTATAGTAATAATATAGTTGATAATAATAGTAATAAACAGTAATAAAACTCACCACTTGTAACAAACGATTGCACGACGCCTTTGATGAATTCAGCTCTTCCAGGGCAATCATCATGTAATCGACGGTACTTTCCAAATAGACTATCATAACTAGGTGGATTGGCATCTAAAAAGTAATCCTGACAATAACACAACTCTATTCAACCTGGAACTTTAGTTGTCTTGCCAGTAACAGAATTTTGTGCTGATATCCCAGCTGAAGCAAATAAAAGTTTAAAAACAATTTGTACTTTTATCATGACACGGAGATGGCAATTTTTCTTTTTTTATTAAGTTAGATAACTTTTATCCTTTAATTACAAAACGAATGAACTCATACCTGCCATATTTTCACTGCTTTTGTTTTCAGCATTTTCTGTATTTTCCTACAAAAAAATGAACTCGAATTACTCCAACGGTGTTCCAACTGTCATTTAATTACGGATTTAACTACATATAACATCCAGACGATTTTTAAAAGGTGTAATAAAACCTTAGCATTCCTACTTTAATGTAAATAAATACTAACCAAAAGATGCAATTTACCGAGGAGAATTCAAATATCGAAGCCATGCTGAAATAAGTTAGTGGATTTGTTTTGTCCGACATATTCGTTTTGTTTCTTTTGCAAATGTACCCTACGTCATAGATATTTATACAGTATATCATTTAAGTGAAGTCAATTCTGTTAGAGTTTTGTCTTTGAGTTATTTTGGGAAGAAAATTATATTTTTGCCTTTTATTTTACCATAAACAACGTATCAGTTCCCTAAAAGTAGATTGCGAAAACATCACTCCACTTAAATCACGGACGCGTCCGTTGTTTGCTTGCCTAGCAACAAGTAGCTAATAACCAAATAAAAATATTGAATGAAGTTTTAAAACATTGTCGTATAGTATAGTATACTATTGTATAGTAATAAAACATGTTAAATGCATTTAAAGCCTCTTGGGAAGTCTGTATTGTAATATTTCAATTTTTTGTTGATATTATGTAAGAATTACTTCTGCGACCAAACATAAAAAATTATTCTGCCATCTTTGTTAGTTTTTGATGGATTATTATATCTGCCAAGCGGCTACCTTTTAAAATAGGACAGCAGTTTAAAAGTAACAGTGGCGTAGCTAGACTCTCGCACTTTGTGCGGGAGACCGGGGTTCAGTTCACCTTGGCGGCCATTTAAAAGGGGCGAGTAAATGTTACCATAGCCCCGGGTTAACCCAAGCCATGTTAGGGAAATTGGTGAGACGGCACAATGTGTATATATACAAAAATTATTATCCAGTTTACAATCAGCCGTTTAAAAGGTAGCTAAACAAAATTTGATGTGTATAGTTTGTTTTACCCCAGTAGCTGCTATGCAATAAATAAATAAAAACACAGTTCGGTTTTTACACATAGCTATTTTTGTACCTCTCTTCTTTATCCTATATTATCGTTTGTCACGTCCCTGTTTTGTTATGATGTGATTTTATGTACTTTTTAAATCTGCCACTGAGGCGGTAATCAGGAAGATATTTTTTACAATTAATTTTCGTTCAATCAAAATGTGCCGAACTCCTCCATATTGTGCAACATCACAGTAAATTATATTTCAACGCAAGATCAACAAGTGCCTGCAGTCTCCCTTACGTAAAAAAAAGTAAAAAGCCCTTGGATCGATGGTTTCAAAATATTTCTGAAAATGTGCTAACATTTAGGCTTAGGAACATTTTTTAAAAGTAGTAAAACGTATTTGACAAGAATGCTCAAAATTTGCGAAAATTGTGAAAGTTTATCTCGAAAAAAAGAATTTGCAAACATCTTTTTTTTTTCACATGAATGAATTTAGTTCTTTAAAGAACGTCGAAACCTAAAATCGTTCCATTTGAATGAGTAAAACTTTCTATTTATACATTCTGTAAATATACAATTTAAACTACGACTCACTTTGAGCATGATATAATTCATTCATAAAAAACCCCATGAAATAAAGTAAATAAAATCTGTACCAAGATGTTTTATCTGCACAATTTTAATGGGCAGAGAGCATTAGTCGACTTGTCTCAAACGGTAATGGTAGAAACTTTTATTTGTTATTTGCTGTATAATATAACAAACATAATAAGTGATTTCTCTTATTCATTTCTCTTTCTTGTAAAACGCAAGGTAAGTAAAAATAGTGAAAAATTGAAATTTGACTGAAATCTTACCGCGTCTTCTTTATCATTGTCAACAGATGGATTTGTGGCATCTTCTTCACCTAATAACTTCTCCGATGCAGGATCCTTATCCGACATCTTAGAAATAGAAATATATAAATCAAGTCTTCCCAAATGGAATTGTTATGCGCATTGTGAAAAAATGTGCTCATATTCGGCAGAATTTTAAGCTGCCATTCTTAACCAACTCACCCACAAGCGTTGTGGCAACGTCGTTTGACACTAACAAACAAAAGTTGTTCTGAATTGTTTTTGACGTAGACCAACGTTGTTATTTCGACATTGCCGCAACGTCGATTTTCCAGCGTAAAAAAGTAAGACATTTTCTGGTTCCGTTAAAATAGAGTTCTATTACATGTCAGCGGAGAAATCTTAGCAAAATGACAATTTAGCAAATACAGTAAGTTTCCTCAAAATACGCCAAATTGAATCAAGAAGAAATTTAAAAAATGAAATTTTTGACACGAGCCATTAAGTGAGGAATGTTCATCTATGATAGGACAAATTCTGAGATATTGTAGGCTGCTCATAAATGTTTGCTTGCTGTATCCAAAGGTGCAGTTTTTGTACAGGAAAATTTAGTTTCAAGGAAGGTTTATTGCAAAAAACTAATTCGAAACAGCAGGAATTTAACTTTTTATTTCATCTGTTGCAAAAGAGATTATTCAGTAAAAATAATTAATGTGTACATAAATCAACTACAGCTGTACCTCACTTTAACACAACAGATTTTAGTCGCAGTTTGGATGAACCAAATACAGAAATGAAGTTAAATAGCTAAATCATAGAATTGAAGAGAATACATTATATTTTACTGTAAAAAACGTTAAAATATATTTTATCGGACAAATTAAAAACAGGTTCAAAACTTAAAAAGTGAACTCGTCAGCAGAATTAAGATTAGCACACTCAAGTTAAGCAGACTCAAGTTAAGCAGAATGACGTAAGGCTGACTCAAGTTAAGCAGACTCAAGTTTAACTGAATTTAGTTTTGCAGACTGAAGTTTCGCAAATTTAATTTTAGTAGACTGAAGTTAAGCACACTTAATTTTATCAGACTCAAGTTAAGCACACTTAAGTTAAGCACACTTAATTTTAGTAGACTTAAGTTTTCCAGACTTAGGTTAAGCATATTTAAATTTAACACACTTTTAGCAGACTTAAGTATAAAAGAGTCAAGTAAAGCTGACTTAAGTTAAGCTTACTTAATTTCGGCTGAGTTACTCATAACAGAATTTTGTTTAGTAGACTTATATTTAGCAGCCGTTTTTAGCAGGTTCTGGCCATTTTGAAGGTCCTTTTTGAACCTCTTTCCCTTCTAAATAGTTTGTTTTCTGGAAATATTTAAGTCTTATGTTTTTATAGGTTAAGAGTAACATTTAACTCGTTTTTTTAGCCGTGTATAAATCTTAAACGTTTTTGGCTACAAACGTAAATTTGACGAAGCATCTAGAAATGTCAACAACTAACTAGCCTTATTATTCAGTTTTTTATAAAAACTTTTTATCCTAGTCAGCATCATTGCTTTTTCTGTTATCTTAACCAACCTGATTTTTACTAAGCAAAAACTGTGGGCTGTATCTAGCTGTTATAGCTATCTTAAGCTACCTTCCTTCCTCATTAGATTTTTTTATGTCTGGTAGGAATACTGATATTAACCACCAATATATTTACAAGTAACCGCTAACCTTAGGACTTTAATGCTAGTACAAGGCGGTAAATTTTTCAAATTTTTCAAACTTATTCCGAACCAAACACCAATGCGACATTCGCCCCCCATTTTGAATTTAATATGCGGTCAGGGAACTAAGGTAAAATTAGTGTACACAAGAATTTGTTTTGGTATATGCTTAGAAAGCCATTTGTGTTGTAAAGAAAGTGCTTTTCGTGAATATAGTTTGGTTTATTTTGTGGTTGCATTCAGTATTGGCCCATCACAATGTGTTGTTCAAGTTGTTGTCAAATGTTTTAATAATTAAAGAAAACTTGACAAGTAGTTCAATTTCGATTTCGATGTACATGTTAAAGAAAATATTTAAAAATCCTGCCAGTATTTGAACCTGGATCTCCTATAATATATCTTTATAGAAATCATACCGTTAGACAACAGAAATATCAGCAAAATGTATCCATGCGGTGTCCAGATATAAAAATAGCAGTGTTGACAACCTGTAACACCCATTTGCATTTGACATTGAGTGAATTATCTATCTGATTCTTTAAGCTTTAACTCCCCATGAACTTTGGTTAAGTCACGGAAGGAGAATCTTGGATGTTCGGTTGTCTAAAAAATTAAAAGATCTAAGTCTAAAAGATTAAGGACATAACACTTTCAAAGAAGCTTTTGGACAGCAGGAGCAGGTGACTATTCGATCAGGACTAGCACTGATAAACGTTATCAATTTGCTATACATGAAGCCCAGGCTGACAGCTGCCTCAATACGGAACAACATGGCTGTGTTTTGATTAAATGTCCTCGACATGCCAGGCATGCATGCAGTGGGCTGAAATAATTTTTTTAGTGCTTTTCTTGACACATATCCAAAGTTTATGTGGTGTGTTTTTTTATACTCTCAGACTGTCTACAATCTGCTTGATAAATTAATGATGTGGTTACCAACGTCTGCAAGCCATCCCCTATTAAAATAAATGTACGCTTTTGAGTTCTTATAACCGTTCACATTGGTACTGCTAAGGTCGTTAGGATTAAAAGCTGAGGCCAATGAGTAATACCATCAATTTCACAAATCCAAACAGAATTGGGATCAGTAACTAACCATGTGGGAGTTTAGCTTGATATTCATGCAGAGGTTAACATTCTACATCATGGGTGTTTTAACAAGTGGAACATCTTAACAGCAGAAAAAACTCTAGCTACCAATTCAGCTTTTTACCCTTAAACCTTTAAACCACAGGAATATCTTTAACTCATCCACATTCACTCTATTAACAATTCCGAATCCACGGCAAACTTATAACTTAAAATGAATTAAAGAACTAAAATAACAACAACTTTTTGCAGCTTGAACTGCAAAACTAGCCGAAAGCACTGGAAGTTTATGTACACTAACTTTTCCCTAGACACTTTGTCCCACACAGTCCCGGGAGATATTGAATTAGTGTATTAGTCCCAGTGGCAACTTTGATGTTTTCGGTATAAATACACGTTCGGTAAAGTTAAAAGTCCTATAGATACCCTAAAATTGAAATAATGACTTAAAATTTGGTATGGTATGGGTTTAGACCAATTTGATAAAATGAAGCGAAAACTCGAAAACTATCATCATAGTTCATAGGCATTTTAGTGTACGTTGGTAAACAATTTCTGACAGCATATCAATTTTGACAGATACATATGGAGAAAACATTAACAGCAATTCCCGTGATTGAAACAAGGCAGATAGGGTCTAAATAACACATGCTCTACGTTTCAGGCCAAATGTTTTATCCACTCCAGAGAATTTTTTAAAAACGCATTACATCCAAAAGGCTTTATTGTTGTAAGGGCTCCACTTGCGACATACAGTATGCTTTTACTAAAAGCTGTACCTGGATGTGTGATGCGTTTTACCTGCACTAAAACGCTCAACCTGTCATTCAACGGATAGTAACACAGTTACTTATGGTTTACCGCCAAACCTAAATACATGCGTATTTATGAAATATTGGGACGCGCCGTGGTTAAAAGTCTCTAACAGAGAGCTTTCACGTGTTAAATTGACCTTCATTTCTGTTTCCAACCATGCTATCCCTGTATGTTTTGTCGCACGTTTATTTTCGGATTTTTCTTGCGCACTGTTGTTTCAGTTGTAGGGATCAAAACGTACAGCGCCAGGGGACATTTTGAATAAAATACGTTGAAAATTATGAAAATACAACCCATAAACTTCAAAATTTCAGAATGAGGGATGTTTTAAAACCTCAACTCTGCCCCAGTCCTGTATAGGGTTAATAATACAGATATTATACAGATGCGGACAGTGATAGAAATGTTTTGATGCTAAAATCTACCATATTGACATCTCCAGGGGAAAGTATCTAAAAAACTTTGTAGTCACTCTAATGAGTTTAAACTATGTCACCTGACATTTTTGATTTAATTAGCCTGGGAAATCGTCCCATATATGTTTGCACATTTCAAATATAATTGTGATAACCAGCAGTGCAATATGTAATTTTCAATGCATGTACAATATATAAAAGTTAGAATTAAGAAACTACTGTGCATATAGATTGTTTGTTCTTTTTAAACATGCATAATTCAGCATTTCATAAGGTTATGTTATTTTGAAAGGCTTTTACAAGTTCCGCTTGATCCCTATTGCTATTATGCAACAAAATTATAGCACACATTCTCCAAGCTAACGATTAATTCACTAAAACAACGAGTTGCAGAAAGAAAAGACCATACTGTGTGTTTAAAGATGAAGGCTACTACAACGAGCTCGATGATTTTTTGTTTTTTATTTATATTTTGTGTTATACAAATGACATTCACCATTCCTCGTAGATGTGTGAGAAGAAGATGGAATGGATGCTTGGAAGATAAAGAAACTGCTGTTTTAAAGAAAGACAGACGGGAATATAAAGACGGTGAGATGCAACTTATATATTTCAATTCCTAGCGAATTTTTAAACGTCTGAGTTAATTGTAGATTTAAGAGAGCTTTGTCACCTCCAAGTAAAAAAACAGATAGCAAAAGAATTAATCAAGAAAAAGGAACTTCTAATTTAAATTAGAGACAAATTCAAACATATCCAGAGGGTGCAAATTCAAACATATTAGATTGTTGGATATATTCCCCTTTGTTCGGTAATGAACCTTCCAACTTGCTGTCGCTTAGGAACATACCCTCTACATTTATCGAAGCAAATCACACTGATGTAGCTTAATTGTCAAATATCTCCTTTCAGCCTATTCAGCCGGGCTATTTGGGGCCTGTGAGAAGCCGGGGGGGAGGGCGCTAAAAAAGCAATGAAGGAAACATGGTATTGTATTGAAACATAACCCTATTCGGTGTCCGGGGTTTTTCGAACATATTATGACCGGGGGTGGCGGAATCCGCCCCCCCCCCCTCAATAACTTATCATAGGCTTGTCCAAATTGAATCAAACTTGGCACACTTATAGTACATCACAAAAGGAACAAAATGGCAGCAATAAATTTTTGCTTGCGTCAGCACATTTTCTGTGACGTCATCAAAAGCTTGGAAATTGTTCAAAATGCCACTATCTGCTTAAAATTCAATTGCTTTAGTTCTAGAGCGAATTTTTACATTCTGTTTGAAGTTTCTGAAAGCTAAATAAAAGTTATTTAACATATTTCCCGGTTTTTACATAGATCGTATGAAAAATTGCCAAATATTGCCCGAAAATCCGGTTTTTTTCGATTTTAGGGTAAAGTCCGAAAAAAATCGGTAAATCGGATTAACCACGTGACCAAAACATGCAAAATGATTCTTCTTGATGAAACAAAGTTGTGTTGCAAGTTTCAAGTTCTAAACATAATCCTAACAAGAGTTATTATATTTTCCCCATTATAAGGGTTTCATAGAGATTTTTAGGGGTAGTTTCGAGTAATAGCCAATATCAAAGCCTCTGAAAGGTATGGGACCTAAAAATTTTGCATGCAGGTGTCTAATAGATAAATATTGAAACTCAGTAAGTATTGTAGCCATGCAACTTAGCATTAAAGAGTTATTAAAAAAAAAACGTCAGGGGGGGCGGAATCCGCCCCCCCCCCCCCGGACCGAATAGGGTTAATACACCTGATGACTAAGTCATTGGTACATCATTGGAATTTTTTTTATACTACCTGTTGACAGATGTGTCACCATGGCAACAGGTGTGACGTTATATCAAAGATTTTTATATATTCGTGGAGCATATTAAATTTTATAAAAAGTCAGAAAATTTTATTCCATAATATGGCGTACTTCAACAGTTATCACAAAAAAGGGAGAGGGGGGCTTTTTTAGTAGTAAAAAAAGACATTTGGACCGATTTCCTTGCACTATGGTAATATCATTGGGCAGAAAATCCCTATTAGAAAATGAAAATAAGATATAGAAACAATCATGTCGCTTTTTTATTTTCAATTGAGTTTTATGTCAATGTGTTCTTAAATGGAGATATGCCTCGCATATTTGACATAGATATATGAATTAAAACATTATGCAAAAAATTATTAGTGGGTATATATTCCATGGGAACCGCACATTTCAATACTTCTATGAAACTAGGCAGGTTAGAAAGCTAACGTTATAAATAAAAAAGGAAAGTACGACAAAAATTTTATTCCAACGTAGTTAATCAATCTCCTGGGATGCTAACAATTTTAATTATCAAAATAACAAAAACCGAACAAAAAAGGGAACAAAAAGCAATTGTATTTAGTGCCATGAGAATTACGTTAAACAGGATCTGTTTCCCAGTTATCATCGTCATCGTCATTCGTGTAGACTATCAGATTTGTTTTTTGAGGGTATTAAAAAAAATCGAAATATTGTCCAAAGACTCAAATTTATTTGAAAATACAACGCTAATTCTTTTGCTGCACCTATCATAATATTGCGATCAAAAATACATAACTAAATCAAGTAACAAATAGTTATAAAACGGACCCAGCGGTGAAATGTGAGGAGTAAACTTGTCACTGATTCTGCACCAACCTCCCCCAATACTTTAGATAGGCTTTCTTAAATGGAATCAAACTTAGAATGTCTCAAAATGGACAAAATATCTTTTCTGTAATCAAAAGCTTGAAATACGTCCAAAATATCACCTGTCTGCCTAAAGAAATCCATCAACTTCAGTGCCCAGGAACGAATTTTAGCATTCTGTTTGAATTTCCTGATATATATAGCCAGATAAAAGTTTCTTAACATAACTTCCGGTTTTTAAATATTTCGTATGATCAACTTGTTATAGGAAATTAACGTTTTAAAAAATTAACATCCTCCAAAAAAGCTCTCAATGAAGTTAACGCAGTAAAACGAGTGAAAACTCTTATGTAATTAGTTTAACGCGGTGTGTCATCTTTAAGAGTTGTGTTAACTCTTAAAGATGACACACCGCGGTTGCTAGCTAGTAATGCCAATCGGGACCGTGATTAAGTGACAGAACGATACAACACTGAACAGAATTTTTTTTTAATTATGTCGAAGAGTAATCGAATATTATATCAACATTTGCATATTATCATTCACTGATAGTTATAATTGAAACTTTTGTTTAAGGTACAGTAGGCAATATTTACTTCTGTGTTCACGTGTTTGCTTATATTTCATACTACCATATTTAAATTTTAAACACAGTCGCTATGGTACCGGATAATAAGCAGATATTCAGCAAGGTAAAATCGGATATGTACTAGTTATCGCACAGTGCCGAGAAAAATATCGGCAATATTTTTTGAGTGTTTTTATGTTCTCGTTACATATTTCACGAGCCTTTAGGCGAGTGAAATATACGAGAACATAAAAAACGAAAAAAATATCAGCCGATATTTTTCGAGAGCGTGTGCGATAACTTGTTTAACATATACTCGGTCTTATATCATGTTAATTTCACATAGTCGGTTGCGAACTGCTTAATTATGTTCCATATTGACAAGCATTGTTATGGGGGCCAATAAAATCACCGCAGGGTAATTTATTTCATTTATATTCATGAACTTATAAATTATTTGAATTTATGAAGTCACGTGCGATTTAGATCATTATAACAAATTATGTTCATGTCACGCGTGAAAGAATTTGAATGGAAATAAAAACTACGAATTTTTAAAAGAATAAATTATCATTGTGAATCCAAATAACACAGAACTCCATCGTCATGCTATTATATAATTCTTTTGAGTTGACTGATATAATTCAATTGTTTTTAATCCCCTGTGGAGAGCGCGTGCTCTATGATTAATAACTATTTAATGACTGTTGAAACAAAAGAAAATTTTCGAACCATAAAATGTATATTTGTGAAAATAAATTCACCGACAAGTTTTCGTTTTTAAGAACATAATAGGCTTTTTCTACGAATGTTCAACCAATCAAGGGAAAAATATAAGCTTTTTGCACGCTAAATCAGCCAATCAAAGGAAGAATTTAAGCTTTTTGCACTCTGTATAAGTAAAAATTGCACTCGTTTCTCGGTTGAAAAACAAAATACAGCATATATTTCGTGCAGATTAGCCAATCAAGTTGCGAGAAAAACTCAAAGTATATGATAAACGTAATTATTCAGTTGTGCTTGCGATATTCGACGACGCGCAGCGGAGTCGAATATAAACAACGCGAGACTTAATAATTACGATATCCGATTTAACCGCGCTGAATATCTGTTTTATCATGCACCATTGGAAAGGAATCATTATCTAAAGTGACGAACCTCTCCATATTTTATTTTATGTTGTTTTGTTTTTGTCTTTTTCGTTGTTCTTGTTTCTTGTTGTTTTAAAACGCTTCAGTTATTTTCAGCTCTCCATCTGATTGCTTATCCTTTGTGTACTACTATCGAGAACAATAAAAGATGGAGGCGATATAATACATCCTTTGTTTGATAACTTTTTTATTTTTAATTAGTTTTAACTCTCCATCTGATTGACATGCATGTAATTTTTTAAAGGATCTATATATATGAAAGAAATATAGTGCCGGAGAGACTATCGAATATCTGGAGCAGATATTCGATATCGGATATCTACTGAGATATTCGACTCTCGGCTAACGACTGCACGAATATCCAAAAATATTCTGTCAGACGCTCCCGCCTGAGGTGCATGATAATACCAGATATTTCGCGCTATAATGTAAGCAATCTCGTGGCACGATATTCCAGAATATCAACGCCGCGTATTTCTTGTAATAATAGTTAATGTTTGAAATTGTGTGAGGAATGGTACCTAAACCATAACATAACATAACAATACAAGTTATTTACAGAAATCTGATACAGAGCGTATAAGGTTGAGAAAAGAAACACGACACAGTTCATTTAAAGTCACACCTCTTTTTTGCCTTTTTTAGCCAGCACTAAGTTAAAAAAATCAGTCTTCATTTTCCCTAGCAACGGGTAACCATAGCAACCAACCAATTTGTCAAGCATTGTCTTATACGTTGGTATCATGATAAGAAATATGAGGAAACAACAGTTTCTCTAGATGATATTTATTTAGGGAATGTTCCTGAACTAATGATAAAAAAATATGATTTTTTCTAGACATAAAGAAGCTACGTCACAAGCTCCGTACCGCCATCTTAAAGTATATGGATACAAAGAAACCATTGGTTGTTCCCGGTCAACCGTGAATATTTTCTTTACCCTGACAAACTGTAAATCTCAGTGCATTTGACAGAGATAATTAAAAGATATTTAAAGTAATTCAAATGAGAATTGACAATGTGTTGACAACAGTGGAACATAAGAATTATATAATGTTAGGCCCAGCTTTTCGATGGTTTTATTTTCTTTGTTATCACACTTGACATATTTTTTGACTATGTTGAAATATTTTTTATTGTAAATTATATTTCATATATTTTATTTCATTTGTTGACTCGCCCAGACATATTAATTTGGGTTAAAATAATATAAATCTCATATATCTTTGTTTATTTAAAAATAGTGATTATATATCTATCATAATACCTGTATATAGATAATATTTAGAAAGAATAAGAAATTTGATATGCAAACGATTAAAACATCTTTTTTATGTATTTATTTATTTATTTTTATTTATCCAATATTTATACAGAATTTCCAATTCAGATTATATATAAGTATATATATGTGTACAATTCTGTTGTCAATATGGGTCTCAAAAAAAAATAAAATTGTCAAAAATTAAAAAACCACAATAGAAGGATTAGAAGGGGAAAAAGAAAAGAAAAACATGACTGAAGGTAGGATAGCAACTACCACAAAGAGATATGAGGTAAAAAGTTTCTAAGCTGATACGACAGAGACGCACAAAGAGTAAATACAGTACGACTTGACACACAAGGACAAAACTATGTCAGCAAAAATAAATACTTAACAGCTGTGTGTGACATTCTATCAACCTCGATCCCAGGACTTTTTTTGCGGAGCAAAGCGGAGCTATTTTCCTCGTTCCCATAAATATATTAGAGCGTGACGAATTTCCGCGTTTTCCCCTAGTACATCAAATTTTGAAAACGCCCGATTTTTTTGACCCACTTACCCAAATATTTTTTATGGTCATTTCTTCCGTGAAAATCTGGTTGATCGAGACACGCCGTTTTCAGTTAAGATCAGGTCGGCATACAGCATTAGCCACGTGATTCGTAAGTTACTCTTACTAATATCACATGACATTTCCTCAGATACATAGCCCTTGAAACGAACATTGAGTTGATGATAGCTATATCGCCTTGGTCGCAATGGACGGAAGGTCATTTTCAAGAAACGAAGAAAGGGTGTGTTTAGCTAGCTAATATATCACTATTTTTTTACATGTAATGATCCCCTTCTTAGCCTTTCTCACACCTAAAGCTAGCTAACATAAAACTGCCGACTTAGCTGGAATAATAATAGAACTTAGATAGCATATAGCTATTAGCTACCTAACTAGCTAGCATAAAAAAGAGCAAACAGTGCCATATAGCTAGCATAATACACTAGCTACAAAGCTAGCATAAAATTAACTACTTAACTGGGATAAAACTACCAATGTAGCTAACATAAAATTAGCTATTTTTGCTAGCATAAAATCAACTACATAATAGCAACATAGAAAAATTCTTTTGGACAGATTTTCTAACTACAATCATGTTCATAAATTATTGGAAAAACGGCTTTTGAGGCTTTTTTCAGAGTTTTCCCCCTCTCCCCCTACAGTCAGTGTTGATTTTTTGTTGATTTGTGCCCCAAAATACTGTCGGAGACTCTGGAAAAGACCTCCAACCAACACTGAAGAGTGGGGGGGGGAGGGGGAAAGTGGTTTTTCCAAAACTATTATGAACATGATTGTAGCTAGCTAGCTAGCTAAGAGATGGATAAATGTTTGTTCTAGCACAGTCGCGCACAGGCGCACGCGCACGCCCACAGACGTCCACGGTCAAACTCAACAAATCCAACACATATCCCTATAATTCAGCAAATGAGTCAAAAAAATTTCTAGTCAAACTCAACAAATTTCCCTAGTACAATGCACGGTCAAACACACCAAATTTCCTATCATCCAACGCAAATAAATAAAAAAATCTAACATGCGTCCACAGTCAAACTCAACAAATCCAGTACCCTGCGGTACCATGCTATGTTTATCCCTATAATTCATCACCATGCTATGTTTATCCCTACAATTCATCAAAAAGGAGTCAAAACATTTCTAGCACAATTCCCTAAAATTCCCTCGCACATTGATGACGTCATCAAAGTATGCTGCAAATGAGTCAAAAATAATTCTAGCACATATTGCAGGGTTAATTCCCTAAATCAACGCATGCGCAATAAAGAGGGGAATAACTGTGTTAATTGAGTAGAATGAAATCGTCTGACAAAACAAAAAATCTTACAATAAAGGAAATGAATGCACACACCACAGTCAAAGAATTACGTAATATCGCGAAAAGCCGTGGACTTACGGGGTATTACAAGCTACGCAAGGCTGAATTGGTTGCCCTATTGGATGACGTACCACAGAGGCCACCTAGAGGGGCCGAACAACGAAAAACAATCAGGCCCGTGACTATAGTACCAACACCGGAGGCTATGGATATTTTTGAACAACTGGAGATGTCGAAAAATCGTTCTATCGTGAAAACCAAGATGCGCGGATGGTACAACTGGCTGGTTGATGCTGTCCCCAAACCTATAAGGGAGGGGGTTAAAAGGACCTATGCAACCTTTAAGCGTAGAGTGATGGGGCTCTATAACGGGGCAGCCAACATAAGACCTACGCTTCATGACGAGGTTGAAAAAGAGGCCGAGGAAGACTATCTTGAAGATATCCAAAATCTCTATAATCAGCCGGGGCAGACTACACACATCAGGAACATAAACATGCTCACCACAGGACCTTCCGAAGTTTCCGCATTCCCGGCATAGGACGAGCCGACGTCGACGGCTATATTGGAATGGTAAGACCCAACGTGAAGGCCCTGATTAAGGAGCAGGTAGAAGATATGGGCTCAGCAAAAATACAGCTGTCACTATGGATCCATTGGATTAAGCCAATAGAGGGGACCAAAGACAAGTATGAGGAGGCGAATAAGGCATTTCAGAGTAATATGGCATCAGTATACCAGGGTAACAATGTAGATGACATGCTGGATACGATGTTTGCTCAAGTTAAAACACATGTGGAAAACCCGGCATTCCCAAAAAGTGGCTTTACGATAGGTAGAATCCTACATCTCGATATAGATTTTCATAAATTAAAATTAACAAGAGGCTCATCGTATATAGAACTGCCTAAATGGATAGCATCAAAGAAGGCCGTTATTAACCCCAAAAACGAGGATGAGGAGTGTTTCAAATGGGCCGTTATAGCATCCCTACACCATACAGAGATTGAAAAAAATCCAAATCTAATATCTCAGATGAAACCCTACATAGACCTTTATAACTGGGAGGGTATAGAGTTTCCGACCAGCACCAAGAGCATATACAAATTTGAGGTGAATAATCCTGACATTGCGGTAAATGTCCTATATGTAACGGGAAAGAGGATCACATCCTACGTCGATCGGTGCACAACGGACGTACCAAGGTGGTGACCCTATTGCTTATCACCGATGATAAAAAGAGTCATTATACAGCCGTCAAAAGCCTATCACGTCTACTGGGCAAGGAGATCTCGAAAAATACGAATGCAATGCACTTCTGCCTAAACTGCCTACAGGGCTTTCCCACGGCCGAATCGAGGGATAAGCATTATAGGTATTGCATAGACCACGGGGCTGTTAAAATTACGATGCCATCAGAGGCTGAAAAATGGTTATACTATAGGGATGGGCAGATGCAATTTAAGGTACCATTTGCAATATATGCCGATTTTGAAAGCTTATTGATACCAATGGGGGAGGATGCAAGGGAGACCAAGACGAAAAAGCTGAACAAGCATGTACCGTCTGGCTGGTGCACATATAGTACCTTTGCCTATGGGGATGTACCAGATCCCTTAAAAGTGTACCGCGGTAAGGACTGCGTGACGAGGTTCGTCAACCATCTGGAGGATGAGGTGAAACGTCTCTATAATACCTACCCGCAGCAGGACATGAAGCCTCTAACAGAGGTGTTAAAAAGAAAACATGACGAGGCATCAAAATGTCATATATGCCTAAAGCCATTCGATGATTGTGAGAATAACCGCAAAGTTCGGGACCATTGTCACTATACCGGGCTGTACAGGGGTGCGGCCCATAACAGTTGCAACCTCAAATACAAGATACCCAGCCATATTCCCATCATATTCCACAACCTAAGCGGGTACGACGCGCATCTATTTATCCGAGAAATGGGTGAGAAGTACAACATGCAGGACATTGCGTGCATCGCCGGGAACAAGGAGAACTATATAAGCTTCAACGTTAAAATTAAGGTACCCCTTGGAGGTATGGGATCTGGTGATGGTGAGACATATAAGAAGATTGAGATTAGGTTCATAGATTCCTGTCGGTTTATGGCATCCAGCCTGGATAAATTAGCAAGCAATCTCATTGGGACAAACGCCGCTGGTATGAAATGTCGGCAGTGTACAGATATATGTCTGGAATTCCAGAGCATGGACGCTGAACACATGGCAAAATTCTACTGTAAAAATTGCAACTCGAATACCACCAAGCAATTAGACATGGAGCAGGTAAAGGCAAACGTACCATCGATGGCAAAGTTCATCGACAAAGATGATACCTTCAGGCTGATGCTTCGAAAAGGCGTGTATCCGTATGAATACATGGATGGATGGCAGCGGTTTGAAGAGTTGGACCTACCTCCAAATGATGCGTTCTACAGCAAGCTGAACATGAAGGGTATCAGTGACAGGGACCATGAATATGCTAAAAAGGTATGGAATGCCATTACCCCAGAGGGTGATAACGTCACCATGGGGGACTATCATGATATCTACCTGACCATAGACGTCCTGCTATTAGCCGACGTCTTCGAGACGTTTCGAGGCGTCTGCCTGGACAACTACAGCCTTGACCCTGCGCACTTCTACAGCGCACCTGGCTTGGCATGTAAGGCGGCACTGAAATATACCGGAATCAAGCTGGAGCTCCTCACTGATCCCGACATGCTATTGATGTTCGAAAAAGGTATCCGTGGAGGTATATTCCAAGCTGTACACCGTTATGCCAAAGCAAATAACAAATACATAGGAGACCAGTACGATCCGGAGGTTGAATCATCCTACCTCCAGTACCTCGACGCCAACAATTTGTACGGCTGGGCGATGCGTCAAGATTTACCAACGGATGGCTTCAAATGGGTGTCGAACGTAGAGGCATTCACCGAAAAGCGGATCGGTAAGCTTGTTGAAGACAACAAGCATGGGTATATACTGGAGGTTGACATCGACTACCCGGAGGCCCTTCACGACAAGCATAATGAGCTGCCGTTCCTGCCTGAACGAAGGACGGTCCATAAGGTTGAGAAATTGATTCCAAATTTGGAAGATAAGCGAAAGTATGTAGTACATATTAGGGCCCTTCACGAGGCTATAAAACATGGCCATGATTTGAAGAAGGTCCATAGGGTAATCCGATTCAATCAAAAGGCGTGGCTTAGAGGGTACATCGATCACAACACGGGGTTGAGAACGGCCGCCAAAAATGATTTTGAGAAGGACTTTTACAAATTGATGAATTTGAGTGTGTTTGGTAAGACCATGGAAAACATTCGTAATCACCGCAACATCCAACTGGTCACCAATGAGGAGAAGTACACGAAGCTCGTGATGAAGCCGAATTTCAAGGGTGTAAATCGGTTTAACAAACACCTCCTAGGGGTTGAGATGGGTAAAGCAGAGGTCAAAATGAACAAGCCCATATATATAGGGCAGGCAATATTAGATATGTCAAAAATGATGATGTATGAGTTCCACTACGACTACATGCAGCCAAAATATGGTAGCAAGCTGCAGCTCTGTTATATGGACACAGACTCCTTTGTGTACCATATTAGAACCGAGGACTTTTACCGTGATATCAAAGACGACGTCGAAAAAAGATTCGATACGAGTGCCTATAATCCTGATGATGGAAGGCCTCTCCCAATAGGCAAGAATAAGAAGGTGGTAGGCCTGATGAAGGATGAGCTAGGTGGTAAAATTATGACCGAGTTCATCACCCTGAGGGCCAAGGCATACGCCTATAAGAGCCTTACACCGGAGGGCGGGGATCGTAAGGCCAAAGGTGTTAGGAGATGCGTCACTAAAAAATCCATCACTTTCGATGATTACCAGCAGTGTCTGGAAGAGGGCGTTGATATATATAAAACCCAAGTCCTAATTCAAAATAAGAACCATAAGGTCTATACCCAGGAGGTGAACAAGCTGGCACTCAACAGGGCAGATGACAAACGGATCATACAACCCGATCAAATTTCAACATTAGCAAGAGGCCATTACCGCCTGGTGCCTACCGAGGAATAAAATGGAGGTGTGTTTGTATATTGCTATACTCCTACCCTATGCCATGATAGCTTACATACTTTTTCGATATCGACTAATAATAAAAAGGATGTCTGATATCGCACAAGTATTCGACACAGCCTCTCCAGAATATGAACAAGTAGAGAAACCCATCGATAAACGTCAGGCTTTGAAGGATGCCCTGAGGAAAAGCAAGGGGCACTTTTTGCCCAAAAAATGCACAGAAGGGTTTGTTGACAAGGCTCCGGAGGAGGCCATCGATAAGGTCCATACAGAGTATGTACAGCGGGAACTTCAGGGAAGGGTGAGAAGACGGCCAGGGCATTGTCTACTCATGTTATAAGCCTGTATGCTAGCATGATTGGGAACTTGGTGGATATCGACAGCATTGACGAGCTACGTCAGGATATCGAAGAAGACCCCATAATCCGGGACTCTATGACCGATCTAGGTATCCTTGTATACTGTACCATTGGTAGGTGTTTAGCACCCCTCTTGGTGGCGGGCCATACGGCGAGGTATATGAGCAAGAAGAAAGAGGATGCGGGGGAGACTAAAGATAACAAAGATGAGCAGCGCGTGTAGCATTATCATCAATCAACAGCAACCCGAGACCACGGAAAAAATTGTTGAGGTACACAAAAAGCACCCGGAAAGAGTTGCTCAGGGGCACAGGCTAGCGGCACTGATGAGGGAGAGGAAGCTTGGAATAGCCCCACCAAAGAAAGAACCCATGACGTTTAGGGAGTTCTTGAGATACTTCGAGAGAGATTTAAACACCCCCGAAGCTATACTCAAAGGGATAAAAGAGACCATGGAGATCCTTGAGGACCAAGGCCTTACTATCCATCTTGATGTAAAAAAGAAGTAATTTGTTACAAATCTTTGGGCTTATAACAAATGAGTGAGGAGTCTACTAACCAAGTCATAACCAAGAAAAATGAGGGCCATGTTGCTGCTGGCAAGAGACTTGCCGAATGGAACCGGAGGAACAAGGCCGACTTACAGAAGAACGTGGGCAAAGGTACTTCACAAGATGAACAAGAACCTGTTGCAGGTCCTAGCAAGTCGATGATCCCAATGCCGTACATGTATGGTGTAGGTACGCTTGCCGTGCTTGCGATAGGTATTGGGGTTTGGTATAGATTTGGCAGGGGTGAAAATGAATCCCACAAGCCAGCGACAAATCCAGAGCCTCAGCAGGGGAAACAGGGCAAAGCCCAGCCTCATATCTCTATGTTCAAAATGTTATAATATAATATAAATGAGCACAAGCAACGTAACCCCTAAAGAGAAGGAGATTTTGGATATGTTATATGAAACCGTTGTTGATCTTAGTTTCACCTTTGCCTATGCCATGGCAGGTAAAAAGTTCCTCGGTATTACGAGGCTGTTTACCAAGATGGATACCAACGATGTTCTTAAGATGGTAGCGTACTTCGCAGCAGGCAGGGCAAGTCGCGAAATGGCCGTCAAGAAAGGCTGGTTGCCGGCAAGCATAGTCCCAAAACCAAAATAGAGCGCCTGGTAAAATTTCTATCTCTCGTAGAGAGATATAGAAATCAATATGGAGGATACCAAAAAATGCTCAAAATGTAAAAAAGTCCTAACCCTTGATAATTTCAGGGTTAAGACTTGTGGTCAGCTAAATCAGCAGTGCATAAATTGTCTCAATATTAGCAAAACATCACGCAACAAACATCGCACAAAATGTGAACATATAGGGATCCAGCCTCTATATGAGTTAATGAATATCTGTAGGGCCCATATGGAGGCCCAGTTTTCCGAGGGTTATACCTGGGAGCTCTACGAATATTTGCACATTGACTACAAGATACCTTTTAGGTATGTTGAAACCGGTAAGTCCCAAACGCTTGCTGATGTTGCCAAGGCATTACACAGGGCGAGTGCCTTCAAGTAAATGTATAAAATCTGTATAAAATGTAAAAAACTGTTAACCCTGGACAGTTTCAAGTTTAGAGGGAATAGTCGAACAAAAAGCTGCATAGGTTGCCTCGATAAAGCTAAGGCTAGACGGCGTATAAAATGTAAGGACCCTGTTATCAAAAAAAAAGGTAGACATTCTTGATATTGACAGGGAGATTCGAGGGCTTCAGCAGGATAAAGACTACCTACTTTTGTATACCTTGTTGGTATACGGTATCATACCCCGGTACACCGAACTCGTCGAGGAACCACCCGAGAACCATGAAAAGGAACTACTTGTCAAAAGGTACCGCAAGGTATTGAGGTACCTACAGGGAAAATTAACATATACTCCACCACCTATGGAATACCAGGCTCGAAATATCAAGCTATGCCCTGCCTGCCGGGGGTCTTTGGTGAACAATCACAGCGGTGTATTGATATGTTTGGGCTGTGCCGGTGTATTTTCAAAAATCCATAATCATAAGTGGTTATATTATTAGTAAATTGATGTCGTAAGGGACCCACATACCTGTATTTTTACAGGCCCGACAAGTTGCGGAAAAACGCAAATTGTTCTAGACCTACTTGAAAACGAATATAAAAAACACTATCACAACATAGTCATACTTTGTCCTACCCTACGATGGAATACCACCTATTTGGAAAGGGCCTCACTCTGGAAGGATGATTACGTGTTCCTGATAGACCCCAAGGATCAGCTGTTTGAATGGATTCAAAAATTGTCCTCATTGTTGGCGGACGAAGGGACGTTGTTTGTGGTGGATGACTGTATAGCTGATGAAAATCTCGACAAGCGGCAACAATCCCTACTTGAGCTGGCCATCAGCGGTAGGCATCGCAGGCACAGCTTGTGGCTATTAACCCAAGCGTATACGGCTTTGCCCAAGAACCTTCGACGTCAAAAGAAGCAACTTTTTCTCTGGTATCCCTCAGAAAGGAGTGACATGAAAATGATAGATGAGGAGACGAATATGATTTCGGGTTGGGATGATATCAAGGCTGAACTGAAAAACTCCAAACACATTTGCTTGTACGTGAGATTGAAACACCCTAGAGCTTGGAAGATTCTCGACTGACCATACAAAAAATCCAAATTCTACCTGAAAATGGAACAAGGATGTCTCTTACAGCAGTTGATTATTTACAAGGAAAACAGGTCCGATCATTTTATGCCCAGGATAAAGGTCAATATATTGTAGCCTCCGATGTGTGGAGAGCTGTAGGATATAAACGAAGGGCCGGGGGTACAGGCCATTTAGCGATATGTTCCTGGCAAGTATAAAATGCGATTAGGTGACGCTTTTGTAGACCTTCAGGAGGTACTCAGGGCTGAGTACCTACATCCAGACACGGTTTTGCTGACTGAACCCGGCCTCTATTGTTTTCTGTTGAGATGTGGTCGGTCCGAAGCAGAATCATTTTTAGAGTGGGTTGTAGAGGAGGTGCTACCCAGGGAAATGCGAAGGCTTGCTGCAGCAATCGAGGAAAAGGACGCGGCCATCGCCATCCTGGAGGACGATCTTGATGCCAGGGATGAACAGCTCATGGTACAGGCCCGGGAAAATGCAAGGCTTATGGAAAGACATGTTCCATACCGTCATCAATATGATACCGTGCTATGCGTGGTTGATAAAAATGATCCCCACGAGCATGGAAGATCCGGAAGGCACCCACACTATATGATCCGATGCCAAAGGAAGGAGCTCGGCACAAGAATAAACATATTAAGAGCAATGTACCCCGATATGGCTGTAAGGGAACCGGAATGTGACAATCCCAATGCCATGCATGCCTGGTGTAGGTTCAAGGATGATGTCCTTACCAAGGATAATTTCTACAGGAACCACTTCACCCTACCTGACGATGATACACGAGAGCTCTTCGAAGGCATGTTTGATATTGATATGTCGTAAGCGGGCACTAATTTTACTACCAACAAAAGAGTAGTAAAATTACCATTTATGATCACGGTGAAAACCTCTGGGTAAGCATTAGTATATAGAAAGATGTCGTCGCAAGTTATGTTCAACACAGGAGCCACTGAGACCCTATCAAATAGCCAGGATCAGCCCATGTTCAAAAGGGCTGACCTGGGACGGTTTTTAGGTATTGAAAATGTTAGACAGTGTAGCCTCGATAATCAAATGATATCAACAAGATAAAATATACAGGTAGGGGTTGGGGGTGCCACCCCCAACCCAAATGAAGGCCAAAATCCGCATGACGTCTTTGTCACGCTTGAGGGCGCCCTGGAGATCGTTCGCCGTTCCAAGAAACTAAAGGCCGTGGGGGTCATCAAATGGCTTGCTCGGGCAGGTGTCCAAAAACTACAAGATGTAATAAAAGAGCATTGCCAGGCCCTAGAGGATAGAGGCGCGACCATGGCGGTGATGGCGGGTGTTCTGGAGGATAGGGATGATGAAATTGTCTTTCTTGGGGATGAGCTAGAAGAGCTACAGCAACGGGCTGTGCCTTACCCGGAAGATTCTTTTGAGGATAACGATATGGTCATTATTCAGAAGAACAACGGTGATCCCTTTCAATACCTTGCCATCTGTGGTCAACAGGGGTATGTGGCGCAAAAGATTAGAAACAAACTTGTTGACCACCCCAGGGGTGAGATTGTCGTACTGGCAGGGACACCAAATGCCATCGTACACTACAACTGGCTCAGGGAGCGTGGATGTATCGAGGTAAACCCCGAGCGTGTGAGACATTTCAGGCTTGGCGAGCACTACACGCATGAACGTCTCCCGGAGCTTGCGGAATGATATGACTTAAACGGGCACTAATTTTAATACTCACAAGGGTATTAAAATTAAAATGTTTTTTTTGACCCTTTTGGTTGTATGTTAAAAACCAGTGAAATATCAAAAGATGGAAGCATACATAAAACAAAATCAATTTACAATCAACTACGATATCCAGATACCTGTACTTCACTGTTGTATCAAGGCAGGGTCGGTGGCTGGATATTGCCCTACCTGCTTAGAAAATTTTAAATATCGAGATGGGGTATACTACGAGGGGTTTGAATATAAAACGGACGAAGAGCTTTTAAACAGGGTAGCGTCAGGTGAAAAAGCATGGGGTACATTTGTAAGAAGCGAGATTGCCGAGGAACTCGAGGATGATGCTGAACGCCTAAGGCTCTATATCGTTGCGGCTAAAGAGAACAACTATGGTGCACTCTGTTACCAGGTTATCAAGGATAGGGACTTGAAGCTATCGGATTTGGCTGATATATCAACAATTGGCAATATACTCAACTTTCCGATACCAGATAGACGTCTAGTCGATATTGATTTGGAAAATGAACCCAATGTCATCAAAGGTATCGTCTATGGATACCCGTTCTATACCCTACATCCTTTGGATTATCTGCGAGATCCGAATGATGATGATGATGACGAATGAAGAGCTTTCAAAAGGCAACCGATACATTACAGAATAGGAGTGTTTTTTTTATGGCCTTGATAAGCCATAGAAAATATTACCAAGCCTTAACCTCCTCCGGAGGCACCTGAACATCTTCAAGAATAAGCATCAGCTCCTCTGACACGAAGCTGCGATCAGGGCCGTCCTTTAAATAGTATAGCACGCGACTACCCGCTACAATACGATCCAATCTATACATTTTCCTACTCCAGAAAGCATCTGTTGCACGTCTTTTAGAGTCAGCATGCTCCTCTCCTGGTTTTAGCAGATAGAGATAAAGACCATCCTCGGGTAGGGGTTTTTCTTCGGGGTATTCTTGACTTTTCTAAAGCGGGACATCATCGAGTTTAATAGCCTTGTTAGGTTTTAGGCCAATCATGGCAGTTTTGCTGCTGTTTAGACTTTTGACGATAGTGTACAGGTGCTTGACCCATATGCTACTAGGCTCCCCAGAGACCAACTCCTGTGCATCCTGAGGCTTAAAGAGCCTTTCCGCGAGTACCTTGTTATAGCTCTCCACAAAGGCCGTGAATGTATGGTGATATTTGGTGGTAGCCCGCTTGATCTCAACCCCTATACCCTCCAGCAGCTTCGTTACATCTGATTTGCACTCACTACCGTTATCACACTGAAAAATCTTAGGATATCGTAAAGGTCCTGCTTTGTAAATATCTTTGATCATATCCGCGACCTCGCTGGCTTTTTTCGTTATTAGAGGTCTGGCTACCTTGTATCTCGAGGCCACGTCAATGCCCGTCAGGATGTATTTGTACGTACTACCATATAACCGATCATGCGGCATATACAACAGATCAAACTGATGCATTTCATTGGGTGTTGTAATGGTGAAGTGTGGGTAATCGATCTTTTTAGGGCCCTTGATGTGTCTCAGCCACAAGAGTTGACGGGACAGCCAATGAGTTACTAGCTTTTTTGAGAGACCGCTCTCCTTCGCGAGTAATTTGATAGCCTTGCGACCGGTCCACAGATGTTCTGGCATGTAGTAGATATTGCTTAGCTTTTCCACCTCCTGTTCCATAATGCTATGTGATTTTTCTGACATGTTTATTATATGTCAGAAAAAATTCCTACAAATATCACCATCTTGTTGAGTTTTTGAAGGTGTGTAAAAATCCTTCAGCTGTGGGGCCTTCTTGTTTGATGCTATATAATACCGGTACATGTCGTCGTCCAGCTCGCGAAGACTCTTCCCCGCTTTTATTTGCAGTTCCCTTTGCTTGCCGAACCAGTCAAGCTTGGCCTGTCGGTCTCTTATCCATTGAGCCTGAGCCTCATTCAATTTTTCTACGGCCTCATCATGCCGTTTTCTCTCCGCCTCGCCGTTTCCTGAGAGCTTTCTGAATAAATAATTTGTACCGCTAAATGCTAAGGCGTTGATTAACGCGCCCCTGCCATGATTGCTAATGTAGCCATTTTATTTTGAGACAAAACGATTGCCTTTTGAAATGTTCTCACTCGCCCACATGGGTTGAGTGTTGGCGTAGTGCAATCTACCAGCAACCTCGGCAAGCGACGGAGCATCTCCATTCTCCTTATATTTAATTGGCACTTTGTGATCAATGTGCCAGTCTCCATAATTGTCCCAGTTCATACCCTCAACAAACTGAGCTTCAATATGACCCCGCAGCGTCGCGATATCGAAACCCAGATAATTCTGAGAACTAAGCTCCTTATTTCCTCGTAAAGCTTTGTGTGTTTGACATCGTACAACAGAAGCGAGATGTCCAGGGGGGTCGCAAATTGGACACTTTGACCTCTCCCTTTCATGTTTGCAAATCTGACTTCCTTTGCAGTCCTTACAATAGGCCCTCAATTTCTTATGCTTGCAAATCTGACTGTCCTTGCATTCCTTGCATTGGGATCTCAACCTTTGATGGTGACAATACTGAATGCCCTTACATTCTTTGCACTGACCCCTCTGTCTATCATAGTGGCATTTTGTACGTTCCATTGACGCCCTCTTAACATCGAGGCATTTGATGCACTGTTTTGTAGTTTGACCATTACGTTTGATCCTGAAATTTTCTAAAGATAAAAAGTGTTTGCATTTTGGGCAGCTCCTGGTTCCTTCCATCTTGATTTGTATTTATCCCCATAGGACAAATACAAATTGTGGTCTACTCCACAGAATGAGACCGTATTTATTCCGACTGTTTGCCCTTCTTCTTGCAGTCTTTACAAGAAGCCCTCTGTTTTTCATGTTCACATATCTGACTGCCCTTGCACTCCTTGCATATTGATCTTATCTTTTTATGCTTGCAGATACCACCACCCCCGCAGTCTTTACACCGGGATCTTATCCTTTCATGTTCGCAAATCTGACTGCCCTTGCAGTCTTTGCATTTAGGCCTTTCCATTTCATGGGGGCATCTGTTACGTTCAATTGAAGCCTTTTTAATATCGAGGCATTTGATGCATGTCTTTGTAGTTTGACCATTTTTCACCACCTTGCATGCATCTAGCAAAAGACTCTTTTTACAATTTGGGCATCTCTTTTCTTCCAACTGTTTGCCCTTCTTGCATTCCTTGCAGCGATACCTCAATTTCTCATGAGGGCATATCTGACTGCCCTTGCATTCCTTGCACTGGGCCCTCTGTTTTTCATGCGGGCAGATTTGACTACCCTTGCACTCTTTACACTGGGATCTTATCCTTTCATGTTTACAAAACTGACTGCCCTTGCATTCCTTGCAACAAGCCCTCTGTCTATCATGGGGACAAATCTGACTGCCCTTACATTCCTTACAATAGGCCATTACCCTTTCATGGGGGCATATTTGATTTCCTCCACAGTCTTTACACTGCTCCATCCGCCTACCGTGGGGGCATTTGTTTTTGGCACGCCGCTGTTTCTTTTTATCCAGGCATTTGATGCATGCCTTTGTAGTTTGACCATTTCCCAGCACCCTAAATGCATCCAACGCCAACACTTTTTTACAATTTGGACATCTCTTGTTTTCTTCCATATTGATTTTTATTTGCCCTCATGAGGACAAATATAAATTATGGTCACTAATACACCAAAGAATGAAACCTACCACCCAGAATGTTTAACTGAGCATCTTGAAGCAAGTACACATAGCATCTGAAATCCCCGGTTCCGTCGGCTTTTTTGGTCATATGGAGAGTAATGCCGTCACTAAGCCTCTGTAGGGGTCTCCCGCTACCATGTAGGGTATGGTCGAGAGATGCTCTGAAATCGATAAACAACGCATACCGTTCATTGAAAAATTGGCCAATTGTCACATTCGAGTAGTGACTACCAAAGAGGTTGGTAATCTGCTCCAGGTGATCCTTTGGAAGCATGGCATGACTATAGAGTTCGTTACGTTCACCCTCCACGGTGATCGAGATCTTTTCAATCTTGGGATTATAAAATACCTCATTGACACCAGCGTAGGCCTTCACTTTCCCAGGGTCTATAAAGAGTAACAGGTCACCCTTGAGACTCTTGGCAGGGGTATCGATTTGGAGGTTGTAGCTAGTATCCGATTTTTTCATGGTCACCACCTTACTTCGAAGTATCCGTTCATAGGGTAGCGCGAGGCTACTATACCTTGACATCATGGCACTTGCCAGGCCCTCATGATTGACCTTATCAAACTCCAATGAAATATTGCTTATTTTATAGGCAGCGTCGGCTGCCTTGGTTGCCGTACTTCCCACGGCTGCCGTGCCCGCATCTTTGATCACGTCACTGTACGATGCGAAATGTAGTACAAACTGTAATCTGTCATGGAGCCCTGCCTGGTAAAAAGGGAGATCATTTGTAAGCTCAAACATCTTGCCCAATGGGATGCAAAAAGTGTTGTCATACGCCGCGGCGATGGCTTTTTCCTCATCAGTCCCGACGCACTCAGTAGCCTTGACCTGCAGATCTCTGATGGTACTATCATTGGGGTTGATTCCCTCCAGGATGAGATTGTTCTCCCTATCAAACTTAGGGAGCCACAAGTCTCTGTAGGCCGCGAGCTTGTTGTAGTCGCTGATATTCTGCTCCTCGTTGCCATTCAAGGTGATGCGTAGATTTCGCACCAGGCTTTTGCCGATATTCGAGACGATGGTACGCTTCGTGTTGGTCCCCGTCAGCACCAGGTCAAATAGTAGCTTGATGTTGCCCGGAAATATGACATCATTCTGTCCTAGGTTCGGAATATCCACGTACAGGTCTTCATTCTTGTTGATTGTGGAAGGTATATGGCTTACCTTGACGCGCTGCCGTTTCCCTTTGATAGCAAGGAGCTGCTTCGTTTCTGCGTAGGGATCTAGGATACTTCCAAATCCACTCATGTTTTATTATAGAGACATTTTAAATAAAAGATGCCAACTAATCCAGTATTTGTACCTGATATTGATCTTCCGGATGATGAGGATGAGGGCCATCCAAATAAGCCCAATGATACTACGTCAAAACTCCCCGAACGCCAAAGCTCCCATCAACACCGGGGCCTTCAACAGAACAACAAGGTGCTCCAGGGGATCTCCTTTCGGATCAGAGGAAAAAATTGCTAGAGGATAGGGTCAACGGCCTCTACGATCTCCTTACGGAGAAGTTGAGGTTACGGCCTGATGCGAGATATTACGATGCCTTCAGGGTGGATAAGGGGAATCAACTGATTGTTAAAGAGATAGTGAAGGGGAAAAAAACCTTCAAGGAAATAGTGATTACAAATCAAGATGGTAATTTAAAAACCGTTGGCCAGATACAAACGTTGCTAGGTAGTAATCGTCTGCAGGCCCTGGGTTTTGCCGACTATGTTACACCTAATAAAGGTGGTAAATTCAGGGCCCAGAACCTCTTGAAAAGGTATAGCAAAATAGAGAACGCTAAAAAAATTGAGATGGAATCGTTGGAGGAGATCGATGAAATTGTAGATGCCACGGAGAGCCTTATACAAGACACTTCGTTTGCTGGGCCTGATGAAGGTGGCATCACCGAACGTGAAAGAAGGGGGCTTGACCTCGAACTTCAGACATTAAGAGGTAACTTGAAAAGCTTGACAAGCAAGATGATTTCGCTTGATAGCGAGATTATCAGGGTAGAGGGTAACTTGAAAGAACTTGAGGAGAAGAAAGCCGGGGCAGATGAAGGACAACAAGCTAACCTTGAGAGGGATATAGAAAAGGTGAAGAAAGAGATTAGGGATCTGAATGATAAAAAAAAGGCCCTAAGGGAAGCACATGGCATGCTATCCACTGACATATACCCCCAGCTGAGACATGTCAAGGAGACCCTGATGAAAATTGACGGGGATGACACGTCTTTGCTCGAGAAGCTTAAAATCTTGTTCAAGGAACAGGGGATCACTATAGCCAGCATCGTCTCCGCCATTGGTCTACTGATAAGCACAATTGTACTCTCCGTTACAGGAGGAAGTGCCGCGGCAGGTGCTGCAGGAAGAAGTGCCGCAGCGGGTGCGGGAAAAGGCTTCGTAGAGAAGCAGCTTGAAAGGCTTGGAAAGTTCCTGAAATATTTGGCAGGTAAGGCAGGTGCTGCCTTACCTGGTATTATGGGTACGGTTGTCTCCTTCCTTTTGAGGGTAGCGGCAACAGTCGTGGAATATGTGGCAAAACATCTGTACATGGCCATCGCGGCCGCTGCCGGGTTTGCCGTGTTCTATGTTAGGGGGGTCTAATATGAACTATTTTTTTAGCCATATGTAGGCAATGATGATTCCTACCCCTGTCGTGATCAACGCGACCTTCGTATCCTCGTGCTGGTTTTGTGTTGGTTCCCTGTGCTCAGTAGGATGTATAGGAGGCGTAGCATGCTTGGGATGTAGTTTAATATCCGCCACATGTCTGATGGTATGTTCGGTATGTCTAAGGGGTGTGGCATGTATAGGTGTTTTGATAGTATGCCTAGGGGGTGTAGTATGCTTGGGAGGTGTGATATGTTTAGGGGGTATAGTATGCTTAAGGGGCGTAGTATGCTAAACAATAGGCTTGTTATTCACATCAACCTGTACCCCCACATTTACATTGGCAGGTGCTATGAGGATGTTGTTGTTATACCCTACAATTTTACCTATTCGCAAATTCATGTCGGAAGGCAGCATGTACACGCTGGGCATGACGGCAAAATTTACCGGCGTTCTGGCATATTGCAGCACCTTCTGAAAGTCAGTGATATCATGTCCTACATTTTCCTGACGTTGTACCATGGCCTCAAATTTCTGCATTAAGATCTGCCTTGCTGTATAGTTGTGGGCACCTGAGCCGAGTAAGGATGCCTTTGCCCCTGCCTGCGATCCAAGCAATAAGACCACGTAGACGCGAATACTCTCACTTAGCTAGGTCAGACCCTCCGATGTCAAGCCCTGACTTGCTGGTATAATGAATTTGCCCCAATCACCCTCAACTTGTGGCCACCATCTACCGTTGGTGAGTGATGCACTTACTGACTTGGTCTTGTATAGACCGTTAGGGTCGGCACCATATTCACGGCATATTTGTGCATACCCAGATGTGGAGTAGGGATTTTTGTACCGAGAAAAACCGTCATTAAAAGACATGGGTACTTTCATTCTTGCCAGAATACGACGCATGTGGTAATACACATGAAATTTAAATATGGAGTTTACAAGGGGTACAGAGCCCGTTAGATGTTTTGCTGATATGCTCAAGGCTGTGCTCGCGCAATGAGTTGCAAAGTTCACCTGAATATTCCAGTAGTCCAGGGCTTGTCCTCTTGTCCAGCCCTGAATGACAGGGTCGTTCAGGTAGGTGGTGGTAACCTTGATTGGGTATTTGGTGAATTCAGGAAATACCACAGAAATATAAGACTCCTTCCCAACATACAGGTCCTGATGCTCCAAGTTGGTTACACCAAGTGGCCACTCACCCCTGTTGGAATCGTACTTTGCGTTGGGGTTGTATGAATACATGAAACAGCTATATATTACTGATATCTATAAACCTACGATATTTGAAGACTACCTGGGACAGGATAGCCCTGAAATCGATAACCATCAGGCTTGTATGGTTGAACCTTTACAGCGATAATGAATTTGTCATCCGTAAAATAGGGCCCCATCAGAGGGAAATTAGAATTGAGATCATGAACGGTCTGTATAGGATCGAGGATTTAGCGGCTATCGTCAATAGTAAGGCACAGGACAGGATAAAACTTTTTGTCCTAAAAAATGGACTCTGTAGGCTCCGTGTCCGTGATGAGAGATATCAGCAAACTATACCCTAGTTTGCCAAGTGCACCTGCACATGCCGATATACCCGAGGAAAGCCAAAAGTATAGACTTGATGAGATTGGTGAAATTGAGAAGTATCTGCGAAATGAAATTAAGGAGCGGGACAAACTCGCAAAAAAGTTTAAGATGCATGGGACCTGGATTAGGTATTGCGATCATGGGCTACTTGGTATTAGTGTAATTACATCTGGTATAGGAATAGGAACCCTGCTCTCAGGAATGGGTGTACCACTAGCAGTGGCAATGGGGGGTCTTTCATTAGCCGTGGGGATGGGGCAGGCAGGCCTTAAGACTGCCGGAAAAAGGTTGGGGGTAGAATCAAAAAAGCATGAGAACATAAGGCTGATCGCCGAAGCAAAGCTGAACTCGATCGTTGATCTAATATCAAGGGCTGTTGAAAATGGGGAAATTGATAAGTATGAGTTTAGCCATATATTGCAAGAAAAACAGAAATACATGGTCTTGAAAGAACAGATGAGGCAGAGGTTCAACCGCATTGTTGACTCCATCAATGAACAGGAGCGTGCCAAGCTAGTTGCCAGGGGGAGGCAAGAGGGTAGGGAAGAGTTTTTTTTGAAAAAACGTACAATCTGCGCAGTATGCAAGCGCTATGTAGACCCTCCACCTGAGTATAGGCCATAATTAATTTTATGTATTTTATAACCTTATATGGGTTATAAAATATTAGGTTTTTTCTAATCCTCATTCAGCAAAAATTCCTTTTTGAAGTCCTTGTACCGGCATTCCACAACATGTGCCTGGGGGTAGTGGTTTTTGCCTTGCACATACACCGATGAAATAGTCCGAATGGCATTGGCTTGACAGGGCTCGTCATAGGGTACCGGCATACCGTGGAATTTGGTCGTTATCACGTCCTTGTAATATTTGAGCTTGGCATTCACGTAACGGTCCTTTTTGACCGGCTCCGTCGTCAATTGCTCAGAAATCAACTCCATATTTGACGATATTTCTCAACCCAGTCGGGGTACTCTTCAAAATCAAGACTCATCGCCGGTACGGCATTGGCATTGTACCGGGTCACTCCATTCGGGGACCAGATTTTAGGTGTTTTTACCCTGACTGCTACCACGAGGTCTATTGTATGGTACCCTATGATGTACCGCTGATCCTTGCCCCCGTTGGCTGGTACTGGATCCGACACTGTCAGGCAGTCCACATTGATGTCATTGATGTCCTTAAAATTGGCGGCAAATGAGTACAAAATTTTAGGGCTGACAAGCTCTTTCTCAAATTGTAGCATCTTGTTTTATTGTAATTAGAACGACTTCAGAGAATTACATGTCATCGTACATACACATCCACACCCGTTATAGGTAATGTGCTCTTGGTAGCAGTACCAACACAGCATTTTATCTTTTATCATAAGTCTCCGTCCACAGGTACATCTGTCATATTCATCAAGCATACGTTCACAGTCCCTACATTGTTCCTCCATTTATATTATCTAGGTCATTAAGGTGATCCCATAGATCCTGAATCCTCTGGCTATTATACTTATCCTTCTCTGATTCTTGTACTAATGCTAGGACCATAAGTGGTAGGGAGATACCAATGCCGGCCATAAAGGTCATGAATACTGCACTTTCAAATATATTGAATTTTGATTGCCGACAGTTAATCCACATTTATTAGTATTAGTATTAGTATTAGTATTTTTATAACACAGTTATTCCCCTCTTTATTGCGCATGCGTTGATTTAGGGAATTAACCCTGCAATATGTGCTAGAATTATTTTTGACTCATTTGCAGCATACTTTGATGACGTCATCAATGTGCGGGGGAATTTTAGGGAATTGTGCTAGAAATGTTTTGACTCCTTTTTGATGAATTATAGGGATAAACATAGCATGGTGATGAATTATAGGGATAAACATAGCATGGTACCGCAGGGTACTGGATTTGTTGAGTTTGACTGTGGACGCGTATTAGATTTTTTTATTTATTTGCGTTGGATGATAGGACATTTGGTGTGTTTGACCGTGCATTGTACTAGGGAAATTTGTTGAGTTTGACCGTGCATTGTGCTAGAAATTTTTTTGACTCATTTGCTGAATTATAGGGATATGTGTTGGATTTGTTGAGTTTGACCGTGGACGTCTGTGGGCGTGCGTGTGCGCCTGTGCGCGACTGTGCTAGAACAAACATTTATCCATCTCTAGCTAGCTATACATATACTACACAGTGAGTGAGATAATTCTACTCTGTAGGAATGTCCCATCACATAGCTTGTTCTAGCTACAATCATCCACAAAATTTCTTGTCTCTGCTGGCAATTTTATTCCAAAATATATATTGTACGCATACGCCCGCATATATACGGGCGAGTGCCGGCGACTTTTCGAATTAAATTGACGGTTGTCCGCAGAAACCACCCGCACTTTCCCGAACACGCACGAACTCGCCCGGAACATTCCCAAAATGCAACACCTTGAACATAAACATGGCGGACGACAGTTGAAAGAATGTGTTTGAAGAGAAAGGTGTTAATAAAGTTTATATATAAGTTATTTATCAAGTAAATCTTATCAAAAATCATAAAAAACAGTTCTTTTAAGAACTTCACTATCACTTAGTTAGTTCATTTTAATTTTTATACTTTTTTAAATAATTCTTCGAGAGTCATTTGTGTTGAATAATTTTTTTTTTCGGGCATTGTGCGGGACTATGCGGGTTTTTCGGGCAAATACCTGAATTTTTTTCAAAACGCCGAACTCGCCCGAAAACGCCCGCACTTTTTACGGCGTATGCAGCTTATCGGCACCCTCGTCCAGGAAATGTTTCATCAAATCGAAGATGAAACCGTTTGATCGATTACCATGAAGCACGTGGGAACTTTGTTTTTTATACGATTCATTATACGATTCAACCGAAAGGGGCATCTAAAATTTTTCGCTTGCGAACGTAGGGGACTCAGTCCCACGCTCCGCAACACTTTCTATATTGATTTCTCTTTTTTTTATAAGTGACGGCGAGAAAGAAATAGCCCTGGCACTGGCTGGTCTTCAACACCGCAAAATATGCGGTGTTTGCTCGATCACCGGCCGTATTTTAAGCGAGCGATACAAACTACTAGACAAGCTCGTCGAGTTCATGAGGTTGATTCCTTCAGCGCAGCAAATGGAAAACCTAACATATTTGTTCAACAGAATTTAAATTTCTCTTCAAGAAAGTAAAATAAACAAGAAAGCCAGGCGGCTATAAAACTGGGTAACTAATGGAGCCACTTCAAACCCAGTTTACTCGTTGCGAAAAGATAACATCACAGAATGTAACATTATGTTGCATCGTTTCGCTTATTCATTCCCAACGTATATAAATAGGAAGTTTTCAAAACGCTGAAAATGTAGGCACCATTTGGAATAAAGTTTTGCGGTACGTGCCTGTTGGTGAATCCTCTGCTTCGCGGGTAAATCTCGAAAATATTTTCCCGCGAAAATTTCGCTCATATAAGTAGATATCTAAAATCTTGTAAAGTCTTCCTGCATTCGCAGAAATTAAGAAAGACATATATCAATATCTTTTTTTTCATAAAAACTATCGCAGTACAACAAAATATCAACAATTTGCAATAAAATATAGATGGTGTAACAACTCCACTGCGCTTATGAAGGCTGTGGCACATAATTGCTGAAAGAAATAGGATCACGCTAAAAGGTTTTCCCTATGAAACACAAAGATGGCAATGTTTGCAAGAATATGTAGAAAAATATATACACGTAAAAAAAGAATCTAGATTTACTTGAATTCAAGAATGATTCCACTCTATCATAATTTTCAGTAATATTGTTTTTTTCCTGCTAAAAAATAACTAAGAACGACTGAACAAAATCACTGTACTTTCAAGGTACAGAACGTTTTAAAAGGAACAAAAAGTCTCATATATATATATCAATCATCATTAGTCTGATTGTTGCAGAAGTTCATCTTCGTGTTTTTCTTCGGAAGTCTGTACAACATTCTCAACTTTTTCTTGTTCATCTTCTTCCAAAGTAATCGACACCAACGAATTAGTTTTAACGAATTGTTTTAGCAAGTAAAGCTCTCTTTTTAATAGGAATAGAAAAGCAATCTTCTAAAATTTCATGATTACAATCATACTTGATTTTTTCGTTATGGTCGGTAAGAAGAGTGAAGCAAACTTTTGACAAAACTTTGCATTGATCCATGAGAAGCATGTTGTCACAGTTGCCACATGTGATCATTCCTTCGTCCTCATTTGAAGCATGAAGGCTATGCTTGCAATTGACACACACATACTTTGTCTGAAAAGACTTCATGTCCACTGAAGCGATTATACCGACAACTGAAGTTTTGGAATGATCGATCAAATCTTTATCTCCCAATTTTACACGTTTCCTATCTTCTAAATCGACAGTGGTGAATTGGGTTGATTTCAATAAACGCTGCGATAAATATTTGGCAATTCGCATGTTCGTAAAAGCATAACATTGTTTGTCCTTCAGAGATTTTTCACTGATATCACTGAACAAAGTGATTGGTACAGTTCCTGTATCGTCACTTATTGTTGCCTTTCTAAATTTCAAAGGTTTACCATCTTTCTCACATGTTTGAATTGGCCCAATATCGAAGATGATTCCGACTACATTTACTATATTATACAAAGGACATTCATTAGAAATTGCTTCAATGTTTTTGTAAACTAACTCGTGTGTTGGTTTCTCAAAATCAGGAGTGAACTGACGTACACTGGAGAAATCAGTTATGAGGACGTCATTGCTATCGCTTCTTTTAAACTTCTTTATTTCACAACCAGAATGTTGTTGAAAGATGCGGTTCACCAAAGTATGTTTCTCTGGAGAAAAACATGCGGTTCTCTCTTGTTTTTCTTCTGTATTCAACGTGAAGTCAAAATACTTTCTCTTCTGATTTTTCATAGCTTTAATGGGAGATACTGCAGTTACATATCCAACAATCAGGTTTGCAGAATCTGAATATAAAAAATCTTGTCAGTAGTGCAGCTACATTATGCACCTTGAAAACAGACAAAATAATTTTAATACTCACCATTTTGTTTTTTAGGAGTGGTAGGCGGAGTTTTGCCGAAAGATGCCATTTCAACCTTGAAATAATTCAATAATATGTGAATGACACAAAATAACAAAATCAAAGTTGAATAAATGAATAAAAATTTAAAACACTTCAAAATAGTAAAGATATTGCATCATGATCAGAATAATGTACTTGGGTTAATTCAACACTGAAACTCATAGTCTCATAAATATGAGTAGACACATATATGTGATCTATCAATCCACCCATTATATGAGTAGGTTCTGAAACAATCAAGTGATAGCTTAGTGACTGAATGGCAGAAATCAAGGGTGGTAAAGGTGTCTTCAAACCATTGATATTGAAATCTCCAAGTATTAAATCAGGAGTTTTCACACGTATCAAGTAAGTTATGTATTCTGCAAACTCATGCAAAGAATCCTGATTGTTTCTGTACACTAGAAGAATTTTCAGCTTTGTTGGAAGATTAGGACAGTTCATAAGGGTAAATTCTGTCAGAATTACACCATTGAAAGTTTCTGATTGACTAAGAACATTGCAATCGTTTAAATCGCTAAACTCTTGAATTTATCGGTGTTGTTATGCTGAGTCATATTGAAATACGGAAAATGGACCCCAATATTGTTAGAACTGTCACAAGAGAGTTGAGTTTCAGTAAGGCATATTATGTTAGACTTCATCAAAAACACATCATTTTAAGGTCTAAAACATGCTTTGAGAAAGAACGAATGTTAAGTAATGAGATCATAAAGTTGAAAGAACTGCGTTCAGTACTCCCCAATGCACGTAATCTGACATACTCTTCATTGACCCTAGCATCAACTTTGATAGCTTCTATCTTAGGTTCTCCACAGACAAACAAATTTGACAGTGTCCGTACTCGACTTAAACCAACATACAGCTGACCATTGTTAAATTGGCGTTGTTTGTTCAACTGAAATGAAACAACAGCATTTGGCAAAGCCAAACCCTGCACTTTATGCACTGTACAACCTCAAGCTAACATCAAAGGAGAAAGCTTTGTATATCGCTCAACCTGATAACCGAAATGACCATCGCAGAATAAATTTGGAAAAACTAGTTCCTTGCAATTTTTGTCTGAATATATAGTCACAGGACGTTTTCCTTCACCGGGAGCGATGCCAATGCATTCATTATTCATATTTATTGGCAAAATTACGTTTTCTGCTGCTCCTTGGCGAAGACTATCTAATGGATTTTCACATGTTTCATCTTCAGAAGAATTCTCTTCAAGATCAAGCTCAATATCAATTTCCTCATCTTTGTCTATGTTAAGAAGTTCCAAAGGAATTTGATCTAAATTAATTTCAATATCCTTGTAAAAGTTATTGTTTGCTTTAAGATAGAGCAAAGCACTTTTCAATTTTTCAGGTCTGACTGGTTCGAAATAGACATGTCCTTTGAAGGAAAGCTTTTTCTTCAGCTTCACTAAAATTACACCTGAAGAATTACTGCTTCGGGGTAATGATTCGCATATCATATCGTCTGCTATGGGAATGTTACATATTGCACCAGCTATTTTAGGCATTTGACCTTTGGACATGATGGCAATTTTTTGGAATAGCAAACGTTTTGAGATCAATGCAACTTCTAACTTATTCAAAGAGGAAATTTCCTCTGGTATATCAGAAACACCTAATTTGTTGAAAACTGCTTGGGCCGGAACTTTATTTTTTTTTAAATGTGAAGAGCAAGTTAGGCAAATGTATTGCTTTCCATTGGTGCGAGGCGTGTCAGTTGAAACAACAACACTTGCAAAATCATCTTCGAAATCACATATTTTGAAGCACTTGACAGATCTTTTATACAATAACCTGTGACACACTACACATACATATTTTGGTCCCCGGCTTACTTTTTTTATAAATGAATCAACACTTTTTTTCATCAAATTTTGTTCATTCATACCACTACCAGAGTGTGTCGGCGCTGAGCTTTGGTTTGCAGTGTTAACTTTCATAGACTGCTTGATATTGCCTTCAGATAATTCAGTTTTGACTTTAACGGTACATGTTTTTTTCCGTGTTGTTTTAAATGATCGCAATTGGCTTTCAGACTTATGCTTTCTCAATGCGGTGTACCTCTCCACAGATGTAATGTTCTCACAAGAAACTTGTATAAATTGGAAGTCATACTGTGTTTCAGATTCTGCATTTCCATGTTAAACATAAGTTATATAATTTGTTAAATCAACTAGATTTGCAAATTTCAAAATTATGGCACTTCCATCAGCCGCTGGTAAGCCCATGTCATCACGACTATGTGAATCAACAAGATATAACATGTTACATTTTGAAACGATAGAAAAGCCATATCCTTTTATTATGAACAAAACTGCACTGAAGCTATAAATGGTGGAAAGGTTTCTTATCAATTCTGTCTGGCTGTCAGGTCTGTTGTCAATGAAGCTAATGATATCATTTTCAAATGAAACAGGCAAGGAAAGATTCTCTATCTCGACAAGCCTTGGCAGATCTGCACAACTTAGGAAAGTGCCTTCAGGTTGCTTTTTGTATAGCAAATCACCTTTTTCAACCACTGAAATCATTTTCATTCCACCTTGCAATCGACTTTATTACAGAAAAACAAATGCCATACAAAGCTATACACGTGCACTGAGTACCTCTTGTAGTACCTAATTTTTGGTTCCCCTGATGAAAGGTCGCTCTGATAATGGAGAAGAAGCTATATCTCCAGGAGATCTCCAGGTCGCAAGAAAATTAAACGAGCGGACATTGGAAAAGCGTGGAGATTTTGCTGACGCATGCAAAACAGACCATTGTATTTTCTCATAGTTGATTGGATAAAAAGAAAAAAGATTCTGGCGATGAATTTCTGAACGCGTGATCCAGCCCATGGGTACACAGACCCGAGAGATCAGGTTTTTAGCTATATTCGACGACAAAGAAAAAAGGCGTGTGATACTAGAAACTGGTTACCCAGTTAATAAATAATTTATCGTTTAGTTTATGAAAGATTTATTCGTATGGTTTAGTGTTAAGATAACATATAGCTATGGTTTGTTATTAAAATACAGCTACCTACTTTGTCACCTGGCCCAAGACTTTGTAAAATAAAATTTGCTAGCTAGCTGGGTACATTTTCAAAAGTGAACTACGCTGTCTCATAGATATATTTGCTACAGTTTGCATGTTGTACAGTCTTATATTTTGGAAAAAACATGTATATAAGTGGTAATGTGAAATCTGCACATGATGACATCCAGGAGTGGTTTAGGAGAAGAAGTAAATTAAAAAGTTCTAGCATAATGACGGAATGTACCTACAACGCTATTGTTAGTTACTTAAAAGATAATGCAACACCACCAGGCATTCGTCGTCGCATACAAAGAAATAATTATGCGATAATGAGTTATCCTACCCCTGGTCTGGTTGATATACTTTGTGTCCTAGGACCAGTTGTGAGTATCATAAAAGATCATTTTTTATATATTTTTTTAAAAAAATAGACTGCTGGAGTACATTGAATTCCTAAGTTGATGTACAGCCAGTGGTTAAACATTTAATGTACGTATATACATGAAAAAATTTAACATGCATTTCTAACGTATTGTTTAATTATCGATCCAGTCATCTAATTGGTAGGATATCCTATTTATGGGAAAATGCAGGTTCGAATCCTGTCTGAATTTGTTTTGAGAATTATGACAATAATACAAGCAATTACCAATGGAAATGTAGTCATTGTTACAAGTATATAATCTATGTAATACTCGCCTGGCTTGTGATACATACATAATACAGAATAACTAGGCGGTTGCCCGTGGAAAAGTCCACGGGTTTGCCCGTCCTTTTTTATACCGCATTGCGTGCGTCTCGCTACTTGCGCTACCATTTTGCGTGACAGACAGACGTATACGGGTATTATAATATAGACTAGCCGGGAAACCCGGCGTCGAAACGCCGGGGTAAGCCACAAGTAACTGTTGTTGAACGCCCTGAAGCGCTTAATAAGAACCGCTAACACGGTTATGTGAAGCGCTTTAGTACGGGTATACAGTATGTCGTGAAACTGTGCGGCCTAGCGGTGAAGGCCAAGTGGAGTGCATAATAAAAACGGCAAACAGTGTCACACATTTAGGTGGAGCGCTTTAGGTATGCAGTATATATGTTGTGAATCGAGTAAAGCGCACATAACATTATAGTGTTTCGGTTGTAATGTGTTTTGGAAAATATAACTTTACTGCAACTTTAGCCAAAATAAAAGCACAGTTTGCAACCCGTGTTGTTACCCCGTAATAGCAAAAACAATTAGTCAATATTATTTTATTTTGCGGAAAAACTTTCAGTAAACAGTAACAAATTAATCGTGACAGTGGACTTAGCGCTTAGTACAGGTAAACTGTGTTGCACATGAGTATAGCTTTAACACAATTTTTATAAAACCTTATCGCAACTTCGGTTAAAAAAAATTCAGGAAACTGCCTGTCATTATCATGTTCAGTTAAAAATATCTGTGTCAATTTTAATTTGCAGCACAAGTTTTCATAGCAGTAATAAAATTGGTACCGTTGTTACCCCGTCATAGCAAAAGCAATTTCTTTTATTTTGCAGAATAAGTTTCGGTAAACAGTAACAAATTAATCGTGACACTCAGGTAAACCGTGTTGCACATGGGTATATAGGTGTAACACAATTTTTGTAAAAACTTATCGCAACTTTGGTTAAAAAAATTTCAGGAAACCGCCTGTTGTTATCATATTCAGTTAAAAAAATTCTTGGCAATTTTATTTTGTAGCACAAGTTTCCATAGCAGTAATAAAATTGGTAGCTGCCTAACTGCTGAACATAAGAATTGTGTTGCAGTCAAACAGCATTTGGCTACTTTCACTTTTTAGCAGGATGTAGCTAAAAGAGGAGCTAGCTAGGTAGACCCAACTTCAACATAAAAATAAATAATAATATACCAAACTGAATAAAAACTTTAAAAGTATAGGAATAAATAAAGCTAGCTATAGCTAGCTGGCTTAAGCATGTTGTTTCAAAATCTACGTTTTTAGCTAGCTAGCTAAACACTTAAAATTGGTTTGTTTAAGATTTATACATGGCTAGAAAACGTGATGAAATATTAACCTTAACATGTGAAAACACACAGAAAATAAATATTCCTATAGGTACAAAGTATAGAGAGAAAAGGATCAAAATGAGACCTACAAACCTCACAACATCACTGGTAAACCAAAAATGACCTGGTAAGTTAAGCATGGGTCCTCCGTCGGCATGCTGAGGCCGCGAAGAACTTGGATTGGTTATTAGTGCCAATCGAGCCTCGTGATTGGTTAATAACGCGTGAGCGGTAAAAACAAAGCCGTAAAAAACGGGGTCTGCCGGGGATCCAAAATAAAGCAGCAGGGCCGCGGGGATTTTCCGTCCGCCTGCGATTGAGATCACGGGGGTTAATTATTATTATTAAATTTAGCGTATTAACATAATGCATTTATTTTAGCGACTTAATTTATGTTTTAATTAAGGTTAATAAATTATAGTAATTAAATTAATTCAGGAAATAAATTAATTTCTGAAATTTATTTTAATCAATAATACGATTTCCAATTAAACCACCCCATGTTTTCTAAAAAGTCGCGGAAAGATCAAAGGAATATCGGTAACCCTTTTGAACAGACAGACAGACGGAATACGGCTATTATTATAGAGACTAGCCGGGAAACCCGGCGTCGAAACGCCGGGTTAAGCCACAAGTAAAGGTGTGATCCGGCATTGAACACTCTGTGGAGCGCTTAATAAAAGCCGTAAACTGTGCAACACGATCAGGTGAAGCGCTGTAGTACTGGTATACAGTATGTCGTAAATCAAGTGAAGCGCATACACCATTATAGTGTTGCGACTGTAACATATTTTTCAAAAAAAACTTTCCCGCAACGATAACTGATATAAAAACAGAGTTTACAAACAGTTGTTACTCCATCATAGCAAAAACAATCGGTCAATTTTATTTCATTTTGCGGAATAACTTTTTGCGAAAGTTAAGAAATTAATCGTGACACTGAGCTGAACGCTTAGTACAGTTAAACCGTGCTGCACAGGCGTATAGGGATAACACCCTTTTAAAAAAAAGTTTCTTGCAGACTGTGTTTAAATAAAAACACGGTTAGTCCAGGTTAAAAGTGTTGCTTATCCGTAGCTACAGACGTGATTACCGAGAAAGTTTAAAAATTAATTGTCACAATGGGCTGACCCCTTAGTACAGGTAAACCACGTTGCACATGTACATAGGCGTAACAGCCTTTTCAAAAAAACAGTATGTTATTAACACTGGGCTAAGTGCTTAGTTCAGTTAAACAGAGTTGGATAGGCGTATAGGCATAATACCCTTTTCCAAAAAAAACTTCATTGCAACTTCGGTTTAAATAACAACACAGGAAGCAGCCCATTGTTACCCCGTTCAGCAATTTTATTTTTATTTTTACTTTATAGCCAGAGGTGTAGCTAACAGCTGGGTAGATATCCCCTTAGTTGCAACCTAGTTAAAATCAGGTTGCTAAAAATAACACAAATAGAAATAATGCCCGGCTAGGATAAAAAGCTATTGTATCAAACTGAATGAAAAGGCTAGCTAGCTATACCTCAAAAAATCTATATATATACGTTCGTAGCAAAACCTTAAAATTGGTAAGTTCAAGATTTGTATGTGGCTAAAAAACGTAACAATATATTTCCCTTAACCCTATTCCAACTGGGCTTTAAAGGGCTCTCAATCGACCATTTGGTCCCCCCTATGTATCTTCTGATTGAGAAAGGCTAATTACTTTACAAATTTGGTAGGGAGTTAGTATTTGATAAACAAAATCAATTTGATTAAAAAAAATCATGATGACGTCATTATTTTTAAGATGACGTCATCAAAACGCCTCAAATTGGACTCTTGGACTTAATCAAACGACGGAATTGATTTCATTAGCTACAGCTCTATTTTTTTTTAGTTTTGTTATTTGTTGTTTAAACAATTCAAAAAACTATTTATTTTGGCGATGTCACGCATATTATGACGTCATCGTCATCAATAAAAAGGACGAAATTTTCCTTTACAGAAAATCAACATACGTTGATAAAAAGATAATTATTTGACTTCGCTAACAGTAAAAACTAAGTAGATATATAAAATCTCTGTAAAATTTGCAAAACAATGATATATAATAGTGTATATTTCATTTTTTTATCAACTTATTGTCTTTTTTCCATGATAACAGATACAGATAGAGAAATATTTCTTCTGGCGCAACGCACATCCCGCGCACGCGCACGCACATCTACACAAGTCCCCACAAGTTCTTAGGCGCACACAGTCGCACACCCACAGTCAAACCCAACAAATCCCTATCATGCGGTGCTTAGTCATACATATCAAGGTAAAGTCCCTAATAGGCTGTGTTTATTCATGCATATCATCATAAGTCCCTAATAGGCTGTGTTTATTGAGGCATATCAAAATCAATGCTGCAAATGAGTAAAAAAAGTTCTAGCGCAAGTCCCTATGATTCTATGCACATCAAAGAATGCTGCAAATGAGGTAAATTCCCCCCCACACACATACATCCGCTAATAATCATCAAAAATCAACGCATGCGCAGTGAAGATGTGACTGCTATAAGATAAATGGAAGAACAATGTAAGGACTGTGAATGCTGGTACTGCTACCAGGAATATATCATTTATAATGGGGGTAGTTGTGTATGCGCGAGGAGAAGCAATCCTCGGGCCTTGCTTTAAATTCTCAATAAAGGATGCTGAAATTTGAGAATGAAATGGTGAAACCCAGAGAATTCTACAACTTTGCGACTACTTTTACCGACATCAATGATATCAATGTGGACCATCTGACAGTGTCAGATTCTATTCTTGCCAACAAGGACAAGGATCAACGGTACATCGTGGGGTATCATACACGGGACTTCGTGGTAGCCCTGAGGGCAAAGACACCTGGGGTCTGGTCCAATGGGGTGAGTCAATACAATACCAGTGCCGTACCAGCGATGAGTATTGATTTTGAAGAGTACCCCGACTGGGTCTAAAAATATCGTCAAATTTGGAACAAGATTGAAGAGTTGATATCTCAAAAATTGACGACGGAGCCATTCAAAAAAGATCGCTATATCAGCACCAAGCTCAAATACTACAAGGAAGTAATCACAACTAACTTCCATGGCCAACCAGTACCCTATAATGAGCCCTGCAAACTCAGTGGTGTGCTGGCGATATCATCCGTATACGTTCAGGGTAGCAACTACTACCCACAGGTACATGTTGTGTAATGAAAAAACCCTGAATAAATGGTTGCTAGGTGAGGATTAAAAAACCCATATATTTTATAGGTCATACAAGACCTATAAAATGTACAAAATTAAGGCTTATACTCAGGTGGAGACTCTAGGTAGCGCTTGCATACTGTACAGATTGAAGTTATTTTAAAACGTCGTTTCTCCCTCCCTCCCGACCTTTCGCAACTAGCTGAGCACGCTCCTGTTCATTGATGGCGTTGACAATACGGTTAAAACGCTGTCGCATCTGTTCCTTCAATAGCATATATTTCTGCTTCTCTTGCGTCATGAGACTAAACTCGTAGTCGCTGATAACCCCATTTTCTACAGCCTTTGAGATTAAATCGATGATTGAGTCCAATTTAGACTCCGCCAATAGTCTTATATTCTCATGCTTTTTGGATTTCACGCCAAGCCTTTTTCCGGCGTTCCTCAGACCTGCCTGTCCAACTCCTACGGCAATCGTAATCCCACCCATAGCGATACAGACCGGAACACCAAGACCCGAGGCCAAGGCCCCAATTCCGACACCCGACGTTACTATAGTAATACCCAGCAGTCCGTGGTCACAGTAGCGTACCCAGGTCCCGTGCATTTTGAACCTTTTCGCGAGCCTGTCCCACTCTTTAATCTCACCCCGTAGATACTTTTCAATACCCTCAATCTTGTCAAGTCTATACTTTTGGCTTTCCTCCGGCATGTTAGCGCTTTGTGTAGGTGCACTTGGTAAAATCGGATACAGCTTGGTTATATCGCTCATTTATTATTCAATGAGCAAATGCATTGTAATTCCGGTGAAGGATACATTTTTGTCATGATGATATTCGTCTGTCAGCATAAACTCGAGGCGATCCGTAGAGCCCTTCAAAGGCATGTAAATTGGAGTGTCAAAACTCCATGTAAGCATATCCCCCCAAGGGTTTAGTTCCTTGGTGGGGAGTAAAGCGAGAATTTTAGACTTTTTACCATCTAGCAGGCAGTCGTCTTCATCCAACTGGGGGCAAATAAGTCTCAATCTTTGGTAAACATCAGTCTTGTAGAAGGAATCATAGTCTCCCTTTGTGTAATACTTACCACCATCTGGAGCAGGTAGGCCTAAGAGCTGTTGCAGTTGTGTGTTAATAACCAACGTGTACCCATCACTGACACGGAGCCTGCAGAGTCCATTTTTTAGGACAAACAGCTTGATTTTGTCCTGTGCCTGACTGTTGACGATAGTTGCCAGATCCTCGATCTTGTACAATCCATTCATAATCTTGATTCGGGTAACCGTCTGATCAGGCCCTGTCTTACGGATGGTGAAATCATTGTCTATGTAAATGTTCAGCCACATGGGTCTAATACTGATGGACTTTAGGGCAATCCTCGTATCCTGTCCCAGGTAATCCTCAAACATCGTGGATTTTTCAATATCGGTAATATAGAGTTGTTTCATCCTTTCTTCTAAGAAAGGATGAATATCTACCAAGGCAAGGTACAAGTCCAACAGGGGAGAATGGCCCCTTGATATAATCAACTTGGAGCATCAGGACCTGTACGTGTCTCATACCCCATCAAGGTTCCAACAAATCTGCTTAATGACCCTGTCATTCAGGGATGGAAGGGACAAGCTCTGGACTACTGGAACATCCAGGTTAATTTCGCCACCCATTAAGCAAGCACTGCATTAGGCATATCTGCTAAGCATATGACGGGCTCCGTACCAATTGTCAACTCGATCTTTAAATTTCACGTGTATTATCACATGCGTCGTATTCTGGCAAGAATGAAGGTACCCATGCCTTACGATGATGGGTTTAGTCAGTACAAAAATCCTTACTCAACCTCTGGGTATGCGCAGGTATGTCGCGAATATGGTGCTAGCCCCAATGATCTCTATAAAACTGGATCAGTATCGGCATCAAAAACCAACGGAAGATGGTGGCCGAAAGTTGTGGGGGATTGGGCCAAATTCAGCATACCAACAAGTCAGGGCTTGGCGTCGGAAGGTCTGAAGTGAAAGTATTAAAGTTTACGTTGTCTTGCTGCTTGGCTCGCAGGCGGGGGCCAGGGCATCCCTACTGGGGTCTGGCGCGGACAACTATACGGCTAAGCAGATTTTGCTGCAAGAAATTGAAAGTATCGTACAACGTCAGGAAAATGTAGGGCATGATATAAGCCAATTTCAGAAGGTCTTGCAATATGCTAGAACTCCAGTGAATTTTGCCATCATGCCAAGTGTCTACATGTTGCCTTCCGATATGAACCTGCTCATCGGTAAAATCTCGGGCAATAACAACAACATCTTGATTGCACCTGCCAATGTAAATGTTGGGGTCCAGGTTGATGTTAATAACAAGCCTATTGTGAAGCCTATAGAGAGGGCTATCAAGCATACTGTCAAAGCACCCCCCAAGCATGCCATGCCCCCTAAGCATGCTATACCCCCTAGACATACTATCAAACCACATCCTAGACATACTATCAAATCACCCCCTAAACTGCCCCTAGGCATACCATCAAGCATGCGGCGGCTATCAAGGCACCCCCCAAACATACTACACCTGAACAGGGGAAGCCCCACAACAACATGAGGATACCATGGCCGCATTGATCACGACAGGGGTAGGCCTCATCATTGCCTATATATGGCTTAAAAAATAGATAATATTATACCTTTTTCGTCTTTCCAACGTAGACCACAACAAACCCAACGGCAGCCGCGATTGCCATGTAGAGATGCTTGGCTGCATATTCGACAATAGTTGCGGCTACCCTAAAAAAGAATTAGACTACGGTACCCATAATGCCAGGTAATGCAGCACCTGCCTTACCTGCTAGGTATTTCAGGAGTTTTCCAAGCCTTTCCAGCTACTTCTCTACAAACCCCTTCCCCGCGGCACTTGCTCCTGCACCTGTTGCGGCACCCCCTCCTGTAGCTGCGAGTACAATGGTGCTTATCAGTAGGCCAACAGCCGACACGATACTCGCTAGGGTCAGGCCCTGCCCTTTGAACAAGATTTTAACTTCTCAAGCAAAGACGTGTCATCTCCAACGATTTTCATCAGGGTCTCCTTGATGACTTTCAGCTGGCTGTAAATTTGGGAGGAAAGTAAGCCATGTGCATCTTGCGCAGCCTCTTTTTTATCGTTCAATTTTTCAATCCTATCCTCAAGCTCCTTGATTTTCCCATCAAGGATATCTTGCTGTCCCCTGGCTGCCCCGGCTTTCTGCTTTTCGCGTTCTTTCACCCTGCCCTTTGCCTTCTTATTCTCGCTATCATATGTGATCATCTTGTTTTTCAATAGTTTCAAGTTACCCCGTATGGTTCGAATTTCAAAATCAAGTCCATTTCTCTCACGTTCGGTGAATACTTCGTCGGCGCCACCAAATGAAGTATCTTATTAAAGCTCTCCGTGGCATCTACAAATTCTTCTATGGATTCTATGGATTTCATCGAAATGGCATCACCCCTGTCCTTCATCACCCCTGTGCCTGGGCCGCTGCCCTACCTCTGTTGGGTGTAGTGACAAAGTCTGGGAAACCCATACTCCGCACGAGGGGTTTCTTCAATCTCTTGATCATCTCCCTGACAGCTTGCAACCCACCCTCCTTTTTTGTAATGAATGCCGTAAGGTCTATATTTTTGAAATAAAAATGTTCCCCCTCCATCCTAAAATCATTGTAAGGTATCATCACAGGGCCATCCACCAACCTCGGATCCTGACTAAGAACTTCGTAGAGGTAGTCGATCTTCGGTCTTATTAGTTCTTTCCTCTACTCCTCAAGTCTATCCCCTGGAGCACCCTGTTGTTCTCCCTGGGTTGAAGGCCCTGGCGTTGATGGAGATTTTGGCGTTGATGGTGTAGTATCATCGGGCCTATCATCTTTCCCACCATCATCATAAATAGCATGCTCATATACTGGGTTCGTTGGCATTTATTTAAAAAAATCATTCTAAATAAATGAGTGCATTTGGAACTACATTAGACCCCTACGCAGAAATGAAACAGCTTTTTGGTATCAAAGGGAGGCGGCAGCGCGTCAAGGTAAGTCATATACCCTCCACGATTAATCAGAATGAGGACCTTTATGTTGATGTGCCCAACCTGGGGCAGAATGATGTCATATTTCCAGGTAGCATCAGGCTACTGTTTAGCTTTGAGCTTACGGGGACCAACACAAAGCGTACCCTAGTCAGCAACATAGGGAAGAGCCTAGTGCGAAATCCACGTATCACCCTAAACGGCAATGAGGTACAAAATATAAGCGACTATGGACCCCTCGCGGTCTACAGAGACTTGTGGCTACCCAAGTTTGATCGTGACAATAGCCTGATTTTAGAGGGTATTAACACCAACGACGGTACCATCAGGGCCCTGCAGGTAAAGGCCACTGACCATGTAGGCACCGACGAGGAGAAAGCCATTGCTGCCGCCTATGGGAACACCTTTTCCGTCCCCCTCGGTAAAATGTTCGAACTAACGAGGGTCTTACCGTACTATCAAGCGGGATTATACGACAGATTGCAGTTTGTCCTCCATTTTGCCTCACATAGCGACGTGATCAAAGATGGAGGTACGGCAGCCTCGGGAAGCACGGCAGCCAAGGCAGCCGACGCCGCATATAAAATCACCAATATTGCCCTGGAGTATGACAAGGTCAACCACGAGGGTCTCGCGAGCGCTATGATGTTACGCTACGCAAGATTGGCGTTACCCTACGAAAGGATACTCCGGAGCAAGGTAGTGACCCTTAAAAAATCGGATACCAGCTACAACCTTCAAATCAATACACCGGCCAAGAGTCTGAAAGGCGTCTTGCTACTCTTCGTTGACCCGGCAACAGTGAAACCCTATGCTGGAAAGAATGAGGTCTTTTACAACCCTAAAATTGAGAAGATACGCGTCACTGTGGAGGGTGAGCCTAATGAGCTGTACTCGCACGCCATGCTCCCTAAAGACCACCTCGAAAAGATTGTGAGCCTCTTCGGCAGCCGCGACTCGGAGGTAACGATTGGGCAATTCCTAACAGAACGATACGCCCTGTTCATCGATTTCCGAACCTCTCCTGATCATACCCTACATGGTTTCGGAAGGCCCCTACAGCGTCTTAGTGACGGCATAACGTTGCATATGACCAAGAAAGCCGACGGCACCGGGGACATCCGCTGCTATGTATACCTGCTTCAAGATGCTCAGCTAAACATCTTAGATGGTAGGTTTCACAGCGTTGAGTATTAGTGACCATAATTTGTATTTGTCCCTAGAGGCAAATACAAATCAACATGGAAAACAGGAGCTGCCCAAATTGTAAAAAAGTGTTGGCCCTAGATACATTTAGGGTGATGAAAAATGGAAAACCGACAAAAAGTTGTATGGTTTGTCTGGATAAAAAGAAACGGTTGCGTGTCAAAAACAAGTGCCCCCATGGTAGGCGGAGGGATCAGTGTAAAGAATGCAAGGGTAGTCAGATTTGCGAGCATGAGAAATTAAAGTATCGCTGCAAAGACTGTAAGGGCAGTCAGATTTGCAAGCAGGAAAAAAGGAGATCCCAGTGTAAAGAATGCAAGAAGGTCAAACAATAAATGGCAATTATCGCTGTTCTTGTTGCAGGTCCCGCGATTAATGCGTTAGCCTTTAGCGGCACGAACTTCCTATGTAGCAAACTCTCGGGGCATGGCGACGCGGAAAGGAAAAGGCACGATGAAGCTATGGAAAAATTGCAAAATGCTCAAGCACAGTAGGTACAAGACCGGCAGGCCAAGATTGACTGGTTTAACAAACAACGGGAATTGCAAATAAAGGCTGGGAAGAGCCTTCGGGAGCTGGAGGACGACATGTACAAGTACTACATCGCATCGAATGATAAGGTACCGAAATTGTCGGATTACTACACACCCTCCAAGAAACAACAAGATGGGGAACTCACTTTCATAGTTGGATCGTTATCTCTTCTGGGTTTTGTAGCATACAAGTATTTGTAGGAACGTTTTTTTGACACATAATAAAGACATGTCAAAAAAAATCACATATCGTTACCGAGGAAGAAGCAGAAAAATTAAGCAATATATGCCATACTCCGGAACACCTCTGGACCGGACGAAAAGCTATCAAATTGCTAGCGAAGCAGAGCGGTCTATCCAAAAAGCTGGTCACCCACTGGTTGTCTCGTCAACTGCTATGGCTCCGGCATATCAAAGGCCCGAAACGTATTGATTACCCCCCATTTTACCATTACAAAACCCAACGAGATGCACCAGTTTGATCTGCTGTATATGCCCCACGACAAGTTGTATGAAAATACGTATAAGTACATATTGACAGGGGTCGACGTGGCTTCGAGATACAAGGCAGCGAGGCCTCTGCGTACCAAGAAGGCCAGTGAGGTCGCGGACATGATCAAAGACATTTATAAAGCAGGACCTCTTAGATACCCCAAAATTCTTCAATGTGACAATGGTAGTGAATTCAAGTCAAATGTAGCGAAATTGTTAGAGGATAAGGGGGTGGAGATTAAACGGGCCACCACCAAGTACCACTGTACGTTTACGGCCTTTGTCGAGTCTTATAATAAGGTACTTGCCGAAAGACTCTTCAAGCCTCAGGATGCACATGAGCTGGTCTCTGAGGAGCCTAGTACCATTTGGGTGAAACACTTGTATACCATCGTGAAAAATTTAAACAATACCAAGACTGCCATGATTGAGATGAAACCCAACAGGGCGATCAAGCTTGGGGAGGTACCGCACACGAAAAGTCAGCAATACCCTGAAGAAAAACCCTTACCCGAGGATGGCTCGTACCTCTATCTGTTACAGCCGGGAGAGGAGCATGGCGACTCTAGAAGACGCGCCACTGACGCCTTTTGGAGCAGACAAACTTACAGGATGGATAGGATCGTGGTAGGTAGTCGTGTTTTATACTATTTGAAAGACAGCCCTGAAAGAAGCTTCGTGTCAGAAGAAGTAATGCTTATTCCAGAGGACGTTCAGGTACCGCCGGAGCATATCAAGGAGTGATAATAGTTCTTCATTCGTTCCTCTAGATTCTCATCCCAATTTTCGTCATTCGGATCTCGCAGATAATCCAAAGGATGTAGTGTATAGAATGGATAGCCATATACGATACCTTTAATAACATCAGGCTCATTTTCCAGGTCAATGTCAACCAAGCGTCTATCTTCTATAGGAAACTTGCGTATGTCGCCTATTGCTTCCATGGCAAGCTTGAGTATGTCGCCTATTCTTGTGATATCAGCTAAATCCGATAGCTTCAATTCCTTATCCTTGGTGACGTCATAACAGAGTGCACCATAGTTGTTCCTAGCCTTTTGAACAATATGGAGCCCTAGGCGCTTTATATCCTTCTCCAACTTTTTTTCCTTTTTTTTTCTTGCAAATGTTCCCCATGCTTTTTCAACCGATGATACCCTGCCTAAAAGCTCCGCGTGCTTGTGATGCTCAAACCCCTCGTAGTAGAGTCTATTTCGAAACCTGAAATTTTCCAGGCAGGTAGGACAATAACCAGTCACTGACTTTGCCCTGATACAACATCGTAGTACGGGTACTTTGATCTTCTTGTAATCCCTTGTAAATTGCTGTGTTTTTATGAATGCCTCCATCTTTTGATATTTCAATTTATGGAAGCATGAAGCCAAAAGGGTCAATATGATATTCCAAGGGGAGGGTGGCACCCGTACCAATTTTCCATATAATTTTTACTACTTGTAAGTAGTAAAAATGAGTGCCTCCCTAGTCTTCTAGCGCCGGAACACCCAAATCGTACAGGTCATCCCGAGTAAGGTCTATAAGCCCAAAGTGACACCCGCAACGCTCCACATGTCCATCCTCTTCAAACCTATTAAAGGCGTGCATGCTGTTGGGGTTCTCGATGACGACAATCTCTTCGGATTTTGGGTAGTTGTCTTTGAACCATCTCCCTTTGGTGAGAAGAATACGTCTTTGAACACGCGCACAGTAGTATGGAAGATGATGATACTCGTCGTCGTCCCGCGTGGTATGCTTGCGATATATCATGATCATGTTGTCCTTTCCAGGATCTTGAGCATGTGGTACATACCGTTCTTGGAGCATTATATTTTCCTGGGCCTGTTCAGCAAGCTGTTGATTTATGGAATCAATTTCATCCCCCAGCACCATGAGCTGGCTATCCCTGTGGTCTAAATCATCCTCGAGAATGGCGACGTCAATATCCCTGTCCTCGAGGGCCTGACGCTGCTTCTCAAGTTCATCTTGTAATGTTTTGACACCTGCTCGAGCAAGCCATTTAATTAACCCCACAGCCTTGGGTTTCCTGGAGCGGCGGATGATCTCTAGGGCATCGTCTAATGTCACAAATACATCATGGCTATTTTGGTCTCCCTCTGGGGTTGGTTAGAAACCAACCTCATCCCATGACGCGCAAGGGTAGGAATATCTCGATATGACTCAGCAATCTTTTCAATGCCCAAAAACCTACCAATATCGGCACGTTTGAACATAGGTTGATTTTGATTTTTGGACAGGGTCTCGATGGCTCCTGCGTTAAACGTAAGTTGCGACGACATTTCTAATATAGCAATGTTCGGCGGAGGCTTTCACCCATAATTTTACTATTCGCAAGAGTAGTAAAATTAGCGCCCGCTTACGACATATCAATATCAAACATCCCCTCGAATAGATCCCGCGTATCATCGTCAGGTAATGTGAAATGGTTCTTGTAGAAATTATCCTTACCAAGGACATCCTCCTTGAATTGGCACCAGGCATGCACGGCATTTGGATCGTCACATTCCGGTTTTCTCGTGGTAATATCGGGGTACATTGCTTTTAACATACTTATTCTTGTGCTGAGTTGCTTCCCCTGTAGTGCTTATGCCCGCCTTTTTTTCCATGCTCGTGGGGATCATTTTTATCAACCACGCATAGCACGGTATCATATTGATATCGTTGTGGAGCATGCCTCTGCTGTAGTTCCGAGTTGTCCTGCCTAAGAACATCAAGCTGTTCATCCCTGGCATCAATATCGTCCTCTAGGATGCCGATGGCCACGCCCCTTTCTTCGATTGCTGCAGCAAGCTCCTTAAGCTCATCTTGTAATCTTTCGACACCTTTTTTCGAAAGCCATTTGATTAGCCCTACAGCCTTGGGCTTTTTTGATTTGACAACAATCTCCAGGGCGTCATCTAGCGTCACGAAGACCTCATGCGGATTTTTCGCCTTACCAAGGGGGGCGGTGCCACCGCCCCCTTGCACCGACAATTTCTTGCCTTGTTGTGGTTTCCTCGTCCAAATATTGAAAATTAGACTTGATATTAGCAATATCCAAAAACCTACCAATATCGGCACGTTTGAAGATGGGCTGATTTTGTTGATCGAACAGGGTTTCAATGGCTCCTGCGGGTACTGCGTTGAAAAGCGAAATTTGTAATGACATCTTTTCCCTTATGGGATAGAATTTGATTTTTTGTATGGTCATTCGAGAATCTTCCAGGCCCTAGGGTGCTTCAGCCTTACGTATAGGCATGCATGTTCGGATTTTTTCAACTCAGTTTTGATATCATCCCAGTCCGAAATCATGTTAGTCTCTTCGTCTATCATCCTCATGTCACTTTTTTCATGAGGGTACCACAAAAACAGGGCTTTCTTCTGCCTTCTCAAATGTTTTGGCAAAGCAGTATACGATTGCGTTAAGAACCACAAACTATGCTTGCGATGCGTACCTGAAGTAGCTAATTCAAGTAGGGGTTGACGTTTTTTATCAAGGCTTTCGTCAGCTATCATGTCGTCGACGACAAACAACGTCTCTTCACCCGCCAGCAACGAGGACAATTTCTGAATCCAGTCGAAAAGTTCATCCTTGTGGTTAATCAGGAACACATAGTCATCCCCCCAGAGCGAGGCCCTATCAAGGTAGGTGGTGTTCCATCGTATGGTAGGGCACAGTTTCACGATATTGTAGAAATGTTTTTTATATTCGTTTTCAAGCAGGTCCGGGACACGTTGCGTTTTTCCGCAGCTTGTCGGGCCTGTAAAGATTGCTGTGTGGGGTTCAAGGACCACATCTAGCATTTTTATTGATAGCACTATTTTTTCTTATCTATTTTCGGGATAGTGGAGAAGCATTCGACACACACCCACACACCTCCAGGGTTGTTGACAAGATGCCCATTACAGGCGGGGCAGTCTATGGTCTTGTATATGAGGGGTAGGGGATCAAACACTATCTTACCCTCTAGATATTGCAATACTTTACGATACCTTTCAGCAAGCTGCGCTTTTTCTTGCAAGACAGGGCAGGGTCCGGGGTAAAAAAAGGGTATTTTGATCGGTGTCTTTAAAAGTTCAATATACCGGGGTATAATGTCGTGGGACAATAAGGTGTATAAGCATAGGTAATTCTCGTCCTGCTGGATCTATTTAATCTCCTTATCGATTCTGATGGGATCCATTTATTTAGGGGGCTTTGGGACTATGGTTCCTGCGATCCAGCCTTTCTTAACAGCCATTTCACGGGAAGCTCTGCCCGCGGCAAAGTACGCTACCATCTCGAGGACGTCATTAGTGTCCATTTTTGTGGAGGGTCTTGAAATATTCAGTATCTTCTTGCCTCCAAGGGCATAGCCGAATGTGAAAGATAGGTCTACGACGGTCTCGTAGAGCATATCCAATATTTACTTTTCCTTGGGTGTAACGTTGCTTGCGTGGGTACTCATTTATTTAATGCATTTTGAAAATTCCAAGAGTTTTATCCTTTTGAGGCCCGGGATGAATCGCGGGCTTGTGAGATTCTACACCATTTTTTCCAAATCTGTACCATACCCCAACTCCTATCGCGAGTACAGCCAGCGTACCTACACCATAAAGGTAGACATTATCCATGGACTTATGAGAACCTGATACAGGTTCCTGATCTTCCGATGAAGAATTTTTACCCACGTTCTTCTGCAAGTTTTCCTTGTTCTTGCGATTCCATTCCGCAAGTCTCTTGCCAGCAGCAACCCGACCTTCGTTCGTCTTGGTTATTACTTGGTTAGGTTCCTCACTCATTTATCTTATAGCTATGAAGGGCTATAAGATAAATTTTACCCCGATCCTCAAGGATCTTTCTCATTAATCTCCGCCTCATCCTCTTTTTTGCTCATATGCCGCGCCGTGTGGCCTACCACCAAAATGGGCGCTCGGCACCTCCCAATTGTACAGTACACGAGATTCCCGAGATCTCTCATGGCGTCTCGCATGATCGGATCCTCTTCAATGTCCTTGCGTAAATTATCGACACTATCAATATCCACGTCATTTCCAATCAATTTTGCGTACAGGCTGATTACGTGAGTAGTCAACGCTTTTGCGGTCTTCTCACCCTTCTCCTGAAGGTCACGTTGAACGTGCTCGACATGTACCTTGTCGATGGCCTCATCAGGAGCCTTGTCAGCAAAGCCTTCTGTGCATTTTTTGGGTGAGAGATGTCCCTTGCCTTTTCGTAAAGCTTCCTTCAAAACTTGGCGTTGATCCGTGGGCTTTTCAACATGTTCAAATTCTGCGGAGGTATTGTCAAATATAGTTGCGATCTCTGTCATTCTATTTATTGTACGACGATATCGAAAAAAACAAAATGCGATCAGGGTATAGGGTAAAATTACAGCGATTAGTAGACATATGTCCATGTTTTTATTCTCAAGTGCCGGACCGGCGGTGGTGTCCACGGGCTAGCGTGGTAATTTGGTCCTGCTGCACGAGCCTTTTGTCATCTGCCCTATTAAGCGCTAATTTGTTCACCTTTTGGGTATATACTTGATGGTTCTTGTGAATTAAGACCTGGCTTTTGCATATATCAACGCCTTCTTCCAAACATTGTCTATAATTGTCAAAGGTGATGGACTTCTTCGTGACACATCTCTTTACGCCGTTGGCTTTCCTGTCACCACCCTCTTTTGTAAGGCTTTTATAGGCATATAGTTTTGCTCTCAGTGTTATAAACTCCGTCATGATTTTCCCACTTAGCTCGTCTTTCATTAGGCCCACGACCTTTTTGTTCTTCCCCATAGGAAGGGGCCTGCTATCGTCTTTGCTATACGCGCTCGTATCAAAACGTTTCTCGACATCCTGCGCGATATCGCGGGAAAAGTCTTCCGTGCGAATATGGTATACAAAAGAGTCCGTGTCCATGTAACAGAGCTGCAGCTTGCTACCATATTCCTAATATTTTCCATAGTCTTGCCGAACACCGAGAGGTTCATGACTTTGTAGAAGTCTTTTTCAAAGTCATTTTTGGCATTAGTTCTCAACCTCGTGTTGTGATCGACGTATCCCCTAAGCCATGGCTCCTGGTTAAATTGAATGGCCCTATGCACCTTCTTCAGTTCAAGACCGTGCTTTATGGCCTCGCTTAGGGCTCTGATATGCACCACATACTCATGCTTGTTTTTTAAATTTGGTACCAGTTTTTCGACCTTGTTAATCACCATGCGTTCTGGTAGAAACGGTAGCTCGTTGTGTGTATCGTGTAGCCTCCCAGGGTAGTCTATATCAACCTCGAGTAAGTATCCATACTTGTTCTTAGCGACAAGCTTCGCAATTCGCTTTTCGGTAAATTCCTCAACGTTTGAGATCCATTTGAAGCCATCTGTTGGGAGGTCTTGATACATTGCCCATCCGTACAGGTTGTTTGCATCAAGGTACTGCAGGTATGAGGATTCCTCACCCGAGTTATACTGGTTTCCTCTATACTTGTTGTTAGCTCTCGCATAGCGATGTACCGCCTGGGTTATACCACCTCGAATCCCTTTCTCAAACATGAGAAGCATATTGGGATCTGTGAGAAGCTCTAGCCTAATTCCGGTATACTTGAGTGCTGCCTTCCATGCCAGGCCGGGTGCGGAGTAAAAGTGGGCAGGATCAAGCTTGTAATTTGTCAAACATACGTCTCGAAACGTTTCAAAAACGTCGGCTAATAGCAGGACGTCCGTGGTGAGATAGACATCATGGTAGTCGCCCATGGTGACTACATCACCCCCTGGGGTGATACAATTCCATACCTTTTTTGCATATACATAATCCTCATCACTAATCCCCTTCATGTTCAGCTTGCTGTAAAATACCTCTTTGGGAGGTAGTTCCGACTCCTGAAATCGTTGCCAATCATCCATGTATTCATACGGGTATACGCCTTTTCTGCGCATGGGTTTAAATATATCATCATTGTTGAAAAACCAGCAGAGATTTTTGCACTGTTCATCAGCAAGATTGCTTGCCAATTTATCCAGGCTTGATGGCATAAATCTACAGCTGTCAATGAACCTGATTTCTATCCTCTTATAGACCTCACCATCGCCATACCCCATACCTGCAAGCGGTACCTTGATTTTAACATTGAAACTGATGTACTTCTCCGAGTTCTCGGCTATGCAACCGATGCCCTGCGTGTTATACTTTTCTCCCAGTTCCCGGATGAAGAGATGCGCGTCGTAGCCGCTTAGGTTGTGGAAGATGATAGGTATATGGCTGGGTATCTTGTATTTGAGGTTGCAGCTGTTATGCGCCGCGCATCTATACAGCCCCGTATAATGGCAATGGTCCCGAACTTTACGGTTACTCCCGTCGTTAAAGGGTTTCATACATATATGGCATTCCGTGGCCTCGTTATGTTCCCTTTTTAACACCTCTGTTAGTTCCAACATTGGCTGTTGTGGGTAGGTATTATATAGACGCTTCACCTCATCTTCCAGGTGGTTCACGAACCGCGTGACACAATCCTTACCACGGTACACTGTTAGTGGGCCTGGTACATCTCCATATGCAAATGTACTATAGGTACACCATCCAGATGGTACATGTTTATTCAGCTTTTTTGTCTTTATCCCCCTGACATCCTCCACCGGTATTAATAGGCTCTCGAAGTCCGCGTATATTGCAAAAGGTACCTTGAATTGCATCTGACCATCCCTATATTTTAACCATTTTTCACCTTCTCTCGGCATCGTGATTTTAACCGCCTCATGATCGCTGCAGTAGCCATAATGCTTGTCCCTCGATTCAACCGTGTTGAAGGCCTGTAGGCAGCTTAGGCAGAAATACATCGCATTTCTATTCTTTGATATCTCCTTCCCCAATAGTCGCGATAGGCTTTTGACAGCTGTGTAGTGGACCTTTTTACCATCCGTAATAAGCAACAGGTTCACCTGCTTGCTACGCTTTATGTTGTACTCAGATCGTCGCAGGATGTTGATTTTCTTGTCCTGTATGTACAGGACGTTCACCGCAATGTCCGTGTTATTCTTTTCAAACTTGGATATATCCTTGATAATTGTTGGGAGCTCTATATCCTGCCAGTTGTAGAGATCTACATAGGGCCTCAGCTTAGATATTCTTTGCATATCTTGTTCAATATGGTGTAGGGATGCTATGACGCTCCACTTGAAACATGCTTCATCCTCATTTTTTGGGTTGATAATGGCCTTCTTTGAGGCTATCCATTTAGGTAGTTCTATATATGATGAACCCCTTGTTAGCCTCAGCTTATGAAAGTCTACATCAAGGTGTAGTATTCGACTAATGGTGAAACCGCTCTGGGGCAGTGCTGGATGTTCCACGTGTGTCTTGATATCAGCAAACATCCTATCCAGCACATTTCTATCATCTTGCTGTTAAAGGCTTTCTTCACCTCGATGTACTCATCGTTGGCCTCCTCCGAGTTTGCTACTATTTTCTTCTTCCACATGATCCATAGGGTCATATGTGCCTTTGCTGATCCCATTTCCCCTACCTGCTCCTCAATCAAGGTTTTTACGTTGGGTCCCACCATTCCTATATACCCGTCGAAGTCGGCATCCCCTATACCAGGAATGCGAAAACTTTTAAATGTTTTATGCAACGCATGCTTATGTTCTTGAGGCGTAAAATCTTGCCCTGGCTGCTGATCATATAGATTTTGAATATCTTCGAGGTAGTCCTCTCGTGCCTCCTGTTCGACCTCGGCGTGAAGTGTAGGTCTTGCGATGATGTTAGTCGCACCATCATATAATTTCATCACCTTACGTTTGAAGGCCGCATAGGTCCTCTTGACTCCCTCTTTTATAGTCTTGGGAACAGCGTCCACTAACCAGTTGTACCATCCTCGCATCTTGGTTTCTACAATCGAACGATTTTTCGACATCTCCTGTGTTTCAAATATATCCATAGCCTCCGGTGTTGGTAGTATAGTCACGGGCCTGACTTTTTTTCGTTGTCCAGCCCTTCTGGGGGGTCTCTGTGGTACAATCTCCAGTAAGGAAACCAATGCGGCCTTGCGTAGCCTGTAATAACCAGAAAGTCCGCGACCTTTTGCAATATCTCGTAATTGTTTCACTGTGTGCGTGTTCATCTTTATTATGTAAATTTTGGATTGTCCGTGAATTTCTAACGCAGTTGGTCACATCTTTACTGCGCATGCGTTGATTTTTGATGATTATTAGCGGATGTATGTGTGTGTGGGGGAATTTACCTCATTTGCAGCATTCTTTGATGTGCATAGAATCATAGGGACTTGTGCTAGAACTTTTTTTACTCATTTGCAGCATTGATTTTGATATGCATCAATAAACACAGCCTATTAGGGACTTATGATGATATACATGAATAAACACAGCCTATTAGGGACTTTACCTTGATATGTATGACTAAGCACCGCATGATAGGGATTTGTTGGGTTTGACTGTGGGTGTGCGACTGTGTGCGCCTAAGAACTTGTGGGGACTTGTGGGGATGTGCGTGCGCGCGCGCGGGATGTGCGTTGCGCCAGAAGGAACATTTCTCTATCTCTCAGATGACAGTGGATTAGTGACATGAAAATGTACCCAAAATGAGTAAATGTCATATTTGAGTATGTTTTTCCATTCCATATTTTAAAACAATAGTAAAACTATTGAAATTGATTTATTTCAGCCAAATTAAAAATATATATACTTTTTGGATTTTGACAACCTCAATAAATTGAATGAATGCTGAAGGTGAGCATAATTTTTTCCAAAAATAATTACGGCAAAATATTGCTAAATAAATTTTAGAAAAAGTCAGAAAATTTCAGGGCCATATCATAATCCTATAAAAAGCTATGCAACAAAAACTAGTAGGGGGGACCATTTGGTCCGCCCCCCCCCCCAGTTGGAATAGGGTTAACATGTAAAAAGATATCAAAAAAACAAAAATAAACAGCTTTTAGAAGACAAAAACAGACTTACCAACGTCAACGCCAAATAGCCTTCAAAATGACCGTAATAACAATGCTCTCTGACAAATTCCTTCCTCGTGGCCGCTAAAATCTCAGATTGTTTTTTTTTTTAAATCGGGCGTTGCAATTGGCTGCTCCACGCGAGCGGTGAAAACAAAGTCGGCAACATATTTTTCATAAAATAACTTTCCCGCAACGATAACTGATATAAAAACAGAGTTTACAAACCGTTGTTACTCTATCATAGCAAAAACAATCGGTCAATATTATTTACGTAATATTATCTCTATAATAATAAGCCAATTCCGTGTGTCTGTAACATGCAAAGTTGATATCGTCATTTTCCTTTGATGTTGCCGAAATTCTCTTTGAAGTCGTTGAAAAAATTATGTCCATTTTGCTAGCGAGTTTACTTTGTTTACATCACGTGATGAAAACGACTCAATTTGATTTGCTGAAATAAATTTAACGGCTAACTTTCGAAAAATGGTGTCCTCTCGCCACCAAAAAATCCCACAAAAGAACGATCTTGAAAGAAGTAAAATAAGTGGTTCAAAAAAGCATATTTAAAAAGAAAAAAGTCCAAGTGAAGAAGTAGAAAAGTGAAGTTGGAAGTGAAAGTGGAGGTCGAGCTAGAAGTAAAGTAAATTTAGAAGTAGAAAATAAACGCCACCAAAAAAAAGCACAGAAGAACGATCCCTTTACCTTGAAAGAAAGGGAAAAAAGTGGTTTTAAAAAGCATAGCTATATATATAAAAAGAAAAGAGTCCAAGTGAAGAAGTAGAAAAGTGAAGTGAGAAATGGAGCTAGATGTAAAGTAAAGTTAGAAGTAGAAAACAAAGGCTAGAGTTTAAAGTGGATTTGAAATCACAAATAGTAAGAAATTTAATATTTTTAGACGCTTGGTTTTTATGTCGGTGGAGCAAGCAGACTCGCATTTCCCAGGAAAAGCCACAGTTTCATATTTTACCGCGTATGTAGCCATATTTGTTTACGTTTTGTTGCATAATTCATGTGCCCTGGCGCGGAACTAATGTATTGTCCTAATATTCAAAATGCTACATAAAGCTGTTGGCTGACTAAAAAACGGAAAACTTTGGTTTGTTGAACTGTAATGTTATTAATTTGACATTACTATTGCTTCTCTTTATATGTGTTTTACTAAGCATAAATAGCTAGCTTTAGTTTTAGGTAAGTGTTCCCAGTTTAAGTATATTTAACTGGGTGTCTTAGCTACACTGTTAGCTAGCTAATGTTAACCTCCAAGTCCAGCTCCCCATCCCATATGGCTAGCTCTAACCTATGACTTCTGTTGTTATTCCTCTTTTTTAATTATCTATAGCTAACTACTATAGTTTCCAAATTTTTCTTCTTTTATGAGCACGAATTATGATGTAACAAGCTAGCTAGCTACCTACAAAATCTTTCAAAGACTTGAACTTTTGCAGGATAGTAGGATGTATTTTTTATGCCCATAGAGTATAGATGAATTCCGTTGTTTACATTTTCAGTGGTAAGCTCTTTCGGCTTTGGCATTTGCGTGGCAGGGAAAAAGATTGGGGTGCTAGGTGAAGCAAAGTAATTATCAGTTCATTTCTTCAAACGAAGGCATTCTTATGACTTTTAATGAATTCAAATAAATCAGAAGGCATAACCTACACTCGATAATAGTTTATAACCCCAACGATGTCCCCGTTAGAAGAAATCCACAGTAAAAGACCTTTCTTCACCAAATCCTAGCATCTTTTTTCCTGCCACGCAAAGCCAGAGCCAAGGAGCTTAGCGCTAAAAAGTAAACAAATGACGTCACGCTGGAATTCATCTATAATTTTTTTCACATTACCTGTGCACTTTACAAGGGGGACCACATGCAATATGACAAGTTGAACGAATTTTATAGAATTTAAAGTGTGTGTGTTAAGTTATTTTTTATTGTTTTGTTTCCTCATCCTGTTAAACTTTTGTCAGCCTACATGTAAAATGCCAGGGTTTTTTACAGGGGTTTTTGACATTTGATTGGAAATTTATATACGTGGGTTTATGACTTTCGGTTAAAAAAATTTAGGAGAGGATGGTATGGTTGTCAGTTCATATTGTTTGTGTTGCAAATTGCTGTTTTTTGAAATTTTGTGTAAACTTTTGTGGAAATAGACCACATGCAATATATATACTGAAAGAACAAATCTTTGTAGAATCAGACTTCACTGTAAGCTGTTGTAAAGCTTATGTCTTTATCGGTAAAAATAACAGCCATAGTTTACTAATTAAGAAAAAAATAAAACGAGTTTGAAAGTTAAAAAGTATTTATTTGTTAAGCTTTTCGTACACTAAGTACATCTTCAGACTATATAAACAACTTTGTCTTTATATTTCGTATTATAAACTATTGTTTGGGAGAACTAACTCTATGTGATGTAATTTTTGCTGGAAGAAAATTCCATGGTTTCACGTTTTTGTTTTTCTTGAGAATTTTACAAAATTTTGTAGGGATAAATGTTTGCTGATGATAAAAAAATTATATACTTAATGTTCTGACTGAAACTGTTTTTGTTTTTTATATTTTGTAATCTAAACGCGAGGACTGTATGCACTGAAATCACTGATTTTTTTAAATTTTGATGTGTTTCATACCCTTTTTGTAGAATGTTTCCAAAATAATGATCTTTGTTGATTCAAGTTTATTCTCATTGATTTTTTGACATTTAGGTTTAAAATTGTTGGTAAAGGGCAGTACGGAACTAAAAAGGAAAATTTTTGTGTTCTTAACTGGTTGATTTTTACATTTTGTGTAAATTTTTGTGGGAGAGGACGGTATCGAACCGAAATGACTGATTTTTCCAGATTTACATTTGATGTTTTCGAAACTATGGCTTTTTCATATTTTTGTATAAGCTTTTAAGGGAAAGACAATATTTAAAATGTGTAAAATAACTTATATTTGTTGTTTTGTGCTAACTCTTGCAGGCCTCCTTTTTGACATTTCAGAATAAAATACTGAGGGTTTTCAACATAATCACTTATAAGATGTACATATTTGAGATGCGTTATTTCTGACATTGTTATTATCTGTGTTGTGACTGTCGGTGTTGTAACTGTCGGTGTTCTTACTGTCGGTTTTGTGAGTATTGGTGTTGTGAGTGTCGATGTTGTGAGTGTCGTTGTTGTAACATCTTATCAACTAGATTTTACACCTTGCAAGCTGTTCTTTTTTTATTTTGTGTAAGATTTCACATTTTGTGTAAGATTTTAAGAACATTTTTTTTGTATATGCACTGCTGACGTCAGCAAAACATCTAAAGCAACCTATTTTTTCAATGGCCTTTTGCTAAGTGGATTTTTCCACGGGCCTTATCTCTATAATAATACCCCAGTTCCGTCTGTCTGTCTGTGACTGTTACAAAGACGATATTTTTTATCACCCGAATGCGCGAGTTTTTCGAGTTGTTTTGTTTTGTTTACATTTGTGTCGCGACCGTTAGAAACCATGTGATACAAAATAAACAACATGATTCGCTCAAATTCGTACTTTCGAACGGGACGGCATTCGAATAGAAAGTTCCCTTGGCGTAAAAACAAACAAACATAAAAATTTCTCGACAAAGTTCTCGAAAAAAGGCGAACTAAAGAAGCGGATAAAAAATGTCTCATTTTTGAAGATCCCAGTCATAAAAAAGTGCAGATATTAAAAGCAAGAAAAGTCAAAGTGGAGAAGTAGAGTGGATTAAAAAAACATATAATTTGGAACTGGGTTACCATCGACACACAAAACAACAACAAAAGAACGGTCCCTTCGTCTTCAAAAAGTACAAAAAGTGATTCAGAGAAAGAAAATTCCAAGTGAAGAAGTAGAAGTACAAAAGTAAAGTTAGAAGCCACGAGAAGTTACTTCGAAAGTGAAGAGTGGAGCTAGAAGTAGTACAGAAAAGTTAGAAGTAGAAAATGAAAGCTTGGGTTTAAAGTCGATTTGGATTCACAAATAGTAAGAACTTTGATATTTTTAGACGTTATGTTTTTATGTCGCTAGAGCTACGTGTCAGGGAGACTCGCATTTGCCAGGAAAAAGTCACTTAAAAGCTTCAAATTCTTTATATTTTATATTTTACCGCGTTTTTTATAAAAAAGCTAGCATATTTTTTTACACTTTTTTGCATAATTATTGTTTCCCCTGGTGCGTAACTAATGTATTTGTCCTAAAATTCAAAATGCTACATAAAGCTGTTAGCTAATTTGCTGGACAAACGGAAAACTTTGGTTTGTTGAACTCACTGTTATCATTTTTACATTACTATTGTTTCTCTTTATAATGTCTTTTACTAAGCATGAATAGCTAGCTATAGACCCAGTTAAGTCTCCCCAGTTTAAGTATATTTAACTGGGTGTCTTAGCTACTGTTAGCTGATAGCTAATGTTAGCTTTAAGGCTCCATCCCAAGCTTAGCTAGCTCTAACCTATCTCTTCTTTTTTGAACACGAATTATGATGTAACAAGCTAGCTACAAAATCTTTCTTGAACTTTTAGGTGTGACTCATTGTTATGCCCATAGAGTATAATTTTTTTCACATTACCTGTGAACTTTACAAGGGGACCACATGCATTATGACAAGTGGAACGAATTTTATAGAATTTAAAGTGTGTGTGTTAAGTTATTTATTGTTTTGTTTCTGACATCCCGTTAAACGTTTGTCAGCCTACATGTAAAATGCCAGGTTTTTTTACAGGGGTTTTTTACATTTGATTGGAAATTTACGTGGGTTTATGACTTTGGGTTAAAAAAAATTATGAGAGGATAGTATGGTTAAGTCAGTTTATATTGTTTGTGTTGCAAAATGCTGTTTTTTGAAATTTTGTGTAAACTTTTGTGGAAATAGACCACATGCAATATATACTGAAAGAACAAATTTTGTAGAATCGGACTTCACTGTAAGCTGTTGTATAAGCGATGTCTTTATATTTCGTAATATAAACTATTGTTGGGGAGAACTAACTGTATGTGATGTCATTTTTGCCGGAAGAAAATTCCATGGTTTCACGGTTTTGTTTTTCTTGAGAATTTTACAAAATTCTGTAGGGATAAATGTTTGCTGATGATAAAAAAAGACTTATATAATGTTCTGACTGAAACTGTTTTTGTTTTTTATATTTTGTAATCTAATGGGCGAGGACTGTATACACTGAAATGACTGATTTTTCTAAATTTTGATGTGTGTTTATAACCTTTTTGTGGAAGATTAATGGTTAATGGCAATATATATATATACGACATGCTGAATGAAATTATTTTTGTTGATTTAGATGTGTTTCTCAAAAACCAATCTGTTTTATATTTTGTGTAAACTTTTGTTTACGAACCGTATACAATGTTTCCAAAATAATGATCTTTTTTTATTCAAGTTTATTCTTTGCTAATTGATTTTTTGACATTTAGGTTTAAAATTGTTGTTAAAGGGCAGTACAGATCATCATACTAAAAAAGAAAAATTTTTGTGTTCTTAACTGTTTGATTTTTACATTTTGTGTAAATTTTTGTGGGAGAGGATGGTATGCAACTGAAATGACTGATTTTTGTAGATTTAAATTTGATGTTTTCCAAACTATGGCTTTTCATATTTTTCTATAAGCATTTAAGGGAAAGACAATATTTAAAATGTGTAAAGAACTTATTTTTGTTGATTTGTGCTAACTCTTGCAGGCCAACTTTTTGACATTTCGGAATAAAATACTGAGGGTTTTCAACATAATCACTTATAAGATGTACATATTTGAGATGCGTTATTTCTGACATTGTTATTATCCGTGTTGTGACTGTCGGTGTTGTAACTGTCGGTGTTCTTACTGTCGGTTTTGTGAGTATCCGTGTTGTGACTGTCGGTGTTGTAACTGTCGGTGTTCTTACTGTCGGTTTTGTGAGTATTGGTGTTGTGAGTGTCGATGTTGTGAGTGTCGTTGTTGTAACTTTTTATCAACTAGATTTTGCACCTTGCAAGCTGTTCTTTTTTTATTTTGTGTAAGATTTGACATTTGACATTTTGTGTAAGATTTTAAGAACATTTTTTTTTGTATATGCACTGCTGACGTCAGCAAAACATCTAAAGCAACCTATTTTTCAATGGCCTTTTGCCTAATTGGATTTTTTCCACGGGCCTTATCGGCTAGTATAATAATATTACGTAATACCCTTTTCCAAAAAAACTTCACTGCAACTTCGGTTTAAATACAAACACAGGAAACAGCATGTGGTTACCCGTCCAGCTAAAACAATCGCTCAGCCATTTTATTTGTAGGAAAAGGTTTTCAGGAAAATAATAAAAGATGTAGCTACCTAGCTAACTGCATTTAGCATAATAAGAATTATTGTTTAAGAATATGGTTGTATAGCCAATCTGCATTTTTATACTTTCACTTTTTAGCCAAAGATATAGCTAAGGAGCTAGCTAAATAGCCACAGCCTCAACATAAAACTAACTGTTGGCTAGGATAAAAAGCTCTTATATCATACAGAATAGTAATAAGAACGCTCTAAATGGCTAGCTAGCTAGCAAAATCTTCGTTCCTTGCCAAAAATCCTAAAACTGGTGCGTTTAGATCTGTACGTGGCTAAAACGTGACAATATATTTATGTTAACATTGAAAACAAACAGAAAACAAATATTACAAAAATATAAAGCTTTCAGAAGATAAAAAAGTCAAACAAACTTTACTCACTGACCACACATGACTATTTTCAAAATCAAAATGGCCTTCGTTCGTCCAGCCGCGAAAACCGTGTTTTTTTTTTTTAAAAGAATCAGGCGTCGTGAACGGTATACTACGCGCGAGCGGTCAAAACAAAGTCGGTAAAAATATATAGCATTTGGTATTGGTGCGCATTTTAAAAATTTCGTGTTTCCGCAACGGGACACGGCTGTCGGGGACACACAGACAAAATACGGCTATTATTAAAAAGACTAGCCGGGGTAAGCCACAAGTAACTGTTGTTGAACGCCCTGAGGAGCGCTTAATAAGAGTCGTAAACTGTGCCACACGGTCAGGTGGAGTGCTTTAGTACAGATATGCAGTATGTCGTAAATCAAGTAAAGCGCATACACCATTGTAGTGTTGCGACTGTTACATATTTTTCAAAAAATAACTTTTCCGCAACAAAAGCTGAAATAAAAACAGAGTTTACAAACCGTTGTTACTCCGCCATAGCAAAAACAATCGGTCAATATTATTTTATTTTGTGGAATAAGTTTTTTTTAAAGTTCAAAAATTAATTGTGACACCGGGCTGAGCGCTTAGTACAGTTAAACGGTGTTGTACAGACATATAGGGATAATACCCTTTTTAAAAAAACTTTCTCGCAGACTCTGTTTAATAAAAACACAAAAAACAGTCCATTGCTAACACAGGGCTGAGCGGTTAGTCCAGGTAAACAGTGTTGCACATCCCTAAATGGGTGATTACCGAGGAAGTTTAAAAAGTAATTCTCACAGTGGGATGACCCCTTAGTACAGGTAAACCACATCGCACATGCGCCTAGGCGTAACAGCCTTTTCCAAAAAAACAGTCCGTTGTTAACACTGAGCTTAGCGCTTAGTACAGGTAAAATGTGTCGCACGTACCTATATATATATAAACTTAATAGCCTTTTCCAAAATACTTCAGTTTAAATAAAAACACAGGAAGTAGACCGTCGTTTAACAACACAACGGGATAGGTAGGCACATAGCACAGGTACTCCGTGTCTCATTAATAAACTTTTGACTTTTGCTAAAGTTTAATATTACAGTAAAGCTAATTACTTAATTGCATTTAGTATGAAAAAGATTACTTAAAGATTACTTAAAAATTCTGTTGCAGCCAACTGTATTTGGTTACTTTTGCATTTTAGCTAGAGGTAGCTAACCCCAGTCACAACCAAGTAAATCAGGAATGTTAACTAAGATCTACGTTGGTAGCCAGAATCCTAAAACTGGTTTAGTTTAAGATTTATATATGGCTAGCGAACGTGACAGTAAGAGACAAATAAAACTAAATACAAAGCTTCAGGTGGCTGAATAGCTAGCTAGCTAACTATAAAGTATAGGTGAATAAACATGTAAACAAATAGAAAAAATACCCGCAAAGTAGTTTTAAAAGAAAGTGCAATCTTGTTAGAATACAAATAGAAGTATCAGAAAGAAAAAATAAAGCAAACAGTTAAGAAACTTTTCTTTCTCCAGCATGAGTTGGTTCAATCTGCTTGCCAAATTTCGGACCGATAACGTAAAAATCGTTGCTAAGAAATATAAAGAGCTTTAGTTTCTGATTGGTCATTTATATAAAACTCCGCTCCTGATTGGACCAGCGGGAACCCGTCCCTGTGCAAGCGGGGCCCGACGGGTTTTCGTCCCTGCGCTAGCGGGCTAGTATTTCGTGCGTGGTTAACACAAGTCGCTTTTGACGCACGAACAGACAGACGGAATACGGCTATTATTATAGAGATGTTAGTTAAAAAAATGATTTATATAATTTTTTCTTTTATAAGATTTCCTTATATACTTTACTACAAGTTTATCGCATATTTTAGAGTGACTCACCTCTTGGTAGTTTTACGCGTGTTACTACAGATACACAAATGTTCGATATTTTTGAGAGAGTTCATTACAGAGAATTGATTCACTGTGGATAAAAAAAAAAACTTTGAAAAGGTATTGGTAAACTAGAGAGTATTTTTTTCATAGCCATAAATCTCCTTAAACATTAGGCACTGCACAACATTTACATTAAAGTAGGTATATACAACTTAAAAAAGCACCATTAAAACCCATTACAGTGAAACCTCCTTATAGCGTACATCCTTTATAGCGGACACTTTTCTTGGGAACGGATTTTATCATCCTGTATTATCTATAAGAGCAACAGCATATGGGACAAGCTGTTATGACCGTCCCGTACTGTCTAGATGAGACACAATAATATGGAAAAGCTGTAATGACTGTCCCGTATTGTCTAGAAGAGCCATAACAACATGGGACAGCGCCCAACAATATGTGACAGAAACCAATTTTACAACAATATGGGACAGTCGGACAATATGGCAGGGGCACACTAGCTAGCCATATATATTTTACTACTTTTGATTATACTTTTATCATTTGTATCACAACTTCTTAAGACTTCTTACAAAAAATTAATGTTGTTACGTTTATAAATAACTAGCTACTTGTTTCATGGTACTGCTAAAAGCATTAATAATTCATTAGCACCACTTGCAAACTATTGACAAAAAATAGAGACAGGTGCCTTCTATTTAAAGTGAGAATTTTTCAACTTCTTCACCTAACTTCTCAAGAAAGATCTTTAAAAAAAATTACCAAAAAACACGTTTTTCAAAAAGTTTACCAAATATTTTTGCTGGCTATAGTAAAACTCCACAACAAACAAGCGCTCCATTGCGCACCGCCATCTTGTTTTTGCATTGCGCACTCGCCACCTCAAAATATTTAAATGTCACTCGCCGCAATCTTTGGGACGGCCTTTGTACCACCAGCCGGTGGCAGGGCTATTTCTTTCTCGCTGTCACTTATATGTCTGCTATGCCAAGCAAAAACTTGCATAAAGTCCTAATCGACGGATAAACATGTCTGTTTATTGCGTACATCATGCTATTTTTCAGTACATTTTCATGAGTCATCGCACCGACCTTGCAAGCTCGGTCGGCACTTAAACCTCGGGTGATATGTTGTCCGCGATATTCGGTTATTATTGTATTAGGATTTTACGGGAGTTAAAGAAAACGAATTTGAATTTGCGAATCTCAAGATAAACTAGCAAACAATTGTCTTAGATGTACTTCTTATAAAATACACAAACTCTACTTGGGACGAATGTTAGAACCGGGAGAGCTTTTGATATTCCTCCTATTTATCAAATACATTGTTGCAAAAGCCAAACAACATGATGAATGCACAAAATTTCCTTATGGAAGGAAATATATCATATCTGTTCCAGAGCGCTGCTGCAAATAGTCACAGGTTAAGGAATCTTATTCTGCGTGATTTTTTGTTCGTTTCGCATAGTGGTCTGTTTCGATTATCGTGAAGCCGTCCCTCCGTTGTTTGTTGGTTAGCATGAAACAGATTAATTATTGACAACGTTGACTGCACGTGTACGTTTCTTAAATAGTTCTCTTTCGCCATTTAAATGCGCATGCGTGGGTTCTCCCCCGTTTCGGGTGCCAGAACAAAAAAAAGTTCCTGTGGCAAATATCTTAGTTTTAATAATTCAATGGCCAATCAAGCATAATAGTATTTCTGTTTGACAAAATTCTTTGTAAAAATGATTGGTTTGCCATTGTAAGTAAAAACAAAAATTCTTTCAGAACATATTATATTCCACTAAAATACGAAGCTTTTCATAGCATATTACTACATTCTCAGGTAAAATGAATTACTAAAAACTGTGTTACGATAATAGACACTAAAAGTTAAAAACCTGCCCCAAAAGCCGTAAAACTGTGAAAAGAAACGTAAAAGGTTTTTGTCATAAGTTATGTGACTCCGTGACAACAATAAGCTTTTAAACTCAACCTATTCATTTAGAACTGGTTTCAAGGATCTAATATAAAATACTTCAAGTATCTTTCTCTTAAAGCAATTAATAGGAGCATTAGTTAACACTTTCCAAACGAAGAAGTGTTCATCTTTAATTGTGCAGATATGCAGAATATCCAGCTATTCTAATGATAAAATTAAATACATTATTAATAAGTACAAGAAAGCTGGTTCTATTAATTTCTTTTAAGAGCAACCTCGTTCCCAACACTTGTTGTCTTGCCATTCCGATATAAAAAGAAACAACAGGTTCTGGCAACGAGGTTGCTTCGAGAGAAATGCAATAGTTAATAATTCAGATTATTCGAACTTTACAATAAAATTGGTGTCTCATTATATTTCATTGCCAAACGTCTGTTAGCTTTTCAATTATCCGCGAAAATTAGTTCCCGCGAAATTAACTTTTGTTCATCACTGGAAATTTCTGACCGCACATTTTTTTCGTTATAAATTTAAACAGATGTGAGAAGTTGGAAATGTATTGAATGGCAGGAATACCCGTACGAAACCACAATCACTAATCCTTAGAGTAAATACAAGGAAGGATGAAGGTTGCTTGGATTCATTTATCTGATGGCGAAAACAATCAGGTAGCAATTGTCAAAAGAGCGAGCTCTGTCAGTTCAACTTTCACTAAATAAGAATCTGGACAGTGTAGTTCAAGTCAAATAAATTCATGACCAGGTTTTGTTGCAAGGTAAGGAACATAATTTGTCAATTAAATTGAGAATCCGGATAAACCACAGCGATGAACCATTGGGGAAAATGATCTTGAATTTTATGACAGCATATGTGGATTTGCAAAAGAAAATTAAAAATTACAAACTCCTTTACAAATCAAAGATCGCAATTGCTGCTTTATCTCTTCTACGTAAACATTTCCATCGTTGGGTGTGTGGCATGAAGACATACTTTCTGTCAAACCTACACCCTACCTCGTGTGCTGTCTTCTGGTTGTTTCTGTTTTGTCTGAATTCTTGTGCTAAATTATATTATATTATTTAGAAAATATCAAAACCAAGTCAGTTTGAAAGAAACTTTCCTTTCTCAGCTCTTACAAAATACTTTAACTAGATTGTATAAAATACATTTTGTGACGTCATTACCGTTTTCCCTAATTATGGCAAATTGCCCAGTCCTTTTTCCGCGTCAAAACAGAGCATGGTGATAGTGACGTGTACGAAGGTGGGAAATGTAGAAAAAACAAGTGGCGAAATGTTTGCTTTTATAACTTTTAAAAAAAAATACTATCTTCTTTCTCTACAGCATAATTTCAGTTCCACGATCCATTTAAATACAAGGAATTACAACAAATTATGGTTATATAGTAATACTATAACGTAAAATCGGGCAAATGTAAATTAGTTAAATGGTTTTCAACTTTTATTTTAATGAAATGCAACAAGTTAGCCAATTAAAAGAAAACAGACAGATAAGATTTCCACGCTCCTCTATTACATAACGAAAAAACTGTTTATTAAAAATCAATTAATTACGAGAAAATATATTTATGATTTCAATGAATCTTCCAATTACACAGTTTGTTGTGTTTTGTTTGTATTTCATTAAAAAAAGTTAGATGTTGCCATTAAAATATTTCTTCGCGTTTTGATTCGCAAATGTAATGGTTGTTTCGCAATCTGCGTATTGCACGCCCTTGAATGAAACAGTGTAAGTATCTCGTTGCAATGGGTCTGCAATAGATCCTCGAATTTCCAATGGTCGTCCGGGTATTTCAGGAATGGTGATGATCACGCCAAGATCTAACATTTCTGGTGTAACACTGTGTGGGATTTCATCAAGTTCGATAACCTGTGAATAATAGAGGAAAGGCATTTAGACAATCAATATCGGTACGATCTAAAGTTTGCTTTTATTCTAATTTAATCTATCACCCCAACAACTAAATATGAGAATGACACTTAAAATTAGACAATAGTTCAGAAATTAAATGCTTAAACGCATCTTCCATACTACTTTCAATGGCAAAAATACAATACCGCGCTTATTCAATATGATTTCCCTTTGACACTATTGTTAAGTTTAACTTACGACTTTAAACACTCAAGAGAAGAAAGTTGTAATTAATTTAAAAAAAAAATTCAGGAGAAGGAAAAGAAAAGTGGAGCGCACGCAAAAACACGATGTTATACACACCTGATGAAAGTCGGGTGATTTAGTTGGCACATGTGAAATGAATGCTCGCTTAGTATCACCATACAAGAAGTATTTTTGATGCTCAGGATACTCAATGTGTTCACTGGCTTGCAAACTCTCCAAATGAAAGTATCTGAACACTTCATCCACTTTCATGGTCACATCACATATCTTATTTGCGTTAGCACCTAAATTAGCGATAAATGAACAACAAAAACAACAAAAACAACAAAAACAACAAAAACAACAAAAACAACAAAAACAACAAAAACAACAAAAACAACAAAAACAACAAAAACACAAAAACAACCAAAACAACCAAAACAACCAAAACAACAAAAATAACAAAAACAACAACAGCTACAACAAAAATAACAAAAACAACAAAAATAACAAAAACAACAAAAACAACAAAAATAACAAAAACAACAAAAACGACAACAGCTGCAACAAAAACAACAAAAACAACAAAAACAACGAAAACAACAACAGCTACAACAAAAACAGCAACAGCTACAACAAAAGGTAGGGCTAATAATGATACCTTTGTAAACTTCCATCATGAAAGTATTATCACTTCGCAAAAAATTCCTCATCGTTGTAGCTCCTTTCGTTTTAAGATAGAAAGTAGTAAAGTCACTGTTGTCACAAAGCATTTCTTCTATATCCCATATTTTTAAATGATTTTCTTTATCTTGACATCCATTGTAATTCAGAATAATTTAAAATCGATGTTAGGACTGTAAGCTCACCTTAGTCGATCACGGTCTGTATCTGTGGCGGGAAGCATAGACAGAACCACGTGATATTGTTTACCAGCAGTAGAAAAGGATGGAATATAATCCAAGAATATACCGCCGTGTCCGTCATCCGCTTTACCAGCAACCACAAAAGAATGATGCACTTTGGGATCCCCCAGACCGCCAATCTCAAGCTAAATCAGAAGAAAAAGTGCGTTTATTACCCATTTGTACCATCTATCATACTGTCAGTATTTGTAACCTCACAGTGCTTGGTTATTGACTTTCTTGCCTCTACTTTCTTAATCTTAAACGTTCGCTGTTCTGTTCTTTGATTTCCGCCAGCGAAGGCGGAATCTTTAAAATCGCCTAAGGAGATAGATAGATAGATAGATAGATAGAGAGATAGATAGAGACAGCGCAGCTAGGCTGGACGCCCGAAACTTATCCAGGCTATACTTTTTTTCTGAGAACGAGGCTAAAATGAGTTTTAAGCCAATAAGAATCCTAACAGTGCAACAAATTGTTTTATTATCCAATGAAAAATACTTTATTTTAAAGTTTATATGCTATCGAAAGTTAAAGCTCGTGCAGTGTAGCATAATGAAGATCGTCTTATAATGCGCCATGATGTTATTAACGTTTTCCTTTAATAATTACGCCATTTCCTTCTGTACAATTTCGCAAGCACGTAGACTAAAGCTGTATTCAGCAGAACGAATTACTTATTCATGAATTTTAATTTAAAGAGGATTGTTGAGGCTGGATATTTTTGGTGAAAGATAATGTATTATGACAAGTCACGATTTTATATCTTTTTCAGATTATTGCTAATGGCGGAAATCTTTAAGCCGCAGGGCTTCTTGTTTCTTATTACACTCGAATTAAAAAAATAAAGTGTCAAAGAATAATATCGATAGACTTGTTGAGCTGTTTCTAGTTATCTGTTACTTTAATTCATATGAACTATTTACATAAAGGTCTTCTTTTTTAACGTGGTATTTTCTGGGTCTCTTTCCCGTTTTCAACAATACAATGAACAGAAAAGAATATTAACCATGAACAGTTGACCCAACTTTAGGAAATTAGTTTCATTTTGGTCCCAAGTGGTGCCTACTAGGCACCACGTTAGTTTAAAGAATGGGGTAGATGGAACCTTCATTATTTTTACCTGTTATTATTATTATTATTATTTACCCAGGATGGTCTCTTCAGTTTCTAATAGAACTGTTATCTATGAGGGTCCTGCGAAGAGGGTTCTAGTGCATTTAAAGCTCCCATTTGATCTAAGGAAAGCGTGCAAGCACATCAGCCGCTCAACTAGACAACCGCCTAAGACATCAAATCTATTCTCATCCTGAACGTTAAGCAGAAAGGATCGATTAACACTTTTATAGTCTCTGGCATGCCTCTTGCAGGGTTTGAATCCAAAACCTTCCGCATTGGAGGCGAACGCTTTACCACAAGGCCAATCGGTGGCCTTGTTTCATTGTCATTTTAAAGAGAATCTTAGATACTTACTCCGCCGATACAATTCAGTACAACATTTCTGAATAATTTTCCATACACCATTACGTTAAGATCATTGGCTTGAAATGGACTCATGCAAGTGTTTCTTAGGAAATCCAGGTTACCATCAGCTGAGAGGCCCAATCGATGTTTGAACTGGTCTAAAGATTCTCCATATTTTTCCCTTTCATAAGTAGATGTTGTTAAGAAGATTGGTACTCTCTTGGGATTCTTACCAACACCCGCTAAAGTATAGAAGTATTAATGTCCGTGTTGCTGTCTAACGTGAATTTAAATCATCACCAATTTTTTACTGTAACTGTTTATGGGCATAAATTTTTCGAATTTCGAATTTTGTTACTTTGTAACTTTTAGAACCTTACCTTTGATGCAAACCTAATTGCACGTTGGATTGTGAAAATATTATTTCTTTTGACCAAAACTATTCTGCAGTTTGAAAAAGCAAGACATTCTTAGATAGAGTAAGTCACTGTTAAACATACCGTTTGTTTCGTCGAAAATGTCATTTTGAAGTTGATTAATTGCTTTCAAATTATCAGAATTACCAACCAAATTAACTGCACATGTATTGATCAAGGCGTCTGGACCGACGATTCGCAAAAACTTCATGGCTTCTTCGTCCTATTACGAGAAATCAGTAATTTAAATTGCTCATTGTAGGGTCAAATTCCCTTTTTTAAAAAACTTGAAGACTATTAAACTATTTTTAGATGTACAAAAAACATACTTGTACTAATTCTTCGTTATCTCGTCCCAATATCCTTGTTCGAATATAGTCCTTCTGCTCTTCCTCTGTTTGTGGGAACTCTGGTGGTAGTTCAGGAAGATCGATGAAATTGACGCACACAAAATCATCATAATCCTGCGCAACTGTCATCCACATGCAGTAAAATAATTTTGATAAAAGTTGACATTGTCCCAAAATTCTGCCATACCCCATTTGGTCGAGTCCAATAACCTGATAATATAAATGGAAGGAATTAACAGAGACATGCAAATATTTACAATGAACACATGCAGCTTCAGATTATTTGTTGTACCAAAAAAGGCGGATAAAAAAAAGTACTAAATCCAATGACATGCCTTCAATTTTCCATTTGGTTTCAACAGAAGATTAAATGAAATGCGTTCATAATGTGCATCATAAAACAAGAATCAAAACGAAGTATATTTACCCTATGAGACAACAAAACTCCTGCTGCAGCTGCTCCAGGTTTTGATCCTTCCAACCCATACACACCAACTGAAATATCGTTGTCACCATGAAACACTTCAGTAGCAGCCAAAGTGATAAGATCTTTCATTGTTCCATTTCTATAGCAAAGTGCTCCAGCTGGGTATAAACAGAGACCGGCTTTATGTGGATCAATGGTTACTAAAAGAAATTATAATTGCTACACTTGATATGAATATCTGTAATTGTACCAATACAACGGCATATATCTTAAAGGAAGGTCGAACAGCTAGTTGGTTATACTAAAATGATAGGAATGCTTTTTCTCGGTTGTAATAAGATTTCTTATTAATGATTCACCAATCTATTACGAATCAGAACCATAGCTTAACAATAAATTTTGATAGTTAGCTTGCTTTAAACTACTATAGAATACTTCACTACCTTACTTAACATAAACCCCATTTCGATTAGCTTTTTCTACCGTTTAGAAAACATGATCAGAGAGAAAAATAAGCATACCTGTGTCTGCATGTTTGATGGTTTGATACTGCTTCTTTGCATAATCAGACAGAGGTATTGCTGGAACGAAATCCTCTCCGCGTTCTTTGCAAGTAGCTTTTCTTTCTTCCGAAGGAGGTTGAATCATAGTTAACAAATATCCACCCCACGCAGCATCAGCGTGAATGGCATAGTTAAGTCCCTAAACGGATCAAAAAAGGGTAAAAATAAAAATAGATACCCCCGTGTTGTATTGATCATATTAAGAAATATGAATTCAAGTTCAGTAACAAATCACATTTGTTCTTAATTCTACTTGCACTGGGTTGCGTCAGTGGCGCTTCTAAAACACGTGTTTATGAGTTATGAATTTTGTAGGATTAAAAATTAGAAACAATAATATTTTGATCATGTGACAAGAAAAAGTTCACTGCAGGAACATAATCTATACTTTTACGCAAACCACGAAATTGTCTTCAGTCTGAGTTGTTCTTATTTTTCACATTTTCAGGCTGGAATTGTTCTTATTTTGTTCTTATAATGTGAGGTATGTTAATTTTATTTTACAGTTTGTTACAAAATTTTGCGAAGTAAAATCTAAGTAAAAAAAGTTAATCAATTAATCTGCGAAAATTTCTGCCTTGAAATATGTTTGGCGCATTTTATTGTTGTTGTTGTTGTTGTTGTTTGTTTGTATGTTTTTTGTTTGATTTTTAGGAAAATAAGAATGTCAGTAGAAGTTTATCCTTTGCCATTCTTACTTTGTTCTTAATTTTAAGAATTCTTATTGTTTATTTTTATGTCTAAAAAATGTATTTGCAAACCATGACCATATTGGAAGTTAACTTGTACAAAATAATGTTACTGCAACTGCGAAAACAATTTTTATAATTCATTTTCTAGATTCAAAGATTTTGTAAAGCCGAAGGTTGGGACAAACGAATTAATGAAATATAAATAGCGCGATAGAACAGTCCTTGTTCCCCTTTTCAATTTAATTCCCACCTGTGCTCGATACTTATCTCTCATAGCAACAATCTCGTCGAGCGGATCAACTGCTCCCTCTTCTGTAGTTCCAATGACAGCAACCACCATAAAGACAGCCTGTTTCCTTTTCAAACATTCAGCAAGTTTTAGATCCAATTCTTAAGAAAAAGTAACATAACAACGTTAAAAAAATGAACCTGCATAAATTTATCTCCACAAATTTTAATTCGTTCAATATATTTTTCAGCATTTATAGAGTGATGTCTGCAGTAATTTTATTTGCGAAATTAATTATAGAAAATGAATGTAATGTTTTTTATTTTCAAAGAAAAATGTATGGAATAGAATACGTGGATATTATTTCTTGTTTTCTGCAAAACTAAAATTTTAAATTAGGAAACAGTACCTTTCATGTCTTGTCTTGCATTTCCGTCGACATGGACAGGCAAAACGTATTGATCGCCAATTCCAAGAACAGTCGCAGACTTTGGCCACGAGTAATGAAAAGTTCCTGGAGAACACACCACTGGTGTTTTTAATATCTTATGCTTCTGCATAAAATCTGTCATTCCAATATTAATAACTGACTCGCCCTAAAGGGATTAAAAAAATAAATAAGCAATGCAGGAGAAGATTAAGAAGCAAGGTTAAACAATTAGTAGCTTACTTTTAACTTTTCCTCTAGCACTGTTTTATCCACTCTTGCCCTGTCACAAACTTCTCCTGATAAATTACAAACAGTGTCTACATCCAGATTGAGCAGTTGCCACTTTGTGCATTTACTTAGTTCGACATGCGAGTCCAATTGTGGAATGTATACTGGAGTATCTGCAGCGACTAAAGAAAGTCATATAACTTTTGCTTAAAATATGTCCAGACAAGTTTCTAATCTTAGAAAGAAGATGCTATCGATGATCACCAATCTGGTAGTTATTCTTAAATGATTTATCAATTATTTTCTAATTCGTACCTTAAACGAAAATAACTTTATTTATTATTATCTTTATTTCTTTATCACTTATAGTAGAGTCAGTCTAGAAAGGACTTAGTCAGTCTAGAAAGGTACAGCGAGTGTCATACAATATCTAACACAAAAATATACCGTACATATTTCTTTCCTCAATATATGTCCTACAAATATAATTCTAATCTAAGGGTGGGTGGGAGGGTCAATTCTATCTACTACCATCATAATAAGACTAGGACACGTGATAAAGGTGCGCCAAAGAAATAAAAATAAATTCATTTACCAGCAAGTTTGCCAGCATTCTTTGACATGACAACAGCTTGTACAGCCAATGGGTGAAACTTCAAATTTCGTGCTGCCCACAAAGACTCCAAGTTGGCTATGGAACCGCAACCTGTAATGTGACCCCATGGACTAACTTTTTCATTGTTTTCGAAGTTCATAAGTTGACATAGATGCTGTCCAACATCAATTTCGTATTGTGTCGTGACTGGAGATATGGTGGAATCCACATTATTCTGATTCCAAAGCATGCCAGAGAAATAACCAAGCATGGATGGCATTGTATTTTCCCATAACATATGTCCCTGCAATTACAAATGCTTGATAAATTTAAAACAACGAACAATATGTCCTTTTTTTTATTTATACTTTATTTAACTCAGGTGATATTATTGGTGAAGCAAGTAGCGCAGAAACAAATAGCGTCTCACCTGATATCTTGTGCTAAAAAATGGAGTTGATGTGCTTAACTCATCATGCATAATCTTCAATTGATTTTCCGTGTCCGCAATTTCGCTCTGATAGGCTTTCGAACCTTTAACTTTGCTATCAATGTAGCAAGGATCGCCGGGAAAGTATCCCTCACGACAATCTGCATACCACTCAATGGCTTTCGATATAAGACGGCTAAATACTTCTCTGTTTTCTGCACGTGGTCCAAGAAACCAAGCACCCAAGGCTTCCCATGGCTTCTTGTAGCAATCTGACTGTGGCCTATGGAAATAAACATTCTGTTAAAAGTCTTTGCTGTATGTGGATCCAACTTATAAGTTCATGCATGATATTCTACCTGTTACTCCATTAACTGTTCCCTCGCTACATATGTTTGCAGCAATAACACAAAAGTTTGCAACTATAGAATATCGTCAATATATAACGAATCATGTTGAATCTCAGCAATAGCTATGCTACTTATTATTTTATGTACAGCTAGATATGCCACATCATTACTTTGTATATGTGGTTAATGAAAAGTAATGTAGGGTTGCTTTTGTTAAATAAGTAAGTCGCGTCTAACAAGACAACGTCAAAGTTAAGCGAGATAATGGTTAACACCGCACTAGGGAAATTAAAGAACAGCGTAGTGCCATTTGCCCAGATACTTTGTTGGGGAAGTGACGAATTTTTGTCGAGAATAAGAAGTTTTCCCCGACGTAAATATTTCCTGACGGTTTTTTTGTCAATAAAATTTGTCACTATAAGGAAGATTGCTAACATAGGACAATGTGAGACCTAGGCCAGAGCAGGTTTTTATTCTGTATACTTATTTAATTTAATTTGATTTTTTGAATTAATTATTTGTGCATTAAATGACAAGAAAAACAATAGCAAAGACACTAAAATTTACAAGTCGCGGTTAAAATAAAAATTACTTTTTAACGTTTTCAAATGCTTTTTTAGAAATATCATTATTAGGAATATGCAGTTATTATTTCACAATTCCAATTGACAAAGAAAGCCCAGTAAATCTCAGTTACAAATAAAATTTAGTGACTGGAGTCATCTTCGGTATTAATCGTCTAACCCGCACGAATAGAATTGACTTGTGAGTGAAAATGTGTGGGAAAGTTCTATTCAAGCATGCGCTATCAGGCGCATGCGTAACTTGCCTCGATTACTACGAAAATAAGTTACAAAAGCTTATCTATAAAATCCTTTACAATTCGGAAGTTTAACATCGTTTTCAAATGATTTCGGCAGTCGTCACTTTCGGCGACAAATTATAAAATTCGTATCTTTAGGATTAGGACCTAAGGATGAATAGGTCTTCCAATAATTTTCCCTGAACTTGACTTAATATGCGTTATCCTGACTCAACATGGAGCTGTTCTATCTTTAAAAAATTAAAATGATTTATAAAAAAAACTTCATATGTTTTGTTATTTCGTCATAAGTATCTATATAATATAATTCTCATTGTACGTTATTGCAAGATCAACTACATACTCATTATTTTTACTCATTATTTACATTATTTTTTTAAAGCTCAATTTAATCTTTAGTCTTAAAAACAGCTGTGTCAATATGGTTGGTTACAATTAAAAAAAATATATTAAAAATATAGTGGAATAAAAGTATTACACTGAGTTGCTTAATGTCAAACAATCAAAAAGTTTTATTTACACTTTACATGAAGCCGCAAAGATAACATGATTGACAGTTATGTACATAGATGAGTTATAGTGCGCATGCACATTTCATAATGTATGCCAAACGTTCATTTTGTTGGATTGTAAGTCATAAAACTCAATCTATACGAATGATGTCGTCACGTGAGAGTTTTAAAACCCTGCCTCAAATGATGACTGTTGAGAATTTTTTTGTTAAGTATTAGTTTTCGCAGATCCATTGTTTGACATATATCATGTCGATATTTACCTGATAATATTGAAATTAAGTATCTAAGTTAATTATTAGATTGTTAAATAATATTCTAACTTGTAAGCCATAATTCATCAATTTATTAAAATTGTGAAAAAAAATTAAAGAAATTTACTTGCTTTTTAGTTAGGTGTTTAAGTGCATTTATTTAGTGCAGTTTGAAAAGACACCTTTTTACCGTTTTGGATAAAAATATTCAATTTCACAGGGCGTCAAACCCACAGAAACCTTAAAAGATGAAAATAAAATAGAAAAGATTGGACAGCGTTAATGGGCGCAATTTCAAGAACAAAATAACTCCTTAAAGCGTAAATAGGTGTCTGTAGCAAGTGCGTAAATATAACAAAATATAAAAAATTCGATAGAACTTTGAAGAATGGACGTGACATAAAGCATGCTGAAACTTTTCTGCCTGGGCTTTTATATAGGGCTGAGCTTTATGGACCCTTAAATATATTGCACATTTTTCAAAATCCAGAATATATAAAGTTTTAGCTTTTGTTTTAATTAAACCGATCGTCTTGCATAGGTTATTGACGGTCAAAAGCTTAACAATCATAGATTCAAGCCAACCAACATTGTGTGGTTATTCATGATATTAGATTTCATAATTAGTGACAAAAAATTTTACTTTAAGTCTATTGTTGTTGGTTTTTCTAGTTTTTTCTACGCGAGGCACAAATATTTCGCGCTCACGTCGATTGCGGGAAAATTACATTGGATTGATGTTAAACTTTCAGTTTCAGCCAAAATATTCCTTTCGCAGGGCGTCTTGAGTCCAAGACAGGGAGGTCTCAGTCCGAGAAAAAGCGGTCTTAGTCCAAGACAGGGCGTTATCAGACCAAGACAAGATGGTGTAATACACAGTGTATTATTTCACCTTTTATTGTGTACTTATATAATTCTGTCGATTCATGTTACTTTCTCCGACGCACTCTGAAAGCTGCAAAGGTTGGTTCAAAAACGCATTACACGCTAATTTTCGAACGTTCGAATAATTTATGATTTGCTTCCATTTCCAAATAAAATCTATTTAAACATTTAATATATATAAAAACGTTTTTTAAATCCCGAACGCCCTTGGGACGTTTTATAAATATCGAATTATGTAACGCATTTAAGAGTTTTAATCTTCTTTCCTGGCATTAAAGTTTGAGTCGGCGTATATAGTCAAAGTAAGCTAGAAAAACGAAAGCTGTAATTAAATGTGGTAAAAATAATGCTGAAGTGATTACTTACAATGGGTCAAATACTGTTCCACTGCATTCGCCTTGCCTTGGTCGTTTACCCTTAGCAGGTGTTAAGCTATGTCTTTTTCGCTTCTCGGCCATTTTAACTGACTGGTACTTGCTGTTCCAACACTAACAACCATCTAGTGATGTGTCAAAACTATCTCCAAGAAGCGGTATATATAGGAGTGGTCACAGTCGACTGCATTTGAGTTTATATATAGAAAATAATAATATTTACTGTTTTTCTGCAAGCGGCGTTTTTGATGAACAAAGTGTGTCAGGAAAATGTTGTTTTTATCTCGCCGTTAGTTCCGTGTCTATGTCAATTATCGACCCAGTGTAAAATGGAGAGAGATGAATCAAAATCCATGGGTGTCAAATGACAATCAAATAAATCAAATAAATTTCATGGCCTGCAAATATTAGGCGGTAAATAATATTTTGTCCCACGCAATGCATGATGGTATATAATTTCATATTGCAAGTTTGCGGTAAGTAATAACTTGGCCCAACAACGCGAAATAAGCGTTACTGGTGCGCGTTATATTAGTAAAAAATATTCTTAAGCGACCTATTCCAAGTTCTGATCTGAAAAGGACCTGAGGCACAAATAAAGGTACATTGATGGTTGCAAACTCTACGCTTTTTTATACGAATATACAATAAAAGAATATTCAGGATGAAATTAGACAAAAAGTTAAGAGTGTCCTAACATTTTGCTTACATCTTAAATGGAATTTAAGCAAAAAGCAACATAAAAACCTGTATCCTATCATTGATGTATAATGTTTTTTTCTCAGGTTTTATTTGAAGTATTTTCCCCAACAAAATCAAGTTGTCTGTCAGTTGAATTAAACAGCTTAAACCAAACCACTTTAGGGTGATTTCTATACCAGATTGCAATCTTCGATATTTTAAATTTAACTGTGCTAAGAATATGCTCAGAATTAGGATAAATTTTGCTCAAAAGTTAAGAATATTCTTGTTGAAACACTTTGGTCAGAGGGGCGGGGGGGGTTTCTATCACAAAGTGGGCGGATTCTTCCACAGAGGGGGCGGATTTTTCCACTACTCGAGCTGGATTTTTTTTTCAATGACACTCTCTTGCTGGCGGTGCTTATCTATTAGACCCCAGACTGCAAAATCTTGAATTCCTGTAACGTCCATAGTCTTAGATATTGACTGTTACTCGAAACTACCCCAAACATCAACAGCCAAGAGAAACTTGTGTCTAAATAACTTTGCGCATTTAATTTGTGGTTTACTTTTACTCGCCAACGTTATTAGTTTAAAAATGATAGCATATTCTCAAAATGGCATAGTGTTTAAGAATATTCTTGGACGCAATTTTTCAATATATAAACAAACAATGTTATAAATGTTTATTTGTTACTTTGCTTGCTACTGTGACAGTGAAGAAATATTCTTGTTACCAAAAAATGTTATTCGGAAATACTCCTTCAATAAATAAGACGCAAGACAGTACTAGGATAAATCTCTCCCCCCCCCACCCCCCACTGTGGTCTTAGAAACGCTGGATTATTAGTGAGTTTTGAAGTTTAAAATTGACGAGATAGTAAGTTGTTGTCTATTTCGCTGTTGCTGACACCAGAAAAAATATTAAATGTTCCGTGACGTAATTTCTAATCGGCCTCCTCACAAGGCCATGGCATAATCGCCTTGGCAGAAGTTTGAAGAAATGCATTTTTGATAATCTTTTTATGCACATTATTTATTCAGAATCGTGTTCTCATTTTCTTTCTGTACTGTGGCTAATCACCGTCTATCGAAGAAAGGAGCTGTAGTGCAATTAAAGCTCTCATTTGAGCTACAAAAACCGTGCAAGAGCAGACTGCTTAACTAAAAAATCGATGAATAGAATACTCTACCACAAGGCAAGTTGTCCTAGGGGAGGACTTGTCCGGTGGGGAATTAACCAGGGGTTTGTCTTAGCTAAGCATTTCCGGGTGGTAATTTTTTTCAAGAATTAACGCCAGAGGTAGTGGTGTGGAGGAGAAAAGAACTTATGCAGGGGGAGATTGAATCAGCTGTAGATTTTGTATTGATGGTAACTAGCCAGGGAGTAATTTTCTGTCATCTGATGTTTTTACTCGACTTTTTAGACTATGGAAATGGTTTTTATTGCTGCAATTGGAAGAGTGAGAATAAATGAACAGAAGAGAAAGAATTAAGATATATAATATACTTTACTGTCATGTTCCAAAAAACTTAAATCACCAACGAAGCCCCGACAAAAAGGTAAACAAAGAATCTAGAAACGAAGAAAATTGTGCCCATATTTTATTACCATTTTAGTTGGTCAATTCCCAAAAATTTAGTATATGCTTTGTTTACATAATCGTAATTTGATTACCATTTTGGCTCGGCGATATGCGGTTACTGATATTATACAAACCTAACGTGAAATATACGGTACGCTATAAGAAACGTGCAAAGGCAAACATCAGATTTTGACGAACTGTTGATAGTAAATGTCTGATTTAAAAAACAGAAGATCAAAGCCACCCGCTGGAAGGTAAATTTACCTTGCTTAACAGTGTAACTTTCTTACAACAGACTAGCGTTAAGACCTACTTAAATGGTATTTATTTAATCAACAGATGAAAGCACGTGATTACATTTTTCATATAAATTTAGCGAACAGTTATACACGTTTCCTGAATTAGTTTTCTTTGATGTACCGCTGCTATTTCTTAACTTTGTCAAACACAATGAATGTAATTTTTGAAATCATCACCTAAAACTTGATAGAATGTGAAATCTTCAGATTCGTACAGCCAACAAAAACATGTTACGACAGGTTTTTTAATTTTGTGCTAACTGACTTCTCCTTGAAACCGAGGCTTATTAGTACAAGTCCAAAATTAAGAAGATTTTGACCGTGGCATTAATAAAACCAAAACAGCATTTTCACATGTTGGATCAAGTTAAAAAATTATATACACATCCATTTAATGTTGTTGAATATCATCTTAAAGTCAAAACATGTAATTCGGGAAACGTGTATTGGACGCTAATAACGCTATTGGGTCCGGGGTTTTTCGAACATATTATAACTTCTCATAGGTTCGTCCAAATTAAATCAAACTTGGCACACTTACAGTACGTAAATTTTTGTTTATGTCAGCACTTTTTCTGTGACGTCACTGAGAGCTTGAAATTTGATCAAAATACCACTATCTAGTTAAAATTCAATTACTTTAGTTCGGAGAACTTTGTTTTGCTGTTTAGCTAGCTATTTTGTTGTCACTTGTAAAGTTTATAATTATTTAATATAAGATATTGATTATTAAATTTAAAAAAAAAAAAAAAATACTTTAGTTCTAGAGGGAATTTTCACATTCCTAATAATTGGCCGAAAATCCGGTTTATCTCGATCTCCCCTCAGGACCGAAAAGAGTTAATGGCGTGACGCCACTGAGGAGTCATTTTTAGTTTTGCTTAAGGTAAATTTTGAAACAACTTTTTATTCCTAGCTTATCTAACTTACGATTTTTCTTAGCATATTAATTTATTTAATTTTAATACTTTATATTCACAATGTGCATCTAGCAAGTAACATAGTCACTAAAATATATGTTCCGAAATGTTAAGGGCGAATAGTCATTGTCATCTTGATCAGGGTCGATTAAATCAACAACTGCTGAAATATTGCTTTAAATTATTTGCAGACTGCAAAACATGGTACCACTATTGACGTCAAAAAGTCGTTAGACACGTTAGCTCCGCTTTTACAATACTTGTTAGTAAATATTCCATTTGTTTACACACAGTTAGACAAAATATTTGTTTAACACCCTTCATTTTGAGAATGTGCTTTGTACTTGCCGCTTTTCTTCCCAGATAGGATTTTTGGCTGACTAAATTTTGATCTGGGATAAATGAAACTACGACAACTCTTTCTTTCTACGACTTGTAGAAAGGTCGTAATTGTGCTTGGTTATCCTGTATGCAAAATTTGTTGACAAAATTATTTAGACTTAGGAGGGTAGGAAAAGAGATCTCTATTTCTTTCTGTTTTTCTATTTAGAGCAATTAATTTAAAACCTCGTATCACTGACTTTAATTTTAAAAGATAATTTCTGCTTTACAATCCCTTTCCTTTCAGTTTGCATAAAATCTTGACTCCGACATATAAATCCTAGTCAAACCCATTTGTGCCGGCACGGCGTTGTTGCTCCTTGCACGTGAATTTAAGTCTTTAGTTCAACACCAAAAAGATCCTTCATTAAAATATTTTGCTGACAAGCATATCGGAGTTTGGTTGCGTGGATCAGAGTCCTCAAGATATTTAAAATACAAAGGATTTTTCTGATATTAAGAATGTAATTTAGAATCAGTCAAACAGCATTGCCACTTCTTTGGAACCTTTTCTTTACCTTTCAATTTTGTTTTTGTTTTCGTTGACGTAAGAGACGAGACCACGTGTTCTCACTGTAATATATAAAAATGAGACATCTTCAGAACTCCCGGTGGCTCTTGTGAAGGTCTCCCTGCAGCAAGTGTTTGAGGCATAAATTTTGAGCTGCGGAATGTCGATAAAGGTCTGTATGGAAAAACTTCTACCCCAAGTTATATTTAGATCATGATTCATTACGTCGATTTACATTCGTGCGTAGCTTTTTCTCGCCTGTCAAAATTTAAGTCCAGCAAATGTTATTTACGTAATCACGTTTATTTCAAGTTTAATAACGCCGCGTGATATATTTTTTTGCCATTAATTTAATATTTGTCTTTTTAATCCATGTTTTTAATATTGTCCAACAAGGAACTGAGGTCCAGCTTCTTTTACGTCTATTTGAACAAACAACAAAAAATTAGAAGCTTTAACAGTCATGCTGTTGTTAAAACTTGCCCTACTCACGTTGAGTAAATTTAACGCCCTACACACGCCCTACACGCCATTATCTATGACAAAACAAGCCAATGAATATCACACACCTTCTGAACAACTATGCATACATGACAAAACATATCTTTAAAATTTTGAACTTTGGCTAGATATCCGCTGCCATCTCTGTAACATATTTACAAAACATCAAACATTGCAAGTGCCATATGTTCTTTGTTTCTTGAGATACAGCTTGCGATCAATTATTATTTAGAGAAATCATATTATCATAAAGATTTTAATTAATCTATTGTTTTCATCTGGGTTCGTAAAAAGTTAATTACTTTAATTGCTATGATCTAATTGGTTGATTTCTATCCACTAATTATTTCATCATTGCCCGTCGATGACAGCTATCTATCGAAACATTGCGATAAAATAAACTCGCTTGTTTTTGACATGATAATACAGTGAACTCGCGATATAACAAATTCCCGACGCAGTGAGCATCTCAATATTACGAACCAAAGTCCACTCCCCTTAAATTTAGCCTTAAGAAACTCTTCTAAATCCAGTCTATATAACGAGCCCGAATTCAGTAAGCTCTCGATTTAACGAACCAATTATTTTCTTCCCCTGAACTCAAAAAACCTCGATAACGAACTCAAAGTAGTAAATGCAAAAGAAATAAAAAATCCAAAATTAAGAAGATGAAAAGAGTAAATCTCTTCTTAACAGATCAATATAAAGCCCTTCAGAAAATTGAAATCACGTTTGTTCGAAAGGGTTACGAGTTTTAAACAATTTAGCCAAAATATCCCGATTTTTTCTCACTTTTCGATGCAACAAACTCTCGATATAACGAGATTTTTTTCTATTCCCCTCCTTTATATCGAGAGTCCACATCTATATTATTCAATGACAAAGACTAAATAAATAAGTTGTAATATTTTTTTAAGTTGAATATATTTTGTTCCACCAAACTCCGCTTATCTCTAACATCACACCATTTTTTAATATTTACATTTAGATTATCTCTTTCTTTGTGGTGACAGACGCGTTAATTAAAAAAAAGCTATCTTACATTTGGTCTTCGAGATCGTGCGTTCGGCTACCTAAACCCATCACTATGCTCAGACTTAGTATGACTAAATGAGTAAAACAAGCATTAGGTGCAGCTTTCTCTTGTATTCAAATATATTTTAGAAGACAGAAACGAGCGGAAGGGATAGACATAGTTTAGTTTCAAAAATTACTGCTCAGTAGGCGACGTTTATTCAAGACCATAGAGTTTTTTTTTTTTTTATTGTCTTTTCTTCTAAAAATAAAAATAAACGCAGTCAGCCGGAACCAGGCCTTTAAATATCATCCTTTAGCCTAGTTTTCGCACATAACCAGAGCATTCTGTAAGTTCTTGTTGGAACTACAATTTCTATGATAATGGCAGATAAAGGAAAAAAACAAAGTAAAGGGAAGAGCAGTAACGAAGGAGGGACTGTGTTTGATCCATTGTAAGTACTAACTTCGGAATGATTTATTTCATATGTTTTTATTTATAGACAATGAAGTTTTACTTCAACTTAAGATGAATTTCCATAGAACAGCATTTTGCGCCGCTGTGATTAAATCGCACGGGCGATTTACTTGTGCATGCGCAACTGACAAAAAACGCCGTTGGTTAAGAGATTTTTGTGATCCAGCGATAGAATAAAGCTCCTTCGCAAAGTTGATGGAATTCAACTTTGTGAGGGAGCTTTTGAGCAATAGACAACCATACCATTTGAAAATAAAATGAATGAGTCACCCTCTACAGCGCTTGCGGTATTTAAAAACCAAAAAGCATACAAACTTAATAGAAATCACACAAGCGATAAAATCGCCGTCCCAAAAATTTCGGTCACATTTTGCTCTCAGACGCAAAAATCTGCTCTACGGATTCCACCTTTAGTCATTATAAAAAGTGTACTATTTTTAACCTTACAAAAATTGAATAATGTTTTTTTTTGAAAATTTTGAATGTCACTATTTACTTATTTATCATTTTCACCTTCCTTTGGTTTTTCGATCCGATATGGGAACGCAATTTCATTATTATCTAGCCTTGTTTCGGAAGAAAGTTATTAAGAATGACTGCATATTATATGCAAGCAAAGATAGTGCTTTAACCATCAATTATTATAAAGCAGAAGCTTTGGAAAAAGGACTACCTGAAAACAAAAGCAATTCTGTTAATAGAATTCGAGAATTTTGAAATTTTAATAACTGATTGTTCAAACAAACATAAAAGTGTAAATATTACCGCCTAAAAGAACACCACGTAACACCCTCGTCACCAGGGTCTCTTAGCCCGTGAGCCATTATTATGGAGCGGACAATATTGAGTGACTGATCACGTGATACAAAAATGCTCAGATTTTTAAGCTAATGAGATGCAAAGTCGACGTTCGCTTCAAAGCAAAATTTACAGATAGCATGCGAGGAAAACACATGAAGTTAAAGAAACTTTTATATTTTTGTAGACAAAATACATACTTTATACTTGACAGACAATTGGCAAGCTAGCTACATTATGCAGAGGAAATACAAACACACCAAATATGGTAGTTGATTTAACTATCTAGATAAATTTCCATATATCAAGTAGAACTAAAAATACTCCTTTTTCTAACATATGTCTCTCAGATTCCTAGAATTGATGCAAGACTTTAGCTCGCCTTATCGCATAACACATATTTGTTCTTCTTGTTCACACTAAACTCCTGCGAGAGCATATATAAATTATTGCGGGGCAATTAAAGTGCATAATTTATTACGCCAGCATAATCTTCGTACATTATAAGCAATCACATCACCAGACTGTGTAATGGCCTTTTCGCGGCTATCAAATTAAGTAAAACAAGAAAAATTTCCTGGGAACGAGGTTGGTCACTTTTAGGTTTGTCTAACAGGGTTCATCAATTTTCGCTACAAGTGAAAATTCCCTATAAAAAGTGAGAGGTGTTTATTCGGTAATTTTCACAAGGGACGGTGTCGCGTTTTTTTTAAACTTGCCATGTTTACTTGTTAATACTTGAATTATACTATTTTCAACCTGTTTTTAATTTATATACTTTTACATTTTAAATTTTCTGATGAATAGTGATTCTAAATGTCGTTGTGCAGAAATATATTCATTAAAAAAAAGTACACTGATTGTGATTCGTATTTCTTCTCTCTGGTGATTTTATGGCTGACGCAAATATTTTTGTACAGCCATGGTAAATAAATCCAACCAGCCCTTGTTTCATCAGTAGTAAAAGCATTTACATATTATCAATCATATAACGGTGGATCAGAAGAAACCACAAAAAAAACTGTTTTATTATTGATCTTTGAGATGGCTGTGCTTACATCATAATTTCTTTAAACATCGACGCAAATATTTGTTCTCACAATAACTTTTTGTTATCTCTATAAATGTGACAGGCGTTTTATTTTTTCAAGTAACTTAGACACCAACAAAAACCCTAGTAAACAATTGCAAACAACAACATTGACTGTACGTAGTTCTAAAAGCATACAGTTGGTTATTTTTATTCCTGTGAACAATGTTTCTTCAATATCGTTTTTTTTTTACGACGGAGAGCAAAAACTCGGAAAGGAGTTCATTGGTCCTGGTTACATGCACAATTTCGCCACGGGGTGAAACCAACCCCACGCTTGGTCAAGCTGTACTTAGTAGTGACATGCGTTTGCCGAGGTGATACTTCGCCCCAGGGTGATTTCACCCCTGTCTTTAGCATAGGGACGAGATTTCACCCCGGGGCAAAAATTCATGATTTTTTCATGTAACCGCATTGCTCCGGGGCGAAAAGCGTACATTATACGAGTAAATACGCAAAACTATGCTGAAGAATTGTTTTTCTATTGCTCATGTGCTTTTATATTTTACTATTTCTTGAAGTTGTTGCGCTGCTCGCGTGTTAAAAATCCTTGAAATAATTTAATTATGCGTAATGTCAAATAATTAAAAGCCGCATGTGTTTGTTGAACAAAATGTCATTTTTTTTTCTAAAAATAAAGTTACCATGATTTTTGATAATAATTAATTCTTTTTCAAAGTCGCATCAACATTCTGTTAATTTGAAAAATATAGCGCTTCTTTTGTAAATAATGCAGCGAATTGTAATGTATCATAACTAGTAATTTTTTGGAATGTGAATTCAAATTCGCAAAAAAAGCAACTTTGAGCCCAAAATGAAATGTGCAGATGCTATTGAACCAAGCAACCACATATCAGTGAAATATAAGTACCTTTACATCATCAATGTAAGTTCACCCAGTGTTATAAAAAAATATTTTTCCTTTGTAGACCGCACTCAGATTGTTACAAAAAACCATGGGAGGCATTAGGTGCGTGGTTCCTTGGACCTCGTGCGGAGAATAGAGAGGTGTTCTCTCGTCTCACAACGCAAATCATAAATTGGTATTCAGATTGTCGTGAGGGATACTACCCCGGCGATCCCTGCTATATTGATAACAACGTGAAAGCTTCCAAAGCTTATCGCAGCGAAATTGAAGACACAGAAAATCAACTGAAAGTTATGCATGATGAACTGACAGATTCAATTCCCTTCTTCAGTACCAGATATCAGGTGTTGTAGTTAACTTGAAAGTTTTTTTCATCAAAGTGTTATTCGTATTAATTATTGTACGTAGACAGTGTTCTATGTCAGCTGTACTATGAATTAAAAAAAAGAAAATTACATCACATCTGTTTGATATTAGGTTAAGTTGTGCAAAGCGGTTTCAACTATTCCATCTATAACTATAGGGACACATGACATGGGAAAACACAATGCCATCCATGCTTGGATACTTTTCTGGCATGCTTTGGAATCAAAACAATGTAGATTCTACAGCATCTCCTGTTACAACCAAAATGGAGATTGATGTGGGACAACATTTATGTCAGCTCATGAACTTTGACAACAATAGGGAAGTTAGTCCCTGGGGACATATTACAGGTTGCGGTTCTGTTGCTAATCTAGAGGCTCTGTGGGCAGCTAGGAATCTAAAATTTCACCCATTAGCGGTGCATGCTGTTGTGACTGGAGACAATGCAGGACCATTTGCTGGTAATTAATACATTTCGTTAGAACGATGACACGTTTCTACTTTTTTGTACCTCTTCCTGTAAAAGAAACAAAAATATAATTTTTTTATTCATACTAAAATAACTCTGAGTTATCTTTTTTAGCTGCTGCAAACACTCCTGTATATGTTCCAGAATTGGACATGTATGTCGACCTAAGTAAATGCACAAAGTGGCAACTGCTCAATCTTGATATCGACACTGTTTGTAATTTATCAGGAAAAGTTTGTGCAAAAGCTGGATTGACAGATAACATATTGTTAGATGACAAATTAAAAGTAATGCATTATTCTAATCTATAGCACCAATTCTTCCTGTTGCTTTTTTTCTCATATTGTTTGGTTCTATCTTCTTCTTAGACCGAATCAGTTATCAATATAGGCATGGCTAAATTTTTACAAAAGCATGACATTTCAGAGATGCCAGTAGTGTGCTCTCCAGGAACAAATCATTATTCTTGGCCTAAATCAGCAACAGTACTTGGAATTGGTGATCAAAATGTTTTGGCTGTGAATGTCGATGGAAATGCTAGACAAAGCATGACAGGTAATGTCTTCTTATGTAAAACTCTTTAATACAGACTATGATTTATTTTAAAATTATGTTTTAAACACTTTCCTATTTTAAACGTTCTTCTTTTAAACGCTCCTCTTTTAAACGCCGCTCCTTTAAACGCCCTTTGGAGGGGCGTTTAATAGAGATATCCTTACTAAACGTTCGGCTGTGTAAGTTTATATATAAGAACGAAGAGAAAACAAATAATTTTATTTAATTATTTCCTTACTTAAAAATCATTTATATCTTTTTTTCCTTCTTTAAAGAAAATAGAGGAAACTGTATTGATTCTTCTTCTGGTGCAAAATTTCCAGTGTTTTATATTGTTCCTTTCGTTTCGCCAAATGTTCGACTAACACAAAAGAAATCCGTTTGACTTCTGTAAAACAATCAAATTACGCCAGAACGATTTGAAAATAATCCTTTCAATGACCCAATGGACATTAAAGAGGCAAAAGCCCCGTTCAATCTTCTTGATCAAGATGAAGAAGAGAAAGGTTTTGTAACTGTTGTTTACAGATAGAAAAATTGTCTTAAAATAAACGCCCTTTAGGGTAGGTTTTATAGGTGCTTCAAATGAAAATATAATCAACAACCACACATGCGCGTAATTTCCGTATTATTATAAAAGATGGTCTTCTTTATCTTCTTATCTTGTAAAATACTTCAATGTTAATTTGCTATAAATCTATCTATAATTTTTTTGTTGCTTTTTTTGATATATATTAATTATAATCGTTTTTCTATATTTTTTTTAAAAAAAGAACTGAAATTAAAGCTTGATGACTGTTTGAAAAAGAAACAGGCTGTCTTTATGGTGGTTGCTGTCATTGGAACTACAGAAGAGGGAGCCATTGATCCGCTGGAAGAAATTGTAACGTTGAGAAATACGTATCGATCGCAGGTAAGCAGAAAAATCTCCATAGAAAACTTAAAAACGGCTGTCGCAATTTCTTAAAAAACAAACTAAATATTGAAATCATCCGTCTGGTTGTAGGTTCTGCTATTATAAAATACATAGTTAAATTTAGGCATGAAACTTGAGATTTTTTTAGTCAAAACTAATTTCATGTTACAAATCAAATTTTATTGCTATTAACTTTTATTCTTCGCTTTTCAGGGTTTAAATTTTGCCATTCACGCTGATGCTGCGTGGGGAGGATATTTGTTAACTATGATTCAACCTCCTTCAGCAGAAAGAAGGGCTGCTTGCAGAGAACGTGGGGAGGATTACGTGCCAATAATACCTCTGTCTGAGCATTCAAAGAAACAGTATCAAGCCATCAAACATGCAGACACAGGTATGCTTATTTTTCTCTCTGATTACTTTTTCCATCGGTAGGAAACATTATTCGAAATGGAAAATAAAACAACTTTTAGTATGACCAAATTTTATTAAAACCGAGAATAAGCAATCCTATCATTTTAGTATGACCAACTAGCTGTTCGTCCTTCTTTTAGTGGTACAATTCCAAATATTTATATCAAATGTAGCAATTATAATTTCCTTTAGTAACTATTGATCCACATAAAGCCGGTCTCTGTTTATACCCAGCTGGAGCACTTTGCTATAGAAATGGAACAATGAAAGGTTTTATCACCTTGGCAGCTCCTGAAGTGTTTCATGGAGAGAACGACATGACAGTTGGTGTGTATGGGTTAGAAGGATCAAAACCTGGAGCAGCTGCAGCAGGGGTCTTGTTGTCTCATAGGGTAACCGTGATGTATTCAATATTTAATGACTGCTAAGTAGTCTTCTAGACATAGTTGAGATTTAGATTCCTTTATGTCTTTTTTTATTTTTTTATTGTGCACTTTAAGGTTATTGGACTCGATCAATATGGGTATGGCAGAATTTTGGGACAATGTCAACTAGGATCCAAATTATTTTACTGCATGTGGATGACAGTTGCTCAGGACTATGATGATTGGGTGTGTGTCAATTTCATCGATCTTCCAAAACTACCGGAAGGCTTACCACAAACAGAGAAAGAGCAAAAGGAATTTATTCTAACAAGAATATTGGGAAAAGATAATGGAGAATTAGAGAAGGTATATTGCTATTAATCTAGATTGAAATCTTGCAAACACATGTGTAATTAAATTGGAGCAAATTTAGAACTTTTTCTATTTGCACGTGATAAAGTGAGGCTGTCGCACGAATTATTTACTATTTCTTTTTCACGTGACAGGACGAAGAAGCGATGAAGTTTTTGTCTATTGTTGGTCCGGACGCCTTGATTAATTCTTTTGTTGTAAATTTGGTCGGAAACTCCACTAACTTGGAAGCCACCAACCAACTTCAGAAAGATATTTTTGACGAAACAAACGGTAAGAGGACTAAAATTTCCATTCTCCTTAACATGGAGTTTGTTTTGCTGAAAAAAAGATAGTATTCATTGAGTTATTGAAGGTTTTCACTCCAGATAATTCGACGGCTTAAAAAACAGGCGTGAAACAAACCTTATTAGAAACTGGCTAGGTGACTGGTATAAGTTCATGCGATGCGTAATAAAAAATAATGCTAAATTTACAATCTGTTGATTTTATAGTTAATTTGATAAAGAACTTTATGGTTCTGATATGGCGATATGGCATGTAATTATATGCATTGTTTTTTGTATTTCAGTGACTGTTGGCCAACATGCTAAAAGAGTACCAATTTTCTTAACCACGTCAATTATTGATCCTGCTAAGTACGGAGCAGCCGCTGATCAATTAAAAGAAAGATTGGACATATCAGCTAAAGGAGAGCTAGGTTTCCTACGAAACACTTGCATTAGTCCGTTTCAAGCCAATGATCTTAATATAACAGCATTTGGCAAGCTCTTCAGAAATGTTGTCATGAATTGTATTGGCGGTGTAAGTAGTGATTTAGACATTTCCTAGATGTCTCTTACAAAAAATGTTTTAGTCAACTAAAATATATAGACAAATAATGATGCCAAAAATTATTTCGATGTGTAGATAAAACTGTATATATTTGCATACATGAACAGCTAAAATAAGTTGTACACATAGCAATAAGCAGTAATTGATGCAAAAATAGAAAAAACCCTTTATCCAGCAAGGTTGAAATCCCAATCTTTTTCAGTATGAGTATTCCAAAGAAGATCGCGACAGTATTTCCTATTATTTTAAGAACATTTCTCCAATGCAAATGATTTGAGAAGTTGCCTGTCTTCTTTTAATTTAGCTACAAGTGGAAGGTTTTGGTGATCCTAAAGTTCATATTACTTTTGCTTGTGCTAGCAAAATAAACAAACATGGAAAGATCTTCTTAGATCACATACCATCCTTTTCTGTTCCTGGTAGACAATATCACGTGGTTTTGACTATGCTGGCCGCCACTGATGCAGATCGTGACCGACTAAGGTAAGAAAGGAAATGTAATGGCTATTATAACTTTTTGGATCAAACCATGTAACATATGTATTATGCATCATATTGCAAATATATTTCCTAAGTAAATTCGTGGTACCAATATTATTTATAGAAATGCTCAAAAACTTGATCACTCTACCTTCTTCTTTAAAACAAAAGCCACAACAACAATGAAATCGTTTCTAAGAAGCAAAATGACAATTATAATGGAAGTTTACAAAGGTATTTATGTATTTCTTGTTGAACTTGTCTTTCGTTTGTTTTCCCTTTTTTGTTGTTGTGGTTAGTGGTGGTGGTGTATTGTCCTTGTTGTCGTTGCTGTTGTTTCTGTTGTAGCGTTATTATTGTCGTTTTTCTTGCAGTGTTTCTGTTGTCGTTTTTCTTGTAGTGTTTTTCTTCTTGTTTTTGGTGCAGTATTGTAGTTTTTGTTGTTATATGTGTTGCTAAAGTTAATATGGGGTATCAAACCATAGATGCAGAAGCTACCACAGAAAAGCTATTTGATGTAGCCATGAAAGTGGATGAAGTGTTCAGATACTTTCATTTGGAAAGTTTGAAAGCCAGTGAACACATTGAGTATCCTGAGTATCAAAAATACTTTTTGTATGGTGATACAAAGCGAGCATTCATTTCACACGTGCCTACCAAATTCCCCGACTTTCATCAGGTTTGTATAACTTTCTTAGTATATATTTTTCATTTTCTATTAACTATCTTTGAAATGGTTGCTGGAGAAAACATTATAAAACCTGAAACAATTTATTTTAATATTAGTTTTCCAATTGTTGCCAACTGATGAAAGTAGTTTTAAAATAACAACAGAATAATCTTTTTAGTGATTTGTATTACTACTTATTTTTTATGATATATATGATATAAAAATGTTCTTATGTTCTTCATAGGTTGTCAAGCTTGACGAAATTCCACACAGTGTTACACCAGAAATGTTAGATCTTGGCGTGATCATCACCATTCCTGAAATACCCGGGCGACCATTAGAAATTGAGGGGTCCATTGTTGATCCGTTACAGGGAGACGGTTACCCTGTTTCATTTATGGGCGAGCAATATAAAGAATGTCGAACGGCCATTAAATTTTGCAGAAAAAATGCAAAGAAGCATTTTGATGGAAAAATCTAACAAGCATGCCAGATTTCTTGAACATTATTTTAGATTATATTAACTGTCTTTTTTGATGTAATAGAAGTTTTTGTTAAGAATTCTCCTTTACCATCCTGTAATGTGCTAATACTATATTGCAGCTTATACGACATATCTTGATCCAAGATGATGAGATAAGTTTTTGCGTTTTAGTAAAGTCCATTTTAAAGAAGAAGAATTTTAAAATAGCCATATGGATGTTTAAAAAAACTGTTGTAATTTCCACTCTCATATGTGATTTTTATCATATTTTTATATGTTATTATTCCACAAAAATATGGTTATAAAACATACGACTGGATTGTTGTTTATATATTAATAACTAAATATAATATTTTGGAAACTCACTCTCAAAAGACAATCCTAAAATCAAATCTTTGTGCTTCGCGCTAATGAACCAAAATCAAACAAGGCGCTAGCACTTTCCAAAGTGATAGATAGATCTTGACATTAATTTATTTTCAGTTTCATGAAGAATGTTCGCAAAACGTGTATATTTCCGTGTAACGCATGCGCATTTTAATTTCCCGGGGAGTCTGTAAGGGAACATTTCCGTTTCGTGCTCACAAAAAAGGTGAAATCCACAATATTCAAGAGCCACAAAAGCAAGAATAGGCATGTCATGATTAAACAGATGCCAACATTAACACCAAGGCCAAGAAGAAGAAGTCATATGTGCACGAATAGGGTTGGTAAGAACTTTTCCATGTCTTTTCGTAAAACACAACGTCTAGGTCTTTTCAAGGAAAAAAGATAAAACTTGGAGACGTCTTTCTTTATCTTCGGGAAGTTATAATACATAGCTGGCTATCTCCTCATAAAGTGAAAACAGTTCCCGCAGTGTGTTTTACATCTAAGCTCCATCATCTTATCTCCCACATTAAAACTGCTTAATATCAAAACACTCGTGTAACAATAATATTTAAGAACTAGTCAGTGGCCAGTAAAAAAAATCCACGCATTCGCCCGTCCTTTTTATACCAGCGACTGTTGTTTCCCCTTATTTTATTGGGACTGCAATACGACCAGTACAGTTTTTCCGGGTGTGATATTTAACATCATAATTTTTAAAGTTTGTCTCAATGAACTCAACTTTTATTTGTCACCTTGTAATGCTAAGCGAGATTAGCGTTTGTTTTGATTAGCTCATACGTAGCCATAGAAAAACATTTCCATTTTGCTATTGCTTGCGTTTTCTTAAATGTATAAAAATATACAATCATGATATTGAGATCATTGTTTAGTTATATGCATTTTACTGAAGTTGTGTGGCTAGCAAGCAGTCATTTCTCTGGGTTGCAAATCTTGTAGCTAGTTACAAATGGAGAAACCGCTGTGAATTGGTAAATCAATATATAAAGGGTTGCGGAAGTGAAATATTTACATTATACTCCATGCCAAATATGGACAGAACTTTTATCTGCTCCAATAGACAGTTTAAATAAGATCTTAAAAAAGGTTCCTCGAGTAAAATGCAATCTCGTCCCCAGAGCTTTTTTTACTTTTTGATATATGCGTGCTGGCGCGGCCCTAGCCACTTTTAGATTGTAAAAAAATAAGCCCTGGGAAAAGATATTTACAGCAAACACTTTGCAGCATAGATTATCTTATAGGTTTCTATCACTAAACGCACTTTTCTGTTTCCGGGTTTTTTTTTTATACAAAGCAGAAATAAAAGTTAACTGAGCAATGTTATGTGTACTCCCATAGAGCATTCTGGCTATTGGCTTGCATTGCAGTGTCTTCAAATTTGACGAATCGAAAAAAATATCGATGAATCGAACCAAAGCATAACATAACGCACAGCATTGTTTTTCAGGAGCTTTTTTCTTGTTGTACAAACAGTAAACCAACATCATTATTTTTCACAGTTTGAATATTTTATTCTCCAAGTTAAATTATGAAGAAACTGAATAAACATACAAATAGGATGTGTCTAACTTTTACAATAACAAATTTAAAGTTTCTCTCCTAACAACTGATGTTGCAGTTTAAAAATTTTACGAGGATTATTCTTTGCCAAAACAACGGCCATCGTTTTGTTCAGGTTGTGCAATCTGTAAAATAGATAAAAAGAAAGAAAAAGTAGGTTCGGACGCTTTATGGGTGAAGATGATTTTTTTATCTTCACTGTTTATTTGTATCACAAAAGTCGAAAGAAAATCTCAATTCATTTATTTAGCTAATCCATACGTAAAAGCTGTAGACCAAATTAAAGCTATCTTTCCTGGCTTGTGTCTTCTTAAGTAGAAAATTTTAGCTAATGTTGCCTCTGTGTGCAAAGATTAATCGAAGAAACATTTTCGGTTTGTTTTGTTTTTCACAGTTTTATTCGAATGATATTTTCGAATAGGACAGTGTTCTTAAAAATAGCCACCTTGTTCCCAGAGCGTAGAGTAAGGAGGAAAGAAATTGGGATAACAGAGACTGAGGAAATTTGACTTATCGAGTGAAAAAAGTGACACTTTCGTTAAAAGATTTTTAAAAATTTGATTTTCTTCCGCTGTATAGTAGAAAATAGAAAAAAATAATACGCGCTTAAATGCCAAATGGACTCAGCTGCGCTCAGCCCGCTACGATCGCTTCGCTTAGCTCCGCAATAACTTGCACACCTGACTATAACACTTCATTGGTTCTCTCAGATGAAAAACTAGCTACATTATTTTCAAAAGATCATGTAATTATAGTGTCACACTTAAATTTAACTTTATACTTTAAGGCGGTGATAGCTACACAGTTTGATTAATCAAATTTTTTTTATGCATTATTTATTTATTTTGACTGAACTTTAAAATATGTACAGGAAAATTATAATTTAAATAAAAACTGCAACTCAAATGCTGACCTATCCATTGTATCCATTGTAGTTGCAGCTGTTACATCAAGCATTCCTATTTTCTGTAAGTGTATATCAGTTTGTCTGCGTTACAGCTTTGATATGATGACCAATATTTTACTGTACAAATTCAAAAGTTGCTCCTTCGTTGTATTTTTTGACAGAATGTCATCATAAAGTGATTCTCACGTCACGCAGTTATATTTAGCAACTGCTATAATAAGATCTAAAAAGCTGGGTAAACCTTACATGGATAAAAAAATGGCTCCAAAAATAATTTAATTAAGTAGTCTTCTCATTTCTGCTTTTACATTTTGTGACCTTGACATTCCCAACAAATTCACTTATTCACTGATAAACTCTACTTTTTTCTTCTAATGATATTCAATGTATTCAATTTATTAACACCCACTCCCGTATTAAAAAAATCGTAAAATCCATCTACCTCCATTTATTAGAATTAACAAAACCTCATTCCTAATAAGCCTACCTCCTTATAATAAAGTTGGCATCGAGCACATCCTCTTTTCAACCGCACAAAACTATTTCATAGAAGGTGCTAACAAACCCTGTAAACCGAATTGGGTATCATAGCTGTGATAAATTAGCTAGAAGGAAAATATGTAATTACGCTCAACAGGAAGTGTAAATATACCAGGGCCAAGCTTCACAGATAACAGATATGCGGACATGGTGTAGTGGTAGTGAATTTGACTTGTAACCATAGGGTTTCAGGTTCGAGTCCCCACTCCGGCGCACTTTAAATGCAACGTGGTCAGCCCATTTGGTGCCATCGATTGACCGCTAACCGGCTTGTGTGGCAGACAAGCAAGTTAGAGCAATGTTATACGTATCTCTGGCGGTAATATAGTTACAGTCGGAGGGGAGGAAGAGCCAACAGTTAGGATAGAATCCCCAAGGACGTTAAAACTTCCCGTTACTTACTCACTTACTTACTTACTAAAACTTGCAGCGTAAATGTTTCCACTTGCGAAATATTTCAATACCTCGTTTTATTCCCCCGTGTATATGAAAGAATGATACAATGTAACTAATAAGATTGAGTCAAAACAATCATCGTTGTATAAATTTGAAAGTTTCCAATGCAGTTGAGTTGGTTAGGAAGCCACTACAAAAATGGAACTGGTTGCTAAGAGCGTTGCCATGAAGTTAATTTCGCAGTTGGTAGAAAAAAACGGCATTGAAAGAGAAAAATGCGTTTTGTGTCTAAAAAAGGGTTAAAAAATTATCTTGGAATAATTCAGGCAAACACATCCTTTATTATAAGCATCATAATTTTATTCTTAATTATTTCCAAAAACAAAACAACATGTTTGCAACACAGCAATACAAACAAATCAGCTAAAAAAAATTATGAAAAAAATTTGTTAGCCCTTAAACAAAAAGAATTGAAAAGTAACATTAACATTGATACAATTTTTTTAGTCATTCATTTTTGTTATTATTCATTTAATTTATTTAATTTATTTAGCGTTTAGGGTTCAACAGCGTCGAATTTCCTACACAAACTTTTAAGGTCAAACAAAAGGAGAAAATATTAGCATTAAATGTTAGTTGAAATTTATTTGCTAAATTCTTTGTTTGGCGTTTCTATCATCCCTCTTCACGACATGTGATAATAACGAATACATATTAGTGGGAAAAAATAGTTATATCCTTAATATTTTCTCAAATAGTGTTATGACCTCTCCTACTTTGAACAACCAGAAAACTATTCCCTACTCTGGTGCAAAACGCCCTATTCAAGTTAAAAAGTTCCATATGTTGCTCTTTAAAACAAAAATATAATAGTTAAAAAAAAATGAAGTGGATGCTGAAGATTTTTCCTGACTGACTTTTTAAGATAAACAATGGGTAAATTAAGGCTTGTTTACGCTAATTAATGCAGAACAGTTAGTTAGCAATCCAAATGTGTGTGAGAAATAATCCGTTTAATATGTGGATTACAATTCATGCATTTTAATAGGTTTTGTTGCAGTGTGACATGAAAACTACCTTAACAATCGGATTAAAATCGAATTTAGGTTAATTTTGCGAATAAATATTTTCTCAATTTGTGCGAGTCAAATTTGTTCAGATAAATTTCAAATTTGATTTTCATAAAAGGAAACAAAAGGTAACTGAACAATTTAGTTACCTAAAGTGATAGATAGACCACATGGGAAATTGTTAGAATTTAAAAATGTGAACGTCAAAAAACGATAATGATGAAAATTATGGGATAAATTTTATTCCTTTATAAAATATATTTTAGTTTATGTCCGGAATGATTTCATGTCAAAAAGAACATTTTTAGTCAAAAATATTCGTAGTTCAGCCAAAAATGTTCGTATTTGATTACAGTTGTGGGTCACCGTACATTAGTTACACAAACATTATTTCAAAATATAAAACTTTTTTAGAATCCTGAAAAGAAATCAAATAATTTGAAGCGAGTTTTAGAGAGCTCAAATTTAAAAAAAAATAACACACAGGACAAGAATTTATATTTTTTGCATAAATCTCAACATTTGGTTTGTCTTTTTAATAAAGCTTTTCCCTGCTTTCGTTGCAAACATAACGTAGATAAACGCATCACAAGCCATACCAATGAAGAACATGGCATTGAATGCTCTTCTTAAATCATCAAGGTATTCTAAAACCCCGACTGACGTGCAGAAGTGAATAATGTCTGGCACCACAACGAAGATCACGCAGGTTAATATAAGTAGAACTGGCACGGACTGGTTTCTAAATTTTTTTGGTCGCTTCCTTTTTCTTGTTCTGCGACCTTTATCAGAAAACACCGCTTTGATTTCTCCAGCATATCGAGGATGTTCAGTATGTGTTTGAAGTGATGGTAGTTTGTTTTGCGTATCTGACTGAGGAGACTCACATCGATTCTTGCAGAAACACCTTGATCGATTTTCACATTCTCCTAAGTTTGTATCAGTTACATCTGATTTACAATCTTTACATGTGGTAAGTTCTTTAGCTCGTAGACAGATTGAACTAACGTTAAAAGAATTTTTTCTGCCTTTTTTCGATATTGACTCAGACAGATTTGTAATCACTGTTTCTGAGCATTCTTTTGAACATTTAAAGCTATAATGATTTACAGAGTTATTTTTTCTTAACTTGTTGAGGATGTATATGTATGTAGTTGTTGCCACAGCAAGGAATATGATATCTAACGGCAGTGAGACGTACTTAATGTAAACATCTATAATATTCCTTAAACCTTCGTCACTGTGATAGTGAAAATATAACAAAAATGCGAATAAAAGTTGTAGAAATATTATCCAGCAGATAAACATAGTAATTTTTGTCTTCTTTCCCGACCAGTATAAATGATATCTAATGTTTAAATAGACTTCAAAGAATCTGTCTATTGTGAGTGCAATCATGATCAAGTAATAGACCAACACAAATGGGTAATACATTATGTAGGCAATTTTTGTCGCCAAAACAAAGCCGTAAAACTTTAATGATAGAACACTAAATAGGTAAAAAATGCATATACATATCTCTGTGGCACTTAAATGCAAGAGAAATATCTTCTGACTTTCACCAATATTTGTACTACTTTTGTACAATAAGTAGAAGCCAACAAAATGTAGCAACAAAGGTATAATTATTGAAACGCTTTCCACTATCCACATATCTGTACATGTTTTTAATTCCAACAATCAAACTACATATATATATATACGAATGGGCTCTTCATATTTTTCAAATAATAATGACTTTTTATATTATATAAGTAAATCAAAGAAAATTTCGGGTTTTAAATGAATATTAGCAAATATTAACTTGACCATAACACAACTAAAAACAGATTTCTTTATAAATTATTTAACGAGAGAATATTAGAATATTATGCAAGAGAATATTAACAAAAACAAATTTACAAACAAAAGCAAGATATGACCATCGCAGAAATGGAACTTCTATCACGTTAGAATACGTAAAAATCTAATTTTCTTATCCATTTTGGTGAACAAATTTTCAAATGATTATTTGGGTTCACTTCATTTTAGCAGCAAAACAAATATCCACTACAAATTTATTTGGTCGAACAAAACAGCTGAGCTTTTGATTTCGGCTAAATTACTAATTAATATTTAGAACACATTAGTCCGTTATGTGTTCAGCAGGTTTAAAGGTCATTTAGGGAGATTAACAAACCTAAATGGATGTTCATATGAAACTAACCTGCAGGAGTTAGTTTAATTCCTGGGACTCATAAAATATCTATAATGCTATAACGGTATAAGCAAACCGTGTTGTTATTTAGACCAAAATGTTTCATACAAGTTAGAATTCCTGTGAGATATTGCCTCATCGGCAAAACATTCTCATAAATATAGGGAGCAAGTATTTAGTGGTAATTAGCGGAAGGGGGGGGAGGGGAGGGGGGGGAGGCGCAATTATCTTGGGAAAATTGTTCTATGTACGGGGCAATTATCCTGGAGGGAGTTATCCTCATCCTAGGTGGAAATTTCCTGAGATATAATACATAAAATACATCAAACATCGTATTTAATGGAATTGTCTTATGGTTAAAATGTGCAGAAGGGTAATTTACAAGAATATGCTTTATAAGAATATCAGACTAAAATTTTATGTTAAAAGCAATATTGTTTAGAAATTAAGAGAAATAAGAATAATGAGCAGCCTCGTTGGAACTTTGGTATTTTTTGTAAAAAAGCGTGTAGTTTCTTTGTTTCACGCCTGAATATTTTGAAAGAAACATCATTTGTCAACTTAGTAACTAAGAAGTGACGCAAAAGTGTGGCCTGAAACCTGTAGCTAAGTACACGAGAGAGTGTTTCCTATTTGTTCAGAAGATAACAATACAATATTAACAACATTTTCTTACTTACTAGTAGCCGTACCTTGTGTTGCAATTTCACTTAATTTCAAAATACTATAAATAATACTAAAGTTGTAAAACAAAATTACTAATCACTTCACATTATTGATGACGAATTTATTCCTGTGCCGACATTTACTAATCAGTTCGTTCCTTTTGTTCAATAATTCCTTTGGGTCAGAGTGTAGGATGCAAACTTTCTCAGATATACACAGGTCACAACAATGGTACGTGCTGATCCCTACACAACCAGATCAGATAATCTCCATGACGATCCCGGATATACTCCGTGTAATAGAAAATGTGACTCTTGCAATAACTTTGTCGATCATGTAAGCTCGTTTACATGCAGTGCCACAAATAAGAAATTCGCGATCCGTAAACAACTTAGTTGTAACACAAAAAATGTCATTTACATGTGCTACCGTCTCAACTGTAAAAAACAAGGCATTGGCTCCACAAGCAACTGGAAGCATCGTTTAGCAAACTATAAATGCCATGTTAAGAAACAAGTAAAGTCTTGTCAAATCGTTAAGCATTTTATAGAGTGTTGCACTGACTCTACCAATCCAACAAAATATTTACGCTTTATTTTAATCGACTATGTTGATAACACACGACAATTATGCGACGCAAAAATCGAAGAAATACTTCTTGAAAAAGAAAAATTTTGGATCGGAACAACTTGCGCTATCCGTAAAGGCCTAAATGGTTTCCATGATTGGAGACGCACAAAACGTGTGCAAAAACATTTAATTGATTGGTGACGTTTTGTATGAAACTTTTTTAATCGCTATCTTCTTTTAAAATTTTTTAGTATTACGTTTTTACTCTCCTTCTTAGTTCTTTTAGCAATTGTATAGCACTTATAGCTTTTTAATGAGTCTATTGTTACTTCATTTTAAAACATTTTTACAGATTTTTAACAAATCTTGTATGTATATTATTTTCTGATGAAGTCCGTTGTAGGCGGACGAAAATTTAAGATTTATTTTATTTATTAAAATAAACATTTTTTACTCATTGCCTACGCAGTTGTTCATTGCCTCTCCAATTTCTGTGTCTTATCGCAACTTCGGTTAAAAAAACGGAATCCGCCCCCTCCCCCCCTCAATAACTTTTCATAGACTTGTCCAAATTGAATTGAACTTAGCACACTTATAGTACGTCACAAAAGGAACAAAGTGGCAGCAATAAAATTTTGCTTGCGTCAGCACATTTTCTGTTACGTCATCAAAAGCTCGAAGTTTAATTAAAATGCCACTATCTGCTTAATATTCTAAAATTTTAGTTCTAAAGCGAATTTTTACATTCTGTTTGAAGTTTCTGAAAGACAAATAGAAGTTATTTAACACATTTTACGGTTTTTACGTAGATCTTTTTCGATTTTCGGGTAAAATCGGAAAAAATCGGGAAATCTGATTAATCACGTGTCAAAAACATGCAGAATGATTTTTCTTGATGAAACAAAGTTGTGTTGTAAATTGAAGTTCTAAGGATAATAGCCAATATCAAAGCATTTGAAAGGTATGGGACCTAAAAATTCGGCATGAAGATGTCCAATAGATAATCATTGAAACTCAGTAAGTATCGTAGCCACGCAACATAGCATTAAGTAGTAATTAAAAAAAACCGTCGGGGGGCGGAATCTGCCCACACCTCCCGGACCGAATAGGGTTAACTTACCTAATGTAAATGTATGGTTTTTATACAATTTTATCACGTACACGACTTATCCACGCCAGCGGAGACAAAATGGTAACCAAATTGCGAGAGAATCGACAAGTTTTTTGGTCTGGTTGAAGGCTATAATATTTTTGGAATTATTTCATACTGATTTTAAGAAATTTCGAAGGCAAATGCTGCTTAAACGGGAGAATATTCTTTCAAGCGGGAATACGGAAGGGTATGTTTAAAACCGGGAGTCTCCCGCTCAAAACGGGAGGGTTGAAACATATGCATAAATATACGTCAATCAGAAGTTATTGATCTACATTCGATAATAGTTTAAAGCCTAAAAAATGTTTCTGTAGAAAGAAATGGGCTGAAAAAGATCTTTCTTCAGCAAGCTTCCGCATCTTTCTGCCTGCAACGCAGTTGTTAGAGCCAGAAGGGTTTACCGCGGAAAATGTAAACATTCAAAAAGGTCTATTGTGTTGCAGCCAAACTGCATTTGGCTACTTTCACTTTTTCGCCAGAGGTAGCTAAGGAGCTAGATAGATAGACACAACTTCACTATAAAAATAAATAATATTGGCTACGATGAAAAGCTGTTATAATAAACTAAATAGTAATAACGAAGGCTAGCTAGCTAGCTGTCAGTAGAATGTTCCTTGAAATTCTTCATTCCTAGCCAAAAAATCTAAAAATTATGCGTTTAAGATTTGTACAGGATCTAATGTGCCTGCCAGAATGTAAATCTTGTTGTTTCAAAACCGATTTGATGAAATTAGAAAATAGAAAATTTTTACTAAAATCAAAAACCGTCCCTCTAAGTTGAAGGTGAATTGTGCTCCTCAGTTAAGGGAGTTGGGGTTAAATTATCCAGTGTTAAAGTTAGCGCGGCAAATTGCCCAGAAAAACAAACTGGACGAAACTGTGGGCGTAAATTGGCGAAAATTGGTTGCCTCAGGCTAATATTAATGGGGAAATTTCTCCTAGCAACGCATGTATAAAATGATTGCTATGTAGCTTAAATAAGAACAACACAACTTTTTTTAAAGGAAGAATAGGTCTAATATAATAGATGCTTGTAAGTGACCGATATGTGCGCCTGTGAGGTATACTGCCGTAATGAACAAAAAGGAATGTTTTTCAATAACGTTTTTGTTCTGAAATTTTAACAGCTACTCTATGGACTGTTTTTTTCCTAAAAACCTTCCGTGCGAATCGTTTATTACACACTATTAGAGAGTATTATAAATAGACAGTAAGAATAGTTCAGGTTCTTCAAACACATAAACGTGAAAATTATTTTTCCAAACGTAAATCATAAAAAAGATTAAACGTCCTTTTAGAAAAATTATGCGCATTAATTTTTATAGAGTCCATAAGTTAACAAAACGGGTGGGTTCACTCTTAAATTCTCTACATGCCCCAACATTTTCTATTTTGTTCAAAGCATATCTACTCGACTGGAGTTATACATCTAAATATATCACTCCTAATATTCTCTTGTTTATTTCTAACACCTGTATGTACCAGGAATTAAAAATTAACGAAGATGCTTTTCTTGTACTCAAACGAATTTTTACCGTATTAATCATCGTAGACCTCAAAAGACACATTGCCCTGTATCATTGGATTACCGTTTAGCGCACATTTTTGATTTGCAATTGAATGAATACTGCGAATACAGTAAAACAAAACAGGCGTATTGATCCATGAAAAAGACTAAACGTCCTTTTAATAAAATTATGCGCAAGAATGGGCAATAATCTAAGATATGTTTATAGTTCCTTTGCACTTTACTTGCTCAAAATTAATTGAGCGTGAAAAATGCTGCATAAATAAACCACTGATCTATGAACATAGGTCATTAGTTTAACTGTTATAATTGAATTTCGCATTTCCTCTTTGATATTGTGAAGAAGAAGAGATACTGCAAAAGGTACTTTTTTCTCTGCTTTTTTGTGGGGTTTGACAGGATACGATATTCAGGTAATAACTTGAGTCGCATCCATTTTTTTTTTACTTTCTTTTTGTCTTTTCGGAAGATTTGTTCAGAATAATATTTTTAAGAGTTTTAATATATATATATATATATATATACAAGAAATCCATTCTCTGTAAGTGCATAAAGAATATTTAAATAGTTACATGGGGAACACAATTGCGCAGGTGGATAAAATCTATAATTTAAACATGAGTAGTAAATAAATTTCTGATACTTATTTATCAAAACTACATTTATTTCAATGTTCCAAATAACTTTTTTTTAGATCACAATGTTGTATTCAATGTTCCTGTTGTTGTTGGTGTTGTTGTTGCAGGTAGCATCGACATTTTCATGTAAGCAATACTTTTTGTAAAAAATAATAAGATATATTTTCTGTGACAAGCGCTGTTGAACCGTAATGTTTAAATATATTCCAATCATGTCATAGCGCATGTTATCATATGGTTAGGTTTTTCTTGCACTGTGATTGGCTAATCTACACAAAATATATGCTAAATTTTTGTTTGCCTCCGAGAAACGAGTGCATACAGTGCAAAAAGCTGATTTTCTCTGATTGGCTAAAGTAATGTGCAAAATTGTGTCTGCGTAGTTCAAAATGAGCATTAAGTACTATATGACTCCTAATCTAAACCATGGCCACTCTAGGAAATAATATACAAGAGGGTATATCCCTTCATATTTGGGAGGATAGCCATGTAAAATATGCACATCTATCTATTACCGTGGAAAAAGTGTAAACATTCAAAAAGTTCTATAAGAAAGGCCTATGCGTCTGACGAAATCTTTGTTTCTTAGGTAATCCCTTTACCCACAAATCATCTATTCCGTAGTACATACGAAATTATGAATCCTTTACAGGAGAGTAGGGACATCCAATCTAAAAACAAAATTGTGTTTCCATCAAACTTCTTCTTTGCCATACTGCAATTCTAGGAGAAAAGCTCTCTTTCCGTGCTCTCCCTTGGGTATGCAACATTGACTTTTTACGGCAGAAATCTTAGAACTTAAATCGAACAAAAAGGCTTTAAAATGTAACTAAATTGCAATGCCGATTAATAAATGTTCATTATGCAACTAGACTAAACTTTCTGGCGCTTAGACCTTTGTTTTGCAAAAGATAGTGTATATGAAACGTGATGTGACACATAGCTGTTAGAAACCATAACCTGCAAGATGTTGGGGCACAACGAGTTTATGTAGTATATTGGATTTTAGTACTTCAGTACGAAAAAAAAACAAGTACTATCTTAGAGTTTTTATGATAAACATGCCATAACTAATAGGAAAATTGAATTGTGTTGTACATTGTATAAATAAAGGATAATTCATTGATTCAAACATGAATGACAAAACAGTATTGATTTAACCTGTGATCATCTTTGTGCCACATGTTGCAAAAAAAGTAAGTGGATAGGTACGGCGGGATAAACGCACAGTGTAGTCTTTTTTATTTCCAGGATCGATGTTTGTGTGCATTTTTCAAGTACAGAGTTGTTAGACTTTAATACCAAGCGACTTAAAATAGGCAAATATGTTCATAAAAATCAAGTTAAATTATTATATCTAAGAATAAAATAGACAATAAAAAGACTGAACTTTAAATGTATTCCTGAACTGCAATATTTTTGTGGCCGTTCGTCAAAAGTACATGAGCCTATACATTTTCTTGGTCAGCGTTTCAAGCTCTTTATGATAAAGGCAATGATTATCCAATTCTCTAAAAAGATTTGTATTTTAGACAAATATTTGGACCTTTAACCTTTTTTGTTCTTTGGACAAATACATTGACCTGAATTTGCAACAAAAAATAACCATATTTGATGGCGTCGACGTCATTTATTCCGTAGAGCAAACGTGTTAGCACAATTTAAGCGCTGATTTCCTGACATTAGCAAGGCAGTACCTCCACAGCCGGAAAATTCGAGACTTGATGCTTTTTGCAACGTTGCAAAATAGTAAAAAAAAGTGCCATTGTCTCAATACTTTCGTGAGGGATTGTAGTTCGTTGCACCAAACTCTCTGTCTTTCTTAATTTAAAACACATTATTTCATTTTATTATTTGACATTATTTTTATATTCAAAAACAACATTTGAACGGAAGAACAGGTGATACATTTTCTCAAATCTTATTTTTTTTATAAGAAATAGGAATATGAGAGAGAATAAGAATAGCGCCAGCTCTCCCTGCATGCTACAACCAATATAGTAAAATATAGCATACAGCGAAGTTTTTCATTTATATAAAAACGTGTTTAGTCTACTTGTAGAATGTTTGATAACACGTCAGACATCTCCATGTCTGCTAGATAATGAACTTTATTCTTGTCCGAATAAAGTTAGTTGCTGAGACATTTCTCTTTTCTCTGAAATTAGGTCTACAAGTCATTTTGTATTCCTTTTCCATTTCAAGGTCGTGAAAGTTCCATTTTTTGATTTGTAAAACACATTTGTTTTAGGTTCGTGCACTCGCACATTTCCTCTCCTAATTCATACTTTTATTACTTTTTCTTCAACGGTTGTTCTTAAATTGTTTCAACTTGTCATCAATTCCTGACATTCTTACAATGTTACGTGGTTACGTAACTTTTTTGTTAGTTGCATCGAAAGTATTCTACTGAAGCCATTGATGTAATAATTTTGATATCAAGACCGCCAAGTCTTAGTGGTAGGGATACCAGTGTTCTTTTATCGTCATTTACAAAATAATAAAGCGTTGTCTGCTGCATTCTTTAAATGGTGTTAAAATTGTTCAATACCTGGTATAGTTCCAGTTCTTCGGTAGTATGAAAATTCCTCGTATCCTTTTCGTATCCTACTTTTAGTTAAGCCATACGAATTCAGAGACGAAAGCAATCTCGCTTATGCAATTTTCATCCAGTTTGTGGCAGTATTCACTTCCAATCACTACACAAATATGTTTTCTCCACGAATTGATATTTCAATATAAAAATCCAAAATGTTTCTTTGGCTTTCTACTCATGTTGCCGTTTGACAATTCACAAAGGATTGTTTGGTTTGGGGTTGTTGGACCACTCACATGTGAAATGCTTCACACACCCCAACCACAGTGGCGTGTTTACCCACAACATTTAGATCTAACATACATGCAGCGTGGTGAAGGAACACCTTGAGTGACTCCTCCTCTGGATTTTAGTTCATATCATTTAATAACGAAAAGCTGTAATGACAGTCGGTAGTAGTTGTTCACGTTACGACAAAATAGCGTGCACAGGATGTTAACATTGTGCAATATTGTTTGATGGTTGGTACTGTTGAATGCATTAGTGGCATCTAGTACAAGTATAGTTTCAGACTTTTCTCTTTCAATAATCTCTCGCATTTGTTCTACTTGCATGCATAGTTAATAGAAAGAGACTGATTCGGAAGATCGGTGGACAATCAATGCTAGACCTTTTTGAAGTACATTCTACTCTCTCTAATGCGATTTTCCACGGGGGGGATATGAAAATTTAAGAATTACTGGATAAGATAAAAGGCAAACGCGATGTTATAATTAAGGGGAAAGATGAATTGAACCGCTGTGTTTTCAATATAGAATGCAAAATTAAAGAATTGGAAGTACTCAATGCATATTAACAAGATGCGGTAAAAGATCTACAGAAAAAAAATTGCAAAACAAAATAAGCGTACACCCACTGCAAACAGCGAACAAAGGGTTTTACCACTGTGATTCGAAACTTTGATGGCATCACAAAATTTTTTTCATAAAATTTTTATTTGCAGAATATTTCTAAGACAAGTTTCCAAAAAGAAATTGTGAGTTTTTGCTGCAATTCAGAAAGTTCGAAGACTGTTTCAATTGCATGCTCCAGAAATGCAAAAAATTTGATCCTTTTTCTTTACCAGCTTTATCCTTTTTTCTGCTTTCTTTATCTTTTTCTTCTTTCTGTTCTATTTTTTATGACTTTGTTTCTTTTTCTGCATTTCCATTTCTAATCTTTTTCTGTTATTTTTTTCTGGATTTTTTCTTTGAATTTTTTTCTCTGATTTCTTTAGTTTTTTCTTTTTACTGCATTTCTGTTTCTAATTTTTTTTCTAAACTTTTTTTTCGCCGGGGAAAACGAAGTGCAATGGTCAGGCACAAATATCCATCGAATACTTTTAATGGCGGAGCTTTTTGGCGTGACAACTTTTGGGTTTTCTGTGAATTGTTAAACTAGAATCGAGACCTGGTAGTATACTTGTCCTGCTAATAGCCCTTCCATATATTTTTTCTTAGCTTTTGAAACTTTCTTTGCTTTGTGTTACGTTTTACCGCCCACTTTTTTTACCCATAAAGACTAGAATTTCTATGAAGGCATCTGTACGATGTTGTCGTTAAAAGGCACCAAATACCCGACGACGTCATTTTTGTTTGCGTTGACAAGGAAAAAGCAGGCCTTTGTTGGTCACTTAAAGAAAGGAGACTCTGAAAGGGTTGCAATAACAATGTTTTACTTCATCAGAAATGATATCTTTTCTTACTCTTATGCTGAAGTTTCAGGGAAACTTGGAAGATGAAGAAGGGCTTCAAGTCCCATGTAAATTTTCCAGGACAGAGAAATATATCAATGTATTTGAGCATGACTTACAGAAAATTAAAAAAATATGATAATTAAAAATCAGAAAAAAAACAGATTTCGAATTATAAAGTATAAATTTTTTTACCTTAGGGGACCAACGAAATGTGTTCAATTTAGTACAAGTTCGAATTATAGAGTTTTATACAAGTTTTTCCAGAAATGCTTCTTACGAATTTTTAAGGGGACCAAGGAATATTGTTCGAATTAGCGAAAGTTCGAATTACACGAATTCGAATTAGAGAGAATTAACTGTAGTAAAAGGTTTTGGGACATTCGAAAAGTCGTAAAAAGATGTAATTTGCATGCCGAAAACAGAAAATGTGAAAGCGCAGGGGAACGTCGTCAAACATTTTAATAGTGTTAGTAGTATTTTAATAGTATTTTAATAGTGCATGCCTTAATCTAAGCATAAAATTATTAATAATAATAATTATAAGTAGCCGATCTTATTTAAAAAATACGTACTAAATAGCTACCGAAACCACATATCAATGAATAAAAGCACCTTTATGGTAATTTTTCCAAACTGTTATTTTTATTGATATCCACACGAAAAAAAGACGAATCATTGAATAAATATGCAAAACGTCAGTCCAATTTATTACAACACACTTTTCCCTATAAATTGAAGCAACGCAATCACACAAATTAATAGAACTGCAATAACTCAGATACAATTCTAGTTTTAATATTCAAAGATGCGGTATTTATTGTGCTATCTGACGATAATGATTTTTAAAGGTAGGTATAATATTTATAACTACCAACAGTAGGATGTGGAACGTTATGATGCGTTAAGTTGTGTTGCAAAGGCAAGCCCAATAAACTTTTATGTTTTTGCTGTTTGAAACATTTATTACCTTGAGAAAACTAGTAAAACAAGTCTTTGCTCTCGGCGTTTTTTGTTGTTTAAAAGCTGAAGTAGATCTTCTCAGCATATCATAGTGGTCCATATGTTTATAGGGAAATGCGCTGTGATTGGGTATAACAAAAGCTTAAGCCAACTGCCTTTATTTTCTAATTTAAGATATAAAAGCCTTACATTGATGCTTTGCATATACAGAGTGACAATTATGACGAATATTGGAGTTAAGCGAGTAGTCTTAAACCGATAATTGTTATTGTTTTAGGATTTTAATGTTGTTACGCTCAGGCATATCGCACACTTTCACATTACAAAATGATAGTACAAGTAAATGTTATGTTTAAAAAATTCGTTCTCAAGGAAAATACCGATGTTACTCTTAATAAAAATGACATTTTTAAGCATCAGTATTCTTAAAAAATTTTTATTTTTTTTATTTTTTATGTTTATTTGTTTCGTGAAAAGTTTTTCTTTTTATTCTTTATGACTGAATTAACCAGTATATAGTGAGATTTAAGTTGTAATTACCGCTATTCAAAAATCAAATGTAATTTTTTTTTAAATAAGCATATTTTCAGTCTGATCATGTGTTTTTCATACGCATATTCCAATAAATATTTTTGCCAATAAGCATAACCTATGCATATTTTGAGCCTAAAAAAATACTTTTCATAAGCATCCTGAAGCCTCATTTTGGAAATTTAATATTGCTTATAAAGAAACATGCATGCACGTTATAACTTTTTTTTACCTGGGTAAGGGAGAAAAATCATGCAAAGTGATTGGTTGGAACTTACATCTTAGCGAGTAATATTCTCCGGAATTGGCTGATACTATAGTAACTGTATTTAAATTTAAAATATATGGTAGCATGCAACATAAACAAATAGGGGATTCTCAAATGCAATGCAGACGTGAAATGTATCTGCCGTACTTGCAATAAAATTTTAATTTGTAACTATAGTGAATGCATAATATTCAATTTATATTTTTGTTCGAATCGCGTTTGTTCCGAAAATTACATGATTTCTATTAAAAAATGGCTTCTATCTCTTATAATAATAAGCCAGTTCCGTGTGTCTGTAACAGGCAAAGTTGATATCGTCATTTTCCTTTGATGTTGCCGAAATTCCCTTTGATGTTGCCGAAAAAATTATGTCCATTTTGCTAGCGGGTTTACTTTGTTTACGTCACGTGATGAAAACGACTCAATTTGATTTGCTGAAATAAATTTAACGGCTAACTTTCCAAAAATGGTGTCCCTCGACACCGAAAAAAACACAAAAGAAAGGTCCCTTCGTCTTGAAAAAAGTGCAAAAAGTGATTCAGAGAAAGAAAACTCTAAGTAAAGAAAAAGTTGAAAACCACAAGAAGTTACTTCGGAAGTGAAGAGTGGAGCTAGGAAGTAGTAAAGTAAAGTTAGAAGTAAATTCTAAGTAAAGAAGTAGAAGTAGAAAAATAAAGTTGAAAGCCACAAGACAAGAAGTTACTTCGGAAGTGAAGAGTGGAGCTAGGAAGTAGTAAAGTAAAGTTAGAAGTACAAAATTAATGCCAGAGTTTCAAGTGAATTGGAATTGAGAAAAAGTAAGAACTTTTATATTTTTAGACGTTCCGTTTTTATATGTAGCAAAAAAGAATCGCATTCTCAAAAAAAATCCATTGGAGCTTCAATTTCTTTAATTTTTATATTTTACCGCGTTTTTTATAAAAAAGCCAGCAATTGTTTGCATAATTAATGTGCTAAAATTCAAAATGCTGCATAAAGCTGTTAGCTGGCTACCAAACAAATGTGCCAGCGAAATGGAAAGTTTTGGTTTGTTGAACTATCTGCAAATGTCATAATTTTTACATTGCTATTGTTTTCCATTATATGTGTTGTACTAAACTAAGCATAAATAGCTAGCTATAGACGTAGCTATAAGTTTCCCCAGCTTAAGTATATTTAATTGGGTGTCTTAGGTATATACTGTTTTGTTAGCTAGCTAGCTAATGTTAGCTTCAAGGCTCCATCCCATAGCTAGCTTTAATCTATGAGTTTTGTTGTTATTCCTCTTTTTTTAGGTATTTATAGCTACCTTAGTAGTCAAACTTCTCTTCTTTTTTGAACACGAATTATATATCATGTAACAAGCTAGCTACAAAATCTTTCTTGAACTTTTAGGATACTGTGACACATTTTTATGCCCATAGAGAATAATTTTTTCACATTTCTTGTAAACTTTACAAGGGGACCACAATATGACAAGTGCAACGAATTTTATAGAATTTAAAGTGTGTGTGTTAAGTTATTTTTTATTGTTTTGTTTCGTCATCCTGTTAAACTTTTGTCAGCCTACATGTAAAATGCCAGGTTTTTTTACAGGGGTTTTTGACATTTGATTGGAAATTTATATACACGTGGGTTTATGACTTTGGGTTAAAAAAATTTATGAGAGGATGGTATGGTTGTCAGTTTATATTGTTTGTGTTGCAAAATGCTGTTTTTTTGAAATTTTGTGTAAACTTTTGTGGAAATAGACCACATGCAATATATATACTGAAAGAACAAATCTTTGTAGAATCAGACTTCACTGCAAGCTGTTGTAAAGCTGATGTCTTTATCGGTAAAAATAACAGCCATAGTTTACTAATTAAGAAAAAAACAAAACGAGTTTGAAAGTTAAAAAGTATTTATTTGTGAAGCTTTTCGTACACTAAATACATCTTCAGACTATATAAACAACTTTGTCTTTATATTTCGTATTATAAATTATTGTTTGGGAGAACTAACTGTATGTGATGTAATTTTTGCTGGAATAAAATTCCATGGTTTCACGTTTTTGTTTTTTTTGAGAATTTTACAAAATTTTGTAGGGATAAATGTTTTTGCTGATGATAAAAAAATTACTTAATGTTCTGACTGAAACTGTTTTTGTTTTTTATATTTTGTAATCTAAACGCGTGGACTGTATGCACTGAAATCACTGATTTTTTTAAATTTTGATGTGTTTCATAATCTTTTTGTGGAAGATTAATGATTAATGGCAATATACGACATGCTGAATGAACTTATTTTTGTTGATTTAGATGTGTTTCTCAAAAACCGATCTGTTTTACATTGTATTTAAACCTTTGTTTATGAACCGTGTATATACAATGTTTGTTGATTCAAGTTTATTCTTTGCTTAATGATTTTTTGACATTTAGGTTTATAATTGTTGGTAAAGGGCAGTATGGTTCATCATATACTAAGAAATTTTTGTGTTCTTAACTGGTTGATTTTTACATTTTGTGTAACTTTGCGGGAGAGGATGGTATGCAACCGAAGTGACTGATTTTTCTAGATTTAAATTTGATGTTTTCCAAACTATGGCTTTTTCATATTTTTGTATAAGCTTTTAAGGGAAAGACAATATTTAAAATGTGTAAAGAACTTATTTTTGTTGATTTGTGCTAACTCTTGCAGGCCTCCTTTTTGACATTTCAGAATAAAATACTGAGGGTTTTCAACATAATCACTTATAAGATGTACATATTTGAGATGCGTTATTATCCGTGTTTTCATTGTTGTAACTTTTTATCAACTAGATTTTGCACCTTGCATGCTGTTCTTTTTTATTTTGTGTAAGATTTGTGTGGAGGATTTAATGCGATTTGACATTTGATATTTGGTGTAAGATTTTAAGAACATTTTTTTTTGTATATGCACTGCTGACGTCAGCAAAACATCTAAAGCAACCTATTTTTTCATTGGGCTTTTGCCTAAGTGGATTTTTCCACGGGCCTTATCGACTAGTCTCTATAATAATACGGAGCTTCTGTCTGTGACTTTTGCAAAGTGGATAAAATTTCTTTGATAAAGTCTATAAAACATCGCCTATAAATTTGTTCTGTAAATTAGCAAACTTTGACGTTAGAGCAATATTGACGTCAAAGGAAAGTATATTAAGATTAGTGAAGGCATTGCATTGCACTTTTAAATTTAAGGCTAAATAACTTGAAAACGGGTGGAAATAACTGACGTCATCTCCTGCGTGGGTAACTAGGGACTACCTGGGACCAATTTGGGTAAGTTTTCCAAACCTGGGTCACCGAATCCGTTTCGGAATGGACGGGTTAATGACGTCATAAAAAAACCTTTAAACCCTAATATCTCTGCATCCGTTTGTCACAAGTACACGATCCTATACATTTTCTTGATCAGCGTTTTAAGATCTATACGATGAAGGCAACGGGTATACAAATTTCTTAAAATAATTTTTTTGTATCTTTGTTCGTTTTTGCTGACGTCAGCAAAATTTTTAAACCCTTATATATCCTTAAGTGTTTGTCCCAAACAAATGATCCTATACATTATTTTAATCAGCCATTCAAGCTCTACACAATAGAGGCAACAAGTAAACAAATTTCCAAGAAAAAATATTTTGTCTCTTGACAGATCCTTGCTGACGTCATCAAAATTTAAATAACGGTTCTTTTTTACTGTTATCCTGTCTAAGTGGATTTTTCCACGGGCTTTATCGACTAGTATTCTATATTCTTTTCCTTCTGTTCTAATTAAAAATAAACAGACGCAAATTCTTAAGTTTTTTATATCTTAAACTATTTGGCTTTCAAATACATCCGCATTTGTGAATATTTAAATAAATTCCAAATTGTACATGACGCAATTTATATTTCAACATACCTAGTTTCACTGAATTAGTGTTTTTGAGTGTGAATGGGTTTTTTAGGCGTGGATATATTACGTGGACCAAGCTCTATTACTATTATAGAATTAGCATTTACATTAATTAAACATATTTGCAATAGATGTAATTACTGGGTCATAGGGATTTTTTAATTTTATAAGCCGCTCCCAATTTTTAAGTCGTCAAATTTAAAAATATCAACAGTGTGCGTCTCGTTAAAAATTTATTTGCGAAAACAAAATTAAAAGAGGAAAAGAAAAGGGAAAAGGAAAGGTTATCATTTTTTTAACCAACGGAACTATAAAATGTTTAAAACAGCGCGTTAAAATTGCTCCAATCATTCGTTACCACATTTTTTAACTTTTTGATGATGAGTGTTTATGCTTGAACTTCGATGAACCATTTTTAAGGCGCGGCAAGACGACAATGAATAATTGTTTTCGCAACAAGAGTTAAAACATTTTTAGTGTATTTAATCATTTTTTTTAATTACTTTAATACCTGTTGACAATATATTGTTCAAAGCAACATACGAACAGATTAGGATTACATACGTTTTCATAGCAAACGCAATAATACCAAACAAAAATTACAATGAACATGCCAGACAACACCCCATACGAAACTGCATTGTTCGCGGCTGTATCACTTGCCATATAAAAAGGTGTGATACAGTCGCATACTATAAAAGAACCCTATAGGGGCGTTGGAAGTAGCTGGTGTGTTACAGTAATGTTTGCTTATTTAAAGACAAGTCGATAAGGCCCGTGGAAAAATCCACTGAGGCAGGATGAAAAAAATAAAAAAAGCGTCATTTGAAATTTTGATGACGTCATCCACCCCAAAAAAAGATTCTTTTTTCACGTTGCCTCTATTTTGTACAGCTTAAAGCGCTGATTAGGAAAATGTATATAATCATTATAATGTGACATTTAAAATCTAAATCTACTAAAATTACTTGCTCTTACCCACTGACAATGCAAAAATTATTCGGAAAGAAGTTTACCAAAGCATTTCAAACTACATCTCACCCATAAAATTTAAATCACTCAAAATGTCACATACAAAAAAAGCTGATCAATGTCAAACACAAATCTTTGTCAATGTTTAAATCGGGTTTATTACAAACCCTACCAAATGTTGACACAAAATGTGAATGTGCCTAAGTAGAAATTTTTATCTGAGGTGTTAAAAAGGGATTGCAAGGATAAATTATAATGCAATAAAACTATTTTTGATATATTGAATACGGTCCTTCCTCACAAAACTTTAGACAAAATGTCAACAAAAAAAAAGGTGTTTAAACCTGAAATTAATAAAAATCAGTCCTTTTAGCAACTTGCATGCTGTTTTACCATCAATAAAGTAAACAAAATTTCAAATCTCACATAGTATTCTGTCACAAATGTTTTCATAAAATATATATAAAAGTTATAATGAGTCATGTTAAACAACAGCAATGAATCTATAAGTTCATTTTATGACAATTTTTGCACCAAATTTGCAACACAAAATACAAATTCTAAATAATACTAAAATCTCTTATTTTGGTCCTTCGCATACCGACGGTCTCCCACAAAAGTTTAATCAAAATGTAAAAAATGAGAGGTAACGACAAAATAAAAGTTTTTCAAAATTTAATTATTTTGGTACATATATCTACTGCATATGCCCTCTAAAACAATATTTTAATCCAAAATGCCAAAGAAAAACAGTTTGCAACAAAAATCAGTTATTTCGATGATACTGCATACACTCTTTCCCCACAAAAGCTTCACAAACTGCGAAAAAAAGAATGGTTGTAGGGAGCGCTTCTGATTCAACAAAAATCAGTTTTTTTGACATTTTGCATCTTGTCCTTACCCATTAAATCCTACACAAAATTTCAAAAAACTATGTATGATTTGGAACGCATCAAATTTAAATCGAGAAGGATCAGTCATTTCGGTATATTGCACAGAGTCCTCCCCGGTAAGAATTTATACAAAATATAGAAAAACACAGCTTGCAAGGTGTAAAATCGAATTCTTCTTCGGTGTATATATGGTCCTTCCTTGCAAAATTAACATAAAATGTCAAAAAGGTTCAGATATAACATCTATTAACACAACAAAAATCAGTTCTATCAGTATATGTCATGCCATTGTCTTCCACAAAATGTTCCCCTTAAAGTTTCACAGACACAGCCTGTAAATTAAAAACAACTAATATCAGGTATTTTGATCTATTCATACCATTCTGTCCCAAATAATTTATATAAAATGTAAAAATTGAGTGGTAAAACAGAAATTTGCAAAATTCCATTTTTTATATGCATATATTGTATATTATATGCCTTCTACAACAATAAGTTAATTCAAAATGTCAAAAAGAAGAAAAAAATAGCTTACAAAGAGTATAAAATCGAAATCAACAAAGTAGCTCTTTTGGTGTATTAAATATGGCCATACGCACAAATGTTTACACTAAATGTAAAAAAATGGTTGTGTTTAGTAATTCTAAATTAAGAAAAGTCAGTTCTTTTAGCATGCTGATTTATGTCTTTGCCCACAAACTCTTACATGAAAATGTAAAAACCACAATTTGAAACAAATTAAATTTACGTTTTAAAAATAAGTAATTTCTGAACTTTATTTTCAGAATATTTGCAGGAAAAGAACTTCGCAAACTAAAAAAAGAACCAGGAAAATTTTCAGGGTTAATAACGTTTGATGGGTTTTGTTGGAATTTATATATATAATGTGGGAATATATATATATAATGTCAGAGTTGAATTTCTTATTTTAATATAAAAACATGAAAGGCTTGCAAGGTGTAAAGTCAAATTCTACAAAAGTTAACACAAAATTTCAAAAGAAAACCAAAACAGTTTGTATATATTATACCATGTATATAAATGGAAAGTCACCCCAGCTTTCCCTGTACATTTTTTACCCTAAATGTAAAAAACATGTAAATCCTTCCGCCGCCTCCCCTCAAAAAATAAATAAATAAATAATCAAAAATCCATGTAAATACTGCAACAAAATCAAAAAATATGAAAAAGCAAATTAAATTTTCCACATAATGTCAAAAACCTCTATCGATTAAGAATTAAAAAAAAACACAGGTTTTTTCGGTGTTAGCATGTAGTAACTCTCTCGAAAAAGTTTAAAGTTTTCTTAAAAAACACGAAATGTCGTAAACAAAAACATTTAAGTAAGAACATCTAGAACATCAGAATTACTACATTTTAAATAAAAATCATTCGGTCATATTGCATGCAACCGATGTAAGTTTAGTTACACAAAATGTGAAAAATACATTATATATTTGCATTAAAGAGTCCTTAAACTATCCGTAAATATTATAAATACTTTCTTAAAAGGTGTTGTAGCTTCTTATCTTCTTATTTAGGCTTAAAAGGTCAAGTCAAATAAGTTACAGCCATATTCCTAGCAAAGACCACTAAGATAAACTACAGTACCCAGCTACATGTAAAAGCAACATAAAATTCACAGGTTAGCTAGGTATACTGGGAATCTTTAGTTTAAAGCTAACATTAGCTAGCTACAGCAGCTAACAGCAGGTCACTTAAACTGGAGACTTAGCTAGGTATAAAGAACATGGCTACATATATATAAATTCCTAGCTAGCTAGTTAGTTGTCGGTGGTGGTTGGCTTTTCATGATGCTAGCTAGCTATAAAACATGTCTGGCATCAATAATATCATCAAAACTGAAAAAAAAAACATGAAAAAACCTTACAGAACCTTGCTATGATTAATTTATAAAACCATGCTCTTCTTCAAATGTTTTTTTAAAGATTTATTTTGAATGAAAGATTAGAGGATACTCAAAAAGAACAGCCATCTTTTTCGTAAACACAAAATTTCCGTTCTATGCTGGGAACTTCATTTAACAGTCCGTATGCTTTGTGAATATCTAATACCGTTTCATATGTAGCGATACCTATATATATATATATGCTCATATAGATTTTTTAGCATAAGGGTATATATATATTTATATCGTTATTAGCTGCGGGTTATATATTTACACCTTATGTGCGATTTCTATGAAGTACAACCCTAATTTTTTAGTTAAATTTTAGTGTACAGCCACGTCATAAGAAAGTGACCCGTGATTTCCGTGCCGTGGACTCACAGTTTTACTCACGCAAGGGAATTAATATATAAGACTAGCCGAATTCCCGTGGAAGAATCCACTGAATGTCTCCATGAAATGCATGTAAGGGATACCAAACAAAAACATACAGCATATGGTAATTTGAATTTTTAAAACTTACAACACAGCCTCGACTCTTTGTCTCTTTTTATAACGGGACGGAAAAAGAAAGAAAAAGCGCTGGGATCGAGGTTGCTCACAGTCTGCATTACTTTATATTTATACCCGTTGAAACCAAAACGTTGAAAATATAAGCAGGTACAACAAAATAAAATAAAAAAATAAATAAAAAATGTCCAACAAAATCAAAGGTAATAACAACCGTTACTTAAAAAGCGAAATCTGCTAAAATTTATACTTGCTTTGCCATGCCATAAGTACACCAGGGGAAAAAAGTATATCAGACATTTAAAAAATCCATCATATTTTGTCAAGTTATACAAAAAAAGTTATTACACAATTTCCACACTGTACAGTTTGTAACACGTCATACCAAAATCAGATATTCAGTCTATTGCATACAGCAACCTTTTCAAAGTTTTACACAAAATATAAGAAATTAACAGTTATCTGAATTCCCGTGAAAGAATCCATTGAATCTCTCATTAAACCGATGTAAGGGATACCAAACAAAAACATACAACACAGTAATTTGAATTTTCAAAACGCACATTTCATCCTCGACCCCGGGCTCTTTGTCTCTTTTATAACGGGATGGCAAAAAGAGAAAAAAGCCCTGGGATCGAGATTGCTCACAATCTGCATTATTCTATGTTTATAACCGCTGAAACAAAACGTCTAAAAATATAAGCATGTGCAACCAAAAAAAAATAAATAAAAAAATATGAAATAAAAATGGAAAATGTCCAAAAAAAATCAAAGGCGTCTAACAACCGTTACGTAAGAAGCGAAATAAGCTAAAACTATATACTTGCTTTGCCATTCCAGAAGTACAACAGGGAAAAAAAGGATACCAAACATTAAAAAAAAATCCAACATTTTTCGTTAAGTCATACAAAATCAGCTATTCAGTCTATTTCATACGGCAAACCTTCCAAAGTTATACTCAAAATATAAGAAATTAATAGTTGAAAACACATAAAAGAAAAATATAAAAACTTGAATCATTTGGTATATTGTATATCTACCGAAATATTTCAATCCAAAATAATAAAAGAACAGTTTGCTTTAACAGACCCAAACTTATAATCAAGAAAATCACGCATAAAATCAAAGAAGATAACAATGCAGCGTTTTCGAATGTAAGAATCGAATATATTTCAAACGATCGTGACGTAACAGATGTAAACATTGATTTAAGATTAGGTTTTAGGTTAAGGTTTCTTATAACGACATCAATACTGAATCACACAGTCTGTAGTGTTAAAAACAGTAACAACGGAAAAATTACTTTTACAGTTTATGTAAATTCTTCTCTAGGATATACACGCTGTTTTTATAAGAATAGTGTGTTTTAGTTTCAGCCTCGATGTTCTAACTTTTTTGACAAATGCTATCCTCATTATTCTCAATATGTTCTTAACATGACTATGGCCTGAAAATATATAATGCCTTAATAAAATAAAGCATGCTATAAGTTACTATAGCTATCTAATGGCAATTCTACTACATGTAACGGCCCATTGCTTGGACACAAAAAAGTTCAGTTCGTTTGATATACAATAAAAAAGTAAACTTCTAATCAATTTCTTGCGTCATACAAATGTTCATATTAAAAACAAACTATCAAGCTTAGAAAAACTCTTAGGAAATTCTAAACTTCTGACCCATTTTTCAGAGTATATTCTTACAAAATAATTGCTTAAAGAAAATATTTTCCGGCTCAAGACACAACAACAAACTTAATATTTAAGGAAAAATTTAGCTCTGAAAGAAACGGCTAAAAAGTCGTTATACACCCAAATTCATTTCTCTATCAAATAATTTAGACAACACACCTGCTTTTCTTTCACTTTCGCTGTAGGTCGCAAGCTAGGCTGAATAAAAGTCCAACCAGCTTTTTACTTCGATTACTAAATTTCGCTTCATCCCAAAGAGAACAAATTGAAAATGTATAGTTACAATTGTCTGATGCATTTCCAATCAATTATTTTTGTGATGTTTTATCATCGTACGTTTTTATTCGTTTTAAAAAATATTTCTGACAACACTTCGTTCGACAACAACAGTTTGTTTTTTTACATTGTAAATTCGTATTACATTCATATTCGAATGCGATACAACCTCGGTCCCAGAACACAAAAATGGAAAATATAGAAAAACATAAGATTTAAGATAACCTCATGATGAGTAAACATTGGCATGCTTTGTTTGTAATAAGGTTTTTCAGGATTACTTTGAAAAAGACACAACCTTCTTCGCTTCGTCTTTTTCTTTTCAGTTTGGTAAACAACTTGTTTACGTGAGATACGGCGCACACATAGTAAACGCGGGTAAAATTAGATTATTCTATGTATAACGACCCGTGGGATTTTAAAACAAAAAAAGAAATAAAAACGTTTAAAAATAAAATTAAAATTAGTTTTTAAAACAAAAAACACATATACAATCATTTAAAAAGAAAATAAGACTTATAGGCTAGCCGAATACCCGTGGAAGAATCCACTGAATCTTTCCTTGGGTCGATATGAGGGATTCCAAATATAAACATAAAACACAGTAATTTGAAGTTTTAAAAGTCACAATTTGCATTATTCTATATCTAGAACCGCTGAAACAAAACGACCAAAAAAAAGCATTTGCAGCAATAAAAAAAAAAATAGTAAAAGAGAAAAAAAGCCCTTCACAATCTGCATTATATTTATACCCGAATAAAAATAAAAATAAAATAAAAATGCAAATTGTCTAACAAAATCGAAGGTGTCTAACAACGGTTATGTAAAAAGAAAAACTAAAACTATATACTTGCTTTGCCATGCCAGAAGTACACCAGGGACAATAGTATACCAGACATTAGAAAAAAACGTTAAGTCACACAAAAAAGGTTATTTCAAAATTTCCATAATGTACAGTTTCTAATGCATCATACCAAATTAACTATTTAGTCTATTGCATACAGCAACCCTGCCAATGCTCCAATGTGACGTGCATTATAACAATGCAGCGTTTTCGAATTTAAAAATCGAATAATATTTCAACCGGTAACGTAACAGATGTAAACATTGATTTAACTTTGTTCACATTAACGTTTATTAAACTTCCACTATTTCGTAGCCTTAAAAACAATAACAACGGAAAAATTACTTTTTACATTTTGTATAAAATTCTTCTCTAGGACATATATATACACGCTGTATTTTATAAGAATAGTGTGTTTTTTTTTTCGTTTAAGCCTTCATGTTCTTAACTTGATTGTCAAATCCTATCCTCATTATTCTTAATATTTTCTTAGCATGATTATGGCCTCAAAATATATGCCTTAAAAAAATAAACCCTGTTATAAGTTAATATAGCTAATGACAATTTCTACTACATGTAACGGTCCATTGCTTGGACAGAAAAATTATATTAGAACAAACAATCAATCTTAGACTTTTTAGAGTGTATTCTTACAAAAAAAGGTTCTTAATTTTCTTGACAAATACTATCCTCGTGGCCTAAAAATATATAATGCCTCAATAAAATAAAGCTTGCTATATGTTGCTATAGCTGCTGACAATTTTTTTATATTTAGACCAAACAATCAAGGTTGGACATATTCTTAAGATATTCTTAACTGACCCTGAGTATATTCTTACGAAAAGGAGTATATTTAGGCGCAAGACAAAACATATTTAACTTCATATTGAAGGGAAAGTTCAGCTTTGAACACACCTGCTTTTCTTTTGCTTTCTCAGTAGGCTGCTAGCTAGCGTTCTCTGGATAAAAGTCCAATAAGTTTTTTACTTCGATTACTAAAGTTCGCTTCATCCCAATAGAAAACAAATTGAAAATGTATAGCTAGCTAAATTGTCTGATATATTTCCAATCAGTTCTCTTTTTGACTTCATATCATCGTACGTTTTTCTTCTTTATAACAAATATTTTGTTTTATTTCTTTTTGAAAATTATTTAACAAACATAAACTTTTTATACTCGCTCGACAACAACAGTCGCTCTACAACAGCAGTTTTGTTTTTTTTACATTTTAGATTCAAAATATCATTCGAATTCGATAGTTTTTTTAAAAGGAAACCAACCTTGGTCCCAGAACACAAAAATGGAAAATATTGAAGAAACAAATAAGCTTTAATCTTACCTCGTGATGAGTAACATTGTTTGAAATAACTTTTTTCAGGATTACTTTGAAAAAGAGACAGCCTTCTTCGCTTCGGTTCTCTTTTAACAGTTGATAACAACTTATCTCCGTGAGATACGGCACGCACGTAGTAAACCGGGGGTAAAATTTAATTATTTTACCTTTAACCAACCCGTGAGGCTTTTAAAACAAAAAGCACAAAACAAATCAAAACGTTTTAAAATAAAAGAATAGTATTAATAAAATAAAAAACAGAGTTTCATTTTTCAAAGTAATAAGAAAAGAGAATTAAATATTTAAATAGTGACCCCCTGATTCGCGTTTTTTTTAACTTGGTAAATTTTAGCGTAACGCCATGTAATAGAAAAGTGACCCGTACATTGCGCGTCGTGGACTCACATGGTCACTCACACAAGCGTATTATTATATAGATAAAGAAAAATTTATTTTCAGTTTTAATATTGAATCTCAACTTGTCTTAAAAAAAGGTTATGATGTTTCTGGTTATGTATCTCAAAAAATACTGAGAATTCTATCAGTTTCAGAATTTTTTTTACATGCAGCACTCTCTCCGTATTTTATATACCGCATTCTGTTATTATTTTCAATATTACTCCTTGTATTATTATAAAGTCTTTATAATTCATGGCGTAGTCAAAGAATGTTTAAACTTCATTAACCCCGCAACCGTTTGTCAAAACATATGTAAATGTTGTAAATGTTTTTAACAGCGTTTTTAGCTCTATTCAACGGAAGTAAGTTAGTAAGCAACGAAAGGTTTTACCGTCTCTGGGGATTCCATCCAACGGCTGCCTCTTCCTCCCCTCCGATTGTAACTATGTAACAGTATCCACTAGAGATACGTATAACATTGCTCTAACGTGCTTGTCTGCCACATAAGTTAATTGGCAGTCAATAAATGGAACCAAATGGACCGAAAACACTACATTTAAAGTGCGCGGAATTCGGGACTCGAACCTTAAACCTAATGAGTACAAACTCAATAGGCTGCCACTACAGCATATCCGCTGAAATACATACAATTGCTCAACACATTTAAGATTAGTTTAAATGATACAGGTTCGTGTGCCGACGTTTTTGCCTCAAAAATCAAGTGGATACTTCCACTAATCTAATATACTACTACTCAAATGTACTACTACTCAAGTTTTGTGTGTGTCAAGCAAAGTAGACATGTTCAATTTTCTTTGAATACTTATATTTGTTAATTTTTTTGACGTGACGTCGATATATTAAAGGGGTGATGCACGACATATTTTGTCAAAATCGAAATTTCTGTTCAAAAATAACTCAGCGTAAATGTTAGTCGGGGAAAATTAATAGTCGGGTAATTCAGTGCCGGGCAAAGAAATAACACCTAATTTTTTGTATATTTTTTTTATTTCACTCTAATACTACATCAATTTCATTATCATCAATAGTGATTTGTTGTTCGTTGCTAGAAGAATAATACCATCTGATGTGGCAACAAAATGAAAAATAAAAAAAAAGAGTTGTAGTAAAGTTTGCGGCACATTTTTCATCTTGTTAAAGTTAGTCGGAGAAATTAGTAATCGGGTTTTACGTCCTACGTTGTAGTTTTTATTGGTAAAGGTACAATATAATTACAATATTTCAATGACTACAAATGTTATGACATAATGTCCAATCGTCGTATTATGTGACTAATATAAAGCGTCTGTTTTAGCGCCGGCATCCTTAGACGCAAGTCGATGTGAAAAGTATGAAGGGAACATATGTGAGGACGCATATTCCTTTCAATCAGGTGAAGAGTTACTCATCTACGTTAACCCAAGGTACAACCAAACTGTGATGGAAAACAAATCCGATATTTGTTACACAAAGCGAGACATCATCCTCAAGTTGCTTGCATTGATTTTATCAAATAGATATTTTGTTATCGTTTTTTCCCAGTTTGTTCACCGACTAGCAGTAAAAAAATTACAGTGAAAGAAACATGTCGAGAAGATTGCGAGAAAGCTAAAAGTCACATTTGTTATACCGGAATAGAAGACGTACCACAGCTTTCCGAGAGATTGCTTGAAGCAAGCTGCATGAAGCTACCATTTGAAAATTGTCAACATGTAAAAATTCCAAGTAAGTTTTTTAGTTCTTAGAAGTACAATTCCAAAGAGTCTCTACAGTTTGATAACATCGTGAGCACATGCTAAGAAAATAAGGTGAACTGTTATTTTCCTAAATGTTAAACACTATGTAACACCATAAATGTTTTCTGCTTTTTTATTTTAGCCGCAACTGAAGTAATTGAAAGATCATGCCGCGTAGACAATTATAGGAGAGGTAAAACATTGCAATTTTTCTAATTGTTTTTATTTAAATTTGTGGATCAAATGATAGACAAAAAATCGCAGATAGCAACAACAAAAATTATTTTGTATTTCTTCTTTTACAGCAAAACTTTATATCCTTATTGTAATCGTCTCATATATTAATATCTAGTTGCTAGTGTTGTGTGATCTTAAGTTAAAGAGTATTTCTGTAAGTAAATATGAAAATGACGAATCCGTTTAGCTGACATGATTAGTGATTATACCATATTCCCATACCTCAACAAAAATAACTTGTAAATAAAATGTCATTCAAACGTTAACAGGTATATTTCAAATGAAATTATTTCTTAGTAAGTGTTTACTAACTGGATTTGTGGTTTTTAATACATACCTTTCTAATCATGTCGGTTTATCTCCGAATTTTGATTTAAAAGCTCTTAACTAAATTATATTTTTCCAACACTGACAAATCATTTTAATTACTTTGGCATTACCAACCAACAACATTTTTTTCAGATCATATACTTAATTGTTACAGGATATCTTTTCAAATAAAATTGTGTCATTGTTTTTATCTTTATTTTATTTCAGATGGTGGCACAACCAAAGTAAGCATTCTGCGAAACAATAACAAAAAGTCACCTGCCGATATTACATCTCCACAACCAAGCATGATTTCTAAAATCAGACCACAGATTTTAAACACAACAACCTACGCGAAACAATCCATTCCCCTGACAAAGATTTTTCAAATTAGTGATCTTAAAACCACATTAGGTATAAACAATTTAGAAATTCAACAATTGCACAAATTTTTAATCGGTTGCTATCGCGTTAATTACTTCGACGATTTTACTAAAGACATCACAGCATACCTTGGTAAATTAACGAAGTACACACCAGACGACTATTTAACGTTAAGGAATGTCAAAATTTTTATTGAAAAGATTAACAATACTATTTACGTAGTTGCTTCAGGTAGACATAGACTCTGTGGTACAATATTTAAGTATTCCATAGTCGCCGAAAGTAAAAATATGGTTAAAATGCATGCTACTAGTGCAAATGCCATTTCTATGAAACGAATTGAATTATCGCATCGATTGAGAGCATTTCCTGTAGATATCGAATCCATTTTAAGTAAAAAAATTAAACTTATTCAAACCCTTCGTATCACTGAGCCAACGTGGAGTATCATATGGTATGAAGGCAAGAAAATTGCAGCTTTTAAGGGCCAGTTGTTGAAAATAAAAATGTGATAACGGAACTAATGAATGGAGTTGATCTGCGGTTTTGGATCGTTCGATTTAATATGAAGTTAACCTTGCAACAAATTATTCGCATATTTGTTGACGATCCGCTTTATCAATTTCCATTTTCAAATGATATCAATATAGAGGACGTGATGCCACATGATGTAAGTTTATTTTAAAATACTTTTTTAAAATTATAATATTGAATGCTTTTCTGAGGTTGCTGAAACATGTAAGCTGATTGATAAGATTTTGTGTGTAATCAGTTGGACGGTTGTAATTTAAACTGGCATATTTTACTTTGTAGTAATTCATATGTGGAAACACTTAATAATAAAATAGCTGATCTGAATGGCCATAAATATCACCTTGAATATTCTTTTGGTCAAAAATAAGCGTTCAGTTTGACTTTTCCTATTTTAATAGATTGAATTCACATTTTCAACATCAGACGTCAAGTTGCCGAAGTCAACATTTTTGGAGAAACAATATAGCTTGTATAAAGACGCCAATAAAATAAACTCCAGATTCTCAATTAGAGCTACTGGCGAAACAAAAAATTCAAAGGCATCATTTTCACATTTGTATGGTGATAGGCAACTTAAATTAGACATCGATACTCAAGAAGATGGAAAAATAACGTTTCTGCTACGTTTCGAAGACAATATGTGCAAGCAGGTAGATCATTTATTATTATTATTAGAAACTAAGACTAGTTAAAAAAGGCTGAAAAAAATAGACAGTTAAATATCATCTTTCTGTTCCCATGTTGTTCTGCTTTGTTTTACTTCATTGAGATAGAATATTAAAACCAGATGTAAAAGTAAATACCGAAATAAACTTCTGATAACAAAGAATCCATTAAACGGATAACATTTGTACAAAAACCAAATATACTCATGGCCATCATATGTTGTAATAAATTTCCTAAAGACGCTATCAAACAGCTAACCATAATAATAACGCGTTTGAATAACAACTGAAATGAGTGCACTGAGCAGTCGAATTGTGTAACCAAATGAAAAATTAGGAAAACTCTAATTTATTTTACCTTCGTTTTTTTTTCAGAAAAGGCACTGGAAAATGTTCGAGAAAACGTTTCGCATTCTTCAAAGCAAGACTAACAGCAGTGAGAATGCTCAAATCAAAATGAAATCAAATTGCGATCACTGCTGTGAGTCGAGATATGCAAATCTTGTTTCAATCAAGGGAGCGATTTATTGGAAAGGCTTTACATTTGACGTCTTTGCACCAAAGATAAATTATTATCTGGATTTAGATATTAATGTTGCGTAAAGAGAATATCTTCATATTTATCGGTTAAAGAAATATTTCATGGAGGTCGCGTGATATGTTAACAGACATTTTGTTTAATTCCAAATACTTGAGACGTAGAAGGTTTATCGGTCATACTGCAACCGTTAACCGATATTGTTACATGTAGATAACGACGGATTAAACAATTTCTTCCACCTAGATCAAGTAGTCAACTATACGATATTTAAAAACTTTTTTGCGTGAGAACGAATACGGGATCCTCTAACTGGTGTACTTTGTTTATTACAAGAGAATCGATGATGCTTTTTTACTTATATATACGAGTACAAAATATAGCTATCAATTGAACATATAAATAGTGTACTGATGATTACGCTATACTTAATTTTAAATCACATTTGTTATTATTACTTTGACTAGTCGATAAGGCCCGTGGAGAAATCCACTTAGGTAGAAGGATAATAAAAAAAGGTTGTTTTAGATTTTTTGCTGACGTCAGCAGTGCAGATACAAAAAAAAATTTGCGAACTTTAGTTTATCCGTTGCCTGTAATGTGTAGAGGTTAAAACGCTGATCAATATAATGTATAGGATCATATGTTTTCGACAAACGCCTAAGGATATATCAGAGATTAAAAACTTTGCGGACGTCAGCAATGGCCCGTCAAAACCCCCAAAATTTTTTTTGAAATTTGTATGCCTGTTGCCTTCATCGCATCGCACTTGAAACGCTGATCAAGAAAATGTATAGGATCATGCACTTTTGACAAACGGTTGCAGAGAAATTAGGGTTTGAAGGTTTTTTGATGACGTCATCAAGCCGTTCATTCCGAAACGGATTTGGGGACCCAGATTTGGGAAACTTACCTAACTTTGTCCCAGGTGGTCCCTAGTTACCCACGCGGTGAAAAATCATTGACGTCACCACCTCGTTTCCAAGTTATTTGGCCTCAAAGTTTTAGGTGCATTGTAATGACTTCATTAATTTAATATAAGATATTGACGTTAAAGTATTATTATTGACGTCGCGTCGTAACGTCAGAAAATTTACCATATTAGACATGCATTTTTCGGCAACATCAAAGGAAAATGAACACGTCCACTTTGCCTGTTACAAACAGACAGACACAGTTTCTGTATTATTATAAGAGACTAGTCGATAAAGCCCGTGGAAAAATCCACTTAGGCAAAAGGACAATAAAAAAATAGGTTGTTGTAGATTTTTTGCTGACGTCAGCAGTTCAGATACAAAAAAAATTTAGCGAAGTTTAGTATATTCGTTGCCTGTGTAGAGGTTAAAATGCTGAGGAGAAAAATGTATAGGATCATGGGTTTTCGACGAACGTATAAGGAAATATAAGGGTTTGAAAATTTTGCTGACGTCAGCAAAGACCCGCAAAAACGCAAAGAAATTTTCCAGAATTTTATATATCTAGTGTCTTCATCGTATAGATCTTGAAACGCTGATCAAGAAAATGTATAGGATCATGTACTTTTGACGAACGGTTGCAGAGATATTAAGATTTGAAGGTTTTTGATGACGTCATTAACCCGTCCATTCCGAAACGGATTCGGGGACCCAGGTTTGGAAAAATTACCCAAATTGTTCCTAGGTTGTCCCTAGTTACCCACGCGGTGGAAAATCATTGACGTCACCACCTCGTTTCCAAGTTATTTGCCCTCAAATTTTAGGTGCACTGTAATGGCTTCATTAATTTAATATAGGATATTGACGTTAAAGTAGTGTTATTGACGTCGCGAGGTAACGTCAGAAAATTTAACATATTAGACATGCCTTTTTCGGCAACATCAAAGGAAAATGAAGACATCCACTTTGCCTGTCACAGACACACGGAACTGGCGTATTATTATATAGACTAGTAGATTAGGCCCGTGGAAAAATCCACTTAGGCAGAAAAACAATTGAAAAGTTCTGTCATTTGAATTTTGATAACATCAGCAAATGTTTCAGTATATTGAATACTGCCTTTTACCAAAAAAAATAATCTGAAAATGCATAAAAAGAAAGTAAGTCATAATTTAACAAAAACGTTCTTAAAACCTAACACAAAATATCAAATGTCAAATCGCATGAAATCCTCCCAACAAAACTTCAGACAAAATATAAAAAAAAACAACGTCGTGCAAGGTGTAAAATCTAGTTGGTACAAAGTGACAACATTGACAGTCACAACCCAGACAGTTACGACAACAATAATAATAATGTCAGAAATAACACATCTCAAATATGTATACATCTTATTATGTGATTATGTTGAAAACTTTCAATATTTTAATCCGAAGTGTCGAAAAGAAAGGCTTGCAACAGTAAGCACAGATCTATGAAAATAAGTTGTTTACGCATTTTAAACATTGTCTTTTCCCTAAATGCTTATACAACAATACAACCTGAACAATATCAAAAAGCCAAACTTAAACAAACACAAAATACTAAAGAACAAATTGTTAAACTTTGAAAAATCATTTATTCGGTTGCATACCATCCTGTCCCGCAAAAATATGCACAAAATGTAAAAATTAATTGGTTAACAATGTCTAATGATCCATACTGACTTTACCAAACATTTTAAACTGAAATGTCGAAAAAGCAATGAGCACAAAGGTTTCTGAGGAGCAAATCAAAATATTAACAAAAATCAGTTCAATTGGCATGTTCTATATTGTCTTCACCCATAAAATCTTCCACAAAAAGGATATGAAACCCATCAAATTCAACTCAAAAAAAGCAGTCATTTCAGTGCATACAAAAATACAACTTGGAAAGTGTAGAATATCAAATTATTTTTTTAGTGTATATACTTGCATACGGTCCTCCCTCACAACAGTTAAACAGTTTCAGTCTGAACATTTAGTAATTTTTTATCATCACCAAATATTTATTCCCGTAATTACATTACTTACAGTTAGTTTAAAGTTTAAAAAAAGTTTATAAAACAAAATATAAAAAAAATCAAACTTACACAACAGCTCACAGTCTAATTGTACAAAAATTTGTTCTTTCAGTATTTTGCATGTGGTCTTTTTCCACAAAAGTTTACACAGCATTTAAAAAACAGCAGTTTGCAACACAAACAATATAAACGGCAACCATACTATTCTCTGCTGAGATTTTAACCACAAATGTAAAAAAAACAGGTAAATTTCTCCCCAAATGTCAACAACCTTTGTAAAAATATCAACCACCACCCTTGTAAAAATATATAACCTTGTAATTTACATGCGAGCTCACAGAAGTTTAACAGGATGTCAACAACAAAACAATAAAACTTACTCCAATTAACGCACACACTTTAGTTTTACAAAATCATTCCTCTTAAAGTAAAATTTTGTGGCTTGTTGCATCATAATTCGTGCTCAAATAAGATCCCTAAGTTTGACTACTAAGGTGGATATAAATAGCTAAAAGAGGAATAACAACATTAATCATCAGTTAGCTAGCTAGGTTTAGATATGGAGCTTGAAGGTAATATTAGATAAGACAGATACCCAGTTAAATATAGTTAAACTGGGAAGACGCATATAGCCAGCTAGCTATTTATGCTTAGTAAAACACATATAAAGAGAAACAATAGCAATATAAAAATTATGACATTTGCAGTAAGTTCAACAAACCAAAAGTTTCGCTAGCACATTTGTTTGATAGCCAGTTAACAGCTTTAGGTAGCATTTTGAATTTTAGGACAAATACATTAGTTACACACCAGGGGAAACATTAATTATGCAAAAAAGTATAAAAAAATATGATAGATTTTTTATAAAAAACGCGGTAAAATATAAAATATAAAGAATTTGAAGCTTTTAATTGATTTTTTTCTGGCAAATGCGAGTTTGCCTGACACGTAACTCTAGCGACATAAAAACATAACGTCTAAAAATATCTAAAAAGTTCTTACTGTTTGTGAATCCAAATCTACTTTAAACCCAAGCTTTCATTTTCTACTTCTAACTTTTCTTTACTACTTCTAGCTCCACTCTTCACTTTCGAATTAACTTCTTGTGGCTTCTAACTTTACTTTTGTACTTCTATGTTCACATAAAATATATATAAAAAAGAACAGAGTGTAAAACCAATTGGCAAATTTTTTAGGCTAATTAGTCAAGTTAGAAATGCAAAAACAAAGTTTGAGTCATAATTCATGTTAAAACAACAACAATCAATTTAACAGTTCATTTTATGTCAATTTTTGCACTAAATTTGCAACACAAAATACAAATTCTAAATAATTCCTATGGTTTTCCTCAAAAGTTTAATCAAAATATAAAAGATGAGAGGTGAACGACAAAATCAAAGTTTGCAGAATTTAATTATTTTGGTATACATATATATGTCTATTGATATATATATATGCCCTTTATAACAATATTTCAATCCAAAATGTAAAAAAGAAAAATAGTTTGCAACAAAATTATTCTGATGATATTGCATACACTTTTTCTGCACAAAAGTGTAAAAAAGGAATGGTTGTAGGAAATACTTCTGATTCAACAAAAATCAGTATTTGCATCTTGTATATACTCATTAAATATTACCCAAAATTTCAAAAAACTGCGATTTGGAACGCATCAAATTTATAAATAGAGAGGGATCAGTCATTTCGGTATGTTGTACAGAGTCCTGCCCGGTAAAAATTTATACAAAATATAAAAAAAACACAAGTTTTTTCGGTGTTGTACTCCCTCAAAAAAGTTGAAACTTTTCTTAATTAAGACAAAATGTCATAAACAAAAACATTTTAGTCAGAACATCTAGAACAACAAAAATCACTACACTTAAGGTACCAGAATTACTACATGTTAAATAAAAATCGTTTCGTCATATTGCATGTAACCGATGTATATAAGTTTAGTTACACAAAATGTGAAAAATACATTATTTGCATACAGAAAATGTGAAAAATACATTATTTGCTTAAAAGCAGTCCTTAAACTCTTCTTAAATATTATGTAATACTTTTTTAAAAGTTGTTGTGGCTTGTTAATTTAAGCTTAAAATGTCAAGTAAAATAAGTTACAGTCACATTCTTATCAAAGACCACTAAGATAATACTATGGTAGCTAGCTTACATGTAAAAAGCAACATAAAACTGAAGCTAACATAAGCTAGCTACAGCAGCTAATAGCTGGTCAGTTGAATATAAACTGGAGACTTAGCTAGGTATAAAGAACATGGCTACATATTTATAAAGTCCGAGCTAGCTAGCTATTAGGTTGTTGTTGGTGTGCTGGTTTTATGATGCTAGCTATGTCTCGCATTAATATCAAAACTGAAAAAAACATAAACAAACCTTACAGAAACCTTGCTATAAATCATTTATATACCATTCCCTGTTTCAAATGCTTTTGTAAAGATTTATTTTGAAGGAAAGAGTAGAAAATGCTTAAAAAGAACAGCCATTTTTTTTGCAAACACAATTTCCGTTACTTTGTGCTAGAACTTCATTTAACAAACCACACAAAACTCGCAACTTTTCACGACAAAGAAGACATATATTTTACGGCAACATCAAAGATTTTTTTCGGCAACATCAAAGGAATATGAAGACATCCACTTAGCCTGTCACAGACAGACAGACACACTTAGCGTATTATTATATTAGATAGATCTAGCGGCAGATCATCTAAGTTATGTGACTACATATTAAAAGTATTAAGAAAACCTCTGCAATACACTCTTCGGCGATTTCCCTACTGTGTTGGAAGTAAGGATAGGATATGATTGATAATATAAAGTACTAAGATTATAATATAAAAAAATCTTGTAAAAACAAGTTGCCATAATTTATTTACAATGAAGAAAATCTGTTTCGTCACCACTGTAGACTTGTTTTAACCAATGCCTACAATTTTGGAATGACGCGTTTTTATATTCTGTGTCTTCCACAATACAAATCAGCCCGTATTACAAAAACATTGTTTTGCCATTTTGTAACCACGCGGGTTTTATTTTTAGTTTCCGGTGAAACTTTCTTTAACTTCTATTTTAACTTCATGCCTTGGTGAATGATTTTACTCCCAAGTGCCTTTCAAATAATTTTTAGACGACGGCGATTAGTTGTTGTGTTGGCTGCAAGAAGAATAAAAAAATATTGCTTTTTCCCTCCAACATGACAGTCATCGACTAGTTTGATACCTTTGGTACCTCAGCAACATTCTTTCAGAACAACAGACAAGGATTACTGAAAAAAAGTTGTCTCAATAGCAAAGCTAACACTTTCGCAAATATTTCCAATGAAATATGAAATACCATATTATTTCACATACAGACTATATTTTTAATTTAAAAGGAGAGAACACAAATATCTATCAATTGTTAAACATTTTCCTCTCGAATTCAAAGGTTTCATACCTAAGATATTCAGATATTGGCTGTTACGTGAAACTACTTCTGCTAGGATTATGCTCCGAACTAGAAATTCACAATATGCGAAGCCACCGTTTTAATACCTTTATAGCATATTATAGCTGTACCATGTTTGATGCCATTTGAAAAAGTCTATTTAAATTTGGTAGGTGAGGGCTGAGGGTAGCGGAATCCGCCCCTTCCTAGTCATAATATCTCCGAAAACTGCTAGACTGAATCGGGTTTAAGAAAAGAAACATATAACAACACCAAGTTCAAAAAAAAATTCAAAACCTTGCAGTTATGTAATGTAGCAGATGTAACAAGAAAAATATTAAAATATCTAACAGTGGCAATAAGAAGAAGATGACGCAATGCAGGGCTTATGATCGCATGATTGTAGATTCAATTTTTAATCCAGCTTAATGTAAGTTGAGACAGTTTAGTTGAAGTCACTGGATGATGGCAAATCTGGTTTGCAGCTTTCATCTTGATTATCATTATGATAATTTTCAGATCACGTTTTCTGAACTAAATTTAAGAAAATAGCTTTTTGGTTATATATTCTTTAGTCGGAGCCTTCCTTAATTTCTTTCACTAAAAAGCCTCGCCTTCAAGCAGAGGTCACTAATCAAAGAGTTAAAAACCTGTTGTCGAAAGTTGTTTTGTCTTCTATGTGAATGTGAGAAAGATTACAAAATATGAAGAAAAAGCTGCGATAATCTAATTCAGGTATTTAAAGTGAAATCTATCGTAGTTTGATGTATTTAAAACCCTCGTCGTTGGATATATAAAAGGAAACAACAGGTCCTTGGACCAAGGTTGGATATAACTAACTTGTTCTGCGGACTTTTGAGGACAGAAACTTTTGCGTTTTTCGCGTTTTTCTCCCTTTTTTCGAAATTTCAAAACAGCAACACGAAAAATGTTTTTCACCGCGAAAATACAGACTACAGGTATTATTACAGATATTTTATATTACTGCAAAACTAGGCTGGACAGAGAAAAAATATTCTGAAAGACCTCCAAAAATACTTTAAAGCAACTAGTACTTTTATTGGAAATTAAATAGATTAGTAAAGTTTTGAAATTTTTGACGGAATACGAAACTCGAAAGGAATTTTTTTCTTTTTTACAATTCCTGAATTTCTGAGCGTAGTTTCAAGCATTAAAGATGGTCCCCTAAGAAGGTAAGAAGCAGTCTTAACTCAGTAAAGCTATTTGAATATTCTAAAAAAATAATAACAAGTAAGTTGTGATTATGGCGTTATATTTCTCAAAAATAAACAACGCCCTGATGATGACAATCCTAAAAACGATCTTAGAAAAAAATTTATTACTAAACAACAAACATAAAAAATAAAATTTATTTTAAACTTTCAAAGGTTGCTCCTACACCATCATCAATAAAGCATGAAATTTTGGAACAATAGGGTGCTTAACCGGTTAGTGCGAAAGGGGAAATTATAAACAGAAAATGTGCTTTTTTATTAAATTATCATAGCATTCTGAAATTAAGTGAATTTGCAACATGAGGGACGGCTACTAATAAGTAAGGAAATGTTGCTAGTATTTGCATTGTTATCTTCCAAACAAATAGGAAACGCTCTATCATTTACTTAGCTACAGTTTCCTAGTCACACTTTTTCAACTACAGTTTTAAGGCCACACTTTTGCGTCACCTCTTAGTTACTAAGTTGACAGACGATTTTGCTTTCACAATATTTAGGCGTGAAACAAAGAGGCTGCACGCTTTTTTAAAAAGAATACCCAAATTGTAACCAGGCTAGTCATTTTATGAATTTATAAACAATAGATTTATTGCTTTTAACATAGCCTTATGCTCTTATCAAGCATATTCTGAAAAAAGAAAAAAGTGTATTTTATTTAAGCTACGGGTTCCCCTCTTTGACCTATTTTGTGTGTTTTTCGCAATCTATCTTTACGTACTAGAAAAACGTAGAGCTAAATGTTTAATTGGTACTAAATATAGTTATACTTATCGACGGATTTAAAGTGTGATATGCAAGAAGTGGGAAAATTCTAGACCTCTAAATTTAGTTATAATTACTGTATTGAATTTAAAGATTGAAATTCTTTTTAGCTAAAAATTACAATTCTTTACCGCTAAAGACGTAAAACTAACTAGCAGTTGCAATCATTTTTTCAACAACTCATTACCAGAAAAGCATTTAGCTGTCTTTATTTGTCTGGTATTGCTGTCATTGCCATGTTTTCAAAATAACTAGAAGTTTATTAAATTTGACTTTCACAATGGATTTTTTCTTGCAGGAAACTGTGTATTGTTAAATTTGTTTGCTACGGTTTCATTCGAGGTTAAATTCTCTCGGAACGAGACAGACGTTCCGAAAGCCCTGCGCAGAGATTGCTAATTATAGATAATATAGGTTACAAATATCGTTAATGTCAAACACATATAATATGAAGTAAAAAAAATTTTTTTTGGCGTTAAAACATTAAAAGTCATATTAATTTTAACACAGCTTATAATTACGTCATCAATAGTATGATCCAATCTATTAACGTTGTGGTATATTACTGTCCCATAATTAATTCCAAATTATTTAAAAGATCAAATTGAAGCCATTACTAGGCTGTCATGTTAAGGATTGAGATGTGTTAGTTTAAAGAATAAAGATTAATTTTAATTGTTTTTTTTCGCTATTTTTATCAGAGAAGTCCATCCTAGTAAATATTGCAAGCGTATCTTATATATTAATTCCCTTGCGTGAGTAAAACTGTGAGTCCACGACACGGAAATCACGGGTCACTTTCTTATGACGTGGCTGTACGTTAAAATTTAACTAAAAAAATTAGGGATGTACTTCATAGAAATCGCACATAAGGTGTAATTATATAACCCGCTGCTAATAACGATATAAATATATATACCCTTATGCCAAAAAATCTATATGAGCATATATATATAGGTATCGTTACATATGAAACGGTATTAGATATTCACAAAGCATACGGACTGTTAAATGAAGTTCCTAGCATAAAACGGAAATTGTGTTTACGAAAAAGATGGCTGTTCTTTTTTAGTATTCTCTACTCTTTCATTCAAAAAAATTTAAAAAAACATTTGAAGAAGAGCATGGTTTTATAAATTAATCATAGCAAGGTTCTGTAAGGTTTTTTCATGTTTTATTTTCAGTTTTGATGATATTACTGATGCCAGACATGTTTTATAGCTAGCATCATAAAAAGCCAACCACCAACAACAACTAGCTAGCTAGCTAGGAATTTATATATATGTAGCCATGTTCTTTATACCTAGCTAAGTCTCCAGTTTATATTTACGTGACCAGCTATTAGCTGCTGTAGCTAGCTAATGTTAGCCTTAAACTAAAGATTCCCAGTATACCTAGCTAACCTGTGAATTTTATGTTGCTTTTACATGATGTAGCTAGGTACTGTAGTTTATCTTAGTGGTCTTTGCTAGGAATATGGCTGTATATAACTTATTTGACTTGACCTTTTAAGCCTAAATAAGGTGTTGTAGCACCTTTTAAGAAAGTATTTATAATATTTAAGGATAGTTTAAGGACTCTTTTTTATGCAAATATATAATGTATTTTTCACATTTTGTGTAACTAAACTTACATCGGTTGCATGCAATATGACAAAAGGATTTTTATTTAACATGTAGTAATTCTGATGTTCTAGATGTTCTTACTCAAATGTTTTTGTTTATGACATTTCGTGTTATTTAAGAAAACTTTAAACCTTTTCGAGAGAGTTACTACATGCTAACACCGAAAAAACCTGTGCTTTTTAAATTCTTATTTGATAGAGGATTTTGACATTATGGGGAAAATTTACGTAGCTTTTTCACATTTTTTGATTTTGTTGCAGTATTTACATGGGTTTTTGATTATTTTATTTATTTATTTAGGGGGGGGGGGGGGAAGGATTTACATGTTTTTTACATTTAGGGTAAAAAATGTACAGGGAAGACTGGGGTGACTTTGCTTTTCTTTTGAAATTTTGTGTTAACTTTTGTGGCACAAGGATCATGCAATATACTGAAAGAACAAATTTTTGTAGAAGATTGAATTGGCTGGGGCACTTGGAAAGAATGGAGGAGGATAATTGGGTAAGAAAGTGTAGAGACTTGATAGTTCCTGGGGCAAAGTCCAGAGGCAGACCGAGAAAGACTTGGCAGGAGGTTATAAGGACAGACTTGATACAGAGGAAGTTGAGTTTAGATCTAACACAGTCTAGATCAGATTGGAAGAGGGTCATTAATATACCCCGTCCAACCTAGCATGGAAAACAGACGTTAAGCCGAGAATGATGATGATGATGATGAATTTGACTTTACACCTTGCAAGCCTTTCATATTTTTATACTAAAATAAGAAATTCAACTCTAACATTATATATATATATTCCCACATTATATATATAAATTCCCACAAAACCCATTAAACGTTTTTAACCCTGAAAATTTTAAACATTTTCCTTGTTCTTTTTTTGGTTTGCGAAGTTCTTTTCCTGCAAATATTCTGAAAATAAAGTTCCGAAATTACTTATTTTTAAAATGTAAATTTAATTTGTTTCAAATTGTGGCTTTGACATTTTCATGTAGGAGTTTGTTGGCAAAGACATAAATCAGCATGCTAAAAGAACTGACTTTTCTTAATTTAGAATTACTAAACACAACCATTTTTTTATATTTAGTGTAAACTTTTGTGCGTATGGCCATATTTAATATACCAAAAGAGCTACTTTGTTGATTTCAATTTTATACTCTCTGTAAGCTATTTTTTACTTCTTTTTGACATTGTGAATTAACTTATAGTTGTAGAAGGCATATAATATATATACAATATATATATGCATATAAAAAAATGGAATTTTGCAAATTTCTGTTTTACCACTCAATTTTTATATTTTATAAATTATTTGGGACAGAATGGTATGAAATAGACCAAAATACCTGATCTTAGTTGTTTTTAATTTACATGCTGTGCCTTGTGAAACTTTAAGGTGAACATTTTGTGGAAGACATGACATATACTGATAGAACTGATTTTTGTTGTGTTAATAGATGTTATATCTGAATCTTTTTGACATTTTATGTTAATTTTGCGAGGAAGGACCATATATACATAGAAGAAGAATTCGATTTTACACCTTGTAAGCTGTGCTTTTCTATATTTTGTATAAATTCTTACCGGGGAGGACTCTGTGGGTGCAATATACCGAAATGACTGATCCTTCTCGATTTAAATTTGATGTGTTCCAAATCGTATATAATTTTTGGAAATTTTGTGTAAGATTTAATGGGTGGGACAAGATGCAAAATGTCAAAAAAACTGATTTTTGTTGAATCAGAAGCACTCCCTACAACCATCCTTTTTTTTACAGTTTGTGAAGCTTTTGTGGGGAAAGAGTGTATGCAGTATCATCGAAATAACTGAGTTTTATTGCAAACTGTTTTTCTTTGGCATTTTGGATTAAAATATTGTTTTAGAGTGAATATGCAGTAGATATATGTACCAAAATAAGTAAATTTTGCAAACTTTGATTTTGTCGTTACCTCTCATTTTTAACATTTTGATTAAACTTTTGTGGGAGACCGTCAGTATGCGAAGGACCAAAATAAGAGATTTTAGTATTATTTAGAATTTATATTTTGTGTTGCAAATTTGGTGCAAAAAATTGACATAAAATGAACTTATAGATTCATTGCTGTTGTTTAACATGACTCATTATGATTTTTATATATATTTTATGAAAACATTTGTGACAGAATACTATGTGAGATTTGAAATTTTGTTTACTTTATTGATGGTAAAACAGCATGCAAGTTGCTAAAAGGACTTTATTAATTTCAGGTTTAAACACCGTTTTTTTTGTTGACATTTTGTCTAAAGTTTAGTGAGGAAGGACCGTATGCAATATATCAAAAAACGTTTTATTGCATTATAATTTATCCTTGCAATCCCTTTTTAACACCTTAGATAAAAATTTCTACTTAGGCACAATTTGTTGTTTATTTTTCACATTTTGTGTCAACCTTTGGCAGGGTTTGCAATAAACTAACTGATTTTAACATATACGATGAGAGAGATTTGTGTTTGACATTGATGATCAGCTTTTTTTGTATATATGTGACGTTTTGAGTGATTTAAATTTTATGGGTGAGATGTATGTTGAAATGCTTTTGAAAACTTCTTTCCGAATAATTTTCGCAATTGTCAGATGGTCAGAGCAGTAATTTTAGTAGATTTAGATTTTAAATGTCACATATATACTGCAGTTGTTGGACACCTTTAATTTTTTTGGTCATTTATATAATAATGCAGATGTAAGATGCGCACTGCTGTATTGTTTGTTTTTTGATGGACATATATCTGCTACATAAATTAAATGAGAATACAGTGGATTCTTCCACGGGAAACAGCTAGTTCTATTATATTCTCCGTACTGTATATCATCAATCATATTCTATCCTTAATTCCAACATAGTAAGAAAATAGCTGAAGAGTGTATTGCAGGGTTCGTAGACTTTTGAATTGTACTCACACAACTTAAATGATCTGCCGCTACACCTATCAAACTAATAATAACAAATTAACCTTAATGTGATTTAAATTTAAGAATGTCGTAAACATGGGTACACTATTTATATGTTCAATTGATAGCTAGATTTTGTGCTCGTATAGATAAGTTAAAAAAAGCATCATCGATTCTCTTGTGATAAACAAAGTATACTAATTAGAAGATCCTGTATTCGTTCTCACGCAAAAAAAATTAAATATCGTATAAATTAAACACTTGATCTAGATAGAAAAAAGTGTTTAATCCGTTGTTATCTACATATAACAATATTCATACAACGCTTGCGGTATAGTATGACCCATATAACTTCTAGGTCTCAAGTATTCGGAAAGAAACAAAATTCGAAAATAAGCAAAACGTCTGTTAAAACATAACGTGACCTTGATGAAATATTTCTTTAACCGATAAATATGAAGATATTCTCTTTTCGCAACATTGATATCGAAATCCAGATAATAAATCACCTTTGCTACGAAGTCGTTATATGTAAAGCCTTCCCAATAAATCGCCCCCTTGATTGAAACAAGAATTCCGTATCTCGACTCGCAGCAGTGATCACAATTTGATTTTATTTGGATTTGAGCATTCACTGATGTTGGTCTTGCTTTGAAGAATGCGCAACGTTTTCTTAAACATTTTCCAGTATCTTTCCTAAACACAACCCAAGGTAAAATGAATTATACTTTTCCTAATTTTTCATTTGGTTACACAATTCGACTGCTCAGAGCACCCATTTCAGTTGTTATTCAAAAGTCTTAGCTGTTTAGGAGCATATTTAGGAAATTCATATAACGGATATGAATTCACTTGGTTTTCGTACAAATGTTATCCGTATATATTTTGTTATCAGAAGTTTATTTCAGTATTTACTTTTACATCTCCTTTTAATATTCTATCTCAATGAAGTAAATCAAAGCATAACAACATGGGAACAAAAAGATGATATTTAATTGTTTATTTTTGTCAACCTTTTTCAACTAGTCTTAGTTACTAATAATAATAATAATAATAATAATAATAATAATAATAATAATAATAATAATAATAATAATAATAATAATAATAATAATAATAATAATAATAATAATAATAATAATAATAATAATAATAATAATAATAATAATAATAATAATAATAATAATAATAATAATAATAATAATAATAATAATAATAATAAAATAATAATAATAATAATAATAATAATAATAATAATAATAATAATAATAATAATAATAATAATAATAATAATAATAATAATAATAATAATAATAATAATAATAATAATAATAATAATAATAATAATAATAATAATAATAATAATAATAATAATAATAATAATAATAATAATAATAATAATAATAATAATAATAATAATAATAATAATAATAATAATAATAATAATAATAATAATAATAATAATAATAATAATAATAATAATAATAATAATAATAATAATAATAATAATAATAATATAATAATAATAATAAAAATAATAATAATAATAATAATAATAATAATAATAATAATAATAATAATAATAATAATAATAATAATAATAATAATAATAATAATAATAATAATAATAATAATAATAATAATAATAATAATAACAATAATAATAATAATAATAATAATAATAATAAATGATCTACCTGCTTGCACTTATTGTCTTCGAAAAGCAGCAGAAACGTTGTTTTTCCATCTTCTTGAATATCGATGTCTAATTTAAATTGCCTGTCACCATACAAATGTGAAATTTATGCTTTTGAATTTTTTGTTTTGCCAGTAGCTCTAATTGACAATCTGGAGTTTATTTTATACAAGCTATACTGTTTCTCCAAACTTCGGCAACTTGACATCTGATTTTGAAATGTTGAATTCAATCTATTAAAATAGGAAAAATCAAACTGAACCCTTATTTTCGACCAAAAGAATATTCAAGGTGATAATTTTGTCCCTTCAGATCAGCTTTTTTATGATTAAGTGTTACCACATATTAATTACTACAACGTCTATGCACAATACTCCAGTTTAGATTACAACCGTCCAACTGATTTTTCACAAAATCTTATCAATCGGCTTACATGTTTCAGCAACCTCAGAAATGCATTCAATATGATAATTTCAATAAAATATTTTTAAAATGAAAATACATCATGTGGTATCACGTCCTCTATATTGATATCATTTGAAAATGGAAATTGAGAAAGCGAATCGTCAACAAATATGCGAATAAGTTGCTGCAAGGCTAATTTCATATTAAATCAAACGATCCAAAACCGCAGATCAACTCCAATCATTAGTTCCGCCTTCACATTTTTCTTTTCATCATTCACTTCGACTGTTCCCTGACCCTTAATCGCCGCAATTTTCTTGCCTTCATACCATAAGGTACTCCACGTTGGCTCAGTGATACGAAGGGTTTGAATAAGTTTAAATTTCTTACTTAAAATGGATTCGATATATACAGGAAATGCTCTCAATCGAAGAGATAATTCAATTTGTTTCATAGAAATGGCATTTGAACTAGTAGCATGCATTATAACCATGTCTTTACTTTCGGCGACTATGGAATACTTAAATAATGTACCACAGAGTTTATGTCTACCTGAAGCGACTACGTAAATAGCATTGTTATTCTTTTCAATAAAAATATTGACATTCCTTAACGTTAAATAGTCGTCTGGTGTGTACTTCGTTAGTTTACCAAGGTATGCTTTAATGTACTTGGTAAAATCGTTAAAGTAATTAACGCGATAAAAACCGATTTGAAATTTGTGCAAATGTGGAATTTCTAAATTGTTTATACCTAATGTGGTTTTAAGATCACTAATTTGAAAGATCTTCGACAGGGAAATGATATGATTCGCGTAGGTTGTTGTGTTTAAAATCTGTGGTCTGATTTGAGAAAGCATACTTGGTGGTGGAAATGTAATATCGACAGGTGACTTATTGTTATTGTTTCGTAGAATGCTTACTTTGGTTGTGCGACGATCTGAAATATAGATAAAGATAAAAACAATGACACAATTTAATTTAGTAAAATGTCCTGTGACAATTGAGTTTGTGATTTGACTAAAATTGTAGTTAGATCGTAATGCCAAAGTAATTAAAATGATTTTTCAGTTTTGGAAAAATATAATTTAGTTCAGAGTTTTAAATCAAAATTCGGAACTAACATGATTAGTAAGGCATGTATTAATAACCACAAATCCAGTTAGTAAACAATTAGAAAGAATTATTTTCATTTGAACTAAACCTGTCAACGTTTGATTGGCTTTCTTAAATGTTACTTTTGTTGTCGTATGGGAGTAAAGTATAATCACTAATCATGTAATCTAAACGGATTCGTCATTCTCACATGTACTGACGGAGATAACTTTAACTTAAGATCACACAACACTAGCAACTATATAATAATATATGACACGATTGCAATGAAGATATAAGCTTTTGCTGTATTTTATGATATACAATTATTTTGTATATCATTTAATACAGAAAAATTTTGCTATCTGCGATTTTTGGTCTATAATTTTATCCGCAAAATTTAAAAAACAATTAGGAAAATTGCAACGTTTTAAATGTAGTCATAGGTTAAGGAATCTTATTCTGCGTGATTTTTTGTTCGTTTCGCATAGTGGTCTGTTTCGATTAGCGTGAAGCCGTCCCTCCGTTGTTTGTTGGTTAGCATGAAACAGATCAATTATTGACAACGTTGACTGCACGTGTACGTTTCTTAAATAGTTCTCTTTCGCCATTTAAATGCGCATACATGGGTTCTCCCCCGTTTCGGGTGCCAGAAAAAAAAATGTTCCTGTGGCAAATATTTTAGATTTAGTAAATTCATACGCTAACCTTAATTCAATGGCCAATCAAGCATATTGTATTTCTGTTTGAAAACATTCTTTGTAAAAATGATTGGTTTGCCAATATAAGTAAAAACAAAAGTTCTTTCAGAACATATTATATTCGCTTAAAATACGAAACTTTTCATGGCATATTACTACATTCTCAGGTAAAATGAATTACTAAAAACTGTATTACGATAATATCCACTAAAAGTTAAAAACTTGTCCCAAAAGACGTAAAACTAATTAAGTGAAAAGAAACGTAAAAGATTTTTGTCATAAATTATGTGACTCCGTGACAACAATAAGCTTTTAGACTCAACCTATTCATTTAGAACTGGTTTAAAGGATCTAATATAAAATACTTCAAATATCTTTCTCTTAAAGCAATTAATAGGAGCATTAGTTAACACTTTCCAAACGAAGAAGTGTTCATCTGTAATTGTGCAGATATGCAGAATATCCAGCTATTCTAATGATAAAAATAAATACATTATTAATAAGTACAAGAAGGCTGGTTCTATTAATTTCTTTTGAGAGCAACCTCGTTCCCAACACTTTTTGTCTTGCCATTCCGATATAAAAAGAAACAATAGGTTCTGGCCACGAGGTTGCTTCGAGAGAAATGCAATAGTTAATAATTCAGATTATTCGAATTTTACAATAAAATTGGTGTCTCATTATATTTCATTGCCCAACGTCTGTTAGCTTTTTAATTATCCGCGAAAATTAGTTCCCGCGAAATTTCTGACCGCAAATTTTTTTCACAATAAAATTAGACAGATGTGAGAAGTGGGAAATGTATTGCAGCTGAATGGCAGACATACCCGCACGAAACCACAATCACTAAACCGTAGAGTCAATACAAGGAAGGATGATAGGTTGCTTGAATTCATTTATCTTATGACGAGAACAATCAGGTAGCAATTGTCAAAAGAGCGCGCTCTGTCAGTTCAACTTTCACCAAATAAGGAACTGGACAATGTAGTTCAAGTCAAATAATTTCATGACCAGGCTTTGTCAATTAAATTGAGAATCCGGATAAACCACAGCGATGAACCATTGGGGAAAATGATCTTGAATTATATGACAGCATATATGATTTGCATAAAAGAAAAATTACAAATTACAAACTTCCTTACAAATCAAAGATCGCAATTGCTGCTTTATCTCCTCTACGTAAACATTTTCATCGTTGGGGGTGTGTCATAAAGACATACTTTCTGTCAAAGCTACACCCTACCTCGTGTGCTGTCTTATGGTTGTTTCTGTTTTGTCAGAATTCTTGTGCTAAATTATAATATATTATTTAGAAAATATCAAAACCAAGTCAGTTTGAAAGAAACTTTCCTTTCTCAGCTTGTATACAATACATTTTTGTGACGTCATTACCGTTTTCATTAATTTTGGCACATTGCCCAGTCCTTTTTCCGCGTCAAAACAGAGCATGGTGATAGTGACCAAGAGGTACGAAGGTGGGAAATGTAGAAAAAACAAGTGGCGAAATGTCTGTTTTTGTAACTTTTTAAAAAAAATACTATCTTCTCTCAGCATAATTTCAGTTCCACGATCCATTTAAATACAAGGAATTACAAAAAATCATGGTTATATAGTAATGCTAGAACGTAAAGTCGGGCAAATGTAAATTAATTAAATGGATTTCAACTTTTATTTTAATAAAGTTAGCCAATTATAAGGAAACAGACAGAAATGTCTTTCCACAGTTTCACACACATAAGATTTCCACGCTCCTCTATTTTATATAGCCAGAAAACTGTTTATTAAAAATCAATTAATTACGAGAAAATATATTTATGATTTCAATAAATCTTTCAATCACCCAGTTTTTTCTGTTTTGTTCGTTTTTCATTAAAAAAAGTTAGATGTTGCCATTAAAATATTTCGTCGCGTTTTGATTCGCAAATGTAAAGGTTGTTTCGCAATCTGTGTATTGCACGCCTTTGAATGAAACAGTGTAAGTATCTCACTGCAATGGATCTGCAATAGATCCTCGAATTTCCAATGGTCTTCCACGTATTTCAGGAATGGTGATGATCACGCCAAGATCTAACATTTCTGGTGTAACACTATGTGGGAGTTCATCCAATTCAATAACCTGTGAATAATAGAGGAAAGGCATTTAAACAATCAATATCGCTACGATCTAAAGTTTGCTTTGATTCTAATTTAATCTATCAACCCACAACTAAATATGAAAATGACACTTAAAATTAGACAATAGTTAAGAGACTAAATGCTTAAACGCATCTTCCATACTACTTTAATTGGCCTAACCCAATAAATAAATGAAAAAAGTGTTTAATATCTTCTGACTTTCAATGACAAAAATACAAAAGCGCGCTTATTCAATATGATTTCCCTTTGACACTATTGTTAAGTTTAACTTACGACTTTAAACACTCAAGAGAAGAAAGTTGTAATTAATTAAAAAAATTCAAGAGAAGGAAAAGGAAAGTGGAACGCACGCAAAAACACGATGTTATACACACCTGATGAAAGTCGGGTGATTTAGTTTATTCGGGTGATTTCGCTTAGTATCACCATACAAGAAGTATTTTTGGTGCTCAGGATACTCAATGTGTTCACTGGCTTGCAAACTCTCCAAATGAAAGTATCTGAACACTTCATCCACTGTCATGGTCAGATCACATATCCTATTTGCGTTAGCACCTAAATTAGCGATAAATAAACAGTAAAGACAACAAAAACGAAGAAAGCAACAACAATAAAACAACAAAAACAACAAAAAACAACAAAAACAACAAAAAACAACAAAAACAGCAAAAACAGCAAAAACAACAAAAACAACAAAAAACAAAACAAAAAAAACAAAACAAAAACAACAAAAACAACAAAAACAACAAAAACAACAAAAACAACAAAAACAACAAAAACAACAAAAACAACAAAAACAAAAAAAACAACAAAAAACAAAAAAAAACAAAAAAAACAACAACAACAAAAACCACAAAAACAAAAACAACAAAAACAAAAACAGCTACAACAAAAGGTAGAGTTAATAATGATACGTTTGTAAACTTACATCATGAAAGTATTATCACTTCGCAAAAAAGAAAGTAGAGAGTTGGTTTCGTTGAGCATTTCTAAATTGATTTCAAACTGTTATTGGTATTTACATATATACTAGCCATTCGGTGTGTAAAATGTACAGCCAATTTCGGCGTATAGATTTTGTGCACTGTTATTATTTTGTGCGTTTGTTAGCACAAAAAGAGGATACATCTATTAATATAGTAGACATTCAATGATGATGTTGTTATTCATTCAAAGCATTTCTTCTATATCCCATATTTTTAAATGATTTTCTTTATCTTGACATCCATTGTTATTCAGAATAATTTAAATTTTCTTAATCTTAAACGTTCGCTGTTCTGTTCTTTTTTTATTACAATCGAATTATAAAAATAAAGTGTCAAAGAATAATATCGATAGACTTGTTGAGCTGTTTCGAATTATCTGTTACTTTAATTCATATGAACTATTTACATAAAGATCTTCTTTTTTAACGTGGTAGTTTCTGGGTCTCTTTCCCGTTTTCAACAACACAATGAACAGAAAAGAATACTAACCATGAACAGTTGACCAACTTTGTGAAATTGGTTTCATTTTGGTCCCAAGTGGTGCTTACTAGGCACCACGTCAGTTTAAAGAATGGGGTAGATGGAACCTTCATTATTTTTACCCGTTATTATCTTATATATTAATTCCCTTGCGTGAGTAAAACTGTAAGTCCACGACACGCAACTCACGGGTCACTTTCTTATGACGTGGCTGTACGCTAAAATTTAACTAAAATAGTTAGGGATGTACTTCATAGAAATCGCACATAAGGTGTAAATATATAACCCGCAGCTAATAACGATATAAATATATATATACCCTTATGCTAAAAAATCTATATGAGCATATATATATATATAGGTATCGCTACATATGAAACGGTATTAGATATTCACAAAGCATACGGACTGTTAAATGAAGTTCCCAACATAGAACGGAAATTTTGTGTTTACGAAAAAGATGGCTGTTCTTTTTGAGTATTCTCTACTCTTTCATTCAACATAAATCTTTAAAAAAACATTTGAAGAAGAGCATGATTTTATAAATAAATCATAGCAAGGTTCTGTAAGTTTTTTTCATGTTTTTTTTTTCAGTTTTGATGATATTATTGATGCGAGACATGTTTTAAAGCTAGCATCATCAAAAGCCAACCACCACCAACAACATGTTCTTTGTACCTAGCTATGTCTCCAGTTTAAGTAACCAGCTATTAGCTGCTGTAGCTAGCTAATGTTAGCTTTAAACTAAAGATTCCCAGTATACCTAGCGCTAACCTGTGAATTTTATGTTGCTTTTACATGTAGCTAGGTACTGTAGTTTATCTTAGTGGTCTTTGCTAGGAATATGGCTGTAACTTATTTGACTTGACCTTTTAAGCCTAAATAAGAGGATATAAGAAGCTACAACACCTTTTAAGAAAGTATTTATAATATTTACGGATAGTTTAAGGACTCTTTAATGCAAATATATAATGTATTTTTCACATTTTGTGTAACTAAACTTACATCGGTTGCATGCAATATGACAAAAGGATTTTTATTTAACATGTAGTAATTCTGATGTTCTAGATGTTCTTACTCAAATGTTTTTGTTTACGACATTTCGTGTTATTTAAAAAAACTTTAAACTTTTTCGAGAGAGTTACTACATGCTAGCACCCAAAAAACCTGTGTTTTTTTTAATTCTTAATTGATAGAGGTTTTTGACATTATGGGGAAAATTTACGTAGCTTTTTCACATTTTTTGATTTTGTTGCAGTATTTACATGAGTTTTTGATTTTTTTTGGGGAGGATAGGCAGGGGAAGGATTTACATGTTTTTTTACATTTATATCTGGTAAAAAAATGTACAGGGAGGGATGGGCGACTTTCCAATTATATACATTATATCCAATTATATATATATATATATATATATATATATATATATATATATATATATATATATATATATATATATATATATATATATATATATATATATATATATATATATATATATATATATATATATATATATATATATATATATATATATATATATATATATATATATATATATATATATACAAAAATTAAAAATTCCCACAAAAACGTTATTAACCCTGAAAATTTTAAACATTTTCCTGATTTTTTTTTTGGTTTGCGAAGTTCTTTTCATGCAAAAATTTCTGAAAATAAAGTTCAGAAATTACTTACTTTTAAAATGTAAATTTAATTTGTTTCAAATTGTGGTTTTGACATTTTCGTGTAAGAGTTTGTGGGCAAAGACATAAATTAGCATGCTAAAAGAACTGACTTTTCTTAATTTAGAATTATATAGTAAACACAACCATTTTTTTACATTTAGTGTAAACTTTTGGGCGTAATGGCCATATTTAATACACCAAAATAGCTCTTTGTTGATTTCGATTTTATACTCGTTGTAAGCTATTTTTTTCTTCTTTTTGACATTTTGAATTAACTTATTGTTGTAGAAGGCATATAATATGCAATATATGCATATAAAAAATGGAATTTTGCAAATTTCTGTTTTACCACTCAATTTTTACATTTTATATAAATTATTTGAGACAGAATGGTATGTAATAGACCAAAATACCTGATCTTAGTTGTTTTTAATTTACAGGCTGTGTCTGTGAAACTTTAAGGGTAACATTTTGTGGAAGACAATGGCATGACATACACTGATAGAACTGATTTTTGTTGTGTTAGATGTTATATCTGAACCTTTTTGACATTTTATGTTAATTTTGCGAGGAAGGACCATATATACACAGAAGAAGAATTCAATTTTACACCTTGCAAGCTGTGTTTTTCTATATTTTGTATATATTCTTATTGGGGAGGACTCTGTGCAATATACCGAAATGACTAATCCTTCTCGATTTAAATTTGATGTGTTCCAAATCGTAGTTTTGAAATTTTGTGTAAGATTTAATGGGTAAGGACAACATGCAAAATGTGAAAAAAACTGATTTCTGTTGAGTCAGAAGCACTCCCTACAACCATTTTTTTTACAGTTTGTGAAGTTTTTGTGGGGAAAGAGTGCATGCAGTATCATCGAAATAACTGATTTTTGTTGCATTTTGGATTAAAATATTATTTTGAGGGCATATGCAGTAGATATATGTACCAAAATAATTAAATTTTGCAAACTTTGATTTTGTCGTTAACTCTCATCTTTTACGTTTTGATTAAACTTTTGTGGGAGACCGTCGGTATGCGAAGGACCAAAATAAGAGACTTTAGTATTATTTAGAACTTGTATTTTGTGTTTCAAATTTGGTGCAAAAATTGACATAAAATGAACTTATAGATTGATTGCTGTTGTTTAACATGACTCATTATGACTTTTATATATATTTTATGAAAACATTTGTGACAGAATACTATGTGAGATTTGAAATTTTGTTTACTTTATTGATGGTAAAACAGCATGCAAGTTGCTAAAAGGACTGATTTTTATTAATTTCAGGTTTAAACACCTTTTTTTTTGTTGACATTTTGTCTAAAGCTAAGCGAGGAAGGATCGCATGCAATATATCAAAAAACGTTTTGTTGCATTATAATTTATCCTTGCAATCCATTTTTTACACTTTAGGTAAAAAATTCTATTTATTGTTCATTTTTCACATTTTGTGTCAACCTTTGGCAGGGTTTGCAATAAACTTACTGATTTTAACATATATATACATTGAAAGAGAATTACGTTTGACATTGATCAGCTTTTTTTGTATGTGACATTTTGAGTGATTTAAATTTTATGGGTGAGATGTATTTTGAAATGCTTTGGTAAACTTCTTTCCGAATAATTTTTGCATTGTCAGAAGGTCAGAGCAAGTAATTTAAATGTCACATAACTGCAGTTGCTGGACACCTTCAATTTTTTGGTCACTTATATAATAATGCAGATTGTAAGATTCGCACTGCTGTATTGTTTGTTTTTTGATGGACGTATATCTGTTACATGAATTAAATGAGAAATACAGTGCATTCTTCCACGGGAAACAGCTAGTAATTATTATTATTTATCCAGGATGGTCTCTTCAGTTCCTAACAGAACTGTTATCTATGAGGGTCCTGCGAAGAGGGAGCTTTAAATGCACTAGGCATTTAAAGCTCCCATTTGATCTAAGGAAAGCGTGCAAGCACATTAGCCGCTCAACTAGACAACCGCCTAAGATATCAAATCTATTCTCATCCTGAACATTAAGCAGAAAGGATCGATTAGGACTTTTATAGTCTCTGGCATACCTCTTGCAAGGTTTGAACCCAAGACCTTCCGCACTGGAGGCGAACGCTTTACCACAAGGCCAGTCGGTGGCCTTGTTTCATTGTCATTTTGAAGAGAATCTTAGATACTTATTCCGCCAATACAATGGCTTGAAATGGACTCATGCAAGTGTTTCTAAGGAAATCCGGGTTACCATCAGCTGAGAGGCTCAATCGATGTTTGAACTGGTCTAAAGATTCTCCATATTTTTCCCTTTCCTAAGTAGATGTTGTTAAGAAGATTGGTACTCTCTTGGGATTCTTACCAACACCCGCTAAAGTATAGAAGTATTAAGGTCCGTGTTGCTGTCTAACGTGAATTTAAATCATCACCAATTTTTTACTGTAACTGTTTATGGGCATAAATTTTTCAAATTTCGAATTTTGTTATTTTGTTATTTTGTAACTTTTTGAATCTTACCTTTGATGCAAACCTAATTGCACGTTGGATTGTGAAAATTTTATTTCTTTCGACCAAAACTATTCTGCAGTTTGAAAAAGAAAGACATTCTTAGATAATAGAGTAAGTCACTGTTAAACGTACCGTTTGTTTCGTCGAAAATGTCATTTTGAAGTTGATTAATTGCTTTCAAATTATCAGAATTACCAATCAAATTAACTGCACATGTATTGATCAAGGCGTCAGGACCGACGATTCGCAAAAACTTCATGGCTTCTTCGTCCTTTTACGAGAAATCAGTAATTTAAAAACTTGAAGACTATTAAACTATTTTTAGATGTACAAAAAACATACTTGTACTAATTCTTCGTTATCTCGTCCCAATATCCTTGTTCGAATATAGTCCTTCTGCTCTTCCTCTGTTTGTGGGAACTCTGGTTGTAGTTCAGGAAGATCGATAAAATTGACGCATACAAAATCATCATAATCATGCGCAACTGTCATCCACATGCAGTAAAATAATTTGGATAAAAGTTGACATTGTCCCAAAATTCTGCCATGCCCCATTTGGTCGAGTCCAATAACCTGATAATATAAATGGAAGGAATTAACAGAGACATGCAAATATTTACAATGAACACATGCAGATTCAGGTTATTTGTTGTACCAAAAAAGGCGGAGAAAAATAAAGTACTAAATCCAATGACATGCCTCCAATTTCCCATTTGGTTTCAACAGAAGATTAAATGAAATTCGTTGATAATGTGCATCATAAAACAAGAATCAAAACGAAGTATATTTACCCTATGAGAGAACAAAACTCCTGCTGCAGCTGCTCCAGGTTTTGATCCTTCCAACCCATACACACCAACTGAAATATCGTTGTCACCATGAAACACTTCAGTAGCAGCCAAAGTGATAATATCTTTCATTGTTCCATTTCTATAGCAAAGTGCTCCAGCTGGGTATAAAGAGAGACCGGCTTTATGTGGATCAATGGTTACTAAAAGAAATTATAATTGCTACACTTGATATGAATATATGGAATTGTACCAATACAATGGCATATATCTTAAAGGAAGGTGGAACAGCTAGTTGGTTATACTAGAATGATAGGAATGCTTTTTCTCGGTTGTAATAAGATTTCTTATTAATGATTCACCAATCTATTACGAATCAGAACCATAGCTTAACAATAAATTTTGATAGTTAGCTTGCTTTAAACTACTACAGAATACTTCACTACGTTACTTAACATAAACCCCATTTCGATTAGTTTTTTCTACCGTTTAAAAAACATGATCAGAGAGAAAAATAAGCATAACTGTGTTTACATGTTTGATGGTTTGATACTGCTTCTTTGCATAATCAGACAGAGGTATTGTTGGAACGAAATCCTCTCCGCGTTCTTTGTAAGTAGCTCTTCTTTCTGTTGAAGGAGGTTGAATCATAGTTAACAAATATCCACCCCACGCAGCATCAGCGTGAATGGCACAGTTAAGTCCCTAAACGGATCAAAAAAGGGTAAAAATTATAATAGAAAAACATACCCCCGTGTTGGATTGATAATATTAAGAAATATGAATTCAAGTTCAGTAACAAATCACATTTGTTCTTAATTCTACTTGCAGTGGGTTGCGTCAGTGTTGCTTCTAAAACACGTGTTTATGAGTTCTGAATTTTGTAGGATTAAAAATAAGTTAAAATATTTTTTGTACAAGAAAAAAGAGAAGTGGTTCAAACGAAGTTCAAACTTTAATAAATTTAGAAACAATAATATTTTGATCATATGACAAGAAAAAGTTCACTGCAGGAACATAATCTATACTTTTATCCAAACCACGAAATTGCCTTCAGTCCGAGTTGTTCTTATTTTTCACATTTTCAGGCTAGAATTCTTCTTATTAATACTTCTTTGTTCTTATAATGTGATGTATTTTAATTTTATTTTACAGTTTGTTACAAAGTTTTGCAAAGTAAAATCTAAGTAAAAAAAACTTAATCAATTAATCTGCGAAAATTTCTGCCTTGAAAGATGTATTGGCGCATTTTATTGTTGTTGTTGTTGTTTGTTTGTATGTTTTTTGTTTGATTTTTAGGAAAGTAGGAATGTCCGTAGAAGTTTACCCTTTGCCATTCTTACTTTGTTCTTAATTTTAACCCTATTCGGTCCGGGGTTTTTCGAACATATTATGACCGGGAATCGAGTTTCAAGTTCTAAGGAAAATCCTAACAAGAGTTATAATATTTTACCAGTTATAGAGGTTTCATAGAGATTTTTAGGGGTAGTTTCGAGGGGTAGTAACAATATCAAAGCCTCTGAGAGGCATGCGACCTAAATATGTGGCATGCAGGTGTCTAATAGATAAATGCTGAAACTCATAAAGTATCATAGCCATGCAACGTAGTGTTAAGGAGTTATTAAGAAACAACCGTCAGGGCGGGGGCGCAATCCGCATCCGCATTTTCTAGATTCAAAGATTTTGTAAAGCCGAAGGTTGGGACAAACGAATTAATGAGATATAAGTCGCGCGATAGAACAGTCCTTGTTCCCTTTTTCAATTTAATTCCTACCTGTGCTCGACACTTATTTCTCATAGCAACAATCTCGTCGAGCGGATCAACTGCTCCCTCTTCTGTAGTTCCAATGACAGCAACGACCATAAAGACAGCCTGTTTCCTTTTCAACATTCAGCAAGTTTTAGATCCAATTCTTAAGAAAAAGTAACATAACAACGTTAAAAAAATGAACCTGCATAAATTTATCTCCATAAATTTTAATTCGTTCAATATATTTTTCAGCATTTATAGAGTGGTGCCTGCAGTAATTTCATTCGCGAAATTGATTATAGAAAATGAATGTAATGTTTTATATTTTCAAAGAAAAATGTATGGAATAGAATACGTGGATATTATTTCTTGTTTTCTGCAAAACTAAAATATTGGAGTGCTAAATTAGGAAACAGTACCTTTCATGTCTTGTCTTGCATTTCCGTCAATATGGACAGACAAAACGTATTGACCGCCACTTCCAAGAACAGTCGCAGACTTGGCCACGAGAAATGAAAAGTTCCTGGAGAACACACCACTGGTGTTTTTAATATTTTATGCTTCTGCATAAAATCTGTCATTCCAATATTAATAACTGATTCGCTCTAAAGAGATTAAAAAAATAAATAAGCAATGCAGGAGAAGATTAAGAAGTAAGGTTAAACAACTCGTGGCTTACTTTTAACTTTTCTTCTAGCACTGTTTTATCCACTCTTGCCCTGTCACAAACTTCTCCTGATAAATTACAAACAGTGTCGACATCAAGATTGAGCACTTGCCACTTTGTGCATTTACTTAGTTCAACATACAAGTCCAATTGTGGAATGTATACTGGAGTATCTGCAGCGACTAAAGAAAATCATATAACTTTTGCTTAAAATATGTCCAGACAAGTTTCTAATCTTAGAAAGAAGATGCTATCGACGATCACCAATCTGGTAGTTATTCTAAAAAATTTATCAATTATTTTCTAATTCGTACCTCAGACGAAAATTACCTTATTTATTATTATCTTTACTTCTTTATCACTTATAGAGTCAGTCTAGAAAGGACTTAGTCAGTCTAGAAAGGTACAGCGAGTGTCATACATATCTTAACACAAAATATACCGTACATATTTCTTTCCTCAATATATGTCCTACAAATATAATTCTAATCTAAGGGTGGATGGGAGGGTTAATTCTATCGACGATACACTCATAATAAGACTAGGAGGTGCGCCAAAGAAACAAAATAAATTCATATACCAGCAAGTTTGCCAGCATTCTTTGACATGTACAGCCAATGGGTGAAACTTCAAATCTTGTGCTGCCCACAAAGGATCCAAGTTTGCTATGGAAACGCAACCTGTAATGTGACCCCATGGACTAACTTTTTCATCATTTTCGAAGTTCATAAGTTGACACAGATGCTGTCCAACATCAATTTCATATTGTGTCTTGACTTGAGATATGGTGGAATCCACATTATTCTGATTCAAAAGCATGCCAGAGAAATAACCAAGCATGGATGGCATTGCATTTTCACATAACATAAGTCCCTGCAATTACAAATGCTTGATAAATTTAAAACAACGAACAATCCTTCCTTTTTCTATTTATGACTTTATTTAACTCAGGTGATAATCTTTAGTTGATTTTCTGTGTCCGAAATTTCGCTCTGATAGGCTTTCGAACCTTTAACTTTGCTATCAATGTAGCAAGGATTGCCGGGAAAGTATCCCACACGACAATCTGCATACCACTCAATGGCTTTCGATATAAGACGGTTAAATACTTCTCTGTTTTCTGCACGTGGTCCAAGAAACCAAGCACCCAAGGCTTCCCATGGCTTCTTGTAGCAATCTGGATGTGGCCTATGGAAATAAACATTCTGTTAAAATTCTTTGCTGTATGTGGATCCAACTTATAAGTTCATGATATTCTACCCGTTACTCATTAATTGTTCCCTCACTACATATATTTGCAGCAATGACACAAAGGTTTGCAACTATAGAACATCGTCAATATATCTTGTACTAAAGAATCATGCTGAATCTCAGCAATAGACACCGTAAAATACCGAAATCAAGCGCACCCGTTTATAAGCGCACCCTCAGATAAGCGCATATAGGGAAAAGAGATATAGAATACAATGTTTGGTTCACTTAAAATGCGAGATTTTTTTCTGCTTCATTAATTTTGTTACGGATATAGTTTTTATGGTGTTGAGTACGAACAAAGTGATGTTCGTTCTGATATTTCTTCTGATGATCCAACAACTGATGAAGATTAAGGAATATAAAATGGACAAAATGATACACACAAAAGAATATACATCATGGAAAAAAAAAATTCAATTTTTCTTTCTTTTTTTTCCTTGCACTTTTTATATACTCGTTTATAAGCGCACCCGTGGATAAGCGCACCCTCAGATAAGCGCATCAAAATCTTGCTACCACCACTGATAAGCGCTGCGCTTGATTTCGGCATTTTACGGTATGCTACTTATTTTATGTATATTCATACTACATCATTATTATTCTTTTGTTGATCCTGGAAGTCCATGGTATGATGAAAAGTGATGCAAGGTTGCTTTTTAAATTAATAAATCGCGTCTTGCAAATTCAGATGTCAATTAGCACCGCACTAGAAAATATTTCCCGACCTCTTTTTCCCCGATAAGGTTTGCTATTGTAATGAAGATTGCAATTATACAATAATGTGAGACCTTGACCAGGGTATGATTTTATTCTGCATAATTTATTTATTCATGAAATGACACTAAATAAGTCATCTTTTACTGTGGTACCAATCTTAGCCGTTAGCGCGCGCTGAAGAAGTAGAGACAGTTTCAAAAACTACATTTCATTAACATTCTTACGGTATCAGTCCGTTTGAGTTACAACGGTTTCGTCACATATTCGTACCAACATGTATTTAGCGATATTTTTCCGATATTACTAGGTTGCATCGCTTTTAACAGTGAAATGATTGAGCGTGGGAGCTAATTAAACTGGTTTTGGACTTTGACCTTATAAATGTGATAAATGAGGCAATTATACTGCAAGAATTAACATTCTTCCTAATTTATCATGATTGGTGGAACTCCGCAGTTACAATGGGTACTGTAGTTGCGCTTTATTTAAATATTTAGATCAATAACTCATTTTTCACTGTGATAACAATCCTAGCCATTTGCGCGCGCTGAAATAGTAGAGACAGTTTCAAAAACAACATTTCATCAACTTTCTAACCGTACCAGTCCGTTTGAGTTACAACGGTTACGTCACATATTCGTACCAACATGTATTTAGCTATATTTTTCCGATGTTATTAGTTTGCATCGCTTTTAACAGTGAAACGATTGAGCGTGGGAGCTAATTGAACTGGTTTTGGACTTTGACCTTATAAATGTCATAAATGAGATAATTGGTCTGTAGGAATTAACATTCTTCTTAATTTGGCGTGATTGCTGGAACTCCGCAGTTACACTGGCCGCTGTGGCAGCGCTATATATAAACATTTAGATAAATAAGTCATTTTTTACTGTGGTACCAATCTTAGCCGTTAGCGCGCGCTGAAGAAGTAGAGACAGTTTCAAAAACTACATTTCATTAACATTCTTACGGTATCAGTCCGTTTGAGTTACAACGGTTTCGTCAAATATTCGTACCAACATGTATTTAGCGATATTTTTCCGAGATTACTAGGTTGCATTGCTTTTAACAGTGAAAGGATTGAGCGTTGCCTATATTAATAGGTGTCATTGCCATTTAACAATGAAACAATTCACCGTGGGACCTGAGTAAACTGATTTGGGACTTAGGCCTGATAAATGTGATAAATGAGACAATTGGTCTGCAGGAATTAACTATCTTCTTAATTTGGCATGACTGGTGGAACTCCGCAATTACAATGGGCACTGTGGTAGCGCTTTATTTAAAACTTTAGATCAATAACTCATTTTTCACTGTGGTACCAATCCTACCTATTTGCGCGCGGTGAAGAAGTAGAGACAGTTTCAAAAACTACATTTCATTAACATTCTTACGGTATCAGTCCGTTTGAGTTACAACGGTTTCGTCAAATATTCGTACCAACATGTATTTAGCGATATTTTTCCGATATTACTAGGTTGCATCGCTTTTAACAGTGAAACGATTGACCGTGGGACCTAATTGAACTGGTTTTGGAAAATGTGATAAATTATTGTTTCAAAATTTCAAGTGCCAGAGAAAGCCTGGTAAATAAGTCATTTTTAAAAAACGTACATGAAGTCGTTATGAGGGACATTCAGTGCTTGAAGTTGTGCAGTAAATTTAAATAAAAGCTTATATATAGCTTATCTATAAAATCCTTTACAATTCGGATTTTAACATCGTTCTCAAATTACTTTCGGTTGTCGTAACTTTTGGCAACAAATTATAAAATCCGTATCTTTAGAATTAGGACCTAGGAATGAATAGGTTTTCCAATAATTTTCCCTGAACTTGAGTTAATATGCATCATTCTGACTCAACATGGAGCCGTTCATTCTATCTTTAAAAAATTAAAAAATGATTTATAAAAGTAAGTGTCATATTTTTGTTATTTCGTCATAAGTATCCATAAAATATAATTCTAATTATACGTTGTTGGAAGATCAACTAAATATTAATTATTCTTTTTTTAAAGCTCAATTTAATCTGCCTTAAAATCAGCTGTGCCAAAAAAAAATATTAAAAAAATAGTGGCATAAATATAATACACTGAGTTGCTTCATTGTCAAACAATCAAAAAAATTTATTTACACTTTACATGAAGCCGCGAAGTAAGATAATATGATTGACAGTTATGTACATAGATGGGTTATAATGCGCATGCGCAGTAGAAACTTTGTTAACGTCATTTCCTAATGTATGCCAAACGTTCCTTTTGTTGGATTGTAAGTCATAAAACTCAATCTATACGAATGATGTCGTCACGTGAGAGTTAAAGACCCTGCCTCAAATGATGACTGTTCAGAATTTTTTTGTTAAATATCTGTGTTCCAAGATCCATTGGTTGTCATATATGATGTCGGCATGTGCCTGATAATATTAAAATTAAGTATTTGAAATTAATTATTAGATTGTTAAATAATATTCTAACTTGTAAGCCATAATTCATCAATTTATAAAAAATGTGAAAAAAGTTCAAAGAATTTAATTGCTTTTTAGTTAGGTGTTTAAGTTTGGAAAGACACCTTTTTACTGTTTTGGATAAAAATATACAATTTCACAGGCCGTCAAACCCAGAAACACCTGAAAAGTTGAAAATAAAATAGAAAAGATTGGAGGACCTTAATGGTCGCAATATCAAGAAAAAAATAAATAACTCCTTAAAACGTAAATAGGGGTTTGTAGCAAGTGCGTAAATATAGCTATATATAAAAAATTTGATAGATAAGCCCGCTGAAACTTTTCCAAAAAAACTTTGTTTTCTGCCGTGGGTTTCATATACTTTAAGGGCAGAAATTTTCTGCCCGGTAAGAAATTTAACCTGAAATTCGCGAAAGTTATTTTCGCGAAAAATCAACTTTTTCTAAAAATCGCGAAAGTTTTTTCCAAGGTTTTAAAAGCCGAAAACTCTTAAATAACGAGGGCTCCGAGGACAAGGGTAGAAATAATAGAATCACAACGAAAAAAATGATCAGCCCGAAAAATGGCTCTAAAACTCTAACTCTAAAAATGACTCCAAAGCCCGACTCAATGTGGGGAAATCAGCTAAAAACCGAAAAACGAAAGGGTTTGAATATCTTCGTATCAGAAATTTCAAATTTCAAGACAAAAAACGAAGAGAAGAGTGAGACAATAATTTGGTGAATTTTTTCTATATATTATTTGATTGTTTTCTTATATCAAGAATTACTCATTTGTCATTTGCGAAAGTTTTTGTTCCCAAAAATGAAGATTTTGGAAAATTCGCGAAATTTTTTTTTTAAATTTCTTCCAGAAGTAGAATTCGCGAAAATTAACTTCGCGAAATTTCTCGATTTTTTATCCTCGCGAAAACTTTTTCCCGCGAAAATTTCTGCCCTTAAAGTACGGCTAAGCTTTATGGACACCTAAATATATTGCAGCACATTTTTTAAAATTCAGAGTATATAAAATTTTAGCTTTTGTTTTATTTAAACCGACCGTCTAGCATAGGTTATTGGCGGTCAGAAGCTTACTAATCATAGATTTAAGCCAAACCATCATTGTGCGATTATTCATGATATTTAATTTCATGGTTAGTGACAAAAAATATTACTTTAAGTCTATTGTTGTTGTTTTTTCTAGTTTTTTCTACGCGAGACACAAATATTTCGCGCTCACGTCGATTGCGGGGAAATTAGATTGGATTAATGTTAAACTTTCAGTTTCAGCCAAAATATTCCTTTCGCAGGGCCTCTTGAGGCCAAGACAGGGAAGTCTCAGTCCGAGAAAAAGCGGTCTTGGTCCAAGACAGGGCGTTATCAGTCCAAGACAGGATGGTGTAATACACAGTGTATTATTTCACATTTTATTGTTTACTTATACAATTCTGTCAATTCATGTTACTTTCTCCGACACACTCTGATAGCTGCAAAGGTTTGTTCAAAAACGCATGACACGCTAATTTTCGAACGTTCGAATAATTTATGATTTGCTTCCATTTCCAAATAAAATCTATTTAAAGCAGTAACATTTAATATATATAAAAACGTTTTTTAAGTCCCGAACGCGTTTGCGACGTTTTATAAATATCGAATTATGTAACGCATTTAAGAGTTTTAATCTTCTTTCCTGGCATTAAAGTTTGATTCAGCGTGTATAGTCAAAGTAAGTTAGAAAAACGAAAGCTGTAATTAAATGTGGTAAAAATAATGCTGAAGTGATTACTTACAATGGGTCAAACACTGTGCCACTGCATTCGCCTTGCCTTAATCGCTTACCCTTAGCAGGTGTTAAGCTATGCCTTTTTCGCTTCTCGGCCATTTTCATTGACTGGTACTTGCTGTTCCAACACTAACAACCATCTAGTGATATGTCAAAACTATATCCAAGAAGCGGTATATATAGGAGTGGTCACAGTCGACTGCATTTGAGTTTATATATAGAAAATAATAATATTTACTGTTTTTCTGCAAGCGGCGTTTTTGATGAACAAAGTGTGTCAGGAAAATGTTGTTTTTACCTGAACGCTAGTTCCGTGTCTATGTCAATTATCGACCCAGTGTAAAATGGAGAGCGATAAATCAAAATCCATGGGTGTCAAATGACAATACGTTAATTTCTTAGTGTTTGATTTTCTTCCAATTAAAATTTCGTGCACTGCAAATAATATGTGGTAAATAATATTTTGGTTCACGCAATGCATGATGGTATATAATTTCATATTGCAAGCGGGCGGTAAGTAATATTTTGTCCCAGCAACGCGAAATAAGCGTTACTGGGTAGATAGTGCCCGTTATATTAGTATAAAATGTTCTTGAGTGACGTATTGCAAGTTCTGATCTGTAAAGGACCTGAGGCACCACAAATAAAGTTACATTGATGGTTGCAAGATACACGCTCTTTGATAAGATTATACATTATAAGAATATTCAGGATGACATCAGACAAAAAGTTAAGATGGAATTTAAGCAAAAAGCAACGTATAAACTTTTATTCTGCCATTGATGCAAAATGTCTTTTCTCACGTTTCCTTTGAAGTATTCCCACCCACCCCCGCCCACCCCAGAAAATCTAGTTGTCTGTCGGTTGAGTTAAACTACTTAAACAAAAGTACTTTAGGGGTGATTTTTCACCAGTTTGCAATCTCAGATATGTCAAATTTAGCTACGCTAAGAATATGCTCAATATTAGGATGAATTTTGCTAAAAAGTTAAGAATATTTTTTTTGAAACACTTATAGAGTAGTTATCCCTATTCGGTCAGAAGGGGCGGATTCTACCACAATGGGGGTGGATTCTTCCACAAAGGGGGCGGATTCTTCCACAAAGGGGGCGGATTTCTTCACAGAGGGGGCGGATTTTTCCACAGAGGAGGCGGATTCTTCCACAGAGGAGGCGGATTCTTCCACTACTCGAGCTGGATTTCTTTTCGATAACACTCTCTTGCTGCGGTGCTTATCTATTAGGCCCCAGACTACAAAATTTTGAATTTTTGTAACTTCCAGAGCCTCCAGAGATATTGACTACTACTCGAAACTTCCCCCTAAAGTTCTGTGAAATTCTTGCTTAAATACCATCACTTTATACCATACCATAACATTTAAACGGTAACACACCTCATTCCCCGACTTCTAGTAATTTTTGTCGTAATATGTAAAAACGGAAATAAGTTCCATATCTACTTAGCTATCAGACACATGAAACAAAAAGTTTTTATTTAACCATAAGCAGATGATTATTGTCACTATTTTGTTCGTTTATGAAAAACTGCAAAATGTCGTGGAATTAGCGCCATGATATAAGCCCCTCATTCTCTAAGACGATTTTTTTAATTATCATTTTTGCTAAATTGTATTAATTGACATTGATTGACGTTTTGTGTTTATGACGAAATGTATGCATTGTTGAACTTTTAAATTTCAAAATGACAATAATACTGAACACCACACGTCAGTTATTTGTTTTAAAGAGACAATAGTTGATGTTTATTGAACTATGGTTTCATTTTCATGTGTTACTTTATTTGCTACTGTGACAGTGAAGAAATATTCTTGTTACCAATAAAAATTTGATTCGGAAATACTCCTTCAATAAATAAGACGCAATACGCTATCCCCCCTCCCTCCCCTATTGTCCTATAAACCCATGGATTATTAGTTCTCTATTTCCCCGCTGCTGACACCAGAAAAAATATTAAATTTTTTGTGCCGTTATTTATAATCGGTCTCTCCTGAAGGCCAAGGTTTAAACGCGCAAAGGGAAGTTTTGTGGCAGAAGTTTGGAGAAATGCATTTTTGTTAATCCTTTTATACACATTATTTATCAAGTATAGTGTTCTAATTTTCTGTCTGTAGTTGCTTAAACCTATTCGGTCCGTGGGGGGGGGGGGGGGCGGATTCCCCCCCCCCCTGACAGTTTTTTTTTATAACTCCTTAATGCTATGGTGCATGGCTACGATACTTACTGAGTTTCAATAATTATCTATTAGACACCTTTGCATGCCAAATTGTTAGTTCCCATACCTTTCAGAGGTTTTGATACTGGCTATTACTCGAAACTACCTCTAAAAATCTCTATGAAACTCTTATAATGGGGAAAATATAATAACTCTTGTTAGGATTATCGTTAGAACTTGAAACTTACAACAAAACTTTTTGGACACGTGATTAATCCGATTTCACGATTTTTTCGGATTTCACCCAAAAATCGGATTTTTCGGCAATATTTGGCGATTTTTCATGCGATCTATGTAAAAAACGGAAGATATGTTGAATAACATCTATTTAGCTTTCAGAAACTTCAAACAGAATGTAAAAATTCGCTCTAGAACTAAAGTAATTGAATTTTAAGCAGATAGTGGCATTTTAAACAATTTTCAAACTTTTGATGACGTCACACAAAATGTGTTGACGCAAGCAAAAATTTATCGCTGCCATTTTGTTCCTTTTGTGACAAGCTATAACTGTGCTAAGTTTGATTTAATTTGGACAAGCGTACAAGAAGTTATTGAGGGGGGAGCGGATTCCGCCCCGCCCTGTCATAATATGTTCAAAAAACCCTGGACCGAATAGGGTTAACTAGAAAATCGCTGAATAAAATACTCTAGCACAAGGTCTTAGGGAAGGAATTGTCCGGTGGGGAAATATCCAGGGGATTGTCTTAGCTAAGCATTTCCGCGTGGCAAATATTTTCAACAGTTAACGCGAGTGGTAGTTGTGCGAAGGAGTAAGGAACTTATGCAGGGAGAGGTTGAATCAGCTGTAGGAATTGTTTTGATGGTAATAGGGAGAATTTCCTGTCATCTGATGTTTTTATCCGACTTTTTAGACTATTGAAATGTTTTTTATTGTTGCAATTGGAAAAGTAAGAATAAATGAACAGAAGAGAAAGAATTAAGATATAGCATACTTTACTGTCATGTTCAAGAAAAACTTAAATCACCAAGCCGTGACAAAAAGGTAAACAAAGAATCTAGAAAGGAGGAAAATTAGGCCCATATTAAAACACCTTTTTACATGGTCAATTCTTAAAAATTTAGAACATGCTTTGTTTACATAATCGTAATTTGATTACCATTTTGGCTCGCCATTATGCGGATACTGATGTTATACAGAATTTACGTGAAATGCACGCTATGAAAAACGTGGAAAAGCAAACATCAGATTTTGACGAACTGTTGATAGAAAATGTGTGATTTAAAAAAGAGAAGATCAAAGCCACCCGCTGTAAGGTAAATTAATCTTGCTTAACAGTGTAACTTTCTTACAACAGACTAAGGTTAGACCTACTTAAATGGTATTTCTTTAATCAACATATGAAATCACGCGATTACACTTTTCACATAAATTTGGCGAAAAGTTATTGGGCGCCATTTAATGGCGTGACGTCACTGAGGAGTCATTTTTTGTTTTGCTAAAGTTACGTTTTGAAACAACTTTGTATTTCTAGCTAATCCAATTTACGATTTTTCTTAACATATTAATTTGTTTCATTTTAATCTCTTACAATAATACGGAGAGTGTGTCCGTTTGTCTGTGACAGGAAAAGTGGATATCGTCATTTCCCTTTGATGTCGCCGAAATTTTCTTTGAAGTCGCCGAAAAAATTATGTTCATTTTGCTAGCGGGTTTACTTTGTTTACATCACGTGATGAAAACGACTCAATTTGATTTGCTGAAATAAATTTAACGGCTAACTTTCGAAAAATGGTGTCCTCTCGCCACCAAAAAAAACAAACAAAAGAATGATCCCTTTATCTTGAAAAAAGTGAAAAGAGTGTTTTAAAAAGCATATTTAAAAAGAAAAAAGTTCAAGTGAAGAAGTAGAAATGTTAAGTTGGAAGTGAGAAGTGGAGCTAGAATTAAAGAAAGTTAGAAGTAGAAAATAAAGGCTAGAGTTTGAAGTCGACTTGAAATCACAAATAGTAAGAACTTTGATATTTTTAGACGTTTGGTTTTTATTTCGCTTGGCAAGCAGGCTCCCTTTTTTCAGCAAAAGCCACCTAAATGCCTCAAATTCTTAAAGTAGCCATATTTGTTGACATTTTGTTGCATAATTAATGTATGCCCTGGCGCGTAACTAATGTATTTGTCCTAAAATTCAAAATGCTACATAAAGCTGTTAGCTGACTAACAAACGGAAAACTTTGGTTTGTTGAACTCACTGTAATGTTATTATTTTTACTTTACTATTGTTTCTCTTTATATGTATTTTACTAAGCATAAATAGCTAGCTTTAGTTTTTTTTAGCTAAATGTTCTAAGTTTAAGTATATTTAACTGGTGGTGTCTTAGCTACTGTTAGCTAGCTAATGTTAGCCTCCAGATCCCACTCTTCCCATCCCCCATATGGCTAGCTCTAACCTATGACTCATGTTGTTATTCCTCTTTTTTAATTATCTATAGCTAGCTACCTTAGCTTTCCTCTTTTATGAGCACGAATTATGATATAACAAGCTAGCTAGCTACCTACAAAATCTTTCAAAGACTTGAACTTTTGCAGGATATAGTAGGATGTATTTTTTTAAGAGTTTAATTATTTTCACATTTCTTGTAAACTTAACAAGGGAACCCAAGCAATATAACAAGTGGAATAATTTTTTTCAGAATTTAAAAGCGTGTGTGTTAAGTTATTTTTTATTGTTTTGTTTCTGACATCCTGTTAAACTTTTGTCAGCCTACATGTAAAATGCCAGGTTATTTGTACAAGGGGTTGTAGACATTTCATTGGCAATTTACGTGGGTTTATGACTTTATTTTAATTTATGAGAGGATGGTATGGTTGTTCGTGTTTTTGTTTATGTTGCAAACTGCTGTTTTTTAAAATTTTGAGTAAACTTTTGTGGGAAAAAGACCACATGCAATGTATATACTGAAAGAACAAATTCACGTTTTTGTTAAGGAATTTCAAAATTGTAGTAATAACTGTGTTTGGTGATACTGAAAAAATTACTAATTGTTCTGACTAAAACTTTTTTGTTTTTTAAATTGTATGAAATGCCTGATTTTTCTATAATTTGATGTGTTTCATAACCTTTGTGTGGAAGATTTATGGGCAATGGCAATATAGGACATGCTAAATGAACTAATTTTCGTTGATTTGGATATGCTCCTCAAAAACCAATCTGTTTTACATCAATATCTTTGTTCCTTCAAAATTTACTCCTTATTCTTTTTTTGACATTTACGTTTAAAATGGTTGGTAAAGGTCACTACAGATCATCATACTAAGAAACAATTTTGTGGTCTTAACCGGTTATATAATTTTTACATTTTGTGTATATTTTTGGGGAACAGGATAGTATGTAACCGAATAAATGATTTTCCAGATATAAATTTGATGTTTTTGACACTTTTGATTAAAATGTTAAAGGTTTTCAACGTAATCAAACGTAATCACTTTATCAGATGTAAATATTTGAGATGTGTCATTTCTGACTTTATTGTTATTGTTGGTTTTGTACGTGATTCTATACATTATTTTGATCAGCGTTTCAAGCTATACACATTGGAAGCAACGTGTAAACAAATTTCAGGAAAAAATTATTGTGTATTGATGGGTCCTGCCAGACGTCATCAAAATACAAGTTACGATTCTCTTTTCCAATGTACTCCTGCCTAAGTGGATTTTACAGTGCAAATTTCTAAAGAGATTTTTTATTTTGCACTTTAGAGGACTTTACTGACATCAGAAAAATTTTTAAATTTTAAAACACTTGTATATATCTCCTTATGCGTTTGCGAACACTTATTTTTATCAGCGTTTCAATCTGCACGCATTACAGGCAACAGATAAACTACATTTCGCCAATTTTTTTTGTATGCACTGCTGACGTTAGCAAAATCTACAAAACAACCTAATCTTCTGCCTGAGTGGATTCTTCCACGGGCCTTATCGACTAGTACTTTATATTCACAATGTGCATCTAGCAAGTAACATAGTAACTAAAATGTTATGTTTCGAAATGTTAAGGGCGAATAGTCATTGTCATCTTGATCAGGGTCGATTAAGTCACAACTGCTGAAGTGTGCTTTAAATTATTTGCAAACTGAAAAACATGGTACCACTATTGACGTCAGGAAGTCGTTAGAAGTTTCGCTTTAAAATACTTGTTAGTAAATATTCCATTTGTTTACAGGCAGTGACATTTGACAGTTCGATAAAATATTTATTTAACACTCTTCCTTTTGAGAATGTGTTTTGTACTTCTTCCCAAGTAGTATTTTAGTCTGACTAAATTTTGATCTGGGATAAATAAAGTACGACAACATTTTTTTCTACGACATTTCTACGACTTGTAGAAAGGTCGTGGTTGTTATTGGTTATTCAATATACCAAATTTGTTGACAACATTATTTAGAGAGATCTCTCTCTCTCTTTCTATTCTCCTACCAATTAATATAGAAAACTCGTATCACTGACTTTAATTTTAAACGATAATTTCTGCTTTACAATCGCTTTCTATTGGGTTTGAAGCATTTTGCCGCATAGCAAGCTTGCATAAAATCTTGAATTCGACATATAAATCCTAGTCAAACCCCTTTTTGCCGGCACGGCGTTGTTGAAGCGCGCCGTGAAATTAAATATTCAACATTTTATCGCTGTGATATATCCTTCTAGGATGTTTTGTATCATTACAAGGCAAGGAACATACCAAAATATTAAAAACTAATTTCAAACCAAATTAGTCCCCACAGCCATTTTGGTTTTGGTGTTATAAAATGACTCGATATGCAGATTTTGATTAAAAAAATGATCAGAAAATATTAGAGACAATTATCATGTCTCTACAAATAAATGAGATATGTCCAGATCAGATATAAAATAATACGTGCTTTATTATGCAGTTCAGAAAATTTATGAAGGCGCTTTTAGTGTAAGAATATTTAATCTAACGTTATTTGCCATAGCTTTCTCTTTATTTTGTGAGACAAAAAGACCATAATTGTTTTCAAGGATGAACGTGAATATAAGTCTTTACTTTAGCATCAACAAAGAGATCAATTATTAAAAGACTTGGCTTTCAAGCATATCCACACACTTTAGTTTTATCATCAGGTTTGTTTGCGTGTATAAGAGTCCTCAAGATATTTAAAATACATAGGATTTTTTTTATATTAACCATGTGATTAAGAATCAGCCAATCAGCATCGCCACTGGCTAAAAAAAGGTCTTTGCAAACTTTTCTTTACCTTTCAATTTTGTTTAAAAATTTCATTGACATTAGAGACAAGACCCCGTACTCTCACTATAATATATATAAATGAAACAGCTTTAGAAGTTCCGGTGGATCTTGTGGAGGTTTACCCTGCAGCAAGTCTTTAAGGCATAAATTTTGAGCTGCGGAATGTCGAAAAAAAGGTCTGTATGAAATAACATCTAATCGAATCTATATTTAGATCATGATTCAATTACGCCAATTTACGTTCGTGCGTAGCCTTTTCTCGCCTGTCAAAATTTAAGTCCACCAAATGTTATTTACGCAATCACGTTTATTCCAAGTTTAATAACGCCGCTTGATATATTTACTTTGGCATTAATTGGATACTAGCTCTATACCCGTGGAAGAATCCACTGTTTTCTCATTTAATCCAGGTAATAGATATTCATGCATCAAAAAACAAACAATTCAGCAGTGTGAATCTTACAATCTGCATTATCATATAAATGGGTAACAAAATCGTCCAACAACTGCAGTATATTTGTGACATTTAAACAATAAAGCTACTAAAATTACTTCCTCTTACAATGCGAAAATTACTTAGGAAAACGTTGACCAAAGCATCTCAAAATACATCCCATCCATAAAATTCAAATCACTCAAAATGTATGTGATAACATATTTCATCATGTGTGAAACAAAAAAAGCTGATCACTAATTTCTTATGAACCACAGTTAGCAACATGTCAAACACAAATCTCTATCAAAATCGGTTATAGTATTGCACAGTTAGGGTGTATTTAACACCTGTTAGAACCACCGAGACCCCAGGAGCCTACGAAGGGAAAATCGTCTTTGATCACGTACAGATCAAGGTGATAAGCACACGTGAACCTCTTCTGGGATGCGGCCCTCTCCCGGATTGGCTGCGAAGCAAGAGGTGCATCTATACCATGGATGGTGAAGAGGCCAGAAAGGATAACTTATGCTTCTGGAGATGCCTAGCTGTAAGAGAGAGGGCAGACGTAAAACGAGGAACAGAACATCTAACAAAAAAAGCTCTCACATTAGCCCGGAATTACTATGGGGACCTTAAGCTAAAGCGTAAAGAAGACCCAAGAAAAACTCTGAAACAGCACCATGGTGTCTCGTCTATGGACAAAAGCAGTACAAACAGGGTTTAGATACTATCAATCTTGGTATGCTGGATGGCCACTGTTTCTACATCAAGGATTTACACCAACTGACCCAGCACTGGGAATGCGAGGTATGCGACCAAGTTTTTAATGAGGCGTGGAATCTCACGCGGCATAAGAAGAATGAATGCGAGGGTGTCAAGACGACAATCATTTGCAAAGGCGGCAAGGTGAAACGTATGCCGAGCAAGGCGGAGAAAGTCTTCTACGATGAGGGTTTTAGCTATGATGCCTCAAGATGGGTAGAATGCATGTCGAGGCAAACTGGAAGACATATACATCATGCACTCTGTGGACATGGAGGAGAACGGGTTATCCGCGAGGGTAAAAAGGAGTGGGAAGTTGATGGTTATGAGCCCATCACAAAGACCATTTATGAGTACCACGGCTGTAAGTGGCACGGTTGTCCCTGTCGGCCCGAGAGAACCGACGCGGACAAGAATCGTTACAGTGCAACCCTTTCTAAGGAAACTATAATACAGGAACAGGGCTACAACCTCGTCACAGTCTGGGATTGTGAAAAACCACCCAAAATCAAGAGGTATTTTAAGAAGGAGTTTAGGCCCTAGCCCCACTATATCGTGTTTGATTTTGAAGCCCTCCTGCACCCGTTAAATTACCAGCAAACCTCTGATTTTACATACTATTCAAAACATATCCCTATAAGTGTTGGTATTGCTGATAGCTTGGATAACCACCCGACGTTCATTGAGCACGAGAATCCTAAGGTTTTGGTTAAACAGTTTGTTGAGCAGCTGGAAAAAAGGCATACCCTCATTGTGGAAGAAGTTGAGAGAATGTACCCAAAACCCGACGATTTCGACATTCTCTCGAAGAAGAACCAGGATGCTTGGAATGAGTGGGTAAATCAAGTAGCTGTAATCGGGTTTAACAGCGGCAAGTACGACATCAACCTGATCAAGCGGTATTTTGTCGAAGAAATTGCGCAAGGCAAGATTAGGGTAGCGAAGAAGGACAATAACTATATATTCCTCACGACCCCTAGGTTTAAATTTCTCGACATTACGAATTTCCTTGCTCCTGGCATGGGCTACGAAAATTGGTGTAAATCCTTTGAATGTAGGCTCCAAAAGCTTGTGTTTCCATACGAATGGTTAACAAGCCACGGCAAGTTGGACCATGTCGGGCCTGTCGCGCAGACTTTTATAATCGACTAAGTGGGAAAATACGCTATCTCGTGAAGATTACGAAACATTCCGCGCTGAGTTTTATAAGCGAGGTTGCGTCACCATGATGGACTGGTTACGCGCTTACTACCTAGCCGATGTGGAACCGTTTATCGAAGCTGTGGCCAAGACGAGGTTGCAGTATTACGACGACGGGATAGATATTTTGAAAGACGCTGAAGTATCCCGGGTGTGTCGATGCGCTACGTTTTGAACAAGTCTCTACGGATGAACCACAAGTTGGAGCTATACGCCCCAGGAGACCCCTGCAGGCACAATTGCGAGGACTCTTGTTACACGAAGTAAGAAATGTAAAGAGGTGCAGAAAACCTGTAAAAAAGGTACCAGGAATGAGGCCTATGAGCTCTTGAGAACGGGCATGATTGGTGGTCCTGCGATTGTCTTCTGTAGATACCACGAGAGGGACGTGACGGGTATCAGATCTCCCGTATACAAGGAACCCCACACTTGTAAGACTATTCTAGGGTATGATGCAAACATGTTGCACCCAAGTACCCTGATGCAAGGCTTTTCTTGTGGCAAGGAAGAGCTGATCAAGGTGACTGCACCAACATCAGCGCATAACTTAGAGCTATTAAGGCGGGGTGTGCTAGATAGATCACTCTTTGGGTTTGCGCAGGTGGATATTGAAGTACACGAAGATCTCCGTGAAAAATTCCGCGAAATGGCTCCACTATTTGTTGTGAAGGAAATACCTGACGATCAAATCCCAGAGCACATGCACGATTATTTGAAAACTACGAGTCGCAAGCGTGTTCCAGGTACGTGTAAGCTTCTAGGGTTGCTGAAAGCTGAAAAAATCCTACTGTATACCCCCCTACTTAAATGGTACCTTGACCATGGGCTAAAGGTGACTACTTTTCACCGGTTCCTCAAATACACTCGAGGTAAACCCTTTGCTTGGTTTTCAAAAAAGATCGCTGATGCACGACGACAGGACGATAAAGACCCCGACAAGCGCATTGCGGGGGACATGGCCAAATTAAAAGGTAACAGCTTTTACGGCAAGATGATCGAGGATTTGACAACGCACGCAAACACCACGTTCACACGCAATGAAAAGGAGGTTGAAGCAGCCCTGCGAAGCCCATACCTCGAAGATCTCGAAGAGATCGGAGAAGCATACGAGCTTAGAAGGGGCAAACACAAGTGCAGTATCGATAGAGCCTACCAGTGTGGTATTGCAGTATATCAACTAGCTAAACTTCGCATGTTGGAGTTTTATTACAATTTTCTCGACAAGTACGTGGATCATCGAGACTTTGAGTACATCTACATGGACACCGACAGTGCCTATTTTGCCATCTCTGGGGAAGAGTTGCGAGATGTCGTTCGCCCCGAACTGCTTGACGCTTACGACAAGGACGTAAAAAACTGGCTAGTCACTGATAAATACTCAAGTCATGAGGGAGGGATATTCAAGCCAGAATTCATAGGGTTTCGGATGGTTGCCACGACAGCCAAGTGCTATTTCGGAGAAGGAAAAGAGGGTACGAAATTTTCGTGTAAGGGTATGTCAAAGAGACAAAATGCCGTGACTTGGTCAATGTACATGAGTGTGCTAAAAGGTGGTCTAGACATGGCCAAAAATGTAGGTTTTCGGGTGCACAACCAGGGTATGATTACCTATGAACAAAACAAGCTCGGTCTCTCTGCGTTTCACGACAAAAGAGTTGTACATGCTTATGGGGTACATACATCCCCACTTACTGTTTAACCAATAAATGGAAGTCTTCTTGGCCATCGCCGTAATTTTACCCTATGTCCTGATCGCGTTTTATTTTTTTCAATATCGTCGTATAATAAATAGAATGTCAGGGCTTGCACAAATGTTTGACTCCACAGAATCCTTTGAACATGTCGAAAAACCCATGGATAAACTCCAGGTCTTGAGGGAAGCCCTGCGTACAGGCAAGGGACATCTCCTGCCAAAGAAATCTACAGAGGGGTTTATCGACAAGGCTCCAGACGAGGCCATCGAAAATGTACATGCCGAGTACGTTCAACGAGAGCTCCAAGAGAAGGGAGAAAAAAAAGCTAAGGCGTTAACTACTTATGTAGTTAACCTGTATGCAAACATGATTGCGAATTTTGTGGATATTGACAGTGTTGAGGACCTGCGAAAAGATATCGAAGAGGATCAAATCATTCGGGACTCCATGGCAGACCTCGGGGTCCTCGTATACTGCACAGTTGGGAGGTGCCTGGCCCCTATTTTGGTGATGGGACACACGGCGCGGCACATCAGCAAAAAACAGGAGGAGCAGGAAGATACCAGCGAATGAGACATCCAGAAGAATCTTCGGTCATTTAAATAAATGACTGAAGAACCTAGACAAATCATAGTCAAGAAGAACGAAGGTTGTGTTGCTGCTGGCAAGAGACTTGCGGAATGGAATCGCAAGAACAAGGAAAACTTACAGAAGAATGTAGGCAAAAGTTCTTCATCAGATGATCAGGAACCTGCATCAAGTCCGCACAAGTCGAGGGACAACGTCTACATCTACGGTGTGGGTACACTTGCCGTGATCGCAATAGGAGTAGGCGTCTGGTATAAATTTGGAGGTAAGAGAGAACCTCACAAACCCACCCCTGAGCCTCAACAGGGCAAAGCCCAACCCAAAATTGATATTTTTAAAATGCATTAAATAAATGACGAGTAAAGTAACAAGCAACATAACCCCTAAGGAGAAGGAAATTTTAGATATGGTGGATGAGACTGTCGTAGATCTCAGTTTTACCTTTGCCTATGCTCTTGCAGGTAAAAAAGTCCTAGGAATCACGAGTCCCTCTGCCAAAATGGATACAAGTGACGCATTAAAAATGACGGTCTTTTTTACGGCAGGCAGAGCTAGTCGCGAAATGGCTGTAAGTAAGGGGTGGATCCCAGCAAGTATCGTTCCGAAACAATAAAATGATTGACCTTGTCGGAATGGATAGAAGAAATAGAGGGTCTCAACAAGATGAAAATTACCTGCGTCTCTATACCTTATTTTCCCACGACCTTGTACAGCGGTACATTAAGATATTAAAACCACCCCTCAAGATGCCCCTCTTCAACCGTGGACCCTCTCCTGTCTCTCAGGAGAAGGCGCGCCTCGTTGAAAGATATCGCAAGGTACTCCGGTACATAAAGGGTAAGCTATCGTTTGACCCCCTTCCCCTCATGCACAAGACCATAGACTGCCCTACCTGTGGTGGGCATCTTGTCAAACATCACGGCGCGTGGATTTGTATTGATTGCTGTTCTACTATCCCAAAAATATATAAAAAAACAGGGCGTTTAATAAAATAATGCTAGACGTCGTAAAAGAACCACACACGGCAATCTTCACTGGTCCGACAAGTTGCGGAAAAACGCAACGTGTCCTGGATCTACTTGAAAATGAGTACAGAGGTCATTTCAACAACATAGTCGTCTTATGTCCAACTATAGAGTATAATACCACCTACCTCGAAAGAGCCTCACTCTGGGTGGACGACGATGTGTTTTTGATAGATCCAAGGGTTGAACTCCTTGAATGGATAAAAAAATTGTCGGGTTTGTTGAAGGGTGAAGAGACGTTGTTTCATGTTGACGACTGTATAGCTGACGAGACCCTCGCCAAGCGGAGACAACCCCTGCTTGAGCTTGCTATTTCAGGTAGGCACAGGAAGCATAACCTTTGGATACTGACGCAGTCATACACGGGAATCCCAAAAAAATTGAGAAGACAGAAAAAACAGCTCTTCGTCTGGTACCCCCATGAACGCTCCGATATGAAGCTAATTGACGAAGAGACAAATTTAATATCAGATTGGGAGAGTATAAACAGTGAGTTTAAAAAGACCGAACATGCATGCCTTTACGTGAGGCTGAAACATCCTAGGACTTGGAAAATTCTCGAGTGACTAAGACACGCTTTCGCTGGTCTCCAAGGGGTAGACAGATCTGTCCACCTACATTCAGACACTAATTTTACTACTCCTGTGGGTAGTAAAGTTACCACTTAGAAGTGAAAACCTCTGGCTGAACATTGGTTATTAGAAATGTCGCAACTTTCTCTGTTCAATGCAATACCAGCCGGAGCCACCGAGACTCTGTTTGACGGGCAAAATCAGCCTCTTTTTAAACGTGCTGATCTTGGTAGGTTTTTAGGGATTGTTGATATAAAGTGCAATTTTCAATATTTGGCTGAAGAAACTACAACAAGGCAAGAAATAGTAGGAAAAAGGGGTACGGGTGCCACCCTCCCCTTTGAAAAATCGAAAAATCCGCATGATGTATTCATCACCTTGAATTGCTGCCAAATCTGGAAAGCCCAAGGCCGTAGGGCTAATCAAATGACTAGCTCGAAAAGGCGTCCAAAAATTGCAGGAAACCCTCGAGGATAGGGATATGGCAATGGCCATCCTTGGGGACGACCTAGACGACCGGGATAGGCAGCTCGCGGTGTTGGGGGACGAGCGTGAGGACAGGGATGAACAAATTGCAATGCTCCAGGACGATCTCGAAGTAGAGATCCAGCAAAATGCGAGGCTTCAAGAACGTGCCGTGCCACATGCTCAAGATCCTGGAAAAGACAACATCATCATGATCTATCGCAAGCATACCACGCAGGGCGACGACGAGTATCATCATCTTCCCTACTACTGTGCGCGTGTTCAAAGACGTGTTCTTCCCGCCAAAAGGAGATGGATGCTAGACAACTACCCAAAATCTGAAGAGATTGTCGTCATAGATAATCCAAATGGTATACACGCGTTTAATAGGTTTGAAGAAGACGAGCATGTGGAGCGTTACCGGTGTCACTTTAGGCTTATCGACCTTACCCGGGACGACTTGTATGACTTGGGTGTACCGGCACCGGAGGACTAGGGAGGTGCTAAATTAATTTTTAATATTCATAAAGGGTATTAAAATTACCACTTTGGAACCTTTGCGAGCCGCACCCTTCAAGGAAGGTCAAAATTTACCAGTCTTTGACATGCTCCGGCGGTATCTGAACATCTTCAGGAATAAGAAGCAATTTTTCCGCGACAAAACTACGATCAGTACCGTCCTCCAAATAGTACAGCACACGACTACCTATTACGATACGATCCAGCCTGTACGTTTTCTTACTCCAAAAAGCATCAGTTGCGCGTTTTTTTTGATCACCATGCTCCTCTCCCGGTTGTAGCAGATAGAGGTACAACCCATCCCCAGGTAATGGCTTCTCTTCGGAATATTGTTGCTTCTTTGCGAGTGGTACCTCCTCGAGCTTGATCGCCCTTGAGGGTTTCATCCCAATCATGGCAGTCTTGGTATTGTTGAGACTTTTCACAAGTGTTTGACCTAGATGGTACTAGTCTCCCCAGAAACCAACTCTTGCGCATCTTGAGGCTTAAAGAGTTTTTCCGCAAGTACCTTGTTGTAGCTCTCTACAAATGCCGTGAATGTATGGTAATATTTAGTGGTAGCCCTCCTAATCTCCACACCTTTATCCTCTAGCAGTCTCGTTACGTCTGATTTGAATTCGCTACCATTGTCGCACTGAAAGGTCTTTGGATATCGTAAAGGTCCCGCCTTGTAAATGTCTTTTATCATCTCCGCAACCACGCTAGCTTTTGTCGTGCGTAGAGGCCTCGCTACCTTATACCTCGAGGCAACGTCGATGCCCGTGAGGATGTATTTGTAGGTGCTACGGTATAGCTTATAAGAGGCATGTACAAGAGATCCCACTGATGCATATCCTGGGGTCTTGTAATACTGAAGTGAGGATAATCGATACGTTTCGGACCCCGGATATGCCGGAGCCAGAGCAGTTGCCTGGAAACTTTTGGATAGGCCAGTTTCTGAGGATAATAATTTAATGGCTTTGCGTCCAGTCCAGAGATGTCCGGGGGCGTAGTAGATACGGCTTAATTTTTCCGCTTCTTCTTTGGTAACACTTCGTGGAGCTTTTGACATGTTTTATTACATCTTAAAAACGTTTACAGATATTTGTATGCCGCTAACCCCAGAAGAGTCAAGGATCCAACAATGAAGGTGAGTTCACCGTCCTGTTGGCTCTTTGAGGGTACATAGTAATCCGACAATTTTGGTTTAGTCTCTTCCGTTGCGATGTAGTACTTGTACATATCGTCCTCGAGCTCTCTCAAGCTCTTCCCGGCTTGTATTTGCATTCCTTTTTGCTTGTTAAACCAATCCATCTTTCTCTGCCTATCCCTCACCCACTGAGCTTGACTGGCTTGTAATTTCTCCACAGCCTCATCGTGTCTTTTCCGCTCTGCCTCGCCATGCCCTTGAAGCTTACGAAACAGGAAGTTTGATCCGCTGAAAGCCAACGCATTAATCGCGGCACCTGCAACAAGAACACCGATAGTTGCCATTTTATTTTTTCTAATACTCCACACTGTGATATCTACCATCCATAATGTTCAGCTGGGCATCTTGGAGGAGGTAAACGTAGCAGCGGATGTCCCCTGTTCCATCGGCTTTTTTCGTAATGTGGAGCGTGATACCGTCTCACAGGCGTTGTAGAGGTCTTCCCGAACCATGAAGGGTAGGATCGGGAGAAGCCCGGAAGTCGATGAATAACGCGCATCGTTCTGTCAGGAATTGCCCAAGAGTCACATTCGAGTCATGGGTGCCAAAGAGGTTCACGATCTGCTCAAGGTGGTCCTTGGGTAGCATGGCATGTGAGTACAACTCGTTTGGTTCCCCCTCAACCGTAATCGAGACCTTTTCAATCTTGGGGTTGTAATAGATTTCGTTAGAACCGGCGTAAGCCGTCACTTTTGTAGGGTCTACGAAGAGTAATAGTACACCTTTCAAACTTTTAGATGGGGTGTCGATATATAAATTGTAGCTGGTATCTGCTTTTTTCATATTTATCACCTTACTACGAAGTATTCGTTCGTAGGGTAGTGCGAAAGGACTATACCGCGACATCATGGCACTTGAGAGACCTTCGTTATTGACCTTGTCAAATTCCAAGGCAATATTCGTGATTTTATAGGCGGCATCCGCTGCCTTGGCTGCGGTAGACCCAAGAGTCACATTCGAGTCATGGGTGCCAAAGAGGTTCACGATCTGCTCAAGGTGGTCCTTGGGTAGCATGGCATGTGAGTACAACTCGTTTGGTTCCCCCTCAACCGTAATCGAGACCTTTTCAATCTTGGGGTTGTAATAGATTTCGTTAGAACCGGCGTAAGCCGTCACTTTTGTAGGGTCTACGAAGAGTAATAGTACACCTTTCAAACTTTTAGATGGGGTGTCGATATATAAATTGTAGCTGGTATCTGCTTTTTTCATATTTATCACCTTACTACGAAGTATTCGTTCGTAGGGTAGTGCGAAAGGACTATACCGCGACATCATGGCACTTGAGAGACCTTCGTTATTGACCTTGTCAAATTCCAAGGCAATATTCGTGATTTTATAGGCGGCATCCGCTGCCTTGGCTGCGGTAGACCCTGAGGCCTTGATAATGTCGCCGTACGACGCGAAATGTATGACAAACTGAAGCCTATCGTATAACCCCGGTTGATAGAAGGGCAAGTCTCTCGTCAGTTCGAAAATTTTCCTGAGGAGAATACGCGGTAAAAATGGCCTTTTCTTCGTCTGTGCCGACATGGTCAGTGGCTTTCACCTGCAGAGCCCGGATTGTACCGTCGTTGGGATTGATACCCTGAAGGATTAGGTTATTTTCACGATCAAACTTGGGCAGCCAGAGGTCTCTATAGACCGCCAGTGTGTTGTAGTCGGAAATATGTTCAACTTCGTTGCCTTTCAAGGTGATACGTAGGTCTCTCACCAAAGCTTTACCGATGTTGCTGACGATTGTACGCTTCGTGTTTGTCCCCGTAAGTTCCAGGTCAAATAGTAGCCTGATACTACCAGGAAAAATGACATCGTTCTGTCCCATGTTGGGGATATCCACGTATAGGTCTTCATTCTGGTTGATAGTAGAGGGTACGTGGCTCACTTTGACACGCTGCTTCTTCCCTTTAAGACCCAGCATCCTTTTCAGCTCCTTTTAAGGATTGAGATCATTTCCAAAGTTACTCATTTATTGGTGGAGATTTTTAGAAATAAATAGATAACCCTGGATATGAACACGATGATTTCCCGTCAGAGGGGGACCTTCCAGATTCTGAGGATACCCCGGCAACGCGAAGGCCTCTGGCAACGCCAACCCGAGGAGAACAGCAGCAGGGTGCTCCGGGAGCCACCACGATAAGGCAGAGGGGAGAGATATTAAAATCAAAGGTCAAAGATTTATACGAACATCTTAGGGACAGGTTGGGGCTGCCTAATGGGATACCTTACCATGATTTTAGAATGGAGGGGAATCGTCTGATTTTCAACGGTGTAGATATTACAGAAGCTATTACAAAAGAAAAGGGTGGATTGCGAACTGCTGGAGAGATCATAAGGTTTTTGAAGGTAGAAACCGTGCGAGCCCAGGGTTTCCCCGACTGTACTACTACACTCAATAAAGGCAGTAAAGCGGCAGCCCAGAATCTCATGCAGAAGATTGATCACATCGAGGAGAAGATTGAGAATGCTGATGATCTTGAAATGCTGGAATTTGTCGGGAATGTCTTAGACGAGACGGAGAGTCTTATCGAAGATACTTCTTTTGGCGGTATCACCGAGCGTGAGAGAAGGGGGCTTAACCAGGAAGCACAAACAATAAGGGGTAACTTGAAATACTTAAAAAATAGCGAACTTGACAAGGCGGGGGCCAGGGTGAAAAGGCTTGAGACGAAGAAAGCTGAACCTGGAGTATCTGAGGAACAGCAAACTATCTGGAATGAAGACATTGAAAAGGTTAAGGAAGAGATTGAAAACTTGAAGGATCAAAAAAAGACCGCACAAGAAGCACACGGACTGTTATCCTCGGAGATCCACAGCCAGCTAAAGGCCATTAAGGAAACGCTGATGAAAATCGCCGGAGATGACACATCACTGGTTGAAAAACTCAAGATCCTCTTCAAAGAGCAGGGTCTGACTATCGCGAGTATCGTCTCGGCTGTTGGTCTACTCATTTCCACCATTCTGGCAGTGACAGGGGGAGGTGCTGCGACAGGTGCAGGAGGAAGTGCCGCAGGGAAGGAGGGTTTTGTGGAGAAACAGCTGGAAAGATTGGGAAAATTCCTGAAATACTTGGCAGGTAAGGCAGGTGCTGCCCTTCCCGGTATCATTGGTACGGTTGTCTCGTTTTTTCTTAGGGTAGCAGCAAAAATTGTCGAATACGCAGCCAAGCACCTGTATATGGCAATCGCCGCTGCTGTCGGGTTTGTTGTGGTATATGTTGGTAGGAAGAAATAGGTCTAATATGTCGATGAAACACATTAGACCTATTTTTAAAGCCAGATGTAGGCAATGATGAGCCCTACTCTAGTGGTAATCAACACTGCCTTGGTATCCTCATGTTGTTCACCCTGTAATGCTTCCTGTTCGGGGGGTGTTTTGATAGCTGCAGCATGTTTTATGACCCGCTCCGTATGCTTATTGGGTGGTTTGATAATATGCTTATTAGGTGGTTTGATAATATGCTTATTAGGTGGTTTGATGGGCTTCACAATAGGCTTCGGCTTCACACTATTCACATCAACCTGGACTCCAACATTGACATCAGCAGGAGCGTTCAAGATGTTGTTGTTAAAACCGACTATTTTACCTATACGCAGGTTCATATCAGAAGGCAACATGTACACGCTGGGGATGACGGCAAAATTAACCGGAGTTCTGGCATATTGCAGCACCTTCTGAAATTGTGTTATGACTTGCCCTACATTTTCTTCCCGCCGCACCATACTTTCGAAGTTTTGCAACAGAATTTGCCTGGCCGTATAGTTGACAGCACCAGAACCGAGTAGGGATGCCATAGCCCCCGCCTGCGATCCAAGCAACAAGAGCACGTAGGCGCTAATAATTTCACTTAGCTTGGTAAGGCCTTCCGACGTCAGACCCTGACTTGCTGGTACGATGAATTTTGCATAGTCACCATCAACTTGAGGCCACCACGAACCGTTGGTGAGTGAAGCACCTACATCCTTAAATTTTTACAGTCTGTTGGGCTCGGCACCATATTCGCGACACACTTGCGCGTATCCAGAGGTTGAGTAGGGATTTTTGTACCGAGAAAACCCATCTTTATAAGGCATGGGTACCCTCATTCTTGCCAGGATACGACGCATGGGATAGTATACATGGAATTTGAAGATGGAGTTGACATATGTCATATGTTTGGCGGAGATACCTAAAGCTGTTGTGGCGCAATGAGTTGCAAAATTAACCTGGATGTTCCAGTAGGCCAATGCTTGTCCCGCCCATCCCACTAGGACGGAGTCATTGAGGTAGGTTGTTGGAACTTTGATGGGGTATTTGCTAAACTCAGGGAAGACCACGGAAATGTGTGATTCTGTAGACACATACACGTCCTGATGTTCCAGGTTTGTTACACCAAGGGGCCATTCTCCCCTGTTTGACTTGTACTTTGCCTTGGTGTTGTACGAATACATGTTCATCGTTTTCTTTAAGAAGAAAACGATGAGGCAGCTCTACATTACCGATATTGAAAACCCACAGTATTTGAGGATCAGCTAGGACAGGATACGAGGATTGCTTTGAAATCCATCAGTATTCGAGCCATGTGGCTAAACATTTACAGCGACAACGACCTCACTATCCGTAAGACAGGGCCTGATCAGAGGGTTACCCGGATCGAGATTATGAATGGGTTGTACAAGATCGAGGATCTACCGAGTATCATCAACAGTCAGGCCCAGGACAAGGTCAAGCTGTTTATTCTGAAAAATGGACTCTGTAGGCTATGTGTCAATGACGGATACACAGTGGTTATTAACAGACCACTGCAAGAGCTCTTGGCCTACCTCCTCCAGCTGGTGGTAAGTATTACCCAAAAGGGGACCATGATGCCTTCTACAAGACTGACGTCTATATTCGATTACGACTTGTTTGCCCCCAGTTGAATGAAAAGGACTGCCTGTTTGACGGAAAAAGCACTAAAGTTTTGGCTTTGCTTCCCACAAACGAGTTAAACGGTTGGGGTCAAATGCTGACCTGGAGTTTTGACACTCCAATTTATATTCCTTTACAAGGGTCCACAGATCGCCTCGAATTCATGTTGACGGACGAATCTCACCACAACAAAAATGTTTCTTTCACGGGAATCACGATCCAGCTGCTCTTAGAATAATAAAAGGATGTAGCTAAGTTGTACCCAAATTTAGCTACTGCACCTGAGGATGATACCATGCATGATGACAGTCAAAATTACAGACTTGACAAGATCGGAGAGATTGAAAAGTATTTCCGAAGTGAGATTAAAGAGCGAGATAAGATAGGAAAAAAATTTAAGATGCACGGTACCTGGACGAGGTACTGTGAACATGGACTTTTAAGTATAACGATAGTAACTTCAGGTGTAGGCATCGGAGCCTTGGTGTTGGGCATTGACGTTCCACTGTCAATAGCCATGGGTGGTATAACCATTGCTGTAGGTATCGGTCAGGCCGGCTTGAGGAATGCTTCGAGAAAATTTGACATTAAAGCTAAGAAACATGCCAGTATTAGACTTCTGGCTGAATCAAAGCTGAATTCCGTAGCTGATCTAATCTCCAAGGCCATTGGAGATGGGGTTATCAGCGACCACGAGTTTTCTCTCGTGATGCAGGAGAAGCAAAAGTATATGCTCCTGAAGGAACAACTACGACAATGTTTCAAAAAAATCGTTGACAGGATCAATGAACGAGAACGCGCTGAGTTAGTTGCGAGGGGGCGTGAAGAGGGCCGCGACAACGTTTTAAGGAAAATTCAACATCCACCTGTTTACAAGCCTTAGACTATTTTATAACCCTTGTGGGGTTATAAAACAGTTAATCCTCACTCAGCAGCCATTCAAATTTAAAGTCTTTGTACCTACATTCCAAAACTTGCACCTGTGGGTAGTAGTTTTTGCCCTGCACATACACGGAAGATATAGCCAGGATGGCACTGACTTCACAGGCTTCATCATAGGGTACTCGCATACCACAGAATTTGGTTGTTACCGCGTCTTTGTAGTATTTAAGCTTGGCGTTGACGTAGCGATCTTTTTTGACCGGCTCCATCGCCAATTTTTGAGATATCAACCCTTCAATCTTGTTCCAAATTTGACGATACTTCAGGACCCAGTCGGGATACTCCTGAAAATCAAGACCCATCCCTGGTACAGCACTGGCATTGTATCGGGTGACTCCATTCGGGGACCATATTTTGGGTGTTTTTACCCTCAATGCTACTATAAGGTCTCGCGTATGGTACCCCACGAGGTACCGTCGATCATTGCCCTTTTGGAAGGAACAGGATCTGACACTGTTATGTAGTCCACGTTAATGGCATTGATGTCAGTAAAAGTAGCAGCAAAACTGTAGAATTCTCGGCTTTTGACAACTTCATCCTCAAATTTTAGCATCTCGTTTATTGAATTTCAAACCAGGTCCGAGGATTGCTTCTATCGTTTTATTGTTCTAAATCACTAACGCGATCATCCAAATCTTTAATCTTCGACGATTCTTCCACTAATGCCAAAGTCATAAGTGGTAGAGAGATACCAACGCCGGCCAGTAATATCAAGACTACCGCATTTTCAAACATCTCGAAATTTGATTCACAGTTGATGCACATTTATTATAGTTTTGAATTTGCCAGCGACTATTGGGAACTTCCCCTACTCCACTCGCGCATGATAGCACCATTGTTGGTTTTGCGCATGCGTTTATTTTTTTGCTGATTTTGCGGGGATGGGGTGTGATGCTATTTATGGGAGTGTGTTGATATTTATGGGAGTGTGATGCTATTTATGGGAGTGTGTTGAAAATCTGTGACGTCACAAGCGTTTTTGTGTATGTTATTTTCTGTAAGAGTTTGACCGTAATTTTTTGGAAAATTGTGGGCATACGCCATCCTTATACTAGCTAAAAACACAGCTTGCAAGATGTAAAATCTAATTCTTCTGCTATGTATGGTCCTTCGTCACAAAATTAACATGAAATGTGAAAAAAAGTTTCAATTATAACATCTAAAACAACAAAAATCAGTTCTATCAGTATATGTCATGTCATTGTCTTCCGAAAAATTGAATATGCACATACGCACAAAAGTTTACACTAAATGTAAAGAAAATGTAACTCTAAATCAACAAAAGTCAGTTCCATCAGCATGCTGATTTTGTCTTTGCCAACAAACTGTTATATACATGAAAATCTCAAAACCACAATTTGAAACAAATTAAATTTTCATTTTAAAAATATGTAAGTAATTTCTGTACTTTATTTTCAGAAATTTTTGCAAGAAAAGAACTTTTCAAACCAAAAAAAAAATCTGGAAAATGTTTAAATTTTCAGGGTTAATAACGTTTGATGGATTTCGTGGAAATTTCACTTTTTGTATATAATGTCAAAGTTGAATTTCTCATTTTAATTTAAAAACACGAAAGGCTTGCAAGACGTAAAGTCAAACTCCGCAAAAATTAGTTCTTTCGGTATATTGCATGATCCTTTTGCCACAAAAGTTAACTAAAAATTTCAAAAACAAAATAAACGCAACAGTTATATAGTATATAAAGTGCCGATCGCGAGTAACTGTACACGAGTATACGAGTACGGGTACATTAAATGCCGAGTACAGTGCAAGACGAGTACGAGTAATCGGCGAGTATACTACTCCATACCCTCGAGTATAGCCTTTTGCGCATGCGAGTACAATTAGTGAATGATTTGTGAGTACGTGTGCGAGTATAAGATAAAAAACGGGAATTCGTCGTAGCGTAATTTTTATCGATAGCTCACATTTGTCTGCTACCTTACACATTGTGGAAACTTTTACTTCGTATTCGCATCGTAAGACATAAAATTTTATTTTACATTATTTTTTTTATGTTGCAACAAATTCTCTTTAGTTTACATAAAAAGGTATACGTTGCTGTAATGGCTTTTTATAACTTTGAATTTATATAGTTAATTTCTCACCGCCGAGGAAACCCTTTGCTATTTACATCTGCTATCTAAATGCTTTTTTCTCCTAGCTAAATGTTTTGTTGCTACATTCAAACATTATTCCTTTTTCTTCGCAAGCATGAATTAAACAATGAACTCTGGAGACTAAATTAAGCCAATCGCATTTAATTTTATTGTTTTGTAAGTAACCAAAATTAAAAACGTGCCAACAGGAAAATATTAGATCCAGTGAGAATGATGTGCACCCAAATTTTCAGTGAGTTCCCTAATTACTTCAAAATGGGTTGTCATAAATTATAAGTAGCTTTCAAGTCTATCGTGCACCTATCAGCATTTCGCCATTTTGGAAGTTTAAAGGAGCATTTCAGCACTAAATTTCAGCACTAAATTTTGTTTCTATGAAGCTTTATGTTCTTATATGAAAAATATTATATTAAAAAATAACGTGTATCAAGGATCTGCGTCTTAGTTAAAATGCATAAAAATAAACAAAATAATGAATTATTACAGATCGTCTGTAACAACGATGTACGGAAGATTCTTGCTCATGTTTTTTTTAATTTTATTATCCATTTTTATCTTACTAATCATAGTGTGCATAATAAAATAAGCGGCAGTAATGGGGAGGACAAAGTTTCACTTGTCTTATTAATTGTATTTTTAATTCTGGGCACCTGTTGTTTGAAAGTATCGAATATAAAAAAGAAAAGGAAGAATGAATATCATTCAAACTAGATTGTTACGTTTTTACTGTTTTTTAACAGAATTTATCCATTTAATCCTGGGCTTGTGAAATACATGTCAATAACTCGTAAACATAATACCTGCCATATTGTTCTATTACCAGAAGCAAATCATTTCAATATTCTCAATGTGATTGCAAAGATATAAATAGATTAGAATAACATTCAACACAAAAGAAAAATTTATTTCCAGAATCGTGTTTTAGAAAGAGCGAAGAGATCGTTATTGAGAGAAATATTTTTTCTCTCAATAACGCAGACAACTAAATTTCATTCCGTATTTTTAGACTTAAAAATCATTTTTCAGAAGTGACGTTTGTTTGTTTGTTTGTTCAGAAGAAAGAGAGTTTGCTTGAAAGTTATGACTCCGTCGTAAGGCAATCGAGGTTCTCCCTCGTTCTGGCTATCATATATAGCTTGCGTTGGTGCGCACTTTCCTGCAGTTGAGTTGAATATAACGCGAATCAGTTTAGACTCGTCTGGCTCTTCGGAGTGTCAGGTCTTTGTGGCATGGTTCCAAATGGGACTGCTGGTTCGATCGTAAATCAACAAAACACCAGGGCTTAAAGTGTTAGCATGTAATCTCAATGCCAACTTCAACTCACTATTGAACATAGAAAACTAACGAACGAGGAAAATAACACTTTAAAAATAGTGTTTTTCAATAAATCCAACACCAACATAAAAGCATATTGGCCGCAAGTGCATTCTCCGCCAGTTTCTCGTTCAATTATATCGTTTGCCTTTCGAGCACGCTAGCGAGTACTGTGTGAGTACAGTAGCAAAAATGTGCGAGTATTTTTGACGTACTCGTACGCGCATTATACTTGCGCGTACTCGTGGAATACCTACGGAAGAAATTACTCGTACCCGTAGTTTAATACTCGTGTATAGTTACTCGTGATCGGCACTGTATATATTATATACACTATGTATAAAAATGGAAAGTCACCCCAGCCTTCCCTGTACATTTTTTTACCCTAAATGTAAAAAAACATGTAAATCCTACCCCCATCCAAAAAAAAAAAAATATACATATAAATAAATAAACAATCAAAAACCCATGCAAATATTGCAACAAAATTAAAAAATGTGAAAAAGCTACGTACCATAATGTCAAAAACCTCTGTAAAGTAAGAATAAAAAAAAAACAGGTTTTTTCGGTGTTAACATGTAGTACTCCCTTAAAAAAAACTTTTCTTAAATAACACGAAATGTCATAAACAAAAACATTTGAGTCAGAACATCTAGAACAACAAAAATCACCACACTTAAGCTACCAGACTTACTACGTGTTAAATAAAAAACCTTTTGTCATATTGCATACAACCGATGTAAGCTTAGTTACACAAAATGTGAAAAATACATTATATATATATATTATATATATATATATATTTGCATAATAAAGAGTCCTTGAACTATCCTTTAAATATTATATAATACTTTCTTAAAAGGTGTTGTGGCTTGTTATATCTTCCAATTTAAGCTCAAAAAGTCTAGGTAAATAACTTACAGCCATATTTCTAGGAAAGAACACTAAGATGATAGCTAGCTACATGTAGCTAATAGCAACATAAAACTCACAGGTTAGCTAGTTACCGGGGACCTTTAGTTTAAAGGTAACAATAGCTAGCAGGTAATAGCTAGTCAGTTAAATAAAAACTTGAGACTTGGAGCTAGGTATAAAAAGCATGGCTACATATATATAAATTAGATAGCAATTCTACTTCCTAGCTAGCTTAGCTAGTTGTTGTTGGTGGCTATCTTTATGGTGCTACCTAAGAAACCTGTCTCGCATCAATAATATCATCAAACTGAAAAAAACATGAACAAACCTTATAGTAACCTTGCCATGACTAATTTATATAACCATGCTCGTATTCAAATGTTTTCTTAAAGATTTATTTGAAGGAAAGAGTAAAAAATACTCAAAAACAACAGCCATCTTTTTTGTAAACACAATTTCCGTTTTTTTATGCTAGGAACTTCATTTAACAGTCCGTGTAGTCTGTCAATATCTAAGCCCGTTAATTCTTATATAGGTATTTTGTCATATGGTATATATATTTATATCGTACATTATATGTGATTTCTATGAAGGAACAGTGCAACTATTATGGTAAAATTTTAACGTAACGCCACGCTTTAGGAGGCAATGCATGAGCCGTAACAAAGTTACTGGTAATTTTTTGTCCTTGGCCTCACTGTGCGCACACACACACACAAAGCGTATTAATATATAGACTAGCCGAATTCCCGTGGAAGAAACCACTGAAACTCTCATTGAATCCATGTAAGGGATACCAAACACAAACATACAATACAGTAATCTGAATTTTTAAAGCTCACAATCCAACCTCGACCCTTGGGCTCCTTGACTCTTTTTTATAACGGGACGGAAAAAAGCCCTGGGATTGAGGTTGCTCACAATCTGCATTATTCTATATTTATACCCGCTGAAACAAAACTTTTAAAAATATAAGCAGTTGCAACAACAAAATGAAAATAAAAATAAAATGAAAATAAAAATGCAATCAAATTACAATCAGTTCTCTTTGTGACGTTATATAATCGTACGTATTTCTTCTTTATAATATATATTTCTGACAACAACATTAACTTTTTATACTCGGTATATTGTATATCTACCGTAACATTTCAATCCAAAATATTAAAAGAACAGTTTGCCATACAGACCCAAACTTATAGTCAAGAAAATCAATTATTTTGAAACGTGCTGTGCATGATAAAAATGCAGTGTTTTCGAATTCAAGAATCGAACATATTTCAAACGATCGTAACGTCGTAACAGATGTAAACATTGATTTAGTTTTCGTACGGTTTTTAAGTTTGTTTACATTGAGGTTTTTTATAACGACATCAACACTGCATCGCCCACTTCGTAGCCTTAAAAACAGTAACAACGGAAAAATTACTTTTTACAATATAAATTCAGCCTCAATGTTCTTAACTTTCTTGACAAAAACTATCCTCATTATTCTCAATATGTTCTTAGCATGGCTATGGCCTGAAAAATATATAATGCCTTAATAAAATATAGCTTGCTATATTTTGCTATAGCTTGCTATTATTAGCTATAGCAAATTCTTTTTATATTTAGAACAAATAATCGAGGTTGGACATATTCTTAGGATATTCTAAACTTCTGACCCATTGTTCAGATTATATTCTTACAAAGAATGAAATATTTTCTGGCTCAAGTCACAACAAAAAACTTAATGTTTAAGGGAAAATTTAGCTCTGAAAGTTAAAACGGCTAAAAAATCGTTACATACCCAAATTGATTTCTCTACCAAATAACCTAAAAACACACCTGCTTTTCTTTCACTTTCTCCAAGTTCAATCAGTTTTTTACTTCGATTACTAAACTTCGCTTCATCCCAAAGAGAACGAATTGAAAATGTATAGCTACAATTGCCTGATACATTTCAAATCAGTTCTCTTTGTGATGTTAAATCATCGTACGTTAGAAATATTTCTAACAAACAACACTAACTTCGTTCGACAACAACAGTTTGTTTTTTTACATTTCAGATTCGAATTACATTCATATTCGAATTCGATAGATTTTCTATAAAAGGAAGCAACGTCGGTCCCAGAACACAAAAATAAGCTTTAAGCTGACCTTATGATAAGTAAGCATTGGCATGCCTTTTGAAATAACTTTTATTCAGGATTACTTTGAAAAAGAGACAACCTACTTCGCTTCGGTTTCCTTTTTCAGTTGATAAACAACTCGTTTCCGTGAGATACGGCGCGCACATTGTAAACCGGGGGTAAAATTAAATTATTCTATCTATAACGACCCCGTGGGGCTTTTAAACCAAAAAAAAAACAAAAAAAACGTTTAAAAAAAATAATTAGTTTAAATAAAATAAAAAAACAGAGTTTTATTTTTTAAAGTAATAAGAAAAAAGAATTAAATGTTTAAAGAGTAACCCCCTGATTTGCGTTTTTTTTAACTTAGTAAATTTTAACGTATCGCCACGTTTTGGGGACACAATGCATGAGAAATAAAAAACTGACCCGTGATTTTTTTTCCTTGGCCTCACCGTGCGCGCACACACACAAGGCGTATTAATATATAGACTAACCGAATTCCCGTAGAAGAATCCACTGAATCTCTCATTGAGTCTATTTGAGGGGTGCTAAATAAAAACATAGAACACAGTAATTTAAATTGCATTATTCTATATCTATAACCACTGAAACAAAACGTCCAAAAATATAAGCATGTGCAGCAATAAAAAAAAATAATAATAAATAATAACTTTTGTTTTGTAATAAGGGATACCAAACAGTGCTAGCTGAATTCCCGTGGAAATATCCACTGAATCCGTTTAAAAATATAAGCAGGTCCAACACCAAAATAAAAATAAAACGAAATAAAAATGCAAAAGGTCTAACAAAATCGCAGGTGTCTAACAACAGTTATGTAAAAAGCTTTATCTGCTAAAACTATATACTTGCATTGCCATGCCAGGAGTACAGCAGGGAAGATAGTATACAACACATTAGGAAAAATCGTTAAGTCACACAAAAATGCAAAATTTCCACAATGTAATGCATCATACCAAATCAGCTATTTAGTCTATTGCATACATCAACCCTGCCAATGCACAATCGTGCCGTGCATGATAACAATGCAGCGTTTTCGAATTTAAGAAGCGAATAATATTTCAAACGATCGTAACGTAACAGATTTAAACATTGATTTAGCTTTGTTTACATTAACGTTTATTATAACGACATCGCCCACTTCGTAGCGTTAAAAACAGTAACAACGGAAAATTACTTTTTACATTTTATATAACTTCTTCTCTAGGATATACACGCTGTATTTTATAAGAATAGTGTTTTTTTCGTTTCAGCCTTCATGTTCTTAACTTTCTTGACAAATCCTATCCTCATTATTCTTAATATTTTCTTAGCATGACTATGGCCTCAAAATATATAATGCCTTAAAAAAAATAAAGCCTGCTATAAAGTTACTATTGCTAATGGCAATTTCTACTGCATGTAACGGCCCACTGCGTTGAACATAAAAAGTTGAGTTTGTGAGATACGCAATAAAAAAGTAAACTTCTAATTAAATTTGTGCATCATACAAATTTTTATATTAGAACAAACAATCAAGCTTAGTCATATTCTTAGGATATTCTGACCCATTGTTTAGAGTATATTCTTACATAAAAAAGTTCTTAACTTTCTTGACAAATACTATCCTCGTTATTCTTAATTATATTGTTAGCATGTCTATGTCCTGAAAATATATAATGCCTTAATAAAATAAAGCTTGCTATAAGTTGCTATATCTATTGGCAAATTCTTTTTATATTTAGAACAAACAATCGAGGTTGGACATATTCTAAGATATTCTTAACTGACACTGAGTATATTCTTACAAAAAAGAATGTGTTCAGGCTGAAGACAAAACATATTTAACTTCATATTTAAGGCAAAGTTCAGCTCTGATTGTGTAAACCGCTTAAAAATCGTTATTCACCTAAATTCATTTCTCTACCAGATAATCTTAACAACACACCTGCTTTTCTTTCGCTTTCTCAGTAGGCCGCTAGCTAGCGTTCTCTGGATAAAAGTCCAATCAGTTTTTTACTTCGATTACTAAACTCCGCTTCATCCCAAAGAAAACAAATTGAAAATGTATAGCTAGCTACAATTGTCTGATACATTTCCAATCAGTCCTCTTTTTGACGTTATATCATCGTACGTTTTTCTTCTTTATAACAAATATTTCTGACAACAACATAAACTTTTTATACTCGCTCGACAACAAAAGCCGCTCCACAACAACAGCTTTGTTTTTTACATTTTAGATTCGAATTATCATTCGAATTCGATAGTTTTTTTTAAAAAAGAAAGCAACCTCGGTCCCAGAACACAAAAATGATAGAAGAAACAAATAAGCTTTAATCTAACCTCACGATGAGTAAACATTGTTTGAAATAACTTTTTTCAGGATTACTTTGAAAAAGAGACAACCTTCTTCGCTTCGGTTTTCTTTTTTCAGTTGATAAACAACTTGTTTCCGTGAGATACGGCGCGCACATGGTAAACCGGGGGTAAAAGTAAATTATTCTATCTTAACGACCAACGGGGCTTTTACAACAAAAATAACAAATAAAAATATTTCAAAATAAAATAAAAATTAGCTTTAATAAAATCAGGAAAAAAAGTTTTATTTTTTAAAGTAATAAGAAAAGAGAATTAAATGTTTAAATAGTAACCCCCTGATTTTCGTTTTTTAACTTAGTAAATTTTAGCGTAACGCCACGCTTTGGGGACACAATGCATGAGAAATAAGAAAGTGACCAGTCATTGGTGTGCCATGGCCTCACCGTGCGCACACAAAAGGCGTAGTAATATATAGATTTGTCTTTTTAATCTGTGTTTTTTAATATTGTCCAACACGGAACTGAGGTATGGCTTCTTTTATGTCAATTTGAACAAACAACAACAAAATTAGAAGCTTTAACAGTCATGCTGTTGTTAAAACTTGCCCAACGCACGTTAAGTAAATTTAACGCCCTACACACCATTATATATGACAAAACAAGCCAATGAATATCACACACCTTCTGAACAACTATTCACCATGACAAAACATATCTTTAAAATTTTGAACTTTGGCTAGATATCCGCTGCCATCTCTGTAACATATTTACAAAAACATTGCAAGTGCCATAATATAATACAGCTTGCGATAAATTATTTTTTAGAGAAATCATATTATCATAAAGATTTTAATTAATCTATTGTTTTCATCTGGGTTCGTAAAAAGTTAATTACTTTAATTGCTGTGATCTGATTGGTTGATTTCTATCCACTAATTATTTCATCATTGCCCGTCGATGACAGCTATAGCTATCGAAACATTACAATAGAATAAACTCGCTTGTTTATGACATGATAATACAGTGGACTCGCGATATAACAAATCCCCGACGCAGTGAGCAGCTCAATATAACGAACCAAAGTTCATTCCCCTTAAATTTAGCCTTAAGAAACTCTTCTAAATCCTTTTTATATAACGAACCCCGATACAGTAAGCTCTCGATTTAACAAGCCAATTATTTTCTCCCCCTGAACTCAAAAAACCTCGATAACGAACTCAAAGTACTAAATGCAAAAAAATGAACAAAAAAAATGTAAATAAAAATAAAAAAAAATAAATTAAGAAGATAAAAAGAGTAAATATCTCCATAACAGATCAATATAAAGCCCTTCAGAAAATTGAAATCACTTTTGTTCGAGAGGGTTACGAGTTTTAAACAATTTAAGCAAAATTTCCCGATTTTTTCCCACCTTTCGATACAACGAACTCTCGATATAACGAGATTTTTTTCTATTCCCCTCCTTTATATCGAGAGTCCACATCTATATTATTCAATGACAAAGACTGAATAGGTAAGTGGTAAGACTTTTTTAAAGTCGAATATGTTTTCTTCCACCATCTCTAACGTGACAACATTTTTTAATATTTACATTTAGATTATCTCTTTCTTTGTGGTGACAGACACGTTAATTAAAAAAACTATCTTACATTTGGTCCTCAAGATCGTGTGTTTGGCTACTTATTCAAGACCATAGAGTTTTTGTTTTGTTTTTATTGTCTTTTCTTCTAAAAATAAAAATAAACGCAGTCAGCCGGAAACCGGCCTACAAATACCATCCTTCAGGCTAGTTTTCGCACATAACCAGAGCATTCTGTAAGTTCTTGTTGCAATTACAATTTCTATGATAATGGCAGATAAAGGAAAAAAACAAAGTAAAGGGAAGATCAGTAACGAAGGAGGGACTGTGTTTGATCCATTGTAAGTATTAACTTCGATCTATTTCATATGTGTTTATTTATAGACTATGAAGTTTTACTTTAAGGTGAATTTCCATAGAACAGCATTTTGCGCCGCTGTGATTAAATCGCACGGTCGATTTACTTGTACATGCACAACTGACAAAAAAATGCGTTGGTTAAGAGATTTTTGTGATCCAGCGATAGAATAAAGCTCCCTCGCAAAGTTGAAGGAATTCAACTTTGTGAGGGAGCTTTTGAGCAATAGACAACCATACCATTTGAAAATAAAATGAATGAGTCACCCTCTACAGCGCTTGCGGTATTTAAAAACAAAAAAGCATATAAACTTAATAAAAATCACGCAAACGATAAAATCGCGCCCAGACGCAAAAATCTGCTCTATGGATTCCACCTTTAGTCATTATAAAAAGTGTACTATTTTTAACCTTACAAAAATTGAATAATGTTTATTTTTGAAAATTTTGAATGTCACCTTTTATTTATTTACCATTTTCACCTTCCGTTGATTTTTCGATCCGATATGCGATACGCAATTTCAATATTATCTAGCCTTGTTTCGCAAGAAAGTTATTGAGAATGACTGCATATTATATGCAAAGCAAAGATAGTGCTTTAACCATCAATTATTAAAAAGCAGAAGCTTTTGAAAAAGGACTACCTGAAGACAAAAGCAATTCTGTTAATCTCAATTTATTTATTTGTTTGTTTTTTAAATAAATAGAATTCGAGAATTTTGAAATTTGAATAACTGACATGTTCAAACAAACATAAAAGTGCAAATATTACCGCCTACAATAACACCACGTAACACCCTCGTTACCAGGGTATCTTAGCCCGTGAGCCATTATTATGGGGCGGACAATATTGAGTGACTGATCACGTGATGCTAAAATGCTCAGATTCTTAAGCTAATGAGATGCAAAGTCGACGTTCGCTTCAAAGCAAAATTTACAGATAGCATGCGAGGAAAACACACGAAGTTAAAAGAAACTTTTATATTTTTGTAGACTAATGCAAAATACATACTTTATACTTGATAGACAATTGGCTAGCTAGCTACATTATGCAGAGGAAACCTTCTTAAAAATACAAACACCCCAAATATGGTTGTTAATTTAACTAACTAGATAAATTAGAAAGTAGAACTAAAAATGCTTTCTTTTTCTAACATATGTCTCAAATCAAATTCCTAGTATTGATGCAAAACTGTAGTTCGCCTTATCGTAAAAAACATATTTGTTCTTCTTGTTCACACTAAACTCCCGCGCGGGCATATATAAATTATTGCGGGGCAATTAATGTGCATAATTTATTACGCCAGCATAATCTTCGTACATTATTAGCAATCACATCACCAGACTGCGCTATCAAATTAATTAAAACAAAAAAATTCCCTGGGAACGAGGTTGGTCAATTGAAGGTCTGGTTAACAGTGTTCATCAATTGTCGCTACACAAGTAAAAATTCCCTATAAAAAGTGAGAGGTGTTTATTCGGTAATTTTCACAAGGAAGGGAGTCGCGTTTTTTTGACACTTGTCGTATCTACTTGTTAATACTTGAATTATACTATTTTTAACTTGTTTTTAATTTATATACTTTTACATTTTAAATTTTCTGATGAATAGTGATTTTAAATGTCGTTGTGCAGAAATATATTCACTAATAAAAAGTACACTGATTGTGATTCGTATTTCTTCTCTCTGGTGATTTTATGGCTGACGCAAATATTTTTGTACAGCCATGGTAAATAAATCCAACCAACCCTTGTTTCATCAGTAGTAGAATCATTTACATATTGTCAATCATATAGCGGTGGATCAGAAGAAATCACAAAGAAAAAACTGTTTTATTATTGATCTTTGAGATGGCTGTGCTTACATCATAAATTCTTTAAACATCGACGCAAATATTTTTTCTCACAATAGCTTTTTGAATATAAAACGCAAATATTTCCACAACAAGTTATTTAGAAGAGAAAAAGGTCACAACGGGACTGTGAAATGGACACCGCTACACATATCGTTTTCTAAGCATCCTGTGATTAGCTAGAACTATACGTGGTATTCATGAAATCGACGATTGATAGAACGGGACTTTGTTTTAAGTATGGCGTGTTAAAATGATGTTGTTTCTGATTTATTTAAAACACCTTCGCTTGACAAGAATACCGGAAAGATCAAAATTATGAAAGCTACAATTTTGAAAAGACGGACAGAATAGGGTACTGTTATAGAGGTACTGAGTTTCTTTCTTGTTTCGAATATTCAGAAGTAGTAAGAAATATGGAATGCCGATAAAATATTCGTAATGACGAATTTCAACCACAATTGTATGGACACTTGTTAATGTGGTTAAAAGAGCTATAACATACATACATGTTTTTTTAAAAGCAATTAAAATTCCACAAAGAGGCTTAAGTATGCTTATGAAAAGTACTTTTTCAGGCACGAAATATACTTAAAGGGAAAAAGATTTGTTGGAATATGCTTGAAAAACACATGATCAGGCTCAAAATATGTTTATTTAAAGCCAATATTTCATTTGAATTTTGAATATCGGTAAATGCAACTTAAATCTCACAACATCCTGGTTAATTCACACATAAAGAATAAAAAGAAAAACTTTCCACGAAACAAAAAACAACATAAAAACTTCACAACATTTTCTTAGGCTTCACATAATGCTTAGCATTTGCTTAAAAAACTAGCTGTTTTCCGTGGAAGAATCCACTGTTAATTAACGTAACAGATATACGTCCATCAAAAAAACAGCAACAATACAACAGTGCGAATCTTACAATCTGCATTATTATATAAACTAGTCGATTAGGCCCGTGGAAAAATCCACTCAGGCAGAAAAACAATTGAAAAGTTCTGTCATTTGAATTTTGATGACATAAGCAAATATTTCAGTATATTTTACCAAAAAAAATAATCTGAAAATGCATAAAAAAAAAGTAAGTCATAATTATATATATTATTATATAGATAGTTGTAGAGGCCCGTGGAAAATGACAAAAAAACAGTAAAAATAAGGATAACTTACGAAAAAGAAAACTTGGGATTTTGTTTTCCATAAACCTAAAAAAAATTTATAAATTATGATGATTATACTTTCCCATTTTTTTTTATTGTAAAAAGATAATTCAATGGTTACATATAGACCGTATAATATTGAAATAATGGTAAGTTACCTGCACTTGATGCTTCTTGAGTATTTTCAATACCAAACATCTGTGATGCAATTTTAACACGACATGCCCTGACTTTTAGTTCATAAATTATCTCCTTAAAAAGAAAATAATCCACTTAACGAAGCGCGCCACGGGAAGGCAAGTCATGGGGCTTTGCGCTTCAACCTAAAAAAAGAAGTAAAAGGCTTGTTATTTGAATCAAATAACAAAATATTGTCAAAATAAAAGTAAGTAGTGTGTTTTTGTACAAAAGAGAGTTAATAAGGTAAGTTTTCAGAGGCCCAAAAATTTGGAGCACGTTAAGAACATTTAGTCTTGACAATATCATAAAGTACTGAAATAGTCCTTTACACTTAACAAAAAAATGACGAAATCAGAGGAAAATTACGATCAACGTAAGAACATTTTGAAAAGTTGAAAGGCATCGTTTAAGTTGAGCGTTCTTATAAAAAAAGATGTACTATAAAACATTGGTTGAATTAAATTTTTTTTTGTTAACAAAATTATATAACTAATTTAATTACAATATTAAAAATAAATTATTAATAAAATAAACCACTTAACAGACAAACAAAAAAACGAACCTCTGAGGTATCGATTACCAAAAAAACTGAATAATAGCACATGGATGAAATTGATAAAAGTAGAGTATACAGTGATCAATAATTATCGTACAGGGTGGAAAAATGCAGGGGATAAAAATAGAAACAAAACATATTTTTACAAAGACAGTGTTTGTAAGCATTGCTTAGGTAAAAATAATAAGTATTATTAGATACCTCAGAGTAAAAAAACTAAACACATACACGAACATAAAATCCAGTTAATAAATATCATTTGTTGTTTGTGATAGTACAGTTATTGTACTGTGTTTGGACGGTGTATGTGGGTCGATGTCTGTGCTTTTGTCTTTTCTTTTTACTCTTTTGCCAAGAAAAATTTGGCAAATCCTGACCCCCATGCGCTCTCCACCACTTAAAGGATTTATTGGACAGGGGGCCAGGATGTTGCTTTCGAAACTCCACGTAAGCAGTATACGTCAAAACTAAAAAAAAGATAAAACAAAATAGGATATAATATAAAAAAATAAAAGTAGCCACTATTTATTATGCACATATCCGTACCTTCTGATTTTTTTCCTGTGTTATCTAAAAGTAATAATATTTCTGTTATATTTATCTGGGAGGAAAAAAAATATTAAAAAAATTGAAGAGGGAGGTGAGTACAACAAAATATACCGTGTCCACTTTCAACTTCACCTTCTAAAAAAACAAAATTTAAGAGCAATAAAAAATATTAATCGCATTATTTTGCTCATGCTGTATAAGAAAATATTAAGATGTAGAAAAGTATACCTTGTCTTGTTTCAACTTGTCCACCTTCTAAAGAAAATGAAAGACTGTTAATAATAAGAAGTACTAATCACAATAAAAAATGGATACTTCCTTTGTGTTTGTGTGATCATGGGTGTGTAAGTATATGAAATGTTTGTGCTGGCTGTTATTATACTCTAAATAATAATGATGTGTATAAAAATAAGCGCAATAACAAAATTAAGTTTGGTTAAATAAGACTATGCGAAATACCTGATCTTTCCTTCTCTGGAGTTTTTAATAAACTATATTCTACTTCCATTATTATTATTATTTTAAAACTAAAAGAGAATGTTAAGAATAAAATGTATAAAATGGTTCAGTGGCAACTGTTGTGACAATACATATATAAGAATAATGTAAAAATAAGATCAATGTGAATTCAATTTAAAATGCGCCTTGGCTTTCAGTTCATGATTAGCATATGTAACGCAGCTATTTTTTTTACATATAGTTTTTGTGTGAGTTAGTATTGGTTGAATTAGTAATAATAATTTTTAAATTCAATTTTTCTGGCAAAAACCTTTTATTCACACAATGAAAAAGAGCATCCCTCAAAAACTTCAAACAGGTTTTTTATTCATGAATTTCAGTTGAATTAAACCCAGACGGATAGCTAAAGCTTGATTTAGCCTTATTCATGAATTTCAGTTGATTTTAAAACCCAGACGGATAATTAAAGCTTGACTTAACCTTTATTCATGAATTTCAGTTGAATTAAACCCAGACGGATAGTTAAAGCTTGATTTAGCCTTATTCATGAATTTCAGTTGATTTTAAAACCCAGACGGATAATTAAAGCTTGACTTAACCTTTATTCATGAATTTCAGTTGAATTAAAACCCAGACGGATAGTTAAAGCTTGACTTAACCTTTATTCGTGAATTTCAGTTGAATTCAAACCCAGACGGATAGTTAAAGCTTGACTTAACCCTATTCTGTTTAGGGTTTGAGTAATCATTGTAATTTTTGAACTTATACATATTATTTTTAAAGTTGTTAGAACACATCATGCCTATCACACAAGATATAGCAGCCTTATTTTAATGTTTCCTCATGTTCAAAAGGTTCAAAAAATCAGTAAAGCCACAATCATTTCATATCGCAAAAGTGTTTCAAAGTGTTTTTTGTTTTTACTGATATATAAAGATTTAAAGCTAGTTTAATAAAAAACGCTGCACAAAATTTTGCACAGCCTTAAACCGCAATAATTGATGTTGCAAAATGTATGAGAAAGCAGACTTAAGAAATAATTTATGTTGCAATTTTCTTTTCTTAATCCTTAGTTCATGATAAATCATTTTTAAATTGATGTGTTCATATGCTAATCACTTAACAAAGTGCACCACGTGAAGGTAAGCCATAGGACTTTGCACTTCACCTAAAAGAAAAAGAGATGCATGTGCAACACAACATTTAAATAAAATGCATCATTACTGTACTTTTAGGATTCACAACATATTTTTGGCATACAATAAGTTTGAAAAAGCCAAAATAAATATCCGCAAAAGAGTAGTATCATCAGCTTTTTGTAAGGGTTGTAGCACTTTTCCCAAATTCACTGTTTTTAAATGTGAATACGAAATTACTATCCTGTTCAGTACAGTCAAAAGATATTATTTTGTTTTCCAAGACTTTCCTTATCAGATAAAAACCTCCCCCCCCCCCTGACTTTAGGATACTGCTGAACCCTAATTATTCTGATGAGCCTTATAAATGTATAAGACATGGGTGCACCGAATAGGAACATTTACCCCCATCAACAGTGCACGCTACTCTCATGTTGGCAGTACATTTCGCACAACACGGCGGATAGATATAAAGAGCAAATTATCTATTTTGTTTATTTTATATTTGCATTATATACTACAACACAATTGTTCAATAAATTATGTAAGAACCTGACGGTTAACCACATTTTGAGTATAACATTCCCTATTAAAAAACCCTTGCCTGGATGAGGGAACAACACTTACTCGAACATCACCAAATGCTCTTGCTCTAGAAAAAGCAACATACAGCTGAACATGAGAAAAACATGGCCTGCGCAACAATATTCCAACCTTTTCAAAGGTTTGACCTTGTGCCTTGTTTATTGTCATAGCATAAGACAGCCTTAGTGGAAGCTGTCTGGTTTGCTCCGAAAGAAGCAAATGCAACGGCACTATTATACTTACGTATATTTGCCTGAAAGTTTTTTGCCTGTACAGTATCTGTATTTGTTAATAAATCCCTAAGTTGCTGAGGGTAAGGAGACAAATTATCTAATGCAACTTTACCAGTGTGACAACATTTAAAACAATTTTCATTTTCAAACTTTAAAGCTTGACAATACTCACACTCTTTGTCCATAGCACCTATTTGTTAATAAATCCCTAAGTTGCTGAGGGTAAGGAGACAAATTATCTAATGCAACTTTACCAGTGTGACAACATTTAAAACAATTTTCATTTTCAAACTTTAAAGCTTGACAATACTCACACTCTTTGTCCATAGCACCTAAAAAATATAAATTAGGCAATATATTTTGACGTGCAATATTATAATACGGTGCATTTCGGCGAGCACGAACAGCAGCATGGCTTCGGATATCTGCCTGACGTCTATTTACTACCTGTTCAACATTTTGCCTTTGTCGAACAACAGCCAGTCTCTCAGCATTTCGACGTCGTCTATTGGCAGCCTGCGCACCATTTTCTACTTGACATGAAACAGCATGTCGTTCAGCATCCTGAGCACGTCTATTGGCAGACTGCTCATTACTTTCAGCAATACGCACAGATGCGACATGTTGTGCAAGTCTACGTCTAGCTAAAGACACATCATCAAAAATTGACGCACGTGGTATGACCTTTACCTGAACTTCTTGTGGCAGTTCAACATGTTGAGGAGTATTTGATATCTGCTGGCCCATAATGAGACTTACTAACCTTTGACTATTTTCAGGGCGTTGCAACACAAACCTGCCAGCATTATTAAAAAGCCTAAAACCACGTACATGGTTGTTACTGTTACTGCTCTCTAATGGGTTAGACATTATAGAGAGAAATACACAACCTAGCTAATAGGAACCACAAATTCTAAAAAATAAATAAGAAATAAGTCAGCTAAAATTTCATTACTTTAACTAAACATAGCTAGCTAGTTATTTATTAGCTAATACAGTAGTACAAATTGGGAAACTTTTCCTCGGGAATAAACTTTATATAATAAATGAAGGCATATATAATCAAAAGAAAGATGTAAGTCTGCAAGCAATGAACCCAAACATTGGGCAAGTGAAAATTGGTCTCCTTTTTCTCCTCCTCAGATCTTAATTTGGCTACATGCTTTTCCTTTATAAGAAACATATTTAAGGTATATATAAAATTGAGCCTAGGGTCAACAGAATAATTTCTATAAAATTTATGAGAAACCTGAAGACTGGAATGCAAGAAGTTTGTTATAAAAAACGTTTGACAGGTAACCTGAAGAATGTAAAAAAACACTATAGTTTTCTTTAGTGAAAAGAACGATTTATCGTACAAAAGGTATGATAATCCTTAGGTTTTACAAAGATAAATTTGAAATTTCTTACCTTGTATCACTCACTGTCCTATAAGTAGCTCACTACTGTCTCGCTCCTTACGTCTTTTATCCTTAACAAAAAAGATAAAGAAAAAATGCTAAGCTAACTGTAAATCTAGGTAAATCTAAAGAATATGTTACTTACACTAACAACTGATTTTTAAAACTTCTTTTTCTACCACACGATCTTAGCAAATCCACTTGAACTAAATTTTCCTTTTCTTTCTTCTCTACTTAAAATTTACTTAAACAAAAAAAAGGACATGTTACAAGACATAAAATAAATGGTTTTTCCGATATTTGTATATAGCAAGCAACCTACTTCGTTCGTTCCTCTCCTGAACTTAAAAAAACTTTTTACGTTTGTTTTGATCGTCAGGGGAAACTTGGAATTTTCAACAAATAAAATTGCTTTATTTTGATCACGTGGTTTGGCTTATCCAATGAAATTTTTCCTCTTGATCACGTGATTTTAAAACGTAAACAAACAAAACTCGCGGCTTTTCTCGACAAAGAAGACATATTTTTTTCGGCAACATCAAAGATTTTTTCGGCGACATCAAAGGAAAATGACGATATCAACTTTGCCTGTTACAGAGACACAGAACTGGCTTATTATTATATAGATGTCCAAAAAATCAAAGGTGTCTAACAACCGTTACGTAAAAAGCGAAATACGCTAAAACTATGTACTTGCTTTGTCATTCAAGAAGTACACCAGGGAAAAACAGGATACCAAACATTAAAGAAAAATCCAACATTTTTCGTTAAGTCATACAAAATCCGCCATTTGGTCTATTGGTCTATTTGGTCTATATGACAACACATAAAAGAAAAATATAAAAACATGAATCATTTGGTATATTATATATACCGAAATATTTCAATCCAAAATATTAAAAGAACAGACCCAAACTTATAATCAAGAAAATCACGCATAAAATCAAAGAAGATAACAATGCAGCGTTTTCGAATTTAAGAATCGAATATATTTCAAACGATCGTAATGTAACAGATGTAAACATTGATTTAAGTTTAGGTTTTAGGTTTAGGTTTTTTATAACGACATCAACACTGAATCACACAGTCTGTAGTGTTAAAACAGTAACAACGGAAAAATTATTTCTACAGTTTATATAAATTCTTTTCTAGGATATACGCGCTGTTTTTGTGTGTTTCAGCCTCGATGTTCTTAACTTTTTTGACAATAAATGCTATCCTCATTGCTCTCAATATGTTCTTAGCATGACTATGGCCTGAAATATATAATGCCTTAATAAAATAAAGCATGCTAATGGCAATTTCTACTACATGTAACGGCCCATTACTTGGACAGAAAAAATTCACTTCGTTTCATATACAATAAAAAAAGTAAACTTCTAATCAATTTTGTGCGTCATACAAATGTTCATATTTAAAACAAACTATCAAGCTTTGACATATTCTTAGGATATTCTAAACTTCTGACCCATTTTTCAGAGCATATTCTTACAGAATAAGGGCTTAACGAAAATATTTTACGGCCTAAGACACAACAACAAACTTAATATTTAAGGAAAAATTTAGCTCTGAAAGAATAGGCTAAAACATCGTTATACACCAAAATTCATTTCTCTATCAAATAATTGAAACAACACACACATGCTTTTCTTTCGTCTTCTCAGTAGGTCGCTAGGTAGGGTTCTCTGAATAAAAGTCCAATCAGTTTTTTACTTCAATTACTAAATTTCGCTTCATTCCAAAGAGAACGAATTGTAAATGTATAGCTACAAATGTCTGATGCACTTCCAATCAATTCTTTTTGTGATGTTATATCATTGTACGTTTTTCTTCGCTTTAAAAAATATTTCTGACAGCAACATTAACTTCGTTCGAATTGCGTTCATATTCGAATGAGATACAACCTCGGTCCCAGAACACAAAAATGGAAAATATAGAAAAACATATAAGCTTTAAGCTAACCTCATGATGAGTAAACATTGACATGCCTTGTTTGAAATAACTTTTTTCAGGATTACTTTGAAAAAGAGACAACCTTCTTCGCTTCGTCTTTCTCTTTTCAGTTGGTAAACAACTTGTTTCCGTCAGATACGGCGCGCACATAGTAAACTGGGGGTAAAATTAAATTGTTCTATCTATAACGACCCCGTGGGGCTTTTAAAACAAAAAAAAACAAAAAAAAAAACGTTTAAAAAAAATAATTAGTTTAAATAAAATAAAAAAACAGAGTTTTATTTTTTAAAGTAATAAGAAAAAAGAATTAAATGTTTAAAGAGTAACCCCCTGATTTGCGTTTTTTTTAACTTAGTTAATTTTAACGTATCGCCACGTTTTGGGGACACAATGCATGAGAAATAAGAAAGTGACCCGTATATTTATGTCCTTGGCCTCACCGTGCGCACACACACACACACAAGGCGTATTAATAAATAGATTTTTCTTTTTAATCCGTGTTTTTTAATATTGTCCAACACGCAACTGATGTATGGCTTCTTTTACGTCAATTTGAACAAACAACAACAAAATTAGAAGCTTTAACAGTCATGCTATTGTTAAAACTTGCCCAATGCACGTTAAGTAAATTTAACGCCCTACACACCATTATCTATAAAAAAAACAGGCCAATGAATATCACAAACCTTCTGAACAACTATGCATACATGACAAAACATATCTTTAAAATTTTGAACTTTGGCTACATATCCGCTGCCATCTCTGTATCATATTTACAAAAACATTGCAAGTGCCATAATATAATACAGCTTGCGATAAATTATTTTTTAGAGAAATCATATTATCATAAAGATTTTAATTAATCTATTGTTTTCATCTGGGTTCGTAAAAAGTTAATTACTTTAATTGCTGTGATCTGATTGGTTGATTTCTATCCACTAATTATTTCATCATTGCCCGTCGATGACAGCTATAGCTATCGAAACATTACAATAGAATAAACTTGCTTGTTTATGACATGATAATACAGTGGACTCGCGATATAACAAATCCCCGACGCAGTGAGCAGCTCAATATAACGAACCAAAGTTCATTCCCCTTAAATTTAGCCTTAAGAAACTCTTCTAAATCCTTTTTATATAACGAACCCCGATACAGTAAGCTCTCGATTTAACAAACCAATTATTTTCTTCCCCTGAACTCAAAAAACCTCGATAACGAACTCAAAGTACTAAATGCAAAAGAAATGAACAAAAAAAATGTAAATAAAAATAAAAATAAATAAATTAAGAAGATAAAAAGAGTAAATAACTCCATAACAGATCAATATAAAGCCCTTCAGAAAATTGAAATCACTTTTGTTCGAGAGGGTTACGAGTTTTAAACAATTTAGGCAAAATTTCCCGATTTTTTCCCACCTTTTGATGCAACGAACTCTCGATATAACGAGATTTTTTTCTATTCCCCTCCTTTATATCGAGAGTCCACATCTATATTATTCAATGACAAAGACTGAATAGGTAAGTGGTAAGACTTTTTTAAAGTCGAATATGTTTTCTTCCACCATCACTAACGTGACAACATTTTTTAATATTTACATTTAGATTATCTCTTTCTTTGTGGTGACAGACACGTTAATTAAAAAAGCTATCTTACATTTGGTCCTCAAGATCGTGCGTTTGGCTACTTATTCAAGACCATAGAGTTTTTGTTTTGTTTTTATTGTGTTTTCTTCTAAAAATAAAAATAAACGCAGTCAGCCGGAAACCGGCCTACAAATACCATCCTTCAGGCTAGTTTTCGCACATAACCAGAGCATTCTGTAAGTTCTTGTTGCAATTACAATTTCTATGATAATGGCAGATAAAGGAAAAAAACAAAGTAAAGGGAAGATCAGTAACGAAGGAGGGACTGTGTTTGATCCATTGTAAGTACTAACTTCGATTTATTTCATATGTGTTTATTTATAGACTATGAAGTTTTACTTTAAGGTGAATTTCCATAGAACAGCATTTTGCACCGCTGTGATTAAATCGCACGGTCGATTTACTTGTGCATGCGCAACTGACAAAAAAATGCGTTGGTTAAGAGATTTTTGTGATCCAGCGATAGAATAAAGCTCCCTCGCAAAGTTGAAGGAATTCAACTTTGTGAGGGAGCTTTTGAGCAATAGACAACCATACCATTTGAAAATAAAATGAATGAGTCACCCTCTACAGCGCTTGCGGTATTTAAAAACAAAAAAGCATATAAACTTAATAAAAATCACGCAAACGATAAAATCGCGCCCAGACGCAAAAATCTGCTCTATGGATTCCACCTTTAGTCATTATAAAAAGTGTACTATTTTTAACCTTACAAAAATTGAATAATGTTTATTTTTGAAAATTTTGAATGTCACCTTTTATTTATTTACCATTTTCACCTTCCGTTGATTTTTCGATCCGATATGCGATACGCAATTTCAATATTATCTAGCCTTGTTTCGCAAGAAAGTTATTGAGAATGACTGCATATTATATGCAAAGCAAAGATAGTGCTTTAACCATCAATTATTAAAAAGCAGAAGCTTTTGAAAAAGGACTACCTGAAGACAAAAGCAATTCTGTTAATCTCAATTTATTTATTTGTTTGTTTTTTAAATAAATAGAATTCGAGAATTTTGAAATTTGAATAACTGACATGTTCAAACAAACATAAAAGTGCAAATATTACCGCCTACAATAACACCACGTAATACCCTCGTCACCAGGGTCTCTTAGCCCGTGAGCCATTATTATGGAGCGGACAATATTGAGTGACTGATCACCTGATACAAAAATGCTCAGATTTTTAAGCTAATGAGATGCAAAGTCGACGTTCGCTTCAAAGCAAAATTTGCAGATAGCATGCGAGGAAAACACACGAAGTTAAAAGAAATTTTTTATATTTTTGTGGACTAATGCAAAATACATACTTTATACTTGATAGACAATTGGCTAGCTAGCTACATTATGCAGAGGAAACCTCCTTGGAAATACAAACACCCCAAATATGGTTGTTAATTTAACTATCTAGATAAACTTCCATGTGCAAAGTAGAACTGAAAATGCTTTCTTTTTCTAACATATGTCTCAAATCAAATTCCTAGTATTGATGCAAAAACTGTAGCTCGCCTTATCGTAAAAAACATATTTGTTCTTCTTGTTCACACTAAACTCCCGCGCGGGCATATATAAATTATTGCGGGGCAATTAATGTGCATAATTTATTACGCCAGCATAATCTTCGTACATTATTAGCAATCACATCACCAGACTGCGCTATCAAATTAATTAAAACAAAAAAATTCCCTGGGAACGAGGTTGGTCACTTGAAGGTCTGGTTAACAGTGTTCATCAATTGTCGCTACATAAGTAAAAATTCCCTATAAAAAGTGAGAGGTGTTTATTCGGTAATTTTCACAAGGGAGGGAGTCGCGTTTTTTTGACACTTGTCGTGTCTACTTGTTAATACTTGAATTATACTATTTTTAACTTGTTTTTAATTTATATACTTTTACATTTTAAATTTTCTGATGAATAGTGATTTTAAATGTCGTTGTGCAGAAATATATTCACTAATAAAAAAGTACACTGATTGTGATTCGCATTTCTTCTCTCTCGTAATTTTACAGCGATGGTAAATAAATCCAACCAGCCCTTGTTTCATCAGTAGTAAAAGCATTTACATATTGTCAATCATATAGCGGTGGATCAGAAGAAATCACAAAAAAGACTGTTTTATTTATTAATCTTTGAGATGGCTGAGCTTACATCATAAATTCTTTAAACATCGACGCAAATATTTGTTCTCACAATAGCTTTTTGAATATAAAAAGCAAATATTTCCACAACAAGTTATTTGGAAGAGAAAAAGGTCACAACGGGACTGTGAAATGGACACCGCTACACATATCGTTTTCTAAGCATCTTGTGATTAGCTAGAACTATACGTTATATTCATAAAATCAACGATTGATAGAACGGGACTTTGTTTTAAGTATGGCGTGTTAAAATGATGTTGTTTCTGATTTATTTAAAACACCTTCGTTTGAAAAGAATACCGGAAAGATCAAAATTATGAAAGCTACCATTTTGAAAAGACGGACAGAATAGGGTACTGTTATAGAGGTACTGAGTTTCTTTCTTGTTTAAAAATTCAGAAGTAGTAAGAAATATGGAATGCCGATAAAATATTCCTAATGACGAAATTTCAACCACAATTGTCTGGACACTTGTTAATGTAGTTAAAAGAGCTATGACATACATACATGTTTTTTTATAAGCAATTGAAATTCCACAAAGAGGCTTAAGGATGCTTATGAAAAGTACTTTTTCAGGCACGAAATATACTTAAAGGGAAAAAGATTTATTGGAATATGCTTGAAAAACACATGATCAGGCTCAAAATATGTTTATTTAAAACCAATATTTCATTTGAATTTTGAATATCGGTAAATGCAACTTAAATCTCACAACATCCTGGTTAATTCACACATAAGGAATAAAAAGAAAAACTTTCCACGAAACAAAAAACAACATAAAAACTTCACAACATTTTCTTAGGCTTCACATAATGCTTAGCATTTGCTTAAAAAACTAGCTGTTTCCCGTGGAAGAATCCACTGTTAATTCACGTAACAGATATACGTCCATCAAAAAAACAGCAACAATACAACAGTGCGAATCTTACAATCTGCATCTCTATAATAATAAGCCAGTTCCGTCTGTCTGTCTGTGACTTTTGCAAACGCAATATCTTTTATCACCCGAATGCGCGAGTTTGTCGAGTTTTTTTGTTTTTTTTACATTTGTCTCGCAACCGTTAGAAACCACGTGATAGAAAATAAGCAGTATGATTCGCTCAAATACGTACTTTCGAACGGGATGGTATTCGAATAGAAAGTTTCCTTGGCGTAAAAACAAACAAACATAAAAATCTCTCGACAAAGTTCTCGACAAAAGGCCAACTAAAGAAGCGGATAAAAAATGTCTTATTTTCGACGATCCCTACGAGTCATAAAAAAGTGCAGATATTAAGAGTAAGGAAAGTCAAAGTGAAGAAGTGGAGTGGATTAAAAAAGCATATAATTTGGAACAGGGTTAACATCGACACACAAAACAACAACAAAGGAACAGTCCCTTCGTCTTCAAAAAAGTGCAAAAAGTGAAATGGTAAAGTGTTTCAAAAAAGAATATATGAGAAAGAAAGAAAAGTCCAAGTGAAGAAGTAGAAGTAAAAGTAGAAAAGTGACGTTGGAAGCCACAATAAGTTACTTCGGAATTGAAGAGTGGAGCTAGAAGTAGTAAAGTAAAGTTAGAAGTAGAAAATGAATGCTAGCGTTTCAAGTTCAAGTGACTTGGAATTCAGAAAAAAGTAAGAACTTTGATATTTTTAGACGCTCCGTTTTTATATGTAGGACACTTAAAATTGTCAAGGAGAATCGTATTCTCAAAAAAAATCCATTAGAGCTTCAAATTCTTAAAGTTTACCGCGTTTTTTGTTTTGTTTTTTATGCATAATTAATGTGTCTCCTGGTGCGTAACTAATGTATTTGTCCTAAAATTCAAAATGCTACATAAAGCTGTTAGCTGGCTACAATGTGCTGGCGAAATAGAAAATTCTGGTTTGTTGAACTAACTGCAAATGTCATAATTTTTACATAGCTATTGTTTTCCTTTATTATGTGTTTTACTAAGCACAAATGGCTAGCTATAGACGTAGCTAAGTCTCCCCAGCTTAAGTATATTTAACTGGGTGTCCTAGCTACTGTTAGCTAGCTAATGTTAGCTTCAAGAAGGCTCCATCCCATAGTTAGCCCTAACCTATAAGTTATGTTGTTATTCCTCTTTTTTTTAGGTATTTATAGCTACCGTTAGTCAAACTTTTCTTCTTTTTTGAACACGAATTATGATGTAGCAAGCTAGCTACGAAATCTTTCTTGAACCTTTAGGATAGTGTGACTCATGTTAATGCCCATAGAGTATAGTTTTTTTCACATTACCTGCAAAATCACAAGTGGAACAAATTTTGTGGAATTTAAAGTGTGTGTGTTAAGTTATTTTTTATTGTTTTGTTTCTGACATCCTGTTAAACTTTTGTCAGGCTACGTGGTGTAAAATGCCAAGTTATTTTTACAGGGGCTATTGAAATTACATTAGAAATTTACGTGGGTTTATGACTTTGAGTTAAAAAAATTTATGAGAGGATGGTATGGTTGTCCGTTATATTGTTTGTGTTGCAAAGTGCTGTTATTTGAAATTTTGGGTAAACTTTTGTGGAAATAGACCACATGCAATATACTAAAAGAACAAATTTTTGTAGAATTACACTTCATTGTTGTGTAAGCTGATGTCTTTTTGTATTTCGCATTATAAACTTTTGACAAGTGGAACAAATTTTGTAGAATTTAAAGTGTGTGTGTTAAGTTATTTTTTATTGTTTTGTTTCTGACATCCCGTTAAACTTTTGTCAGCCTACATGTAAAATGCCAGGGTTTTTTACAGGGTTTTTTTACATTTGATTGGAAATTTACGTGGGTTTATGACTTTGGGTTAAAAAAAACTATGAGAGGATGGTAATATGGTTAAGTCAGTTTATATTGTTTGTGTTGCAAAATGCTGTTTCTTGAAATTTTGTGGAAATAGACCACATGCAATATATACTGAAAGAACAAATTTTTGTAGAATCGGACTTCACTATAAGCTGATGTCTTTATATTTCGTAATATACACTATTGTTGGGGAGAACTAACTGTATGTGATGTCATTTTTGCTGGAAGAGAATTCCATGGTTTCAGGGTTTTGTTTTTCTTGAGAATTTTACAAAATTTTGTAGGGATAAATGTTTGCTGATGATAAAAAAATACTAATGTTCTGACTGAAACTGTTTTTGTTTTTTATATTTTGTAATCTAATGGGCGAGGACTGTATATATACACTGAAATGACTAATTTTTCTAAATTTTGATGTGTTTTATATACCCTTTTTGTGGAAGATTAATGGGTAATGGCAATATACGACATGCTGAATGAAATTATTTTTGTTGATTTAGATGTGTTTCTCAAAAACCAATCTGTTTTACATTTTGTGTAAACTTTTGTTTACGAACCGTATACAATGTTTCCAAAATAATGATTTTTTTATTCAAGTTTATTCTTTGCTTATTGATTTTTTGACATTTAGGTTCAAAATTGTTGGTAAAGGGCAGTACAGATCATCAAACTAAAAAAGAAAATTTTTTGTGTTCTTAACTGGTTGATTTTTACATTTTGTGTAAATTTTTGTGGGAGAGGATGGTATGCAACTGAAATGACTGATTTTTGTAGATTTAAATTTGATGTTTTCCAAACTATGGCTTTTTCATATTTTTGTATAGGCTTTTAAGGGAAAGACAATATTTAAAATGTGTAAATAACTTATTTTTGTTGATTTGTGCTCTTGCAGGCCAACTTTTTGACATTTCAGAATAAAATAATGAGGGTTTTCAACATAATCACTTATAAGATGTACACATTTCAGATGCGTTATTTCTGACATTGTTATTATCAGTGTTGTGACTGTCGGTGTTGTAACTGTCGGTGTTCTTACTGTCAGTTTTGTGAGTATTGGTGTTGTGAGTGTCGATGTTGTGAGTGTCGTTGTTGTAACTTTTTATAAAGTAGATTTTGCACCTTGCAAGCTGTTCTTTTTTTATTTTGTGTAAGATTTGACATTTGACATTTTGTGTAAGATTTTAAGAACATTTTTTTTTGTATATGCACTGCTGACGTCAGCAAAACATCTAAAGCACCCTATTTTTTCAATGGCCTTTTGCCTAAGTGGATTTTTCCACGGGCCTTATCGACTAGTTATTATATAAATGTCCAAAAAATCAAAGGTATCTAACAACCGTTACGTAAAAAGCGAAATACGCTAAAACTATGTACTTGCTTTGTCTTTCAAGAAGTACACCAGGGAAAAACAGGATACCAAACATTAAAGGAAAATCCAACATTTTTCGTTAAGTCGTACAAAATCAGCTATTTGGTCTATTGGATACGGCAACCCTTCCAAAGTTATACTCAAAATATAAGAAATTAATAGTTGACAACACATAAAAGAAAAATATAAAAACTTGAATCATTTGGTATATTATATCTACCGAAATATTTCAATCCAAAATATTAAAAGAACAGACCCAAACTTATAATCAAGAAAATCACGCATAAAATCAAAGAAGATAACAATGCAGCGTTTTCGAATTTAAGAATAGAATATATTTCAAACGATCGTAATGTAACAGATGTAAACATTGATTTAAGTCTAGGTTTTAGGTTTAGGTTTTTTATAACGACATCAACACTGAATCACACAGTCTGTAGTGTTAAAAACAGTAACAACGGCAAAATTACTTCTACAGTTTATATAAATTCTTTTCTAGGATATACGCGCTGTTTTTGTGTGTTCCAGCCTCGATGTTCTTAACTTTTTTGACAATAAATGCTATCCTCATTGCTCTCAATATGTTCTTAGCATGACTATGGCCTGAAATATATAATGCCTTAATAAAATAAAGCATGCTATTGGCAATTTCTACTACATGTAACGGCCCATTACTTGGACAGAAAAAATTCACTTCGTTTCATATACAATAAAAAAAGTAAACTTCTAATCAATTTTGTGCGTCATACAAATGTTCATATTTAAAACAAACTATTAAGCTTTGACATATTCTTAGGATATTCTAAACTTCTGACCCATTTTTCAGAGCATATTCTTACAGAATAAGGGCTTAACGAAAATATTTTACGGCCTAAGACACAACAACAAACTTAATATTTAAGGAAAAATTTAGCTCTGAAAGAATAGGCTAAAACATCGTTATACACCAAAATTCATTTCTCTATCAAATAATTGAAACAACACACACCTGCTTTTCTTTCGTCTTCTCAGTAGGTCGCTAGATAGGGTTCTCTGAATAAAAGTCCAATCAGTTTTTTACTTCAATTACTAAATTTCGCTTCATTCCAAAGAGAACGAATTGTAAATGTATAGCTACAATTGTCTGATGCACTTCCAATCAATTATTTTTGTGATGTTATATCATTGTACGTTTTTCTTCGCTTTAAAAAATATTTCTGACAGCAACATTAACTTCGTTCGACAACAACAGTTTGTTTTTTACATTTTAGATTAGAATTACGTTCATATTCGAATGAGATACAACCTCGGTCCCAGAACACAAAAATGGAAAATATAGAAAAACATATAAGCTTTAAGCTAACCTCATGATGAGTAAACATTGACATGCCTTGTTTGAAATAACTTTTTTCAGGATTACTTTGAAAAAGAGACAACCTTCTTCGCTTCGTCTTTCTCTTTTCAGTTGGTAAACAACTTGTTTCCGTCAGATACGGCGCGCACATAGTAAACTGGGGGTAAAATTAAATTGTTCTATCTATAACGACCCCGTGGGGCTTTTAAAACAAAAAAAAACAAAAAAAAAAACGTTTAAAAAAAATAATTAGTTTAAATAAAATAAAAAAACAGAGTTTTATTTTTTAAAGTAATAAGAAAAAAGAATTAAATGTTTAAAGAGTAACCCCCTGATTTGCGTTTTTTTTAACTTAGTTAATTTTAAGGTATCGCCACGTTTTGGGGACACAATGCATGAGAAATAAGAAAGTGACCCGTATATTTATGTCCTTGGCCTCACCGTGCGCACACACACACACACAAGGCGTATTAATAAATAGATTTTTCTTTTTAATCCGTGTTTTTTAATATTGTCCAACACGCAACTGATGTATGGCTTCTTTTACGTCAATTTGAACAAACAACAACAAAATTAGAAGCTTTAACAGTCATGCTATTGTTAAAACTTGCCCAATGCACGTTAAGTAAATGTAACGCCCTACACACCATTATCTATGACAAAACAGGTCAATGAATATCACAAACCTTCTGAACAACTATGCATACATGACAAAAGATATCTTTAAAATTTTGAACTTTGGCTACATATCCGCTGCCATCTCTGTAACATATTGAAAAAAACATTACAAGTGCCATAATATAATACAGTTTGCGATAAATTATTATTTAGAGAAATCATATTATCATAAGGACTTTAATTAATCTATTGTTTTCATCTGGGTTCGTAAAAAGTTAATTACTTTAATTGCTGTGATCTGATTGGTTGATTTCTATCCACTAATTATTTCATCATTGCCCGTCGATGACAGCTATAGCTATCGAAACATTACAATAGAATAAACTCGCTTGTTTATGACATGATAATACAGTGGACTCGCGATATAACAAATCCCCGACGCAGTGAGCAGCTCAATATAACGAACCAAAGTTCATTCCCCTTAAATTTAGCCTTAAGAAACTCTTCGAAATCCTTTTTATATAACGAACCCCGATACAGTAAGCTCTCGATTTAACAAGCCAATTATTTTCTTCCCCTGAACTCAAAAAACCTCGATAACGAACTCAAAGTACCAAATGCAAAAGAAATGAACAAAAAAAATGTAAATAAAAATAAAAATAAATAAATTAAGAAGATAAAAAGAGTAAATAACTCCATAACAGATCAATATAAAGCCCTTCAGAAAATTGAAATCACTTTTGTTCGAGAGGGTTACGAGTTTTAAACAATTTAGGCAAAATTTCCCGATTTTTTCCCACCTTTTGATGCAACGAACTCTCGATATAACGAGATTTTTTTCTATTCCCCTCCTTTATATCGAGAGTCCACATCTATATTATTCAATGACAAAGACTGAATAGGTAAGTGGTAAGACTTTTTTAAAGTCGAATATGTTTTGTTCCACCATCACTAACGTGACAACATTTTTTAATATTTACATTTAGATTATCTCTTTCTTTGTGGTGACAGACACGTTAATTAAAAAAGCTATCTTACATTTGGTCCTCAAGATCGTGCGTTTGGCTACTTATTCAAGACCATAGAGTTTTTGTTTTGTTTTTATTGTGTTTTCTTCTAAAAATAAAAATAAACGCAGTCAGCCGGAAACCGGCCTACAAATACCATCCTTCAGGCTAGTTTTCGCACATAACCAGAGCATTCTGTAAGTTCTTGTTGCAATTACAATTTCTATGATAATGGCAGATAAAGGAAAAAAACAAAGTAAAGGGAAGATCAGTAACGAAGGAGGGACTGTGTTTGATCCATTGTAAGTACTAACTTCGATTTATTTCATATGTGTTTATTTATAGACTATGAAGTTTTACTTTAAGGTGAATTTCCATAGAACAGCATTTTGCACCGCTGTGATTAAATCGCACGGTCGATTTACTTGTGCATGCGCAACTGACAAAAAAATGCGTTGGTTAAGAGATTTTTGTGATCCAGCGATAGAATAAAGCTCCCTCGCAAAGTTGAAGGAATTCAACTTTGTGAGGGAGCTTTTGAGCAATAGACAACCATACCATTTGAAAATAAAATGAATGAGTCACCCTCTACAGCGCTTGCGGTATTTAAAAACAAAAAAGCATATAAACTTAATAAAAATCACGCAAACGATAAAATCGCGCCCAGACGCAAAAATCTGCTCTATGGATTCCACCTTTAGTCATTATAAAAAGTGTACTATTTTTAACCTTACAAAAATTGAATAATGTTTATTTTTGAAAATTTTGAATGTCACCTTTTATTTATTTACCATTTTCACCTTCCGTTGATTTTTCGATCCGATATGCGATACGCAATTTCAATATTATCTAGCCTTGTTTCGCAAGAAAGTTATTGAGAATGACTGCATATTATATGCAAAGCAAAGATAGTGCTTTAACCATCAATTATTAAAAAGCAGAAGCTTTTGAAAAAGGACTACCTGAAGACAAAAGCAATTCTGTTAATCTCAATTTACTTATTTGTTTGTTTTTTAAATAAATAGAATTCGAGAATTTTGAAATTTGAATAACTGACATGTTCAAACAAACATAAAAGTGCAAATATTACCGCCTACAATAACACCACGTAATACCCTCGTCACCAGGGTCTCTTAGCCCGTGAGCCATTATTATGGAGCGGACAATATTGAGTGACTGATCACCTGATACAAAAATGCTCAGATTTTTAAGCTAATGAGATGCAAAGTCGACGTTCGCTTCAAAGCAAAATTTGCAGATAGCATGCGAGGAAAACACACGAAGTTAAAAGAAATTTTTATATTTTTGTGGACTAATGCAAAATACATACTTTATACTTGATAGACAATTGGCTAGCTAGCTACATTATGCAGAGGAAACCTCCTTGGAAATACAAACACCCCAAATATGGTTGTTAATTTAACTATCTAGATAAACTTCCATGTGCAAAGTAGAACTGAAAATGCTTTCTTTTTCTAACATATGTCTCAAATCAGATTCCTAGTATTGATGCAAAACTTTGGCTCGCCTTATCGTAAAAAACATATTTGTTCTTCTTGTTCACACTAAACTCCCGCGTGGGCATATATAAATTATTGCGGGGCAATTAATGTGCATAATTTATTACGCCAGCATAATCTCCGTACATTATAAGCAATCACATCACCAGACTGTGCTATCAAATTAATTAAAACAAAAAAAAAATTCTCTGGGAACGAGGTTGATCACTTGAAGGTCTGGTTAACAGGGTTCATCAATTGTCGCTACACAAGTAAAAACTCCCTATAAAAAGTGAGAGGTGTTTATTCGGTAATTTTCACAAGGGAGGGAGTCGCGTCTTTTTGACACTTAATACTTGAATTATACCATTTTTAACCTGTTTTTATCTTATATACTTTTACATTTTAAATTTTCTGATGAATAGTGATTTTAAATGTCGTTGTGCAGAAATATATTCACTAAAAAAAAAGTACACTGATTTTGATTCACATTTCTTCTCTCTGGTAATTTTACAGCCATGGTAAATAAATCCAACCAACCCTTGTTTCATCAGTAGTAAAAGCATTTACATATTGTCAATCATATAGCGGTGGATCAGAAGAAATCACAAAAAAAAACTGTTTTATTTATTGATCTTTGAGATGGCTGAGCTTACATCATAAATTCTTTAAACATCGACCCAAATATTTGTTCTCACAATAGCTTTTTGTTATCTCTATAAATGTGACAGGCGTTTTATTTTTTTAATTTCGCTCCGGGGTGATTTCACCCCTGTCTTTAGCATAGGGACTAGATTTCACCCCGGGGCAAAAATTCATGATTTTTGCATGTAATCACATTGCTCCGGGGCGAAAAGCGTGCGTTATAGGAATAAATACGCAAAACTATGCCGTAGAATTGTTTTTCTATCGCTCATGTGCTTATATATTTTACTATTTCTTGAATTTGTTGTGCTGCTCGCGTGTTCCGCATAGTGATTTTATGAAAAATTTTACTTTCACCCTTGGGTGAACTTATTCGTTTTTTACCCCGGGGTGAGTTAAACATCTAACTCAATTTTTCCCTCTTGCGTAATAATTGGTTAAAAATCCTTGAAATAATTAAATTATGCGTAATGTGAAATAATTAAAAACCGCATTTTTTGTTTAACAAAATGTCATTTTTTTTTTCTAAAAAAAAAGTTACCATGATTTTTGATAATAATTAATTCTTTTTCGATGTCGCATCAACATTCTGCTAATTTGTAAAATGTAGCGCTTGTTTTGTAAATAATGCAGCGAATTGTAATGTATTATCTTCTTATTTATACAACACATCCACTCAGACCCAGCCCCGCTCCCCCATTGAATAAAACCTGATCTAATTTTATTTACAAAAAGACAAATTTTATTTCGGCACACAGATACAAATTTATGGCCAAAAACAAGCAGAATACTTAATTTAATAACCCTTTGGAATGTGAATTCGAATTAGCAAAAATAAGTAAGTTTGAGCCCAAAATGAAATGTGCAGATGCCATTGAACCAAGCAACCACATATCAGTGAAATATAAGTACCTTTACATCATCAATGTAAGTTCACCCAGTGTTATAAAAAAATATTTTTTCTTCGCAGACCGCTATCAGATTGCTACAGAAAACCATGGGAAGCATTAGGTGCGTGGTTCCTTGGACCTCGTGCGGAGAATAGAGAGGTTTTCTCTCGTCTCACAACGCAAATCGTCAATTGGTATTCAGATTGTCGTGAGGGATACTACCCCGGCGATCCCTGCTATATTGATAACAACGTGAAAGCTTCCAAAGCTTATCGCAGTGAAATTGAAGACACAGAAAATCAACTGAAAAATTATGCATGATGAACTGAAAGATTCAATTCCCTTCTTCAGTACCAGATATCAGGTGTTGTATTCTTTTTTAGTTAACTTGAAAGTTATTTTCATCAAAGTGTTATTCGTATTAATTATTGCACGTAGACAGTGTTCTATGTCAGCTGTACTATGAATTGAGAAAAAGAAAATTACGTCACATCTGCTTGATATTAGGTTAAATTGTGCAATGTGGTTTCAACTATTCCATCTATAACTATAGGGACACATGACAAGAGAAAATACAATGCCATCCATGCTTGGATACTTTTCTGGCATGCTTTGGAATCAAAACAATGTAGATTCTACATCATCTCCTGTTACAACCAAAATGGAGATTGATGTGGGACAACATTTATGTCAGCTCATGAACTTTGACAACAATAGGGAAGTTAGTCCCTGGGGACATATTACAGGTTGCGGTTCTGTTGCTAATCTAGAGGCTCTGTGGGCAGCTAGAAATTTAAAATTTCACCCATTAGCGGTGCATGCTGTTGTGACTGGAGACAATGCAGGACCATTTACTGGTAATTATTACATTTCGTTAGAACAATTACACCTTTCTTGTATTTTTTGTACTCTTCCTGTTAAAGAAAGAAAAATATAATTATTTTAGGCATACTGAAATAACTCTAAATTATCTTTTTTAGCTGCTGCAAACACTCCTGTATATGTTCCAGAATTGGACATGAATGTCGACCTAAGTAAATGCACAAAGTGGCAACTGCTCAATCTTGATATCGACACTGTTTGTAATTTATCAGGAGAAGTTTGTGCAAAAGCTGGATTGACAGATAACATATTGTTAGGTGACAAATTAAAAGTAATGCATTATTCTAATCTATTGCACCAATTCTTCCTGATGCTTTTTTTCTCATATTGTTTGGTTCTATCTCCTTCTTAGACCGAATCAGTTATCAATATAGGCATGGCTAAATTTTTACAAAAGCATGACATTTCAGAGATGCCAGTAGTGTGCTCTCCAGGAACAAATCATTATTCTTGGCCTAAATCTGCAACAGTACTTGGAATTGGTGATCAAAATATTTTGGCTGTGAATGTCGATGGAAATGCTAGACAAAGCATGACAGGTAATGTCTTCTTTCTTAAAACCCTTTATTACAGACTATGATTTATTTTAAAATTATGTTTTAAACACTTTCCTCTTTAAAACCCTCCTCTTTTAAACGCTCCTGTTTTAAACGCTCCTCTTTTAAACGCCTGTCTTTTAAACTCCCTTTGGAGGGGCGTTTAATAAAGATATCCCTAAACGTTCGGATGTGTATGTTTATATATAAGAAAGAAGAGAAAACGAATAATTTTATTTAATTATTTCCTTACTTAAAAATCATTTATATCTTCTTTTCCTTCTTTAAAGAAAGTACAGGAAACTGTATTGATTCTTCTTCTGGTGCAAAATTTCCAGTGTTTTATATTGTTCCTTTCGTTTCGTCAACTGTTCGACTAACACAAAAGAAATCCGTTTGACTTCTGTAAAACAATCAAATTTCGCCAGAACGATTTGAAAATAATCCTTTCAATGACCCAATGGACATTAAAGAGGCAAAAGTCCCGTTCAATCTTCTTGATCAAGATGAAGAAGAGAAAGGTTTTGTAACTGTTGTTTAAAGATAAAAAAAAATTGTTTTAAAATAAACGCCTTCCTCTAATAACTCCCCCCTTTCCCCCTTCCCCCCTTCCCCCCTTCCCCCCTTCCCCCACCTCAAAACTTGGAAAATTAAATAAACGCCCTGGGCCTTTATTGGAGGATTTACGGTAAATTGACAACAACAATAGCAATGTTTAATTGCCTATAAAATTACTCTTACATTAATTTCTTACCAAGCAATTACACTCTCTGTGGTTTTAAAACCCGTTGAAGCAAATTTAAATTAGATTACAATGCAATTCCCAGCCAATCAAATCGATTTGTTTTAATTCTGGCCAATTAAAAAAGTTAAGAAATTATTTAGGTTATGTTTTATAGGCGCTTTAAATGAAAATATAATCAACAACCACACATGCGCGTAATTCCCGTATCATTATAAAAGATGGTCTTCTTTATGTTCTTATCTTGTAAAATACTTCCATGTTGATTAACTATAAATCTATCTAATTAATATTTCTTTTGCATTTTTTAATGTATATTAATTATAATCGTTTATCTATATTTTGTTTTGAAACAAAAGAACTGAACCAAAAGCTTGATGAATGTTTGAGAAAGAAACAGGCTGTCTTTATGGTGGTTGCTGTCATTGGAACTACAGAAGAAGGAGCCATTGATCCGCTGGAAAAAATTGTGACGTTGAGAAATACGTATCGATCACAGGTAAGTAGAAAACTCTCCATAGAAAATTTAAACTCGGCTGTCGCAGTTTCTTAAAAAACAAACTAAATATTGAAATCATCCCTCTGGTTGGAAGTTCTGCTATTATAAATTAAATAGTTAAATATAGTCAAAACTATTTTCATGTTACAATTAAAATTTTATTGTCATTAACTTTTATTCTTCGCTTTTCAGGGTTTAAATTTTGCTATTCACGCTGATGCTGCGTGGGGTGGATATTTGTTAACTATGATTCAACCTCCTTCAGCAGAAAGAAGAGCTTCTTGCAAAGAACGAGGAGAGGATTACGTGCCAATAATACCTCTGTCTGCGCATTCCAAGAAACAGTATCAAGCCATCAAACATGCAGACACAGGTATGCTTATTTTTCTCTCTAGTCATTTTTTTTAAACGGTAGAAAAAGCTAATCAAAATGGGACTTCTGTGTGACATACGGAAGTATTTCGTTGTAATTTAAAACAAGCTAATTATCAAAATTAATTGTTAAGCTTTGGTTCTGATTCGTAATAGACTATTTGGAGAAACATTATTAAGAAATATTTTATCGAAGCCGAGAAAAAACAATCTTATCATTTTAGTATGACCAACTAGATGTTCGTCCTTCCTTTAAGATATATGCCGTTGTATTGGTACACTACCAAATATTTATATCAAATATAGCAATTAATAATCACTTTTTAGTAACCATTGATCCACATAAAGCCGGTCTCTGTTTATACCCAGCTGGAGCACTTTGCTATAGAAATGGAACAATGAAAGGTTTTATCACCTTGGCAGCTACTGAAGTGTTTCATGGTGAGAACGACATGACAGTTGGTGTGTATGGGTTAGAAGGATCAAAACCTGGAGCAGCTGCAGCAGGAGTCCTGCTGTCTCATAGGGTAACCGTGATGTATTCAATATTTAATGACTGCTAAGTAGTCTTCTAGACATAGGTGAGATTTAGATTCCTTTATATCTTTTTTGATTCTTTTATTGCACTTTAAGGTTATTGGACTCGATCAATTTGGGTATGGCAGAATTTTGGGACAATGTCAATTTGGATCCAAATTATTTTACTGCATGTGGATGACAGTTGCGCAGGATTATGATGATTGGGTGTGTGTCAATTTCATCGATCTTCCAAAACTACCGGACGGCTTACCACAAACAGAGAAAGAGCAAAAGGATTTTATTCGAAAAAGAATATTGGTAAAAGATAATGGTGAATTAGAGAAGGTATATTACTATTAATCTAGGACGGACCTTAAGATTGAAATCTTGGAACAACATGTGTAACTGGGGCGAAAGTAGAACTTTTTCTATCTGCACGTGATGAAGTGAGACTGTCGCACGAATTACTTACTCTCTTTTTCACGTGACAGGACGAAGAGGCGATGAAGTTTTTGTCTATTGTTGGCCCGGACGCCTTGATTAATTCCTTTGTTGTAAATTTGGTCGGAAACTCCACTAACTTGACAGCCACCAACCAACTTCAGAAAGACATTTTTGGCGAAACAAAGGGTAAGATGACTAGAATTTCCATTCTCCTTAACATGGAGATTGTTTTGTTTAAAACAAAACAGATAGTATTCATTGGGTTATTGAAGTTTTTATATTTGTTTCACTCCAAACAATTCGACGGCTTAAAAAACAGGCGTGAAACAAACCTTAATAGAAACTGGCTAGGTGACTGGTTCATGCGATGCGTAATAAAAAATCATGCTAAATTTACAATCTGATGGTTGATTTCATAGTTAATTTGATAAAAACACTTTATGGTTCTGATATGGCGATATGGCATGTAGTTATATGCATTGGTTTCCTCTTTTTAGTGACTGTTGGCCAACAGGCTAAAAGAGTACCAATTTTCTTAACCACTTCAATTATTGATCCTGCTAAGTACGGAGCAGCCGCTGATCAATTAAAAGAAAGATTAGGCATATCAGCTGAAGGAGAGCTAGGTTTCCTACGAAACACTTGCATTAGTCCGTTTCAAGCCAATGGTCTTAATATAACAGCATTTGGCAAGCTCTTCAGAAATGTTGTCATGAATTGTATTGGCGGTGTAAGTAGTGATTTAGAAATTTTCTAAATGTCGGTAAACTTACAAAAAATAGTTTTACCTCAAACACTTTAGTCAACTAAAAGAATATCGACATAAAATGATGCCAAAAGTTATTTCGATGTGTAGATAAAACTGTATATATTTGCATACATGAACAGCTGAAGTAAGTTAGACACATAAAAATTTAAGCAATAATTGATGCAAAAATAGACAAAAAGCCATTATCCAGCACGTTTGAAATCCCAATCATTTTCAGTATGAGTAGTCCAAAGAAGGTCGCGACAGTATTTCCTACTGTATTTTCTCCAATGCAAATGATTTGAGAAGTTGCCTGTCTTCTTTTAATTTAGCTACAAGTGGAAGGTTTCGGTGATCCTGAAGTTTATATTACTTTTGCTTGTGCTAGTAAAATGAACAAACATGGAAAGATCTTCTTAGATCACATACCATCCCTTTCTCTTCCTGGTAAACAATATCACGTGGTTTTGTCTATGCTGGCCGCCACTGATGCAGATCGTGATCGACTTAGGTAAGAAACGAAATGTAATGGCTATTATAAATTTTTGGTTCAAACCATGTAACATATGTATTATGCATTACATTGCAAATATATTTTTAAGTAAATTTGTGTACCGATATTATTTATAGAAATGCTCAAAAACTTGATCACTCCACCTTCTTCCTTAAAACAAAAGGCAAAACAACAATGAAAAAGTTTCTAAGAGGCAAAATAACCTTTACAATGGAAGTTTACAAAGGTATTTATGTATTTCTAGTTACACTTGTCTTTCCTTTGTTTTCCCATTTTTGTTGTTCTGGTTAGCGGTGGTGGTGTATTGTCCTTGTTGTCGTGGCTGTTGTTTTTGTTGCAGTGTTATTGTTGTTGCTTTTGTTGTACTATTGTAGTTTTTGTTGTCACATGCATTGTTAACGTTAATGTGATTCATCAAACCATAGATACAGAAGCTACCGCAGAAAAGCTATTTGATGTAGCCATGCAAGAGGATGAAGTGTTTAGATACAATCATTTGGAAAGTTTGGAAGCCAGTAAACACATTAAGTATCCTGAGTACCAAACCTACTTCTTGTATGGTGATACAAAGCGAGCATTCATTTCACATGTGCCTACCAAATTCCCTGACTTTCATCAGGTATGTATAACTTTCTTAGTATATATGTTTCATTTTCTATTAACTATTTTTGAAATGGTTGCTAGATAAAACCTGAAACAATTTATTTTGATCTTAACTTTCCTACTGTTGCCAACTGATGAAAGTAGTTTTAAAATAACATTGGGATAATCACTTTAAGGTGATTTGTATTACTATTTCCAAACTTTTTGTGTTTTTTTTAATGATATATAAAGTATGTTCTTATGTTATTCACAGGTTATCGAACTTGATGAAATCCCACACAGTGTTACACCAGAAATGTTAGATCTTGGCGTGATCATCACCATTCCTGAAATACCCGGGCGACCATTAGAAATTGAAGGGTCCATTGTTGATCCGTTACAGGGAGACGGTTATCCTGTTTCATTCATGGGCGTGCAATATAAAGAATGTCGAACGGCCATCAAATTTTTAAGAAAAAATGCGAAAAAGCATTTTGATGGAAAAATCTAATAAGCATGCCCAATTTCTTTAATATTATTTTTGATTATATCAACTCTCTTTTTAGATGTAGTGAACGTTTTTTGTTAAGAATTCTCCTTTACCATCCTGTAATGTGCTAATACTATATTGCAGCGGATGCGACTTATGTTGATCCAAGATGATGAGATAAGTTTGGGCGTTTAAGTAAAGTCCATTTTAAAGAAGAATAATTTTAAAATAGCCATGTGGATGTTTAAAAAAACTGTTGTAACTAACGGTTGGCTCTTCCTCCCCTCCGTCTGTAACTATGTAACATTACCGCCAGAGATACGTATAGCATTGCTCTAACTTGCTTGCCTGCCACACAAGCCGGTTAGCGGTTAGTAGATGGCACCAAATGGGCTGACAACACTGCATTTAAAGTGCGCCGGAGTGAAGACGCGAACCTGAACCTTATGATTACAAGTCGAATGCGCTACCACTACACCATCTCCGCTTAGTTATAAAATAGTTATAAAACATACGACTGGATTGTTGTTTATATATTAATAATAACTAAATATAATATTGTGGAAACTCACCCCCAACAAGACAATCCTAAAATCTAATCTTTGTGCTTCGCGCTAATGAACCAAAATCAAACAAGGCGCTAGCACTTTCCAAAGTGATAGATAGGTCTTGACATTAATTTATTTTCAGTTTCGTGAAGAATGTTCGCAAAACGTGTATATTTCCGTGTAACGCATGCGCATTTTAATTTCCCGGGGAGTCTGTAAGGGAACATTTCCGTTTCGTGCTCACAAAAAAGGTGAAATCCACAATATTCAAGAGCCACAAGAGCAAGAATAGGCATGTCATGATTAAACAGATGCCAACATTAACACCAAGGCCAAGAAGAAGAAGTCATATGTGCACGAATAGGGTTGGTAAGAACTTTTCCATGTCTTTTCATAAAACACAACGTCTAGGTCTTTTCAAGGAAAAAAGATAAAACTTGGAGACGTCTTTCTTTATCTTCGGGAGGTTATAATACATAGCTGGCTATCTCCTCATAAAGTGAAAACAGTTCCCGCAGTGTTTTTTACATCTAAGCTCCATCATCTTATCTCCCACATTAAAACTGCTTAATATCAAAACACTCGTGTAACAATAATATTTAAGAACTAGTCAGTGGCCAGTAAAAAAATCCACGCATTCGCCCGTCCTTTTTATACCCAGCGACTGTTGTTCCCCCTTTTTTTATTGGTAGTGCAATACGACCGTACAGTTTTTCCGGGTGTGATATTTAACATCATAATTTTTAAAGTTTGTCTCAATGAACCCAAATTTTATTTGTCACCTTGTAATGCTAAGCAAGATTAGCGTTTGTTTTCATTAGCTTATACGTAGCCATAGACAAACATTTCCGTTTTGCTATTGCTTGCGTTTTCTTAGACTATTGTTTAGTTTTATGCATTTTACTGAATTTGATTGGCTAGCAAGCAGTCATTTCTCTGGGTTGCAAGTCTTGTAGCTAGTTACAAATGGAGAAACCGCTGTGAATTGGTAAATCAATATATAAAGGGTTGCGGAAGTGAAATATTTACATTATACTCCATGACAAATATGGACAGAACTTTTATCTGCTCCAATAGACAGTTTAAATAAGATCTTAAAAAAGGTTCCTCGAGTAAAATCCAATCTCGTCCCCAGAGCTTTTTTTACTTTTTGATATATGCGTGCTGGCGCGGCCCTAGCCACTTTTAGATTGTAAAAAAATAAGCCCTGGGAAAAGATATTGATATATGCATTTGTTTTCACAGCGTATAAACAGCAAATACTTTGCAGCATAGATTATCTTATAAGTTTCTATAATTAAACACACTTTTCCGCTTCCGGAGTTTTTCTGTTTGTTTAACAAAAAAACTAGAAAGATCGGAGAACGAGAATCAAAAAATCCGAATACGCGCTCAGTAAAAAACCTTAAAAACATTTTCATACAAAGCAGAATAAAAAGGTTAACTGAGCCTTGTTATGTGTACTCTCATAGAGCATTCTGGCTATTGGCCTGCATTGCAGTGTCTTCAAATCTGATGAATCGAACAAAACATCGATGAATCGAACCAAAGCATAACGTAATGGACAACAGAGCTTTTTTCTTGTTGTACAAACAGTAAAAACAACAGCATTATTTTTCACAGTTTGAATATTTTATTCTCCAAGTTAAATTGTGAAGAAACTGAATAAACAAACAAAAATGATGCGTTTAAATTTTACAATAACAAATTTAAAGTTTTTCTCCTAACAAATGATGTTGCAGTTTGAAAATTTTACAACGACTATATATTCTTTCCCAAAACAACGGCGATCGTTTTGTTCACGTTGTGCAATCCGTAAAATAGATACAAAGAAAGAAAGAGTAGGTTCGGACGATTTGTTTACAGAAAAAGTTCAAGTCAATATGCTTTATGTGTAAAGATGATTTTTTTATCTGCACTGTTTTATTCGTATCACAAAAGTCGAAAGAAAATCGTTAAAAATCTCAATTCATTTATCTAGCTAATTCATACTTATCAGAAATTATAAAAAGCTGTAGACCAAATTATAAAGCTAGCCATCTTTCCTGGCTTGTGTCTTGAGTCGAAAATTTTAGCTAACGTTGCCTCTTCTGTGCAAATGCTAATCAAACTTTATTCAAACTACTAGCCTTATTTGACATTCATTTTGAGATGATGCTATATAATTCCAATCATTTGTTGTTCTTTGTAACGTATTACATGAGCTGTTGTTGTTACCTAACACAAACTTAATTTACGCAACTCATATGAAAAACGCAAAAACTTTTTTAGTTTGTTTTTTTCACAGTTTTATTCGAATGATATTTTCGAATAGGACAGTGTTCTTAAATATAGCCACCTTGTTCCCAGAGCGTAGAGTAAGGAGGAAAAAAATTGGGATAACAGAGACTGAGGAAATTTGACTTATCGAGTGAAAAAAGTGACCCTTTCGTCAAAATATTTTTAAAAATTTGATTTTCTCCCGCTGTATAGTAGAAAATAGAAAAAAATAATACGCGCTTAAATGCCAAATGGACTCCGCTGCGCTCAGCCCGCTACGATCGCTTCGCTTAGCTCCGCAATAACTTGCACACCTGACTATAACACTTCATTGGTTCTCTCAGATGAAAAACTAGCTACATTATTTTCAAAAGATCATGTAATTATAGTGTCACACTTAAATTTAACTTTTTTACTTTAAGGCGGTGATACCTACACAGTTTGATTAATCAAATTTTTTTTATGCCTTATTTATTTATTTTGACTGAACTTTAAAATATGTACAGGAAAATTATAATTTAAATAAAAACTGCAACTCAAATGCTGACCTATCCATTGTATCCATTGTAGTTGCAGCTGTTACATCAAGCATTCCTATTTTCTGTAAGTGTATATCAGTTTGTCTGCGTTACAGCTTTGATATGATGACCAATATTTTACTGTACAAATTCAAAAGTTGCTCCTTCGTTGTATTTTTTGACAGAATGTCATCATAAAGTGATTCTCACGTCACGCAGTTATATTTAGCAACTGCTATAATAAGATCTAAAAAGCTGGGTAAACCTTACATGGATAAAAAAATGGCTCCAAAAATAATTTAATTAAGGAGTCTTCTCATTTCTGCTTTTACATTTTGTGACCTTGACATTCCCAACAAATTCACTTATCCACTGATAAATTCTACTTTTTTCTTCTAATGATATTCAATGTATTCAATTTATTAACACCCACTCCCGTATTAAAAAAATCGTAAAATCCATCTACCTCTATTTATCTCCCAAATGTCAATTTAAAGGAAATTAACAAAACCTCATTCCTAATAAGCCTACCTCCTTACAATAAAGTTGGCATCGAGCACATCCTCTTTTCAACCGCACAAAACTACTTCATATCATATCATAGCTGTGATAAATTAGCTAGCAGGAAAATATGTAATTACGCTCAACAGGAAGTGTATATATACCAGGGCCAAGCTTCACAGACATGGTGTAGTGGTAGCGAATTTGACTTGTAATCATAAGGTTTCAGGTTCGAGTCCCCACTCCGGCGCACTTTAAATGCAAGGTGGTCAGCCCATTTGGTGCCATCGATTGTCCGCTAACCGGCTTGTGTGGCAGACAAGCAAGTTAGAGCAATGTTATACGTATATCTGGCGGTAATGTAACATAGTTACAGTCGGAGGGGAGGAAGAGCCAACCGTTAGGATGGAATCCCCAAGGACGTTAAAACTTCCCGTTACTTACTCACTTACTTACTCACTTACTTACAATGGAAAACTTGCAGCGTAAATGTTTCCACTTACGAAATATTTCAATACCTCGTTTTATTCCCCCGTGTATATGAAAGAATGATACAATTTAACTAATAAGATTGAGTCAAAACAATCATCATTGTATAAATTGGAAAGTTTCCAATGCAGTTGAATTGGTTGCTAAGAGCGTTGCCATGAAGTTAATTTCGCAGTTGGTAGAAAAAAACGGCATTGAAAGAGAAAAATGCAGTTATGTTCTCTGGCACGTTTTGTGTCTAAAAAAAGGGTTAAAAAATTATCTTGGAATAATTCAGGTAAACACATCCTTTATTATAAGCATTATAATTTTATTCTTAATTATTTCCAAAAAGAAAACAACATGTTTGCAACACAGCAATACAAGCAAATCAGCTAAAAAAAAATTGAAAAAAATTTTGTTAGCCCTTAAACAAAAAGAATTGAAAAGTAACATTAACATTAACATTCATACAATTTTTTTAGTCATTCATTTTTATTATTATTCATTTAATTTCTTTCCATTTAGCGTTTTGGGCTCAACAGCGTCGAATTTTCTACACAAACTTTTAAGGTCAAACAGAAGGAGAAAATATTAGCATTAAATGTTAGTTGAACTTTATATGCTAAATTCTTTGTTTGGCGTTTCTATCATCCCTCTTCACGACATGTGGTAATAACGAATACATATTAGTGGGAAAAAATAGTTATATCCTTAATATTTTCTCAAATAGTGTTATGACCTCTCCTACTTTGAACAACCAGAAAACTATTCCCTACTCTGGTGCAAAACGCCCTATTCAAGTTAAAAAGTTCCATATGTTGCTCTTTAAAACAAAAATATAATAATTAAAAAAAAATGAAGTGGATGCTGAAGATTTTTCCTGACTGACTTTTTAAGATAAACAATGGGTAAATTAAGGCTTGTTTACGCTAATTAATGCAGAACAGTTAGTTAGCAATCCAAATGTGTGTGGATAGAAAGGAGATGGGATTTGTGTAAAATCTATATGGAAAAATAAAAGTGTAAAAACTTGCTTGCTCAATTTTGAAAAAGTATAAGAATGTTTGACTCTCTTAGGTAATTCCCTTGGACTTTTTTCAAAAGCAACGAGGAAGCTCACTATATTTGAAAATATTATGATATATTATGGAATAGTGATACCAATCTTAAGCCTACACAACATATCCGATATAAAGATATCTGATTTTATAGCACTTTCAATGATGTAAAATTTACCACAAGTGAATCTACATAATATTTTCACCAAGTTCAGTGGATATGATGTAGAAAAGAGATAAAAAAAATAAAGTTTGAGAATCGTTTCTTTACTTTTCTTTTAGCAACTTAATAATAAAAAAAACTTTAGTTAAAACTAGTTAAAGTTAAGTTCAAGTTGTTTTTTAAATCTTTTTTACTGCAGAATTTCTTGATGCTCCATCATAAGATGCTAAAAACAAAGTAATTTTTATAGAGAACCAATTTTTTTATAATTGTTTTAAAAAGCATATTTCATTGCTCTCGCTATTGCAGTTTCGTATTTCCCATGCCTCTAAATCGCGAAACTTCTTCTTTCTTTATTTAAAAAAATTCTTCACTAGTTTTTTTTAAAGAAATCATTATTATTCAGATGTGATAGCTGAAATAGTAGTATACTGACCACTGTTAGTTTTTTGACAATTATGTGAACACACATGTCAACACACGAATCGATGAAAACAAGTTTTCTTTTTTACATCAAAATTTTCGAACTGTCTGGGAATTCATTAACACCTCAAATGAAGCATTATTATAGAGATATTAAGTTTAGAATTCTTTAACAAAAAATAAAACGAAGTTTAAACATTTTTTCCGTCTGACGTAAGAAATAATCCGTTTAAAATGTGGATTACAATTCACGCATTTTAATAGGTTTTGTTGCAGTGTATTTGTTAGGTGAGAAATATTACGTGAAGGACATGAAAACTACCTTAACAATGGGATTAATTTTCGAATTTAGTTTAATTTTGCGAATAAATATTTTCTCAATTTGTGCGAGTCAAATTTGTTCAGATAAATTTCAAATTCGATTTTCATAAAAGGAAACAAAAGGGAACTGAACAATTTAGTTACCTAAAGTGATAGATAGAACACATTGGAAATTGTTAGAATTTAAAAATGTGAACGTCAAAAAACGATAATGATGAAAATTATGGGATAAATTTTATTCCTTTATAAAATATATTTTAGTTTATGTCCGGAATGATTTCATGTGAAAAAGAAAATTTTTAGTCAAAAATATTAGTAGTTCAGTCAAAAATGTTCGTATTTCTTTTGATTACAGTTGTGGGTCACCGTACATTAGACACACAAACATTATTTCAAAATATAAACCTTTTTTAGAATCCTGAAAACGAAATCAAATAAGTCTTAGAGAGCTCAAATTTTAAAATAAAATAAACCACAGGACAAGAATTTATATTTTTTGCATAAATCTCAACATTTGATTTGTCTTTTTAATAAAGCTTTTCCCTGCTTTCGTTGCAAACATAACGTAGATAAACGCATCACAAGCCATACCAATGAAGAACATTGCATTGAATGCTCTTCTTAAATCATCAAAGTAATCTAAAACTCCGACTGACGTGCAGAAGTGAATGATTTCTGGCACCACAACGAAGATTACGCAGGTTAATATAAGTAGAACTGGAAGTAACAGGTTTTTAAATTTCTTTGCTCGCTTCCTTTTTCCTGTTCTGCAACCTTTATCAGTACATACTGCTTCGATTTCTTCAGCATTTCGAGGATGTTCAGTATGTGTTTGAAGTGACGGTAGTTTGTTTTGCGTCTCTGACTGAGCAGGCTCACTTTGATTCTTGCAGAAACACCTTGATCGATTTTCACATTCTCCTAAATCTGTATCAGTTACATTTGTTTTACAATCTTCACATGTGGTAAGTTCTTTAGTTCGTAGACAGATTGACCTAACGTTAAAATAATTTTTTCTGCTTTCTTTTGATATTGACCCAGACAGATTTGTAATCACTGTTTCTGACCATTCTTTTGAACGTTTAAAGCTATAATGACTTACAGAGTTATTTTTTCTTAATTTGTTGAGGATGTATATGTATGTAGTTGTTGCCACAGCAAGGAATATGATATCTAATGGCAACGAGAAGTACTTAATGTAAACATCTACATTATTCCTCAAACTTTCGTCGCTGCGATAGTGGAAATATAACAAGAATGCTAATAAAATTTGTAGAAATATTACCCAGCTAATAAACATAGTAATTTTTGTCTTCTTTGCCGACCAGTATAGATGATATCTAATGTTTAAATACACTTCAAAGAATCTGTCCATTGTAAGTGCAATCATTATAAAGTAATACACCAACACGAATGGGCAGTACATATTATAGGCAATTTTTGTGACCAAAACATAGCCGTACAACTTCAATGATAGAACACCAAATAGGGAAAAAATGCATATACATATCTCTGTGACGCTTAAATGCAAGAGGAATATCTTCTGACTTTCACCAATATTTGTACTACTTTTGTACAATAAGTAGAAGGCAACAAGATGTAGCAGCAATGGTATCAGTATGGAGACGCTTTCAACTATCCATATATCTGTACATGTTTTTAATTTCTAACAATCAAACTACACATATATACTTACGAATGAATGGCCTCCTAATAATTTTGAAAAAAAATAATGACTTTTTATATTATATAAGTAAATCAAAGAAAATTTCGGGTTTTAAATGAATATTAGCAAATAGTAACTTGACCATAACACAACTAAAAACAGATTTCTTCATACATTATTTAACGAGAGAATATCAACAAAAACAAATTTGGGAACAAAAACAAGGTACCAACTTCGTTAGAATACATACAAATATAATTTTCTTATCCGTTTTGGTAGGAACAAGTTTTTTGGTGAATAATTGTGTTCACTTCATTTTAGCAGCAAAACAAACCTTTACTACAAATTTATTTGGTCAAAGAAAACAGCTGAGTAAGCTTTGATTTCGATTAAATTACTCATTAATATTTTGAACACACAGTTTCAGTACAACAAAAAGTGCGTTATGCGTTCAGCAGGTTAAAAAGTCATTTAAGGAGATTGACAAACCTAAATGGATGTTCGTATGAAACTAACATGCACAGGTTAGTTCACTTCATGCGACTCATAAAATATCTATAATGCTATAATGCTATAAGCAAACAATGTTATTAATTAAGAACAAAATGTATCATACCAGTTAGAATTTCGAATTCAATTAAGATATTGGCACATTGGCAAAAGATGCAAATATTCTCATGAATCTAGGGAGCAAGTATTTAGTGTTAATTAGCGGGAGGGAGCGGGGGCAAATGTCTCGTGGGGGAGGGGAAGGGGGCATTAATCTAGGGAAAATTGTTCTATGTTTGGGTTATTTAAGGGGGCAATTATCCTTGGGGAGTTATCCTAGGTAAAAATTGTCTGAGATATAATACATAAAATACATCAAACATGCTATTCAATGGAATTGTTGTATTGCTCAAATGTGCAGACAGAAGGGTAATTTATAAGAATATGCTTTATAAGAATATCAGACTAGAATTTTAAGTTAAAAGCAATAGATCTATTTCTTAGAAATGCAGAGAAATTAGAATAATGACCAGCCTGGTTGGAACTTTGGTATTCTTTAAAAAAAGGCGTGTAGCCTTTTTGTTTTACGCCTGAATATTTTGAAAACAACATCGTCTGTCAACTTAAAAACTAAGAATACTATAAATAATCAAAGGAAAAACACTGATCGAAGACTGATCGAAGATTTATCGAATACGAACCAAAGACTGATCGAAGATTCATCAAAGGCTGATCGAAGACTGATCAAAGATTGGGCGAACACTGATCAAAGATTGGGCGAACACTGATCGAAGATTAAGCGAGGACTGATCGAAGATTTATCGAAGACTGATGGAAGACTGATCGAAGACTGATCGAAGACTGATCGAAGACTGATCGAAGACTGATCGAAGACTGATCGAAGACTGATCGAAGACTTATCGAAGACTGATCGAAGACTGATCGAAGACTGATCGAAGACTGATTGAAGACTGATCGAAGACTGCTCGAAGAGTGATCGAAGAGTGATCGAAGACTGATTGAAGACTGATCGAAGACTGAGCGAAGGTTGAGCGAAGACTGATCAAAGATTGAGCGAAGACTGATCGAAGATTGATCGAAGACTGATCGAAAAATGATTGAAGACAGAGCGAAGACTGATCCAAAATTGATCGAGGATTGAGCGAAGATTGAGCGAAGACTGATCGAAGATTTATCGAAGATTTATCGAAGACTGATCGAAGATTTATCGAATACGAAGCAAAGACTGATCGAAGACTGATCGAAGACTGAGCGAAGACTAATCAAAGATTAAGCGAACACTGATCGAAAAGTATCGAAGACTGAGCGAAGACTAATATTAAAATACTAGTTATTTAAACCCGTGGAATAATCCACTTAAATTTATTGTACCTCTTATCACAACAAGGTTTGTTGATAATTTTATTAAGAAGGCTGAAAGAGAAACGTTTTAAGCGAAATCCCGTGGAGATATCCACTCAAAAACATTTAAAAATTATTCTATGTTTCTTATCACAAAATCATTTGTTGTCAGTTTCATTTTAAAGACGCAAACAATTAAAACTTTTGAACGAAATTGACAACTATAATAACAACGTTAATTGCCTGTGACTTTACTCGTATAACAATTTATAACAAAGCTCCCGTCACGGTAAATTTAAATTCGCATGCAATAAAATTCCTAACTAATGAAATCACTTTATTTTATCACATGATTTGTTTTAGCCAAACAGCGAAATTCATTGTTCTTTTCGTCAAAACGTTTTGTTGTTAATTCCATTCAAGCGGGAATAAATAAAACCAATATGTTTTTCATATAACAGTAGACAATAGACACGTGCTTGAGGGAATAATACAAATTAATTACCCGTGACTTTTGTGTAATAAAGTTTACATAATTTCACAAAGGGAACAATAAAATAAATTAACCGTGTCTTTTTATAAACAAAAATTTTAAATCAATTTCAAAAAGCACACAAAAGACAGAATAAAAATAAATGTTTAGCAAAAGTGACATGTTACCGCAGCTGTTTCTTTAGAAGAAACAACACATCCACTTTGCCTGTTACAGACACACGGAGCTGGCGTATTATTATATAGACTAGTCGATAAGGCCCGTGGAAAAATCCACTGAGGCAGGATAAAAAAATTAAAAAATCGTCATTTGAAATTTTGATGACGTCATCCACAAAAAAAAATAAGAACCTTTTTTTCACGTTGCCTCTATTGTGTACAGGTTAAAGTGCTGATTAAGAAAATGTATATAATCATATGGCTGTTTCCCGTGGAAGAATCCACTGATTTCTCATTTAATTGATGTAACAGATATATACGTCAATCAAAAAACAAACAATGCAGCAGTTAGCTAGTGTACAGATGGAGGATATCCACACTTTTCAAAAAATACGGCCAAACTCTCATAAAAAAATCATACACAATTTTGCTTATGACGTCACAACTTTTCGTCACGCCTCATTGCACAAAATTCCGCTTTGCACAAAAATCTATTGATATGCATGAAAAATCCCCCCCCCCCCCCCCCCCCCCCATCATGCGGTGTTGATTCATGCATATCAATGGTAAGTCCCTAACAAATGTGCAAGTGGAGTAGAGGGAAATTGAGCAAATACTAGAGCACCCATTTTTCAAAAAAACGTGTACATAATAAAGATGAGTTGGTTCAGGGACGCCATCAGTAAACTATATAGCACCGTGTCGGCACCAGTGGCGGCAACCCGCGACGCTCTTGTCGATCGACTACAAAGCGTGCGGGATACCGTGGCCTTCTACTACAACAGAGCAAAGGAACAAATTTTAGGAGGTACAACGCTTCACGACGAGGTTGAACAAGAGGCACAAGAAGACTGCACAGAGGACATCCAGGGCCCTGAGGACGATATCCAGATACTGGAGGATGGGGATCGTGTCAAAACATGTCGGCTCAACAAGCATTTGAACCAACCCCTGAAGGACGCTATTATGCAAAAAATTGAACCCCATATGGAAATGCGCGTTAGGACTGTGTACAGCTTCGAGTGTGAGTGGTGGGGGTGGTGTGTCCGAATATCACAAAACCAAGAGCTCCGGCCCACTATCAAGTATAGCGGAAATCGAAGCGTTCATTGAAGAATGCGAAATGAAGCGTCTCGATCTGGAGGATGGCGAGTTTTGGACTAAAGCTTATTTACCACCTGTTAGGACCACCGAGACCCCAGGAGCCTATTAGGGCAAAATTGTCTTTGATCACGTACAGATCAAGGTGATAAGTACGCGTGAACCCCTTTTGGGATGCGGCCCTCTCCCGGGTTGGTTGAGGAACAAGAGGTGCATCTACGCCATGGATGGTGAGGATGCCAGAACGGACAACCTATGCTTTTGGAGATGTCTTGCGGTAAAGGAGAGGGCAGATGTAGTACGGGGAACGGAACGTCTAACAAAAACAGCTCTCACCTTAGCTTGAGAGTACTACGGGGACCCCAAGCTTAAGCGTAAGGACGTCAGGCGTACGAGACTGGTGGATTTGAAGATGGTTTCCAAGCAATTTAAGGTCAACATTAGGGTCTTTGAACCCAAGGCGAACTCCGAGAAAGCACCATGGCGACTCGTCTTTGGTCAAAAGCAACACAAAAAAGGTTTAGATGGCATCAATCTTGGTATACTGGACGGGCACTGTTTTTACATCAAGGATTTAGATGTTCTGACCCAACACTGGGAATGCGAGGTATGTAAACAGAAGTTTAATTACGCCTTTTCCCTTACGCGGCATAAGAAGAATGAATGCGAGGGCGTCAAGACGACTATCATTTGCAAAGGGGGAAAGTCAAACGTATGCCTGGCAGGGCAGAGAAGGTGTTTTACGATGAAGGTTTTAGTTATGAGGCCTCAAAATGGCTAGAATATATGGCAGGGCAAACCGGAAGGCATATACATTATGCGTTATGTGGTCATGGTGGTGAACGTGTTATCCGTGAGGGTAAAAAAGAATGGAAAGTAGATGGCTATGAGCCTATCACAAAGACCGTTTACGAGTACAACGGTTGTAAGTGGCACGGATGTCCCTGCCTGTCCGATAGAACCAAAGCGGACAAGGCTCATTACGCTTCAAACTGGTCTAAGGAAAAGATGATAGAGGAACAGGTCTGGGAATGTGAGAAACCGCCCAAAATCAAGAGGTACTTCCAGAAAGAGTTCAGGCTATATCCCCATTACCTGGTATTTGCCTATCCCCCTTAAATTACCAGCAAACCTCTGATCTAACATACCTTTCGAGACATGTTCCGATAAGTGTTGGTATTACTGATAGTTTGAATAACCACCCGACGTTCATCGAGCACGAAAATCCCAAGGTCTTGGTCAAACAGTTTGTGGGGGAGATGGAAAACTCGAGGCCGTGGATAAAACGAGGCTGCAGTATTATGAGGATAAGATAGATATTTTGAAAGACGCTGTCAGTATTCCAGGCGTGTCGATGCGCTACGTATTGAACAAGTCTCTACGGCTGAACCCCAGGCTAGAGCTATACGCCCCGGGGGACCCATGTAGGCACAGGTGCGAGGACTCTTGCTACACCAAGAGTTGTAAGAGTTGTAAACAGGTACAGAAAACCTGTGAAAAATGTACTAGGAATGAGGCCTACGAGCTCTTAAAGACAGGAATGGTGGGTGGTCCTGCTATCGTATTCTGTCGATACCACGAGAGAGACGTGACGGATATAAGATCTCACGTATACAATGAATCCCACACTTGTAAGACCATTCTAGGGTATGATGCAAACATGCTATACCCGAGTACCCTTATGCAGGATTTCCCTTGTGGGAAGGAAAAGCTGATCAAAGTGGCTACACCAGCATCAGCACATAACTTAGAGATACTAACGCGAGGTGTGCGAGATGGATCGTTGTTTGGGTTTGCCCAGGTTGATATTGAAGTACCCGGGGGTCTGTGTGATACATTTAGCGAAATGGCTCCTCTGTTTGTAGTCAAGGAGATACCTGACGACCAAATCCCCGAGCACATGCACGAATACTTAAAAAATACAGGTCGCAAGCGTTTTCCGGGTACGCGTAAACTTCTGGGGTTGCTAAAGGCCGAAAAAATCCTTCTGTATACCCCTGTGCTAAAATGGTACCTCGATCATGGTTTGAAGGTGACCGCCTTTTACCAATTTCTCAAGTATACTAGAGGTAAGCCCTTTGAATGGTTCCCCGAAGAGATTGCCGATGCACGACGACAAGCCGATAAGGACCCCGATGAACGTATTGCGGGAGATACGGCCAAATTAAAAGGGAACAGCTTCTACGGTAAAATGATTGAGGACGTAGCAAGGCACGCAAATACTACGTTTACGAGAGATGAAAAGGAGGTTGATACGGCCCTCCGAAGCCCGTACCTCGAGGACCTTGAAGAGATTGGAGATGCGTATGAGGTAAGAATGGGCAAAAACAAGTGTACTATCGATAGGGCCTACCAGTGTGGTATTGCCGTTTATCAACTCGCGAAGTTACGCATGCTCGAATTTTACTACGATTTTCTGGACACGTACGTGGATCGTCGGGACTTTGAGTATATTTACATGGACACCGACAGTGCTTATTTTGCCATCTCTGGGGAAGAGTTAAGAGATGTCGTTCATCCCGAACTGGTTGATAAGTATGATGAAGATGTAAAAAACTGGCTCGTCACCGATAAATACTCGAGTCGAACAGGAGGGCTATTTAAAGCGGAATTTATTGGGTTTCGGATGATTGCCCTGACAGCCAAGTGTTATTTTGTAGAAGGTAAGGAAGGCACCAAATTTTCTTGTAAAGGTATGTCCAAACGACAGAACGCTCTAACCTGGGGTAGATACCTGAGTGCGCTAAATGGTGGTATGGACAGAGCTAAAAACGTAGGCTTTAGGGTACATGAGCAGGGTATGATCAGGTACGAACAGAACAAACTCGGTCTCTCGGCGTTTTATGACAAACGAGTTGACACGATCACGGCGTACATACATCCCCGCTTGTGGCCCGGGGTCACAAGTTGGCAGCACAGGAAGAAATAGAGGCGACAGCAGAGCCTGCAGCACAGGAAGAAATAGAGGAGACAGCAGGGCCTGCAGCACAGAAAGAAATAGAGGAGACGGCAGAGCCTGCAGCACAGGAAGAAATAGAGGGGACAGCAGAGCCTGCAGCCAACAGTTCCGTACACTCAACGGGTGTATATCTTTATGGTGTAGGTATAATGGCTATATTAGCGATAGCCGTTGGCATATGGTATAAATGGACATATACTTAATAATCGCTATACTCCTACCCTATACCATGATAGCTTATATATTTTCTCGATATCAACGTCTAATAAAGATGTCATCTGATATTGCACAAGTCTTTGACGCCTCTGTAGAAACTTATGAGTAGATAGAAAAACCTCTCGATAAGCGTTAGGTCCAGAAAGAGGCAATACGTAAGGGTAAGGGTCGCCTTTTGCCTAAGAAGTTCACGGGAGGGTTTGTTGACAAAGCTTCGGAGGAGGCTATCGATAAGGTACATACAGAGTATGTACAGCGGGAACTACAGGAGAAGGGGGAAAAAACAGCAAAAGCACTGTCAACTCATGTTATCAGCCTATATGCAAATTTGATTGGAAATGTAGTGGACATTGATAGCGTTGAGGACCTCCGAAAAGATATCGAAAATGATCCTATTATCGGGGATGCCATGACAGACCTAGGTATTCTTGTATATTGCACCGTAGGTAGATGTCTGGCCCCAATATTGATAATGGGCCACACGACGCGGCATATGGGTAAAAAAAAGAAACAGGAGGATGAGGAGGAGGGAGGAGGAGGAGGAGGAGGCTAAGACGACGGTACTATAATATAAATGACTGAGGAAGAGAAACAAGAAGAGCGAGTCATTACAAAGCATCTGGGGCGTGTGGCCCAGGGACACAAGTTGGCCGCACTGGTGAAGAAGAGGAAGGAAGAAATTAAACAACAAGAGGGCACAGTAGAGCCTGTGGTAAAAGCCTCTTCTGGGACCAGTTCCGTACAGTCAGTATACATGTATGGTGTAGGGACGCTTTCCGTGTTGGCTATAGGAGTATGCGTCTGGTATAGGTTTGGTAGAGGTGTTGAAAATGAATCTAACAAGCCTGCGGCCCATCTCGAGCCCCAGCAAGGCAAAACTAAGCCAAATATTGATATTTTCAAGATGCAATGATTTTTCCAAAAAATGACACTTAATAAATGACAATAAGTAAGCATGATGATGACAGCAATATGGGCCCAAAAGAGACAATGGTTATTGACTCTTTATGGGAATCAGTTCGGCTGGTATCATATACAATCCTGTTAGCAATGGGCGCGAAGAAGGGCCTAGGGGTTTCTAGACCCGGGGCAAAAATGGACCTAGAGGATGGCCTGAAACTCGCCGGCTATATGCCTAAGAGGCCAATAGAAAAAATGGATTAGGGTAATAAATGATTAAGGATTGTATAAAATGCAAGCACACCCTAACCCTGGACATGTTCAAGCTTAGGGGTAATGGTCGAACGAAGAGTTGTATGGGTTGTCTTGCTAAAGCGAAGGAGAGACGGCGTATAAAATGTAAGGACTCTGTTATCGAACAAAAGGTAGACCCTCTTGATATTGACAGGGAGATTCGAGAACTTCAGCAGGATGAGAATTATCTACTTTTGTATAGCCTATTTACATATGGTATCATATCTCGGTACACCAAACTCGTCGAGGCACCCCCCGAGGATCAGGAAGAAAAGGCACTGCTCGTCGAGAGATACCGCAAGGTACTAAGATGTCTACAGGGAAAATTAAGATATACTCCACTACCCATGGAGAACCAGGCTCGAAATACCAACTATGCCCTGCCTGCCGAGGGTCTTTGGTGAACAATCACAGCGGTGTGTTGATATGTTTGGGCTGTGCCGGTGTATTTTCAAAAATCCATAATCAAAAGTGGCTATATTATTAGTAAATGGATGTCGTAAGGGATCCCCATACGGCGATCTTTACAGGCCCGACAAGCTCCGGAAAAACACAATTTGTTCTAGACCTGCTTAAGCATGAGTATAAATAAAATTATCACAACATAGTCATACTTTGTCCTACTATACGATGGAATACCCCCTACCTTGAAAGAGCCTCACTCTGGAAGGATGATTACGTGTTCCTGATAGACCCCAAAGATCAACTCTTCGAATGGATTCAAAAATTATCCTCATTGTTGGCGGGCGAAAGGACGTTGTTTGTGGTGGATGACTGTATGGCAAACGAGGATTTCGATAAACGTCGACAGCCCCTGCTTGAGCTTGCCATTAGTGGTAGACATCGAAAGCATAGTCTTTGGTTATTGACCCAATCGTACATGGCTTTACCCAAGAACCTTCGACGTCAAAAGAAGCAACTCTTCCTCTGGTACCCCTCGGAAAGGAGTGACATGAGGATGATTGACGAGGAGACGAATCTAATCTCGGACTGGGAAAATATCAAGGCCGAGTTGAAAAAATCAAAGCATGCCTGCCTGTTCGTGAGATTGGAACATCCTAGGAGTTGGAGGATTCTACAATGAAAACCTCTGGGTAAGTACTACTATATAGAAAGATGTCATCGCAAGTTATGTTCAAAGCAATAACCATCGAGACATTGTCCAATAATCAGAATCAACCTTTGTTTAAACGTGCCGACATTGGTACGTTTTTGGGTATTGCTGATATAAAGAGCAATTTTAAATATGTTGAGGGAACTATAACAAGGCAGGAAATTGCGGGGTTGAAGGGAGGGGAGGGTGGCACCCTCTCCTTTGGAAGAGGTAAAAATCCACATGATATGTTTGTCACACTGGACGCCGCATTAGAGATTGTTCGTAGGTCAAAAAAGCCCAAGGCCATGGGGCTAATCAAGTGGCTAGCCAGGGCAGGTGTGAAAAACTACAAGACGAGCTTGAGAAGCAGCGTCAGGCCATTGAGGATAGAGATACTGCCTTCGCCATACTCGAGGATGATCTGGAGGATAGGGACAACCAGTTCATGGTACTGGGGAATGAACTCGAGGCACAGGCCCGGGTAAATGCAAGGCTTAGGGAAAGACATGTACCCAATGCTCAGGACCCTGGAAAAGACAACGTCATCATTATCCACCGTAAGCACAGCGCACAAGATGACGAATACCATCATCTTCCCTATTATTGCACACGTGTCCAGAGGCGTAATATTAGCAAGAAGCGATTGTGGTTCAATGACAACTACCCGGGCGCGGAGGAGATTGTTGTCATCGACAACCCCAACGGTATACACGCCTTTAATAGGTTTGAAGAGGAGGGGCATGTGGAGCGTTATGGAAACCATTTCAGGCTTCTCGAGCTTACCAGGGATGACCTGTACGAGTTGGGTGTTCCAGCACTATGGGACTAGGCAGACGATAATTTTTACTATCCTTGTGGCTAGTAAAAATTGAGGGCTATTACCAATCCTTCACCTTCTCCGGAGGTACCTGAACATCCTCCGGTACCAACATCAATTTCTCTGACACGAAACTTCTTTCGGGACCATTTAAATAGTATAAAATGCGACTACCTGCTACTATTTTGTCCAACCTATAAGTATGTTTGATCCAAAAGGCGTCAGTATCGCGTCTTTTCGAATAACCGTGCTCTTATCCCGGCTGCAGGAGGTATAAATACAATCCATCCTCAGGTAAGGGCCTCTCCTTTGGGTATTCTTCACTTTTCGCAAGCGGGACATCATCCATCTTAATCGCCTTGTTAGGCTTCATATTTATCATGGCAGTCTTGGTATTGTTTAGACCTTTCACGATGGTATACAGATTCTTGACCCATATACTGCTAGTCTCATCAGAAGCCAACTCTTGGGCATCCTGGGGCTTGAATAGCCTTTCCGCGAGTACCTTGTTATAGCTCTCTACAAAGGCTGTAAACGTATGATGATATTTAGTGGTGGCCCGTTTCATTTCCACACCCTTGCCTTCCAGCAATTTGGTTGCTTCCGACTTGAACTCAGAACCATTGTCACAATGGAAGGTTTTTGGATAGTGTAAAGGTCCTGTCTTGTATATATCCTTGATCATCTCCGCGACCTCGCTGGCCTTCTTGGTTCGCAGGGGTCTCGCAACCTTATATCTCGAGGCTACATCAATGCCTGTCAGGATGTATTTATAGGTGCTTCCATAAAGCTTGTCATGTGGCATGTAGAGTAAATCAAATTGATGCATTTCATTGGGTTTTGTAATGGTGAAGTGCGGATAATCAATACATTTTGGCCCCTTGATATGTCTCAGTCAGAGCAGCTGCCTGGATAGCCAGTGGGTAACTAGTTTTTTGGATAGGCCGCTATCCTTCGCGAGTAATTTAATAGCCTTGCGCCCGGTCCAGAGGTGTTCGGGCATGTAGTAGATATTGCTTAGTTTTTCGGCCTCCTCATCTGTAACAATGTGTGATTTTTCTGACATGTTTATTATATGTCCGAAAACGTTCTTACAGATATTTATAAGCCACGAAGCCTAGTAGTGATAGGGAGCCAAGTACGAACGTTAACTCACCATCCTGTTGAGTTTTTGAAGGGGTGTAAAAATCTTTCAATTGTGGGGCCTTCTTGCTCGAAGCGATATAAAAATTTGTACAGGTCGTCATCAAGCTCACGAAGGCTTTTACCAGCCTTTATCTGCATCTCCCGCTGCTCACTGAACCAGTCCAGTTTAGCCTGCCTATCCCTGATCCAGGCAGCCTGCGCATCATTAATCTTTTCCATAGCTTCGTCATGCCGTTTTCTCTCCGCCTCGCCGTGTCCTGAGGGCTTGCTAAATAGATAATTTGATCCACTGAACGCTAATGCATTTATTAGCGCGCCCCCTGCCATAATCATAAGAGTAGCCATTTTATTCTGAGACGAAACAATTGCCCTTGGCTATATTTTCACTTGCCCACATAGGTTGCGTGTTGGTGTAGTGCAGCCTTTTCGCCACCTCATCAAGTGATGGGGCATCCCCATTTTCTCGATACTTGAGTGGTTTTTCGTGATCAATGTGCCACCCCTTACCATAATTGTCCCAGGTCATGCCCTCGGAAAACTGAGCTTCAATATGGGTCCGCAGTGTAGCCACATCGCATCCGAGATACTCCTGGGAGCTGAGCTCCTTGTTTCTCTTCAGGGCGTACCGGGCTTGGCTGCGTACAACACCGGCCAGATGTCCGGAGGGATCGCAGATTTGACAGGTGGGTCTCTGTTTGTCATGTTTGCAAATATGACCTCCCCCACAGTCCTTACAGCGAGATCTTTGCCTACCATGTTTACTGCATCTGCCACCGCCCCAACAGTCCTTACACTGCGATCTTCGCCTGCCGTGTTCCCTGCAGATACCACCACCTCCACAGTCTTTGCAGAGAGACCTCTGCTTTTCATGGGGGCACCTTGTACGTTCCCGTGACGCCTTGTTAACATCGAGGCATTTGATGCACATTTTTGTTCGTTGACCATTTCCTTTGATCCTGAAATTGTCCAAAGAAAGATAGTTCTTACATCTCGAGCAGCTCTTGGTTCCTTCCATCTTGATTTGTCTTTGCCTCCTAAGGGCAAATACAAATTGTGGTCCATCAGTACTCAACGCTATGGAATCTACCGTCTAGGATGTTCAGTTGGGCGTCCATCAGCAAATAGACATAGCACCGTATATCCCCAGTTCCGTCGGCTTTCTTAGTCATGTGCAACGTAATGCCGTCACTAAGCCGCTGTAAAGGTCTTCCGGAACCATGCAGGGTATTGTCATTAGAGGCTCTGAAATCGACGAATAACGCATACCCTTCGTTGAAGAATTGCCCAATCGTTACCTCCGAGTCGTGGCCCCCGAGGAGGTTCGAAACCCCCTCAAAATGATCCTTACCAAGCATCGCATGTGAATGCAGTTCGTTAGGCTCACCTTCCACCGTGATCGATATCTTCTCGATTTTGGGATTGTAAAAGACCTCATTGACACCAGCGTAAGCCTTCACTTTCCCAGGGTCTATAAAGAGTAGCAAGACACCCTTGAGACTCTTTGCGGGTGTATCAATTTGGAGATTATACGAGCTATCAGCCTTTTTCATTGTCACCACCTTGCTTCGTAGGATCCTTTCATAGGGTAACGCGAGACGGGCATACCTTGACATCATGACACTTGCGAGACCTTCATGGGTGATCTTGTCGAATTCCAACTTGATATTGGTGATTTTATAGGTGGCATCTGCTGCCTTGGCTGCCGTAGATCCCACGGCTGCTGTCCCTGTATCTTTGATGACGTCGCTGTGCTGTGCGAAATGTAGAACAAATTGTAGCCTGTCATGTAGCTCTGCCGGGTAAAACGGTAAGTCTCTGGTGAGTTCAAAGAGTTTGCCGAGTGGTATGCAGAAAGTGTTGCCATACGCCGCAGCGATGGCTTTCTCCTCATCTGTCCCGACGTACTCAGTAGCCTTGACCTGCAGGGCTCTGATTGTACCATCGTTGGGGTTGATGCCTTCCAAAATGAGGTTGTTTTCCCTGTAAAATTTGGGGAGGCCACAGGTCCCGGTACAATGCCAGGATATTGAAATTAGATATATTTTGTACCTCATTGCCATCCAAGGTAACTCGCAGATTTTTAACCAGGCTTTTGCCTATGTTGCTGACCAGGGTACGCTTCGTATTGGTCCCCGTCAGCGTCAGGTCAAATAAGAGCTTGAGGCTGCCAGGAAAAATGACATCGTTCTGAGACATGTTGGGTATGTCAACGTAGAGGTCCTCATTTTGATTAATCGTAGATGGTATATGCGAGATTTGAACTCGCTGCTTTCGTCCTTTGATCCCAAAAAGCTGTTTCGTCCCTGCGTAGGGGTCTAGGGTTGTTCCGAATGCACTCATGTTTATTATATGGGAATCTTGTAATAAATGCCAACTAATCCAGTATTTGATCATGATCTTCCGGATGAGGTCGGTAAACCCGATGATACTACGTCAAAACTCCCATCAAAGCCAAAACTCCCATCAACACCAGGGCCTTCAACTCAAGGAGAACAACAGGGCGTCCCGGGGGCTGGCCTTCCGGAGCAGGGGAAAAAATTGTTAGAGGATAAGGTCAATGACCTCTACGAACGTTTTGAGGAGAGGCTGGGTAAGCCTATTGCGATACCATACGACCAATTTAGGGTGGAGGGGAGGCGTCTTTTTTTCAATGATATAGACATTACGCCATTAATTACAAAAGATAGGGGTGGGCTGCGAGCTGCCGGTGAAATGATCAAGAAATTAAAGGCAAATCTCGTGCGGGATTTAGGCTTTCCAGACTATGTCACTACACCGAACAAAGGTAGGGCAGTGGCCCAGGCACTTGGGCAACAGGCTGATGAGATTGTGGGGAAGGACAGGGGTGATGCCATTTCAATGCAACCTATAGAATCCATAGAAGAATTCGTAGATGCCGCGGACAGCTTTATAGAAGATACCTCATTTGGTGGTACTGATGAAGGTATCACCGAACGTGAAATGTGGGGACTTAATCTTGAGCTCCAAACTATAAGAGGTAACCTGAAAAGCCTGAAAAGCAAGATGATCACATACGATAGCGAGATCAATAATGCAAAGGGTAAGGTGAAAGAACTCGAGAAGCAGAAAGGCGGGGCAAATGATGGCAGGGTGAAAGAACTTGATGGGAAAATCAAGGAGCTTGAGGATGAGATTAAAACATTGAATGATAAAAAAAAACTCACGCAAGATGCACATGGCTTACTGTCCTCCCAAATTTACAGCCAGTTGAGGACCATCAAGGAAACGTTAATGAAAATTGCCGGAGATGACACGTCTTTGCTCGAGAAGCTTAAAATCTTGTTCAAGGAACAGGGGATCCCTATAGCCAGCATCGTCTCTGCTATTGGTCTACTGATAAGCACCATCGTACTTGCAGCTACGGGAGGGGGTGCCGCAGCGGGTGCTGCAGGAGGAAGTGCCACTGCGAAGGGGTTTGTGGAGAAGCAGCTGGAACGATTGGGTAAATTCCTGAAGTATTTGGCAGGTAAGGCAGGTGTTGCATTGCCGGGGATTATGGGTACCATAGTCTCATTCTTTTTGAGGGTAGCGGCAACTGTTGTCGAATACGCAGCCAAGCATCTGTACATGGCCATCGCGGCCGCCGTTGGGTTTGTCGTGTTCTATGTTAGGGGGGCCTAGTTATTTTTTCAGCCATATATACGCAATAATAAGACCTACCCCCGTCGTGATCAATACGGCCTTGGTATCCTCGTGTTGGTTTTGTGGGGGCTGTTCGGGAGGATGAGGAGGCGTAGTATGTTTTATAGGTATGGTATGCCTTGGGGATATAGCATGTATAGGTGCTGTGGTATGTATAGGGGGTATAGCATGTATAGGTGCTGTGGTATGCATAGGTGCTGTGGTATGCTTGAGGGGCGTAGTATGCTTGAGGGGCGTAGTATGCTTAACAATAGGCTTGTTATTCACATCAATCTGGGTACCAATGTTGACATTGGCAGGTGCGATCAAAATATTGTTGTTATACCCTACAATTTTGCCTATGCGAAGGTTCATGTCTGAGGGCAGCATGTAGACGCTGGGCATGACGGCAAAATTCACTGGAGTTCTGGCATATTGCAGCACCTTTTGGAATTCCGTGATGTCATGCCCTACATTTTCCTGACGTTGTACCATGGCTTCAAATTTCTGCAATAGGATTTGTCTTGCTGTGTAATTATCCGCACCTGAGCCGAGTAAGGATGCCTTTGCCCCTGCCTGTGATCCAAGCAATAAGACCACGTGGACGCGAATACTCTCACTTAGCTTGGTCAGACCCTCCGATGTCAAACCCTGACTTGCTGGTATAATGAATTTGGCCCAATCACCATCAACCTGTGGCCACCATCTTCCGTTAGTGAGTGATGCCGAGACTGACTTGGTCTTGTATAGGCCATTAGGATCTGCACCATACTCGCGGCATACTTGCGCATACACAGAGGTTGAATAAGGGTTCTTATAGCGTGAGAACCCATCATTGTAAGGCATCGCAACCTTCATCCTTGCCAGAATACGCCGCATATGGTAGTACACGTGAAATTTGAATATGGAGTTTACAAGTGGTACGGAGCCTGTTAGGTGCTTAGCGGATATACCTAGTGCAGTGCTTGCGCAATGGGTTGCAAAGTTCACCTGAATATTCCAGTAGTCCAACGCTTGTCCTCTTGTCCAGCCCTGAATGACAGGGTCGTTCAGGTAGGTTGTTGTAACTTTGATGGGGTATTTGGTAAAATCTGGGAATGCCACAGAAATGTGTGACTCCGTCGATACAAAAAGGTCCTGATGCTCCAAGTTGTTTACACCAAGTGGCCATTCTCCCCTGTCGGATTGGTACTTTTCCCTTGGGTTGTATGAGTAGATATTCATCCTTTTCTTCTTAAAGGAAAAGGATGAAGCAACTCTACATCACTGATATATACAAACCCACAATATTCGAGGACTACCTGGGACAAGATAGTAGGATAGCCCTGAAATCGATAAGCATCAGGCCTGTATGGCTGAATCTTTATAGCGACAATGAATTTGTTATACGTAAGATGGGGCCCGATCAGAGGGAAATTAGGATCGAAATTATAAACGGTCTATACAGGATCGAGGACCTGGCGGCTATCGTCAATAGTCAGGCACAGGACAGGATAAAACTTTTTGTCCTAAAAAATGGACTCTGTAGGCTCCGTGTCAGTGACGGGTACAAGGTGGTTATTCATCGACAGCTGCAAGAGCTCCTGGGTCTATCCTACGACCCTAGTAAAAAGCACTATCAGAAGGGAGACTATGATTCCTTCTACAAGACCGACATCTATATTCGACTACGACTCGTTTGCCCTCAGTTGGATGAAGACGACTGCCTGCTGGATGGCAAAAAATCTAAAATTCTGGCCCTGCTTCCCACCAAGGAATTAAACGCTTGGGGTGATATGCTGACCTGGAGTTTTGATACTCCTATCTACCTACCCCTAAAAGGGTCCACAGATCGCCTAGAATTCAGATACAGATGAACATCATCATGAGAAGAATGTATCCTTCACCGGGATAACGATGCATTTGCTGGTAGAATAAATGGCTGATATAACGAAGCTGTACCCGAACTTACCGAGTGCACCTGCAGAAGGTGCGGACATGCAGGAGGAAAGCCAAAAGTATAGGCTTGATGAAATAAATGAAATCGAGAAGTATCTGCGATCTGAAATTAAGGAGAGGGATAAGCTTGCGAAGAAGTTCAAGATGCATGGAACCTGGGTGCGCTACTGTGACCATGGATTATTAGGGGTTTCAGTTATCACCTCGGGGATCGGTATTGGTACCCTGTTATCCGGAATGGGTGTACCACTAGCAGTGGCAATGGGGGGTCTTTCATTAGCCGTGGGGATGGGGCAGGCAGGCCTTAAGACTGCCGGAAAAAGGTTGGGGGTAAAATCAAAAAAGCATGAGAACATAAGGCTGATCGCCGAAGCAAAGCTGAACTCGATCGTTGATCTAATATCAAAGGCTGTTGAAAATGGGGAAATTGATAAATACGAGTTTAGCCATATATTGCAAGAGAAACAGAAGTACATGGTCTTGAAAGAACAGATGAGGCAGAGGTTCAACCGCATTGTTGACTCCATAAATGAACAGGAGCGTGCCAAGCTAGTTGCCAGGGGGAGGCAAGAGGGTAGGGAAGAGTTTTTGAAAAACGTACAATCTGCGCAGTATGCAAGCGCTATGTAGACCCTGCACCTGAGTTTTAATCCTCATTCAGTAGTGATTCTTTTTTAAAGTCTTTATATCGACATTCCGGAAAATGTACTTGGGGGTAGTAGTTTTTGCCTTGCACATATATTGATGATAGTGCCAGGATGGTACTGGCTTGGCAGGGCTCATCATAGGGTACTGGCATACCGTGGAATTTGGTCGTTATCACGTCCTTGTAATATTTGAGCTTGGCATTCACGTAACGGTCCTTTTTGACCGGCTCCGTCGTCAATTGCTCGGAGATAAGCTCCTCGATTCTGGACCAGATCTGACGATACTTGGCAACCCAATCTGGGTACTCTTCGAAATCAAGACTCATTGCTGGTACTGCATTGGCGTTGTACCGGGTCACCCCATGCGCGGACCAGATTTTAGGTGTCTTCACTCTGAAGGCTACCACAAGGTCTTGTGTATGGTAGCCTATGATGAACCTCTGAGCCTTACCACTATTGGCCGGTACTGGATTTGACACTGTCAGGCAGTCCACGTTGATATCGTTGATGTCTGCAAAGGTAGTCGCAAATGAGTAGAATAGCTTAGGGCTGACGAGCTCTTTATCAAATTGTAGCATCTTGTTTTATTGTAATTCGAAAGACCCCAGAGAATTACATACGCATCCACCCCCGTTATAGGTGATACATTCCTGATAACAGTACCAGCATAAAAGTTTACCATTTATTTCAAATCTGCGCCCACATCTACACCTATCATATTCATCCAGTATACGTTCACAGTCATTACATTTAACGCACATTTATTAATTTCTTACAACTATGCTGTAAGATAACCTTGACCTCCTTTCAACTCCATAATTTTTCAAGAACGGCCTTTTCATCTTCTGAAAAGCACCAATCGATGACCCTGTCAGGATGCCAGGCTAATGGGGCCAGCTCCTCCTTAATCCTGGCCCTTCCCATCTTCCGCTGATGGTAGGCGGTCCAAGGATTTTTATGATGGTCAAGGGTCATATATATATACTCTGTCTTGAACCAATCCGGCACGTATGTGAACGTCAGGGGCTTCTCCTCAACACACCAATTGCACATGTCCTGCGTCTTGAATTGATCCGGCACATATTTAAGCATAAGGGGATACTTTTCAACGGCTTCATTACACATGTCCTGCGTTTTGAACCTGTAGGGGACATACCTTATCTCATCGGGATTTTTTTCAACAGCCTTGTTGAATAGGTCCTGCTTATACCCGGTCAACTCGGCAAGAGTGTTATATAGCTTGCTGATTACATTCTTAAACCAACTCATCTTTATTATGTACACGTTTTTTTGAAAAATGGGTGCTCTGGTATTTGCTCAATTTCCCTCTACTCCACTTGCACATTTGTTAGGGACTTACCATTGATATGCATGACTCAACACCGTATGATGGGGGGGATTTTTGCCGATGATCAACGGTATTTTGTGTAATGGGGTGTGATGGGGTGTGATGGGGTGTGATGGGGTGTGATGGGGTGTGATGAAAAGTTGTGACGTCACAAGCAATATTGTGTATGATATTTTTTTATGAGAGTTTGACCGTATTTTTTGAAAAGTGTGGATATCCTCCATCTCTACACTAGCTCAGTTCGAATCTTACAATCTGCATTATTATATAAATGACCAAAAAATTGAGCAACTGCATTATAATGTGACATTTAAAATCTAAATCTACTAAAATTACTTGCTCTGACACTCTGACAATGCACAATTATTCGGAAAGAAGTTTACCAAAGCATTTCAAACTACATCTCACCCATTAAATTTAAATCACTCAAAATGTCACATACAAAAAAAGCTGATCAATGTCAAACACAAATCTTTGTCAATGTTTAAATCAGTTTATTACAAACCCTGCCAAATGTTGACACAAAATGTGAAAAATAAACAATAAATTGTGCCTCTGGCAGACATTTTTATTTAGGTGTAAAAAAATGGATTGCAAGGATAAATTATAATGCAGCAAAATGTTTTTTATATATTGCATACGTTCTTTCCTCACTAAACTTTAGACAAAATGTCAAAAAAAACCCAGCTTTTAAACCCGAATATAATAAAAATCAGTCCTTTTAGCAACTTGCATGTTTTACCATCAATAAGTCTTAGACGAAATTTCAAATCTCACATCGTATTCTGTCACAAATGTTCACATAAAATATATATAAAAAATAACAGAGTGTAAAACCAATTGGCAAATTTTTTAGGCTAATTAGTCAAATTAGAAATGCAAAAACAAAGTTTGAGTCATAATTCATGTTAAAATAACAACAATCAATTTAACAGTTCATTTTATGTCAATTTTGCACTAAATTTGCAACACAAAATACAAATTCTAAATAATCCCTATGGTTTTCCTCAAAAGTTTAATCAAGTTATAAAAGATGAGAGGTGAACGACAAAATCAAAGTTTGCAGAATTTAATCATTTTGGTATATATGTCTATTGATATATGCCCTATATAACAATATTTCAATCCAAATGATATTGCAACATAACATTTTATGAATTTTGTGGCAATTTTACGTTTTGTATATATATTGTCAGTTGAACTTCTCGTTCTAATATAAAAACAGAAATTGCTTGCAAGTTGCAAAGTCAAATTCTACAAAAATTAGTTCTTTCGCTATGTTGCATGATCCTAACACATAACATTTAAAAAATAAAAACAGTTTGTATATATTATATACACTATGTATATATATAAATAAAAAGTTACCCCAGCCTTTCATGTATATATATTTTTTACATTTAGGGTAAAAAATGTGAATCCTTCCGCTGCCTTTCCCAAAAAAATTAAAATAAAAAATAAATAATCAACAACCCATGTAAATACTGCAACAAAATCAAAAAATGTGAAAAAGCGACGTAAAGTTTCCCCATAATGTCAAAAACCTCTGTCAAATAAGAATTATATAAGAAAAACACAAGTTTTTTCGGTGTTGTACTCCCTCAAAAAAGTTGAAACTTTTCTTAAATAAGACAAAATGTCATAAACAAAAACATTTTAGTCAGAGCATCTAGAACAACAGAAATCACTACACTAAAGGTACCAGAATTACTACTTGTTAAATAAAAATCGCTTCGTCATATTGCATGTAAGCAATGTGTATATATAAGTTTAGTTACACAAAATGTGAAAAATACATTATTTGCATAGCTACACAAAATGTGAAAAATACATTATTTGCTTAAAAACAGTCCTTAAACTATTCTTAAATATTATGTAATATATACATTATTATGTAATACTTTCTTACAAGTTGTTGTGGCTTGTTAATTTAAGCTTAAAATGTCAAGTGAAATAAGGTACAGTCACATTTTCTTAGCAAAGACCACAAGATAACTACGGTAGCTAGCTTACATGTAAAAAGCAACATAAAACTGAAGCTAACATAAGCTAGCTACAGCAGCTAATAGCTGGTCAGTTGAATATAAACTTGAGACTTAGCTAGGTATAAAGAACATGGCTACATATTTATAAATTCCGAGCTAGCTAGCTATTAGGTTGTTGTTGGTGTAGTTGGCTTTATGATGCTAGCTAACAAACATGTCTCGCATCAATAATATCATCAAAACTAAAAAAAACATAAACAAACCTTTGAAACCTTGCTATACTTCATTTACATACCATGCCCTTTTTCAAATGTATTTCTAGCTAAATTTATTTTGAAGGCAAGAGAAGACAAAAAGAACAGCCATCTTTTTTGGAAACACAATTTCCGTTACTTTGTGCTAGAACTTCATTTAACAAACCACACAAAACTCGCAGCTTTTCACGACAAAGAAGATATATATTTTTCGGCAACATCAAAGATTTTTTTTCGGCGACATCAAAGGAAAATGACGATATCAACTTTGCCTGTTACAGAGACACAGAACTGGCGTATTATTATATAGATTAAAATACGAGTTACATTATTATCACACAAAGAACGCACAAAATCACTACAAACGTTTTTTTAGGGAAATCAACCTGGAAATCAGACATTTTGTTTTTATAATTTCCCTTTTTGGACTAAACGGGTGAGCACCCTTTTGTTCCTACAATAGCATACCTTATTGACAATGGAGCAACCTTTGGACGTTTAAAACAAAATTTCCTTTTTTAGGTTTGTTGTTTAAGAATAAAACATTTTGAAACATAGTTTTCAGTATTGTCATCATCAGGGCGTTGTTTAATTATAAGAAATATAGCGCCACAATCATAAGTTGCTTGTTTGTTTTTCTACAGAATATTCAAATAGTTTCACTGAGTTAAGACTCTATTTCTTACCTTCTTAGGGGCTGTTCATATGAGAAATATTTCCTCGGGAACCGGGCACATGTTTCAGCATAATTTTAGCCCGAGATCACGGTTTGTTAACAAACTACTTTAAAAATTTAATTGCATTCATATGAGAAAAAATATTTACCCGCCTACCGAGATCTCGGGTGGGCATGATCGAGATCTCGGTAGGCGGGGAATTTATTTTCCTCATATGAATGGCAGTTTTCTCGGAAGCCGAGATAAATTAATGCTGAGTCAGCGAAATATTGAAAATATTTGCTGCATCAGCGTAATTTTTGAAACATTTCAATCACGTGACATTTGCTCACCCGGGGAAAAATTTTCCCGCCTGATGTGAAGAGAAAGTGAAACTGACATCATGCTGAAACATTTACCCGGTTCCCGAGGAAATATTTCTCATATGAACAGCCCCTTAGAGGAGCATCTTTAATGTTTTAAAATTACGCTTTATTACAGTTAGTCAGGAATTGTAGAAAAGAAAAGTATTCCTTTCGAAAATGTTTATAAATAATTTTAGTAATCTGTGTAATGTCCAATATAAGTATTAGTAGCTTTACGGGTTTTTTAAAGGCCAATAATGCTTTTCCTTGCAGAAATTGTTTTTTTTTATCCCGCCTAGTTCTCTAGCAATATAAAATCTCTATAATAACAGTCGTAATCTGTTTGTGCGCGAGAAAAAGGTCGTGTTACCGAAACACGAAATATGATATATAAAATACGGGCTACCCCGTGGATCTTTCCACGGGTTAACAAATAGTCTATATTATAATACCTGTATATGTCTGCCTGGACGCAAAATAGTACCGCAAGTAGCGAGACGCACGCAATGCGGTATAAAAAGGACGGGCCACTGTATGCCACAATTCTATTTTAACCAAATTCCACCAAAAGGTTTCTTTACTCAATATAATATAAAATTAATCACTTATACATGATGCATCGTAATAAGTAAACCCTGTCAAATTAGTAATTTTCAATACAACTTTACATTATCTTGCGCATCAAAATAAAATATAGATCTTTAGAACTTTTAATCGAATTCTTATAACCATTCTTTTCATTCAATTTCTATTTTTTGTTCTGTTCATGTGGAGTTACGACTATGTTGATCATACCATAAATGGCGGAATATCTTCGCTCACGGTTATCATTCTCAGGTAATTACAGAGTTTCTCTCTTTTTGATATGTCCATATAGATTGACATCTATACACAAAAGAGAGAGAAAAAGTTATTATTCTTTATGAAAACTTAAACTGTCAGTTACAAGTGAATGAAAAAGAAATTTCACCATAAAACGTTCTTGTTGCAATCTAGGTGAAACCATGTGTAAACCAGTTGCTTTAAGATTAATAGCAGGTCCATTTTTTTATAAAGTTTGAGAATTTATATTGCAAAATACAATAGAGTGGTTTAATTAGACAGTAAGTACAGGTACATTTTAGCTTGTACAATAATTTGCTTTTGCTATCAATACCAGCTACACTTATATCCATTACTAAAATTAATAAAATCATTAACTAAAATGTATTGTAAAGGTATATATGACCCCTGAACGAACGCTTTTCTAGATGGATAGAAATAGGTAACTTTGTTCCACACTTTTTTGTTTTATAGTTCAAATACCTGTTGTTGCTTTACCTTGTTTTTTTACATTTATAAGCATCCGTAGGCTTAAATTTGGTCATTTTTTGATATATTTGACCCCTGAACGAACGCTTTTCTAGATGGATAGAAATAGGTAACTTTGTTCCACACTTTTTTGTTTTATAGTTCAAATACCTGTTGTTGCTTTACCTTGTTGTTTTTTTACATTTATAAGCATCCGTAGGCTTAAATTTGGTCATTTTTTAAGCATATGCTAAGCATTATGTAAAGCCTTAGAAATTGTTGTGAAGTTCTTATGTTTTTTGTTTCGTGAGCAGTTCTTTTTATTCTTTATGTCTTAATTAACCAGTATGTAGTTAGTTTTAAGTTGTAATTACCGCTATTCAAAATTTAAATGAAATATTTGTGTTCAAGTGAGCATATTTTGAGCCTGATCATGTATTTTTCATGAGCATATTCCAATAAATCTTTTTGCCATTAAGCATAACCTAACCATGTTTTGAGTCTAAAAAAGTACTTTTCATAAGCATCCTTAAGCCTCATTTAAGAATTACAATTGCTTTAAAAAAAAGAACATATTTTCAAAATGCTGCTTTGTCCTATCCTTCTTGAAGTCTGCATATATAACCATTAAAAAAGGTTGAGCTCAAAATTTGGGAGATTCTTGTTCCGCTTTTTATTATCGCAAATTAATTCCATAATAGTCGAAAATCATCATTTTGATTAATCTCCATAATAGTACAATTATGTTAACACATGTAAAAAATGTTCGAACGCAATCCATTACCATACAGGCTTTCGATTGAAATAAGTTTTTTTCGACACAAAGAAAGTTTTTTTGTTATGTGGGAAATCTATGTATAATTTACCTCACGAATAAGCGCCAACCCTTTTTTTGTGTTTTGTATTTTATTTTTTTTGTAAGCGCCATTTTCGAACAAGGCAGAGGGAGCGATTATTTGAGTATACTACTAGAGTCAAAGGGGCACATATCTGAAAAAATTTAAAATTATTGACAGCATGAAACCAGAATGTTTGTCTATCTTTTCATTTAAGCAGTGCACTATTATTTTATTGACGTAGAGAAAATTTAACCATAAACATTACGTTCAGGAAGCTTATACCTGTGACACATCTGCTGTTGTTTAGAATTTGCGACCATTATTGTTTCCTAAAAAGAATGCTTTAACATAGCAGAAAAATGAGATTTTTATTATGAGCGCCCCTCTCGATTTACCGCCCCTCTCGATTTACTGCCCTCTCTCGACTTACCGCCCGTTTCGATTTACCACCCGTTTCGATTTACCGCCCCTCTCGAATAAGCGCCCACCCTAAAAGTCAAATTTCCTTATAAGCGCCCAAGGCGCTTGATCGATCATTTACAGTATGGATATAACTTTCAAACGCCTAGTCCCAAGTTGGTTATATTCAACCTTGGTCCCAGGACTTATTGTGTCCTTTTATATATCAACGGCGAAGATCTTAAATACATCAGATTACGATAGATTTCAGACTAAGTACCTCAATTAACTTTCTATGGAGTATCGCAGCTTTTTCCTAACTTTTTGTAACCTTTCTTACATTCACATAGAATACAAAACAACCTTCTACAACGGGTTTTTAACTCTTTAATTAGTGACCTCTGCTTGAAGATGAGACTTTTGGTGAAAGAAATTTAAAAAGGCTCAAGAGTATGGTATATTTTTTTGAATTTATATAAAAAAATTCGAAAATGTGATCCGAAAATTAACATCATGATAAGAAAGACGAAAGATGCTAACCGGATTGCTGCATCCAGTTGCTTCAACTAAGCTTTCTAAATTTAGATCAAACTGGTTTAAAAAATAAATCTGTAATCTTGCGATCATAAGCCTTGCACTGCGTCATCTTGTCACTGTTGGATATCATAAATATGTTTCAATACCTTTCTTGTAACATCTACTACATTACATAGCTACAAGTTTTTTGAATTTCTTATTGAACTTCGTGTTGCTATAGGTTTCTTTCCTTTAAACCGATAATAGAAATTAAAGGAGGTAGTTTCGAGTAATAGCCAATATCTGAACTCTTGGGAGGTATTAGATCTTAGAATTTAAGAGGCAAATGTTTAACAATAGATAGATATCATAAAGCCAGTAAGTATAAAGCTGTATGACTTAGCAAAGAAGAGTTAAAAAAACTGCAAAAACTTCCAGACCGAACAGGGTTAACAGTACGAAAATTGTGCGAGCACGCAAGCTTATAAACATTAATCATTTAATTAAACGACTTTAAACTAATTTAAACAAACAAGGTAGGTATGTTATGTTTATATAGAAAATATTTGATTGTAATCTTTTCTCTTTTTTCTTTGTTTCTACTGTCATTATGAATAATTACACCTAAAGTAACTTTCTCATTCTACATCTGTAATTAAAAAAAACTTGGCCTCAGTTTACAGAATGTTTATAGAATTCCAAAAGTGTTAGAGGATGACTGGCAAGAGATTTTAAATTTGTTAAAAATGTGTGGTGAATTTGCAGAAACCACATTAATCACTCTTTTTTTCTCAATCCTGGTGCTCTATTTCTGCATCAGTGACGTTGTTTAGACACTGTGAAAAAGAAGTTTCTATAAAGCGCTCTAATTTATATGCTGTCATTGTCTTTACAAGGGCACCTCATGTCGTATCATGAAAGAATATCATTTGTACCCTCTCCTTTTAATTCAAAAATGTAGTCTGTATGTGGAATAGCATGGTGTTTGATTTTTCATTAGAATTGTTTGCGACATTGTTGGTTTTGCTATGGAGATAATTTCTTTTCAGTAATCCTTGTCTATTGTACTGAAAGAATGTCGTTGAGGTATTATAGGTGTTAAAGCAGTCAATGACTGTGGTGTTGGAAAGAAAACCAATATTTTTTTGTTTCTTCTTGCAACAGAAACAACAACTAATCGCCGTCGTCTAAAAATTATTTGGAAGGCACTTGTAAAGTAAAACTATTCACCAGGGCATCAAGTTAAAATAGAAGTTAAAGAAACATTTAACGAAGTCTTAAAATACAACCCACGTGGTTACAAAATGGCAGGATTTTGTTTTGTAATAAGGACTGATTTGTATTGCGAAAGACACAGAATATAAAAACACGCCATTCCAAAATTGTAGGTATTGGTTAAAACAAGTCTATTGTGGTAACGGAAAATATTTTCTTTATTGTAAATAAATTACGGAACGTTGTTTTTACAAGATTATCAAAACTCTAACCAGGCTGGTTATTTTTTTTTCTCTGTTGTTTTAAACAATTAACCTATTTTTTTAACCTAAAATTCCAGCCTATTATTCTTATAAAGCATATTCTTATAAAAGAAAAGAGTGTGTTATATTTAAGCTACGGATTCCCCTCTTTGACTTATTTTATGTGCTTATCGCAATCTCTCTTTACGTCCTAGAAAAATGTGGAGCTACATATTTAATTGGTCCTAAATATACTGACTTATCGACGGATTAAAAGTATGATATGCAAGGAGCGGGAAAATTCTAGAACAATAAATTTACTTATAATTACTGTATTCCATTTAAAGATTGAAATTCTTTTTAGTAACGCGCCAAATAAGTTGAACTAACTAGCAGTTGCAATCATTTTTTCAACAACTCATTACCACAAAAGCATTCAGCTGTCTTTATTTGTCTGGAATTGCTGTCATTTCCATGCTTTCACTATAACCAGAAGTGCATTAAATTTGACTTTCACAAAGGACTTTTTCTTGCAGGAAACTTTGCATTGTTAAGTTTGTTTGCTACAGTTTCATTCTAGGTTAAGTTCTCTCTGAACGTGACAAATTTTCCGAAAGCCGTGCGCAGAGTTTGCTGGTCATTGATAATATAGGTGACATATAGGTTACAAATATCGTTAATGTCAAACATATATAATATAAAATATAAAGACTTTTTTATCGGAAATATAAATTTAAACACAGCGGAAAATTAATAAATCAATGGTAAGACGTAATCTATAAAGGTTGAGGGATATTACGGTCCCATAACCAATTCCAAATTTTTGAAAATATTAATCAGAAGCCGTTACTAGACTGTCAAGTTAAGAATTGAGATGTGCTAGTGTAAAGATTAAATATAAATTTTAATATTTCAATTTCGCTATTTTTTACCAAAGAAATTCATCCTAGTAAAAATTGCAACCTTATTCTATTCTATTTTTAGTACTTCATATTATCAATCATATCCTTCGCTTACTTCCAACACAGTAGGGAAATAGCTGAAAAGTGTATTGCAGAGGTGGGCGACGTAGATGATCTGCCGCTACAATCAGGATAACAAATTAACCTCGATGTGATTTAAAATTAAGAATTAAGTCAATTTCGGTACACTATTTATATGTTCATTTGATAGCTAGATTCCGTTCTCATAGAGATAAGTTAAAAAAGCATCATCAATTTTCTTGTAATAAACAAAGTACACCAATTAGAGGATCCCGTATTCGTTCTCACGCGAAAAAGTTTTTAATATCGCATAATTAACTACCTGAACCAGATAAAAAAATTGTTTAATCTGTTGTTATCTACATAAAACAGTATCCATACAACGCTTGCGGTATGACCCATATATCTTCTAGGTCTCAAGTATTCGGAAATAAACAAAATGTCTGTTAAAATATCACGCGACCTTGATGAAATATTTCTTTAACCGATAAATATGAAGATATTCTCTTTTCGCAACATTGATATCTAAATCCAGATAATAATTCATCTTTGCTACGTAGCCGTGATGTGTAAATGAAGGGGTCAAGCCTTCCCAATAAATCGTCCCCTTGATTGAAACAAGATCTGCATATCTGGACTCGCAGCAGCGATCACAATTTGATCTCATTTTGATTTGAGCACTCTCACTGATGTTAGTCTTGCTTTGAAGAATGCGAAACGTTTTCTTAAACATTTTCCAGTGTCTTTCCTGAAAAAAACACAAGGTGAAATGAATTACACTTTTCCTAATTTTTTATTTGGTTACACCATTCGGCTGCTCAGTGCACCCATTTCAGTTGTTATTCAAAAGCGTTGCCATTATAGTTAGCTGTTTGGGAATATCTTAAGGAAATTCATTACAACATATGATGGACATGAATTCAATTGGTTTTTGTACATATGTTATCCGTTTAATGGATTCTTTGTTATACGCTTCCATTTTTATCTTGTGCGTCTACCAAATTATCAGAAGTTTATTTCGGTATTTACTTTTACATTCGGTTTCAATATGCTGTCACAAGTAAAGTGCTAGGATCTATTAAATGCATCCCATCGTGTGAATGAGAATAAAGTAAAACAAAGCAAAACAAGCTGGGAACGAAAGGATGATTTGGACTGTGTATTTTTTTCAACCTCTTTCAACTAGTCTTAGTTACTAATAATAATAATAATAATAATAAATGATCTACCTGCTTGCACTTCTTCTCTTCGAAACGCAGCATAAACGTCGTTTTTCCTTCTTCTCGAGTATCGATGTCTAATTTAAATTGTCTGTCACCATACAAATGTGAAAATGATGCCTTTGAACTTTTTGTTCTGCCAGTAGCTCTAATTGACAATCGGGAGTTTATTTTATTGGCGTCTTTATACAAGCTATACTGTTTCTCCAAATATTTTGACTTCGGCAACTTGACATCTGTTGTTGAAAAGGTGAATTCAGTCTATTAAAATAAGAAAAAGCAAACTGAACACTTATTTTAGACAAAAGAATATTCAAGGTGAAAATTATGTCCCTTCAGATCAGCTTTTTTATTATTAAGTGTTTCGACATATTAATTACTACAAAGTCTATGTAAAATACGCCAGTTTAAATTACAACCGTCCAACTGATTACGCACAAAATCCTATCAATCAGCTTGCATGTTTCACAAACCTCAGAAAAACATTCAATATTATAATTACGATAAAGTATTTTAAAATGAACTTACATCATGTAGTATCGCGTCTTCTATATTGATATCGTTTGAAAATGGAAATTGAGAAAGCGAATCGTCAACAAATATGCGAATAACTTGCTGCAAGGTTAACTTCATATTAAATCTAACGATCCAAAATCGCAGATCAACTCCAATCATTAGTTCCGCCTTCACATTTTTCTTTTCATGATTTACTTCGATTGTTCCCTGGCCCTTAAAGGCCGCAATTTTCTTGCCTTCATACCATAAGATACTCCATGTTGGCTCAGTGATACGAAAGGTTTGGATAAGTTTAATTTTCTTAATTAAAACGGATTCGATATCTACAGGAAATGCTCTCAATCGATGAGATAATTCAATTCGTTTCATAGAAAGGGCATTTGAACTAGTAGCATGCATTATAACCATATCTTTACTTTCGGCGACTATGGAATACTTAAATATTGTACCACAGAGATTATATCTTCCTGAAGCAACTATGTAAATAGCATTGTCGATCTTTTCAATAAAAATGCTGACATTCCTTAATGTTAAATAGTCGTCCGGTGTGTACTTCGTTAGTTTACCAAGGTATGCTGTAATGTGCTTGGTAAAATCGTTGAAGTAATTAACGCGATAACAACCGATTAGAAATTTGTGCAATTGTTGAATTTCTAAATTGTTTATGCCTAATGTGGTTTTAAGATCACGAATTTGAAAGATCTTCGACAGGGAAATGAAATGATTCGCGTACGTTGTTGTGTTTAAAATCTGTGGCCTGATTTTCGAAAACATACTTGGTGGTGGAAATGTAATAGCGGTGGGTGATTTATTCTTATTGTTTCGTAGAAAGCTTACTTTGGTTGTGCCACCATCTGAAATATAGATAAAGATAAAAACAATGACACAATTTAATTTGGAAAAATAACCTGTGACAATTAAGTTTGTGAACTGACTAAAACTGTAGTTGGATGGTAATGCCAAAGTAATTAAAATGAATGCCAAAGTAATTAAAATTTGACAGTTCTCGAAAAATATAATTTATTTCAGAGCTTTCAAATCAAAATTCGGAGATAAACTGATTAGTGAGGCATGTATTAAAAACCACAAATCCAGTTAGTAAACACTCACAAAGAAATAATTTGATTTAAAATATACCTGTCAACGTTTGAATGGCTTTTTTTTTAAAGTTATTTTTGTTGAGGTTTGGGAGTATGGTATAATCACTAATCATGTCAGCTAAAGAGACTCGTCATTTTCATATTTGCTAACGGAGATACTCTTTAACTTAAGACCACACAATACTAGCAACTAGATATTAATATATGACACTAGCAACTATATGAGACAATTGCAACGATGATATGAACTTTTGTTGTATAAAAAGATATAGATATTTTTTTGTTGCTATCTGCATTTTTTTGTCCATAATTTTATACAAAAATTTAAAAAAACAAATAAAACATTGTAACGTTTTACCTTTCCTATAGTTCTTTTCGCGGCATGATTTTTCAATGACTTCAGTAGTGGCTAAAATAAAATAAAAAAGCAGAGAACGTTTATAGTGTTACATAATGTTTAACATTTAGGAAAATCACTGTTTCAAATCTTTCAAAGCGAACGCCACATTTACGCCTGAACTGGCAGAAGCAAAATCAAGATATCAAGATGAGAAGATATAATTTGTATACTTTATTTTCTTATTATATGTTCACGATGTTATCAAACTGTAGATACTCTTTGGAATTGTACTTCTAAGATTTTTAAAACTGAGAAACTTACTTGGAATTTTTACATGTAGACAATTTTCAAATGGAAGCGTCATGCAGCTTGCTTCAAGCAATCTCTCTGAAAGCTCTGGTACGTCTTCTATACCGGTATAGCAAATGTGACTTTTTGCCTTCTCGCAATCTTCTCTACATGTTTCCTTCACTGTGATTTTTTTACTGCTAGTCAGTGAACAAACTGGGAAAAAGCGATAGCAAAGTATCTGTTTGATAAAATCAATGCAAACAATTTGAGGATGATGTCGCGCTTTGTGTAACAAATATCGGACTTCATTTTCCATCACAGTTTGGTTGTACCGTGGGTTAACGTAGATGAGTAACTCTTCACCTGATTGAAAAGAATATGCGCCCTCACATATCTTCCCTTCATATTTTTCACATCGTCTTGCGTCTAAGGATGCCGCCGCTAAAACAAACGCTTTATATTAATCACATAATACGACGATCGGACATTATGTCATAACATTTGCAGTCATGGAAAAAGCTATAATTATATTGTACCCTTAGTAATAAAAAAAAATTTTAGGGCATAAGTCCACATTACTAATTTCCACCGACTAACTTTAACCCTATTATACCTGGGGGGGGGGCACAAAGTGCCCGCGGCCTTTTTGACTAGGCATAACTTTAGATACACATGTGATTAAGTGCTAACATTTTGTGACTATTCCTAACTTTTATTATGGCTTCTGATGAAAAAAAATTTTTTTGGAAAAATTTTGTACTTTGCTGGGGGTATTGCTTTTTTTGGACGGGGGTGAATTTTTTGGAATTTTGAAAACCGTTGACATTCATGTAAGAATGTTATAAGATGTTGTATTGGGTATATAATTATTTATTACATGTATGTTGGTTACTAAGTGGTAACCAAGGTGTTGCTAAGGTGATATATGGTTACTAGGGACAAAAAGCAGACCAGATTTGAAGGAAATATCGATCCAGCAAATTGACGTCCTTTCGGATCCCAATGACGTCATTATATTGTTTTCCTTACCTCGATTATCTTTAAATGTCCTGTTCTACATATATGTCAAGTTTAATGACATGAGCATCAATATTTCTGGTAGAACGGGTCTTTTTATCTTTATCGTTAAAATAAGAATTTTTTTGCCGAAATGACGTCATTTTTTATCCCAATGACGTCATTAAAATTACTTTTTTCATGTGAAACACATATTTTGGTATTCATTCCACAAATCTACCAAGAATCAAGGCCATATCTTTAGTAACACGCGAGAAATTAAATCGTACTGAAAAATTGGGAAAATGACCATTTTTCACTTGTGTGACGTCATTTCTAATCCCTATGACGTCATCAAATTATTTTTTTTAATTGCATTGAGTTTGTATTAAGACATTCTCCAACTGAGCCAATTTTCATCACTTTAGCACAAGTGGTTCAGGATTTATGGCCCGCGGGCACTTTGTGCCCCCCCCCCCCAGGGTTACAAGGGTCAAAAAAGCTCAGGTATAATAGGGTTAACAAGACGAAAAATATGCCGAAAACGTTTCTACAGGCCTTTTTCTTTCATTAAAATGTTTCAATTTTGTTTCCACATCAGATGGTATTATTCTCCTGGCAACGAACAACAAATCACTATTGATGATGAATGAAATGAAACATTTTTTTTGTATGTTTTTTTCATTTCGCTCTAATACTACATGTATTAGAGCGAAATGAAAAAAATATACAAAAAAAATGGATGTTTTTTTCTTTACCTGAGACTCAACTACCCGACTATTAAATTTCCCTGACTAACATTTACTTTGTTTTTTTTCCCGATTACTTTTGAACGCAATGTTCCATTTTGACACAATATGTGGTGTATCGCCCCTTTAATATATTGACGTCACGTCAAAAGAATTAACTTCTATAAGTATTCAAAGAAAATTAAACATGTCAACTTTACAAACAAAACTTGAGTAGTAGTATATTTGAGTAGTAGTATATTAGATTAGTTGAAGTATCCACTTGATATGGGAGGCACAAACCCGGCACACAAACCCGTTTCATTCATAAAAATTTAAATGTGTTGCGCAATTTTATGTATTTCAGCGGATATGGTGTAGTGGTAGCCCATTCGGCTTGTAGGTTTCAAGTTCGAGTCCCAACTCCGGTGCACTTCAAATGTAGTGTTGTCAGCCCATTTGGTCCCATCTACTGACCGTCAACTGGTTTGTGTGACAGGCAAGCAAGTTAGAGCAATGCTATACGTATCTCTAGCGGGTAATGTAACATAGGTACAGTCGGAGGGGAGGAAGAGCCGGCCGTTGGATGAAACACCCAAGGACGTTAAAACTTCTCGTTACTTACTTACTTACTTACTTCCGTTGCATACAGCTAAAAACGCTGTTAAAAACATTTACAAGATCACATGCTTTGACGAACGGTTGCGGGGTTAATGAAATTTAAACGTTCTTTGATGACGTCATGAAATAAAAAAACTTTATAATAATACAAGAAGTAATAATGAAAATAATAAGAGAGTGCTGTATAAAAATATACTGAGAGAGTGCTGCATATAAAAAAAATACTGAGACTGATAGAAAGTATCATAATTAACAAGAAACATCATAACCTTTTTTTAAAACATGTCTCGATTCAATACTAAAACTGAAAATAAAATATAATATATTTTCATGAACGCTATGCTGATATCAGCTGCTCAACCTCTAATTGATACTAAATTGTTACGCCTACCTTTTAAACTCATCACAATCAGTATACGCAATGAAATCCACATCTTTAAGTAAAGAAGCATCAGCTATTCCTAACGCCCCTATAGGTTTCTTTTATAGTATGCGACTGTGCCACACCTTTTTATATGGTAGGTAATACAGTCGCGAACAATTCAGTTGTGTATGGGGTGTTGTCTGACATGTTCATTGTAACTGTTGTTGGGTTTGCTATGGAAACGTATGTAATCCTAGTATGTTCGTCAGTTGCTTTAAACAATATTGTAAACAGGTATTAAAGGTATTAAAAAAATCAATGATTGACTAGACTTCAATTTTTTAACTCTTGCTGCGAAAACAGTCATTCATTGTCGTCTTGCCGCACCTTAAAATTAGTTCATCGCGTTTCGGAACAAAAACTGATCTATCAAAAAGTAAAATGAAGTGGTGACGAATGAATGAAGTAATCTTAACGTCTTGTTTTAAAACAGTTTATTAGTTCCGTTGGTTAAAAAAATGATAACCAAATAATGGATTTTTTTCTTTCCTTTTCCTTTTCCTCTTTAGATTTTGTTTTTTCGCAAACACATTTTTAGAGAGACACGCAAGCTGTGATTGTTTTTAAATTCGACGACTAACAAGTTGGGAGCGGTTTATAAAATTAAAAATCACTATGACACCGTAATTACATCTATGACAAATTGAAAAATGTTAATTCCGTTATAGAGCTTGGTCCACATATTATATCCACGCTTAAAAACCCATTCCAAAAACACGAATTCAGTGAAACTAGGTAAAAATGTATGTTGAAATATAAATTACATTTATCTATAATTTGAGATTTATTTAGATATTCAAAAATGGTATTTAAAACCAATTTTTTTTAAGATATAAAAAACTTGAGATTTTGTGTTTGTTTATTTTTAAATAGAACAGAAAAAGAAGAATATAGAAGCCATTTCTTAATAGAAACCATATAATTTTCGGAACAAACGCGATTCGAACAAAAATCGAATATTATGCATTCACAATAGTTACAAATAAAAATTTGTTGCATGTACGGCAGATACATTTCACGTCTGCTTTGCATTTGAGAATCCCCATGTTTGTTTATGTTGCATGCTACCATATATTTCAAGTTTAAATGCAGTTACTATAGTAGTAGCCAATAACGGATTGCTCGCTAAGACGTAAGTTCTAACCAATCACTTTGCATGGTTTTTTCCCTCTTACCCGGGTAAAAAAAAGCTATAACATACATACATGTGTTTTTTTAGAAGCAACTGAAATTCCAAAATGAGGCTTAAGGATGCTTATGAAAAGTTCTTTTACAGGCTCGAAATATGCTTGGGTTATGCTTAATGGCAAAAAGATTTATTGGAATATGCTTATGAAAAACACATGATCAGGCTCAAAATATGTTTATTTGAAAAAAAAATATTTCATTTAAATTTTGAATAGCGGTAATCACAACTTAAATCTCACTACATACTGGTTAATTCAGACATAAAGAATAAAAAGAAAAACTGCTCACGAAACAAAAAACATAAAAACTTCACAACTTTCTTAGGCTTCACATAATGTTTAGCATATGCTTAAAAAATGACCAATTTTAAGCCCATGGATGATTATAAATGTCATGCTTATAAAAAAAACATTGTTGTCCTTAGCATAAGCAGTTGTAAAAATGTTCATTATGTTAAAATGGATTTAAAGGTAGTGTTAGGAAAATTTGAAAATCTGAAAATCTGAAAAACATGATGACTAGAAAAGCGTATAAGCCTTGGTTAAAAAAATTAAATGGGAGAGAGTTTTTCTGCGTATTTACATCTGGATGTGACGCAGTAGAATTTCTTCTTTATACTTAAAACAAGCTTTTTTTATTAAAGATGACATCGGTTTTTTCCTTGAAAACGATTTTTTTTTAACGTTATATTTAGTTGTACAATCATTTTATAATGTGCGATATGCGTGAGCGTAACAACATTAAGATCCTCAAAACAATAACAATTATCGGTTTAAGACTACTCCCTTCACTCCAATATTCGTCATAATTGTCAATCTATGCATCAATGTAAGGCTTTTATATCTTAAATTAGAAAATGAATGCAGTTGGTTAAAGCTGTAGTCATGGCAAATCACAGCGCATTTCCTTCCAAACATATCAATCACTATGATAAAAATAGATCGTCGTCCAAAATCGACGAACTTAAAGTTGTAATGGCCACACAAATGCTATGCTGCGTTGATTTACTTCAGCTTCTGAACAACAAAAAATGCCGAGGGCAAAGACTTGTCAAATATCTTGTACTTTTTATTTTGCAAGACATTTTAACTGGAAACATAGCAGAAAGAGGTTATGAAATCGTTTGTCAATTAAGGGATCACATACGTTTTCTCAAGCAATCAGCGTGACTTACAATTGCAACTCTCACGCTAAACGTCAAATAACGCAGATGTTTTTTAACGGTTTTTAACTGTTCACTACGTGAAAATGTTGTGATAATAGGGAATGTCGGGCAGCAAGTTCATAAGGAAGCTAATCTATGTCAATAAAGGTACACCTATATACTAGAAGTTTTGTAAAAAAAGGCAACCACTAGACTGCTTGTTTATGTAAAACGTGCAATACATAGGTGGGACTTATTTTGACAAAAATCATGTAAAATTGAGTCTCCCGTTAAAAACACATAGCTATAAAAAAAAGTCAACGATGTGTTCAAGAAGTGTCAAACAAAGAAACACTTTTATGGATTCTTCAGATTATTAAATTACTAGTCGATAAGGCCCGTGGAAAAATCCACTTAGGCAGGATAACAGAGAAAAACAACCGTCATTTAAATTTTGATGACGTCAACAGAGACATGTCAGAACACAAATTTTTTTTTTCGGAAATGTGTATGACTGTTGACTTCATCGTGTAGATCTTGAAACGCTGATCAAGAAAATGTATAGGATCGTGTACTTGTGACAAACGGATGCAGAGATATTAGGGTTTAAAGATTTTTTACGACGTCATTAACCCGTCCATTCCGAAACGGATTCGGTGACCCAGGTTTGGAAAACTTACCCAAATTGGTCCCAGGTAGTCCCTAGTTACCCACGCAGGAGATGACGTCAGTTATTTCCACCCGTTTCCAAGTTATTTAGCCTTAAATTTAAAAGTGCAATGCAATGGCTTCACTAATCTTAATATACTTTCCTTTGACGTCAATATTGCTCTAACGTCAAAGTTTGCTAATTTACAGAACAAATTTATAGGCGATATTTTATAGACTTTATCAAAGAAATTTTATCCACTTTGCAAAAGTCACAGACAGAAGCTCCGTATTATTATATAGACTAGTCGATAAAGCCCGTGGAAAAATCCACTTAGACAGGATAACAGTAAAAAATAACCGTTATTTAAATTGTTATAACGTCAGCAAGGACCTGTCAAGAGAGAAAATATTTTTTCTTCGAAATTTGTTTACTTGTTGCCAGTATTGTGTAGAGCTTGAATAGCTGATTAAAATAATGTATAGAATCATTTGCTTTGGACAAACACCTAAGGAGATATAAGGGTTTAAACATTTTTGCTGACGTCAGCAGAAACGAACAAATATGCAAAAAAAAAAATTTTGGAAATTTGTATACCTGTTGCCTTCATCGCATAGATCTTGAAACGCTGATCAAGAAAAAGTATAGGATCATGTACTTTTGATAAACGGTTGCAGAGATATTAGGGTTTGAAGGTTTTTTGATGACGTCATCAACCCGTCCATTCCGAAACGGATTCGGGGGCCCAAGTTTGGAAAACTTACCCAAATTGGTCCTAGGTGGTCCCTAGTTACCCACGCGGTGAAAAATCATTGACGTCACCACCTCGTTTCCAAGTTATTTGGCCTCAAAGTTTTAAGTGCACTGTAATGGCTTTATTAATTTAATATAGGATATTGACGTTAAAGTAGTGTTATTGACGTCGCGCCGTAACGTCAGAAAATTTAACATATTAGACATAAGTTTTTCGGCGACATCAAAGGAAAATGACGATATCCACTTTGCCTGTTACAAACAGACACAGTCTCTGTATTATTATAAGAGACTAGTCGATAAAGCCCGTGGAAAAATCCACTGAGAAAATAAATAATAAATAATGAAATAAAAATAAATATTTAATAAAAATGAAAAAGAAGCCATTTGAATTTTGATAAAGACAGCAACCCATCCACAAAATAAGTAAATTCGAACCTTGTTTTCACGTTGCCTCTGAGCTTAAACTGCTGATCAAGAAAATGTATATTATCATGTGCTCTTGATGAACGGTTAATGAGATATAAGGGTTTAAAAATTTTGCTGAAGTCAGCAAAGACCCGTCCAAAACATAAAATTTTTTTTACTAATGTCTATACCTGTTGCCTCCATCGTATAGATCTTGTAACGCTGATCAAGAAAATGTATAGGATCATGTATCTTTGACAAACGGTTACAGAGATATTGGGGTTTAAAGGTTTTTTGATGACGTCACCAATCCGTCCATTCCGAAACGGATTCGGGGACCCAGGGTTGGGAAACTTACCCAAATTGGTCCCAGGTGGTCCCTAGTTACCCACGCGGTGAAAAATAACTGACGTCACCACCTCGTTTCCAAGCTATTTGGCCTCAAAGTTTTAAATGCACTGCAATGGCTTCATTAATGTTAATATACTTTACTTTGACGTTCATATTATTTTAACGTCAAAGTTTGGTATATTACAGAACAATTTTATAGGTGATGTTTTATTGACTTTATTGAAGAAAATTATGAAAAATATAATCGACTTTGCAAAAGTGACAGACAGACACACGGAACGGGCCTATTATTATATAGACTAGTCGATAAGGCCCGTGGAAAAATCCACTGAGACAGGATAAAAAAAATAAAAAAAGTGTCATTTGAAATTTTGATGACGTCATCCACACAAAAAAATAAGAACCTTTTTTTCACGTTGCCTTTATTGTGTACAGCTTAAAGCGCTGATTAAGAAAATGTATATAATCATATGGCTGTTTCCCGTGGAAGAATCCACTGATTTCTCATTTAATTGATGTAACAGATATATACGTCCATCAAAAAACAAACAATACAGCAGTTCGAATCTTACAATCTGCATTATTATATAAATGACCAAAAAATTGAACAATTGCATTATAATGTGACATTTAAAATCTAAATCTACTAAAATTACTTGCTCTGACCCTCTGACAATGCAAAAATTATTCGGGAATAAGTTTACCAAAGCATTTCAAACTACATCTCACCCATAAAATTTAAATCACTCAAAATGTCACATACAAAAAAAGCTGATCAATGTCAAACACAAATCTTTGTCAATGTTTAAATCAGTTTATTACAAACCCTGCCAAATGTTGACACAAAATGTGAAAAACAAACAATAAATTGTGCCTCTGGCAGAAATTTTTATTTAGATGTAAAAAAATGGATTGCAAGGATAAATTATAATGCAGCAAAACATATTTTTATATATTGCATACGTTCCTTCCTCTCTAAACTTTAGACAAAATGTCAAAAAAAAACCAGCTTTTAAACCCGAATATAATAAAAATCAGTCCTTTTAGCAACTTGCATGCTGTTTTACCATCAATAAGTCTTACACGAAATTTAAAATCTCACATAGTATTCTGTCACAAATGTTCACATAAAATATATATAAAAAATAACAGAGTGTAAAACCAATTGTCAATTTTTTTAGGCTAATTAGTCAAATTAGAAATGCAAAAACAAAGTTTGAGTCATAATTCATGTTAAAACAACAACAATCAATTTAACAGTTCATTTTATGTCAATTTTTGCACTAAATTTGCAACACAAAATACAAATTCTAAATAATTCCTATGGTGTTCATCAAAAGTTTAATCAAAATATAAAAGATGAGAGGTGAACGACAAAATCAAAGTTTGCAGAATTTAATTATTTTGGTATATATGTCTATTGATATATGCCCTCTGTAACAATATTTCAATCCAAAATGTTAAAAAGAAAAACAGTTTGCAACAAAATCAGTTATTCTGATGATATTGCATACACTTTTTCTCCACAAAAGTGTAAAAAAAGAATGGTTGTAGGAAATACTTCTGATTCAACAAAAATCAGTATTTTTGATATTTTGCATCTTGTACTAATTACTGGCTTATTATTATAGAGATTATTTTAAGGATTCCTCAGATTATTAAAATGTTTTGTTTATAAAACTTATAAATGTTGTTTTAAAAGCTTTTACAAGTTTCTCAACTTAATAAATGTTCCAAACAGCGAAATGTAATAGTCTATTGGTCTTGCCTTTGCAACACAACTTAACGCATCATAACGTTCCACACCCTACTGTTGATAGGTATAAATATTATACCTACCTTTAAAAATCATTATCATCAGATTACATAATAAATACCGCATCTTTGAATGTTTTAGTGCTCTCATATAAAACTTGAGTTGTATCTGGAGTTATTGCAGATCTATTAATTTCTGTATTTGCGCCGCTTCAATTTATAGGAAAAAGTTTGTCGCAATATATTGGACATGACGTTTTGCATATTTATTCATTGATTCATCTCTTTTTTTGTGGATATCAATAACAATAGCAGTTTGGAGAAATTACCACAAACGTGGCATTATTCATTGATATGTGGTTTCGGTAGCTATTTAGTCCGTATTTTTTAAATTAGATCGCCTATTTATAATTATTATTATTATTAATTTTAAGCTTATGTGTCCAGGTTGCTAGAGCGATAGAGAAATTAAAAGTTAAGGCGCACGAAAGCACATTCTCGCCAAGTTATCAACACCATTAAAATGATTTACGACGTTCCCCTACGCTTTCACATTTTTTGTTTTTGGCACGCAAATCACATCTTTTTAACGAGTGTTCAAATGTCCCAAAATATTTTACTACAACTAACTCTCTCTAATTCGAATTCGTTCAATTCGAACTTTAACTAATTCGAACAATATTCCTCGGTCCCCTTAAAATTTCGTAAGGAACTCTCATGGAAAAACCTGTATAAAGCTTTATAATTCGAACTTTTACTAATTCGAACACATTTTGCTGGTCCCCTGATGGAAAAACTCATTATAATTTGAAATTTGTGAGGATTGAACATATCAAGACTTTCAATTATCACATTTCTTTAATTTTCTGTAATTCATGCTCTAATACATTGATATAAATCTTTTGTCCCGTTATGAAAAATTTACAGGGGACTTGAAGCCCTTCTCCATCTTTCAAGTTGCATCGTTTCCCTGAAACTTCAGCATAACAGGAAAAAACGATATCATTTCTGATGAAGTAAAATATTGTCTTTGCAAACCTTCCAGAGTGTCCTTTCTTCAAGTGACCAACAACGCTCTGATTTTTTTCCCACGCAAGCTGCAAACTGGTCAACGCAATTTTTTAGTTCTATCCGAACATTATCCGTAGTTTTTCTCCCAGCTTTAGAGTCAAAATTTCCAATTGATGATGGTGATGTGGATGTTGTTTATGATGAGTCACCAGCTCATCCATCAGCATGCGAAGTTGAAAAAGCCATCGAAGTTCCTCAACAGTTTACATTATTCTGTGATGAAGGAGATGATTTGACAGAAGTTGTATCAAAAGTAAGCATATATTCACAAAATCATTTGCAAGAAGAAAGAAACATAGTCCATTAAGGACTACTACAAGCTTTGATTTTCAAAATTATGTATTTCTGTTTATTATGTTATACGCAATGCTTTTTATATCTATTTTGCTTACTTATTTGTCTAATTTATTAACCTTTGCAATTAAATACAGTACGTTCCATTTAAAACATCCCTACGAATAATAATTAAGCAAAAATGAAATTTTAGTAAAACTCGTATAATCCGAACATTTTGTAATTCGAACGATCTTTGAATCCCCCTGGTAGTTCGAATTAGGGAGAGTTAACTGTATTATTGAACTTGCAATAGAAGGGATATTCTTTTGCGGAGAGCATTTTTATAGCAATAAAGCTAAAACGTGGAACATTTGCATAACAAGCTTGCGACACTACAAGAGTTAAAGCGTTAAAGAAGAGAAATCAAAACACCAAATTAGAGTCAGGGTGATCCAAGGTTTAGATTTATTCTAGGAAGATCGTCACAGGTACTGGTATCTGATATTCCTTGCGTTGCCAAGGAAAAAGTTTTTGCTTGGGTCTCGCGCACTCGAAGAGTAGGTTAAAGGCTTATCTCTATTTATGTCGCCACATTTTAAGCCTAGCTGCAAATGTGTAACAAAAATAGTATTTCGTTGCGAATTTACGCGACATTAAATGCGCTTGACATTTTCTTGCTGTTCTGTCCAAACGTAGGTACTAATTTTAATTCATACTATAAATTATTTGTCAAATGGCTGTTAATCACAACTTTTAAATGAAATGCCTTCCTTTTCCTGAAACTACGAGGCGAATGGAAATTAAAGTTTACGTCAAACTTGCTGAAATACGTGCAAAAATGTTGTAACTAAGTAAAGGAGGAACAGTAGTCTAAAGTATTTTAAACTTCCTTTTAATAGGATAACACGAAATTTTAACGAAAAAGTAGTCTGAATATTAAAAAAGTTGGATGACTGTTTTAGCTGTAAAGAGATAATAACAGGTAGCCTGTGTTTTTATTCAGCATCCTTCGACAAAACCTTAAAGCTCCTTCACTAAAAACATTCAAAATCCAAAGACGCTGAATAGCTAAATCTTATCTAATTCGTAAAGAATATACTTTCAATCAAATCCAAGTTATATTTACAGGTAGTCAGATTGAGATTCAAATGTTGTAGCAACACACCTTGCACTATTTTAGGAGATTTTAATTAAAAAGAAGAACACAAAAGAGTAATTGCCTCTTCTTGGAAAACTTAACTAAAAGTGCTTTCAAAATTTACAGAAATTCACGTAAAGCATCACACTCTGCTTATAACTATGACTTCCAACACAAATTCAACTACACGCTAGAGACGATTCAGAACGTAATAAAACCATCAGAGATTTTTTAAGCACAGAGTTCATTTCAGCAGTTAATATTGGGGGTGTTTGTTCGGCTGCTGAATGCAAGCTGTTATCACTGCCATTAAATTTACTTGCAATGAAAATACATTGTTACTAAAGCTTTCAACACAATGTATATGAGGCAAAAGAAGGGACTCTCAGTTAGACTCACTTGAAATGTCATTAATTAGTGCAGTACTGCCATTCAGTCAAATTATGTTTAAATAAAGAAAAATTTAGTATAGTATTTAAAAAATAAAGGGCCAATACTCGATTAAGATATGGTTAATCAATTCCTAGTTTACCTGCAATATGTGCGTGTGATTGCGATTTTTCAAATTAAACATCCAAAGTTCTGTAAAATGGCTCGATTTGTCAGCTTGCGGCACAATGAAGAACGAAACATCACTGCATGTAACAACAAAATTCGTTCAGTGACTGCGAGAAGAGTTTACGTAGTGACCCAAATGGTATAATTTGATGTAAGAGTGTTTAACCTAAACGTGAAGATGAACTAAAATCTTAAGCAACGTTGCCAACAGAGAGAGAGAGAGACGAGAAGAAACGTCAGTTACAATCTATTAATCCATAAAGTAGATCAAAAGGGGATTTACACCTTCGGCGTTCACAGTTACTATTGAAATCAGACGAATGCAAAGTATTCTTTTCCCGGTGCGCTCTTGCACAACATGTATTCGTCTGCTCTTCCATGAAATGCCTCCTGCTTCTAGCTCTATTTTACCTGCAGCTGAATGTCACCGATTGTTTAGGATAAGTGCAATTCATGACAAAAGCATTTAGAGGAACTCTGATAGTTCTAAACAGTTTGTTTGGGATTCTAAGTTAGATAATAACTAAATTACGGAATAATTTCAGCATAAAAACATCTGTCACAAACAAATGTACTACATGGTTTTGAGATTTCTTTTTAACGCAAGAGGTAGAAGTGGCAGCAAAGTTACGTTAATCTGCCTTTATTTTGGCCGTTTTAGAGAGGTTTTGGGAAAGTTTTCAATTTGCTAGTTTAATGTATTTTCACTTTTAAAAATCGTTTTTATTGACGCAGCATTTCCAAATTGCTCTACAACGTAAGAAAACCGCATAAACGATTACAACACTTCTTTAATGTTTACCTACCAACAAATTTTATTGCCATAATTTAAATTATTATTCTTTTTCACCATGAAAAGGCGTATTCTTAAACACTACAATTATAATCATAATCGATCCTTGTTTCGGGTATCAGTAAAGGATAAATGCGAAGGATATTAAAAATTATAAACATTATTGTGGACGACTGACGTTAAACCCTCCTACCATATGGAGATTTTGTTTTATTTTGACGTCTCGATTCCTGATTCGACATTTGATTTATGACTTTTTCTATACAGCCGTTGCTGCCAGCTAATACTGACTGGTCTTTTGTTTCTTTATGTTTGAAACTTTCTGTAAGGTATTTATTCGAAAACAACATTACTCCCACAACTTTCATGTTTTTTCTTTTATAACATAAAGATACAATAAAAAAATATTATTATACCCTTATGTTTATAATGAATGAACTTAAATTTAGGTAAGTTAAAAGTAGTAAAGGACGTTTAATGTTTTTGTTATTACCATTCAAAAGCCTGTGTAAAATCCACAGAAAATTAACCAATCGCTAGCATATTTGGTTGACAGACAGACTAGCCGGGTGATCCAGTGAAAAAATGCCAAGTTGTACCGTTGAGCGCAGGTAAACCTTGCCAAAAAGCTGGGTGCAAGGTTTAGTATAAATATACTTTCTGCCGCACAACAATGTTCAGATAAAAAAGCAAGGTAAGTCTATTGTGACCCTACCCCAACAAAAATAGTGACATACATTTTATATTTGTGGAATTAGCTTTTGTGAAAATTAAACTGCAACTTCGGTTTTTAAAAAACACACATGATTTGTCACAAATCCAGAAGGCGTAAAACGATAAAGCAAGTCAGATGAAACATGGATGTGCTTTTTAAATAATCACTTTTCTGCAACTTTAGCTACCTTTATTTCGAAAAACAATCACTCTTTATTTTTTTGTTTCGCGGATAAGTGCCCGCAAAAGTTTAAAAATTAATCTTAAGTCACACTGAGATGTGTGCTTAGTACTTGTAAACAATGTTGATAACCGGGTGAACAGTTACACATGACGCGACCTTAAAAGCGTAATGTGTTTTTAAAAACTACATTTAACTAACTGACTACATTTAAGAAGATAGAATATTTGAAAATGTTTGCTGCAGCCAACTATATTTAGCTACCTTCACTTCTTAGCCGGAGTTACTGATAGACACAACCCAAGCTGCATTTTAGTAAAAATCAGATTGGTGAAGATAACACCTAAACAAAACAATTATTTTGGCTAGGATAAAATGCACTGATTATAACTGAGTGAAAGCCTAAACAACTAACTTGCTAGGTGATAGCCACTCATAGTCTACGTTTGTAGCATAAATCTGAAAAATGTTTTTTTTAAAGATTTATACATGCAATCCCTCACAAAAATTCTGAGACTGCCTCCCCTCCCCCTAAATTCAAAGTTGATGTTTCTGACGTGCAGGTTTGGCTTCGCTACACACGTTCTGCTAGTTTCACATTCAACATTGAGGTAGGGGGAGGGGGAAGCTATCATACAAACCAAGGCACATCTTATTAATTGCAGTCTCAATAATTTTTGTGAGGGATTGTGGCTAAAAAACGTGATCTTAATCTTAACATGTAAAAAATATAAAAAGCGAATATTTTCACTACATGTTATTTAGAAGAGAAAAAGGTTCACAACGAAATAAAATGGACACCGCTACACATATCGTTTTCTAAGCATCTTGTGATTGGCTAGAACTATACGTTGTATCATGGTTGTATTCATGAAATCGACGATTGATAGAACGGGACTTTGTTTTCATTATGGCGTATTAAAATGATGTTGTTTCTGATTTATTTAAAACACCTTCGTTTGAAAAGAATACCGGAAAGATCAAAGTTATGAAAGCTACCCTTTTGAAAAGATGGACAGAATAGGGTACTGTTATAGAGATACTGAGTTTCTTTCTTGTTTCGAATATTCAGAAGTAGTAAGAAATATGGAATGCCGAGAAAATATTAGTAATGACGAAATTTCAACCACAATTGTATCATGGATGTACGAAAAGAGTAGGATACACAACGCCAACAGATCTATTGTACTATGCGTGTTTACTCTATTCAATTCAATTTCAAAGGAATTGAATTAATTAACTAGGATTGTTTTTATAACAATAAACCCCATTGTTCATAAATGGCATATTTAATAGCATAAGCCAATGGGAGCGTAGCTCTAACACGTGCGTAAGTAATAATTATTTGCCGCTTTCTTCACGACAATTCAGTTTGTTACGAAAAGAAAACAATATAATTTTGCTTCAAAATGGCAATGAATGTAAATGTTTTGAGATTAAAGTGCCTGATGACACCACATTGACATTATTAAGGTTTCTTATAGACTTTTTTCACAAGCCAATAAAGGCTGTGGAATGGAGATTGGCCTTTCTACTTTTATAAAAGCTGTAGAAGAAATCACATATAATCTAAGACTACGAGACTATCAACATACTATTTTTTAGTGTAAAATCGTTATAAAAATACACAAGTATACAAAAGCAAAAAAGTCATTTTTTTATTCTTCTTCCGTCTTGGTAGTCTCGTGTCATGTACGTCAATTGTTGGCCGAGTGTCTGGTCTTTCAGAGGTGTCCTCACAGGTCTCCAATTAAATTCGATTCGATTCCACAAATTCTACGCAAAGATTCCAACTTTTTCACATGAATGTCATTTCATTATTCAAGAAGTACCTACAAATAATGAAATAAATTGTAGATATATTCGTTGGAAAGTTTAAGTGAGGTTATTCCAAGAACACATAACCTCAAGGGATCCGGGACAGAAAGACAAAACAACAGTTTTTATACAAACAAAAGTTTTATTTTGAAAATGTTTATGGATAAATAGTGTTACTAACGACAATACCTCTATATTTGATTCTTTGGTAGTAAATAACAATCCGTCACACAAGTTCTTAAAATTCCTTCTTAATAGCTCTTAAAAATTCCGATGATTTATATGAATAAAAACTAAATTAAATTTCAGTCCCAATTTCTCGTATATTGACTCAAAATAATTCAAATTCTCAAAAATTTCATGTTTTCCCTTAAAAACTTCTTGTCCTTCTTCTCATAACTCTCCTTCATAACTTTCAAAAAACTCGTTTCGTAAAAATGTAAGTTCAACAATACTCGCAAACTCTAAACAATAAACACCATGTGTATATCGCTCATATGACGCACTACTGATTACGCAGTTCAGCATGTTTTCTAACAAACGAAAAAATGATTGTGACACTCGGTGCTTTTAATTATTTCAGTTTTCGGTATTATTTTGAAAAAATGTAAACAAACTTTAAAGTCTTATATTTTAGGCTAGACTTTAATTCTGATAAAATTGCTTACGCCAATAGATAAAATAAATATTAATCTACTTACAAAATCTCAGAATAGCTTTGAACAGCTGTAGTTTTCGCAAAATAATACCAGTGCTACGGCAAGTAAATCCAGCGTGACATGAACCATGCCTCACGAAAATATTAAAATTTTGCGTTATTCTTTACATTGCGCGCCGAATATTTTTTGTTCAGAATAAGAGATTCCGGATGTCTTTAACGCCAATGAAATTGTAGTAATTACTGTAGGGGAAAGCCCTATCAGTAAGAGGAAACTCCTGCTAAATTGTCGGTGATTATTTTTAATGATCGTTCTCGTTAAAAATATACCGACAAACGCAAAAAACACTGGATCTAGTAAACGCGCACATGTTTAATTGTTTCGTAATACAATAGAAAATTGAATAGAATTTTTCTCGTTGTGTATCCTTCTCTTTTCGTACATCCATGATTGTATGGACACTCACGTAAATTCAATGTTAACTACGTGCAGAAAAACTTATTATAAATGTTAAATTAATTTTAAAACTTACTTTTTTAAAGACGATAAAATAGTTTCGAGTAAATAAATGACTCTTTTATTCACTAATACGTAATTTCAGAAAATGATTAGATGCGGCAACCTCTTTGAATGCGGGGGCTAAGTAAAGCAAAGTTAATATGAGTTACTCGCGGTAAGACCGTGGAAAAATCCACAAGATTTTTTCCACTGGTTTTTTGAACTCCATGGAAATATTTTTTTTTAGTCGTTCAAAAATAGAAATCAATTCTGCAAGCCAATCACAATGCTTGGAACAATTCCCTTCGGAATATTCCCTCAGTGGAGATGAGCTTTAAGGTTAGCACCCTCTAGTGGGTACGAGGCTATAGGTAAGATTTTTATATATGAATAACGTCGGTATAATTTCGGATTTTGACGTTGCATCTGTTGCTCTATCCAAAATTAAGTCGCTAGTAACACAAACGATAGCGGATGTACAACTCCTATAGCAAGACTTCATACAACATAGTTTATAGGTCGTATTAACATATACTTCGTGGTGACATACAAGGAGAAGCCTAGTTATAGTTTTCCTACTAAAAATCCATAAACTAAGCTAAAGGACTTGTATCTTCACATGTGAAAATTTATTTATCGAAGTCGTCCTCAAAATTATCAAATGATACTAAGTTAGGAAACGATGTAAATAGGGTCGTTGGTTTAGAATATATGTTGAATAAAAAACAGTTAAATATTGATGACTATTTCCAGAGCTCTCAAAAGATCCTTGGAAAAAGTCTTTAATATTCGTACTGCACTATCCATATTAAAAATGTATGTCTTATTCCTTTTTTGCGAGTTTACAAAGATTTTCCTCTGCATAAAAATACGAATTAGAGAGACACCCCCTAATTCCTCGATTCTATCTTTAATTCGATAAAATATGTATACTCCTGGAAAATCGAATTAGAGAGAGTCGACTTAGATGTCCAAGCTTTGATGTCCACCTATCTTCCGAACCAGTCTCTTTCTATAAACTATGCATACAAGTAGAACAAAGCTAAATGCGAGAGATTATTGAAAGAGAAAAGTCTGAAACTGTACTTGTACTAAATGCTACTAATGCGTTCAACAGTACCGACCATCAGGCAATATGTGCACGCTATTTGGTCGTTACGTGAACAACTACTACCGACTCTCATTAAAGCTTTTCGTTATTGGATGATATAAGCTAAAATCCAGAGAAGAAATCACTCAAGGTGATCCTTCACCACACTGCATGTATGTTAGATGTACATGTTGCGGGTAAACATGAACACAAGGTAGCTTTTGCTAACTACACCACTGCGGTTGGGATGTGTAAAGCATTTCACATGTGACTGGTCCAACATTTGGCTTCAACCCCAAACCAAACAATCCTTTGTGAATTGTCAAACTGCAACATGAGTAGATGGATAGATAGATGTGCATATTTTACATGGCTAGCATCACAAATATCGAGGGATATACCCTGTCTATTATTTCCAGGAGGGGCCATGGCTTAGATGGAGAGTCCTAGAGTATTTAATGCTCATTTTGAGCTACGCAGACCCAATTAGGGCCCGCGCTCTACTAGACAACTCCCGGCAACATCCAACGGCCCACACAGTGTGCCATCTTTTTCCCAATTTCCCTCACATGGCTTGGGTTAACCCGGGGCTATGGTAACATTCACTCGCCCATGTTGAATCGCCGTCAAGAGGAATCGAACCCCGGTCTCCCGCACAGAGTACGAGAGCTATAACCACTAATCTACGGCGCCACAAGTAGAAAGCCATAGAAATCTTTTAGATTCTTATATTGAAATATGGATTCGTGGAGAAAACATCTTTGTGCAGTGATTGGAAGTGAATACTATCACAAACTGGAAAAGAATTGGATAAATGAGATTTTTCTCGTCTCTCAAATTGTTATGACTCAACCACAAGCAGGCTACGAATGCTATATCAAAGGATACCAGGAATTTTTATACTACCTAAGAACTATACCAGGCATTGAACAATTTAAACTGCATTAGAAGAATGCAGCAGACATCGCTTTATAATTTTGTAAACGATGATGAAAAAACACTGGTGTCTCTACCACTAAGACTTGAGAATATTTAAGCTTGATGCATTTGACGAAAAAGTTACGTAACGACATAATGAGAAGGTCAGAAAGTCATGACAAGAAATAAAGAACAACCGTCGACGAAAAAGTAATAAAATTTGGACCAGCTACGTACAAGTATGAGTTAAGAGACGAAAAGAACGAATGAAACCACGTGCTTAGAACGAATGTGTTTTACAAATCAAAAATGGACTTTTATGACCTTAGTGTTTTTTCACAAGCGTTGAAATGGAAAGAGAGTGTAAAAAAACTTGCAGACCTAATTTCAGAAAAGAGAAATGTCTCTTTCACAACAGAAACTAACTTTATACAGGCGAAAATCTTCTTTCGTTACATTACTTTGCATAAGAGGCTCGTTATTCTTTCAGAAAAGATCGTGATCTAGCAGACATGGAGATGTCTGATGTATTATCAAACATGCTACAAGTAGACTAAACACGTTTTTATATAAATGAAAAACTTCGCTGTATGCTATATTTTACTATATTGGTTGTAGCATGCAGGGAGAGCCAGCGCTATTCTTGTTACTCCTTCTTTATTTCTGATAAAAAAAATAAGATTTGAGGACATGTATCACCTCTTCTTCCGTTCAAATATTGTTTCTATATATGAGAATAAAATATGTAAGTGCTTTATAAGAAAAAGACAGAGTTTGGTTAACTACAACCCCTCACTAAAATATTGAGACAATAGCATTTTTTCAGCTATTGTGCGATATTGAAAAAGCACAAGTCATGAATCTTCCGGCTGTGGAGGTACTGCCTTGCGTATGTTAGGAAATCAGCGTTTAAATTGTGCTAACACATTTGCTCTACGGAATAATCAACGTCGGCGCCATCAAATATGGTTATTTTGTTGCAAAATTCAGGTCAAAATATTTGTCCAGGTTAAGATTATATATTCAGGTTCAGCATTACATTTAAAACTCGGTCTTTTTATTGTCTATTTTATTTATAGATATAATAAGTTAACGTAATTTTTATTATAACATATTTGCCCATTTTAAGCGGCTTGGTATCAAAGCCTGACAACTTCGTACTGGAAAATGCAAACAGGCATCGACCTTAGAAATGCAAAATTACACAATGGGGCAATGCGTTTATCCCGCAGTACCTATCCACTTGCTTTCCTTTGCAACATTTGACACATAGATGGTCACAGTTTAATTCAATACTGTTTTGCCATTCATGTTGGAATCAATGAATTTTCCTGATTTAAACATCAAAGATACAAGATACAACACAATTCAATGTTCTTATCAGTCATTGCATGTTTAGCATAAAAACTCTGTTCTGAGGTACTGAAATCCAATATACAACATATTTGCTATTACGTAAGTTTTGAAGCAAATGCATTATCAAATCGTCTCTAAATGAAGAGTTATTAATCGTCATAGAACCTAGGAATTTATTCCTACGTGTAGTTTAAATGGGAAAAGATGTGACGTGACGTGTAGCTGTAACTGTCATCTGTTATTCCCTTATTTAATACAAAATTTCTGAAACAATCGCAGAAATATAAGAGATGAGTATTTTATCGCGAAAATATTGGGGATGACAGTGTAACAAAGTGGGATTACAAGGTGCGATAGGTCAAAGGATTACAAAGTGCGACATTAAAGGATTACAAGTTGCGATAGGTTTGGGATTACAAAGTGCGACAAAATGGGTTACAAAATGCGACGGGATTACAAAGTGTGAATCACTAAACTTGTCACGAACTTCGAATTTTTTCACCCGGTCCTAACATATTTTTGGTAGGATGTAGTTGTAACATGTAGATTAAAAGAAAGCTTGACTTGAAATCGAATTAAATCCGAAAAATGTTTGAGAACGAAAAAAAATTCTTGCGGACGGGAACGCGTGGTTAAACAAATCAGGGGGCAGAGTGTACGCATGCCGTTTTTTTGGTCAAACCTTCATAAATTCCGGACTGGATTTTTCAAGGAATTCTTTATTTTCTATCTTCAAATCTTTAATATGTTTTGGATACTGCTTAATCTTTGCCATTTAGTTACATTTAAAGCCTTTTTGTGCTGAAGTTTTAAATTTCTACCGTAAAAAGTCACTTTTTAACCCAAAAGGGAGAGTGTGACGTACGGAGTGTGGTTTCTATATGGAGTAATACTCCGTATAGCTGCTATACGGAGTTTGGTTTAGCTATACGGAGTCTGCCAACGAATGTTCTTAAAGTGAAATATTGCAATATATGACTGTTTAAAACTATTTCCGAAAAAAATAAAAAATAATCACCATAAAGAACAAGTTAAAAAGACAAGCATGTCATTTTCCTACTTTTTATCCATCGTAAACATACGAGGTATATTGTAGTTATACGGAGTGTGGGAACATTAGTTTGATTGCAAAAAAAGGATTATGGCATACAGATTGTGAGATACGGAGAGTATGTTATGCAGAATTCGCTATGTGGAGTATGCAGAATTTGCTATAAGGAGTATGCCATACGGACTATGCTATAAGTATGCTATACGGAGTGTGACATGCTTACTATACGGAGTGTGACAGGCTTAGTATATGGAATGTAACATGCTTAGTATACGGAGTGTCACATGCTTAGTATACGGAGTATGACATGCTTAATATACGAAGTATGCTATACGGAGTGTGCCATGCTAAGTATGCCGGAGTGTGACATGTTTGGTAGGAACGGAATTCGATGTATTGTTAATGAGGTAAGGTTGTTTACAATGGCCGGTATAAAAGTACACAATTTTAAAGTTACGTAATAAAAAGTCATTGATTGTATGGTTAGTTTTATTGCATATAGAGACATACAAAACAAAGTTATAAAGCTTAGAATGAATATAATGGAAGCCATAAAATTAAACTTCATACAAAACGCAAATAGTAAACTACATCATAGCTACAGTAGGACTGCCGGTAACTCGAACTTTTATTAGCTGGAACTGTTATCTACGGTAATTGGTACTCTGCATGCTTGTCTCATATTTTAGACTTTTTTCTTCTTACACAAATTATTTGCTTGTTTTAGGCACAATTTTCTAAACTGGAATAGCTCAGAGTAAATTTTTAATAAGAATGCTTAGTTTAGACTTCGACGCTCATGCTGCATCCGCTAATGTCTAGCCCAACCAGTCTCGGCATTATGCTCTCAAAAGGCTGTCTGCGCCGCTCGCGGCTTTAAGATATTTAAATATTTCCGTCTATACGGAGTAAACATGTCGCCATACGAAGTTATACTCCGTATACGCATGCCTATACGGAGCCGTACTCCGTATAGCTGCACACTCCGAATGGAACAAGAGCACGGGAAGGAGAGCATCCTGTTCCGCTGGAATTGCAATATGGCGGAGAAGAAGTGACCAAAGTTGGAGAGAAGTACAATTTTTTTTCAGATTGGGTGTCCCTACTCTCCTGTAAAGGATTCAGAGTATCGTATGCACTAAAGAATAGATGTTGTGTGGGTGAAGAGATGACCTAAGAAACAAGGCCTTTATCAGACGCATAGGCCTTTCTTTACATTCTAACCAGATCAAGAGGGAGAATTTGTCCATATTCAGGATATAATGTGCAGATATGGAAACAGTTTCCCTGTTAAGAAACAGTTTCCATATTCGAAAACTTTTTTGTGTAAAAATAGGAAATAGTTTTTAAATACGAAACACAATTTTTTATTTTAGGGTTTCTTCCTAAAATTTTTTAAGCAATAGAAAGCCCTACCAATAAACTTAAAAATATTGTCAGGGGCTGATCCAGAAAGTTATTTTGGGCGTCAATATTGGCTTAAACAGCTGTACTTGGAAATTAGAAACTCAAAATGTCTCTGTAAAACTGTTATATTTCCTAGTCAAAATACAAAGTTTATGAACGATGGCCACCAACCACCAACTTTTACGAATGAACAATGTATATATATATATACCTCAAAAGATTTCACTGTAAAGACATTTTCACGAAAAAAAGTGTTGTGACTTTCCAAAACTTTTAACTAACGATTTTGCTTTCTGTTAAGTTTTTTTGAAGTTTCTTTTTCTTGTTTCGAAAAAAATTTCTTCGCATGTTGTTCCGGTTCCGTAAAATAAACAGGCTACATTATGGTATCTATGTAAATGGTTTTGTTGTTTTGATTGCATGTGTCTGTTGTATTTCTGATAACAATGATTTTGAGTTGTGAGTTAGTATTTATGAAAATAGGACAACAAAAATATGTGGCTTTAGCATATGCATCGTCTTCTTTTTAGTATAAAACGTAGTTTCTTTATGAAAATATATCTTCTCTGTGATTGAAGACTTTAAAAATATCCATAAAATAAGAAATAAAGCAATTCTCAAGCACTTTGAAATTATGTGTCTGTATGTCCAAATTGACCTGGATCAGCCCCTGATTGTATGGAACTAGGGGTTCTCTTACTACTGGAGTTCTAATCAAATTTACCCCCTTATTAAAGATATTTTACCCCCATCTCCCCAGTCAAACAGAGAAACAGTTTCCAAAGTCAGAAACAATTTCTGTTTTAAAAAAAAACCCACATAATAATCTGTTTTGCGAATTCAGAAACTGTTCCTCTTTTTTTGGAGTTTTATTATACGGAAACTGTTTCCATATCTATGATTTTATCATTATTGCTTTGAGAACTTAAGGTTAAACTTGTTAATACGCCTTTACGATAATTCAATTGTACATGCGTTCCTACGGCTCTCCATTGTTTTACAACATCGGAAAAAAGGAGGTAAAAATCGTGTTTTTATGAGAGTTTGTTAGAGACGAAAGCGTGTTTTCTCCAGTTTTTTAACTTCCGTCGTATCAATTTCTTTCAAATTTTCAGGAAACATTAATAATAATAAGATTAAAAACAAAACGCGGCAAGAAAAGTTATCATGAAAAAACGTGTTTTCTCCTTAATAAACTCTTATAAAAGTGTGATGTTTACCTCCTCCGATCGCAAAATAAGCTGCGATGGAGTGTTAGTTTTCCCGAATTATCGTAAAGGTGTATTCAAATACTACATAGTATCATTTTAAGTAAAAGTAGTATCCCAATTTTAAAATTGCATGCAAAAGCTATCATTATATATATATGTCAAATATTTACATCAAAAATGTTTTACTCACGCTTTCCATTTCTATGTTTGCAGATATTGGCTACAATCCTTTTTCTGTCTCATGATATAATACAATGTAAATACTTGTTGTAACTTGTTGGCGATGTTTTGTTTAACCAACATCAGAGTTACTCTGGTAGTTACATATAAAAGTTTTGTTTAAAGTATATATAGGTCCATCTTTTTTCCTGCCACGTAGATACCAGAGCCGGAAAAGCTTACCACTGATAATGTAAACAATGGAATTCATCCGTTAGTTGTTACTGTTTTCTTCTGTTTTTCAAATGCACTTTTTTGCATTAGTATATTATCTGCCTTTGTTTTTCAAGCCATGGAATTCTTTGTTATTTTCTGAAAATACCTTCATTTTTGTAAACATTGATTTTTAGGCACTGATTTTGTTTCTACTGGATTATATAATGAATTTATGCAAATTAGTCATCTGCAAATATATAATTTTGCAAATAAAGCACTTTGCTGACGTCACTAACCCTTCCATTCCAAAATGGAGACATGGTTTGAGAAACATACCCAATTTGGTCCCAGGTTGTCCCTAGTTACCCACACAGAGAAAAATGACTAACGTCACCCACCCGTTTCCAAGTTATTTGGTCTCAAAGTTATAGATGCATTATAATGGCTTCATTAATTTAAATTTAAGTTATAAATTTATGTTATTCATTTAATGTAAAATATACAGTTATCTCACACGAAATAAATACTACTACTACTATTGACATCATGGCGTTTAATTTGTCAATGACCATTTCAGACATAACTTTTTCGGTGACTTCAAAGGAAAATGAATGAACATCCACTAGCCTGTTACAGACAGACACAGTCTTCGTATTATTTTATAGATGATAAAATTCTTTTTTAAAAAAATCACAGAATTATGACGAGTGAGAAGCATAAAAGCACAAATAATTATTTTATTTTTGCTTTTATACTTTTTTATGTATATATATCTTTATCTCCTTGAAATTACAGAAGTTTTTTTTAAAAAAAATTATATATATATATACGTTTTTGTGCAAAATTAAGATAAATGTTATAAAGTAACCATGTGATTGTTAACAGGATGACTTTGAATGAAATAATAATCTAGATTGATTATTGGTTTAATTTTCGAATAATTTTACCATGGAAGAAACTCAACTTTTTTCCTTTCCTATTAATTCTTGTTTTTGTCTTTTTAATAAATATTGACCCACATGATCAATCTTTTATTTAGATCAATAAACAAGATTTAGAATGATTGCTGGCCAAAATTAAGTGTGCAAGCATGCCTTTACCAAGAGTAAACATTGAGCCAATGCAAGTTGATCTTCCTGAGAATGAACATAGAGAGGAAGTGTTTGTTGTGGATGCTCCAACATTGGTAATTTTATTTTTTGCAGAATTATTATATTAATTTCTGACCAATCATGATGTTAACTTCAATGAGCTTTATTAAATGTCTCTTGTTCAGGATTTAGATGTTTATGCTTCCATGTATAAAGGCCTTGCAAAATTACAAAGACTTCTTTTTGTTGCAAAACATTGCCCAAGTTATGCAGTGGATGCTCTACGGTAAGTGGTTAGATGTGAATTAATTTTCTCTTGTGTACTCCTTTTTTTTCCTTTTTTTTATTTTATAGATAATAATTTATTTCCTGCAACTTTTTAGCTACACAAGCAATACAGGCTATATATTGTTTTGGAGGTCAGCCATGTGTATAGCCTAGTTAACTAAGCTTTCTTCGAGGATATCTAATTCAGTTTCTCTCAAACGAAAGCTTACAGCAAACCCCGAATTACAATCAACTAATGAGCACAGCGGCGTGGTCACATGTTACCCTGTAACAATAGAATTACCCAATCAAAAAGTGTGGTCAAAATTCTGACCGCAGAAAATGGTTTGAGACCCAGCATAATTTTTTCCACCTTAACTATTCCATTATGCTTAATCTCCTGGCTACTATATGTAATGAAAAATTTGTGAAGGTTTAGCTATGTGACTAACATCATAGTGAATCAAACTTAATATTTTGTCTGTAAAGAATGTCACAAATAGCTTGCAATAGACAGTGTTGTTTACAAAATGATTTTTTAGATTGTGTAAACCAATGAGCATTATTTCTGTTTATTGCAAGTAGGTTAATAAGGATTTTGTTTGTTTTCTGTTGTGTTTAACATACAAAAATATTTGGTATTTTTTTAGAATGTCAATTTCTGCAGTTAAAAGTACTTACAACACTGAGATGTATCGAGATATCATGACTAAACTTGCTGATGCTCTGTAAGACTGGTTGTTTTTTTTATTAAAAATCGAGTTTTTTAAATTAGGCATATGATCATCAATCGCTAAAGAAGCCCCAGGTACTTCTTTGTAACAATATTTTATTTAGTAGTAAGCCATTTGCAAAAAGGCCTTTTTTGACAATCACATAGCTTGTGGAAATTGAAAATTAGTCTCAGCATAAAATTTTAGGTTGGTAATAAGGAACATAAACTTAACTTCAAAGGAAAAATAGGAAAAATGCTAAGGAGCCCGTTACACATATAGTATTTCGCATTAGTCGAAAATCACCATGGAATGAAATTCGTCTTGCTTATGTTAAAACTCTTTTATGTACTTACATTTTCACCCTGAGGTGAAATGACCCCGCTTTTGCCCCGGGCTAAGTTTTACCCCAGGCTAAATTTTACCCCAGTTCTAGTTGAGTATGATTTTAACATGGTTAAAAAAATTATTTCACCCAGTGGTTAAAATATCATTTCATGCTTAAATATTCTGGTTGCACAATTTTTTTACATTTATTCTACAACACAGTTAAACAAACATTATTACTAATGGTAATAAATAAAAAAAAAATTAAAAAAATGATTTATGAAACAATTAAACCTTTTTTTGTTGTTGCAGAAAATTGAATAACACAAGACAAAGCAAGAAAAAAAAAAGATGTTGAAAAAACAATTATATCGCATAAGCATTTTTTTCTTTTCGTCCTGGCTAAAATGTGTTTACTTTCTCCCCACGTTGAGTTCTACATGTAATCCAGATTTTTGTCGCCTTTGGGCAAAGTTTCACCCTGGTGTGAAACTCACCCTGACTATGTGAACAGGCTCCTAAAAGTATTTGTGGAGGTAAAATTATCTTCAGCTCACCCATACAGCCCTAAACCTCAAGTCAGAATAAGCTTCAATTTTAGCATTAATTTCAATGTGTGTTCTGCTAGCCCTATGGCTCCCCACCACAAAAAGAGAGCAGGGCTACTATTTTTAATGTTTCTGTGGATTGTGTTGACTGGTAGTTTAAAAAGTGCTCTGGTTGTGTTGACAATTTGACATAAATTGCAGTGACAAACACTAGCTATATGTGTGTGGGTGCTTTGTGTTTGCTTCTTAAAGGTTGTTAAAATATTTGTTCACTTTATTTTAAAAAAATCAGTCAGTTAATTGTATGAGACCATTTTTTTATGTATCTTTCCAGTATGTTGTAAACCCACTGACAAAGTCATATATTTTGACAAGATAAACATTATTTTTACTCTAAAATTTAGAAATAACGAGGATGGAAACTCAGCATCAGATTTCGATACTCACTGGGTCGAAACAACAAATAAAAAAGCTGAGCTTAAGGTACAAGTGAAACCACATTGAGATAACACTAGCCTTTATCTCTTTTAGATACTATAACTATTAAACATGTTCATTCTGTTTAGCTGGAAAAATTAGATCAAGACTTAAAAACTTATAAACATAACTCCATTAAAGAAAGTATCAGGTACGTTGCGAAAAAATCTTTGTCTTAATGTTTTTTATTTTATTTTTAAAGATGGCTGTTATACTCCTTTATGTTTATTTTATTGGATGTGTTAAAAGATATTATTATTGGCTCCAGATCTATCTATATCCACATTTAGAATCCTCCTGCGCATAAGCATGTCACAGTTTCTGCATTTTCCTGTGCTATTTTACGACAAGAAACTTTAGGTTATGCAATTCTCTGTGTTTGTTGTTACTGATATTTTTTCCAATATTATTACATAGGCGTGGTCACGATGATTTAGGTGATCATTATCTAGACATGGGAGATTTCAGGTTGTTTTTTTGTAATAATTATAATTTAACTATTTCAAATGATGTGTAAACTTGTTGTAGTAACCCTTTTTCTTCTTTTGCAGCAACGCTTTGAAATGTTATTCAAGAGCTCGTGATTACTGCATATGTGCGCAACACATTGTTAACATGTGTATGAATGTGATAAATGTATGTATGTATTTAACTCTGATTGATTTCTCGAAGTTGGTTTGCTTAGAGAATAGAAACGTTTCCTTCTTTTCTATGACTTCATGTTTCTTTAGGTAAGTATATACATGCAAAATTGGTCACATGTTCAGACGTATGTTCAAAAAGCCGAAGCAGTTCCGGATTTATTTGAAAGTACTTCATCAACTTCTAGTTCTAACGTAAGTGTTTTTTCTATAGTAATTACGTGGTGTTTTTTTGTTACCATGTGTGTTTAAGGTTTTTGTATGTGCGTATTACGTGATGGAATCTTCTTGCGTAAAGTACAGCATGGTGAGGGTGAGAATAAAACAGAATGTCACTTTACATACTTTTTTTATTTAATTTTTAAGTATACTTGAACCTAATTGTGGAGGGAGAGGGACAATACCGAATTCCAGGAAATATATAACCTATTACAATTTATTAACACCACTCCCCCCCATATATGAAATGTTTTTGAAAAATCACCCCTCCCTGAGAAAAATTTTCAGTAGAATATGATGAAGGATATGTTTATATTTCAATAAATATCTTCACCAAAGAAGACAAGTATACAAATAATTCAGCTTTTCTAGCAAATAATTTAGAAGCCATTGTGTTTAAAGGAGTTCTTAATAACACTATTATACCTCCCCCCCCCCCCTTCTTTACAGACAAAAGAATGAACAGACAATTACAGACAAAGGTTTATGAACACCCTAACTTATAGCAAGTCGTAATAATTCGCGAAAGTTAAATTTTTTATTTGAGAGACATAAAATAAAGACTGCTGAAATTAAAATTTAAGTTGTATATGGCACCACCTTAGGGGAATCAATTTTCATGATCTAATTTGAAATTCGCATTTATTATGTAAATGCTATAGGTATAGCAAGTTTTCTATTAATTTTGCAGGAACTAATTTTCGCAAAATTTGTGTAATTTGAGGAAATTAGTTGCAGAAAGAATCTTAGGTTGTTCTCGTTATCATTTCAGGAAAAAAATAAAAACATCAACGCTGGCATATTGGCAAGGTTAAAATGCGCTGCAGGTAAGCAACACTAATTTTCACTCAGGAAATTCATGATTTGATTGACTATTGAAATTAACACGTGACCTAACATGTGCGTGTTTTTTGTCTGCTTCTGTGAAAAAAAAACAGGTTAGAATTCAGTGTAAGCGTAAAAGTGTTTTTTGAGGCTGAATAAACTGAGGTTTACTTTTTAAAGAAATTTACTTGAAATAAACGTGTTTTATCATACACTGTACTTGTAAAAATGGCCTTTAAACAACATGGTACACAGCATGGAAGAAACCAGGTCTAAATATTTTATTTTTAATGTACAGGATTGTCAGAGCTTTCGGAGAAACAGTACAAAGCTGCAGCGAAGTTGTTTTTGCAGGTTTCATTCGATCATTTGGACTATCCTCAGGTTTGAATTTTATGTTGCAATGATCTCCATTGAATACAGTTTCTGCAAAATTGTCAGCAAGGATTGTTTCTTACACATGAAAGTGTTGGATTTACAAATGCAACAATTTTTATTTTTACCTTTTGAACTCTCTTTCTCGTAATGTTTATGAAGTTTAAAATAATTTATTATAATATGTCATAAAAAGAATTTAAGATAAGTATAGGCGAATGCACCCTATACGTCAACTGACTATTATTTTTCTTGTATATTTTCAGAGGAGTACAGATACAGGAATACAGACTTAGCAAAATTAGCCTGGAATCTTTGTTAAAGTCGTCCTTAGAAATTGAAAAAAAATAAGCTGGAATATTTGAGTATTTCGTTAAAAAAATGATACAATTCGTTAAAATGTGTTTTTTTTAGGTGTTGTCTGCTCACGATGTGGCCATTTATGGTGGGTTGTGTGCGCTAGCCACGTTTGATAGGGTTGACTTACAGAAAAAAGTTCTTTCAAGCAGGTATACCATGCTTTCATGTTTCCATTTCATGTATTATGTATTGCATCCATTATTTAGTTTGCTTTTTCGCTTTTAAGCTCTTTCAAACAATTTCTTGAACTACAACCACAGCTGCGGGATATCTTACACAAATTCTACGCTTCGCAATATGCTACATGTTTGGACCTTCTTGCTGGGATGAAGGTGAGTTATCCAAACGAAATCTACAAGTTGAATCCTGCTGAAAAAGAAGAAGTCTTGCTTGTTGTAGTTTTAAGTTTTGCCTCGAACAGCTTCATGGAATTTTTATATACTGCTGTATATGAATATTCGATTTACTTCTAAACTGTGTGGCTGTCTCTTACAACATCTTTTGTTTTTGTACTTAGGATAATTTGCTGTTAGATATTTATCTCTCACCGCATGTCGATAAATTATATTCACAAATACGCAATAGAGCGTTAATACAGGTCAGATATATTTTACTGGAACTGTGATGTATTTGGGTTTCTTCAAGTTTTTTTCTGACGTTTTTATTACACATTTGAAAAGAACCAGAGCGGTAAGAAATGTGTAAAAAATGAAGTCATCTTTCCCTTCAGTATTTCAGTCCGTACGTATCTGCAGACTTGAACAAAATGGCTGCTTCTTTCAACACGTCTGTTGGTTTGCTAGAAAACGAATTGACTCAACTGATCTTAGATGGACAGATATCTGCGAGAATAGATTCGAGAAAAAAGGTAAGAATTTTTGAAATGGCTGTCTTCACAGAGAAAGTTTTTAAGGTGGGGGAAGGATTAAGGTTAAGTAAAAAATCTTTTGGTCAGTTAAAAAACAAAGTTTAAATTATCCTACGTTGGCCGCTGCTTTTCAAATATGCTTTGAATGATCATGCGCTTGTTGTTGGTGTATGGGTAGTGTTGTAGCAGATTCATGTTTCGTTTATTTCTACCACGGCTTGTATTCATTTAGGTTCTTTACGCTCGTGACGTTGACCACCGATGCTGCACGTTCGAGAAAGCTTTGGAAGTAGGTCGCGAATATGAACGTCGAACAAAGGTACACAAACACGCCTATTATGCGTTTAGGGTGTAATCCAGAAATGTAAAATAAGAGCCGCTAAATCCCAAATGGACGTTTCATTAAGGTGGACTTAGGTATAATTGAAATCTTATTCCTTCACAACTTGCATTAAATGGGCTATAAGTCCCATATTTTGTAGTGAATATAATTAGCTCCTCTAACAAATTGGGAAATTTGGGATAAATTGCAATTGGGAAATAGCCGTTTAACAGCTACTGAGAACACTGAATTACACCCTGGCGTTGTATTGTATTGTTAACGCTGTTGTAGTAGAGATTTCGTTTCTAGCAGGGAAGGTCGTTGATTCATCTCCGACCTAGTCGTGCCAGGACTATAAGAGTATAAATTAGTCCTTTCTGCCAAGCATTCAGCATGAGAATTTGATTGATATTTCAAACAAATGTTAAGTTGAGTTGAAGACGCTATCCTGGGCAAATTTTTGTAACAACTGTTATCACTTGGTGTATTTTGTACAGTGTTTATATATGTATATTTTTGATTCACTATGTTATGCCTCTTTTATACAGAGTAAATAACTTTTATGCCGAATTTTAAATCCTTTAGTCCCTGATTCTTCGCACAGTGGTTTTGCAGCATCAAATACAACTCCGTGTGAATTTTGTAAGTGAATTTTGTATTAACCTCTTTTTATTCTCACCGTTCTCTTTACTCACATTTGAGGCGCGGCTGTTTGTGAAGAAAACCTGCTTTCATTTCATGCATTGTTCGTAAATTCCACTTTATAAAGCATACGGAAGACATACTTTAAGAGTAGAAATATTTGCGAAATTTCGGCAAAAGTTTAGTGGGCGAAAAATGTTGTTTGGTCCGAGTTAAGGAGTGCAAAATGCTGTAAAAGGAAATATTTTTTTTGTTATTCTCTGAAGGGCAAAAACAAGAATTATAAAGGTTGCGATACGGTCCGAGATATTTTTTAAAAGTTATGCCAGGTCGATACAGAAATTGTAAATAAACTATCCAAATTGTTAACAACAGTTCTAAGGAAAACATTGACGCACGGCCCGCCAAATTGTTTAAATAAACAAAACTTGCGCTTTTGGAAATAAAATGCTTGTCATATTTCAGTGACGGCTTGTGAACTATTTTTGTTCGTTTTGAACTATTTGTCCGATCTGAACTCTTTTTGTCCAGTCTGAACTATTTGTCCGGTCTGAACTATTTTTGTCCGGTCTAAACTATATGTCCGGTCTATTGAGAGTTTGAGATAGTGGGACTCGACTGTATGTAAAAGTGGACGAGGGGGGTGGATAAATGACGGAGCACAGAGATCGAATTTTGCGGCCCGTTCTATTTAATGGTATTCAAGTTGACTTTTTTCTTTCTGTATACGACCCGCATCTAATTAACCTGCAACCTACAGCCCGTAATATAGCTAAACCATATTCTGTTCTATTAAAAAATCTGTTATTGCGAAAGATTAGATTGTTTGTCTTTCTCTTTTTCAAGAATTTATTTTCTAGAAACAAAATTAAAAGAAAGTATACCCGCACGATTTGTATCGCGAAATTTTCTGTTATATCCAATTCGCAAAAGACGCGAAATTTTCTCTTTCTTGGTAATATACACGAGCTCAGCCATAAGTTAACTATAATAGAATAAACCTATTTCCATATCCATTTGGTTCCGCGAAATATGCATGCGAAAATGCAGAATAACATGAAAAAAAATTTCGGGATGCTGGTTGTTTACATGCAAGTTTGAAGAATGTATCAACAAAATGTTGACCTTTATAGCTTTTAACTGCCAGTTTCACATAATAGTAGTTAACACAGTTATAAAGAGGGTTCTGGTAGTGGTAGTGTGACAATAAAGTTAAAATATTGCAGGTTTTAAGAGCGTATCTTTTGGTGTATTTAGCTAGCTAGCTATAGCTAAACCTCTAAAACCCAGCCACGTTTTTAGAATGATGTGAATACATTTTTATATTACTGTTACTAAGTAAATTTAGAAGGAAAACTCAATATACAGTTTACTAACGCTCAGTGGTACTTTATATTACTCTGATCATTTAAAAAAATTGAAATTAGCTTGCTGGTAGCTAAGCCAAATTAGCCAGCAGCTAAAAGCTACAACCCTGGAAAAACATATTTTAAATATCATTTTGAGCTCTCCATTCCCCCAAAAATAATATTGAATATGCTTGACTGATGCTAACAGAAGTACTCCAGAAACCTGGAGTACTAAAAAAAAGTAACATTCACTTCAGGGAAAGGGGAGGGGGGCAGTAAAAAGATTTCAACGTCATGAATAATGAAAAGGCTGGATTTTCTTATAGCATTTTTACAAGTATTTTTTCCAGGGTTGTTGCTATAGCTAAGCTGTATGAGTAATCAACAAATCATCATTTTTCAACATTTTTTGCGTAAAATGATATTTAAAATTATTATTTTAACACTATTGGCTGTTGTGATTATGTAACTGTCACACTCCATCTGTCACTACTCTCTCTCTCTTACTGACTGTCAATAATTGTACATTTGTATCAAGCATTGTGATTGTTAACCTTAATACTTCAGTTTGTAAGTAATATGAATTGATAGGGCATAGAGCTTATCATAAATAAAGTCTTTTTTTTAAATGGCACCCTATTTTTTTAGGTTTTTATCCAAAACAAAAGGAAAATAAAATAATATACTTTTTCTTATAAGAATGTCTGGATTTCAGCTGAACGTGCTTAATTTTTGTCAAAATCTCAGTCTCAATGTTCTTAAAAACCAGGTCCTTATGTATTTTGTTTTCTTGCTTACATGAAATCTTGAAAATTAATTTTGCAGAATTGTTCAAATTGTTTATTTACTGAAAGTAATCTCGATGAAATTTTTCCAAGTGTCGATTTGTGAAAATATAAAAACAAAATTTTTGTTTTTGACCTAACAAAAAAATTTCACATTATTTTCACTTATTAAAGTTAAAGTTCGACATGACAAGGGTTTTGTGGACAAAATTTTACAGAGTTTTTTTTTCTAGGTAGCAACCATTTCGTGCTTTTTTCAAACAACAATGTTTAAATTGTTTTGTCAAATGATCCTCTCAAGGAAATTTGACCGAGCAAAATCACTGGACAATTTCATTTGCCTGAAAAAACACCAAGATGGTAACTCTCTGAATAAAAAAATTAAAAATTAGTATATCATCCCTTGTGTCAACCTTATTTTTTGGAATTTTAAATAATTTTTTTACCAAATACAATTTACGATAGAGGCAAGAACATTCCAAGGAAGATTTAAAGTCCAACTTTCCCCACCAAGTCAAATTAGCATCCTAATTCTGAAATCACAAATGTGTAAAATATGAGTTATAAATACTTTCAAAACTACCCTCACTTGGAAAAAAAATAAACGAGGCACCCACAAAGTCAACTCAACTACTATTTTAAAACCACAGTCAGTAAGCCTGGCTAATGTTATTTTTACAGATGTTGTTTAAAAATAAGGTACACTCAGTAACTGGAGACACAGGATATATGACAGCAATTTTGGTAAACAGCTTGAAATTGACAGTTTTTCATATCATTTTCAATGATAGCTAATACCTAGCTCATTTAACGCCAAGAATAATAAACAAAAGCATTAGAAAGGCCCAATGATACATGCTATTATCCCATATTATCACCAAATGTTAATAACAATCTGTATGACAAATTAATTTTGCAAATATTGAAAGTAAACAAACCATATCTGCACTACTTTCGCTACATAAACTAAAAATTTGCTCATAACTGATCTCGTTTTCATGTTATTCGGTAATTTGGTATGTATATTCCGCGGAACGAAAATGGATATGGAAATAGGTCTATTAATCAGTGGAGCAATCTGTTTGCATTTTCAATAGAAGCACAAAATTGTACACCAACGTGAACAAATGAATATCATCCCAACTTTCCATGTTGCTTGTAATTGATATTTTATATACTCGTATGTTATTGATTGGCTGATCACACACAACTGCTGCATTAAAAGGGTAGACTACAATCATGCGCAGAAACATACTGCTTGGTAAAGTTTGAGTTCTTTCTACTAGGGTGGACAAGCAACAAGAGATGACGACATAGCTCACTGACGAAACGAATCAACCAAAGCAGACTTTTTGTAAAATATCACTGTCAGTAGTTTCAAATGTATAATTTAACGAAGTAAGATCAAAAAAATATTTTAATTTTTCCCGCCTTTTTTTATTGCATTTATTGTATTTCTGTGTGAAAGTTATAAGTAAGGTCATTTATACGATAGATTTCACATTTGATCAGAAGAAAAATATTGCAATGAGTGGTTTTCTTGGCGCTGTAAGGTTAGGCTCAGTTAGCACGCAGAGTCTCGCTGACCCTGGTGAAGAGAGATTCCTTCTAACAAACAATTCACGGTAAATTATAAAAGATTTTCACCTTTTTAGACAGTGAATATCGCGATGTCTGTAATCAACGAGAGCATGATAGTGAAGGGAGTATGTTCTTTGAGGAATGTTTTTGACATGATCTAGATGTGTAATACAGATTTTGTAAAACAAAGCCGGCCTTCACGACATCTAGGCGAAGATTGAACAACGTTGCAATTTTTACCATGCTTAAAATGGAACAAGCCCAGTCCATTTATTTATAATTTCAAGATGACGGAAAAGCTGTAATTTGTTAATACAGTTGAACTCGTGTAATTCGACTCTTCAGGGGGTCTCACGATTTGGTCGAATTACATGAGTTGTCGAATTAAAGGAGTTTTGTTGTAAGGGTTTCATTCTGAAGGGGCCGAAGAATTTGGTCGATTTACATGATTTGTCGATTTATGGGAGGTCGATTTACATGAGTTCAACTGTAGTTCATCAGCTGTTTTGGTTGACCACTACGCCCCTGCTGACGCCATGTGTAATTTGTTAGTAGCGAATATCAAAAAAGGGCGAAGCGGCCGTGCTAAAGACGTGACCACTTAGAGGTAATCTGGAAAATTTAAGACTAGGTTGACTACAGCGCTAGTACGCGTGAAAAGCGCAAACAGTCGATAGATACAGACACGGATAATGGATGCACTATGACAAAGGGTGAAGGGTCCTTTTATTATACCCTCAATATTATTATTATTATACCGAATATTCATACAGGATAAAGCCACTTCAGTGTTGGAAATAATGTTATCAATACGCGCTCGCGCTCGCCGGTCGTTTTTTATACATTGATGAGATGTTCAGGGAAATATTAACACTTATCTCAATCAAACTAACATTACTAATAGCGAGACAGCTTGTTATATCAAAACAAGATTATCGAAGTGCTGCCGTATGTATAATCACGCTGGTAAGAAAGTGATGTATCATTTGGTTTATATCAAAACAAGATTATCGCAGTGCTGCCGTATGTATAATCACGCTGGTAAGAAAGTGATGTATCATTTGGTTTTTCGTTGTTTTTTCTGTGAAAAACGGGCAAGCATTTCGTCTGGAAGAATTCGATTTATGTCTCTGCTGTTAGTCAATATTAATTCACTGAATACTAAACAATACTGTGATTGGTTAGAATTGTCACATGATCGGTCACATGGTTTGTTACCTTTTCACATATTAATTAATTAAATCTGAAAATTAAAAATTGAATTTCAAGTGATTTTTAATTTCCATATTTTGGTTGAACACAAAATTTAAAAAAACGGATAAGTTAATTTTCGCGGGAGCAAATTTTCGCAGGCTTTTTTTAGCTCGATTTCACTTCCTTCAAGGTCTGTTCCAACCTCATCCCCAGGACTCTTTTTCTCATTCTGACAATCTCGGACGGCGAGAAGAAATATTTCTACTTGCCGTCCGAGATTGTTGTCAAGGTTGGGTCTGTTCATGCGCGGATTTTATAGGTTTTAGAAAATCATATATTTAAATATTTTTGAAAATCTCTGTTTCTTTGTGCACCTTCTCATTTTTTTTATTGATAAAATAGAAATTTTGCTTATTAAGGGTATGATTAACTGGATACTGACAAGGGTTGATGTTGTGCTGTTAGTATCCGTTTTATTACCTGACTGAATCTTATGTAAATAAACACACCAACCTTATTATTTTGAATTGTTATTTCCAAGTCACAAAGGAAAAAAGAACATTATGTTCGATTGTGGTACTTTTTCATCCTAACCTGTTTGGAAACAACTAATTTTATGGTAATTTTTCTGCATAATCCTGGTGACAGGCTTTAAAGGTGGTTAATATAGAAATAAACTTTTCTAAAGTTATTTGATAAGGATATCATAGTATGCGACAGTAAACCAAAATTAAGTCAAAAATTTTATCGATTAGTTGCCATGGCTACTCGTTGCTAGGCAAAAGATGACATTCCGACGCTCAACGACAAACCAAATAACTGAATAACGAGCACTGCCAACCTCGATCCCAGGGCCTGTAGCGTTTTTTTGATATGAGGATGAAACGCGTACGAGGCCCTGGTACAACAGACTGAAATTCGCCCAAAATTAAGCATGCAGAGAAAAGTAATGTATGCGTGACGTTTCGATCAAAAATGGTGTTTTAGTGGCGTGAATTTGTAAAGTGTTTTGCTGGGTTTTTGTAGCTAGGTTAGGTTAGGTAGGTTATAGGTTCCTAGCCATACACCATACAATTTCAGAATAGATACAACCCTTAGTGCCTTTCTAGTCATTTTGTGGTGTATCATACATGTAGTAAAAACTACAGCACTTATAAATATTATAGAATAATTTACACCAGCTGCAAAAATAACAGATGAAAAAGGATGGACCACTTAATGTTGGAGAAAATTCAGAGATCTTTAGAGGGCCGAAGTTTTCCTGACCACAAGTCAAATGCTTAGAGTCAATAGTATGAGGACAAGGACGTCATTGGAGTTTTATCAAAAGCATATGGAAAATCTTTATTTTTTTAAGCGTTAGCTAGCTAGCTAGCTACCAAATGCAATTATTAAAGATCAAGTGAATTTTCTTGAAGATGTAGGAATGACTTCATACATTTTACGTGGTTTAATCTTTGAGAAGAATGCTGTACAGATGTTGTTTGAGGATCTCTGTCTTAACAATAAAATAGAAGATGTGTTGTCATCATTTGTATAGACGACTTTCATCATCGTGACGCGAGTTGTTTATAATCCCCAGACCTCTTACGCAAATCGACAGGCAAAATAATGGAGGCGGTAAGTGGTGGACCAGTCCATTTAAAACTTTATTTTCAGTTAGAGGCGTCTTTTGATCTTAAAATTAGAATATAGCTTGCATGTAGTTTAGATTAGATCATATATCAGTGAAAAGATGCTAGAGTAGCCACAATACAAAAGTTTTTAACCATAATTTGACTTTCTTCACAAATAACCATATAAGTCCACCAAGTACCATTGAAGACCATTGAATATATATATATGCAGCAATTTGGACGGTCTGGTCGATGAGGGCAAGAAGCATTGGCAAGATTATATTATACTGGACATAATATCAGCACTAGGTGTTTGAAACAAAATAACATTAATGAGTTTTTGGTGATGATATAACGCTCTTTACAATGTAATTTTTCTGAAAGCTTATTTGTGCAATCCAGCAGAAAATCTTTAATTGTCTTTCACATTTACGACAGTATTAGTTTGCATAATTGTGATATTTGAGGTTCCAATACTTTCAAAAATTTCACTAAACTGTTTTAAGTTTGTTTCAGCCAGCAGCCTACATACTTCAACACACCCACCATAAACTTTATGTGTTGCGATATTTTCTTTCTCATTGCCTAAAAACAATATGTTATATAGTTGTGATTTCTTGTATATATTTCTTTTTATTTATACAGCTAGCTATACTTTATTCCCTAATTTATTTCCATTAATTTTTCAATACTTTAGCTGGTATTTTGTCCCAATAGTTTGTTAAAAGATATCTCTTGACACGTGTGGCATTTTAAGAAAAATTGGTTGTCATTGTTGTGTTTGTGCATCATTAAGCCAACAGCATCTAGCCAGTTAATCAGCTTACACACTACAGAGTTTCATCTGTACGAAGTTTTTCTTTACTTTTTAGCATATGAAAACAAAAATAAAATTTTCAGTTTTTTTAAAATGAAGCATTGTGTCCCAACAAAAGGTGAGAGTACCTGTTACTTTCGTTCGCAGGACAGGATGTTCGTCGCACTATTCCATTTGAGTTGTCAGCTGCCTTTTCACCATCAGTGAGGAAACAAAAGTAATGTTTAAAAATTTTTAACAGCTTTGATAAATTTGTAAACGATGCAAGGAAGTCAAAAATAACGTGAATATAAATATTTTCTTCATAAACAAGTAACCAGAAATATCTTCGTAATGCTCACCGCCATATTTGTTGTTGATAAAAAAATGCAGTGCTTGCAAAAAAACGGCTGCATTAATTATCTTTTTAACATAATTTAAAAAGCCGTGCACGCAATCTCATTGGTTGATTAAGTCTGTTGTACCAGGGCCTCGTACGCGTTTCATCCTCATATCAAAAAAACGCTACAGGCCCTGGGATCGAGGTTGGAGCACTGCTACAAGCGCCTTTTTCGGTTCACGTGTATGGATGGTAGCACCGACAATTCTGGAGCTTGACTCGTCCTCCAAGGACAAACGTCTTCCGACAAAAAGGCTAAAACAGGGCGAAACCGGCAATTTCTCGGCAGAATAACTGAAGGGCAGAAGTTCGATTTGGGAAGCGGGAGGTACCACCACTAGGCCGTACTAATACCTGCAGTGCTAGATGATACTTTAGGGCCTCCTAATACGACAGTTCTGAATATTAAATGTGGTATTCCACACACAGTCAGAAAGCTGTCTTAACGATGCACCCAGAAGAAATTGTAAAGTATGGGTGTTTTGGTCTTAGAAATCTTCATTCTCCTGGTTTCCGAAGATAAACGGCAAAAAACGAGTTTAAAGTTTGTTTTTTTGGAAAATCTTTCCTTGCGGATCGACAAAAAGACTACGGCAGCAATATTTTGACCTGCAAAGCACAAAATACCTAAGACCTTAAGTCTTAAGTCTAATTGATGACGAGTTCACTTTGGAGGGTGCATCGTTAAGACAGCTTTTTGACTGTGTGTGGAATACCACATTCAATATTCAGAACTGTCATATTAGGAGGCCCTAAAGTATCATCTAGCATTGCAAAGCATTAAACATCGACGGAGGGGCAAGAAAGCTGTCTAAAAATGCGAAAATGGTTGCTATGGGCATTGCTATGCAGTTATATTTGCGGTTGGTTGGGAAAAGTGCCAGAGATTGCGCAATAAAAACCTAAATTTGTCATAAGCACTACTTGCCACGATAAAGATGAATTTGCTGTCTGAAAACTGGTAAAACAAAATTATTGAAATTCGGCCATTTATTTCTATAGTAACCACCTTAATAAAGCACTTTTTTTTCTTCATTTCTGTATTTATTTGTTTATTAATTGTTTATTATTCTTTACTTGTGTTATTATTAGTTCATAAAGGCCTTGAATATAATAATACAGCAACCTCGTCCCCCCAGGGCATCTTGTATCTTTTCTAACATCGGACGACGGCGATACGAACATGTTCGTCTTGCCGTCCCGAGATAAAAAAGAGACCCCAGGCGCTGGGAACGAGGTTGATAATACAGGGCATTTTTTCTCCTCCCTCAATTTTTTGCTTATAAATCTTTATAGACTATTGTATTCATCAGAGATAAAAACTCAAGAGGGAAGGTATAAAATTCTTTAAATTTTTGAATCTTTCTTTCTTTTGGACATTTCACTCACACGTCTTCAGATCTTTGGAGATTTCAGGCTATACTGATTACACACAAAGTTATGACGTCTATTTAAACTATAAGGTAGTAAAGGACATTAATTAACCTTATCATTACCTACGCATACAGTAAATGACTGATTAAGCGCCCTAGGCGCGAATTTTTTTTGGAACTTTCAGGGTGGGCGCTTTACGGACGGGACGCTTAATTGAGTCCTGGGCGGTTAATCGATCATTTACGGTACCTAAGTTTGGAAGAACGCCATGGGCGTATATTAGAATTTAAGGAAAGGACCTTCTTCACAAATATGACTATTTTTAGCAGTAACAAAGAAGATTTTTGCTAAGGATATGTGACCTCTATCGCCTAATTCTCTCGGCAATTTTCTTTGATTGAAGACTTATGTTAAAGTTGAAACGCATCTCACGACTCGCAATATCTTTCTTTTTTTTGTGAATTGAAAGAAGGGCGTTTACTTAAAGGAGGGGCGTATAACGTTTACATAAGAGGGCGTGTAAAGTATTTTAGGTTTTTACCTCTGTTTTTTAGGCGAAGCGCGTATTTTGCGTGCGTGTATATATGCTGGTCATCAAGGTAATTTACTAATTCATTTATTCATTTAGAAGGTATGTTGTGTTATCTACGTCAGAATCAGCATCACAATTACAATGGTTAATGTCAGCTATCAAACGTCATAGTTTTTATGTCTCCTATTTTACAGCCTGTAACACCTGCTGATAATTCTACCAGGTCGGTCATATACTACAAAGTTGTAAGCTTTGATATATACCTCTAAAGTATGCTCAAGTGATGCTGTATGATCACATTACTCGGCGAAAAATAAAAAATATATTCTTAGCAGTGCAATGAAACAATGCATTGTACCGGTGTACGTTTTTGTACCGGTGTACGTTTTTGGATAAAATGTTTCTTTGACAACGTTGTCTTTGACCTTTTCGCGACGCGTTGTAGATTTTAGGATTTTATTTTTGTTTTTGTAAATAATATAAAGGGGGACATATGTAATATATATTTTTATTTTTAATTATGGTAGTTTATCTCCATTTTAGTTTCTTTATAGTTCATACAGATATGCAGGCCTACCGAGACAGAGCGGATTATCCTTTTCACAGGCTGGCCTCAGAAAGGCAAAAGTATTTAAAGCTAGTATTGCATGACGTATTGTATTGACATAGTCAATTAAGTACCCCCACACAGTAAACACAGTTAATCGCACAAGTATTTCGGTGCAATAAGCGGAACACTTTATTTACTAACCTCATCCCCAGGGAATTTCAGCACCGGATAGGTTCAACTGTTTGAAATATATTACAATAATCCTAGATGTTTCTTTTTCGAGAATTTCTTTGATGTTCTTTCTGCTGGTTTATATGCACCGGGAGAACCTTATTTCTAAAGCTTGTCTGCAGTCAAGATCTGTTTCAATTGTTAGCTTGTCACAAAAGAGGAATATCCTGGGAATTAGGTTAGCTATGTTGTTAATTTACACCAAATTTAAAAAAAATAAAAAAATTCTCACCTCCCTAGTTAATATTTTGCAATGTTTGCACTCGTTTATTCTCAACAACTTTTAAGAGAGAAGTTATAACTTTATAACGAAGCTATCTACAACGACGTTGTCAATATCGTTTCATGAAAACTCGCCATATGAAAAGCGCGCCAAAAATCGAATACGAAAAATTAAACAAAAGCGACAACGTGAAATAAAATCAAAACAAGTGCGGCTAGTGTTGCATAAAAATGCGAAACTGACAAAGGAACTAACACCCAACCTCGATCCCAGGGCTTTTTTTCTCTTTTTGATATAAAGGATGGCATCTCGCCGTCCCGTTATAGAAAAGAGACAAAGAGTCCGGGGGTCGAGGTTGACTAACACCAAGCCCTTGAACACACTAAATTTAAAAAAAGAGCTTATATTCGCTTTCTGCGTGCTTTTATCAGTAGTATTTCCATGTAACGTTTTTACTTCGTTAAAATATTCGATGTTTTACCCACAACCTCAAAATGGCTTTTTCTAATCGCAGAGAAAATAGAAATTTTGTTTTGGTGGGCTTACTCTGATCTGCACATGCGCATTAAAAAAATATTATTTTCACCGTCGTTAATAGCCAACCTTGTTTCGTAAGACCGTTATCATCATTCGAAACAAAAAATGCTTTTTACTTAAAAGTGAACCCACTTATGACGCCATTATGCTCACGTCAAAAGGTTATCAATTTCAGTTGAGTTGTGACAAGAAATAATTATTTATTTCGTCCCTTTTATATCATCAGCGGAGGAGAGTGAATGGTTATGTATTTATTAAAGAGCTGATAATTTTTATTTTATTTTTATATTGAAGTGCTTTTGGATATAGCTTTCCACCGCCACTAAACCCATTGGTTTAAGGTTATTCGCCTGTTTGGTATGAGAAAGGACGGCGAAAAATATCTTTCGCGTCTTCTTTTGTATTAAAAAGACTAGGAGTCTTGGGAACGAGAGTGGGCCGTTTATATACCATCAACATTTTGGTAAATAAATGCTGCCTGCCAGAAGCATTTTAAATGTTCAGTTTTAGGACTATGGATTTCTTTCCTAAATTTTATTTCTGTCGGAAGTTGTTTCTGACCACAAAACATTGAAGCCAGTGTATTTCATGTGTCGTTAAAATTATGTTTTTATTTTTAGAAATTATTATTCCATTAAAAAGAGAAATGGTTGAAGCACACTTCATTCTCAACATCGTCCATTTGGTGTTATTTGCAGCGACACTAGGAGGTGGTATAGCATACATATACGCCCCTGAACAGTCAGACCATAATGTGACATTACTAAAAGATCTATACGCGCCTATTTGGGCTCCAATTTTACTAGCAGTAAACCCAATATTAGGACTGATAGGAAAATGTACAGGCGTTCGTGCTCTTTTCCACGTTAAGTTTGCTTTCGATATTTGGCAACTGATTTGGTGGATAGTTGGTACAATAGTTTACGCGCAGCTCGGGCCGCAATATCGCGAATGTTTTGGTAACATGCATATTCAAGATGAAAGTAGCGATGGTCATCGTTTCTGGTTACGACCACGTTGTTTCGGATCGAACGTTGGTATAATTGGTGCAGATTCATCAGCAGACGAGGATAGTATTCGTTTGGAGTATGGAATAGTTGTTTATATCACTGTGGTGTACTCCATACAAACAGTTTGTTTGATAGCATCTATTGTATCCTATTTCAAAGAGATTGGATGTTGTCACTGCTGTCGGGGAGGAAGTCTAAAGGAGACCATACCATTAAGAACTGCTTAGATTATAAGAACTTATTTCTCTATATGTATCACCTAATAATATTTTTTGCATATTTTATGTTGTGCACATGTAAAGATAGGGATAATTTTTAAATAATTCAAAATCAAGCTGAGAAATCTTCGATCCTGTAAGTGAATTAAAATGTGAAAAATCCACATAGGCATAGAAAAAATGGAAAGGAACGTTATCTGAATTATGATGACGTCAGCAATTACGCGTCCATATATTAAAAAAAAATTCTTTCAAAAATGAAAATTTATTATTATGCATTATGCGGACGGTTGTAGAGATGTTAGGGTTTAAAGATTTTCAATGATGTCATGAACGTTGGTTCCGAATAGAATAAATTGAGTAGGTGTTTTAGGAAATTTGACCAATGTTGGTTTTGGGTGGCGTCTAGTAGCCCGCGCGGTGACAAATAATGTTTCCAAGTTATTCAGATTTTAAGTTATAAGTGTATTGTAATGACTTCATTATTTAAATAAGTTATTGATGATATATGTGCATATATTTAGCAACACGGCGTACATGTATATGTCTGTCAATGTGTTTCGAGAAAAGTAGAAAGAATCTTCGTGTAACTTTATCACGCGCAAATGCTTATTTTTCAAAAACTTCATTCGGTCAAGAAGAAGAAATGAGCGGAAATGAAGAAATGAGCAGAAATGAAGAAAGAAAGAGTTGAAATGAGAAAACAGAAATAATAAAAAGAAGAAGGAAAAGCTATTAATGAAAGATTTACAATGTTTCGCTGTTGTTTTTTCCACATTATTGAAATTTTTTACCCTATTGGTACTGCTCAACCTCGTTCCCAGAGCCTGTTGTCTTTTTTTTTTATCTCGGGACGGCGAGACGAACATGGCCCTGGAGGAGGCCTCGTCCCGTGACCCTCCAATACACAGTTTTGTCTGTGTGTAATATTTAATGAGATTTGTCTCAACGAACCAAAGTTTTATATATAACCTTGCAGAGCTGAGCGAGCTCGGCGTTTTACGTCACAGATACGTGCGGCGAGTTTGTTTTGATTCCTCTCATACGCAACACACAAACTGCTCGCATATTGCCCTTGATTGTTTTCTAAATGTATAAACATACAATCATGTTATTTAGGCTGCTGTTTACTTGAAGAAATTAAAGCAATTTAGTTATGTGTATTTTACTGAAGTGGTTGGCTATCAAGCACTGGGTTGCAGCCGCTGTTTACTTGAAAAAATTCAAGCAATTTAGTTTGTTTTATTCATTTTGGCTGAACTTTAGAATTCTTATTTACTGTAAGTTCAGATCTGTGTCTGCATTACTGCTTTTTATGATAACCGAGATTATGCTGTATGAATCCCAAAGTTGCTTTTTTATTATTTTTTTGCACAAAATTTATTTAACCAATGGTTAACTAAAACTGAATTTGTATATGGTGAACTCACTGCTTGCAGTTATATTTATCAACTGTTATATAGTCCAAAAATCTGGAAGAATCCTTACACGTGGATGAAAAAGTCTTCAAAAAGTATTTACTTTAGGAGTCTTCTTTGCTTTTACATTTTGTAGCCTTAACATTTCCACAAAGCCACCCATTACTAATAAATTCTGCTTTATCTTTTCTTAATGACATGTTTTCGCCGTCCGATGTTAGAAAAGATACAAGATGCCCCGGGGACGAGGTTGGGTACTGCTATCAAAGAGGGTGCTACGAAAGGGGTCCTAGTGCATTTAAAGCTCCCATTTGAGCTACGAAAGTCGTACACGCACAACAATCGCTTAACTAGACAACCGCCTAAGATATCAATCCTATTCTTATGCTGACTCGGCCAGGGTTTGAACCCAAGACCTCTCGCCCTGGAAGCGAATGCTCTACCACAAGACTAACAGACTCATGCCTACGCAATTTGCAATAATTATATCAAATTTTTTTATTGTCTTTTAGGGAACCACCATGGTTGTCTACAAGAACAAAAAATCTCGTTGACATGCGTTTTGCCGTTACATTAGACTGCAACCTCGTGTCCAGGGTCTTGTGGCCCCTGAGCCGTTGATACGGAGAAAATGCCCTGGGAACGAGGTTGACTGGACTTCTTTTCTTTTATCGGAGTAAAAAATGTTTACATCCTTTTTTTTAAAATAGTTTACAAGATCACTCTCGTCCCCAAGGATTTTTGCCTTTTCTTTCATATCGGAAAGGCAAAAATCCCTGGGGACGAGGGTGCAAGATGACTTCTCATTTAGTTAGTGTCGTACACTCTGCAGCGTTGAACCACCGAACTCTAAATCGTTGCAAATGTGATTACAAATAATAGGCTGTAATTTTTCTTATCACATCGAACTTTCATAAATACTGTGGTGTTGATTATTATCTACTTTTTAAATGTCCGTGAACACGTGAAAAATTTAATGTAGAATGTACTGGGTTTTACGATACGAACTTGAACAATTTTCAAAGAGGTACTATCAGCAAATCCATCAAATTCCATGAGTTTCTTACGCAACATATTCAATGACAAATTGATGGATTCGTTTGTGTGCCCACAAATTGCGTAATTGCAAACCAGAATGTTTTTTTCTTCTACAGAAAAAATTCAAATTTACTTTCTTTTTGATTCGATTTTTGATGTGCCTTTACTTCGAACACTATTTAAATTTGTAGTTAATAGCCCGTGGAATAATCCACTTCCCGTGCAAACACAAATTTTAAAAAAAATTTCTGCATTGTGTAGAGCTGAAAATGCTAATCAAAATAATATATAAAACACGACGAACGGCTAAAAGTAAACAGATATTAACCTGTTAAAGATTTTTTGATGACGTCTTCAACCCGTCTGTTCCCAAACGTGTGTTAATCTGTCTAATAACTCAATTAACTAATATGTCGTTGTTTCTCGCATATTTTTAAGGAAATAAAATGAATGCTAATATATATAAGAAAAAGATATAAATACACCAAGGCGGCGGAAAATCAAACAAAGTGCCCTATTTCCTGGAACCTGGGGACTAGTTTTGTGACGTTCGCGCGGGAAGAGAAATCTCAGCAAACGGTGGTCAAGACGACGCACCATTTTTAAAAGAAATCAAAAGATCAGGAGGAATAGCCACAAAGCTGTGGTGAAGTTGTTTTAGAGTTTGCTAAAAGTTATCGATGTTTTTAAATATTAGAACCCGAAGCCATTGCTGTTATTAATGTAGTTAAAACAATGGATTTTGAGGACCCAAGGTTTGAATACATATCAGAATATGTTTTAAAGACATTTAAATTAAAGCCAGACAAGTGGTCAAAACTTGTTGGAAATGAGGAATACAAACAAATAATTTTAGATTTTTTTGAAAAGACTGATAATTCTCAACTTATAATATCTTTGTCTGGATCTGGCTCACTGACTCCATGTTATATATTTCCGGTTGTTGGAAAAAGCAAATCCCTATATTTTGTAAAGAGAGAGAAGAAAGATCCAATAGGGAAAGATAACTACAAAGGTTCTTTGTTATTTGGAGATTTGTCATATGCACCACTGGAGCAACTTTCTGCTCTGGTAGATGAGGTATCATATAGCTTACTTATCTCTTCTTTAATAATGGTTGTTAATTTTCTCAGTCGTATAGTCAGCAGTGTTAGTGGGAGCCATCATACCACCTGTAAAAAAACATATTCAACGTAGCATTTGCTTTGATTTCTAAGATACTACGGTTGCCATTATGCTATGATGATATATTGTTTAGGATGCTACAATGTTAAAAGTGTAACAACATTTAGTCAAAAAATTATACTGATTATACATATGTTTAATATTTTGGAGCTTTAGCTAGCTAGCTAGCTAGTAGGAAGACATTGATGGAATTGAATGATGTGTTTAGGGAATGTTTGTCATTAATGTTTGTTCTTATTCGACTGTTTAGAGATTTCGTCGAAATGTGCATATGCTAACCATATACTTGTGAGCTTTTGCACTACTTTACGGGGAGAAAGTTTTGCGGGGAAAAGAATTGTGAAATTTTAGGGATTTACTTTCGGGAATGAGTGATTAAATCTATTTCGCGTAAAATAATATTTTGCATTCAACTGGAAAACTGAATATCGAGGGGAATAGACTTTTGCGATTTTCATTTTTTGTGCATTTTTTTCACCAAATAATTTGGAATTTTGACAAGTAAAACAGAGACTTGTTTACATCAATCATAAATTGTTCTTTCTCATTAGAAAATTATTCAATTAGAAAAAAAATCAAAAGCCGATAATATTGATTTAAACTGAGATAATATATGATTGTGTTGTCAAAAAAAAAATACATGTGAAAAAACATGAAATTTGAGTTTTTTTCTTCAATTTAATTTTTGCGTATCGACTTCCTATAGGCTATTTTGTGTGGGATAAACTTTCACGAAACTGCATGTCAGTCTTTTTCGCGGGTAACTTTAATTCGCCAAAATGGCCGATAAACCCAAAAACTTTACCCCCGTAAAGTAAGGCAAATATGTATTCAGATGGAAATGACCTTAAAAAGGAATAATTGGATAATTTTTCAGAAAAATAAATTAATCTTTTAGCTTTTGGGTATTCGCTAAAAAGATTATCCGGTTATAAAGTTTTTTTACTGCCTGTAAAAATGTTAAAGAAAGAGAATTCCATCTTGAGCATTTGTGCAACAGAAGACAATTTGTTGTTCTGGAATATGTATAATACGACTGCCAGGAAGTTAGTCGTATTTCACAATGAACAACTTCACTTTTTTTTATCAAATGCAAAAACAAAAGCGTCCCGATGATGACACAAGTGGCTAATGCAAAAATGTTTTCATTTTTGAAACAAAAAATCTGTTAAAATTACCCATGTGCATAGTAAAATGAAATCTAAAAATTAATGCAGAACATTTTATTTTACTTTTCAATAAAATTCATTCAGAAGTTAGAATCATGTGGCTTTTGTTCTTTTTTCATAAAATATTAGAATCTTTTTTGCTGGTGTAATGCCTAATGGTAGTTCACAAACAAAACAGCTTTTTTACTTATATACATACTTTAAAATGTAAAATTGAGGTCCTTATGACAATTTTAAAAAGAAAAGAATAAAACTAAGACCGAACAGGTTCATTGTGTAAAATTCTTGATTAGAATTAAATACAACAAGAAATTATGATTTTAACTAATATTTCGATATTCAACTATACCATCAATCAGAGTGAACAAAATTATAACTGGGCAAGTATTTAAAACAAACTAAGCTCCTAAGAGGCCATTAATCCTGTGTTCAATTCAGGTGATGATTGTTTGATATTAAGTACCTTAACAAAGTGTTCCAATTGAGACTTTTATCTATGGCACAGACATTGTTACGCAATAAATTTATATGCGATAGGCGTAAATTGTCAGAACTTTTTTCATCTGCGTGAATGTTGACAAAGAGATCATCATGGAAATTACTGATGTCAATAATGTGTTTAACTCCATCGCAGTGATCAATATGCTTTCGAATTGCACTATTTTTATCATGCCAAGCGTGTTCGTTACATGTTCGTGTAAGGTTCTTTCTTACATGAGCACATGGTTTACCAAAAATGCATAAAACGTTCACCACCTTGCCAAGTTTAGGCCAATAATCGACACAACAGGATCTGCTCACTACTCTGTTGGAAAGTATTTGACATATTTTTTGAATCCTCTGACTCACTGCGAACTGTTACACAATAAAAGATTCTTATGATGCAGTCAACAAAGTTAATGCAATACATCAGTCTTTCAATAATGGTTATGCTTATGTTTAATTTGATGTAGAGTCCTTGTTTACAAACGTCCCACTGAAGAGGACGATTGATATTTTCTGTAAACGCGTTTATCGTGATAAAATGATAACAACAAATTTGAAAGAAAAATAACTGAGAAAATTGATTTTTGACACCTGTAGCAAAACTGCATTTTTATTCAATGATAATATTTATGAGCAGAAAGATGGTGTAAGTATGGGTTCTTCTCTTGCTCCTGTGCTTGCAAATATCATAATGACAGAGTTAGAACAAGTAGTGATCAAAGATTTGATTAATAATAGTGTGATCAAGTTTTATGGGCGTTATGTCGATGACACATTACTTGTAGTGAAACCTGAGGACATTTCGTCAATACAGGACACATTGAATAAATTCGACCCTGGTTTAAATTTCACTGTTGATCGTTTTATAGACGTTGTTCCACATTTTTTGGATTTAGAACTACGTCCTGATGACATCTTTATTTTTAGAAAAGACACAAAAACTGGTCTATATACTCAATTTCACGAGTTATGTGCCGTGGCATTATTGTACCGCTTGGTTACGTAGCCTTGTCAATCGAGTGTCCAACTCGCAAAAGCATGTATAAAAAAGATAAAACGTTGCTGTAAAAAAGATGTATTTGTTTGTTTCAAACACCTAAATGACACAACAAATATTGAGTTTTACACTAATATGAAAAATAAAATCCCCGAATTGTGTAAATCCTCAATTGTTTACAAATTTTCTGGGTGTGAAGTGAGTTACATTGGCAAAACCGAAAGAACCTTTTCTTAAAATGTAAAACAATTAACTCATGTTTAGAAAGATTTGTTTTTTATATAAAAGTATTTTAACATTGGTTTTTAGCATCTAAGTAAACACTTTTTAAGAACATAAGGTCAATATTAAATTATTTTCAGTTGGGTTTTTGTTAGGTTTTGTTAGGTTTTTGTGATTTTCTGGGCTAGCCAAATATTTATCATTATTATTATTATTATTTTTGGGTATTATTTCGGCTATTAGAGACAAAGAAGTTTAGACTGAGAGAGTCAATAGTTCAGACGCTTAGTTCTCATGTTCGGGATATACAAGTTTAAAGGTCCCCCACTATTGTCTCCAGCATGGAATACATAATGACACAGAAGTAAAAAATGAAAAACAAAAATAAACAAATATCAAATGCAAAAATATTATGAAAGTAGTTAGGAGCAAACAACTGGTGATGGTGATGTCTACCACTATTCTTTTAAAACAGATTCGAAAAATGGCAGCTTATTAGGTCAGAAAAATTCTAAGGATTAAAAATTTTTTTTTTGTTTTGCTACTTTTAGCTAGTTTTTGCTGCTAACATTCTAAAATTCAGATCTTCGCATTATTGAGAGGTATAATCTAGGAGTTTCATGAACTAAACAAAACAAAACATGCCAAAATTTTATCAAAACATTGTATTTTTAGTAGTTATTGTTAAACTTTTAGTCATTATTTGCCAGGATGCCATGTTAATTATTACCTGGCAGACAAATTCCCGTTACATAAATAGGGTAGCCATACTAATTTAAAGGTAAAAACTTTTACAATAGTTCTGCCTAAACAAAGTTTTTAAATAAAACTTTAATGAATTTTGGATTTTTTGTGAGAATGAAATTTCGTGAATTCATGGTGAATTCGTGAATATAACGAAAAATGAACTGTATTATTTCACACTTTTTTCAAGAAAGTATATACAAATGCAATTGAAGTATAAAAAACAAAAAAGTTAGCCAGTTTTAAATTCATCGAATGCGTTTCTGTCATCGACCCTTCAGTTAGAATCGTCACTGTCATGTTTCTACTACTAAATTCGCTAGATCGTTCTCATCACCTGAAAGGTACATTCAACAGAATCTCTCCACACTGCACTAAAGAAAGTTCCGAGGATAAGCAAGGACATTTACTTTTATTTTAAAGTCAATGTGATTATCAATTTTGAAATTGAAAAAAAAAATTAAGTTGAAGTTGCATGTCAACAATATTGTATATATTTCAAGGAGTTAATTGTGACGATTCCAGGGAATTTGATAACAAGCTATTTAGCGATAATTTTTCATTATCGATCACTTATAGCGCCTGATCGCTAAGCAAAAAGTTTTATCGATAATGTAGATTAAAAATATGAAATTATCGATAAATATCGCTAAGGGATTTTCTTTTTTTATTTATCGCTATTTATCGCTATTTTGCTAGGGCTAAATTAGCATAAATTAAAATTATAATGACAGCGGTACTTGATAAATGCTAGCGAGCTAAGGAAGCTGAGTTTTGATCCCTTGTTGCGAAAAGTTTCATGCGCACAGTGAAAAACACCGTGTCTGAAAGCTAAATAATTCTTTTTTTTTTTTTTATAATATAATTAAATAATATAATTGCCCCCAACCCTTAACATTAGTAGAAATGGAAATAAAAATACTAAAAATTTCAGAATAAAACTATGTAGCGAATCAGGGACTTTGGGGATATTTGATCTGTGTTATTTTCTTCTTTTTAGATAATTATTATAAGGAAAGCAATCAGAAGATTCAAAATTGACCAATAAAGTTTAACTAGTTACCTTGATTTTTAGTCAGGATAACTTTTATTTTTTATAGGATCATAATCTAGAGAATAAAGCAAGAGGATAGCCGTCGAACATGTGGATAGTTATGTGTTTTGTTTACTTCAACAGCGCGTTTTCATGTAGTTCTTACTCTAGGAAACTATATCACTTTTTCTTTTCAAAACAAAGTTTGTAACAAAATCAGTAAACCAAGGAATTTAATAGGGCGCGCGTTTCATGTACTCTTTGTTACAAATAAATAAAAGGTGTCACTTTCTATCCCAGACAAATTTTGTAACAAGGCTGGTGAAGGTGTCATTGGCTATTTTTCTTTCATAATGCATAGAGTCATCCTTAAAAGGACGTCCAAATTTTCTTTGTATTTTTATTGATTTCGTTGTCTTTTGGGGGAAAACAGAGGATTATACATACAAGTCGTTTTGTTCTCAATTTACATGAGAAGCATTTTAAATGGAAATCTTAGTGTGTTTTTTATCCAGGGAATTTTTCTGCTTAACTTCAAGAATGGAAGACCATATCAAGAAGGACATGGGGAGGGGATGTTACCTATGAAGCCAATGGCAACACAGTTGTTTTTCTAATTTAAGAAACACGTTTATAAAGAACACAATGCTGACACTTAACGTCCTTTTAACTGAACATGTCTCTTTCTAATGGTAAAAATAAAAGAAATGCTTTCCTCCTTATTGAAGATAAAAGTTAAGTACACACTGACTTTTTAGCACTAAAAGTGTTAAGCAACATTTGGTTTAAATTTCCATGTTCATGACAACATAGGCAATTAAACACGTGTTCTAACCAACGACCTTTTGGTAACACAAGGTAAAACTAAAATGAATACATAAACATTTCCATTTCATATTATTTTGTAACGTAAAATGCAGAAACTACGGATGTAAATACTTTCCTCATGATATATTATAATTTATAGTTAACAACAATTTCAAAGTTTAACATTTTAAAAAATATATATATATATTATATATAAACAAAGAAATTTTCTAAAATTTAAATTGTGCTACTTACTAATAATGTAAACCATATCAAAATTATTTCTGTACAGTGAAACAACTTTACATCTTAATGCTCACACGCGATTATCAAACACGAGAATAAATAATGAAATTTTTAGACAAACATGAAAACCTTATTTACGGATAATTTTGGGTGGTAGCATTAAATCAACTGAAATTGGTAAATAATCTTGTTCTCAGGTTATATTTTATCAATTTTAAGAAAATGTGAAAAAAAATTTGAAAACCAGAGGCCGCATGTGGGACCAGATAATGATCTGCAATAATATTTTAAACCATTTATAGAAAAAAGTAATGATAATCATCTTAAATCCAAAAATGTTACTTCCTAGTATTTATTTATAAATAACTGTGTAAAAAATCAGAAAATCGTGTGTGACCAAAAATAAGAGGCTAAATTTATTTTTTGGGTAAAATACATTACTATAAATATATAACTCAGGAGTGGACCATGGGAACCATCAAGATTTCTGAAGCACACAAAACTCTTCTCCACCATGTAACACCATAATTCTAAATATAAAGGAATATGCAATGCAAATTTTCGCCCAAAAATTGGGTATCAAAATATCAAATTTCTGACGACACCATCTCCCATAAATGAAATGTCCGATACAGGATTTTACTGGCACTCCAAAAAAAATATTAACAAAAAGTTACGTAATTCAACAGGTGTGGGAAAAATTAGTTACAGAATGACCACGCACTAGCTTTACTGTGTCAGTGTCTAAAAATGATATTTTTGGTACTGCAATTTTGTGTAATATAAAGAAATCTCCCGGCATGCAAGCAGTGAAAAAAATCTAACATGGTTAAAAACATGACTTTCCAGGTAGTGTTTTGTATGTTGTGTGGTTTGTGTAAACAGGGCTTTAAGTGGAACAAACAAAAACACCCCCTAATTTGGCTGTATCAATTTGCATTTAAGCAGATTTTCTTATTTTATTTGCAGATATAATATAATTTTTCAGACTGAAAGTTTGGCCAATTAAACGATCACAACTAAAATTATTCCAAAGCAACAGCCTGAGGCTAGCTAGCTAGATCCCTTGATCCAGACTTGTTTTAGTTTTAAGAAAGCTATAAATTCACTGGTGTGGGGACTTTTATACAAAAAGAAGCTTGTTTCTTACTTGTCATAAAGTAGCTAGCTAATTCAATAAGGTTTTGTTCCTGCTTTTTGTTGAAAGTTTGGCAAATTATAAACGATCACAATTAAAATTATTCCAATGCAACTGTTAGAGGCTAGCTAGCTCCCGTAACTCAGACTTGTTTTAGTTTTAAAAATGCTGTAAATTTATTGGCGTAGACTTTTATACAAAAAGAAACTTGTTTCTTACTTGTTATAAAGTATTAAGTTAATTTAATAACGTTTTGTTCCAGCGCAGCCATTGCGTCCAAAAGAAGAATCTAAAATAAAAGGGGTCTGGACAGCGCCGCATGTTTACAGCGTGCAATATTTTGCACAACAAAAAAAATTAAAAGAGACTAACTAAATTATTTTTTTATTCTTTACAGCGATCAAACAAATTATATTTACGATTGTAAAAAGAATATTAATACACTTTATGAAAACATCAAGCAAACCGTTTTGGCTGTTTTGCAAGTTATTTAATCGACAAACATTAAAGAATGTTGTCTAGCTTGCTTTTCGCATAATAAGCTAAAAAATTTATGCGTCGGCCATATTGCACTATTATCGATAATCTGCTGACAAAGCAAATCAAATTAGCGATAATTATAGCTCAGCATTGTTTATCGCTAATGACCTGATCGCTAATCCATTTTATTTATCGATAATTCTGTTCTTTTTTTCATGAATTATCGCTAAATAGTGATCGATAATTATAGGTTGTTATCAAATTCCCTGGAATCGTCACAATTAGTTCTGATAGTTAGGTATTTATCGCTTAATTTGGCAAGTGTTTGTTTACAGGTATGTATCAATATTGGATTTTTAACCTCCAGACCTTGTCCTGTGTCACAATCATGAAGCTCACAGATTTTTTAGTAGTTCCTGAAACTGTAGCATGGAGATGGGGTCTGAGACTTGAAAATTTGATAAACTGATACATAAATTTAAACAAAAACATGTTGAAGTAAGTGGTGAAACTTTCAATGCAAACTTGAGAAAAACTGGAAAATAGTTTTCAATTTTTTTTCTATTCTGAGCTTAATCTTAAAAAATTAAAATAAACTACAAGCCTTTAGGTAAAAGCAACACAACGATAGTCAAATTACTCCATGCAAGACAGGCGATACTAACAAAATCAAAAGCAATGTTTGGGATTTTTTTGTAATATTAAAAAATCTTTGTGAATTAAAATTAAGAGGTTATGTACAGTGTTTATGTTATTAAAGGCTTTTTATTTAGCAGAGGAACCATCACCTATTAAACCCATGTTGCCTATCATGTACAAGAAAGAATTTAAATGCCATTTTAGAAGTTCTTTATTTGGATAAACTATAATATGATACAAACTTTCCATCTGTGAACCAAAGATGGAAGCTGCGAGTAGCAATGAACACAATGATAGTCAAATTACTCCATGCAAGACAATTCCCGTGGATTTTCCCTCTGGGTTAATGGTTGCGGATTTCTCTTTTTAACACCCAATTTAACCCACTGGGTGCTTAATTAATCACTGGTCTCTCACATAAAACTTGGATGATTATTAGGGTGGATGATTATTCTGACAGGGCCCTTATTTGAGTCCTTGGCGTGTATCAGTAATTTATGTTAAAATATGCAAAATGCTACAGAGTAATATATATGCCACCAATTGCAAGAAGGAGCCCACCCTAACTGTGTTAACTGTAACCTTACAGAATATTAAAAAAATATTAATCTTTCACAACACCAGTAAATTAAATCTTCAATCGACCAATAAAAACTAATTATGAATATTCACATACATATTGAAATGTTTACCAAAATCAATGACAGATGCAAGAAAACTGCCAGTAAAGCAATTTGGTTGCTAGCCTAAGAGAGGAAACAACAATCATACAATTTAACGAAATGCCATTTAGTGTTATTAACATTAATCAACAGCTTAGTTCTGATTAGCTAATTTTTACGAACCTTGATCCTCTGCATTTATATTTAGACTAGTCGTCAACCCATGGAAAAATCAATGGGGTCCCCTGTCTTTTATATATCGCATTTTGTGTTTCCGTAACAGACAGACAAATAGGCAGACAAGGGCTATTAGTATAGAGATGTCATTTTATTTTGCTTGATAGTGGGAAAATGATCTTCTGAAAATTTGCTTGTTGAACTACGGATCATGACATGATAAATTTTCATTACTTTTTATTAAAAACAAAAAATAATAAAATTTTACTCTTAAATTATTCTGAGATTTCTTTAAATGCTCTCTGCATACCTCTATAAAGTCAATTCATATAAATTATCATTATAACCCACAAAAATAACTAAGAGTGTGTAACTGTTCCACCTCTGGTTTAATACTAATCTCGATGGATCCAAACTGGAGTTAGTTTATATGGACAGCAATCTTTGACATTTTGTTATATTGTATATGTTGTAATATTTAATTTGGTATTAAATGTTTACACCTTTGCTTAAGTTTTTTGGAAATACATTTTCAGATGTTTACAACTACTCAAACATCCAAATTTATAATGTCTTCAATACCTTTAATTATTTAAAATTTTTATAAAAAGAGTGTTTTCATCCCTTGTGTATTCTAAACAAAATGTTATTTTGTTATAGATACTGGTTCCTCTTTTATCCAATGAGAAAAATCATGAAAGTTGGCCTGCAGTGGTGTCTCAAGATGTCTTACGACATGTACATCAGCTAAAAAATAATGTGTTTGTTATTGCTGGACAAGTTAAAGGACGTACACTTCTACCACTTCCAGTTGGTTCAGAAAAAATACAACAAGAAAGTGACCATAATAACAATGAGTATGTCCGGATTTGTTTTATAAATAAAATAATTATTCCAACCATTTAATCCTGCAAGAATGTTTTGATTTGGTAAGTGCTACCATGGTAGGAATTTTAATGGTATAGATCGACTTGCAGAGACCTGTGAATTTAAAGTTCTGAAACTCCAAGGCCGGCAAAATTTTTGTCACCTACAACGAAAATGAAGTCGTCAAAGCCGATTTAGAGGCACTTCAGTGGTCATCAAGTTATATTTTACCTTACTCTGGAGATTTAAATTAAAAATTTACTTTAACTAAGATGTTTTGCATACCTGTTATTCTTCCTATTCATTGACAACTTTGACTTTGTTGCCCTTAAGAGCAACAGAGTCACTTTTTCAAAGTTTGAAATACTTTAAGATGCGGATTCTACATGACAGATTAAAATGGAGTGAAGTGGTTTTCCTTTGTCTACAACAAACGAAGTATTAATTTTTTTTCTCACCTCTTTAGCAAAATATTTTTTCACATCCTTTAAAACAAGATCAGTTCTGCCGAGGTTATAAAGAAGTTTTCTCAGCATGCCAACCTTGGCACACATATAGGATGACATAAAAAGATGTCCTTGAATCAATGTAGCTTGGCTTTAAGGTTGTCAATGCCTAATGCTAACATGAATTCACGGGGCTGTAAGTAGTATTCTCACCCTTCTAAAATAGAAAACTTTTATACAAAGGCAGTTTAATAGCAAAACTATTGACAATTCAATGTAAAGAAAAAATTATAACTAGTATTATGAATTACTTTAAGTTAAGTCTTAATTTTTCTGTGTCATTTTTTATATGTCTTGCCTTTGTGACTTTTGACTTTATAATGAACCGCAGTTTTATTTAAGCAGTAGGATTTTGGCGATCTTATGTATTTTTTTTGCTTTTTGATGTATTTACATAGAATAGGTAAAAGTGCCTTTTCTGGTTTTATCTAGGGTGTAAGCTAAAGTAAAGGCCAAACGGCTAAGCCTGTTTCCTTTAGAAGGTATAGCTCGCTTGTTCCCGATATGAAATTCTAGCAAAAATATGCATTTCTTTTGAAAATCATTTGTGTATTGTTTTGTATATTTTAACTTTATTTAACCACTTGAAATTTTTTCTTTCGGAATTATATAAACGTAGTGTTGAGATTGAAAACGATTTTATTCAAGCACAGAGTTTCAAATTCCTCGTATTATGTAATACAAGTAATGCTGTTTAATTTACTCTCTATCTACTGATCACATTCAATACAGCATTTTAATTCTATTACTAACGGTACAATAGAACAGTTTTTCAACTATACACCAGTGCAGATTGTCGTATTATCTTCGCTGTCATCGCTTCTACTCGCTAACTTATCCTCATTTTCCACTGTGTCTATTCCCATTTTTTTTAAATCTTCTTTTGTAATCCACATCATGATAATCAATGTCAGAAGAATATTCCACCATTTCATCATTACTATTAAGTTGAACAGAGCCATAAGCGTCTTCATTAGCAGCCATTTTGTAACGGTATACAAGTGACGTAAAAAAACCAGTGTTTTCCAGAAGAAACAGTTAATTTTGAAAAAACATATGGTGGCGAGCGTAAAAGATTTTGAAGACAAAAAATAAGCGTTGTTTGGGATATTTTTGAGCACATGTGGCGATTAGAGTGGTTTTTTCCTTAAAGAAAAGATATATTATATTATAAAGATACTAGTCGATAAGGCAGGGCTTGAAATCCGACGCGAGTCCGCGAGTCCGACTCGCGCCGAGACTCGCGTTAGTATTGGCTACGCGAGTCCATTTGGACTCGCGCTAAAAGTTTAGAAAATCGAGCTTAAATATTTAGATTTTTCAAGGATATTCTATTGTACATTTTTTACTTACTTTTCCTTGTATATTTTAAGCAATAAGGAGCTTTCATTTAAACCAAGCATAAGCCAATGTCCGTAGACACGTGCGATCGCAGATCAGATAAACCCGTTTAAATAATGTTTGCAGATATCTTCGTTTTTTATGTTCTAGCTACCCCCTAATTTTAGAACAAAAACAGGAAAGTGAACTAGCTTTTTTAAAGTTGGTTTAATAGTGTTGTTAACTGTCAATGATTCCTTTACTAAATAAAATTATATATAATTATAATAAAATTATTATACTTATAAGAAATATATAAAATAATATGCAATAAAAAAACATTAGTTCAAATGCGTAAATAATTATTAAAACGTTCAACAAACATTTAATTTAACCACGACAAAACACGGCATTTAATTAAATACATTTTAGCGTTTTTAAAAATAGTTTAATATACCCACAAGTGGTTATAAACTGTATTTAATGATACAGTTGAAGCTGAAGTTGTTCGATGATTGATTTTTCAAATAGAGCTTTTAATAGTTAAATGCTTATTGCATTGCCGTAGATGGCAACTTAAAGGTTACCTCCCGCTAAAAATCAAGTTGAGCTCATATGAAAGATCTTTGAAAGTTGCCTAGAAATCTTTTTATTTTTTTGAAAAATCTTTATCTGTTCTCGAGATATTTGTCTTAAAAGTTAAAAAAAGTCTTAAATTATGACGTCATGAGTATGCATTGAGCATAATTATGTTAACTAAATAAAAAAAAATTATGTAAAATGTTCAAAACCCGTCAAAGTGAACGGCCAGAAAACATTTTTAACTCTATATGGCTTTTCAAAAATGTTAAATTAACACCCTTGCAGAGCATACTCATGACATCATGCATAATTAGTGAATCTTCTTAGTCCAAATTCTAAAGAACCAATCCAGAATTTTTAAAAAAATATTCAAATTCCTAGACAACCTTTCAAGCTCTTTCATATGAGCTCAACTTGATTTTTCACGGGAGGTAACCTTTAACTACGCTCTAGATAATCAACTTTTTAAAATTTATTCGTTAAATTTTCGGCTATTTAAGCACATTTTAGCCTTGTTAGCAGTTGCTTCTGTGGGCGAGTACGTGTGTGATCGCACTCGTCTCATGAAATTTCCCTGATGTAACGGTCTAGCTCTTAGACCACAGGGATATAAAATTAAACTCGCGTAACTTATTTTTACGTGAGTTTTTTTAGACTCGGCCGACTCGCGCAGCATAACTGACGCAAGTCTAAAAAGACTCGCCCGAAATAGGGTCGGATTTCAAGCCCTGTAAGGCCCGTGGAAAAATCCACTCAGGCAGAAAAATAGATTGTTTTAGATTTTTTGTTGACGTCAGCAGTGCAGATACAAAAAAAATTTGCCGAAGTTTAGTTTATTCGTTGCGTTTGTTGTAATGTGTAGAGGTTAAAACGCTGATCAAAATAATGTATAGGATCATATGTTTTCGACAAACGCCTAAGGAGATATAAGGTTTTAAAAATTTTGCTGACGTCAGCAAAGTCCTCTAAAGTACAAATAAAAAATTTCTTTACAAATTTGCACTGTAAAAACAACTTAGGCAGGAGTACATTGTAAAAGAGAATCGTAACTTGTATTTTGATGACGTCTGCCAGGACCCGTTAATGCACAATATTTTTTTCCTGAAATTTGTTTACACGTTGCTTCCAATGAGTAGAGCTTGAAACGCTGATCAAAATAATGTATAGAATCACATACAACACCAACAATAATAATAAAGTCAGAAATGACACATCTCAAATATTTACATCTTATAAAGTGATTACGTTTGATTACGTTGAAAACCTGTAATATTTTAATCAAAAATGTCAAAAACATCAAATTCATATCTGGAAAATTATATATTCCGTTACATACTATCCTGTTCCCCAAAAATATACACAAAATGTAAAAATTATATAACCGGTTAAGAACACAAATTTTTTTCTTAGTATGATGATCTGTAGTGACCTTTACCAACCATTTTAAACGTAAATGTCAAAAAAGAATAAGGAGTAAATTTTAAATGAACAAAGATATTATTTTTGCAATATATACGGTCAGTCCTCACAAAAGTTTACACCAAATGTAAAACAGATTGGTTTTTGAGGAGCATATCCAAATCAACGAAAATCAGTTCATTTAGCATGTCCTATATTGCCATTGCCCATAAATCTTCCACATAAAGGTTATGAAACACATCAAATTATAGAAAAATCAGGCATTTCATACAATATAAAAAACAAAAAAGTTTTAGTCCGAACAATTAGTAATTTTTTCAGTATCACCAAACACAGTTATTACTACAATTTTAAAATTCTTAACAAAAACGTGAATTTGTTCTTTCAGTATATACATTGCATGTGGTCTTTTTCCCACAAAAGTTTACTCAAAATTTTAAAAAACAGCAGTTTGCAACATAAACAAAAACACGAACAACCATACCATCCTCTCATAAATTAAAATAAAGTCGTAAACCCACGTAAATTGCCAATGAAATGCCTACAACCCCCTGTACAAATAACCTGGCATTTTACATGTAGGCTGATGGCAAAAGTTTAACAGGATGTCAGAAACAAAACAATAAAAAATAACTTAACACACACGCTTTAAATTCTAAAACAAAATTTATTCCACTTGTCATATTGCTTGTTAAGTTTACAGGAAATGTGAAAATAATTATACTCTTAAAAAAATACATCCTACTATCCTGCAAAAGTTCAAGTCTTTGAAAGATTTTGTAGGTAGCTAGCTAGCTTGTTATATCATAATTCGTGCTCATAAAAGAAGAAAACTAAGGTAGCTAGCTATAGATAATTAAAAAGAGGAATAACAACATGAGTCATGGTTAGAGCTAGCCATATGGGGGATGGGAAGAGTAGGATCTGGAGGGTAACATTAGCTAGCTAACAGTAGCTAAAACACCCCCAGTTAAATATACTTAAACTGGGAACATTTAGCTAAAACTAAAGCTAGCTATTTATGCTTAGTAAAACACATATAAAGAGAAACAATAGTAATGTAAAAATAATAACATTACAGTTCAACAAACCAAAGTTTTCCGTTTGTTAGTCAGCTAACAGCTTTATGTAGCATTTTGAATTTTAGGACAAATACATTAGTTACGCGCCAGGGCATACATTAATTATGCAAGAAAATGTCAACAAATATGGCTACTTTAAGAATTTAGGCTTTTAGGTGGCTTTTGCTAAAAAAGGGAGCCTGCTTGCTCCAGCGACATAAAAACCAAATGTCTAAAAATATCAAAGTTCTTACTATTTGTGATTTCAAATCGACTTCAAACTCTAGCCTTTATTTTCTACTTCTAACTTTACTTTACTTCTAGCTCCACTTCTCACTTCCAACTTAACATTTCTACTTCTTCACTTGAACTTTTTTCTTTTTAAATATGCTTTTTAAAACACTCTTTTCACTTTTTTCAAGATAAAGGGATCATTCTTTTGTTTGTTTTTTTTGGTGGCGAGAGGACACCATTTTTCGAAAGTTAGCCGTTAAATTTATTTCAGCAAATCAAACTGAGTCGTTTTCATCACGTGATGTAAACAAAGTAAACCCGCTAGCAAAATGGACATAATTTTTTCGACGACTTCAAAGAAAATTTCGGCGACATCAAAGGAAAATGACAATATCTACTATGACCGTCACATACACTCCGTATTATTATATAAGATATATTATAAGTTACTTCCAAACTTTTTGACATGGGACTCGAATCAGCCAAACACAGCATCTCTGATGCTGAAACACCAATAAAAATAAGTTTTTAACTTTGCTTTATTTTCTCAAAAAAATATTTTTTAAGTCTGATCTCTTATTCCGAATCATAGTATATATATCATAATATCAGTAGATGATCAGCTGAAAAATAAATATTAATTTAAATTAGACCCCGGAGACACACTATCATTTTATAAATGTAAAAAAGTAACAGATTGAGCATGTATGTAAACATTCAGTCATCATGTTTGGAGTTCCTGGTTTCAATCATCCCTCACTGTTCTCCTACAAAACGAATGTGTAGTAAAGCATTTACATTTACATTACATTTTTGCATAACTTAAAGATCACAGTGTTTGCATAATTTTAATTGGTTTCTTGCATTCCACAAGTTCTGGTGAAGACTAAACGGGAAAAAAGCTGTCTGAGACAGCCACGGCAGAGGTTACAGAGGTGTTTAATAAGACAACTACTTTTTTAATTCCACTCTCTATTTAACACCCCTTTCCAATAAACACCCACCCTAAAACATCAAAAATCGAATTAAACGCCCCCTCTCTATTTAACGCCACTCTTCATTTAACGCCCATCCCATATTTTATGTAAAGGGCGCGTTTATTAGAATTTTACCCTTAAATCAAATAAGACAATATTTGGACGAAGTGTGTTAAATGTTTAGTATATTTACATATGTTTCTAGTGATAAGTAGACAGTTACAAAAGTCTCAAATCAAGAAAAGCAAGGAAACATTCTGTAGTTTGATTTTTTTTATGTTTTAGCTCCAGCGTAAGAAATTTTTGTTTTCACTTGCACTGTTCTTCATCTAATACCACTGCTGTTCTTTTGCAATACGTGTAACAATTGTATTTTGCGGGTACAACATGTCCGACTTCCCGTTTTCCTGTGACCGTAACTATTATGGAATTATCCTTGTCCTTTATTCAGGAAATGCAAAATCAGGCTTGATATCTTAATCGGCACATGCCCTACCAGTTCTTTGTCACCGCAACAAGAAAAATCCATCCTAAGGCGAAAAATAGCATAAACTTGACATTGTTGCTTTTATCTTTTTAAAAGATTAATTTTTTTCTTATATCTTAGATATTATAGCCAAGAATAGTGTGACAGTTTCTTTTTTGCTTTGTTTTTTTCAAGTGTGAAAGATTCTGGGCTCCATTATAATTATAGGTTGAAATTTGAGCCACTTCTGCCATTATGCAATACCTTTCTAAGCTTTGGTTCAAAGTTAAGTCTTCAAAGTTTAAAGTGAACAATACGCAGTATATCACATCTCTTTCTCAAATAAATAGTGAATCTTGGCATGTCAGTTGCAAACAAAACTTTGTAAAATGTGGCCCTCAAATGAATATTTTTACTTATATGAACTTTCAACTAAAATGTGTACAGTTGTTACAAAAGCACCTTTGATTTATTGACCACCAGCGGTGCTTAAAATTTAGACTCAAGTGTGACCTTGTAGTTAAAAAGTGGCCTTATGAAATGTGCAGGATTGCTAATAACTTAATTTCTTGTTTGTATGTAAGAGTTGCAAAGGTGAGATTATACACAACGATATTTTCCAGCTTTAATGATGTACAACAGTGCCTCCTTAGACATAGTTGAAAACTTCTGTTACTTAGGTGTTATTGTGGGTAGTGAAAGGGGTGTTGGCAGATGCGGTATGCAGGATAGGTTCTGCTTGGAAAAAGTTTAGTGAGTTACTTCCTTTGTTGACTAGCTGGGTTTTGTCAATTGAGGGAAAAGGTATAGGTTGTATGAGGCTTGTAAAAGAAGTCTAAAGTTGTATAACCAGTTTTTATGCATATCATACTAAGCCTTTATTTCCTGTTTTTTTGAAAAACATCTTTTGACAAAACTAATTGAGATTATTATCACAAACCACAGTAAATGATTTGTAACTTATATTATTAGAAAATTAGGTGTTTTTTGTTGTATATGTTACAAGAAATGTGATCTATCAATGATTAAATTATGGATATTCCCCAGGTATTATGTGTAAGGTTGGTTATTGTTGTTATAACTGGTTAATATGCATAATAACTGGTTAGTATGCACAGAGTAATTTGTTAATTTCCGTAATTATTACCTGACTGATACAAAAAACTGGTTAGTATGGAAAGATCCGATAATTTGATTGGTTCATGACTCATAAAAACTGGGCTTTGTATGGAGCCATACAGCTTGGGAAACCATTATACATCACCATAGTTACGGTGCGTAAATTATAAATGGCATATTAAAGTGTAAACAAATAAAGGTTTTTTTCAACAATCTGAAAATGGCTCACCTTAAACGATTCTTCAATTCTTCTGATGATACCAACATTTCATTCGATCTTGGTGTACATTTTGATTCAACTGTAAATTTTATCTGTGAAGGAAACACAAATAAAAATATGGATCAGGAAATATCTGATTTTCTTTTATCCACGAAGGCAAAACAAACTATTTATAAAGACAAAAGTGGAAGTAGAAGATTAAAATTATTTATTGCATAAAATTACAAGGAAAACTACAGCGAAAGAGAAATAGAAAACATACATGCACAGGAGCTCGTAGAAATGTTATGCAGTTTTTTATGTATGCCAAGAAGTTTAACAAACTTTCTGGAAAATATGATGGTGACAACTATTAACCTGATTCGTTGACAAGTTTCCAAAATTCCAAAAACTGGTTAATATGCATATTAATATGTGTGTATAATTGTTGTTTAAGGTAATGACTGGTAAAAAAAATTAAAGTATAGACTAATGCATAAACTTGATAACATCTTACCTAGCAAAAGGCCAATAAAATACATTTGTGCTCAAATAACATTCTTTTTAAATAACAATTTTTATATTATTCTCCAAAGCTGTTTTGAAATGAAGCATTTCTGCAAGAATGAGAGGCTGAAATAATACATTTGTTAGTGAGCAGTACTGCTATACTATAGACTCTAAGTGACCCAACGTTGAATCATGCGTTGAGTGCTTAGGTGCCAGTAAGCTGTACTGCACATTTGGGTAAAGTGCTTTGTAGATATATTTCATGACGCACATCTCTGTTAAATTATTGTAAAAAAAGAAACTTCCATACAAAGCAAACATTTTCAAGCCCTACTTGTTATTAGTCACTACTGAAAGAGATGATTATGAACTCATAACTAAGGATTGGTTGTTTTTTCTCCCGCTATCATCAAAATCACTGTCCAACATTGTTTTACTTTCATTATAAGTGCTACACTATGTCCCTTTAAGTCAGATTCAATGTGAGTAAGACATAGCAAAAAATTCTTGGACAGTTGTCACTTTCTCACATGACACACGTTTCTTTTGCTTTGATTTGACAGAGTGATTAGCCAAAAACTATGCATTACAAATGTAACAATGATCTTACTATATCCTATCATTAAAAGTGATATTACCTATAACTAATATTAATTTTCATTATGTTAACTTTTTTCCTTCCTCTTTCTTGAAATGCCTAAAGGTAACACCTTTTGGCTTTATTGTGGAACAATACCAGTGCTAATTTACATTTTTGTATTGCCAGTCATTATTTTTAAATATGTTCAGAAGCGATAACTAATCGGTTAAGCTGTCTAAGTAATATGTTAAAATGTGTTTTCCTTCTCACTCTTTTTCAATGTGCTTCATGTAATGATTTTTATTTTAGTTTTGAATACGAGGGAGTGGATCGCAACCTGATTCATAGCATTGAATCGGTAGTAATTGATTGGACTCATCAAATCTCAAAGGTTTTGAAACGAAGTTCAGCACAACCACTTTTGGAAGGGTTGAATCCAAACCCATTGGTGGAGTTAGATTTCTGGAAAGCTCGAGTTGTAAATTTGGAAAGCATTTTCGATCAGGTAAAACATACTTAACTGTTGTGGAAACCTAGTTGGAGGTTTAAGATTACTAAAGAGCCCATTATCCACATTGTAAACACATTTCAAAGTTGAGAAATGTAAAAAATGTAAAAAGCGACTTGTGCATTCATGTTATAATTAAAATATAGTTGATTTTCTATTCTAAACATAGCCATGCGAAAGTTTGAAAAATAACTGACTTGTTTAGAATGTGCATAATTTTTATTTAAAATGCTGATTTTCTATTTTTAGCTTCGCCATGTGAAAGTTCAAAAAATGGCTGAATTATTGAGACGAACTGACAGCAGCTACTACCTAGCTTTTGTTAAGATGTATAAAGAAGCTGTATTAGGTAATGAGGGTACTTTTACACATCAGGTCTTTGCTGATGTTATTAAAATCTTTAAACCCTAATATTTTTTAACTGCTCATCTAAACCACATGATCTTATAATTATCCTGATCAGCATTTCAAGATGTACACAATAGTCCCAACAGACTAGCAACTTTTACCAATAAGTTTTCTGTTTCATAAGGACAGGGTTTTGATGACATCATCAAAATCTTAATTTGTGAATACTATTTTTCTAAAATAAAAATTGTCTCAATTTGTCTAAAATTTCATCTCAAAACAGCTTGCAGATACATAAAACACCTATTACCCATGTTGAGAATACTGATTTTGTTTCCTAAACAGCGATATAAAAGTATATATATTTTCTAAAGCCAGATAAATTTTGCCAGATGAATTGGTAAAAGTACATCAGATCTTTGCTGACGTTATCAAAATCAAAAAAAATTAAACCCTAATATCTCTTTAACCGTTCGTCAAAAATGTATATTTCTATACATTATTGTGATCAGCTGTTCAAGTTCTACACAATAAAGGCAACGGCTAAACTAATTTTCAAAAAATGTTTTATACATTGGTTAGTCTTTGCCGACGTCAGCAAAATATTTAAACACTTCTTATCTCCTTAACCATTCAATAAAAGTACATGATCCTACACATCTTCTTGGTCAGTGTTTCAAGCTCTACACAATACACAGGCAATGGGTAAAACAGATGTCCTAAAAACGATTTTTGTATATGCACTGCCAAAGTCATTAAAACTCCTAAAACATCCTATATTTGTTTCATTGTCCTTCTGCCTAAGTGATTCCACAGGCTCACCCACTAGTAAAATAATAAACTTTGTAGATGTAAAAATTATTGAACACCATTTTTATCTTGAGCCTACAAGGTACAGGCACATAAGAACCACACCATTTGAACTACTACACTTGAATACTAAAATGTCTGTTTTGTATTATAAGGTCTAGTTCTGAATTTATATCATAAACTTGCTTTTTGTACTTCTCTGTTGTACTTTTTTACCTTTTAGCCTAAAATTATGGTGCATCAAGCAAAAATTGTTTTTGTTGTAAACAAATTAAATTTTATTCAAAAGAGTTGAGAAAAAAATGTTTTATTTTATATTTTGGCATTTTTTTATCTTTTCTGTCAAAAATATATACATTTGTGTATTTAAAATAGAATATTCTATGAAATTTAAGCTTTCCAATGATATAAAAATCGAATAAAAACTTGACAAAATTAGGGATTTGGGTGTTTCATGTATATTTAACAAGTTAGTTTTATTATGAAATCACTGGGAAAGTTGTGCAGGAATTTGTATATAATTTTTTATAAATCTTCAAAAAGATTTTAAACCATAAATTCCTATTTTGCATTACATCATAAAGTAGTTCCCAGCGAGGTGTTGTGGTTAACAATTTTACTAAGGCATAAAATTATTAGCTATTCGATTTGTGTTTGAACACTTTACATGCATTTTTTATTTATTCATGATAAAATAAGATAAGAAGTCTTGCCTGATTGTGTTTGCATTGTATTGTGATAATACAGTTTGAATTTTAGGGTTTTCATGCACCAAAACCACTGCTCAGGAAAAAATAATAAACAAAATATTTATGGGGAAAAAAAATGTTTTACTATTTTTACAAATCTGGCCATGGTGGCATTTTTGTGCCACCTCAAATTATATTTACTTTTAACTCGTTTTTAGGTTATAAGTTGAGTTATATCTTATAAATTGAGTTATACTTAAAACTCGAGTTATAACTTTTGAGTTATAAGTTATAAGTCGAGTTATAACGTGAAAACAAAATAAATTTTAATATAAGTCGAGGTGGCACAAATATGCCATTGTATCTGGCAAATATGTACACAATTTACACTAAACAGATCATGATTTATCAATGTGTTACACTCTTATAGTGTATGAGAAGGTAAGTATACAATAACACATTTTTTGAATGATTTAGTTGTGTTATCATTTTGCATGGATATGCAAAGCTATCAGTCAAGCACATAAAAATTTATTTTGGAACACAAAACTTGTAGAAGGCGAATGATTATTTTTTTACAACAAGAATAATGTACACTGATGGTATCATATTGATCATGACAAGAGTCTAAATATGCGATATATAAAGGACAGGCGACCCAGTGAATTTTTCCACGGGTTGACGACTATTTTTAATATATTGAGGTGCAGTTAAATCATAATCTACTGCTGATTTTTTAGCACTTGATGAAGCTAGAGATATCAACATGCATTTAAAGCCTGTAAGAAGACACATCGAGGACCTTGAGCAAGCTGAATTACCTGAGATGCATATGTTTTTACCTCCACTTATGCATAATATTGGTTTGCTGTGGGGAAATTCAAAACATTATTGTAAGCCTGGTAGAATTGTGGTTCTTTTACAGGAGATTGGAAATATGTTGATAGAATTGGTAGGTGCATTGTCATATTCAGAGATTTTTTCTTGAGATTACTTCTTACTTATGAACATGCATTACATATTAATCAAATTGTTTATTGATCCTGCGAAACAGCTAACAATCTCTTTAGCATTTCTTAATATTTCTTCTTTCGATAAAAAGTTATATCTGCAGGATTTTTTATCTATTTAAAGTGTATTCAAGTTGACCATGATGCACAAAAAGTTTTATATATATTTGTAAAAACAATTCTTGCTGGATTTTTATTTTTAAGAACTGATTAGCTCTTTTAAACACAATTATTTCTAACCATGTTGGAAATCTCTAAAATTACAATTAATTTACATGCAAGTATACCATTCTTATATCGATTCTAGAAATGTTAATATGGCTGAATTGACATTACAAGTTTTTCTTATTTTCTTTATCTCAGGCTAGGAATTATTTGGACCCTGCAGAAATATTCAAGGGTGAGTCTGAAGAAAGCATGGAGAAAGTTGGAATAACTATTCGTGCTCTTAAAGAATACAAAGATCAGTTTGAAAACACACGTAACCAAATTCAAACGTTTTTTAAGCCTGATATTCCATTCAAGCAGTGGGAGTTTTCAAGTGACCTGGTTTTCACAAGATACGACCAATTTATTAAGAGGCTAAACTTAATTCAGGTGCGTTTATAAAATATAAACTTTCCCCCTATTTTTCCTTTCAAGAAAGATACCCTTTTATTCTTCCCAATTTCTTGCCATTTTGTGAAACTCCCCCAATCTCCTTCAAAAGTAGCATTATTTGGAAATTTATCAATAAATTCTCCCAAAATTTGAGCATAAAAGCCTTTTTTGTTTTAAGTTTGCCAAAGGGAGCATTTTGCTATCTCCACAGCATTTCTCGAAAACAGTTTCCTAAAAAAGACCAGAGAGTGTATTATTTTCTGGTATGCTGAGGCCTTTATGCTGAAAGAAATTGTCTTTTAATTGTATATTGCGAAAGTTAAATTAGTGCTATATTTGTTTTTTAAAGGATGTTTTTGCCACTGCAATAGAATTCAGTAAACTAGAGAAAGTTGAGATTGGTGGCATGAAAGGCAGAATACTTAGTCATGATGTTGTTCAAATATTTGATGAATTTCAAGATTATTTTACTTTGTTTGCTAACAGCACATATGATTCTCTTGATGCCCAAAACAAGGTGTGCTATTTAGTTTATTTGTGTTGAATTTCTGGATTCTAAGTTGGTGTTCGGATTCTTAAATGTTTAAACACGAGTTTGATTGAAAGGAATTATTTTGCACCAACCGGTTACTTAGAGGAAGTTTTATTGAACATTTAAATTAAAATAGGGATAAAATTGTAATGGTTTGAAGTAAATGAGAGTGCCTTTAAGGTCACGTTTTATAAATTTACATGACTTGACTTTTTTAAGTAAAAAATTTAAGCTTAATCAACCTTCTCATAATATATGTTTCAGGTGAAACACTGAAAATTTACATCTTGCGTATAAAAAACCAGCACCTTAAATCTGCTTTGTGTTACAGCTTTATCATTGTTTCAATATCAAACAACCCAATTTTTTAACCTGTATCTAATAAAGCTTTGCCTGTACCAATTTTTAAGCCATAACAATGGATTTGGTAAACGTATAGAGTTTCATAACATTTTTAAAAAAATACTCATTCATTCATCTTTCCCGAGTTTATAAAGATCTCATGTGTTACATACTGTAAGTATGGAAATTTTGTGTAGTGATAATTGGCCAAAATCCTACGTATTTTTTGAACATACTCATAATTTAACTTTTAACTTTATTAGAGGAAGTAAGTATTTCAAATGGATTTGAGTTTGAGTCATATTTGACTTATAGAGGATATAACATGTTATTATTCTGTTCTGGATCATTTTATCTATACAGAGAGGTGCTTTTAATCAGTGTGTTTTGGGAATGTGTATTCTGAAATTATACCTCTTTTACTTCTTTTTTCAGGCATTTATAAAAGATTATGTTGACTTCCGTCAACATATTAATGATTTGGACAGTCGTTTAGCAGCCATTATCAACAAAGCATTTGATGATTGCTCAGGTGTAGAAGCTTCGTTTAAGGTTTGTTAAAAGAAATTTAAAAATGAAAATGTTTACTTCTGTGTTACAATAATTTTAAATTTTAAAAATTTCACAAATATTTTCTTAAACAATTTCTATGCATAATGTTTCCCCTCCAAGTACTCTTTAAATGTCATCTCGAATGAACGTGTATAATAATGAATTTTTTTGAGTTCTTCTTTCTGTGAAACAGGCTGCAAAATTTGTACACGTCTTAGCCAATATAAAAAAGATATACATGACGGAAAATGGGAAAGTACGGGAGTTTCTGAACACTCACTTTGTCATGGAGCGTTTAACTGGAACTCGGCAACAACAGTGTGCATCGATAATAATAGATTTAACCGTAAAGTACACAAGGCTCTTGAAATTCATAGGAATGACAGTTTTGAAAATGGTTTCAATAAGGACGGTTGCTCATACGTTACATCTTCGTTTTGGAAGCCACTGATGCGAAATATTAGCAAAGAAAAAAACACGGAAAAAAAGCAACGCAATAACGCAATATAATAACTTCAGTTCGTTACGCCACAGTTTAGATTTGAAAAACACACAGTCAAGATGTGTCGAAATATTATCGTAAATAAAATAGTTATGAACGAACTTCCATAGAAAGAAGAAATCAAAAAACTCCAAGTACTCATATTACATGTTCCATATTAAAAAGTATGAACCCTTCGGTTGCAGAACATAGAAAATTACTATAAAAATGAATGAAACATGAGTAATTCTATTTATCAGCTTAAACGAAGGGTGGAATGGTAATAAGGACAAGTTTGGCAGGATGAAATGGAACGTCAGAATTATTTATGTTTTGTTAATGTTCAACTCCACTGCGTATCATCAAATCAGGGCTTCCACCGAGTCAGGGAAATCAGGGAAAGTCAGGGAATTTTATCTGTGGTCAGGGAAAGTCAGGAAAAAAGACCCATTTTGGGGGAAAGTCAGGGATAAGTCAGGGAATTTTTTGTCTTTAACTTGACTTCTGATAGAACTTTACTGACAGGCTCTGTTAGTCATTCAGTGGAACTAACATAATCTTGACCATTTTATGTAGTATATGGATTAAAGCTCTTGTAAGTTATGTTGCGACAAATACGGTTTAAACGGTTTTAGTTAATTTGTTTTTCTGTTTGGCTGTAGAATTTCTTGAAAAAGTCAGGGAAAGTCAGGGAATTTGACCTCAAAAAGTCAGGGAAAGTCAGGGAAAGTCAGGAAATTTGATACCATATTTTCGGTGGAAACCCTGTCAAATATTACAAGCTTAACTGAATAATTCTGTATGTCATATTCAACCTTATATCTCTTTATTCTTTTTTTAAGCTCATTGATATATTTGGTTCCTTGTTGGATCGTCCTATGATTAATTCTGATTTTGAGTCTAAATACCCTATGCTGTTAAAAATGGTGGAAGTGGAACTTGATAAAGCAAAGATTGTATTTGATAATAAAATGGCGCTGGAGGTTGAGAATAATGACCAATTAGCTTCTGGAAAAAATATGCCTGTTGTAGCTGGTACTTTACGTTGGGCACAACAATTGAGACTGCGATATCAAACTCCAGTTAATAGTTTAAAAATGTCTGTTAGTCCAAGGTAATGTTAAAAAATATATAAATATCATTTCAGTGGTTCATGTAGCTGATGTGAAAAGTTATCATTTTTTCACACAGTACTTTCTTCTGCTTTGCTTTGTTAAACTTTAGTACTGTATGTACTCTATTTGAAGGTTGGTGACGTTATTTAGGTTAGGTACTCAGGCCTATCAATAAGGAGAGAGCAATCGCTCTTGCTCACGCAAAGACTGCCCAATTCTGAGAAATGAGAAACTAGCTGAGCCATTAATTGCTCCCCCAATTCCACAAATAATTTGTCTGGCTGAGCAATTTCAATTCATCTCACATGGAAATTAATGTTATCTTTCTTATTATTTGCAGTAAAAAATAAGTAAAATATATAAAGAAAGACAAGATAAAATAGATAAAAATGATTTTGTAATAAAATATTCGTTTATAAACTTATTGTAACCTTGGGCGAGCGATTTATTGCTCGGGTGTTATTTTCTTATTGATAGGCTTGGGTACTACTAAGCAAATGGTTCTCCTTTGCATCAATAAGAAAAGCTGCAATTTATCTTTTCAAAATGGCTGTGTGCAGAGTAATTTATGCTGATGGAAAAACCTACAGATTTTTTCACAGGATGACGACTATTGCAATAAAATAATATAATTTCCTTAAATTCTTAGGATACTTGAAACTCCTGGTGCAAAAGTAATTTTTAGCAAATATGAAGAAATGAACAAGTTGTTAGATAGGTATTTTGTTTAAGATTTTTTAAGATACTTTAATTTTACCTTTCACTTGATTTTTCTCCATAAATATTTTTGTTATTGCAATTTTTTATCGATATACTACCATGAGTTTAAATAAGTTTGTTTGTGTATAGCTATTTTTTTTTCTATTAGCTATGAAGAAAAGATATATGCATCTTGGACTTCTGGTGTTGATGACGTATCAAAGCAAAACTTGGATAAACCGTTGATAGTTCGTGATGACAAATCTAAGTTGATTACAGTCAACTTTGAACCCGATGTAAGACCACTTTTTGTTGCTTATATAAATCATTGTATATTTTAATTAATAACTCCATTTAGCTTAATAATTTTTTAGTAAAAAACTTTCTAGTGGATTTAAAACAAACTATAGCAACATTTATATTTGCTTTTTTATGATTTAACAACATATGGTTAATAAATTTTGTTTTTCTGTCCTTTCTAACTTTGTGGACTTGTCCCTCCTATGATATCGACTAATAACTGCCACAACGTAAGCTAGTTTTAACAAGAAACTTTTTTAATTTGTTACTATATTATTATTATGGTAATACTGGCAGTGCAAAAACATTATTTTCAGTTATGATATACTTTTATATTAGTTGTAAATGTTAAAGGACAAATAGTTTCAATAGGACTTGCAATACAAAAGTCTGATCAAGCCCTGGTAATTCCAGTATGCTTAGGTGTAGTTTAAAATTGTGAAACCACTTACATTACATTGCCACACCAAATCTGATTTGCTGGATTTTTAAAATTATCATATTTTTCATATTATGATGTGCATTGATGAAATCTTTTTAGTTGGTAGCTGTTTTGCGAGAAGTTAAATATTTACAAATGGCAGAAAATGAATCTCTAGAATCCATTCCAGACAGTGCAACTAAAGTGTTTTCTCGAAATGAAGAGTTTCATAGATACTGTGCTAATCTTGATCTTATTGTTGCATGGTACAACAAGATTCGTAGTACAGTTCTTGATGTTGAGTATCCTTTAATAGAGTGCCAATTAATCAATATTGATGAACAGCTGAAACGTGCTGAGAATGACCTAAATTGGAACAGTGACGGTAAAATAACATTTTTGTCTTTGGCTTTGAAAAAAAATTTAATCTGACGCAAATACTGTTTTCTGGATATCTTTTATTATGCATTACCAATAAACTTATTTAGACTTTTACCATAGCTTTGGTAAAGAATACACTTTGTGTTTTGGGAATTGACTTTCTCATTTTTTGTAGGAAAAAACTTTTTGCGGATTAGAGAATTTTGTATTTCTTCTTCATAAACGTTTGCTTTTGCTGTTGACAAACTTTGGTTTGTTTTGAAGAAGGAACTGTCACAGAAATCTAAGTCTTTTTCTGTAAACGTTTCTCACCTTGAGGTATGTATGTTTCTCAAAACTTCTTTGTTTTATTTATAAAGGTATATGGGAATATGTTGAACAGACTCGTGATATGGTCCATGTGTTAGAAAAAAGTGTCCAATCTGCCAAAACTAATGTGGAAACGATGAATGCTTTAATGGCTAAATGGAGTTTATCAGCTTTGTATGATAGAAAAGATGGAAAAAAAGATACACTACTTAACATTGAGGTAACTTATCAAATCAGTATTTTTTTCTTCAAAAATTATATTTATTATCAGACCTTACTTTTACTGATACTGTGATTAGTCACTTAATGTTCATGTGTTGTTTTGTTGCTTAATTTACCTTAATTTTTAGGAGAAAGAAAGTACAATGAAAAGACGATATGCTGTTGTCACAGAAGGTGGTGAAAAAATCTCAGCACTGGTCTCTGAAAATGCCACCTTCTTTGAAGCTAATGTTGAAACAGATACTTGGAAAGCATACATAGAATACCTTGATGAAATGGTTGTGGATGGTTTTTTTCAATGTATACTCTGCTCATTGACATATTTTCTCAACAGCACTGATGTAAAGCAATGTCATTTTCCACTTTTTGAAGCTAGACTTGAACTTCAAGCACCCGACATGGTGTTTGTACCATCATTAGATTTTAATTCAAATGGTGGATTTTTTGATGTTATCGAAGATTTACTAAGTGACGTATACCAACAGTCAGTCTTAGTGAAGCGTCTTGCTTATCACTACGATCATGAAAATTACCTGGTATGTTTTTTCTCTCTTATCTATTTGCTGTAATTGTTTTTCTTTGTTGTAAATTTCTTTATTTAACAATTTGTTTTAAGATTTCTTTGCAGCCCTATATATACCAGAAATTTGGATTTTTTGCTATGTCTAAAATTGATTATGATAAGATACTATGGAGAAGTGTTAAAGGTCAAAATTTGGTTCTGATTTGATTTGGCAATTGACTAAAATATACTTTTTGGCACACACTAAAACTTTTTATAATCATTTATATTTTTTAAGTAAACTTTTTGTGAGGGACTAATTTGGCAAATAATGGTCCTAGTTATCTTTAAAACTAAATCATATATATGGTGAAAAGACCTGTAAAGTGCATTTGCAACTATGTTCATTTTTTATTGATTATCATTTTTGAAGCAGTATGTATTGTAGAGACTTGAGTCAAATTGAATCTTTAGGTAGGAAACTTCAGGACAATGTATTCTAGGTAATGGAATTTCCAAAATGTCATTTATTTGACTTATTATCTTGTACAAGCAGTTATAAAGAGTGGTGGTGAGTTTTCTTGTGGTGTATATGTGGCATCGTGGTGTATATGTCGAAGGGAGGATTTTTGTATGTGAGAGTGACCACTCTGCACACTATGGACTAAGGTTATTACCTGAATTAGGACACTGTTTGCGAGTCTTTAATAAGTAGTTCTACTTAAGTAATACTTATTTTTTTGCAGCCTGACATGGAGGAAGTTGAAGAATTGTCAGAAATGCGTCAGGAAATTTTAGATCGTGTTTCTAATGTCATGAACAAAGCATCGGAATATAGAAATTCTTTTAATCTTTACGAATACCTCTGGGTTGACGATCGACACGAGTTTATGCAACAATTTCTTTTGTATGGCCATGTACTTACTCCTGAAGAAATTGAGCAACACGCTGAAGAAAGTGTTCCTGAATGCCCTCCAACTTTAGAACAGTTCAAGGAACAGGTAGAAAAAATTGTTCTCCTTCTTGATAATTTTTTTCATCCTTTTAATAAACTTTCCCATGACATCAAGGAACTGAAATTACAATATCTCCTGTACATCCCAAATTTATTTTTACTAAGAATGAAAGAGACTTTTTTTATTTAGATTGATACTTATGAAAAAATTTACACACAAGTGGAGGAAATTAATGCTGTCTGCGTGTTTGATTGCTGGTTTAGAGTGGATGCCAAACCTTTTAAGCAAGCACTACTTAACATTGTTAAACGATGGAGTTTTATGTTTAAGCAGCATCTTATTGATCATGTTACCAACAGGTAATTTTGTTTCACCAAAAAGTTCTTTAAATCGGTTTCCCACTGAAAAAGGATTTGCTGATATATGCTGGATGCAATAAGATTATACTTGTTATGAAATGATAAACTAAAGCTGAAAAAAGAATCACCATTAGCCATATGTATATGTGTAGAAAGTTACAATCTGTAGGATGTGTCTTGGAGTTATATATGGGCATTCTAAGGTGTTTTAGGTGGCAGTTGTTTCTATATTGATGAAAGTCAAAAGAAATATTCTTATTTTATATAAATTTATGAATCTAAACTTTTGTTCTATTTGTCAGAGAATTGAAAATTGTTGCTTGCAATATTTATACTGTGTTACATCTTAAACGTGTTTGGAAGTTGTCAAGGTACATGAGAGTAAAGTTAAGGTAAATTAATGCGTGGTCATCTATGTTCTAGTTTACAAGATTTAGCAGGCTTCATTAAAACAGCAGATGCTGGTCTAACGAAACCGGTTGAAGAAGGAGACTATGATGGTCTTGTTGAATGTATGGGACACTTAATGGCTGTTAAAGATAGGTCAGCATCAACTGATGCTATGTTTGAACCACTCAAGCAATCCATTGAGTTGCTTAAATTATATGATCAAGAGCTCAGTGAAGAAACTCACTCCCTTCTCCAGGTATTTATCTGATTTTTAGCACTTAATTCAGCTTTTATGTAATAGGAAATACTTTCTCTTCACTGTATTATATATTTATTTGCAGGAATTACCTGAGAAATGGAATAACACCAAAAAGATTGGACAGACAGTTAAACAGCATGTTGCACCCTTACAAGCAACAGAAGTATCTATTATCAGGAGAAAGTGCACTGCTTTTGATGTATGAGTCTTTTTTTTACATTCACATTATGACCACATGAAATGGTTTAGTGTTTGAGTAACAAAAGAGAGTTTAAAGCTCCTAGTTTTGTTACAATACACTTTAAAAGGGTTTTAGGTCTTTTTAAAAACAAATGTTCCTAAAGTGTTAGGAATGACAAGTGAGTATCTATGTGTTTCATGTGTTTTTATGTTTTTCAGACACAAATAAAGAACAATTCTTTTGTAATAATCATAAAAAAAAGGATAAAATTTGAACCAAAATTGGAGTTTAATTTATTTGGGATACGAAAGCCGCAAATGTCTTTTTCTATTGTTTGTTCTTTAAAACTTAAAAAGAACCAAAAAAATAAGCATATGTAACACACATCTAACGTAAAGTTGAAGTATTTCCAATATAATACAGATAACCAAGGGAAAAATATTTTTTTCAGTTTAAGATTGTTTTTGTAGTTGTTGACAAAATTGAACTTTTTTCTATGAAGTTGTACTATGTTAGTAGCAAAATTATGTTGCAATCTTGTATAATATTGGTACATTTCTCCTGCAAAAATAACTAGCACTTCTAAAATAACAGACATTCTTCAGCCATATATAATATGAATCTGGCTATTTCTTTAGGTTCGACAACATGAATTTAGAGAAGAGTTTCGTAAGACAGCTCCATTAGTTTTCGCTTCCGATGATGTGTACAATCGTATTGATATGGTAATGTGATAATTTTCGTAAGGATTTGATTTTCCTGGAATGCAGACTAATCTTTATTTTGATATATTAATCTAATTAATCTTTTAGTGGCATGTAAGAACTGCTGAACTTGAAAATGAAATGGCTGCATTTTCTGAATCAGCAGGCCTGTTTGAAGTAAACATACCTGATTTTAAACAACTGAAAGCATGTCGTAGAGAGGTGATCATGCTGAAAATGCTTTGGGATATGATTGGACTTGTTTTAAGCAGTATTCATGACTGGAAAAAAACTTTATGGTGTGTATATTTTATCCAAATATTTATGCAGTGTTATATTACTATCTATTTTATTGATTCTGTGTTGAGCATCACCTCAAGTCTGTCATACTTTCGTTTGTATTTTTTAGGTTTGACATTGACGTTGAAAATATGGAAATGGATTGTAAGAAATTTGTGAAAGACATCCGTTCACTTGACAAAGAAATGAGGGCATGGGATGCTTTCAATGGTTTGGATTCCACTGTTAAAAACATGATGACCTCTCTGCGAGCTGTTGGTGAACTGCAAAATCCAGCTATACGAGAAAGGCATTGGGAACAGCTCATGCAAGCAACCAAGGTAAGTAAGACCTAAAATATTGTCATGTGAAATAAACTTCATATTATCATATTTAACAGCTTTCTGAGCTTACTGTTAAAAAAGGAAAGCTTTTCTTGATTCAAAGCAAACAAGAACAAAACATTTTCACCATTCTTCCTGGTGATTTTTCTAAAGCAAGGCTGAACATATAAGGGCTTATTTACGAACTACAAGCTATAATATTCAGTCAAATAATTGTATATTATCCAAATATAATTATATAATGTTAACGAAAGAGATTAAACTTTATCTTCAAGGGGCATCCTTGTTTTTATCTAGAGAATCTTTTTATTTACATAATTTTATAATTATTTTGCTGTAGCTTTAAGAAAATGAAATGTAACCTTCCACTTTAAACAAATTTTTACACCTGAATAGGTGCACTGTTTTTGCAGATAGCATTTTTAGTAACTTTTCCTAGAAATAGCCCTGCAACCCATTAAATTGCTAATAAGAAAAAAAATTCAACTACTAGAGGACTCGTGTGTCTACCCTTTGCTCTGTCATTTGCACACACAACAATAGCTGTTTTTATACTGAGGCTACTTATCAGCTGGTTAACCTTAAGTAGCATGTTTTACAATTTAGCATGAAGATTCTTACTGCTTCTTAAAACAATGTTTTTTTAAAGCAATATTTACAGCTTGAAAAAGGCAATGAATGTAAATATAATGGTGTAACTTAAAGTTGAAAAACATCGAAATATGACATGTGTTCTGTGGGTAACATATTCAACATAAAGCAAATGGAAGAGAATGGTTGTAAAGTAAGACATTATGATGAAAAGTGTAAAGTATGTTGTTGTTGTCTTTTAAAAAAAAGGGACCAGATGCTAAAACGTCATGTTATTTGAATGATAAAAATTTCTCAACTCTAATGTTACAAAAGGACAAGCTAGTTTTCTTAAGTTAATGAATACATTATAACCCTAGGGGGATTCAGTTTAATTCTTTTTCCCTACATTGCATACCTATGAGACTGAATTTTCTTAATTAACTTTTAGACACAAAGCTGCCAAAATTTTAGGTACTATTCCTCTCAGAGCCCCAGATACTGGCTATTTCATCTAAACTACGCCGTAAATTTCCATAAAATCTCATGTATTTGAAAAAATATGATAATTTATGTTAGAATTGAGATCGGAATTTTAAAATTGACACCATAACACTATTACATCTAGAGGAATCATTAAATTAATTTTTGACACATGACAAATCTGATTTTTCCCTATTTTTATTTTTACCTGAAAGTCAAGAAAAAACAGATTTCATCATATGAAGTAGGATAGCAGATAGTAGTATTTTGGACAATATTCAAGCTTCTGGTTACACCACAGAGAATGTTGACATTTTGTTTCTTTTATTACATACTAGAAAACTATGCCAAGTTTGATTCCATTTGGAAAAACCTATCTGAAGTTTGATTCCATTTGGAAAAACCTATCTGAAGTGAGATTAAGGCTTTAAAAAAAGCAGGATTTTTAAAGTAAGCTTAGTGTAAAAACAGCTAAACTGAATTACATTTGAATACATTGTCTTACTGTTCACCTCTTTTTCTTATTACTGATCAAATCATATGATTTTAAATTTTAAGGTCCAATTTTTAATGGATGAAGATACTTGTCTTGCAGACCTATTGGCATTAAATCTTCATAATTTTGAAGAAGAAGTTCGAAATATTGTAGACAAAGCTACGAAAGAGTTAAGCATGGAAAAAGTGTTGGCTGAATTAAATAACACATGGTCGGTGATGGAAATCGAGTATGAACAGCACTATCGTACAAAAATATCTCTGTTAAAACCTAGTGAAGAACTGATTGAAACTCTTGAAGATAATCAGGTTTGATATTATGCTAATTTTTTTACATATACTGTTATACTTTGTTTGTTTAGCATGATTTTAGCTTTTATAGAACTTTCGCTTTTTTTCTCCTCTGAGATTTTAATACAAGTAAATGATTTAAATAGAATTTTTAGATAGACCTTTATTGCAGGTGTAACAAAGAATTAAGGCTTGAAGCATTTTCTTGTGAATCCTGCCATGTTTTCTAGTATTTTTGCATGATTTGAATGACTTGGGGAAAACCTACTTCATTCAGGAAGGCAAACATTCAAGAAATTAAATTTTAATGACGTAAGCAATAACCCATACATAACTAAAATTATTTTAGAGAGGTTTGTTATTAGTCGGTTTGCATTATCGTGTTAAGCATGTATAGGAAAGGTGCGCTTTTGACAGACAGTTACAGGGATATTGAGGTTTCAAGGTTTTTGATGGCGTCCTGTTGGTCCTGAAATGGGTGGGTTAAGACAGCTTTGGGAAAACCAAAATTTGTCTCACGTTGTCTCAAAGGCCCACGTAGGGACAAAATAACTGCATTCACCACCCATTTGTAAGTTAATTAGCATCAAAGATGCAATATAATGGCTTTTGTAAATTTAATTGCAATATCAGTAACGTCTAACTAATCGACGTTGTGTATTGTCTTCCATAAATTAAAAATTGCTTTAGGCCACACACACATGGCGACTGTACTTACACTAGTTGATTAACCTGTGGAAATACCCAATTAAGTAAAGACGCAAGCATTTAAATAAATAAATTGTAATGACGTCAGCAATACTCATATTTTTCTGTCTCGATTGTGTCGTTAAAAAGTCGCATTCTCATTTACGTATTTTTTTAGATAAGAGCTTACGGCAAACTAACGTCCATTCATTTTCTGACGGTGTTGCTACTTTCCTTTTGATCTGTAGTCTGTTCGTAAGCTTTTATGTACGATTTTCTTACAAACAACAAGTTTTGCTCATAAGGAAAACTCGTATAATTTTAATTATTCTTTCTGCGCAATTAAACTGTCATAAGCCATGTTTGGAGAAGCAAAAATTTGGTCTTAAACAAGAAAATAATTTAATTCCCAAGCAATTATTTTTAATTCAGGAATATTCATTTGACAATTGCGAAACCTTTTCCTTCTGAAGTTTCTCAAGATAACGCTGTCATTATTGCTTGCATTGATCAACTGGAAGCAATAACGAACATGACACACCACCAATCAACACCACACTGAAATTCCTTTATAGTTGTGTTACAAAGAATCAGCAATTTTTTCTTAGCATGTAACTTACGATGTCATAATTCTTCATAACGTTAGCTAAATTTGAAGACCTATTTCTTGGAACAATAAGGATGATTAATTTTATGTAAGCTCTTACAGAAAATACAGAACTATGAATGCAGGTTAGGAAAGCAATTAAGAATGGAAAAACTAATTAATTTTAAAAAATTTGATGATGTCAACCTTGGCCCATTAAGTTTTTTTTAAGAAAAAGTTGACCAATCACTTCCATTGTGTAGTGATTGGTCAACTTTTTCTGCTAAGAAAATGTAGAGGAACATGATTTTTTGACATCCGCTTCGGAGATATTGAGGTTTAATGGTTTTTTGATAACTTCTACTTATTGCTGCATTAACGTATGGATTGTTCCAGCTCTGAAAAAAGTTGGGTCAAATTTGATCTCAGGTGGCCCTCATATATTCAGGCGGAGGTTGATGTCAGTTATTTCCACTTGTTTCCATGTCATTTGGCCTCAAACTTAAAAGTGTAATCTTATTTAAAGTAGTGATGTAGGTCTAATCCACTGATGTTGTGCTGTAACGTCGAAAAAGTTAACAAATACTGTAAATGCTTGGGGCGCTTATTTAGAATTTTGACTTTTGATGTGAGCGCTTATTCAAGAGGGGTAGTGGTAAATCAAGAGGGGTGGTTACAAAATAAATCTCATTTTTGTGTTAAAGTTACTTCTTAAACATAGAAGATAGATATAAACATTTTGACATGAAATTTCATGCTGTAAATGATTTTAAGAAGAAAGCTGTTTTGAGTAAAATGTAATTTTTTTCTAATTTCCAAAATATTTGAACAAGCGCTTTTTATATTATTATAATAAAAATTACTAAAAAGGGTGGTCACTTATTCGAAGTTTAATCGAGCATTTATGGCAAGAAAATTTCTTTGATGTAACTAACTACATCAAAGAAAAACATTCACATTGCCTAATACAATCACCCCGACTTGTTAACACTGTTGGCAATTATGTATTTCTGTTTTTAAGTTCCGTAGTTGAAGTTGTAGTGTTGTGAACTGTACAAGTTATATACTGCTCGTTTTGTTCTAATTAAAAGCACTGTACCTTGTCTTATGTACAAAAGCTATCAATCAAGTAACTAAAGATCAGTTTTTTCGCTTAGGTTCAACTTCAAAATTTAATGACATCCAAGTACATTGCCCATTTTTTAAAAGAAGTCTCCACCTGGCAAAAGCAATTATCCACTGTTGATGTTGTTATCACAATTTGGATGGAAGTACAGCGTGCATGGTCACATTTAGAAAGTATTTTTATTGGCTCTGACGATATTAGATCACAGTTGCCAGAAGATTCTGCAAGATTTGATGGAGTAGACGCCGACTTTAAGGTTTCTTTTATAAAAAAATATTGTTAAACCATTGTGTTGTCCGTTTGTGTTTTCATTGCATAATTAAAACAATTTAGGAACTGGCTATTGATGCAGCAAGAACACCGAATGTTGTTACATGCTGCACCAAAGCTGGTCTTTATGAGAAACTTGAAGACATACAAATGAGGTAAGCGTTAGCTATTAAGAATTAAAAACAAGTTTGTCATGACAACAGAAAATTGAATGCCTATAATACCTCTGGTTATTGTGCGCATTAAACCACTTCTTGTTAGTTGTAAAAAAATACGTACTGATCCCATTTGGAACTGCTATTCTTAAATGCATATGTTTACATTTTATATACACCATAGTACATGTATCTTTTTTCTAATCCATTATTGTTAAATCTATTATTTTTAGATTAAGTAAATGCGAAAAAGCATTAGCCGAATATCTTGAAACAAAAAGACTAGCATTTCCTAGATTCTACTTTGTTTCACCTGCTGATTTGCTTGACATTCTTTCAAAAGGAAATCAACCTCTTGAGGTATGTTGCACAGAGCCTTTTGGTTTCCAGGAGTTTAGTGTTCATTTTATTTATTGGTTGGTTCTATTTAGTTGTTTTTGCAAAATATTGTTTTGGTAATATAATACTTTTTTAACCTTAACATCTTTTTTTTCATCAAATAAAATTGCTGCGTGACTGTTATAGCTAGACAGGGTGTCACATAATCACGATTCATATAACAAGTACAGGATCATCATACTTTAGTGTTTACAAAAGAGACATACTTTTAAGAATTGACATAAGTGCTACACCATAGTTTACCACGAAACCATTTTTTTTATTCCTACTGAATTTTAGTGTCCTTTTACTGCTGTACATTGTAGAGTTTACAAGAAATGCTTCATTAGTTTAGTGAGGTGTACTCCGTGTGCATCCAAGCTACTTGCAAATTGCTCTTAAAGCCATGAATTAAAGAATCATAGTGGGGGTGAATTACCGCACATATTTTGACGGTATAGCAGTAACATCATTCTACAAAATTGAGTTACGCATTTATAGGTTTGCAATCATCTGGCCAAACTATTCGACAACATGGCATCATTGGAGTTCACTAAAAAAGACGATGGTTCTTGTACAAAAGAAGCGATTGGCATGTATAGTAAAGAAGGAGAATATGTGCAGTTTAGCAAACCTTTTATGTGTACAGGACAGGTAGGATTTCTGTTATAGAGTAAAATATAATAAAAAATTTATATTAAAACTACTCAAACAGGCATCTTCAATAAATTTATAGATAGTACTAACAATACATGCAACGATATTGCTTGACAATAAAATAATGATCACAACTCCTTCATAAATATGTTCTGGTTATTTGAAGAGATGAAATGCCCAAGCAAAAAAAAGGAAAATGTTGAAATGAATGTAACTACTTTAACTACTGTAAAACTTGCTGAAATGTTAAATAATAAAGTTAAATTTAGGCCTTATAGTATGTCAGAGTGTGTGCCCGGCCTTAAAACCTTTAAAATGAGACTGGGTAACCTTGTAATACAAGGAAATCCTTCATTTTCTGAGAGAAAAATCTTGAAAACTTGAAATAACCTGTCTAGTGTTGTCGCTTTGTTTGGTAATGTTTTTTGTCAAATCCTTTCATGGGTTCAAATTTTCAGTATTGTCATTTTTGGGAGAACGTAGATCTCGTAAAAATTATAGTTGAAAAAATTATACTCAAAAATAGCAGAAAAAAAGTTTATATGTTTTAAATGTTCGTCCATCCTGACAAACTATCATTTTAATATATATGTACTGTTTATCATAAAACATCTAAAGAATTCATGCCATGAGCTAAACGTGTTGTAATGTCCAACCACATAAATTTTAAATTAAAAGAAAATAATTCTTAAATAAAATCCTTTTACTACCAACCAGAGTTTATCAGATGATGCAAATGCTAAATAAGTTTAGATGTATTTCAAAATTGTTATGAAGACAATAAAAAAGGCTCTGGAACCTCAAAATACCATAGAATTTGGATATTTGCTCCAAACATCTCATGATAATAATTAAAGAAAAAAGTGAATGTTTAGTTCCTATAGTAATTTTTGTTTGCTCTTTGCTTCTTTCACAGGTTGAAGTGTGGTTAATGACATTGCTGAAGTGCATGCAAGCTACGATTCGGCATGAGTTGTCAGAAGGTGTTGTGTCATATGAAGAAAAACCCAGAGATCAGTGGTTGTTTGACTATCCAGCACAAGTATGATTGTCTTCTTTAAACGAAAACTAATATGTTAAGAGCAGGCTTGCACTTGCAGTAAAATATAGTTTGAGTAATTGGTACATATCCAGTTTTTATGATAGTTGGAAATACCGAGTTTAAGTTCATAGAGCTTATTTGTGCAATCTCATATGAACAAAAAAAATTCAGGTGCAATTGCCAGTTTAATATTTGGCAAAAGGTTCATAATGTGTTCTTTCATTAAGGTAATTTTGTGTTTCACTTTTCAAGGTTTCTCTTTGTGGCACACAAATCTGGTGGACAACTGAAGTTGGTATTTCTTTCAGCAGACTAGAAGAAGGTTATGAAAATGCTATGAAGGATTACAACAAAAAACAGGCAAGACAATTATTTTAGCTATATCAAAGAAAAATGAAGATATTCACATTGCCTAATCACACCGACTTGTTAACACTGTTGGCAATTATGTATTTCTTTTTTTAAATTCTGTAGTTGAAGTTGTAGTGTTGTGAACTGTACAAGTTATATACTGCTCGTTTTGTATGATTAAATAAAAATGAGAAACAGGTATGTTATTTGTGTGACAGATGTTTTTTCTGATTCTTGACATTGTTTATCAAGTGTTACAAAATTGATGAACAAAGGTCTTGGAGATTGTGGATTGAATTTCCATCTTTGTGCCACATGAAGTTAGTGTGTGGGATGACTATAGCAACATACCTCACACTACGCACCCTTGTTCTGTAACACGACTTCGGTTATTATTGTACAGCCTAACCTATATAATAACCAAGAGCCTTGGAACTTCCTGAATTACCTGGAATTTTATTCAGCTCCTTAAATCCGTTTTATACCACATGTGGTTAGCACATAAAATTGTACCTAATGAGAATAAATAGTCTTTGGAATATTCTTCACATTCTTTTGTTATTTATTTAGATTCATCAACTCAATACTTTAATCACACATTTAATTGGTGACCTGACACCAGGTGATCGGCAAAAAATCATGACTATATGTACAATTGATGTACATGCTCGAGATGTTGTAGCAAAGTTAATTTCGCAAAAAATCGACAATTCCCAAGCATTTTTGTGGTTAAGTCAATTGCGACATAGATGGGATGACAATTGTGGACATTGTTATGTTAATATTTGTGATGCACAATTCACCTATTCTTATGAATATCTTGGAAACACTCCTCGTCTGGTCATTACGCCATTGACTGATAGGCAAGTTTTAAAACTTTGAAACGTCTGTTTTAGTCTAAACCAATGTTTTCATGGAGTACCGAGTGGTCTCGGTATGGGATTTTAAGAAATATATCCTGCCATAATTTTCTGAGATCGTCGATGCAAAAATATTGACTTTATTTGGAAGTGGTATAACTGAGATGCCATACTTTTCACCTTCATAACAACAGCGTAATCTTTTTTTAGATGTTACATAACGTTGACTCAGTCACTTCATTTGAACATGAGTGGCGCTCCTGCAGGTCCAGCTGGTACTGGCAAAACTGAAACAACCAAGGATTTAGGTCGTGCACTTGGTATCATGGTCTATGTCTTTAATTGCTCTGAACAGATGGATTATAAGGTAATTTTGTTTGCTTGTAAATTTATCTTTCATTTTTTTTAGTTTTGACTAATTGGTTTTTCCTTAATGGTAACTCATTGTGCTGAAGCTACGATCATTGAATGTGACTCTACAAAAATGAATTTAAATGTGTTATTTATTTACATTAACTTTCCCTGTACAAGTTTATACATTGTGTAGATTTTTTTGTGTCTGTCTGTATATAAAATGCTTTTCTGTTTGTAGAGTTGCGGAAATATCTACAAAGGTCTTGCTCAAACGGGAGCTTGGGGTTGTTTTGATGAGTTCAATCGAATTTCTATTGAAGTGCTCTCCGTGATTGCGGTACAAGTGAAATCAATACAAGACGCTATTCGTGATAAAAAGAAGAGATTTATCTTCCAAGGAGAAGAGATTTCATTGATTCCAACTGTTGGAATATGGATTACAATGAATCCTGGTTATGCTGGACGAACAGAGCTACCAGAGAATCTTAAGTCACTTTTCAGGTATATTATTGTTTATGAAGTAACCCAATAGACAGGGAATGTTTTATCAAATATTATATTTCTAATAGTTTGCAAAAAGTAACAAATGGTGGCAACTCAAAAAACTCGTTTTTTTTTAAAAAGCACTTACCACATTAATAGCAAGACTCTCTCGTGTATTGACTTAACACAGATATCTGCATGAACTTCTTACTTCAATTTTATTGCTTCCTTAGACCTTGTGCTATGGTTGTTCCCGATTTCGAGCTCATTTGCGAAATTATGCTGGTAGCGGAAGGTTTTGTGGAAGCAAGACTACTTGCTCGAAAATTTATCACATTATACACTCTTTGCAAGGAGTTGTTATCAAAACAGGTTTGTCATAAACTGACTTTTTTAATGCGACCTGTTGTACCGTACTCGGTTTTGCAATTTTAATGTAAAAGATTTCTAACAGAAGTCGAAATTTTAATACCATTAGCCGTTGAAACTCCTTAATAAATTGTTATTATATTTATAAAAATAAAATTGGCTAGTTGTCTAAAGATGGTGTTTACTTCTAGTAAAAACCGTTTAGCTTCAAATGCCTGAGTCAAACATCAACTGCTACAATAGAACTTAGTGTAAGTGAATGATGGATTGATTAGCTGAATGTCTATCTACTTGTTTAGGACCATTATGATTGGGGACTTCGTGCTATCAAGTCAGTATTGGTAGTTGCTGGTGCGTTGAAAAGGAGTGACAAAGGTAGACCAGAAGATCAAGTGCTGATGAGAGCACTGCGTGACTTTAACATTCCCAAAATTGTAACTGACGATCTGCCCGTGTTCATGGGATTAATTGGTGATTTGTTTCCTGCAATGGATGTGCCAAGAAAAAGAGATATGGATTTTGAAGCAGAAATCAGACAAGCCGTGGTGGTATGACAAGAATATTTGCTTTATGTTGTAACCATTTTGTGTCTCTTTTTTATGACTTATGTCCTGTTCGTTTTCGAAAGTAAAATAATAAACAAACAAAGAAAAATAAACAAAGTTATTTCGCTTACCTCAACTCATCGTTTTTCTATATGTAGGATCTTAAACTGCAGCAAGAAGACAGCTTTGTTTTAAAAGTTGTCCAACTTCAGGAACTACTTGAAGTACGCCACTCAGTGTTCGTCATTGGAGCTGCTGGTACCGGAAAGTCACAGGTATGCTAAAAATATATATTTTAAAGTAGCATCGTGTCTTTCCAATGTCTAAAATTTCGAATTTCTTACTAAAGAGCACAAAATGTCTTCTGTCAAAAAAGTTCTTGCTCACTACAATTACTGCTGAAAGATATATTTAGGCAATCTATTTGTTTACTGAAAATATTTTCATTTGAAGTATAACCTCTTTATGCAAAATAAGCATAAAAATTATTGTACTTTTACTATATGAAAAGTTTTTTTGTACCTGAGGGATTAAGTTAAGTAGCTATATTTAGAATAAAATATATTTTGTAATTTCGGTTTGAAATTGTTGTAATTTTCAGGTGATCAAAACTCTAAACAAGACATACCAGAATCAGAAAAAGAAACCTCATTTGATGGATATGAATCCAAAGGCTGTCACAGCTGATGAATTATTTGGCTATATTAACCCTTCAACACGAGAGTGGAGGGATGGTAAGCCTCTTACGTAGGATGAGTACCTCGTCAAAAGGAACATGTCATGTAATCAAGGCTTGTTGGTTTTCACTAGCATTTTAAACTGAGTAGGGAGAAACATTTGAAAAAATCTATATTATAATAGCCGTATACGTTTGTCACGCAAAATGGTACCGCAAGTAGCGAGATGCACGCAATGTGGTATAAAAAGGACGGGGGAACCTGTGGATTTTTTCACGGGCCACCGACAAGTCTTATTTACTATCTCTTATCGCAGCTTGTTAGCAAATAATCAGTTTAAAATATATTGCTCCTTGCAGGTTTGTTTTCTGTGGCTATGAGAGATCTCGCTAATATATCAAGCAATTCACCGAAGTGGATTGTTCTTGATGGAGACATCGACCCCATGTGGATTGAATCTTTAAATACTGTCATGGATGATAATAAGGTTTGTCGCTAACATTCATTATATCTAATTAATGGAAGAATTTGACGGAGTTGAAAACAAAATGAATGTATTTTGTAAGTAATTTGCCGATAACCGAAATAAAAACCGTTTAAAAAGCGATGCAATTTTTACAAATTAAACCATATCGCAAAAGAAGTACCAGTTCGGAGTAAATATGATTTAGAATATCATTTTGTTCCATTTTTTTCTTTCTTTCTAGGTGTTGACATTGGCCAGCAATGAACGTATACCGCTTTCACCATCTATGAGATTGATTTTTGAGATTGGAGATTTAAAGACAGCCACGCCAGCTACTGTATCTCGTGCTGGTATCCTGTTTTTAAATTACGCTGATGTTGGATGGAATCCGTAAGTAAAAACATCGAACGGAAATCGTCTTTAATTAGTATTCTCTTTTCTTTTAAAGAATTTGAAAAACAGAAAACGCGCTTTTTAGGCAAGGTTGTTATTTGCAGAAAATGGTTTATGTCATTAGTAATGCAAACATTTGGAAGTGTAATCTCACTCTTCAGCTCTTATTGAATTTTTATCGGATTATTTGTTGAAGTAGTATATATTTGAAGGTATACGAATATAAAGTTGGCTATACAGAGTAAAATTCTAGGCCGATTATATGCTTGGAATGTCTGCAAATGCCATGATGAAGTTTTTACCGGATATTTATTTTAGGTATGTGCAAAGCTGGATTGATAGAAGAGAGGTGCAGTCTGAAAAAGCCAACTTGCAAATTCTTTTTGACAAATATGTTCCATCTTGTTTGGATACGCTGCGCGTTCGCTTCAAAAAGATAACACCTATCGTGGACATAAGCATGATTCAGATGTTGTGTTATCTGTTAGAAGTGCTTTTGACACCTGAAAACACCCCTCCGGATTCCAGCAAGGAATTATATGAGCTGTATTTCATTTTTGCTGCAATTTGGGCATTTGGTGGAAGCATGTTTCAAGACCAGGTTAATTTAATTTTGTTTCAAAAAGCATGCAGTTTTGGCATGGAATTGAATAAATTAATGTTACAATCTCGGCACTGCAGTTCTGTCTAAAACAGTTAGTGTATTTCATTTAGTTGACAGATTATCGTGTGGAATTTTCGAAATGGTGGACTACTGAATTTAAAACTATCAAGTTTCCTTCCGCTGGTACTGTGTTTGATTATTGCATCGATCCAGAAACTCATAAGTTTGTCCCGTGGTTGGAAAAAGTGCCACAGTTTATGTTTGATCCTGATATGCCCTTACAGGTGAGGGATGTTTGCATTGTTTTGAAGTTCTCATTCTTCATTTCCTTTCGTTTTGTTTTTTTGATGGAGCTTTGATCATATTTGTAAGATATAGAGCTTGCCTTACATGTAGTTGAGACAAAAAGTAATTATTTTTTCCCTCTGTAGGCTGTTTTGGTGCACACTGCAGAGACAATACGAATCCGTTACTTTATGGATCTATTAATGGAAACGAAACGTCCCATCATGCTTGTTGGTAATGCTGGGTGTGGCAAGACAGTCTTAGCAGGAGAGAAATTTTCCTCTTTAGATCCTGATAAAATGTTAGTGACTAACGTACCGTTTAATTATTACACAACATCTGCCATGTTACAGCAAGTGCTGGAAAAACCTTTGGAGAAAAAGGCAGGAAGAAATTATGGTCCACCTGGTGCTAAACGTTTGGTCTACTTCATCGATGACATGAACATGCCAGAAGTGAGTGATTTAACGGTTTTTGTATGTCCAAGTATTGAAAAATTGTTCCAGGTGGGAAAAAAAACAGAATACGGAGTTCTACCCTTTGTATCTGCCGATAATATTTGTTACGATTCCTTTGAAACTCACACTTGGGGAAAGTCAAAGTCGACCTTAATTAACTGACATGTTTAAACTCCTTGTCAATTTGTTTGAATTTTTTTACAGTTTTGTGTGTGTGTGCTACTATTTACACGTTAAGCATATTCATCAGAAGCACTAGAATATGTATGCATTTGACTTTAGGTCGACACGTACGGAACTGTCCAACCTCATACGTTGATCAGACAACATTTAGATTACAGTCATTGGTATGACCGACAAAAGATTACATTGAAAGAAGTTCATAATTGCCAATATGTTGCCTGTATGAATCCTACTTCTGGTAGTTTCACAATAAATCCTCGTTTACAGGTACTTCTGACTTCTGACTTAATTTTTTCACATTGAGGAAAATATTCCATTGACCAATACATTATACAGCTTCCCTTTATAAGTTAAATGCAAGGCATATAAGGCGAAAGTAAAAAAAATTTGAGGAAAGAAAGCAAACTTAAAAAATATTTTCTGAAAAAGCGAAGCAAAAGAGTTTTTTTTGCTAAAAGCTATTAATTTTTATGACTGCTAAACAACAGATGAATTGTCAGAAGTAATTCTTTTTCGGCTTTCTATTCTTGCTGTTTATAGGAGGTTTAGGTCGACAGAAACCATAAAGCAAATTGCGCGACAACCTTTACAAATGTCAGCTTTTAGCAACAAAGTTGGTAACGTGTACTGATGTTTTATTTGTACCTTTTTTTGTAGCGTCACTTCTGTGTGTTTGCCATCAGTTTTCCTGGTGCTGACGCTTTAAAGACGATCTACTTAAACATTTTAAATGGACACATGGCATCATCTGAATTTCTACCAGCTGTCTCAAAAATAGGAGAACGCCTCGTTGAAGCTGCAGTCGCTTTTAATACAAAGGTAACACCTATATTGATGTGTATTTTTATTTGCCCTGTCTCTATAATAATAGCTGTCTGTCTGTCTGTCTGTCTGTCTGTCTGTCTGTCTGTCTGTCTGTCTGTCTGTCTGTCTGTCTGTCTGTCTGTCTGTCTGTCTGTCTGTCTGTCTGTCTGTCTGTCTGTCTGTCTGTCTGTCTGTCTGTCTGTCTGTCTGTCTGTCTGTCTGTCTGTCTGTCTGTCTGTCTGTCTGTCTGTCTGTCTGTCTGTCTGTCTGTCTGTCTGTCTGTCTGTCTGTCTGTCTGTCTGTCTGTCTGTCTGTCTGTCTGTCTGTCTGTCTGTCTGTCTGTCTGTCTGTCTGTCTGTCTGTCTGTCTGTCTGTCTGTCTGTCTGTCTGTCTGTCTGTCTGTCTGTCTGTCTGTCTGTCTGTCTGTCTGTCTGTCTGTCTGTCTGTCTGTCTGTCTGTCTGTCTGTCTGTCTGTCTGTCAAAATGCGATATAAAAAGGACGGGCGACCCCGTGGAATCTTCCACGGGTTGACGACTAGTTTAATTATCGTCGAAGCAAAGGATTTTTCTTTTCTTTTTAGATTACAAGTTCATTTTTACCTACGGCAGTGAAGTTTCATTACATTTTTAATTTGCGAGATTTATCAAATATATTTCAGGTAAATTTAAACATATGTTATATTCGCATGTTATTTTCGCAGGTCGATATGCTAAAAAAGAATAAGGAAGTAAGTTTTGCGTATAGGTAATGGTAAAATGGAATGAAGGTGAGAGGGCACGAAGTTTATGATGTTTGACTTACTAAAATAAACGTGTCTTTTCGTACAGGGAAAACTAAGACTAAAAGTTTGTTTTTTAAACTGGTAATTTGTGTTATTCCTGTTAATCTCACCTAACGGAATTTATGACGATCTAATCTCCTACCTCGATGGTTTGTTATGTTCAATTATCACAAACGCTTTCATTGAGATGCATGTTGCTCTCAAATTATTACTTGCATGACATTTCCATGTATATGTTTACTTTATTCACAAATTAATAAACGAAAAACACGAAAAATAGTATGGCAAGGATTGTTGACTATTCCACCTAGAACCGTGGTAACTTTAAATCGTGTGCAGAAACACGCGAACCGGAGTAAACTGAAAAAGGTATTGGAATCAAGTTGCCTAGAAACAGAACTAAAAGAAAGTCATTATGATCTAGTGATTGTCCATTCTCTACCTTTTAATATTTTCATAGGGTATTTTATTTTCAACAAAAGAATGTATCAAGTCTCCTGTTGATTTGGTTCGAATATGGAATCACGAATGTGACAGGGTTTACCGAGATAAATTTATCGACATCAAAGATATAGAACTCTATGACAAGTTACAATCCGACTTCAACAAAAAATTGTTTGATGTAAGTAATAATTTATAATAATTTGTCTTTCATAAACTGTAGTCAAATGTTGCGGTAGGGAATGTTTAGGCCTACAATCTTGGTCAAAATATGTTGAGACAAGACAGCTAATTTCGAAGTTTGCTACCACAAGTAATTGCGTAGTCTATTTCTATATTAGATTCACACATTTTGAACTTGTCAAAGTTCATTTGTCAATGTTCAGAGTGGATCTTAGGTGATGTGGTTTATTCCAAATTCCTAAAATGTGCTAATTGTTGCTGACGTCAGCAGGGCCATTTTTCACGAATTTCGGGGCTTTCGTTGGCCCCGACGTGGATTATTTCGGTGTGCTGGCGTGCTAGAGGATGTGACTAGCAACTTTTCAAAACTTTCTGCCTGGCCTACATGTCTGCAAAAGTAGCAACTTTGCAGCCTGCCGGCTGCAGAGCATTGACTGTTTGACACTTGTCCGTATTTTGAAAAATGAGGAAAAAAACTGCCTTTGTCTCGATATTTTTGTCCAAGATTGATAGGCATCTATACCATTGAACACACATTTTGCTACTATACGTCATCACAGTCAATATTTCCTATTTCATATACAGGATATGGATGAGGAAGCTTTAAACATGAAGCCTCTTCTCTTCTCGCATTTTGCTGGTGGTATTGGAGAACCGAAATATTTACCTGTGGCTGGTTGGGATGAGTTGTCCAAACTTCTCACTGAAGCGCTTGATAGTCACAATGAAATTAATGCGATTATGAATTTAGTGCTGTTTGAAGATGCTATGTGCCACATGTGAGATCTATATCTATTATTTTGTACCACTTCGACTGTCTTTTCTTTATTTTCGCGATTGTTGGCAAGTCTTGTTACGAAAAACGTATCGATGCTCACTCCGGTTGTGTATTATCCAATGTATTTTGATTAGAATCTGATTAACTTCATGTTTCGGTTGCTGATGAACTTCAAAAGCTTGATATCTTCATATATTTTGAGACTTATTAACATTATAATAAATGTAATGATCTGCCTTAAGAAAAACTGTTTTTATGTCTCCCAATATAAAAGTTCAGTTTTGATTCTCTTTGGTGATCTTTCATATAGCTGTCGTATTAATCGCATTCTCGAGTCGCCACGTGGTAATGCATTGTTAGTCGGTGTTGGTGGGAGCGGCAAACAAAGTTTAGCTCGTCTTGCTGCTTATATCAGCGCCCTTGAGGTATTCCAGATCACGCTGAGGAAAGGTTACAGTATAGCGGATTTAAAGGTATGTCTAGCTGCAAAAGAAAAAGAGACTTGTTGTCATTTATGTGCTAATTCTGTATTTGTATGTCTCGCCTCTTAAATGATATTTTATCATTTTATTCTGAGACTTCTAGAAAGGATCTATTTAAAAAAGTATCATTGTTATCTTCGGAAATCAAATTAAAGTGGAAATAATATGTGTTAAATTTATTGCTTAAAAGTTTATATATTCCTGTCACGCATTCATTGGATTAAAAAAATACTGTATTTATTTAGATTGATTTGGGCATGTTATGTCAAAAAGCTGGCGTGAAAAACATTGGGACTGTTTTCCTTTTAACGGATGCGCAAGTTCCGGAAGAACACTTTCTCGTCTTGATTAACGATCTGCTGGCTTCTGGTGAAGTGCCAGGCTTGTTCGCTGACGATGAGGTAGAGAACATTATCAGTGCTGTACGAAACGAAGTGAAAGGTAAAATTGTTTTTTTGTTTCAAAACTAAATACACCTACCAAATTAATGTACTGTCATAAAGTTTTTACTGCTAATAAATAATTCTCAACGGTTGTTGTTTAATTATCGCAATTCAGAAAGCTTTGAAACTAATTCCGTTAAAACAACATCTTGAAGCAAAACGGAGTGAAGTCTATTTTATGCTGCTGTATCGTGGTGATGACCTTTTAGAGAATACGTAATTCTTAAAAGGGTTAACTTGACTGTTTATTCGTATGCTCTTAGAAAGAATTACTATCGGTTAGTTTGTTTGTTCTTCTTAAATCAGGTGCTGGATTACAAGACACTCGCGAGAACTGCTGGAAGTTCTTTATCGAACGCGTGCGTCGCCAACTAAAAGTTGTGCTCTGCTTTTCGCCAGTCGGAAACACTCTTCGTGTCAGAAGTCGTAAATTCCCTGCCGTCACCAATTGCACTGCTATTGACTGGTTCCACGAGTGGCCGGAAGAAGCGTTGGTGTCTGTTAGCAGGCGCTTTTTAGAGGAAACAGAACAAGTTTTGGTAAATGTTTTTAAATGAGTTTTTGTTCTACAAAATTACTAAGGTTGTTCTTATATCTGTTGGTCTGTTCTATCTCTAACAGCTGCTTTTGGCGCAGCTGTATTTTCTTGGCGAGCTCTTGGTAACAAATGTAAGCGGAAAGAAATCTCGTCGAAGGAATCGGCAAAAAACACGAAGTAACTTTATGGCAGTGTTGCACCGAAACACGCCTTATATTTTATTGATCTTTTGTTTTAGCCGGACCAGAAGAATTCGGTTGCAGAATTTCTTGCGTTCGTGCATACAAGCGTCAACGAGATGAGTCAAAAGTACCTGAATAACGAACGAAGGTACAACTATACAACGCCCAAGAGTTTTCTCGAGCAGATTAAACTCTATCAGAATCTCGTGAAGAAAAAAAGCAAGGAGTTGCACCAGAATATGGAGCGGTTGGAAAACGGCTTGACCAAATTGCAGAGCACGGCTTCTCAAGTTGATGATTTAAAGTCTAAGTTGGCTTCGCAAGAAATCGAACTGGCTCAAAAGAACGAAGATGCAGACGCTTTGATTGAAAAAGTGGGCGTAGAAACCGAGAAAGTCAGTAAGGAGAAAGAAATTGCCGACGATGAAGAGAAAAAAGTAGCTGTCATTGCTGAAGAAGTCGGAAAGAAGCAAGTGGATTGTGAAACTGATTTAGCTAAAGCTGAACCGGCTCTTAAAGCAGCTGAGGAGGCTTTGAACACTTTGAACAAAAACAATCTAACTGAATTGAAATCTTTCGGTAGTCCGCCAACAGCTTGTGTGAACGTCGCTGCTGCTGTCATGTGCTTGCTTGCTCCAGGCGGTAAAGTACCTAAAGACAGAAGTTGGAAGGCTGCTAAGGTAATGATGGCCAAAGTTGATCAGTTTTTAGATCAGCTGGTTCATTACGACAAAGAGAACATTCCAGATACTTGCTTGAAAGCTGTGCAGCCTTACTTGGATGATCCAGAGTTTAACGCGGAGTTTATCAAGGCCAAATCTGGAGCAGCTGCTGGTTTATGCGCATGGGTTATCAATATTGTTATGTTTTATAATGTATTCTGCGATGTGGAACCGAAACGAAAAGCGTTAGCTGCAGCTAATGCTGAGTTAGCTGCTGCTATGGAAAAGCTAGCCAAAATTAAAGCGAAGATACAGGTATATGCCAGCTTGACTTCCTTTTTTTATTTAAAAAATAATAATTATTAGTTATGTGTACGTTACATGTTACCAGTGAGGGTGCACCGATAATTATTAGTTATGTGTACGTTACATGTTACCAGTGAGGGTGCACCGATAATTATTAGTTATGTGTACGTTACATGTTACCAGTGAGGGTGCACCGATAATTATTAGTTATGTGTACGTTACATGTTACCAGTGAGGGTGCACCGATAATTATTAGTTATGTGTACGTTACATGTTACCAGTGAGGGTGCACCGATAATTATTAGTTATGTGTACGTTACATGTTACCAGTGAGGGTGCACCGATAATTATTAGTTATGTGTACGTTACATGTTACCAGTGAGGGTGCACCGATAATTATTAGTTATGTGTACGTTACATGTTACCAGTGAGGGTGCACCGATAATTATTAGTTATGTGTACGTTACATGTTACCAGTGAGGGTGCACCGATAAATTCTGTATCTTATATAGCAGTTGAAATATATTTGTATTTGTCGATTGGGTCAGTCTTAAAGATAACGTGGTTCGGCGATTATTCCATTTTTTACTCTATAGGAACTGGATGATAATTTAGCCGAACTGACAGCATCGTTTGAAGAAGCCACAAGTGCTAAGTTAAGATGTCAACAGGAAGCTGACCGAACCGCTAAAACAATTGAGCTGGCGAATCGCTTAGTCGGCGGGCTAGCCTCTGAGAATATTCGTTGGGCAGACTCTGTAGCGAAATTTAAAGAGCAGGCGTTAACACTCCCTGGTGACGTGTTACTCATTACAGCGTTTATTTCTTACGTCGGCAGTTTCTCGAAAGTATATCGTGAAGATTTGATCGGAAATAAGTTATTGGAATTTCTTAAACAACAAAAGGTATGGGTTATCTTTAGTCTAAGTCAATCTTGGCTGCTACTTCGCTTATTCCGTCTTGTCGAGTTATCGTCCCCTGTTGGCATATTTAAGTGAAGAAGAACCCAGCAATGTGAGTTGTTTGTGGACTGCTGAAATGAAAAGCGTTTTTGCCAGTCGCATTTCGTTAATTTCAGGTTCCAATCCCAATCACTGAAGGTTTGGACCCGCTATCACTGCTGACTGATAATGCTACGATTGCGCAATGGAACAATGAAAATCTGCCTAGTGACAGGATGTCAACCGAAAATGCCACTATTCTACTTAATGCGGAGCGCTGGCCCTTGATGATTGATCCTCAGTTACAAGGTATTAAATGGATCAAAACAAAAGAGGGAGACTCATTAAAAATTGTTCGACTTGGACAAAAAGGGTGAGTTTCAATGACTGTTATCTAGCTGGTTGAGTGACTACGGCATGACATAACGAGACATTTACCTTTTAGTTATCTGGATATGATAGAGTCTGCTGTAAGCAACGGAGATTGCGTGTTGATAGAAAGTATTGGTGAGACCTTGGATCCAGTGCTAGATCCTATACTCGGCAGAAATACGATCAAGAAAGGCAGGTATGTGGCTTAAGAGTTTTTCATGCTGCAGTTGTATCTTTAGTGAAGAATTTGTAGACCAAACCCAATGAACGTGCGGTAAAAAATCGCAGCTGTCAGAGAATCTCTTTTAAGATTTAATTTCTGTTTTAGCGGTTGTTTATATGGGTATGCAGACCGACCTGGCTCACTTCTCGGTCTGTTTTTAGTTTGTATTTATACGCACACAAAAAACTATTACTCTTGCGCAGGCTTGCTGTTTGTTAACAGTGAAAACGTTAAACATTGCAGAGCCAAAAAAAATTATGGCAAAGCTTAAGCGAACATAAAAATCCATCACGCCTAGACTGGTTGGATCAGTATAATGTTTTTACATGGAAAATTCAGGTTGGATCGATTCTCAATTAAACACGTTTTATTTTAGGTTTAAGAAAGTAGCTAAGATCTCGGCTAGCCGAGCCAGACCGGTCAAACGGGTCAGTTTGCCTCCTAAACACCCCTTTAGTTTCTGTTTTAAACTAAGAAATATTAAAATATTAAATACTTTCTACGAGATGCATTGCATTTTTTTAGATATATCAAGCTTGGTGATAAAGAAATCGAGTATCATCCTAACTTTCGTTTAATTCTGCAAACTAAACTTGCTAACCCCCATTACAAACCAGAGATGCAAGCCCAGACGACTCTTATAAACTTCACTGTCACTCGGGAGGGTTTGGAAGACCAACTGCTGGCAAATGTTGTAGCGAAGGAAAGGCCTGATTTAGAAGAGAATAAGGTAACGAGAACACCATTAAAAAACCTTGCTTCAACTTTAGACGAAGATTTGCAGCTCACTACGAACCATTATAACATCTGCAAACGAAATACCAATTCAGAATCCAAGCAACGCAAGCATTTTGCATTAAAGGCTATCTATCGTATTTACTTATCATCAAGTTTCTTTTATCTCTCCACAAAAACTTCCTAAGTTAAACCTTATAAATCATTCTTTTTTTTTAGGCTCAATTAACACAGCAGCAAAATCAATTTACTATTACACTAAAAGAACTGGAAGATTCACTCCTGGCCCGTTTATCAGCGGCAGGTGGTAACTTTTTAGGCGATTACGAATTAGTGGAAAACTTAGAAACCACAAAACGTACGGCTGCCGAAATTGAGTTGAAATCGAAAGAGGCTAAAGTTACAGAAATTGAAATCAACGAAGCTCGTGAAATGTACAGACCAGCGGCCGCTAGAGCGTCGTTACTCTACTTTATTCTGAATGATCTGAACAAAATCAATTTAATCTACCAATTTTCGCTAAAGGTTGGTATCTCAAAAGGTTACGTTCTGTTAGACTTCATGTAGAAACTACCGTGGACAAACTAAAAATTCCCTCTACTTATATTTTAGTTTTAACCTCCCCGAGTTATTACCCTCTTCGTGTTCTTTTTCTTTATCAGGCATTCAGTGTGGTGTTTGAGAAAGCCATCGAAAAAGCTGAAGTGTCAGATGAAGTGAAGCAGCGCGTTATCAACCTGATCGATTGCATCACATTTAGTGTGTTTGTTTACACCACTCGAGGTTTGTTCGAGAAAGACAAACTAATTTTTATGGCGCAAGTGGCTTTTCAAATTCTGCTAATGAAGAAAGAAATCGATTCTGCAGAGCTCGATTTTCTTCTACGTTTTCCAGCTGTAATGAATTTAAGCAGTCCAGTGGATTTCCTTTCAAACTTGTCATGGGGAGGAGTGAAGGTAATGTAGCAGAATTTTATTTCTAACAACAGACTTTCATGGTGGCTGCATATATACATACATATAAAACAATATGTCTGAACCGGCAGAGGTCATTGAACTTTTAAAATGGACAAAAAGTGACGATTTTTGTTCTGGCTTTTTCTTCTATCAGGTATATGGAAGCTGCACAAATTAGGTGTTAGAGCTAATAATTTGCTGTTATTTAGGCATTGAGTACAATGGAAGAGTTTCGTAATTTGGATCGCGATATTGAAGGGTCGGCAAAACGTTGGAAAAAGTTCATTGAAAGTGAATGTCCAGAAAAAGAGAAGTTCCCGCAGGAATGGAAGAATAAAACTTCGCTACAAAAACTCTGCATGCTGCGCGCATTTAGACCGGATAGAATGACTTATGCGATCAAGTAAGAAAGTCTATTAATTTTTTAACGCCTAATTGAAAATAACTTTACAGGCGCACTCAGGGAAGTGCTTATTGTGGTTTCTTTAATACGGGCGCCGATACGGGCGCTGATAATTGCAATATGGCGTTTGATCGAAGTATTACGATTCAAACGGTTTTAAAGTTAGTTGCTGTTTTGTTTCAACTAATGAGAGATTAAACGTGTGTACTTTTAAATCCTGTTGATATAAGTAAAGTCATTTTACGTCTCCTGTAGAAACTTTGTCGAGGAGAAAATGGGATCGAAATACGTGGAAGGTAGATCTATTGAATTCGCTGTGTCGTATGAAGAAAGTGGACCCGGAACGCCCATATTCTTTATACTTTCTCCTGGTGTTGATCCTCTGAAAGACGTCGAAGCTCTTGGTCGAAAGCTGGGATTTACAACAGATAACAAGAATCTACACAGCGTGTCGCTTGGACAGGGACAAGAAATTGTGGCAGAGAGAGCCCTAGATCTGGCGTCGAAGGAAGGACATTGGGTGGTTCTACAGGTATGATATAGTGAAAAAAAGTTCGGTATTGATTTGTCTGATTTAATTTTTATTGCGTTATTATTTCTTACCTTTGGCGCAGGTTATAATATTATTGCAACAGATCGATTTTTGGCTATTTCTCAGAATGGGCTACACTTCTGCTTTTGCAGAAGTGTAGCCCAGATAAATAGCGATAAAAATGCGCTACCGGTAGTGATGCCATGTTTGCATTGCGGAAAATCAATGTGACGTCAGCAAAAATTGATATAGGCTAATATTTTGAAACCAATCAAATAACCAATCATTTGTCTGTTTGTGATGATTCACAAGTTTGTTGTGCGTATGTATTTTATAGAAACTGTGTTTAAGCTCTTGTAAGATATTACGTCTTGTGGTAACGTGTAACGTACATTTATAAACCTGTTGTTTATTACTTACTACCAATGGTAAAAAGCAATCCATCTTTTTATGTGTAGAATATTCATCTCGTGAAGAAATGGCTCCCGACACTAGAGAAGAAGATGGAAGCTTACAGCACAGGTAGCAACGAAAACTACCGCTTGTACATGTCTGCTGAACCATCACCGACAAGAGATGGCCATATTATACCGCAGGGTATTCTAGAGGTGTCAATTAAAATCACTAATGAACCCCCCACTGGAATGATGGCGAATGTGCACAAGTCTTTGGATAATTTTACACAGGTTTGGTTTATGCTTATACCCCATTCACACCTAACAAAACTTTTTCATTAACACTCGATTTCATTAAAACTCGATTTTTACCTGTACCAGTCACACGTAAAGTTCTAAACACATTTGCCACGATCAAAAATAGAATTTATTATGCTCAAAAAGTCTGACTTAAAAAAAAACACGTGTATAAAACGTGTATAAAGTTGAAATCACGGTATAAAATGTCGCAACGCCATGTTATTTGTAATGTGACTGTATATCTTACTGTGTGTAATGTTTCTCTATTTTTTGTTCAGGAAACTTTAGAAATGTGTGCGCGTGAAAACGAGTTCAAGAGTATTTTATTCTCATTGTGTTATTTCCATGCTGTGGTTGCAGAGCGGAGAAAGTTTGGTCCTCAGGGTTGGAATCGAAGTTACCCGTTCAATACAGGAGACTTAACCATCAGTGTCTATGTGTTGTATAACTATTTGGAAGCCAACTCGAAGGTAAGGCGTGAACAACTTCAAACTGTATGCACAAAACTCGATAGTGGGGCGTACAAAACTCGAAAGTGGGGCGTGCAAATCTCGAGAGTGGGCGTACAAAACTCTAACCAAGATAACCAGAAGTTGAAAAATTATTTTGTTCAGTGAGATCTGTAGTTTTTTGCTACAGCAAAAAGGTTTAGTATAATATAAACGCTATTAAATTATTTTTATATTATGATTATTGTGCAGGTACCATGGGAGGATTTGCGATATCTGTTCGGTGAAATCATGTACGGTGGACATATCACAGACGACTGGGATCGACGTTTGTGTCGAACGTATCTAGAAGAATACATGAAGCCTGATATGGTAGGTGCAGACTTTTGTCTCTTATTTACGTACGCCAAACTTCTGTATGCGTCTTGTGTGTGAAGTTATTTTATACGATCACGATGTTGATGTGTTAATTTGGTTTAGTTGGATTCTGAGTTATATTTGGCGCCCAACTTCTTACTTCCACCAAATATGGATTACAAAGGTTATCACAGCTACTTGGATGAGAACTTGCCACCAGAAAGTCCAAATCTGTATGGATTACATCCCAATGCAGAAATCGGATTCTTAACAGCTACGTCAGAGAATCTGTTCAAGACAATTTTAGAGTTGCAACCACGCGAATCGGGTGGTGCCGGAGGTGGTGGTCAAACTCGCGAAGAGAGAGTAAAACAAGTAAATATCCTACATACTGTATTATCTTCATAAGCATCGTGCTGTTTAAAAAAAAACTTAAATTTTACTTTCAATCGTTAGGTACTGGACGAAATCTTGGAAAAATTACCGGAAGAGTTCAATATGATGGAATTGATGGGCAAAACTGAGGAGCGCACTCCATACACTGTTGTAGCTTTACAGGAAGCTGATCGCATGAATACGCTGACGAACGAAATGAAGTTAACACTCAAAGAACTAGACCTTGGCCTGAAGGTAAAATGCGTTAGCCCCGTCATTTCTATTTCCGGAAATGAGGAAAAATGGTAGTGAAGTAAATGAAATGAATTGCTCATAACCGGCCTAATACATACATACAACACACTTTTTTATTTATTAGGGTGAACTCACGATCACGAATGCAATGGAGGAGTTAGGAAATGCTTTGTACTTTGATGAAGTTCCTGAGTCTTGGAATAAAAAGGCTTATCCTTCCATGCAAGGTTTAGCCGCTTGGTTTGTTGATTTGCTTCAACGTATTAAAGAGTTGGAACAATGGACGACTGATTTCAATCTGCCCAACGTTGTCTGGCTTCCAGGATTGTTTAATCCGCAATCTTTTGTTACCGCTGTTATGCAGTCAATGGCTCGTAAAAACGAGTGGCCGCTTGACAGAATGACCTTGCAGGTCGACGTTACCAAAAAGAATCGAGATGATTTCAACGCTCCACCTAGGGAAGGAGCATATATACATGGTTTATTCATGGAAGGCGCTAGGTGGGATGTTCAAACAGGGATGATAGCTGAGTCAAGATTAAAAGAGCTCACTCCAGGCATGCCGGTCATATTTGTAAGAGCTATTCCTGTCGATAAGCAAGACAAAAAAAATTCATACGAATGTCCTGTGTACAAAACACGGCAACGCGGTCCAACCTATGTATGGAACTTCTTTTTAAAGACAAAAGAAAACCCGGCCAAATGGGTTTTAGCCGGCGTCGCCCTGCTGCTGAGTGCTTAACTTTGATGTTACTTATTTATTAGAATTGTTGTATATATAAAATTGACTGTCATTAAAAAAAAGAGCCCAAAGAATCTCCCGCAGCTTGCAGAAAAAATCACTCACTTTTTTATTTATCCGAGATGTTTATATGTAAATAGCATGCTATTTTTTATAGTTCCGCAAACGTTCCTGAATCATCTTTTTGAGGGTTTTTTCCATGAATTTATTTGTATATGAAAAGAATAGTAATATTAATATATTCAGAATCAAGTTATTAACTCTGTTTTTATTTTATTTAGACAACACCGCCAGTAGTTTCTTGTCCCTTGCAGATACTTGAGACACTGGAACTTTTCAAAATCAAAAGAGGAAGAAGTCAACTTTAGGCGAACATGTGGCCTCTCTTGAAACTCCCTAAAACGGATGGCGGCGCGCCCATCAATGGGTCATACAAAACAATTCTTGTAAGAACTTTGTCCATATTTCACCTAAGAAAATATGTTACAAGTTTGGAATATTAAATTGTCTGCGCCAAGACAAACCAAAATCTCATTTGTTTTGTTAAATCTATATATTGTCTTCATGCTCCTTCTTTTAAAATTACTCTTGACATGGTTTACTGTCAATTTCACACCCGAACTCTCAGTGTAGGGTTTTGAGGCAACATAGACTAGTTCGGAAAAAACACCTTTATGTAGCGGACACCTCTACACCGGACACTTTTTTGAAGTTCGGGTGGTGCCCGCTGTAGAGACTGCGCAACACCCATCTACCTGTTCCGCATAAACCCGGACCTTATAAAAGTTAGGAGTAAAGATATGTCGTCCTACTTCGCCGGACTTTAAGTGCTTTTGTCCTACGTGGTGCATGATTGAAAAGTTACCACGTGTTTCATTAGGCCAAACAGTTACCTTTCCTAACCTAGTATCAAAATACCCTACTTTGGGTGATTTTTATCTATTTATTTATAAAGCGCTTTAATTCTTTTAAATAAAACAACGAGAATTCAAAGTATAAACAATTTTTCTGCCTCGGCATCGAGGTTGCTTTTTATTGATTTGCGAGTTAGAGTAACTACCCTGTCAACCGCATTTAATTTTACAAATTTTACTTCGAAAATTGCAGAAATATCGACCCAGAAAATCTCGTGAGGTACTGCAGTTGAAACGCTCGAAGTAACGTACTAAATTCTAAAAAATAAGCCGATAGGCTTGTTTCTGCTCAAACAACGCAGGGTTGAGAATAATTTCATGCCTATTAATTTTTGCGTAAGCCATATTTAGATGAAATATTTTTCCATATTTTACTTAATAAAAAGAAAATAAGATTTCGATAAAAAAGAGCAAAAAATTCATAAAAAAATGGAAAACTCATCCTTCATTTTCGCGAACAAATTTTGCGTATAGTGATCGAGGAAAACCAGTGAAAAAAAAATTTACACTGATATTCTTGTAACTTCTTCTTGAAAGAGCCCAGCTAAGAGAATTAATACATTGCTGAAGATTATAAAGTAACCTCTAGCTATTAAACCTTTCGATTTGTACCTTTTTTTCTATATAGGTAGCCCTGAATTTCATAAATTAAGGTTATAATATCCATATGTGGTCCTGATAAGAAATTTTGTAGCATTGAAAACTCGTTTAAACATTGGAATTTCGTCTCAACATTGGAAACTCGTGTAAACATTGGAAACTCGTCTATATACGCGACATGTTTTGGCCGTGCAAGTTACGATGAAGGTTTGAGTGCAAAAACCCTGAATAACGAAAAAAAACAAAGAAACAGGTAATGTACGTGGGTTGTTTATTTTGACATATACAAAATCAGTTGATACAAAAAAGTGGAGACAGCGTTTACAATGAAAGACAGATAAACAGGAATCGTTTTATAATATATATATAAGCATATTTCTTAAATAATCAAAGTTCTGATATAAAGAAACAACCCACAAGCAAGTACTTTGAAGGAATAACAAAACGTTAAGGTTCAATTCAAAAACCTAACTTTTATTTCCTAATAAAAAAAATTAAAAAACTGATTCAATTATCAGGATTTTTCCAATTCAATAAAAAAAAAAAAAATATTAAATTACTGTCACGAAACAAGAACAACAACGGAGACCAACTCGTTACCAGTCTTTTTTGATATCCATCGACCACTCCCACTGCAAGTGCACGTTTTTGTCATCATCGATAAATTTACTTTTGATTTTGTAGTGACCTCTAGCTATTAAACCTTTCGGTGCTTCATCTGATGGAGAAGTCCACAAATGTGGTTCCCCTCTTGGACCGTAACTACCAACCATGTACGTTTGTTTGTCAACTAAACAAAAAACAACAAAATGTCAGAATTACTTTATTCGTTATTACAGAATTACTCATTCATCAAACATTATCGACTTCGAGACGTACCGTTCATAGACTTTCTAGATACAGTATGGTGGTAGCGAAGACCAGACACGATTTCATGTTGAATCTAAAACGAACAAATCAAATGTCATTTTATAATCTTCACGAGTCAAGAAGCAGTGGAAAATATTCTCTACTAGAGAATGTGTCAAACGACAAAAAGACACATCAATGTGGGAAAAGCGTATAACTAATGCCTGGTTTTCACATCTAAGAAAACTTATAACTAATGCCTGGTTCACATCTAAAGAAGCGTATAACTAATGCCTGGGTTCACATCTAAAGAAGCGTATAACTAATGCCTGGTTCACATCTAAAAAAGCGTATAACTAATGCCTGGTTCACATCTAAAAAAGCATATAACTAATGCCTGGTTCACATATAAAAATGCGTATAACTAATACCTGGTCCGCAACTAAAAAATGCGTATAACTAATACCTGGTTTACATCTAAAAAATGTGTATAACTAATGCCTGGTTCACATCTAAATAAAGTGTATAACTAATGCCTGGTTCACATCTAAGAAAAGCGTATCACTAATGCCTAGTTCATATCTAAAAAGAAGCGTATAACTAATGCCTAGTTCATATCTAAAAATAAGCGTATAAAACTAATGCCAGATTCACATCTAAAAGAAGCGTATAACTAATGCCTGGTTCACATCTATGAAGTAGGAGCGAAAATGGAAGCAGGCACAAGCACTGTGTAAACACTCATAATTCTTTTTTTGCTTTATGAAATTCTTTGCCTGTTGAAATTGCTAGTATTCTTTTTTTTCTCTTTGTTGTGGCGTTCTGCGTTTTAAAAAAGATAAAACTGAAATATAGCATAATTTCTTCTTTGTTAATCCTAAAATTGTCCCTAAAATAACTTCACTTCACTTTACTTGAGCAAATACGAAGGGCTTGTTTCACATTCTGCTTCAAGCTTCACTTCAAACCTTATGTGCATGCTTACTTCACTTTTGCGAATGCTTCATTATGGTAAACTAGGCTTAAGAAATGACAACAATGAAATTTCAAAAAATTAAAATTTGGATACCCAAACATAATAATTACCTTAAATTCAATCTTAATTTTATACTCGACGCCTTCTTTAACAGTCATGGGTGGTAGTTTTGACAAATCACCTGGAAAAGAAAGCACTTATAATAGGTCCTTATAAAACCAACAGCATCCAAATTGATGACTTGTAGTAAATTCAAAACAGATAAACTTCAGAACGAACTAAAACTTGCAAAGCCACCACATCTTTTAAAAAATATTTTTACCTGTTAAATCTAGCACTATGTCTGAACGATCTTCACTGACCAGCATCATTTTCCGAACAACAACTTTTCTTGGATCATCAGCTGGTGCTATAAAATAAAGACTACAATAAAAAAGACTATAATAAAAAGACTACCCTGCCAGATGGGGGAATGCAAGGTTTTTGAAAATATTGTGCACCAGATTAGATTGTATGATGAAAATATGAAGTACCAGCATCGCCGCTAGCAGCACCCAACAGAGCTTGTTTATATTTTACCAAGGATTCATCGTCTTGGTCGAGTTTGGTGATTTCATCTAGTGTTTTTTCTGCAGGCGGAACATATCCAGGTGTTTCTTCAGGCTCAGTATTGTCAATTGGTTTAATTTCTGCATCCTCTGCCATTTTATTATTTTTGTATAAGTCAAATCTACATAATGATGTAATATACGCACATTAAATAATTGATGATATTCCAACCCTAATATTTAAAGGACAAAACTTTAGGCAAATTAAATTTTTGTTTCATTTTTGGTTGGTTCAATCATTCAAATTGTTCCAGTATTATTGACTTATTTTGTTATTAACTTAATTACTATCGGATCAGTTTTAAAATTATTCTAAAATAATTGAGGCCAAAGTTGTGAACATTTACAAACACATTTTTTATTTTTAAAAACAAATTTTATTAAAGAGTATCAATTTAAGCACATTATATAATACAACAGATACTGCATGCCCATTCCTGTTGAATATCAGATTTACGCACTCTTGGTAAGGCAACATTCCACTCGGATTCAACTTATGAAATGTTACCTTATTCATTGAAAGAATGGGTTTGTAATTTCTGCTTATTAACAAAAAACAGAAAGAAAATGTGCTGAAATAGAGTGCAGTAAAAAACTGGTAGTAGGAAACAAAGAATGCTTATTCGGTTTGCACAGTTTTATTTTGCACACCAGTGTGGACTGCACTTCGTTCACAACTTACAGATTTTTTGCTTTCTCTTCATTTATATGACTACAGTGAAAATTGTAAGTCTAACTTAAGAAAGAAAATCTAGAGGATCATTTGATTAGTAGACTTAAATTAGTTTTATAAATAGGGAAACTGAACATTATATATGGCAAAATTGAGGAAAAATTGACTGATGTCTTGATATAAAAATTTCTTTTAGCAAATAATAGGCAATACGCTGGTGTAACTTCCTTCGATATATTTGTACAAACCATCTCGTAGTGCATTACAAAGAAGAAAAATATGTCTAGACCAGCCCTCAGCGCACACACCCCACACACACGCAGATTTGTTTAGGCGTGCAATTAATCACATGTGCAAATTTTGTTTTCTTTATGTCTGCGATAGCTTTCTTAAATTATCGAAATTACAAAAAAGCAAAATATGAAGTCAGAGAATGATTTAAGAAGGCTTTACTTACAGCCCGTATCGTTAACTTAAATCTGTTACATTTACGTAGAAAACTGCGTAGTTAAAATGCATAAAAGAAACAAAATAATGAATTATTAAAGATCGTCTGTAACAACGATGTACGGAAGATTCTTGCTCATGTTTTTATAATTTTATTATCCATTTTTATCTTACCAATCATAGTGTGCATAATAAAATGAGTGGCAGTAATGGGGAGGACAAAGTTCCATGTGTCTTATTAATTGTATTTTTAATTTTTTTTTCACATTTTTTGTGGCCACCTGTTGTTTGAAAGTAGCGAATATAAAAAAGAAAAGAAAGAATGAATATCATTCAAACTAAATTGTTACATTTTTTACTTATTTTTAACAGCATTTATCAATTTAGTCCTGGGCTTGTGAAATACATGTCAATAACACCTAAAAATGATACCTGCCATACTGCTCTATTACCAGAAGCAAATCATTTCAATATGCTCAATGTGATTGCAAAGATATAAATAGATTAGAATAACATTTAACACAAACAAAAATTGATATCCAGAATCGTGTTTTAGAGAGTGAAAAAATCGTTATTGAGAGAAAAAAATAAAGCACGTAAGTGAAATAAGGTCATAAGTATTGGGTTCCTTTAGAAAACTTTAAATTTGTGTTATTTGTGTCATTTGTTAAAGGAAAACGGCAAATATTTATATGTTCTGTTCAGTAGCGTTTTTGTGATTTTATAATTCAAGCTTTATATATTTATAATCGTCTTTCGAAGAAATAAAGTTCAAAAATAACTAAAAAAAAATAAGTTAAAAAAAAAAAAATCTTTAATAGTAACGGAATATCATTTTAGTAAGGAATTTTATGATCCATCCTTATCATTGAAATGTTAAATATCGTTATTGGCCACACTTCAACTTTCCTTAATTTAATTTACATTAAATATTGCTTGTCTTTACTCACAATTTTTCGTACCATGGGTTCCAGGCTGTAAACTTTGTTGGAATTTGCTCTTCGCATGTTCCCCACGCCAAAACAAAGCCCCTGGGCGGTGTAAGGGGTAGAGGAATTTTGTTCTTACTTTTGCTTCTTGAAAATTTAAGTTTTTGAGATCGCACGCCCACCGCATGCGCAGAATTATTGAGGCGTGTGATGAATCACACGCTTCAATAAAATCTTACGAAATGGCCTGAGCCCTGTAATTTCAGGTTGGCATTTGGCATTGCCGACCTGGAAGCCGAGCTACATTGATTCAAGAACATGCTGCCCTGTATGTGTGCCGAGTTTTGAGAGAACTTTATAACAGAACCAACCTTGTTTTACAGGATGTGGGAAAAATATTTTGCTTTGTCGGATTGCTCTAGAATATTTGTTATCGTCTCCCTAATAGAAAGAGGCTTTAAAAATAGTCTGTATACTGCAACTTATAGGTTAGTATGGCACACAAATCTCCTGTAATTATGCCTTTAAAAAATGAACATGCCACTGTCGCTGGTTGAACAAATTTATATACTGAAACAAAACTCTCAGAAGTATATATTTATTGACGAAGAGAGCTTTTCATTTTTCAAACAAAACGTGTTACCTAACAAAAGTGAGAAAAAAAATATTTTACTCCATTTTAACCTGTTACGTAGATTCCGCATCTTAAGCTATTTCAGACCTTAGAATGTAAAAATATAACGTGTCCCCCATTTTTGTTGTAGGTTGGCAAAATTTTGCGGACCTTTCGTCAGCAAATGCTGGTACTATCACGCTGTCTTTGAGTACTTTGGATTCACAAGGCTGCTAGACTATACGAAGTAATCCTTTTTTTGTTATGTTTTATGGCAATTATTGGATCCCGGTTAACATCACCAAATTAAAAAAAAAAAATTTTCAGGGAAATAAATGGCATGTTTGGATTTATCAGCAAAAATTATATAAGAATTATTATATTATTAGAAAAGAAATTATTGTAATTTAAAGTTTTTACATTTTGACCATAATATTTATTGATTTGCGAGAGGCAGTTGTACTTAGTGTATAAACTTAAAAATTTGCATGCTTCCATAGATGAATTCTGTTGTTTACATTTTCAGCGGTGAGCTCTTTCGGCTTTGGCATATGAGGGTGCCGACTCGCCGGAAACGCCACAAAAACCATGGGGCTGTCGGGTCGACTTCCGGTGTGTTAAAAAAAACTTAAAATTTCGCCCGGAGAAACCAGAATCAACCCGAAACAACATTTTTTTAAACATTTATTACCATGATGTATAATTTATTCTTTTAATGTCGAGCAGTGGTAGTGGATGTTCGACTAAATCTCTGGTTATGACGGAGGGTTAGTAAATGAAATAAGATCGCATATATTGATATTAACATAAATGTCTGTCTTCTGTGTATTAACGAAGTCCGTAGATACTTTACAGTATAGCTACTGCGCCATTATAGCGCATTTGCATATCGGCACATAACGGCATGGTTAAGGTGCCCAATACCAAACATAACGGTAGACTAATAGTCATATACTCAACAGTGGAAGTTCTGAAAAACTGTTTTTTATATCATTTATTCGATAAATATAGCTGTAATAAAATCCCACAAATAATAAACTGAGGGTAAAACGACAAAATAGCACCTTCCTTCTTCGCGACAAAATTTAAATGAGAACAATGAGCCTTGTGTGCATTGCATTTCGGGCGCATTGCATTTTGGGTGCAATTCGGGCGGTTTCGGACGGGCTCAGGCTTTTCCGGGCGGTTACACACAAAAACCGTTTTGGCATTTGCGTGGCAGGAAAAAAGGTGGAGTGACGTATCCAGAGTTTTTTTGGGACTACCGTTTTTTATACACAACTTTTGCTTAGGTTAGTATCGTGAGGCACCACCATGGTGGGTGCCGAAGGGGAAATTTTGGGTTTTGACGTCCCTAGATCGCTGGAAAATGGCTTTGAGGCACTCAAAACAGCAAAATTTTGTACAATTAATACTTGCATTTTATTACATAATTTTATATATTTTTCGTTTTTAGTCTTTGTTGCTGATAAATACCTGTTAAAACTTTTTTCACAGAATTAATACTTACAATATAAATATATACCTGTTTTTTATATAATGGCGACACGAAGTCTGTTCGTTGTAGATTTATTTGAGAACCTGTTCAAAGTCATATTCCATATTTTTCTTCACTGTTTACAATAGTGATGGTTTATTAAACTCGCGAAGGGAAAAAGGAAAACTTGCACATTTCATAACCTGTAAGGGGTTCAACAAACTTGCGAAGGGAAAGAGAAAATTTGGACGCGTTTCGAAAAGGTTTTTAACCATTTACCATGTGTACGAGGCCTCAAAATGGTGTTTAATCGTTTTGAAGGATCGCAAATTTGCTGAAGAAAAACATACTACTTAGAGCTTATATTTACTTAATTTACTAGTTTTTTTTTTTCTTTGCATTTTTAATTTTTTTGGGATAAGAATTTGGGATCCCATACCGGTAAACCGGTAGCAAAACCTCTATGGATATGTCGGTGGGCGCTAGGTGAAGCAAAATAATTATTAGTCCATTTCTTCACACAAAGGCATTCTTAGGATTTTTAATGAATTCAGATAAAACAGAAGGCATCGACCTACACTCAATAATAGTTTATAACCCCAACGATGTTCCCGTTAGAAGAAATCCACAGGTAAAAGACCTTTCTTCACCAAATCCTAGCATCTTTTTTCCTGCCATGCAAATGCCAGAGCCAAGGAGCCCTTGACGTCGACGTCGCGCTGGAATTCATCTTCACAATTCATTGGCAAAATTTACTTCCACTTTTTGCTTCTACTATGGAAGTTCAGCAACTTCATTGACTACTTGATACTTAAATGATACTACATTTAAAGGATGTTCCAATTCGGGATCGATTTTAGGCTAAGCAGAACAGTGGTGATGGTTCCAACATTTACGTCAAAAAACACTAAAGTGGGAAAAAAGCAGCACCCCAAAATGTCTGCCTTGTCATACGTTACAGAAGTAGATAGTAATAAAATTAGTACAGTAAAAACATAAGTAAGCCTAACAAAAAATAATTTACTAAGTCTACTTAATTACAAGCTAAAACATTGAAATTGATCCGCATTTAGATAAGTCCTACAAAAATACATTTCCTTGCCACCAATCAACCCCAAGCCTGAGGGACTCCGCCTCATAAAACGATTGTAGCACTTACGTGTATTTTACAGAACACATCTAGGGTCAGCACAAAAAAAGAGGTGAACGACCCCACAAAACGGCGAACCTTTAGCTGTTTCAGAGCAGGATAAAGCGTTTGAACATTCGCAGGATTTTTTGTTTCTTTCTTCGATAGAAGACGTACAACCATTATATAGAGGATGCCTTTACTCAAACTAAAGTAGTCTACCAAAAAGAGCAGCGCCGTTAAGAAGGAAGTGGTCCTGGTGACGATACAAAATATCACACGACAGTCTGAAGCTGAAATCGTCAGTTTTAAAAACTAAGAACAACTCTAGTCTAAACTTTGCCATGAAAAAAGAACAATCCTGGATATGAATTCTTATCATAATACTCTTTTAATCTTACCTACCGATTTTTCAACTTACAAAAACTGCTATTATGTTTTATCTATCACGTTCCTCTAAACCTCGTCTCCAGGGTTTTTGCCTTTTTGACATTGAGGCTAGCGGCTTTGACATCAGGCAACAAACCCTGAGGACGAGGATGCGTTCTTCTCATAAAAAACTTCCCTCACTTACAGTCCACTATTCGTCCTCTGTATAACTCTGTCCCTATTACGCAATGATGTATGTATATATAACAACTGCGAAACTAACTATTTATATTGGCGTGATTGTTGAATGAAGACAATTATGAAGCTGCATTAGCAACAATAAATTTTCTTATATTAACAAAAACTCCAGATTACTTAGAGCAAACTTTTACAATAAATCCATAAATAAAGCTGAATTTTGTTGTTGTGTTCTTTTACGAACCAAATAAAAAACAAATAATTATGTAAAAAGCGCGAAAAGTAAGCTAACTCGGGTCAAATTTCACTGATTCCATCCAATAATAAAAAGCGTGCAACCTCGTCCCCAGGGTCTTGTGGCCCCTGAGCCGTTATTATCAACAATAAGGCAAAATTCCCTGGGAACGAGGTTGAAAAAGCGTAGCGTGTACTCAGTGCTATTTTGCCGTAAAGAAAATTTCATAGGCACAAGTTGATCGTAAACACAAAAAATCCATTTACATCCAATCCATTTTGTTTTTGTCGTCTAAAGGTCCAGCGTTTTTTGCAGCGAATCAATGGTACTACTTAGTACTTTCAGGATTAAAAGTTTGTCCACTAAAAAACAAGAATTATTTTTTTCTGGCGATTATCATTTGCAACAGCGCGAATTTTCTCCAGTGGACACTCAGTGTAAGGGATCCAAAATTTGCCCCTGTTCCTAAATCGTACGGCAGCCGTGCTGGACTAAATAAATTTTTCTACGTAGTATATTTTATTTGATGCATAGAATCCAACCTCGATCCCAGGGCCTGTAGCGTTTTTTTATATGAAGATGCGTTTCATCCTCATATCAAAAAACGCTACAGGCCCGGGATCGAGGTTGGCATAGAATCTATAGGGGAATATTGGTCCAGACTAAACTATCGAAATTCATAATCGTTAATGCAAAAAAAATAACAGGTACAATGTTAAACAATGTTTTGAAAGTTATACTTGGATGAATTTTTTTGCCTACTATGCTAAAAAAATGTCGTTAGCTTTCCCGATAATGTTTTGACTGGATGGCCATTACACGCAAGTCGAAGGAAGAGGGAACCTAGAGCTGTGTATATAGGAGGAAGGGATGTAACGCAGTATGACTATGTCAAAGCCGCTAGCGCTTATTGACGCCGGCCCTCGATGTAAAAAACGTAAAAGCCATTGGGACGAGGTTTGCAGCATAAACTCCCCAACATCGTCCCCAAGGGCTTTTGCCATCAATTAATTGCCAGCGGCATTGACAGACGCAACAAACCCGGGGATGAGGATGCCCAGTATTCGGTACCAAACGAATGTACAAAAGTGGTACTGTTTTGCAGTTCTCTTAGTAATGAAAGAACGTGTTAACAAGTATAGGGTTGCTGGATTGTACCTAAAATAGTAACTCTTAATTTCAGAATTTTAGAACCCAATGTTTTCTCTTAGTCATCACTTGTCCAGATGTGTATGTTTACACTACAGCAGAATCTCCCAGTTGTTTCGTATTACATGTGTTAAATAAATGTTCATTTGTAGGGAGTAAACTCCCATATATTTATAGTTCTAACTAAATAAAATATAATCACAACATATGTGTTTAAGACAATTGGGGTATCTTTCAATATAGAGCTTGGTTTTGGCGATAATGCCATGGTACAATTCTTCCATTAAACCTAAATGTCTGATTAAAAACATATTATCAGCAAATCCAGATGCGTAAACTCCAAACTTTTGAGATACTGGAATTGCTTTTTTCGTCAAATAAGTAGCCACCTCCTCGTTCCAAGGTTCTCTTAGCCTCTCAGCTATTACGCCAACCTCGTCCCCAGGGCTCTTTTTCACTTTTCGATATATTAAAAAATGAAAAAAGACCCCTGGGGACGCCGCTGTCAAATTTATCAGAAATGCAAAATTACTTTGAAACGAGGGGTAGCCACATAGGACATTGTGTCCGGCATTGCCACATTATCAGTTTAAAAATGATAAATGCCGTCAGAAAGTTTTTTTAGTAATGAAAGAACTCAACAATGTGTTCCACGCCCGTGATATATATGCGGTTGCGGTTTTGCGGTTCTGTATTTTACATGGATTACTTGCCTCACTTGCCTGACAAAACACAAATAAATGAACCACACAAGGCTCTTTCCATGCCTCCTCAAATAAAATAAAACACATTTTTAAGTTGTTCTTCCTTAAATGCTCTCATTTTTTCTGGTTATTATTCCTTTTTGTTGTTTTCTTGAATTACATTCCTGTATAATTAGGTCAGCATTGTGATATACTGTTTTCTGTTGTGTTCCCATATAAAAAATCCATAAGCTCTCTACCACCATACACCATGGCTTAGCTAATATAACACTTAGCTAGCTGAGATGATGCAACTGTTTATAAATTTTTACCTATAGCTGTATACATGATAAAATATATGTGTGCATCACTGACATTGCTGAGTTTGAATAATATCATGCGGTACAACTTTCGGTTGAGGGAAAACACTGACGTTTCACGATCAAGTTCTCACAAAAGAAGCTTTGATTAAACAAGAACTACAAGTCTGTAAATTGAACTAAAGTTAAACTAGCTAAAATTTACCCAAAACTACACAATATGTCAGACTTGAAGTTAGAAAACAAAGATTCTTTGAAAAATTCAGCCCCTATTTATGATGGTGACTGGTGAACGGCGTGTTTTCCCAATCATAATGGTCACCCTGAAGATACATGTGACATTTGCTGACCAAGAGAATGTGTAGTGGATTCGTCTACGACTTCCAGTTCTAGGGACCACAGATCAAATCCTATTCACTGCCAGGCAGTATGTATGTTAGTAAACACAAAAAAATACTTCTGCGCCTATGATTTACAGTGATTATACTTGCCTGTCGTAATCAGTGATCAAATAGGGGTAAAACAATTTCTGTTACGAATTGGCAAACAAATGTGCCATGATAAATATTATAACTTCAGAAAGATGGGGAAAACAGACAGACAGAAAGTGTATATACCACTTCTTAGACCGCCATCTTTATATTAATATCACATGTACAAATCTCGCAAAGATATAAGCGGAAAACACAAACACGTGGTTTTAAAGTGTAACCAATAGCAGAGAACAAAATGTAAACATAAATGGCGGATATATAACAATCCTCCACCAATAGTCCACAGTTTAAACGTATACAATGCGGTTCAAGTCATAGTCCTCGAAATGCTTTGGTAAACGGCGAGATCGTTCAGGTCGAGAATTGGTGCCCTTGTTCACGTCTTCTGCAACGTCTTCAAACGGCTCAGATGTCTCAGGAACAGGTAACTGGACCCTTGGCTCGATTTCAGTAACGGTTTTGTCAACTTCTGACGGTTCAAACTGTGGTAGCACAGCCAGAGGTGGGTCTGTCTCTACCATTGCTGAAACAGCTAATCTCTCGCCGGTTGCAGCTCGCATTTGATCGATGTGGCGTTGAACGATTTTCTCTCCCACTTCAACATCGTATGTCACAGGTCCTCTCTTTCTCGAAATATTTCCTCTCACCCACCGTGGTCCTTGACCAAAATTTCTAATCAGTACCTCCTCTTGGTCTAGAAATTGCCGCAGCGGTTTCAATCGATGACTTCGATTCTCAGAATCCATCTGTTTCCCCTTGACTGTCTGTTTCAGATCTGGTTTAACGAAATGGAGGACACTCCTTAATTGACGATTGAACAGTAGTTCTGCAGGTGTCCTGCCTGTGGTGGTGTGTGGTGTGATGTGGTACGTGAACAGCAAACGGCTTACTCTGGTCTCAATGGATTGACCATTCGATTCTATCTTTTTAAGACTGTTTTTCACAGTTTGGACGGTTCTCTCTGCTTGTCCATTTGAAGCAGGATGGTATGGTGCAGAAAAAATGTGTCTGATGTTATTTCGCTTCATAAATTGCTCAAATTCAGTGCTTGCGAAACACGGTCCATTATCACTAACACAAACTCCAGGCAGGCCATGCGTGGCAAAGATTTTGCGCAGTTGCTCAATAGTTGCAGTGGAGGTGGAGCTATTCATGACTATTACTTCCACCCATTTTGAAAAAGCATCAACAACTATCAAAAACATTTTGTTCAAAAACGGTCCCACAAAATCCATGTGGATTCGCTCCCAGGGTTGGCTTGGGTATTCCCAGGAATGTATTGGTGCTGCAGCTGGCATTTTTTGGTGGATTTCACAGGTTTTGCAATTTTTGACGGTTAACTCAATCTCAGAATCCATCTTTGGCCACCACACAAAACTTCTCGCCAAACTTTTCATTTGAGTGATCCCTGGGTGAGACTGGTGAAGTTGTCCAAGCAGTTGTGGTCGTAACGAGCTTGGTATAATGACACGAGAACCCCACAGCAAGCATTGGTTGTCGATGCTGAGTTGATCCTTCCTTGAAAAGTACGGTTGTAATTCTATTTCTCGGTTTACTTTCCAACCGTTGGATATCAGGTCCAACACTTTGCTCAGGACTGGGTCACGACTTGTATAGCTTAACATCAGTGGAGGTTAGTGGTGCTTGCACTAGGTCCATCATGTGAATTGCACTTTCATTGTTCGAGTAATCAGAACTGTCTGCTTGAAGTGGAAGGCGGCTTAGACAGTCAGCATTGGCGTGATTGACACCTGGTTTGTACTCCAAGACGTAGTTATAAGCAGACAGCAGGAGGGCCCATCTCTGAACACGAGCAGCTGCAAGCGGTGGAATTGGTTTGTTTTGTCCGAATAGTCCCAAAAGAGGTTTGTGATCAGTTATAATTCTCAAAGACTGTCCATAAAGATATTGATGAAGCTTTTTGACTGCGAATACTATGGCTAAACCCTCTTTCTCAATGTGGGCATAATTCCTCTCTGCTGGAGAAAGAGTCCATGAAATATAACATACGGGCTTCTCGGAACCATCATCCATTACATGGGCGAGAACAGCACCTATCCCATAAGGAGAGGCGTCACAGGACACAAGGATCGAACGTTGGGGGTCAAAATGCGTCAGCAACGGTGCTTTATATAGTAGAGCTTTCGATTCGGTAAACGCTTTTTCTTGTTCGGTTTTCCAGTGAAAGGTTGTCCCCTTTCTCAGCAGACGATGCAGTGGTTCAATCATTGCAGAAAGGTTTGGTAGATAACGATTATAATAGTTGAGCATTCCGAGATACTAAGCCTTTAACTGGGTAACATTCTCTGGAGGGGCTGCATTCCTTATAGCTTTGACCTTCTCTGGTGAAGGCGATATTCCTTCCTTGGTAATGTTGTAACCCATAAGTCACCTCTTCTGCTAGAAATACGCATTTGACTTCCTTCAGTCGCAATCCAGAGCTTTCAATCACTTGCAGGACTGATGATAAATTTCTCAAATGTTCCTCATCATCCTTACCAGATATTAAAATATCGTCTACTCGCACTTTGGTACGTGGTATATGGCGGAGTCGCCTATCCATTTCCCTCTGAAAAATGCCGGTGGCGGAATGTACTCCATACTGAAGTCTTGTGGGGCGGTACAAGCCATGGTGTGTGTTGATTGTGAGGTATTCTCTTGTTTCCTCATCCAACTCCAATTGCTGGTATGCATGACTCAAATCCAGCTTTGTGAACTTTTCACCCCCTGACATTGAGGCGAAAAGATCTTCAGTTCGCGGAATTGGATAAGAGTCACAAGGTGCAGCCTGGTTTATTGTCTGTTTGTAATCGCCACATATTCTTATAGTACCGTCCTCTTTCTTTACCGGTACGATAGGGGCTGCCCATCTTGAATATTCAACTGGTTCATATATGCCATCTTGTACAAGTCTATCAAGTCCAGTGTCGATCTTGTCTTTTAAGGCATACAGGACTGGCTGTGCTTTGCAAAACTTTGGTGCGACAGAGGAGTCCACAGGAATATGGACTCTAAAGTCCTTCAGCAATCCCATACTTTCCGTAAACACGGCGGCATGCTGTACTAATATTTGCTGTAGATTGGTACTGCTAGAATGCTTGACCTGGAACAAACTGGGCCAATCTAACTTGATTACTTTTAGCCAATCTCAACCTAACAATGAAGGAGATTCCCCGGGTACGATAGTCAATGGCAGTGTGTATTTCTGTTTTTGGTGTTCAACGTTTACAGCAGCTGATCCCAAGGGTGTTATGATTTCCCCTGTAAAAGTTTTTAACTTTAAGTTACTGGGCTGGATGGTCAACTCTGGAATGCATTTCCGTAATGTTTTTTCACTGATCACCGACATCGATGCACCGGTATCGACCTCCATCTTGATGTTTTTTCCTTCAATACTGACATTTACAAAAAGCGGTTCAACTCTGCTCCCTTCTAATTTATACAGGTTAAACATATCGGACTGTTCAACAGTTTCTTTGTAAACATTTCCTTCATGCTCGGACTCCAGTTGGTTTATTGGTTTCCGGGGTGGTCTGGATTTCTCATCATTTCGTTTCTTTTGACGACATTTTTTAACGGTGTGTCCTTTTTTGTGGCAATAATAACATTCAGCATCCTTGAATGGACACGTCTCTGCTGTATGTTTTGTCCCTCCACATCGATAGCAATCCCTCCCTGGGTTGTCTCGAGCTCTCTCCAAAGCGTGGACACTCTCTGAATTGTTGCCTGTCGCTTGATGTTGGAGAATGCTTTTGGAGTAGCTTGCTGCTGATTCCATAGAACATGCAATTCGTAGGGCTTTGGCTAAGGTGAGGTCTTTCTCACTCAGGAGCTTTTGTTGTATTTTTTCCTCCTTAATACCACAAACATGTCGTCCAGTTTTTCTCCATACTCACAATGTTCACTGAGTCGACGCAAAACTGCCAAGTACCGGGAAATTGTTTCAGAAGGTTGCCTATCACGAGTGTTGAATCTGAATCTCTCAGCTATCGAATTGGGAGTGGGATATAAATGATCTCATTAATTGTACTAGCTGGTCATAAGATTTGGAAGCAGGATCGTTATTTGACAAACCTCTCAACAGCTGGTAGGCTTTGGCTCCACGTGAGCTCAGCAGGATTGCTCTCTTCTTGGTGGCATCTGCAATGTCATTTGCTATGTAGAACTGATTCACTCTCTCGATGTAATTGTTCCAGAGTTCTGTTGCCGGATCAAACTCTCCAATTTTTCCGTAGGTAGCCATTTCGGTAATATATCCTCGTCGCCACTTATATTATAACTTCAGAAAGATGGGGAAAACAGACAGACAGAAAGTGTATATACCACTTCTTAGACCGCCATCTTTATATTAATATCACATGTACAAATCTCGCAAAGATATAAGCGGAAAACACAAACACATGGTTTTAAAGTGTAACCAATAGCAGAGAACAAAATGTAAACAGAAATGGCGGATATAATAATAATAAAGATTAATAAAGATGCATGAAACATCTAACTTCATGTTTCAACTCCATCGCAGAGCTTTTTGTGTTTTCCTGCGGTTTAAAACTTACCTCACACTTAGAAAAAGTAATTGAAAATCAACTCAAAGTATTGCACTTATTACTAAAACAATATGCTTTTATACTTGTTTGATTTGTTCGCAACATATTTGTCATTAAAGTTGCAATATATTAGGTAGGGAAAATGCGTCGTGTTGGTTGCCATCTTGTATCCAGAGTGTAAATAAATTCCTTCGCTGGAGGGCTTGTGATGTCAACTCCCGGTTGATAATGTTCACTGTAGTCGTGACACAGGCAAGAAAAGAAGGACCACATAGCCAAATTGAATCTTTATGCTAATTTATAGATTTTTAGGAATATAAGGTTGAAAATGAATTGGAATTGTTTTTCTCAACTATTATTTTCTATGTGTAAGAGCAGACATTACCAATTTTAGCGTCAGGTTTTTTATAAACTTAATATTTTCGATCGTCGCTGTTGTTTATATTTTTTTTGCCTGTGCACATGCGTGTACATGTCCATTGTTCTCAATGCAAATTCAAAATCTTACGTCACGCCGCAACTCATCTATAATTAGGAGAGAGACATGTTATTTCTTGTCCTGTTAGTAATCTCTCAGTAATGCCTTTGTAGGCCTTTAGTAACAATGTCTGCACAAGTGTAGAAAACGTACATCAATGGCCACATAATCAGAATTTTTATTGTTTACAGTTTGACTCAGCAAGATTTTTGATTCAGAAAGTTGATAAAGAACTTCCTTGTCGCTACGATAGGCAGCGTTGATCATCACGACTACGTGACCTAGCACATGAATTCAGGCACCTTTGTCCCAGGGACCCATGGGAAAATGAAACGCGTACACGCCCCTAAAAATAAGTATAACAAAAGTAATATGAAAAGAAAGATAGGAGAATCAACAACATTTCATCCTTGATATTGAAAGAACTTTACATACCCTGTGATTGTGGTTAAAATTCATGAGAACGCAAAGAGGTTCAGGCAGACCGTGAGGCAAGCAGAAAAAAGCACGGAGACCAAAATAGAAGCCCGTAAATTCCTGCATCGTACCAATGTAATAGAAGTCCAAGGTGCAACTAAAAGGAGGAGCGTGTACTGAAATTTATGCAGGATCTATAACGTCAGGACTCAATTGACTAAGATTAAAAAATTGCCACAGGCTTCTTGCCAGCATTGATCAAAACATTTGTCAAAAAGTGTTCATAATGTATCCAAACTTGTTTCGGAAGATTATCAACTTTAGGAGTGAGAGCTCTAAATTAATTATTTAATTAGAATGTTATATATGTTTACATTATGGTAGGTTTTATATTCTGAAAAATGTTTTTTTATCATAAATTCTTTGTTTTTTCAAGAGAGTGGTGATAAAAGGAATTCCCGGATGAGAAGCAAATTTTGAAACTTATGCACAATGAGACACAACGGAAGAGACAAAAAACGCATTTTCAAATACCGGGAAGATAGAGCTTTTTGAAGCCATAACAACTGATGCAATCCTGGCAAAATAATGGGTTTATTTTTACATAACTTTAGAAAAGTGGCAATATTAGGGCGGTATACGCTAGCGCATTTTTGATGTTAATTAATTTTGTAGCCTACCGACTGCAGAGCAATGGTCAAGTGATGCTGTTTGTCCATTTTGAAAAAGACCTTAAAAAACAGACAATTTCCCAAATATTATGTCCAGGGTTGTAGATATGGTGAACTTATAAGCCCTGCCGGATGAAAAATTTAATTCTTTGTCATATGGGTCTGCATTTTGATATCTTAAAGCTGAGTGATCACGTGTTATTGCTAATAGACAGTATGTCAGTTTGACACCAATTGTTGTTCTTTGAAGGGTTAGTATATTCAGAAGAAAACTTTGAGGCTGTCCACATCAACACTGATAAAAAAATGCATTTTGTTAAATGCAGGTTTGTTAAAACTGTACGTTATATATATATGATATTTTTAAATAGTTTTAGATCTAATTGAATTTAGAATGTAGTACTTCTTGTTGTTGGATATTATGCAGAAAAGAACTTATGACCAATTTAGAGTTTACTTCATCTTTCATTGATCATGTGAAATTAAGATTTCTTGATCACAATGATGTAGAACAACTTAAAAAATTATGCACAGATTGGTTTCCAATAATGTAAGTTGTATTTGTGTAGGAGTGAATGATAACAAATTTGTTTTTAGTGGTGGATATGTATTTAATAATATAAGTTATATAGCCAGTGATATTGCCATGTTTTAGATAAAAACTCTTTCTGGCCTTAAATATATAAGCAACAGAAGTTACAAACATTTAGTCGTAATATGATTATTTAAAAAATAGAATAAGCATAACAGAAGAGGGTGTTATGACAAACATACAACATAGACTTTACATTTCTTACCGTTATGAAAGGATAAGGAAAACAAAATTTTTTTTAACAAGAAGCAATTGCCTTTTGCAATATTTAAAAAGAATTAGAGGCAAAATGGAGGAGGGTGTTAAAACAAATATGTAGGAACGTTTACCATAATAAAACTTGTTATGTATGTATATATATCCTCTTAAAATAGGTAAATTAGGCTGTAAGGATGAACAAACTTTCAAAGATATAGATGGTCAATTTTGTTTGTGCATTTTTTTGCTCTTTTATATCAGAAGTTTTATAACATGGTGGTTGGTAATGTCAAAATAATTCATTTTATTGCGAAAAGAGGCAAGTACTGGTGCCACAGGATGGTTGTGCGACTTCTCAGGGTTGCCACACCTCCTAAAAATTTGGACCCAAAATATAATTTTTTCCATAAAATCTCCTAAACATGTTTGTTGTAGCATTCATTTGTTTTCAAATAGTACATTTGTGTTATTACATTCTATGCAAAAACAAATTACTGCATTACTGCAAGTCACAATGAACAGCAGGAAAGACTATAACTTCATTTTTCCCTAAAATTTTGTCAAAATCTCCTTGAATGTAGAATGGTTCTCCTCATTTTTTGTTTCAACTTAACTGTTGTTTGTGTGAACAGGCAATTAATCTTGCACGTTAGCAAATATGAAATAATTTGGATGAGCAAGGCTGAGCTAGGCATGTATTAGTAAACATATTGCAATTTCAATAATGTCAATAAAGAACCACCTATGCCTTACCCAGAAACAATATGGGCCGGTGTAAAAACTTGGATTTTAAACCAGTCAGACCATATATAAAATCGATTTTTAAAGTCCAAAATTTTGAAAAGTGTTTTAGCATCCTATATGTTGTGGCTACAGTATATAAAAAATGTTTTTTTGTTTTTTTAATAATTATTTCTTTCTTAACAGATATCCAGATGGTTGGTATAAAGCTGTTACAAAAAACCCAAAGTTTTTCTCTCTTGCAGCTATTTACAACAATGTGATTGTTGGTGTCATCGTTGCTGAGATCAGAAACAGAGCGAAAGAAGTGTGTGTTTTTTAACTTCTTTTTTAAATTTTTTTTTAAGAACTTAATGTTTTGATTGTAAAATTTTATATTCTGCATGTTCAAGTTATGAAAGAATTTCATGAATTAAGACATTATACGAAATACTAGTCGGTGGCCCGTCCTTTTTATACCACATTGCATGCGTCTCGCTACTTGCGGTACTATTTTTAGTGACAGACATATATATACAGGTATTATAATATAGAAGATTCCCTATGTTTTTAGTTTAATCTTCTCAATATTTTTTTCGTTTCTTTAGGATGAAGACATTCTTGGTTATTGGTATCCTTCTAACAGTAAAGTTGGGTACATTTTGGTGTTAGGTACGTCCAAAAAATATAGAAGAAAGGGTATTGGTAGGTTGCTTGTGTTTTTTATTTATATCCAATCATAACAAAACAAAAAGGTAGAAAAACACAGTTGTCATCTTTACTTTAGTAGATTTCATCACATTTTTTTTAGCTTCAATTTTGTTAAAGGCATTTCTGTCACACGTCAATGATACTGAAAATCACTGTTGTAAAGCTGTATACCTTCATGTGTTGTCGACAAATGCTGGAGCTGTTCTGTTGTATGAACGACATCAGTTTCTAAGACATAAACACTTGCCATTGTATTATGCAATCCAAGGCACAAGAATGGATGGTTATTGTTACGTAGTTTATGCTAATGGTGGTTGTCCTCCTTGGACCACTTTGTATCTTTTTCAATATGGTTAACAGAGTTAATTGTACCAACACTACGGCTGAATCAACTCTGCTTAGAAACAGTCTAGATACAACAGTACAAGGTTAGATCCTGAGTAGCATTGTTTTTTTTCCAGTGAAGAAAGACTACTTAATGTATAGAGAAGTTTTGGCAGGCTTTGTACTGGCTTGTTTTTTTATGGAAAATTATATTGTTTTGTGTGATGTTTGCTGTGTTCTTCATATATTTCTTTACTGTAAGTTGAAAAAACATAGCAAGTTTTATTTAAAGTATAGTCTAGTTTTAAACTTCAAAATTTTTGTTTGTATTACCTTAACGGATTTTTTCTAGAGACTTCATCAGTGCCACAACCAATTACTTTTCACAGTTTGCGTTCTGTCGTGCTTCAAGTTATTTATTGTCACGATTGTGGGTGCTGCCACGTAAAATATTGCTAGGTCAAAAAAGTAGTCGAATAATTCGTAATTTGTAAATAAATTTTAAAGAATTAGGTTTTTCATCCTTGTAATATTAATGTTTTTTTTACGTAGCAAATATATGATTGAAACTGATTAATTGTTGAAGCGAATGCTAAGTTTATGACCAGTTTTTTAGCTCTCATAGACTATTTCATAAACTCATTGTTCTAAAAATAATATTTTAGCCATGTACATGCATTCAAATATTTATGCTTGTACACTGAATGCTCTTTAAACTATCTGTTTCAAACAAATCTCTTTAAACTACCTGTTTCAAACAAATGGAGACATTTTTAGTTTTCTATGCACTTGTTTTTAAGATATAGTAGTTTTTTAAGTTGCTTTTATTTGTTTACCAAAACCAACTTGACTGAAAAAACATTTTGGTGATCCTAAGAGTTTTTCTTCGGAAAAATTCTGACAGTGAAAGAAAGTTTTTCGTTTAACTCATGCCTGAGCTCCTGACGAATATTTTTTTCATTTTCTGTTGTGTTTATTTTTTTGTGACAGGGAGTTACATCTCTTTATTGGTTTTTTATAAATGTAAAGTAATAGAAATTTTTTATTACTCTACTGATCAAGACTGATGTGACACATTCCACCAATACATCCCTTCCTGATATGACATTACATCAATACTTCCCAATGTGACATTACACCAATACATCCCTGGATATGACATTACACCGATACATCCCTGATGTTACGTTACACCAATACATCCCTGATGTGACATTACACCAATACTTCCCTGATCTTACATTATGCCAATACATCCCTGATGTGACATTACATCAATACTTCCCCATGTGACATTACATCAATACATCCCTGATGTGACATTACACCAATATACCCCTGATATGATCCCTCTATTACGTGGATTCACCGTTTATTTTAGTGTTGTTCAGTATATAAAAAACTGTGATGAGGCGCTGCTAATATGTCAAACAGAACACGTGTGGTTGATCAACAAAATCTCGTGGAAATATGGTCCTTCAAAATTTCATCAAAACATTTAGTATCAAGGGAAAAATTACCCGACATGTCTTTCGGTCAATGACAACTGCACCAAGAGTGTGTATTATTGGCAGTGGTCCAGCTGGCTTTTATACTGCACAATATGTCTTAAAGGTAAGCTTTTCCTACAAGTTAAAAATTTGTTTTGATTATTTTATATTGCTATCACCGGTCAGTTCAATAAGAGAATGAAAAATTACGAATGATAAGCAAGGTCTGATCTGTTTTGTTGCATGCAGAATCGATTTAACTCTCTATAACAACGGACAAACAAACACATCTTTTTTATCAATATTCGCAAAGTCGTAAAGTGTGCCAGTAGTAAACTTTACGACTTTGTTTCGATCATTTTTCTTTTTTTATTCCAAGCATCATGATAAAGCAGAAGTGGACATATTTGAAAAACTTCCTGTACCATTTGGATTGATTCGCTATGGTGTTGCACCAGACCATCCCGAGGTCAAGGTAAGCCCTGCATTGCACAATGCTATAGATAATAAGAAACATTTGAAGTTACTCACATTTTTATTTTGGTATTTCAAAAACTCACAAAGGAAGAAAGAAATAATGTTCCTGCTCTTTTTTTCTTTAAGAATGCCAGTAGTACGTTCGAAGAAGTAGCTGAAAGCAGACGGTGTTCATTTTTTGGTAATGTTAATGTTGGTCATGATATTAAAGCGAATGAACTGAGACAATTTTATGATGCTGTTGTGTTTGTAAGCCGTTTTTTGCTATATATTATGTACTTATTCGCCTAACATGATATCTCTTTAATAATAGCCGTATTCCGTCGGTCTGTTTGTGCGCAAGAAAAGACTCATGTTACGAAAACACGAAATGCGATATATAAAGGACGAGCGAACCCGTGGATTTATCCAGGGGATACCGACTATTCTATGTCATAGCCATATTCTGTCTGTCTGTCAACAACAAAAAACGTCGTGCTACGGAAATACGAAAAGCGATATTTTAAGGACGAGTGAACCCGTGGATTTTTCCACAGGCTACCGCCTTGTCTCTATAATAGTAGCTGTCGTCTGTCTGACTATTTGTGCGCAAAAAAACTTGTGCTACGAAAACAATAAATGTGATATATAAAGGACGGGAAAACAGGTGGATTTATCCACGGTATACAGACTACCTTATTCCATGAAATTAACGAGTCATGAAATTAACGCGATTTTTCAAAATTCGCGTTAATTTAATGACCGTTAATTAAATGCAGTGTTAATTTTATGACTCGTTAATTAAAATAATGTTAATTTAGTGACTTTTTTACAATATATAAAAGCCTAAAAAGCATAAAAATACAATTTTTTCATACAAATTTTCCACTATTTCCTCCTCATCGGACGATAGCTCAACGGTGTTCTCTTTTTTAGTGATCTTTTTTAAAATAGCTTTTGTATCAACTTCATACTCTGATTCAAGTGGAAAATTAACTGAAAGCACTTCTTCTTCCAAAATTTTAAAATTTTTAACATTGTCTTTCGATTTTCAAACCGCCTTGTAATAGAGGAGACCGCTTCACTACCATGGATTCGACTGTTGCCGTCATTTTTGCATCGTGTGATATCGCATATTCTCAAATTCGCGTTAATTAAATGCATTTTTGAAAACAACCTTGCTCAATCGCCTTAATTAAATGCCTTTTTCAAAATAATATCATTGAACAGCGTTAATTTCATGACCGTTAATTTAATTCGCGTTAATTTCTTGACTCGTTAATTTCATGGAATAAGGTAGTTTATAATATAAAGTTGCGGAAATAGTGTCTGTTGGTAAACGAGTTGTGTTTCATTTCGTTCAGCAACATGTTTGTTGAAAAAACGAAAATTGTCAACGTTCGCAAATTGATAACAATTAGCGCCCCTTAATGTTACGCAATTAAAGAAAGAGTGTTTTAACTCCAAATGAAATGAAACAGAACAGAAGGAAAACGATGGTGTAGACTGTCAAACAACAAGAATCGGTTTGTCAAAACGGCCGTCATCAGGAGCAGGTACAGTTTCTTCCCTGTTTCTGTGAAACATGTTTCACCTGCCCGACAAAAAGTATTTAAGAAAATTCCGTGCAATTACAAGACACCGTTTTTCTTAGAAAGTATGAAGTTTGTAATGGAACAAAAGTGGCAATGAGCGCTCATGAGTTGCTAATGTGCGAATGCTTTAATACCCACTTAATTCATTATATTCATTCATTCTCTATTTCATTTCCATGTTACCTATTCTACGAAACTTATCAACGCAGTGCTGGATTTGGTGCACAGTCTACATATTTTTGGGGTGTTTTTAGGCTTATGGTGCAGATGATGACAAAAGACTTCATATCCCAGGTGAGGTACGTGTATTGTTCTAAAATATTATTTTTAATATCCAGCTGTGCTGCTGTTGGTTTCAAACATATTAAATTTATGTACCACTAGTCAAGCTGAAGGGATAATTAGAAAACTTGAAAATAATTATTATTTTATTCCACGAACAAGATTGGCTAAAATGTTAATGGTGGTGCTCCACCAATAACGTTGGAGATGTTGTTGGTGGTGATCACACACAGGTTAATACACATCGTCTCCACCAATAACGTTGGAGATGTTGAAGTTAATAAAAGGATTAGAGTTAAGCGAGACAAGAAACCTATATTTATTTTCTGTTGTTGTTTTTTTATCTGATCGGATCTTTATATATTATAACGTCAAGGTCCTTCGTAAAAAAAAAAGTCTACTTTGTTTATCTCTTATTTATTTAGGATGCGAAAGGAGTGTATGCTGCGCGTTCATTTGTTGGATGGTACAATGGCTTACCTGCTCACGCTGATGTAAGTTTTTTTCGCTTTCAACTTCCATGCTTTGCTTTCCTCTATTCCGTCTGCGGCTCCCAGTTCTAGGGACCTCGGATCTAATCCCGCTCGCTGCCAGGCAGTATGTTATTGATGGACAAAGTAGTTCGTCTTCAATATGACTTACACGGATTATACTCGCCTGTCATGATCGGAGGTCCGATCGGGGTGAAACATTCTCTGTTGAGAATGAAAAATACGGACGTGTTATGATAAAGATTCATCTATGTATACACACCATCCAGATAAACTATCTGAGTTCATCGTAGTGTAGTGGGTTCGTCTGCGGCTCCCAGTTCTGGGGACCGCAGATCGAATCCCGCTCACTGGCAGGCAGTATGTTAGTGATGAGCAAAGTAGTTCTTCTTCAATATGTCTATTCCGCTTATTGTGGCGTTTTATTTAGCTCCAACCCAACTTGAATTGCGAAACAGCTGTCATTATTGGGCAGGGCAATGTGGCGCTGGACGTTGCAAGATTACTACTCTCTCCAACTTCTCTGCTGGAGGTAGTTCGTTTTTTTTTTGACATTTGTCATGGTAGTGGAAATTAAAATTCCTCTTTTTGCACCATTACAAATATATATCTCACTTTTTTTCTAGCATACGGATATTTGTTCACATGCTTTAGCGAAATTGGAAACGAGTGGAATAAAGAAAGTTCATATCATTGGTAGACGAGGACCAGTCGAGGTAGAAATTTTTTGTTTCGCATTGTTTTCAAGTTTTGAGAAACGAAAAGATTTGTTCATTCTCTGTTTTTAATTTTTGCTACAAAGTGTTTTCAATTCCTGCAACGAATTCTGGATTCACCACGTTGAGAACAATTGGAAATATTGGAAATATTCCGTCGTTGACTGATGTGTTTGGATTCTAGGTTTCGTTCACTACCAAGGAGCTGCGAGAAATGATTCGTCTTGATGGAACAAAGCCGATATTGCATAAAGAAGACTTTGTTGATGTTAGACCAAAAATTTCAGGTTCATATTTAACTGTAAAGCTTGAACTGACCTGAACTCAAAAGTAATATTGATAATCTCTACTTATAAATTTGTATGGACTGTGTTTCTTTATGACCGATTGTCAACGTTCCTAAATGTCCAGCCGTTTCATTTTTCCAGTTTTCTTTCTTATAGTGGACTAGCTTGCTTACAGTTTATGTGTTGGGTTGTTTTACTGCAACATTTGTTTGTTTTTTGGCAAGTTATCTTGTGCCTTTCACCTTACCTTGTTGTTGTTGATGATGAAGTTAGAGTGTTCTTAAAGGGGCTACGAAACGATTGAATAAGCTCAATTCCGCAATTTTTGAAGAATAGTGTGTAACAAACGGACTACTCAAAAGGTTGAGGTGCAAGAAATTATACACATTTTAGAACCATGTAAAATTTTCCTTTAGTATTCTTTTAAAATAAGCTACGGTCTGCAAAGTATATTAAATTACAGTAAATCTAAGGTTTATTTTGACGAGGGAACAGAGAAAACACAAGGAGTTGTATTTGTTAAAAAATGCTATTACTAGCTTTAAGAAGGTAATTAATACCTCTAAAAAGATTTTAAAGTCATTGTTATTACTTAGATTGGCTTTATGTGCAATTAAACTTGTATGTTTCTATGCAAAATTTCAAAGGATATAACCAGCTAGAAAGTTCAACAGGCTTGAATTTTATTTTATTAAAAATTTTTGAGTTCAAAGCAAGTATTTATATCGAATAAATCACAGATATCCAATACATTTAGGAAAGTTTTCTGTCATTTTCAGTTACATTTAGATCCCCAATATGTTATTTAAGATGATTTAATTTGTTGTTTTTGTCGTCATTAGCTCAACTTTTGTGTAAGTCACTAAAGTCGAAAATCAACAACCGTTTCGTAACCCTTTAAATTGTGATGATTTGATTAGCCTCTACTTTGTCAATTATTTTTTTCTGTTTGATTATTTGATATTTGATTGATGTTTTTGGCTGGCATGGATTTTTACAGCGTTTTGACGTAAGGTTTTAAAAACCCTAAAATATATTTGTGAAAATCTTTTTATCTTTTCAGAACTACCCCGTCAAAGAAAACGTTTGATCGAGTTAATGTGTAAAACAGCTTTGTAAGTGATGATATTTGATAGTTGTGGATTGCTCCTAGGTCTAAACATTGGCTACCAATAATAATGAGTGGCATCTGTTAAACAGAAGTCTCTTTTCGCATTATTTGTGTTAATATTCATCATTTTGATTATTTCTTCCAACCAGTTTCGCGTGTTACTTTTAAACAACTCATTTCATGCAGTTGTAGAATTTACTTATAAATTTGCGGACCAAAAATTCTATCAAAACTAAATTGGCGTAATTATTTTAAACAACGTCTCATGGTAATATAAACAAAAGTTCTTTCCTGTTGCATTTTGAAGGTGTTTGCCTCGGGTGCACACTCTTGAGTTCTGCATGAGCTGTGATGATTGGACTTATATTTTAGTGATCCCGTTACACCGAACGAAGAAGCAAGAAGAAATGAGTGCATACGTGAGTGGGAATTAAACTTTTTAAGAACGCCACATGAAATTCTCACGGACGACGACAACAACGTGTGTGGAATTCGATTGGAGAAAAATCGATTAGTAAAGGTAAGAGTTCAGCACGAGTGTTCGATTTAAGGTGAATGTTCGATTTAAGGTGAATGTTCGATTTAAGGTGAATGTTCGATTTAAGGTGAATGTTCGATTTAAGGTGAATGTTCGATTTAAAGCGAGTGTTCGATTTCACGCGATTGTTCGATTTAAGGTGAATGTTCGATTTTAAGGGAGTGTTCGACTTTAAGGGAGTGTTCGATTTCACACGATTGTTCGATTTCACGTCGGTGTTCGATTTAGCTAGAAGCGTGTATGAACCGTAGGGACATTACTTACATTTTACCGACAAACTTAGACTGTTCACACATTGCGAAATGATTTTTGTTGCGGGTAGACCTCGGAATGATTCCGCCCCTCTGTTTTTCGAAAAACATGTTCTCACGTCATTCCGGAACAAAACGATGAAACCTATCCGCAATGTGTGAACATAGTCTTAGAAATAGAGACTGTTTCGGGTAGGTCATTTAGTTTAGTTTCTTTTTTCTAGCGAAATTCTAGTAGTCCCTTGTCACGCATGGTGTGTCATTGGCAGTTAAATCTGAGAGTGGTCGTTAGATTATGCGTTAACAATACTTGCGGGCGTTAAAGAGTTGCTTATAAAGTATGCAAAATATGTAAAACTTACACGTTAGTCAAAATCTGTTAAATTGTTATAGAACAAAGATGGCGGCTATACACCTGAAGGAACTGGAAAATGGGAACAATTTTCATGTGGCATGGTAGGAGTAGTCTTAAGTTAAAACCCTCTCGAGTTGGTGTGAGATATTCTTGTTCTGCAAAATACTATTGTTAAGGTGTTGAGAAGCGTTGGCTACAAAAGCATCAAGGTGGAAGAGGGTATTCCGTTTGATGTACGACTCGGTGTGATACCGAATTTCGACGGGAGAATCGTCGATGCTCCTAATTCGAAGAAAATATTAAAAGGTTTGCGCAGCACATTTTCTGTCAGTTTGGTGTTGATCTAACGGAAGATATTTTTGTCTTCTGTTTTTTATCCACGCAATACCTTAAGTTTTCCCAATAGTTTTTTTTTAGTACATCCATTGTCGCTATTTTTACAGCTTTGTGTTCGAAAAAAATAGGAAGCTTTTTTATTTTTTTTTATTTAGGCTTATATTGTAGTGGGTGGGTGAAACACGGACCAGTTGGTGTGATCGTCACGACAATGAACGAAGCATTTGCGACTGGTCAACACATCGTGACTGATTTAAACGAAGGTGTTTTATTATCTACCTGTCTAACACTGTCTTGATAGCTGGATCTTCTTAAAACAAAGCAATTCTTTTCTTTATTAAATTGTAAGAACATTTATTTTTATCGCTTTGTGAAACCTCTCCAATCTCACTATTGAGTATTGAGATGTAATTAGAAATACTTTTAAGAGTGTTTTCTTCGCCTTTAGGTGTTCTTGGATATTCAGAAGAAAAAATGTCTTCAGCAGACATGCAAACATTGATGAGTAAAAGAGGTAGGTCGATTTAAGTATGTTTGATTTTGTGATTCACGTCCCCCCCCCCTCGGATATCGTTCTTAAACAGATTGAATATTACTGACCCGTTTCTTCGCCAAGCACGTCAACACCTCTCAATTTTATTGACACCTCTCGACGATGACATGATAAGTACTGCTCTTTTTCGTTCAGGTATCAATTATGTTACATTCGAAGATTATCAAAATATCGACAATGAAGAAATGTTACGTGGAAGGGAAAACAAAAAACCCAGAGAGAAAATCACCTCATTTAATGAAATGTTAAAAATTGCATTCAGAGATAAAAAATCCAGCTGATAAATCGCCGTGTTAAGGTTACTGACAGAAAAAAGAAAAGAACGCTGAGATGTGTATTTTTTACGTTATATTATCATATGTTATATTACAATATTTTCTAGTGAATAATAGTTTTATATTTTTAGAGTTGTGGTAACTCACGATAAGACATCACGATTTATACAATTTGTTTTTTTCTTTTAATTCTCACAAATTTTGGTCGAGTGATTGGATTGTCTTTATAGTGTATTATTGGTCTTTTCACCCATCTTGTCAGTATCTGAACAGTACCATAAAAACTCGTTGTCTCAATTTCTGTGCATGATGTTGAGTGCAGTTAAATGACCATAATGAGAGCCTAATTTTTTGATCTTTTATGGAGTAAAAAACGCTGAACTGCAGCTTTAAAATTTTCACTGAACTTCTTATCATTCTTTGAGTAAAAAAATACATAACAGAGGTATGGAATGTGTTTCCACCACAGCACTTAGATTTTGTACCTTTTTCTGCTACGCATTTAATATCGCCATCACTATTCACTCTGTTCTTATTCAGGTTTTTCAAACTCTTTCACCAATTTTCTCGTCATGGTTCGTTCTATTATTATTGGGAATCGGTGAAGATGACGTACTTATGAAAAAATAAACAAAAATAATGTTTTTTCTTTTGTTTTAATAGTCAGGAAGCTAGCGTCTCAAAAAATAAGAAAACAGTCACTGTTTTTGGGGCTATATATACACTTTCTTTTTTACCGGGCATCAAAAGATCTCTTCATTGTTATTTACACTTTTGAGATTTTACGTTAGGTTTTGTTTTGGTAAGAAATGCACGATATATGGACGCATATAGAAGACTTTCAGGTGGACGTATATAGAAGACTTTCACGTGGAAGTATATATAAAACTTTCACGTGAACATATATAAAAGACTTTCAGGTGAACATATATAGAAGACTTTCACGTGGACGTATATAGAAGACTTTCACGTGAACATATATAGAAGACTTTCACGTGGACGTGTATAGAAGACTTTCACGTGGACGTATATGGAAGACTTTCACGTGAACATATATAGAAGACTTTCACGTGGACGTATATAGAAGACTTTCAGCTGGACACATATAGAAGACTTTCACGTGAACGTATATAGAAGACTTTCAGGTGGACGTGTATAGAAGACTTTCAGGTGGGCGTGTATAGAAGACTTTCACGTGGACGTATATGGAAGACTTTCACGTGAACATATATAGAAGACTTTCAGCTGGACACATATAGAAGACTTTCACGTGAACGTATATAGAAGACTTTCAGGTGGGCGTGTATAGAAGACTTTCACGTGGACGTATATGGAAGACTTTCACGTGAACATATATAGAAGACTTTCAGCTGGACACATATAGAAGACTTTCAGGTGGACATATATAGAAGACTTTCACGTGAACATATATAGAAGACTTTCAGCTGGACACATATGGAAGACTTTCACGTGGACGTATATAGAAGACTTTCACGTGAACATATATAGAAGACTTTCACGTGGACGTATATATAAGACTTTCAGGTGGACGTGTATAGAAGACTTTCACGTGGACGTATATGGAAGACTTTCACGTGAACATATATAGAAGACTTTCAGGTGGACGTGTATAGAAGACTTTCAAGTGGACGTGTATAGAAGACTTTCACGTGGACGTATATAGAAGACTTTCACATGGACGTATATAGAAGACTTTCAGGTGGACGTATATAGAAGACTTTCAGGTGGACATATATAGAAGACTTTCAGGTGAACATATATAGAAGACTTTCAGGTGGACATATATAGAAGACTTTCACGTGGACGTATATATAAGACTTTCAGGTGGACGTGTATAGAAGACTTTCACGTGGACGTATATGGAAGACTTTCACGTGAACATATATAGAAGACTTTCACGTGGACGTATATATAAGACTTTCAGGTGGACGTGTATAGAAGACTTTCAGGTGGACGTATATGGAAGACTTTCACGTGAACATATATAGAAGACTTTCAGGTGGACGTGTATATAAGACTTTCAGGTGGACGTATATAGAAGACTTTCAGGTGGGCGTGTATAGAAGACTTTCACGTGGACGTATATAGAAGACTTTCAGGTGAACGTATATAGAAGACTTTCACATGGAAGTATATATAAGACTTTCACGTGAACGTATATAGAAGACTTTCAGGTGGACGTATATAGAAGACTTTCACGTGGACGTATATAGAAGACTTTCAGGTGAACGTATATAGAAGACTTTCACATGGAAGTATATATAAGACTTTCACGTGAACGTATATAGAAGACTTTCAGGTGGACGTATATAGAAGACTTTCAGGTGGACGTATATAGAAGACTTTCACGTGAACATATATAGAAGACTTTCACGTGGACGTATATGGAAGACTTTCACGTGGACATATATAGAAGACTTTCACGTGGACGTGTATGGAAGACTTTCACGTGGACGTATATAGAAGACTTTCACGTGAACATATATAGAAGACTTTCAGGTGGACGTATATAGAAGACTTTCACGTGGACATATATAGAAGACTTTCACGTGGACGTGTATGGAAGACTTTCAGGTGGACGTGTATAGAAGACTTTCACGTGGACGTATATAGAAGACTTTCACGTGAACATATATAGAAGACTTTCAGCTGGACACATATAGAAGACTTTCACGTGAACGTATATGGAAGACTTTCACGTGGACGTATATAGAAGACTTTCACGTGGACGTATATAGAAGACTTTCAGGTGGACGTATATAGAAGACTTTCAGGTGGACGTATATAGAAGACTTTCACGTGAACATATATAGAAGACTTTCAGGTGGGCGTGTATAGAAGACTTTCACGTGGACGTGTATAGAAGACTTTCACGTGGACGTGTATGGAAGACTTTCAGGTGGACGTGTATAGAAGACTTTCACGTGGACGTATATAGAAGACTTTCACGTGGACGTATATAGAAGACTTTCACGTGGACGTATATAGAAGACTTTCACGTGGACGTATATGGAAGACTTTCACGTGGACGTATATAGAAGACTTTCACGTGGACGTATATAGAAGACTTTCAGGTGGACGTATATAGAAGACTTTCAGGTGGACGTATATAGAAGACTTTCACGTGAACATATATAGAAGACTTTCAGGTGGGCGTGTATAGAAGACTTTCACGTGGACGTGTATAGAAGACTTTCACATGGAAGTGTATAGAAGACTTTCAGGTGGACGTATATAGAAGACTTTCACGTGAACATATATAGAAGACTTTCACGTGGACGTGTATAGAAGACTTTCAGCTGGACACATATAGAAGACTTTCACGTGGACGTATATGGAAGACTTTCACGTGAACGTATATAGAAGACTTTCACGTGGACATATATAGAAGACTTTCAGCTGGACGTGTATAGAAGACTTTCACGTGGACGTATATGGAAGACTTTCACGTGAACGTATATAGAAGACTTTCACGTGGACGTATATGGAAGACTTTCACGTGAACATATATAGAAGACTTTCAGGTGAACGTATATAGAAGACTTTCACGTGGACGTATATAGAAGACTTTCACGTGGACATATATAGAAGACTTTCAGGTGAACGTATATAGAAGACTTTCACGTGGACGTATATAGAAGACTTTCAGGTGGACGTATATGGAAGACTTTTAGGTGGACGTATATAGAAGACTTTCACGTGGACGTATATATAAGACTTTCAGCTGGACGTATATAGAAGACTTTCACGTGAACGTATATAGAAGACTTTCACGTGAAAGTATATATAAGACTTTCACGTGGAAGTATATAGAAGACTTTCACGTGGACGTATATAGAAGACTTTCACGTGAACATATATAGAAGACTTTCAGGTGGACGTGTATAGAAGACTTTCACGTGAACGTATATAGAAGACTTTCAGGTGGGCGTGTATAGAAGACTTTCACGTGGACGTATATGGAAGACTTTCACGTGAACGTATATAGAAGACTTTCAGGTGGACGTGTATAGAAGACTTTCACGTGGACGTATATGGAAGACTTTCACGTGAAAGTATATATAAGACTTTCACGTGAACATATATAGAAGACTTTCAGGTGGACGTATATAGAAGACTTTCACGTGGACGCATATAGAAGACTTTCACGTGAAAGTATATATAAGACTTTCACGTGGACGTATATAGAAGACTTTCACGTGGACGTATATAGAAGACTTTCAGGTGGACACATATAGAAGACTTTCACGTGAACATATATAGAAGACTTTCAGGTGGACACATATAGAAGACTTTCAGGTGGACGTGTATAGAAGACTTTCACATGGACGTATTAAGAAGACTTTCAGGTGGACGTATATGGAAGACTTTCACGTGGACGTGTATAGAAGACTTTCAGGTGGACGTATATGGAAGACTTTCACGTGAAAGTATATATAAGACTTTCACGTGAACATATATAGAAGACTTTCAGGTGGACGTATATAGAAGACTTTCACGTGGACGCATATAGAAGACTTTCACGTGAAAGTATATATAAGACTTTCACGTGGAAGTATATAGAAGACTTTCACGTGGACGTATATAGAAGACTTTCACGTGAACATATATAGAAGACTTTCAGGTGGACGTGTATAGAAGACTTTCACGTGAACGTATATAGAAGACTTTCAGGTGGGCGTGTATAGAAGACTTTCACGTGGACGTATATGGAAGACTTTCACGTGAACGTATATAGAAGACTTTCAGGTGGACGTGTATAGAAGACTTTCACGTGGACGTATATGGAAGACTTTCACGTGAAAGTATATATAAGACTTTCACGTGAACATATATAGAAGACTTTCAGGTGGACGTATATAGAAGACTTTCACGTGGACGCATATAGAAGACTTTCACGTGAAAGTATATATAAGACTTTCACGTGGACGTATATAGAAGACTTTCACGTGGACGTATATGGAAGACTTTCACGTGAACGTATATAGAAGACTTTCACGTGAACGTATATAGAAGACTTTCACGTGGACATATATAGAAGACTTTCACGTGGACGTGTATGGAAGACTTTCAGGTGGACGTGTATAGAAGACTTTCATGTGGACGTATATAGAAGACTTTCATGTGGACGTATATAGAAGACTTTCAGGTGGGCGTGTATAGAAGACTTTCAGGTGGACGTATATAGAAGACTTTCATGTGGACGTATATAGAAGACTTTCATGTGGACGTATATAGAAGACTTTCACGTGGACGTATATGGAAGACTTTCACGTGAACGTATATAGAAGACTTTCACGTGGACGTATATGGAAGACTTTCATGTGGACGTATATAGAAGACTTTCACGTGGACGTATATAGAAGACTTTCACGTGGACGTATATGGAAGACTTTCACGTGAACGTATATAGAAGACTTTCAGCTGGACACATATAGAAGACTTTCACATGGACGTATTAAGAAGACTTTCAGGTGGACGTATATGGAAGACTTTCAGGTGAACGTATATAGAAGACTTTCAGCTGGACACATATAGAAGACTTTCACATGGACGTATTAAGAAGACTTTCAGGTGGACGTATATGGAAGACTTTCAGGTGGACACATATAAAAGACTTTCACATGGACGTATATAGAAGACTTTCACGTGGACGTATATGGAAGACTTTCACGTGGACGTATATAGAAGACTTTCACGTGGACGTATATGGAAGACTTTCACGTGAACATATATAGAAGACTTTCAGGTGGACGTATATGGAAGACTTTCACGTGGACGTATATAGAAGACTTTCAGGTGGACGTATATAGAAGACTTTCACGTGGACGTATATAGAAGACTTTCACGTGGACGTATATTGAAGACTTTCAGGTGGACGTATATGGAAGACTTTCAGGTGGACGTATATAGAAGACTTTCACATGGACGTATTAAGAAGACTTTCACATGGACGTATATAGAAGACTTTCACGTGGAAGTATATAGAAGACTTTCACGTGAAAGTATATAGAAGACTTTCAGGTGGACGTATATAGAAGACTTTCAGGTGGACGTATATAGAAGACTTTCACGTGGACGTATATAGAAGACTTTCACGTGAACGTATATAGAAGACTTTCAGGTGGACGTATATAATTTGTGTCAAGAAAATTTGCGTCCCTGTTTTGTCAGCTAAAGGAAACTATATTTTCTCTTTAAGCAGGCATTTAACGTACATCGTCATTTTTCTTATTCTGGTCATCTTTTGCGATTTTCTTTTCTACTGGTTTGATATGCCGGTCTCTAACAACTTCACCAAAGTAACCTAGCAAAGTCGTGTGGGTTGCCATTTCCTTACAAGTATTTACGCACTTATGAGTATGAACTATGGGGTGTAGCCAACCTTGTCCCAAGGGTCTTGTGGCCCCTGAGCCGTTATTACGGAGTGGCCAACTTCATCAACAAGGCAAAATGCCCTGGGAACGAGGTTGGGGTGTAGCTTGATAAATATTTGAAAACCATTTTATGCGATAAAGGCTTTCGAATGTTTCAACGTTCTGTTGGTAATCGAACGTTTGCAATTTGGTACACTATGGAGTGCATGGAAAATTGAAATTTTGTATAATAAAATCAGTGAGTACGCGTTTTTTCTCCAATTTTCATTTCAGCTTGTAGTTTCTAGGGAAAAAAATGGATTCTGAGAAAGTTGCTAAGTAGTTGCCATGTATACATATTATATCTGAGAATTTCCCCAAACAATAAGGACTGCCCAACTATGTTGTTCCGCCTTTTCTGATCGATCATAGTCATAAGAAAAAAAGTTAGTCTAGAATCCCGGGCCGTTTGTATTGTTATTGAATTGGCACTGCAACTTTTGAGTTCATTAACAGATTTTTAAAAATGGCCGATGTGAAGGGCGATTATCCTGCTGAATATGATCTCCAGGACCCTATGAGTTGTTAGAAGGTATCCGAAGTAACAAGCAATGATGGAAAGAAAGTGTTACACAAATGTAAAAAGTGCTCCACAACCTTGAATTAGAAGACATGTCAACACCAATGATGCTACACCAAAAATGAAGGAAACTGAACAAGATTTGGTTGTATCTAAAGTCGATGAAGTATTATTAAAGAAGCTTCATCCAGTACAACTAAAAATGATTGTAAAGTGTTGTGCTGGAAAAGTTCACTCGTTAGAATTTGTGTGTTTTCTTAGCAAAGGACATTCGTGAGAAACAAAGCTGCCAAAAAGCTGCTAAAAAGGAAACGTAAAATATCACTACGAACTGAGTTAAAAATCTGTCAGAATCATATAAGGTGTTAGTCTTCGTTTTTTAGAGCTACATTACCACGTCTCAGTTCTATTAGAGACTTTTTCCTCAAAATTGATTATATGTAGATGACTTGCCAATGTTTAAAAATGTTAAAAAGTTTGCGGTTTTTTTGCACATGCCCAAGCATATCTGTAGGCAGAACCATAATAATCAAAGAAATCCATCCAAAAAAGAAATATTCCCTCAAAATTAGTGAAATTTTTTAAGAAGAATTAGAAGAATATAGTTAAAATTTAATTCCAATTCCTCTTGGACCTTATGCTACCCAAAAAATGTTTAATCTGCATTGATAACCATTTTACCCTGTGCGAGTCCTGCTTTTTTACCTACACAAAAGTCCATTGTTCTCAAAATGAAATCAAAACAACTACGTCACGCGTAAGTGATCTATAGATGAATCTTGTTTGAAGTACTGTGTTTGATTGTGAAAAAAAAGTTTCAGCCCTGTCTAGGATTCGAACCTAGATCTCTTAATCGGCTATCCTGTTTGTTTATAAAATGCTAGGCAGCAACTACAAAAATAATTAGCATCCTTTGTCATCCTTTCTCAAATTAAGTCGGAAAAACTAGTAAATGTTTGCTTCTTTTGGTAATAAATACAGTATTTAGTGGGTTAGGTCAATGTTGATGAGGTCATGATTTTAGCCGGAAAAGTTTATTCTGCATATGATTTTTGGCGCATGCGCAAACGTTTTTTCCGCAAAATCGCGGTTTTGAACGACCGTGAAGGATTCGCGCCACAAGTTTCCTTTTTCATTATGATGGACAATTTTTGTCATTGTCAGATTTCGTTTTCGTCATGTACTCAGTCATTGAAATGCATGCTTTGCAGGAGGTAGAGAGCTCTATCTGGGATATATTTATGCAGCCTCAGATAACCCACTACACTAGATTTGACTTTAGCTCTTTCTATGATAAACTGGATTACATTTATTTTTATTTTGAAAAGCAATCCAAATATCGTGATCAGTACATTTGCAAAACGCGTTTATCCCATCCGCCATCTTTTTTTAAAAATAAAAACAGTCTATTTGGGCGGTTTTTTAAAACACACCGGAAAAAAACGTTGCGCGCATCCGGATCAGCTGCATAACAAACTAAAAGCAATATCTTCAAAACGCACCATAACATTTACGAAAATAATACTTCTACATCCGAGGGGAGGTTTAAGAGGTCCTGGGGACGAGGTTGGTAGAAGCGATCCTTTTCTTTAATGCATCGTCAATTACACGAACTTTTGTGATGATGTTTATCAATTCACTTCTCCACTTCTTATTCACTATTTGGAAGAGGGACTTTAATTATACTTATATCTTTGTGTCTACGAGACGTTGGACAGTAAAGTATTGAGCAGTTTGCACCAGGCGTATCGTTTTATATATATATCAAAAAACAAAATCAAAATGCAGTAATACAAGTAATATACATCCGGCCATTTTGAACTTTTCTGTGCCCCATTGGCGCGGCCGTCTAGTAATAAGTGAGAACAATGCGCTATTGTTTGTGACCAGTCTATCTTTTTTTCTTATGACTATGGATCGATGCAACAGATGCTGTCCCGCAAGGCACGGCCAGCTCCTGCACCTGTTGATGGATTTGAAAGACACGCATTTAATATTTTTGGCGATTTTTAAACAACCTCGTCCCCAAGGCTTTCTATATTGAGACGGCTAAATATCACTGCGGACAAGGTTAGATTTTCAAGCAGAAGATGATTTTGGGGAAATAAGGAGAATAGTGATGAGGAAGTGCGGGATGATGTTACAAATCAACAATTGCTGGACAATTTTGTTTTTTTATTATGCTGAGGACCATATTAATTTGATTGTTTTGACTTAAAATTCAAATTTTCTATTTCCCCAGATCTAGGATCAGTAGATCTAGAAATCCCTTTTTCTGGAGTTGTATGCGCAATAGTCTCTCGCAATAATTTATCTGAATTTCACTGGATTTTCTACTACGTTTTGAAAAATTTCTCCTAAAACGCTCATATTTTTGAAAAATTACAAGCTACTATACATATAAAATAAAGTTTTTTTCTTCTCGTGCAAGTAATTTGCATCTGTTTAAGAAAACTTAAATGGGACATTCCTTTCCTAAAGGCTGTCAGGAATAATTCTAATCCGCATTTCTCTAAGAAATCACTCCTTGCGAGCTAATTCCAAGAATTTTTTTTTTAAGAAAAATCGTGGTATGGCATTACGGCGTGGTACGTTTTTCTTGGACCTAAAATTAACATAAGCGCATATAAAGCTGTAGCTTTTGTATCTCTTTAATATTCTGTCTGTTTTTGCGCGAGAAAAAGTCGAGATACATTATTTATTTTCACAAAAGCTATTGTTTAATTTAAAAAAATTCTTATATCAAATCCATGGGCAGTTAACTTTTGTTATCCCCCGATTCGTCACAAATACGTGCACATTTAAAGTGCGTTGTCTATTTCGTTAAAAAGTTTAATTATTCGCGCCTTTTCAAAGAATTAACAAAAACAAAAAAGTTTTATAAGAAGAAGAGAACAACAAATTTTTAAGAAGATTTTGTAAGTGAATTTTGTGTTTGTTCTAAACATAATTCGGAATTTATTTTGTTTCATCTTTAATAACCATTCACATTTTTTATAACAATAAATTTTGTCTAAAGCTGGATTTCTTTGCTGAAACTTATTACATTTTAAACTGAACAAGAAGTGTCATATTTAGCTTTTTAAACGCTATTTATAAGAGTAGCTTTTTTCTTTTATTGCTAAATATACGAATTTGAGGAGAAAGCGGCGTAACACCACTTTCGATAAACTATGGTATAAAAAAAGAAAAATGCGTAGTTTATACTGCTTCCGTGCCTAAAGTGTATTTTTCCAGGTACCATGACTACCGCAGTGTAATTTCATAACAGGTTCGCGAAATAATTACGACGACGAATTCCCGCGGATTGTTCCGTGGGCTAAGGACTAGTTTCTTTAATAATGGCGGTCCAAATATTTCATCCTCGTTCCGTTATAACGGAGCAGTGCGTTTGTAAAGGCAATATTCATTGGGAACAATATTGGTCCTGATTCCACTGGCGACACTTGTTGCAAATTTAGCACGACTGATGGATGTGCCTGCGATCATGTTAGAAAGGGAATGAGCCTCGCCATCCCCCCCTTATATGTACCAGTGGAGGCCTGAGCAAGAAGTTGCTAGACATTAAATCGAGTCAAATTTTTAAATTCGTTTTTTTAGTGCTAAAAAAAAGTACAAAAGTAAGTTTTAAAATTCATAACAAAATACTACTTACAAAAGAATAAAACATTCACTCATGACACATCAAAATAAAAGATCATATTTACAGAGACAAAATACGTGTTGCGTTTTCTGCAATCTGGGAATAATGCTTCTTTGAAAATGACTTCATGAAAACATACCAACATGATTTTTATATAAAGAGCGCGGAATCGCTTCATTCGCGTGCTTGGACGCAAAAAGATGGGACGACTAGGTATTCCATTTCATCAAAACGCTGTATATCAAACTGTGTCTAGTTTTTCAATTCGAATCCCTGGTATAGATAGGAAAAAGCTATAAACAAAAGTTAACAAAATAAAGATTCAATACAAAATTTTAAAAATTACTAGTTTGAAGGCCTAAAAAATTCTTTTCAAAAGGCAGCTTAATCTTCTCCAGTAGCAGTCTTTGACCGTGGTGTTCTCGGCTGGCTTGGTGCTCGGCTGGCCTGAATTAAAAAAAACACGTAATTTATTACATTGTCTAGAGTGAGGGTACATCTAAACTCATTCCAGACGTTTCGTTGTGTTAAAAAGAACTGAGAACGAGTTTAAAGAGCGGTTAATAATTATATTTCCTACATAGAGCTATTTAAAGTTAATCCACCTCATACCCAGTACTTCATATTTAACATAATGTCAGATATGAACCAGGGAGGTCGGCTAGTGTAATTAATTTAACGTATTGTGCATGATTACCCCTGTACGTGCAGTTTAATCCTCGCTGGTGGGTGTTCGTAATCTGGATCGTGCTCTGGACGTTGCTGCGGAGACCTAGAACATATTATGTTTTCATGTAACGCACTCATGTCAGAAGGCATGATTCCGTGTTCTTTTACAACGAGAAACATCTAATTTTGCACTTTCTAAGATTATATTCTGCTGCAGGAAATATCTCGAGCATTTTTTGAGAAATTTAGGAGCACTCACCCCTCGTGTTGTTGTCCCAGATGCACCTCTAGCTCGCTGTCTTGCTTTCTGCAACGCTGCTTCAGCCGCTTCACATCGCTCTTCAGCATCTTCAAGTTCTACTGCAGCCTTCTTGTACTTCGATTGCCACGTGCTGTTTTGTTGTTCCTTGAAGAAGCAATACATGTTTGTTACAAATTTTACAGCTGAAGTGGTCCCTCCTTCAGCTGCGAGTTCCCTCCTGTCCCTTCTTCTGCTAAAGAGGTCCCACCTTCCGCTGAAGAGGTTTCTCCTTTGTCCACCCTTTGCCATTGTTTGGAACAAACTTTCCACTAAAGCGAGAATGTCAGATGCATCACACACAAACTACTTACAGCCTCTTCCAATTGAATTCTCATCTTCTTCAACTTTTGATTTATCTTATCAGCAGTATCCTGAGCACGTTCTGCTGCTTTGTGTTCGTCTTCAACTTGGAAGGCGAGTTCTTTCACCTTCTTTTCGCTCTTTCGCGCCAACTTGATGGCGTCCGCACCTTTACGTGCCTCAGTGTCAATATCGCTTTCCAATTCCATGATCTAAATTACAGATATAGTATAATCTCGTTCCTTTGTTATATTTTAAAGCATATCTATAATTTATCACTGCGGCGGTGTTGTTTTAACCTTCAGTGCGCGAAACGCGTAGATATACGTGCGAACATCGGGCGAGAATCGGGCGAGAATCGGGCGAGAGTCTGAAGGTATAAGTTTATGTTTTAAGATAAGCTAGAAAATAAGCTTGACTGGACAACGCAAACCATCTCGGTCTTTTTCTTATTAGCCAATGACATCACGTATTTTAGAGAGCAAATTATTTTTGACTGAAAAAAGGGTCGTCTCAAAAACGGGCACGCATTCTAAAGGTTAAACTGATGTTTAGATTCTTGGTGCTGGAAGATCAATTATTAACATACTCGTTGTTCAAGTTTTCGTATTTGATTCTTTAATCCTTTACCGCCTTGCGCTTCAGCGTCTTCCAGTCGAGATTGTAAGTCGGCGACTTGCTTGCTTAACATTTGTCTCGATTTCTCAGCTGTCGAAGCAGTGTCTTGCGCGCTGTTTAATTCACTCATCATTCGTGAAACTTCAGCTGCTGCTCGTTGCGCTTTTTCTTCAGACGCTTTGGCATCATTTTCTAAATCTTCTAGTTCTTCCTGCAGACCATGATAATCCCCTTCCGCCTTTCGCTTAGCATTTGAGACGTTGTTGTACATCGCTTGTAATTCAGCAACGCGGTCGGAATTCTCGGACTTTTCATTTTCAGCCAACTTTCGTGCACGTTCTGCTTGCTCGAGTGCAACTTTCGCTTCATCGAGTTGAACGGCCAGCTCGTTAGCTCGTCGTTCGGAACGGCCCGCAGAATCTCGCATGTCATCACGACCACGTGATTCGTCATCAAGGAGTGCTTGCAGCTCCTGAGATGCAAGAGAATCATTCATGAGATTTAACAGTTAATTTTCTTAGATATATTTTGAAAATATTTCAATTCCCTTCGGGTATAAAGCAAAAGAAAAATGGGGAAGGTTTTCTTAAGATTTTCCTCATCAGTCAAAAACAGAAACTGAATTTTTTATGCGTCACCTTAATTTGAGCTTGCAGCTTTTTCAGTTGCTTTTGATAGTCAGTTGAATTCCTCACTGCACCTTCTAGCTGTGACTCAAGATCGACCATGTCTGAATCGTGTTTTTTCCTTAACTTTTGTTGTTCAGCCTTGGCGCGTGATTCTGAATCGATGGTGCTTTGAAGGCTGTCCATTTGGCGTTGGTGATTCTTGCGTAAGTTTTCTAACTCTTCATCTTTCTCGCTCATTTTTCGATCAGTTGATTGTTTAAGCTGGGTTAGTTCGAGTTGAACCTTCAGAAGTTTTCCCTCTTCTTGTTCCAACGCAGCTTCGGCTTCTTCTAGTGCAATTTGTAATTCTTCATTTTCCATTCCAAGTTTTCGTCGAAGTTTGTCCATTTCGGCACTACTTTTGCCACCGTCAGTGAGCTGCTCAGTGACACTTTGAAGTTCATCTATACAAAACAAACCAAAAAGAATGATTTAACACCCATCAAGAAGTCATATAAAATAAACATGAAGTTAGAACAAAGGTGATTTACGTACTTTGAAGAGCACGATTCTCTTTCTTTAAAGCTTCGTACTTCTCGAGCGTATCTTCGCTGGCTGTTCGTACTTTCAAAAGCTGATAAAAAAAGAAACAAATTATTACAACTCTGCAGCTCTCTCCATTGCGCGATCTTATCTTTTATTTCCACTTCCCTTATAATTTCCCTTGTTTACAAATAATACAACATGTCTTCCTCATGATAAACGACAGTTCTCCCCAATAAAACACACGAGTTTGTGCTCATAACACGCAAGTGATCTCACCTCGGTGGAGTATCCTCTTGCATCTCGTTGTGCTTTGTCGAGATCAGCTTGAATTTCGTCGCATTTTAGTTTCCATTCGTTGATCTGCTGGTCAACCTTCTTTTGTTTCTTCTCCAAATTGGAGGCTTGAGCTTGCGCCTGAAATAAATCAATGGTTATGGTAATAAATAAATATTTCAAAAAATTAATCACTGGAAATTGCAGAAGTTAATCTTGTGTACAGTAACTTGATAAAAAGTCGTTTTAGACGCTCTTGTTTTGAAATAAAGATTAATGTACCTTTTCGAGATCTAGCAGTAAGTCCTCTACTTCTTCGTTCATTCTGTTCTTCACTTTCTCCATACTTGACGCTTTGCTTTCAGCAGCAGCCAATGCTTCTTCCATTTCTTGAACTCGATTGGCGAGCTTTCGTTTAGCATCTTCGAGTTCTTCAACTCGATTTGCCCCGTCCATCTCGTATTTGTTCTTCCATTGTTGGGCGTCAGCATTTGCACGCGAGAATTTGTTCTGCATATCTTGCCGAGAAGCTTGTTCTTCATCCAGTTGCTCCTGCAAGGCTTCGATCTCTGACAAAGCGTTTTGCAGTTTTTGATGGTTGTCATGTTTACCCTACGGTGGTGAGCATTTAACCGATTATGTATACTATTGAGCATACTATAAAAATTATTACACTTGTTTAAACAATAATATTAATGAAATCAAATTTTTTCTTTATTGCCAACTTTGTATAAATCTTACCCTAGATTCGTCATCGGCGGATGATTTGGCTTCAGCGAGAGCTGCTTCCAGTGATTTGATCTGTTTTGTAGCCATTCCTAGCTGATGTTCAGCATCTTCCAACTGTTTAGCGACACCTGCGGACTCTCCAGAAACTTTACTATTTTTTTGTTCAGACGATGAGAGATCATCTTCAAGCTGCGACACTTTCCCGCGCAATTCGTTGAGTTGCTCTTCTAACATGCGATTGTTCTTGTCGCTGTTCGTTTTCTGTTTTTTAACTTGTTCTAACTGCGAATGCACATCGTCCAGTTCAGCAATAGTGTTAGCTTTTTCTTTATCAGATCTAAATTTATTTTGGACAAACGTTTAAATGAGTAAAGACACGGGAAGAAATGTGTTGAGGACATTGTTAAAAGCATGCTAGATAAGTTCACTTGTCATGTGTGAACTGACCGAACTTAGTGTTCTCAATGTTTTACACTATTACTTACTTCGCTTTCCCTTTTTTGACAGCCTCGAGTTCATCTTGAGCCTCGCCAATGGCAGCACTCGCTTTACTTTTAGCTGTTTGCATTGCAGCCTCATTAGTGGCGTTCAGATCTTCAATTTCCTTTCGTAGTCGGTTCACTTCATTTTCTCTCTTCTTGCTCACTTCAAGCTAAATGTATGAAGATTACAAAAATCTTTATCATAGATCATAAAAAACTATACTCACTTTAAATATTAAAGTCAGTGTGACACCTACCTGGGCCGAGGTCGCACCTCCGGCTGCTTCTACTTGATCTTGCAATTCCTCTATTTGAGCTTCTAAATCTTTTCGCGCCATTTCAACTTTTTGTCGAAGTTTACGTTCGTTTTCCAATTCTTCTTCTAATTCTTCGATGCGGGCTAACAATTCTTGAATTTTTTTTTGCAGTTGTTTAATCATATTTTCTTGGTTATCTTTTGCTTCTTCTAAATCTTTGATCGACTTTTCTCGTCTACATAAAGAAAGTACAAAGTTATTGGAAAGCTACACTGTCTTATGTTGGTTGTTTTCACTAAAATATTATTTTCCTACATTAAAGATTGTGCAGCTTTGTGTTTACAATGAGACTTATTTATCTACTATTTGACATCAAAAAATTCTGATGATGTCATCATTTTTTAATACTGGGGTAAAACAAGTTTTAATCCACATATCTGATGGAAATAAATTGTTCCTATACTACCACTCTGTATTATTAAGTAATAAAGTTTTAGGAAAATTCAAAAATATTAAACAGATTGATTAACTCGATCAAAAGTTACAGCCGAAGTTACTTCAGAAGCAAATAGGTCTTGCTTACTTGGCTACAGTGTCGTTGGCGTTCTTGAGTTCCAGCTCAGTATTTTCAAGCTTCTCTCTACTGTCTTTAAGATCTTGTTCAGATTTTCTTTTCTCCTTTTCAACTTTAGCCTTTGCTTCTTTCTCTTTTTTTAATGAATGCTCAGTCTAAATGGCGAAACGATCAAAACAGGTAAAATAGAAGACTTCCTTAAATACCTGCTTTTATGGTAAGTAGTAGAGTTGAAGAAAATGGTGACGAAGCTAATAAAAAAAATTGACGGGTTTTCTTACTTCTTTTAATGCGGCGTCCGCCTTGCTTTTTGCTTTGTTCAAACTGTTACATTTGTCTTCAGCAGCCTGCAATTGTTCAGTACGTTCTTGTAGGTTGTCTTCTAAACCTTTCTTGTCCTTTCCTAGTTTGGCAATGGCTTCATCTTGTTTTAAAATGTCTTCGTTCAAAGCGTCAATTTGTTTGTCTCGACTCGTCTTCTCAGACTCAAGCTGCAAAAAGACACAAAGAGATTGCACGACATGAAATAAAAAATATACTCAACATTTTGAATGTTACTCACTCGGGTGATGTTGGATTGCAATTCTTCAGCTTGGTTTTGCATTTCCTCAATTTTGTCTTCAGCCTCAGTTATTTTTTCTTCCAACACAGTGACTGAGTGTTCTTCACCGTCCAGTTTCTCCAACGCTTCGTTTAAGCTTGCTTCAAGCTTGTCCTAGACAATATTTGAATAATATTCGTGAAATTTGTGGACCGTCAGCCTGGTATTTAGTAAAATCATTGGAAGCACCAGCCGTGTTTTTATTAAAATTTTTGTCGCACTAGCCGTGTTTTTATTAAAATTTGTGTCGCACTAGCCGTGTTTTTATTAAAATTTGTGTACCAATAGCCTGGTGTTTAGTAAAATTAGTGGAGCACTAACCTGGCGTAAATCGATGTAGCTTACCTTAATAGCTTGCGTTTGCATCAGTTTATCTTCAGCTGCAATCAACCGATCAGTTTCGGCTTGCAACTCACTGAAAATCTTCTCTTTCTCAGCAATTGTATCAGTCAGTTGAGTCTCCATTTGTTTTCGATTTTCTTCGTCTACTTTAGCTTGTTCTAACGCTTTGGCCAGTGCTTCTTCCTTTTCTTTCATCTCGTCTTCCGCTCGAGCGATACTGAGGAGAGGTTGCACCTTGATGTACAGCTTCCACCAAGTCCAGTTTCGCAAGAACAAAAATTTACGAACGTTTCTTTGAATGACCGCCAAACCAATTCTAGAACGAAGACGAGCTTGGATGAATACAATACAAAAATGAAGACCATAACACAGATCGCGTCTTAGAATCGTTGACGTTAAAAGGTACATATCTATAATGGCGACAAAAGGTTTACCTTTGATCACACATTTTTTTGTATTCGAGACGCATAAGATGACCCTTGCAGTATGCTTGGAATTGAGAAATGATCTTCGACAATCTTTCATCTCGCATATCTTCCAGTTCTCCTACAATACCGGCACGGAAAAACACTTTAGTTGTCCCGACCCGATATTCACTTTGATCGAGTTGAAGTGCCTCGATTAATTTTTCGGCGGCTACTTTTCCATCAATAAATCCGGATGGGATAGCTGAAGCAGCGAGGATTTGATATCTAAATATAAAAGTGTAAGCGGTTTAACATCAGGTGTTATTATATATACTGCCTTCATTTACTTCACAAAAATTTCCCTCAGCAATTTTATCATGATTTTCGATATCTTGTCAACTGGTTAAGCGAGTATATTTGTAACGAAAGGTACGACCGAATGTGTTGATAACTCAGATATCGCGTCAAATCTTTAGGCACTGCTATAGCCCAACCTTTAGAACCATAACACGAATATTATTGAAACTTTGTTACAATATTAACTTAACAATCGTCGACAAAATGAAAAGATATGCAATGATAATATACCTTTGTCTAAAGTCTTGGAACAACATTCGAGACGGGAAACCTTTTCTGCAAATACGTATACCTTCCAGGACACCGTTACATCTCAACTGATGAAGAACTAATGTTCCCTCAACTTGACCAGGTTGTTTATTTTCATTCGGGATAATACATCGCACAAAATGTGGTTGGGTCATGCCAAGAGTGTTCAGTAAGTTCTTCAGTTGTTCTTTATGACGGTAACTCACAGTTTGGAAGGCGCTACCTTTTCTTCGTCCACCAGTAACTAAAGGAGTACAACTTTAATTTTTATGTTTTTTACAAGACAGATAATTCAAGTTCAGCGTATTTAAAAAGTATTAGACATTAAATTTTCGGAGTTTTTCTGTGTATCTGTTTAGTTTGTGCTTTCTCGGAACCAGAAAGGAGGAGAGCAGCTCGGTACCAGAAAGGAGGAGAGCAGCGAAAACATGGTCAAACTTACTGTCGGGATTATAATCTTGGAAGAAGAGCGAAACTAAAGCATCGGTGCCTTTGGAAAACAACTGTGCGGTGTGTTCATTGATTGGATCCTTATTCTTTTCCAACCAGTTGGCTACACTGTAACCGACCGAACCAGCATAGTGATGGAGTATGAAGTCTCCTCCACCTGCTTTGGTTTGTTTTGGCGTGGGTTTGGTGTATGACTTATTGTTACCATGTTGTTTGTGTAATTTCTGCAAGTACGTCTGTTCACTTGCTTTTGGGACGATGCATTCTTCTTCAAGCATTGCAAAGATACCCATAGGCTAGAAAAATAAAAAAATATGATACCACCGAGTGGGAGTGGAACGATGACAAATATATGTCCTAACAAGGGGTGTGGCATCAAAACGATTACACTAGTTAACTCGTAAAATAGTGAAGTAATTCAAAATGTTCCTACAGAACTCTCACTGAAAACATTTTTAGGCTATAAAATAGCGTTGGGTTCCTTTGTTTTTTTAAAGAAATTGAAGAATAAAATCAAGAATATAGCTCAAACATATACACTCGTGCGTCTAAGGTGAGTTTTGCGCACGTAGACATGTAAGGGCGTGAAAAAGATGGATTTGACCAACCTTTTCAATAAGCTCAATGGTTTGTTCGAGATCCATGCCAAAATCGATGAATTCCCAATGAATTCCTTCTTTCTTATACTCTTCTTGCTCCAACACGAACATGTGATGATTGAAAAACTGCTGAAGTTTTTCGTTCGTTAAGTTGATACATAATTGTTCGAACGAGTTGTACTAAAAAGTTAAAACAACATTTTGCCAGACTCAAATTTTTTTCATTCAACAAAATAATTACTCAATTTAAGCGACAACCCTTCAGTTAGTTTAAAAGAAATTAAGAAGAGTTAAGTGAGGAACATATTATAGAAAAAAGCTAACCCCCTGATTTTTCAGATCGTTTAAGATGACAAAGCTGTTCTTCTTATTATTTTGTTCCTATTTTTCGACAAAATCTGAAGCTGGTGTTCTTATATAACTATTCTGTACCTCAAAAATTTCAAAGCCTGCAATATCCAACACACCAATGAAATACGAGCGTCTTTCTTTTGTGTCTAAGGCTTTGTTTACACGAGTAACGATCCACCAAAACATGCGTTCAAATAATGCTTTTGATAAAGCAGCCACAGCATACGTCACTTGAGTGACGTTTTGACCCTTGTTGACAAAATCGTTTCCGACTTTCACTTTCGGCTTAACTAAGGATTTGTGGAATTCTCCGACTGGTATACCGAGTAAATATCCTACACGCTCTCCGTCTAAATGGAAAAGGAAAAAAGGATTCATGAAACTTTTTTATTCCTTTATAAGTAATTGTATCTAAATTTGGTCAAACAATCTGCCACCTGTTTTGTTAAGTGTAAAAAAAAAAAATTCTCGCTTACCGGCTGGATCGATGACTTCAGCCTGCTCGTCTCGAGCTTTTTGTTTGAACTTCATGTTACCGAAATTCAAGATGGCGGCACAAATTTTAAACATGGACTGTTTTTCCTCTTCACTGAATCCCAAAACTTCAATAGCATTCTAGAGAAATAAAACCATGACATTGATTTCGAATAAAGATTCTGCAGTACAAATTTTTGCAGAGATTAAATTTCCCAAGTTCGCAAATTTGAATCGACGGAAGCTTCAGAACAGTATACAAAATTTAATACAGACAAAATTTAATACAGACAAAATTTAACTATATCCTTGTTTTATGTTATATTATATTCGCAGATGATGCGAGGGTTTGAGAACTCTCTATGCACAACTGTTGCTATGGAACTTATAAACAATGCACTGGTTCAAGGCTAATAAATTATTTCGAAAGGTTAAAAAGAGCGTATGTTTATTTACAAAGGTTCAAAATGATAAGACTAATTTTTTGTCTTCTGTGAGTTTTCTGGTTGGCGAATTAATATTTTACATATTTTAATTACTTAAAGGTTTTGCGTTGTTTATCTGCTTTTTTTCAAAAATAATCCCGCGCAACTTTCCAGAAAATTCTGACATTAATACCCGCCAAAAGTTTATTTTCTTGGTACTATCAACCACACGCTCTCCTCTAGTGCGCTTTTTAATACTCACCACAGTATCTTTATACTCTTGATTATCATCAATAGCATCTACGGAAGGTACACCCTCTGCCAGGTAGGCATAATCCTCAGGTTTTCGTGAGAGCAAACATAGTTTTTGTAACGCCTCATCATCAGAAGCATACAGCAGTTGATAAAAGATGTGATAATTTCTTTCGGCTGCGCCTTGATGTACCACACGATTTTTCTCGAGCAAATCTGAACACACCCATATCATTATCAACAACACAATCACGTCTCTACTTAGCAACAAACAAACTATTTGCTGGAACAAAACGGACTGGTAATGAGTTACCGCGCGAACTACATGGGCAAGTGAAATTGTTTAACTTACATGATTCAATATCGGCACCGGCTAGTTTGCCAGTTTGAGAAAAGTGACATCGAATGAATTTACCCTAGATATAACGAATTTGTTTTTTAGTTCTAATATATAGCTACCTACATTTCTCAAGTGATTTCTACACGATGGAAAACACTTGGAGATACTAACAAACATCGCTAGTGCGTGAGTGGTACGCCAATAGTGTATTATCCACAGTCAAACGGAGCTGTCAAACCAGGCTGTCAAACCGGGCTGTCAAACCGGGCTGTCAAACCGGGCTGTCAAACCGGGCTGTTAACCGGAGCTATCTATCGTACATTTTGAAAGATGGCCAAAAATTAAATATTTTTAAAAATATAAATGCCAGCAGAGAGCATGGCAGCCACGGTTCAAAGTGGATGATCACTTATGGGTATTTTTAGTCCTAAAAAGTGGTTCATATATATAAAAAGCTAAAATAACCTGGCATTGGTGCAGATATGAAAACCAAAATTTATACTATGTAGTGCAACAATTTTATAAGTTAAAAATTCTCGATGAGAAAAAATCACCATGTTGAAGAATTTTGATAAAATAATGACAATAGGCAAATATCTGATCGAAAATTTTAACTGATGAAAAAATGTTACTTATGACGTCATTTTTACTGTTTGTGTCGAGAGCAAAGAAAATGAATAATGCAGTATCTGCAAATCCTTTATATAGAAACAAGTTTTAAAAGTCGTATACTCGATGACGAACAAGTAAAATCGACGCACAAGTAACAAACACTGCAGAATTTCCAAATGGAAACCCACTTAAATTCAGTGTATTCATTGCTTCAAAGCTCGTAAGACACACATCAACCGATGCCCCTGATGTAAGTCAGGGGTTTTGTGTTTACAAGCCAAAGCATATAGTGGGTGCAACTTACGAATCGTGAGGAATTGTTATTTCTCGTTGTTTTGGCGTTACCAAAAGCTTCCAAAAGTGGATTAGCCTCTACGACTTGTTCATCCAAAGATCGACTGTCTTGACGCACATCGTCCTATTAAATTCATGTTGGATTATCGAGGTTAATTAATATTGAAATCAATTTGATTTTAAACGAATACGAGACAAAATTATTAAATTTTAACGACCTAAGATGGAAATGTGGTGCTGTTTGTGTGGAAGTTAGAACACATCCTTGTAGCGATGTTATTCCATCTTAACATTGCAACGCCGTGTGTTCAACCAAGGCTTTTAACAAACAAAATGTTTGTCAACGCCGTGCATGGTTGCACTTACGAAACGGGAGGAGTTGTTGTTTCTTGTTGTTTTGGCGTTTCCGAACGCTTCCAGAAGCGGGTTAGCTTGCACGACTTGTTGATCCAAATCTCCCTTTACCATGGAACTTGCTGATGCGGCCTGTGTCTCCTCCTATGTGAGTTGTTGGTTGACATGAATGGTGTGTTTGTGTTATAGATGAATGAATGAATGAATGAATGAATGAATGAATGAATGAATGAATAAATGAGTGAATGAATGAATAAATGAGTGAATGAATAAATGAATCATTGCATGAATGAATAAATGAAAGAATGAATAGAGAAATAAAAGATAAAAAATATTATTAGTACAGTATTGCGATAAAACAGAGGGTTAGTATCCATACTTTAAGGGAAATGTTTTCTATCAAATTTTAAAATCTGTGAAGAAGGTTAGACTCCACAAAGAACAAAGTTGATATATTCGTCACTATTGATCAGAACTTTTATGAAAACAGGTTTGGTGTAACAAACTCACCGCTTTATGTTTTTTCTCCACACCTGCGACTTTGGCAATGTACTGAATAACCTTTTTTGTGTTTTCAGTTTTGCCTGCACCAGACTCACCTCTGAAAAGAATAAATCAATAAAAAATATACACATACGTTCAATCAATGAGAGTCCCCTCTTCCCCAGGGTTTGTTGCATATGTCAAAGCCGCTAGCGCTTATTGACGGCTAATGTCAAAAAGGCAAAAGCCCCTGGGGACTAGGTTGTCTATGAGAGATGTTGCAGTTCATAGAGCGAGACAGATCTGCATTTTTTTTATTAGCTGTCTGCGACTTTGTTTGGTATATTTTCTATAAAAACAATTTTCTTACTCAGAATAAGCAGTACTAATTCATTGAAATTTCGACCTTTTTGTCATATGCTAAGGATATTTCAAATAAATGTTGTTGCACACTTATTCTCCGATAAGAACAATTTATAAGAACAATGAGGCTGGGAAAGGCTGAAAATTAAGAACAAAATAAGAACAATGGTAGGAATAAAATTTTAATGATTTTCTGTTTTTACTGAAAAGACAATATGGAAAAATATTAATTTTCAGGCTAAACATATGAAATAGATTTTTTGCAAGCAAATTTTTAACCTTCTTTGTAGCGATGTTGGAATGTTCTTAATTTTATAAGCTTTGTAATATTTTTTAAACGTTCTAAGAAATAGCAGAATACGCAAAGATATAATCAATTTTTCGACCAGTGTTGTTCTTCTAGCGTGTGTGCTTATAAAAAAATATATAGGCTACAAATCTCGTTCCCAGGACTAATTCTTGTTTTTTGATACGTGGCTCAGGAAAAGTCGTCACATATTAGACATCGAGAATGGAGTCCTGGCAGAGAGATTGGTACAACGCTTCCCCGTAAATCTCGTAAATTGCGTGTGGCGAGTGTATGTTTAAGGAGCACCTCTTAAACTTCCTTTCAGACTAAAATTTTCAATAAAACACAATACCTGTAGGTATTTGGACTTACGTGATCAACATTGACTGGTTTTCGTGTTCAGTTAACATGTCTTGATAAGCTGTGTCAACCACAGCGAAAATGTGAGGTGGCATTTCTGGTCTTCTTTTTCCACGATACATTTTGATGACCTCATCAGTGTAAATAGGTAAGCGTCTGTAGGGATTAACGGCGACGCAAAATAAACCAGAGTATGTCTACAAAGAAAAGAATACAAAAAAATAGATATTTAAATTGAAGCAAAAACTATGGGATGCTGGAGGAAAGGAGACAGTATTGTTGTTTTTGTGAAGTTTTTGTAAAGCATATACAAGACAGATCCAAGTATTCGCAGAAGTATTTGATTAGGATCCTTATATTTAACAAGTCCCTTCGTTTCAGAGTTTGGAATTATACCAAATAAGGCACCATGGAAAAGGATAAAGGAGAACTTCCTTGCTACTGATTAACAAGCATTTGGAACTAGTCCATCCAGCAATACATCAAATTTAAAAAAAATGTTCACATGTTTTGTTGAAGAAAATTTTCACATTTTGGATATTATTTGCACATTTTAAATTTTTGCATCTTCCTTGCAATATGTTAGGCAATAATAATACGCTAATGTTATGTGATGTTCAAATTATTTTTAAACGACAGACTTACATTTAGTAAGCCCTCCCTTCCCCTCTTAATAAGGTCCCACTTTTGAAATCATTCCTGACCAATGAACCCCCAAGTTTATGATAGTACAAAATCTCCAAAACTTGGTTGTAGCAGTTGCTTAATTCAACTATTGTGTAAAAATATACAAAAAATTAAAAAAAAACGCAGAAATTTTTAAGTCTTGAAAGTCTTAGGCTTGTGAGTCACCTGCTTTAGACATCTAGGCAACCTCGATCACAGGGCTCTCTGTCTCTTTTTTATATCAAAAAGAGAAAAAAGCCCTGGGATCGAGGTTGACATCCAGGCTTTCATTCAAAGGAAGAATTGCATTTTGTAATAGATTGTTTAGAGTTTAGAGATTTTACAACTCAGTTTCGTATCAAGAGATTCTTTTAAAAGACGGTATATTTAAACGATACTTTATTTATTGATTTTAATTTATCGTGTCGTGTCGTGTGCGTTGTTAGTTTGTCGTTTATCTTTCATGAAAAACTGCGCGTATTGTATGTGTGTGTACTCATGTACTCTCTGGTGTCAAATAGACGTCTCTGAATTGTGTACTTAATCCCATCCCCGGCTATTAGGTTTTTAGGACGGGAAAAAAAGATATGCTTAAATAAAAGCCGACGTTAAATTTCATACTTAGTCTTTTTACTCTCTTATCTTAAAGTGGGAAAGAAAATAATGATTTTGTGATACCGCGTGATGTATCAAGTGCACGAAAATTGTGTTTATTATACACTTTTGTAAACAACTTAGTGGACGCGCTTTGTAAACAACAATTGCTTTTACAGAACAACAATGGCCTGGAATCGAGGGTGTTAGTATTGATTATTTATGACGTATAGTTCTTTTTTGTTTGAATTGGAATAATATTTTTCATAAAAACCACATCAAAAGATCTGCTTGTCAATCATAACTTTAAATCTGAGATTGTGCAGACCAGATCAATTAGTTCATAATTGAGCTAATCACACTTCGCTGCTCCTTGCAACTTTTTTAATTGCCGTGCATGATCGAGCAATTAAAAATAATGATTGACAACAGAAGCAAACAGTGAACTTAGCATGCAAAAACAACAACGGAGTTTTAAAAAGTTTTTTTTCAATTTATTTTTATTATATTTTACTCCTTTATTATTCTATGTCTTTGGAAATGTTATGAATTGTAAACTTGCTATTCCAGCTCAAATATCAAATCTTGGATTAACTTTTACCACCATAGAGATGTTATATCATCAGATTTTCTGGCGTAAACAGAATTAATATTTGAAGATCTGCGTAGGAGAGTAGCCCTTAATTAATAATAAAAAGGAGCTGGAAAAAATTTTTTTTTTGTGTACTCACGTAAATCAAACCAGCCACATATCTTGCTTTTAAATTGTATAAAACACTAGCTTCGTTTAAGTAGGTAAGTGAGGCCATGTCTGCACATTTTTCGTACTTAGGAGGGTTCATTTGATCACACTCCTCTTTCTTCACATCCAAGCTCTAAAAAAGAGAAGCACGACATAATGTTTCGTTCACAGCGAATGGCCTTGTTTCACATGTGTCAAGAAATAATTTTCATTACGAAAGATAAAGCAAATTTTAACTAACTTGTTATAATTACTGATTTTCAATTTTTTTCCACAACCTTAAAAAACTCGTAACTCGTAAGGAGCAACTACAGAAATTTTTTCTCACCTTTCCACCCTGGGTTTCCACGGTCACCAAATCACCTGATGCACTTTTCACCATTGCGGCTCCATAACCATCTGTACCCGCAACAGGTACCCAAACCCATTTTTTAGCATCGAATGTTTTCGCCTGCTCCTTCATCATCTGCGCAGGGTCCACCCGCAGGTATTGCATCGGGTCGACGTCCGACATGATGTGTTCTAACAAATTCGCAAAAACTGTTTGACGAAGTGGTTTATAGTTGAACAGAGCGATGTGTACACTTTTTCAGTCACACACTTACAGCCAACTCCCGAGTTACTTTTTAGCATTTGTATATAATCATTTTTATTCACTTTGCATTTAAAGAGGACAATAAGACAGCCCAGCTTTGAGAATTATCGACCAATCAGATATGCAGATTTTATTGCTCCCATTCTTTATCGAATTAAATTTTTTTGTTATAAATCTACATATTGTTTTCGTGATGAGGTGTTGAATTGATATCGCACATTTGTTGTTAGTTTGTGATTTTTTTTCGCCCTTTCACGGCTGTATTTTATTACACGGGTGTAAAATATACCTATGTCATAATGTCGGATGATAAAACACATCATATTAGAACGAGATTTCCAATATTCTCTTAACATACGTGAAATAGCTTGAGCTGAGGACATCAAGGTGATATGCCTCGATGACTTCTAATTATGATGATAATGCATACAAAGGAGGCGTTGGCGCATCTGCTTACAGAAGAATCCGCTTTTTACTATCGAGTAAAGAAAATATCAAAAATGTTTTTCAACCAAAGAAAACATGAGGGTTGGTGAAACCAATCTTGTGAAATATTTTGAGAAGTGTTTTTTAAAATATGACTGATTGTAGATCCATATGTGATTTTAAGGTCCACGCTTACGATATAACGGCAATACGAGCCAATTAAAAGAGATCAATTTTAAGATTTCATGCTTGAATAATTGCTTTGCGACAGCACAAAACAACCAAATTGTTTAAATACTAAATACTAACAAACAATCATCATAAAAAAATGGATTACATTTTTGATGCAATATCTATCCGTCGTAACATCGCCATGGCAGCAAGAATGATTTTTAAAAAAAGTACGTTTGTTTCATCAAAGCACAAGAGATCATGTTTTACAAAATACTATGTGAGGACTGGATGCAAGGTTGTAAAAGCCAATTAGAGTATACGTTTTATTTTTAAAACGAACCATATAAGAACATAATACATTCAATTTCTCAGCCTCTTGCTTACACCTTCTTCGCTTCCAGTAACGGTTAAATTTTTGCTATTTTTTCGCCTCATAGGGACAATATGAAATTGTCGTCGCAAATTGTGGGGCATGAGTTTTGTATGGCTGAGGTGGGGGGGAAGTACGTTGACTTAACAGATTTTTAAGCGTCTTTATTACTACATGCTTTGGATATACATTGCCATTTGCGCCCAACTTTGAAAATACATTGCTATCCGCGTCTTACTTTGAACATACATTACTATCCGCGTCTTACTTTGAGCATACATTACTATCCGCGTCTAACTTTGAACATACATTACTATCTGCGTCTTACTTTAAACATACATTACTATCCGCGTCTTACTTTGAACATACATTACTATCCGCGTCTAACTTTGAACATACATTACTATCCGCGTCTAACTTTGAACATACATTGCTATCCGCGTCTAACTTTGAGCATACATTACTATCCGCGTCTAACTTTGAACATACATTACTATCCGCGTCTTACTTTGAACGTACATTACTATCCGCGTCTTACTTTGAACACACATTACTATCCGCGTCTTACTTTGAACATACATTGCTATCCGCGTCTACCTTTGAACATACATTGCTATCCGCGTCCAACTTTGAACATACATTACTATCCGTGTCCAACTTTAAACATACATTACTATCCGCGTCTAACTTTGAGCATACATTGCTATCCGCGTCTAACTTTGAACATACATTGCTATCCGCGTCTACCTTTGAACATACATTGCTATCCGCGTCAACTTTGAACATACATTACTATCCGCGTCCAACTTTGAACATACATTACTATCCGCGTCCAACTTTGAACATACATTGCCATCCGCGTCTAACTTTGAACATACATTGCTATCCGCGTCCAACTTTGAACATACATTACTATCCGCGTCTAACTTTGAACATACATTGCTATCCGCGACTAACTTTGAACATACATTACTATCCGCGTCTTACTTTGAACGTACATTACTATCCGCGTCTAAGTTTAAACATACATTACTATCCGCGTCTAACTTTGAACATACATTGCTATCCGCGTCCAACTTTGAACATACATTGCTATCTGCGTCCAACTTTGAACATACATTACTATCCGCGTCTAACTTTGAACATACATTGCTATCCGCGACTAACTTTGAACATACATTACTATCCGCGTCCAATTTTGAACATACATTGCTATCCGCGACTAACTTTGAACATACATTACTATCCGCGTCTTACTTTGAACGTACATTACTATCCGCGTCTAAGTTTAAACATACATTACTATCCGCGTCTAACTTTGAACATACATTACTATCCGCGTCCAACTTTGAACATACATTACTATCCGCGTCTAACTTTGAACATACATTACTATCCGCGTCTAACTTTGAACATACATTACTATCCGCATCTAACTTTGAACATACATTACTATCCGCGTCCAACTTTGAACATACATTGCTATCCGCGTCTAACTTTGTCTCACATGTAATATCACAACAATGGTTGCTTGTTCGATTCTACCCTTTTTTAATGTCAGACTGCTTTAAATGGTAACAATGTAACAAATTCGTGCAAACGCAAAATAACAAGAAAACAAAACTGAAAGAAGTTACGGAGAAATTCTCCACCTATGCGCACCAGTTCGAACGAGAGCTTATTGTTTGCATATGACCACGAAAAATATCTAGAAAGATGACCACGATGACACCAACGAAGACGAAGCACACTTTAGAAAACAACGGCATATTAGTAGTAGTAGGGAGTCAATATACCCTGATTTTTCAAAACCACGGTCAAACTCTCATAAAAAATATCATACAGAATTAGTAGGGGAAATTCCCCGGACACCAAAAATCCAACGCATGCGCAGTAATGTGTCAAAAAGCATGCGCAAGTTGAGTAGCGGGGAAATTCCCTACTCAAAGTTTTGACCACTTCACAAGAAATCCGAAAATCTGTATATAATAAAGAGAGATGAGTTGGTTTAAGAATGTCCCAGATCATATCAAAACACAAGACATGTGCAAGTGGATAGTTGGGGAGATGCCTCACATGTTCGAGTATGTCCCGGATCAGTTCAAGACTCAGGATATGTGCGACAGAGTCGTTGAGGAGGTACCCCATATGTACGACTATGTCCCTGATAGATTCAAAACGCAAGACATGTGTGATATAACCTCCGTGGACGATATCACTATATTCGAGAATGTCCCAGATCATATCAAAACACAAGACATGTGCAAGTGGATAGCTGAGGAGATGCCTCACATGTTCGAGTATGTCCCGGATCAGTTCAAGGCTCAGGATATGTGCACTATGGCGGTTCCGGAGATACCCTGGATACTCGAGTATGTCCCAGACCATTTCAAGACCCAGGAAATGTGCACCATGGCGGTTGAAGAGGATCCCACGACACTCGAGTATGTTCCAGACCATTTTAAGACCCAGGAAATGTGCACCGGAGCGGTTGAACATGTGCCCATGTCACTCGAGTATGTTCCAGAAACTTTCAAGAACCAGGAAATGTGCACCGGGGCGGTTGAACATGTGCCCATGTCATTCGAGTATGTTCCAGAAACTTTCAAGACTCGGGAAATGTGCACCGGGGCGGTTGAACAGGTGCCCATGTCACTTGAGTTTGTTCCGGACCATTTCAAGACCCGGGAAATGTGCACCATGGCGGCAAATGAGGATCCCTACCAGCTCGAGTTTGTTCCAGAAACTTTCAAGACCCAGGACATGTGCACCATGGCGGTTGAAGAGGATCCCTACCAGCTCGAGTTTGTTCCAGACCATTTCAAGACCCAGGAAATGTGCACCAGGGCGGCAAATGAGGATCCTGGGGTACTGCAGTATATTCCGGACAAGTTCAAGACCCAGGACATATGCACTATGGCGGTTGAATGGGAACCTGAGGTACACGAGTTTGTTCCCGATTGGTTCGTGACCCAGGACATGTGCATGGGTAGCACCGAGCCTCGATTGCTCGAAGCCTATCGCTCGAGAAAGAGGGAGAATGCTAGAATTAGGGATGAACTGGCCCCGGTAACGTGGCACCCTGACAGAGTTATAGACTGGTGCTTTACAGAAGAGGAAAAAAAGGATCTCGAGATATTGTGGAGTGGGGCAAGAGCCACGGGAGACTTGAATGGATAGGAAGCCTCCTCGATACGTGACGGGGGTGTCAAGGTTTGTGGTGGTTGACTTCAACCACCACAAATAAAAATGAACGCACTTCGAAAAGAAGCAAAGTCACTGCACATTCCTCGTTACTCTACGATGAGGAAGGACGCTTTGTGTACGGCGATTCACAAGGCCAAGTATAAGGATGTTTCAACACAAACGGACGGGACTTACTGCGAGCCTTGTGCTACTACCGCATGGGAGAAGAATCTTGAACACTATGTGAAGGTTCTCGCTGAAAAACAGCGACGTGTCGTACATGATGGCGACTTGCTCATCGATCAAAATACGGGAGAAGTGATCGATTGCGGGATCGATTCCGAGTACCAATATACTCGCAGGTAAATTTTATAGGCCATCTGGTCTATAAAAGGTATAAACTAAGGCTTATACTCAGGCGGAGACTCTAGATACCGTTTACATGCTCCGCAGATTGAAGTTTTTTCAAAAACTCCTCTTTCCCTTCTTGCCTACCTTGTGCCAACAGCCCCGCGCGTTCATTCTCATTAATGGCATTCACGGCTTGTTTCATTCGTTGTCGGATTTGCTCCTTGAGCACCATGTAGCGTTGTTTTTCCTGCATGATCCACGTAAACTCATCGTCTGAAATTGTACCATCTTGGATCGCTCTGGAGATCTTCTCGTAGACGGTGTCTAGCTTCGATTCAGCTAGGAGTTTGATGCACTCGTGTTTGTGCACCTTGTACTGTATCCGTTTGGAAGCATTCTTCAAACCTACTTGCCCCAGGCCTACTGCGAGCGCAGCTGCTTCAAGACCAATGGCTATTGGGGCTCCGAATCCGGTGGCGAGCGTGGCAATACCTGCTGCGGAGGTGATGACGGTAACGGCAATCATCCCATGGTCAGCATAGCGAAGCCCCATCCCCCAAAGCTTGAACTTTTTGTAGAGTCTCTCTCGCTCTTTGATCTCTTCCCGGAAGAAGATCTCGATGTCTTCGATCTTCTTCAGTCTGTATACCTGACTTTCATGTATAATGTGCTCAGGTGCACTCGGTAAAGTTGGGTAAAGCTTCATCGTATCAGCCATTTATTTTATCAGGATTTGCATCGTTAGCCCTGTGAACGAAACGTTCTTGTCGTGATGGAATTCGTCCGTCAGCATGAACTCCAAACGATCCGTGGACCCCTTCAAAGGAAGGTAGATCGGAGTGTCAAAACTCCAAGTCAGCATGTCTCCCCATGCGTTTAGCTCCTTGATAGGAAGCAAAGCTAGAATTTTTGATTTCTTCCCATCCAGTAGGCAGGCATCCTCATCAAACTGAGGGCAAACGAGTCTCAGCCGCTGGTATACGTCAGTTTTGTAGAATGCATCATAGTCACCCGCCTGATAGTACTTTTTTGGGGGGTCGTAGGGTAGGCCCAACAGCTCTTGCAGTGGTCTGTTAATCACCACCGTATGTCCTACACTGACATGTAGCCTGCAGAGTCCATTTTTCAATACAAACAGCTTGATCCTATCCTGTGCCTGACCGTTGACGATAGCCGCCAGGTCCTCGATCTTGTAGAGACGTTCATGATCTCAATTCTAATTTCCCTCTGATCAGGCCCTGTTTTCCTTACAGTAAACTCCGTATCGCTGTAGATGTTCAGCCACGTAGGTCGAATACTGATCGACTTTAGGGCGATCCTTGTATCCTGCCCCAGGTAGTCTTCGAATATCGTAGGCTTCTCGATGTTAGTGATGTACAGTTGTCTCATTCCTTTTATTTAGAAGAAAAGGAATGAATATCTACTCATATAATCCCAAGGCAAAGTATCAATCCAACAGGGGTGAATGGCTTCTCGCCGTAACAAGCCTGGAGCATCAGGACCTGTGCGTCTCTACGAGCTCACACATTTCCGTATTATTCCCCGAGTTCACCAAATATCCCATCAAAGTGACCACAACCTACTTGAACGACCCTGTCATTCAGGGCTGGACAAGAGGTCAAGCCTTAGACTATTGGAACATCCAGGTGAACTTCGCCACCCATTGCGCGAGCACTGCCTTAGGCATCTCTGCCAAGCATCTAACAGGCTCCGTACCGCTAGTCAATACCATCTTTAAATTCCACGTCTACTACCACATGCGTCGCATCTTAGCAAGGATGAAGGTCCCCATGTCCTTCAACGATGGGTGGAGTCGGTACAAAAATCCCTACTCCACCTCTGTGTATGCGCAAATATGTCGCGAATATGGTGCGGACCCTAACGGTCTATACAAGACCAAGTCGGTATCGGCGTCACTCACCAACGGTAGATGGTGGCCCCAAGTTGAGGGTGATTGGGCCAAATTCATCACCCCCACAAGTCAAGGCTTGACATCAGAGGGCCTGACCAAGCTAAGCGAGAGTATTCGCGTCTACGTGGTCTTGTTGCTTGGATCGCAAGGAGGGGCAAAAGCATCCCTACTCGGCTCTGGTGCCGACAACTACACGGCCCGACAAATCCTGATGCAAAAAGTCGAAGCCATGACACAGCGTCAAGAGAACGTAGGGCATGATATTACGGAATTCCAGAAGGTGCTGCAATATGCCCGAAGTCCGGTGAACTTCGCCGTCATGTCCAGTATCTACATGCTGCCCTCCGATTTGAACCTGCGTATCGGCAAAATTGTAGGGTACAACAACAACATCTTGATCGCCCCTTCCGATGTCAATGTGAAGGTCCAGATTGATGTGAACAACAAGCCTCCTATTGTGAAGCCTACGGAGCGGGCTATCAAGCATGCCACAGCACCTAAGCATGCCGAGCATACCATCAGACATGTGGTGGCAGATATCAAACTTCCAAGGCAAGAAATAGGACGTGTGGGTGCCACCCACACCCCAAATGCCGACCAAAATTGGCATGAGATAAGGGTAATTACTAATGCCCCTCCGTCGGGTATGCAAGGAGGCGGGAAAAATCCGCATGAGGATACCAAGGCAGCCCTAATCTACGTTGGAGTAGGTCTCATCATAGCGTACCTATGGCTGAAAAAATAGGTCTAATTTGTTGATCAACACACTAGACTGAGGAGCCCTACGATTTTTTACCCTTCCCAACGTAGAGCACAACAAACCCCGCAGCAGCCGCGATGGCCATGTACAGATGTCTCGCCACGTATTCCACGACTGTTGCCGCTACTCTCAGAAGGAAGGAGACAACGCTGCCAATAATCCCTGGTAGCGCCGCACCTGCCTTACCTGCTAGATATTTCAGGAACTTTCCGAGCCTTTCGAGCTGCTTCTCCACAAACCCCTCTGCAGCACTTCCTCCTGCAGCACCCGGCGCGACACTTCCTCCCGTAACTGCGAGTACGATGGTGCTTATCAGTAGACCAATAGCAGAGACGATGCTGGCTATAGTGATCCCCTGTTCCTGGAACAAAATTTTAAGCTTCTCGAGCAAAGACGTGTCATCACCAGCAATTTTCATCAACGTTTCCTTGATATGTCTCAGCTGGCTCTGAGTGTCGGATGATAGTAAACCGTGTGCTTCTCGCGTGGCCTCTTTTTTATCTTGGAGTCGTTCCAGATCCTCCCTAGCCCTCGCAATGTCTTCGTTCCAGATAGCTCGCTGTTCCTCAGATACTCCAGGTGTAGCCTTCTTCGTCTCGAGTTCTTTCACCTTGGCTTCTACTTTGGCGATCTCACTGTCGTAGGAGATCATCTTGCTTTTCAAGTGCTTCAGGTTACCTCTTAGCTGCCGTCAAAAGTGTCTTGTATAAGGCTCTCCGTTTCATCAAGGACGTTCTCGACAAGCGGCATCATTTCGATATCACCGGCCTTCTCATCGATCTTCTCTTCAACGTGATTGAACTTTTGCATGAGTGTCTGGGCCCTGAATTTACCACCCTTATTGGGTGTAACATAGTCGCCAAAACCCAGTGCCTTCATATGCGTACTGCCTAACAACCCCCGCAGCTGTCCAATAGTTGGAAAGCTACCATCTTGCAACGTGAGCACTACTTCCGGTAGGGATCTTTTCCCCGTCACAACCTTTTTAATGATAAGTTGATCATCCTGCCCCATTCTAAACCTGTCGTAATGGATCTCCTCAGGCGACCGTAATCCCAACTGAACCGTAAGGAGATCGTAGAGTCCGTTGACCTTTAATTTTCGTAACTCTCCCCACTGCTCCGAAAGCCTAGACCCTGAAGCACCTTGTTGTTCTCCCTGTGTTGAAGGCCCCGGTGTTGATGGAAGTTGTGGAAGTTGCTGCGCTGAGGGGGTCTCTTCTATATCACCACCAGTCTTTTCAATATCATCCTCATGCGCAAATCCTATGTTATCATCCATTTTATTTGAACGAAAATCAGCTAGTAATAAAGCATGAGCAACATGTTCGGAAAAAACCTAGACCCCTACGCAGAAACGAAGCAACTCTTCGGTATCAAAGGACGTCGTCAACGCGTCCAAATCTCGCATGTGCCATCCACAATCATCCAGAACGAAGACCTCTATGTTGACGTACCAAATCTAGGACAGAACGATGTCCTTTCCCCGGAGTGCTTGAGGCTCCTGTTCAACCTGACTTTGACGGGAACAAATACGAAGCGGACCATCGTCTCGAATATCGGCAAAAGCCTGGTGTGAAATCTGCGAGTTACCTTGAATGGTAACAAAATATCAGCGAAATATCAGCGACTTTGGGATCCTCGCTACCTACAGAGACTTGTGACTGCCCAAATTCGATCGGGAGAACAACCTGATCCTAGAAGGGATTAACCCCAATGACGGTACCATCAGAGCCCTACAAGTCAAAGCTACCGACTATGTTGGAACAGACGAGGAGAAAGCCATCGCGGCGGCGTATGGTAACACTTTTTGCATCCCTCTCGGCAAGATGTTTGAACTCACCAGAGACCTCCCATTTTACCAAGCAGGGCTCCATGATCGACTCCAATTCGTCGTAAATTTCGCAGGACACGCCGAAGTCATCAAAGATGGAGGCACGGCAGCCGTGGGATCTACGACAGCCAAGGCAGCAGATACTACATACCAGATAACCAACATCAAGTTGGAGTTTGACAAGATCACTCACGAGGGCCTGGCGAGTGCCATGATGTCACGGTATGCAAGATTGGCCCTGCCTTATGAACGCATACTTCGAAGTAAGGTGGTGACGATGAAAAAAGCTGATACCTCATACAACCTCCAGATCGATACCCCAGCCAAGTCATTGAAAGGTATCCTGCTACTCTTTCAAGACCCCGGGAAAGTGAAGGCTTATTCCGGTATCAACAAGATCTTCTATAATCCCAAGATCGACAAGATCACGATCACGGTGGAGGGTGAGCCTAACGAGTTGTACTCGCATGCCATGCTCCCGAAAGATCATCTCGAACAGATTACCAACCTCTTTGCTAGTCACGACTCCTCGGTAACGATTGGTCAATTCTTCAACGAACGGTATGCGTTATTCGTCGATTTCAGAGTCTCTCCCGACCATACCCTACATGGTTCCGGAAGGCCCCTGCAAAGGCTTAGTGACGGCATCACATTGCACATAACCAAGAAAGCCGACGGAAGCGGGGATATACGGTGCTATGTCTACTTGCTAATGGACGCTAAACTAAACATCCTAGACGGGCGCTTCCACTCTGTCGAATACTAGAGCACCATCTAAGGTGACGAAGATATCATGCCAATCTTGACCCTGCGTGGCGCCCTTCCCATGGGCGCGCCCTAATATGTCGGACCTGGTAGATAGGAACATTAGAATAAATGGCAACCTTGGCAATCATGGCAGGAGGCGCGCTAATCAACGCCCTAGCGTTTAGCGGGACCAATTATCTCTTTAGCAAGCTCTCGGGGCATGGGGAGGCCGAGAGGAAACGACATAATGAAGCGGTCGAAAAATTGAATACTGCTCAAGCTGCCTGGATACGGGAGAGGCAAGCTAAACTGGATTGGTTCGGCAAGCAACGAGAGTTGAAAAGGCAAGCGGGGGAGAGCTTGAAGGAGCTCGATGACGTTCTGTACCAGTACTACATTGCCTCCGATCACGATGCACCGCAACTAAAGAATTTTTACACACCTTCAAAGCAACAACAAGACGGTGAGCTCACATTCATCGTTGGATCCCTATCCCTGCTAGGCTTCGTCGCGTACAAGTATTTGTAAGAACGTGCGTTTTTGACATGTATAATAAACATGTCAAAAGCATCGATTACCAAGGAGGAGGCCGAAAAACTCAGCCAAATCTACTATACCCCGGAGCATCTCTGGGTCGGACGCAAGGCTATCAAATTACTCGCTGCGGAGGCCGGTCTATCCAAAACTCGTAGTCTTCGCTGGCTGTCCCGTCAACTCTTGTGGCTCCGGCATATCAAAGGCCCCAAAAAGATCGATTACCCTCATTTCACCATTACCAGGCCCAACGAGATGCATCAGTTCGACTTGCTCTACATGCCGCATGACAAGCTCTATGGAAGCACCTACAAGTACATCCTTACAGGCATTGACGTTGCTTCGAGATACAAAGTAGCTAGGCCTCTGCGCACCAAGAAGGCTAGCGAGGTTGCCGAGATGATCAAGGACATTTACGCGAAGTCCGGAGGCCTTCAATACCCCAAAACCTTCCAGTGTGACAACGGATCCGAGTTCAAGGCAGACGTGACCAAGCTGCTAGAAAGCAAAGGGGTCGAGATTAAGCGGGCTACCACCAAGTACCACCATACATTCACAGCCTTTTTCGAATCTTACAATAAGGTGCTTGCGGAGAGGCTCTTCAAACCTCAAGATGCACAAGAGTTGGTCTCTGGCGAGCCTAGCACCATTTGGGTCAAGCACTTGTACACCATCGTTAACATTCTCAACAATACCAAGACTGCCATGATCGGTATGAAGTCTAACAAGGCGATTAAACTCGAGGATGTCCCGCTTACGAAAGGCGAAGAATACCCCGAAGAAAAGCCCTTACGTGAGGATGGCTTGTACTTGTAGCTGCTGCAACCGGGAGAAGAGCATGGTGATTTGAAAAGACGCGCTACCGACGCCTGGTGGAGCAAGAAAACGTATAGGTTGGACAAAATAGTGGCAGGTAGTCTTCTATTGTACTATTTGCAAGACGGGCCTGAAAGAAGCTTCGTGTCAGAGGAATTGATGCTGATTCCGGAAGATGTTGAAGTACCTCCAGAGCATGTCAAAGAGTGGTAAATGGGTTTGTTTTTGTAGCTCGATCGAGCTACAAAACATGCGGATTTTTCCCGCCTCCTCGCATACCTGCTCGAGGATATTTACTACAGATGCCCCCTCCTCCTATTTCAGACCAACAACACTGCGCAATTTTGACCTTCCTGTAACCCGGCATGCCATGCCGAAGCGTGTGTTCTCCACCAGCAAATTTTGTGACTCACAAAAATCTCGTGCTTACACCATGTCGATGTCGAACAGCTCCTCGAACATCTCCCTCGTATCATCGTCGGGTAGGTTGAAATGGTTCTTGTAAAAATTGTCCTTGGTAAGAGTATCAGCCTTGAATCTACACCAAGCATGTACGGCGTTAGGGTCGTCGCATACAGGTTCTCTCACAGTCATCTCGGGGTACCTCATTCTCAGGTTGTTTATCCTTTTGGTGAGCTGCTTCCTTTGGCATCGGATCATGTAATGTGAGTGCCTTCCAGATTTTCCATGCTCGTGGGGGTTATTTTTACTCAAGACACACAAGAGTGTATCGCTATGAGGCCGATGCGGTACATGTCTTTCTTGAAGTCTCGCATTTTCCTGGGCTTGTGCCTCGAGTTGTCTATCCCTGTCATCAAGATCGTCCTCGAGTGCCAGGAGTTGTCTATCCCTGTCCTCGAGGGCCCGACCCTGCTCTTCGAGGTCATCGCCGAGTAAGGCCAGGGCCTGGAGATGTTCCTCAAGGGCCTCCTGTAATTTTTCTACCCCCTTCCCGGCCAACCATTTTGTCAAAGCCACGGCCTTGGGTTTCCTGGAGCGGTGCACAATCTCCAGGGCGCCATCTAATGTGACGAAGACGTCATGCGGATTTTTCGACTTACCAAGGGGGCCCTGCAGCGATGCCCCCTTGGACCCCACTATTTCAGACCTGGTATATAGGAAAGTTGAAGGCATTGGCATATTTTTAACTTTTTCAATCCCCAAAAACCTCCCGAGATCGGCTCTTTTGAAGAGAGGTTGCGAGTGCTCATCGAATAGAGTCTCGATGGCACCAGCAGGTACGGCGTTAAACAGGGTAAGTTGAGAAGACATTTCTATTATAGTCCATGTTCAACAGGAGGTTTTCACCATAGTCATTCTAGAATCCTCCAACTCCTGGGGCGTTCCAGCCTCACGTATAAGCAAGCATGCTTGGATTTACCCAAGCCAGCTTTGATAGTCTCCCAGTCCGAGATCATGTTCGTCTCCTCGTCGATCATCTTCATGTCACTCCTTTCCGAGGGGTACCAGGCAAACAACTGTTTCTTTTGCCTCCGAAGGTTCTTAGGGAGAGCCGTATAACTCTGCGTTAAGAGCCACAAGCTGTGCTTCCTGTGTCTGCCCGAGACCACCAATTCAAGCAACGGCTGTCGCCGCTTGTCGAGGTTTTCATGGCTATCATATCGTCAACGACAAACAACGTCTCTTCGCCCGCCAGCAACGACGACAATTTCGAAATCCATTCAAAAAGCTGATCTTTGGGGTCTATCATGAAGACGTAAGGGTCCTTCCATAGCGAGGATCTCTCGAGGTAAGTGGAGTTCCACCGTAGGGTTGGACACAGTATGACTATGTTGTGGTAGTGTCCCCTATACTCCTGCTCAAGCAAATCCAGGACACGCTGCGTCTTGCCGCATGACGTTGGGCCTGTAAAGATTGCTGTATGCGGTTCTCTCACGACATCCACCATTTACTATTAGCCGCCCCACTTCTATTTGCCTCGACGACAAACAGAAATTTTAGTAGGTGGCCTATTTTGGTTTCGGCACGATGCTCGCGGGTATCCATCCCTTGCTTACAGCCATCTCTCGACTTGCTCTACCTGCGGAAAAGTACGCCACCATCTTGAGAGCATCGTTGGTGTCCATCTTGGTGGAGGGACTCGTGATGCCAAGGAACTTTTTGCCGGCCATGGCGTAAGCGAATGTGAAGCCAAGGTCTACGACGGTCTCGTAGAGCATGTCCAGTATCTCCTTTTCCTTTGGGGTAACGTTGCTCATTTATAGTATAGTTACAGCATTTTAAAAATTTCAACTTGAGGTTGAGTTTTGCCCTGTTTCCCCTGCTGAGGCTCTGGATTGGTCGCTGGTTTAGGGATACCGGCACTGCCGGTACCCCTGCCAAATCTAAACCAAAACCCAACTCCCGCGCAAGCAAGTACGGCAAGCGTCCCTACGCCATAGTATACACCGTTTGACTGTACGGAACCGGTTCCAGAAGAGGCTTTGACAGCGGGCTCTATAGTAGCCTCTTGTTGCTTCATTTCTTCCTTCCTCTTCTTCATCAATGCTGCCAACTTGTGCCCCTGCGCCACACGCCCGGGATGCTTTACTGGTCTCGTAATGACTCGCTCTTCTTGTTTCTGATCCTCGCTCATTTCTTATAAGCCAGTTGGCTTATAAGACATTTAAATCTAGGCCCTAGGGCTCCTCCTCCTCCTGCACCTCCTCCTCTTTCTTTTTGCCCATATGCCTCGCGGTGTGCCCCGCCACCAAGAGTGGTGCTAAACATCTCCCGATGGCGCAGTACACGAGGATACCGAGATCGGTTAGAGAGTCCTTGATGATGGGGTCTTCTTCGATATCCCGACGTAGCTCGTCAACAGAGTCAATGTTCACCACATTTCCGATCAAATTTGCGTAGAGGCTGATTACGTGGGTAGAGAGTGCCCTGGCCGTCTTATCACCCTTTTCGTGGAGTTCCCGCTGTACATACTCTGTATAGACCTTGTCGATAGCCTCTTCCGGAGCCTTGTCAACAAAGCCCTCCGTGCATTTCTTGGGCAACAGGTGTCCCTTACCCTTTCTCAGAGCCTCTTTCAGAGCACTACGTTTGTCAATGGGTTTCTCTATCTGTTCATAGGTTTCTGCGGATTCGTCGAATACTACTCGTGCAAGATCAGACATCCTGTTTATTATATGGCAATATCGAAAAAGTAGGTAGGCGATCAGGGCATACGGTAGGAGTATGGCGATTAGTAGGCATAGGTCCATTTATAGCAAGTGTGTTTGATCAACCGCGCTGGACTACATTCTACTCGGAGATATATCGATGCCCTTTCTTCTGGTTATCTGCAGTCCACATGGGCTGTATGTTAGTGTAGTGCAGCCTTTTCAATTGTTCTTCCTCGCTAGGATATTCCTCATTCTCCCTGTATTTTAGTGGCATATTGTGATCGAACTGCCACTGCCTTCGGTTTCCCCAGTTCATCCCGCCATTAAATTGAGCTTGGACGTGCTTCATGAATGTAACAATGTTACACCCCAGATATTCCTGGGAAGATATCTCTGTATCCCTATTTAGGGCTTTATGAATCCTAGCCGTAATTAGGTTATACTGATAAGCAGGGCGATCGCATGTTGGGCATTTGGCTCTTCGTTTTTCATGGGGGCATCTGTTACGCTCCTTTGACGCATTGGCAATATCGAGGCATTTGATGCACATTTTTCTCCGTTGCTCATTTCCTTTGACCTTGAAATTATCTAGTGGTAAAGCCTGCTTACAGTGTGTGCATATCCTGGGTCCTTCCATATTGTTTTTGTTTTGTAAAGTACTATCTTTACAAAACTTTGGACAGGTTTTAGAAAGCCTCGTTATTCAAAAATGCTTACAGCATAAGTGGGGATGTATGTGCGCCGTCATTGTGTACGACTCTTTTATCGTAAAAAGCAGAGAGGCCGAGCTTGTTTTGTTCGTATGTGATCATACCCTGCTCATGTACCCGAAAACCTACGTTTTTAGCTCTGTCCATACCACCATTTAGTGCACTCAGGTATCTACCCCAGGTCAAAGCATTTTGTCTCTTTGACATGCCCTTGCACGAAAATTTGGTGTCTTCTTTACCCTCAACGAAATAACACTTGGCTGTCAGGGCAATCATCCTAAAACCAATAAATTCCGCTTTAAATAGCCCTCCTGTTCGACTCGAGTATTTATCGGTGACGAGCCAGTTTTTTACATCCTCATCATACTCGTCAACCAGTTTGGGACGAACGACATCTCTTAACTCTTCCCCAGAGATGGCAAAATACGCACTGTCGGTATCCATGTAAATGGACTCGAAGTCTCCACGATCTACATACTTGTCGAGGAAGTCGTAGTAGAATTCCAACATCCGAAGCTTGGCTAGTTGGTACACTGCAATACCGCATTGGTAGGCCCTATCGATGGTACACTGGGGTTTGCCCCTTCTTACCTCATACGCAGCCCCGATCTCTTCCAGATCCTCCAGATACGGGCTTCGCAGGGCTGCATCAACCTCCTTTTCATTCCTGGTGAACGTAGTATTTGCGTGCCTCGCCAGATCTTCGATCATCTTGCCGTAGAACGAGTTCCCCTTCAACTTGGCCGTATCTCCTGCAATACGCTTGTCAGGGTCCCTATCGGCTTGTCGTCGTGCATCGGCAATCTCTTCAGGGAACCATTCAAAGGGCTTACCTCGGACGTACTTGAGGAACTGGTGAAAAGCAGTCACCTTCAGCCCATGATCAAGATACCATTTTAGCACAGGGGTATACAGTAGAATCTTTTCAGCTTTCATCAACCCCAGTAGCTTACCCGTACCTGGAACACGCTTGCGCCCCGTAGTTGTCAAGTACTCTTGCATGTGCTCGGGGATGAGGTCGTCGGGTATCTCCTTGACCACAAATAGCGGAGCCATCTCGCTGAATTTGTCATACAGTTCCGGAGGTACCTCGATATCGACTTGCGCAAAGCCGAAGAGCGATCCATTTTGAACACCTCGCGTCAGTATCTCGAGATTGTGCGCCGATGTCGGTGTAGGCACCTTGATCAGCTTTTCCTTCCCACAAGGAAAGTCCTGCATAAGTGTACTAGGGTACAGCATGTTCGCGTCGTACCCTAGAATAGTCTTGCACTTATGGGGTTCCTTGTACACGTGAGATCTGATACCCGTCACGTCTCGTTCGTGGTATCGACAGAATACGATAGCGGGGCCACCGACCATCCCCGTCTGCAAGAGGCCGTAGGCCTCATTCCTAGTACACTCTGTGCATGATGTTTGAACTTCTTTGCAAGCCTTGCACTTCTTGTTGAAGCAGTCTTCTTTACACTTATGCTTACAAGGATCTCCTGGGGCGTAGAGCTCTAACTTGGGGTTCAGCCGTAGAGACTTGTTTAAGACGTAGCGCATGGACGCGCCTGGGATACTTACCACATCCTCCAAAATGTCTATGTCATCGTCGTAATACTGCAGCCTCGTTTTGTCCACGGCTTCAATGAATGGTTCCACGTCGGCTAGATTGTACTCGCGCAGTCAGTCCATCATGGTGACGCAGCCTCGCTTGTAAAACTCGGCGCAGAATGTCTCGTACTCTTCGCGGGATAGTGTGTTTTTTCCATCTAGCCGGCTATAAAAATCCTCGTGCGCGACAGGTCCAACATGGTTCAGCTTGTCGTGGCTCGTTAGCCACTCATACGGAAACACGAGCTTTTCGAGCTTACATTCCAGAGACTTGCACCATCTGTCATAGCTCAGCCCCGGAGCGTGGAAATTCTTGATATCGAGAAATTTGAATCTTGACGTGGTAAGGAACATGTAGTTGTTATCTTTCTTCGCCACCTTGATCTTATCGCCTTGCACGATCTCTTCGACGAAATACCGCTTGATCAGGTTGATGTCGTACTTGCCAGAATTAAACCCGATTACAGATACTTGGCCTACCCACTCGTTCCACAGCTCCTGGTTCTTTTTGGAGAGCATGTTAAAGTCGTCAGGCCTCGGGTACATCCTATCTACCTCCTTCACGATCAGGGCATGCCTCTTTTCCAGCTGCCCCACAAACTGTTTGACCAAGACCCTGGGATTCTCGTGCTCGATGAACGTCGGGTGGTTATTCAAACTATCGTGAATGGCGACACTTATCGGAACATGTCTCGAAAGGTATGTTAGATCAGAGGTTTGCTGGTAATTTAAAGGTGATAGGAGGGCCTCGAAATCAAACACGATGTAGTGAGGATAGGGTCGAAATTCTTTCCTGAAATACCTCTTGGTTTTGGGTGGGCTCTCACACTCCCACACTGTCACGAGGCTGTAGCCAAGTTTTCGGATGCCTTCCTCCTTGGACTTGGTTGCGGCGTAATGAGCCTTGTCCGCGTCGGTTCTATCAGGCTGACAAGGACACCCGTGCCACCTGCAGCCGTTGTACTCGTAAACGGTCCTTGTGATAGGCTCATAGCTATCTACTTTCCATTCTTTTTTACCCTCGCTGATAACGCGCTCACCACCATGCCCACAGAGTGCGTGATGTATGTGTCTCCCAGTTTCCTTCGACATGTATTCAATCCATTGAGATGCGGCGTAGCTATAACCTTCGCCATAAAATACCTTCTCCGACTTGCTCGGCATACGTTTGACCTTCTCCCCTTTGCAAATGATAGTCGTCTTGACGCCCTCGCATTCATTCTTCTTATGCCGCGTGAGGTTGCAGACTTTGTTAACAACTTGTCCACATACCTCGCATTCCCAGCGTTGGGTCAGCACATCTAAATCCTTGATGTAAAAACAGTGCCCATCCAGCATACCAAGATTGATTGTGTCTAAACATTTTTTGTACTGATTTTGTCCATAAACAAGCCTCCATGGTGCCTTTTCAGAGTTTGTCTTGGGCTCAAAGACCCTAATGTTGACCTTGAATTGCCTGGCAACCCCCTCTAAATCCACCCTCGTAGGCCTGACGTCCTTACGCTTAAGCTTGGAGTCCCCGTAGTACTCTCGAGCTAAGGCGAGAGCTGGCCTTGTTAGAAACTCTGTTCCTCGTTTTACGTTAACCCTATCTCTTACAGCTAAGCATCTCCAGAGGCATAGGTTGTCCGTTCTGGCATCTTCGCCATCCATAGCGTAGATGCACCTCTTATTTCGCAACCAGCCCGGGAGAGGGCCGCATCCCAGAAGAGGTTCACGTGTGCTTATCACCTTGATCTGTACGTGATCGAAGACAATTTTACCCTCATATGATCCTGGGGTCTCGGTGGTTCTAGTGGGTGGTAAATAAGCCTTACTCCAAAATTCATCATCCTCCAAATCAATCGCTTCATTTCACATTCTTCAATGAACGCTTCAATTTCGGCGATGCTTGATAGCGACATGGAGCTCTTACTTTTGTGGTAATCAGACACACCACCTCCCCCCTTGTAAATATCACAGCTAAAACTGTACACGACCTTAACGCGCATGTCCACGTGTGGTGTATTTTTTTGGATAATAGCGTCCCCTAGAGGTTGGTTTAGATGCTTGTTGAACCGCCATGTTTTGACCCTATTTCCATCTTCCAACAATCGGGGTATATTGACTCCCTACTACTACTATATTAACTACGTTTTATTGTGAAAAACACATGCATTTATTTACAAAGTTATATTTACAATATTACACAATTTTATACATATGTTGGATATATTTACTGATTAATGCAAAATAAATTTGAATGACAAAAGTAACTGCATACCATATTTACTCTATTATTTGGGTTGAAGAATAATCTAGCCTCCCAATAACCCCGCCTGTGGGATTGCTACATGTTTTCCATACCTTTATTTCTGCTACACATAAGTTCAAAAAATAATCACAACTATATTAGACAGAATTTTTTGAGCTGAATAAAATTAAGCATTTCGATTGGTTAAGGAAAATTTCCGCCATTTATAACTAGATATGATTTCTACTTAGGAATCACGGAAATTTCCGCCATCCAATTAGAATCTTTAAATATTTCGCTCTGCAGGAAATACTTTGCTTTAGTAGATAGAGCCTTTAGTAGGCTATCAACTAAATATCAAGCAAGAATTGTTAAAGTTACATGTCATGATTTTTTGCAAATCACAATTCTGCGACATTTTGTTAAATTTGGTAAATTATTTCAAAGGTTGGGACATCAATCCCGCGGCAGGAATAATGAAGTAAATACGTAATTCGACAGGTATAAGAAAACACAGTAGCTACACTGCGAAGGGGGGTTAACAAAACACGTATATGTTATAAAAACGTTATTTACACAGCAGTAGAAATAATTTTCAGGAACAAAACACACGACATTTTATGAGAAAAGAAACACTTTAAAGGTAATATGCAATAATGGGAGTCTCGTCACGCTGATGTCAGCAGTTCGTTCTTGTATGCTATAGGTATATACCTGTCCCTCCCCGCTTTTACTGTTATCAAAATCCTGCATGAAGCGAACATAGAGCACAACTTACAACAGTTTATACTTCAATGATGCTTCAGAAATCATCTCGCTGAACAATACAAGATAAACAATAAAGAAGATGAACTAGATTCGTCGGTAATCTCGAAATTAGATACTATTACGGACGAGGTAGCTAGCCAGGTATATACGTCTATCTAAGGGAATTACCATATAATTGTTGTTGTCGTGGGTAACGCACATCGTCTACTAAATAAGTGTTGGGCATTCCCCGGAAGAAGCATTTTCTCGTTTTTTGTTTAGTCCTTACATACTCGCATATTACGTTATTAAAATCAGAAAATATATGTTTATTCCTAAACATTATATATATACAGCGCAATTTTCACACGATACCAGCTTGGGGAGTCACCTATGAAAATTACTTCGTATCACATCGAAGTTACACAAAATATTACCAGCGGTGAGAAAAAAAATGCTGGTGATAAACAAAAAATAAGAATAACCAACATCTGTCGAGGCTGGCAGCTTGTACGCCACGCCGCCTATTTCTTTGGCGTCGAATCCAAATGGAAAGATGATCGCCGCCATGCAGAAGAAACACACTGTAAAAAAGAAAAGCTTTAAAAAGAAAATTCGAATAAAGGTAATAACTAAAATATGAAGTAAAAAAAATTATGTCGAACTGGAAAATAAAGTATTTTCTTGCAGAAACGCACATGTTAAACCATGGTTAAACAAACATATGAAATAAAGTATAAATAAACATATATATATATCGCTTAATTTAAACTCTGGTTACCTGAAATTAACACAATATAACTTACTGGAGAAAAATGACATGACCCGCACCATCTTCTCGATGCTACTTCTCCAAATTGACAACAAAGTTAACAAGACTGTTAGAAATATCAAGCAGATACCTATCACAATAAACACCAGTGCAGTAGCCCAGTGAGAACTTAGCTCAAGTGGTTCACAGCTTTCACTTTTAGGATCCTGATCTTTGAGGGTGACGCAAATTTTTGTCAAACCCAACCTTGTAATACCTACAGGAAATAAGAAATGTATTCACGATAAAAAGCTTCACTAAAGATGATTAAAGTTAAGGTTAACGTGCATGTGAAAACACTATTCAGATAAAAACCAAAAAAGCTAGTCTCTTATAATGTAATGCACCATTGTTCAGAAAATTTCAGAATACAAACGAATTTTTACGTTTGGGGAGATTAAGGGGTAGATTTTTCCTCCTATAAGATGAATTGTTGAGCGTAGCAAAGCAGAAAATGCAGGTAAACATACAGCCGGGGGTCTAGGAGGTTCTGTAAGTAGTTTAAACGCTTTTAATATAGTTTACTTCACAAAAATTTTGACTACCTAAGAAAATCCCTGTATCCGCCCCTGAAAGTAATACAGATGTGATAATTTATATACGACAAGATATATTATTTTTTAAGCATCGCAGTAGAGAAGAAGAAGAAGTCACAAACTTACCAACAAAATTTGTCACAATCCAAGATGGTGTTGCTATTGAAGATATTGCAAGAGAATTTGACAACACGAACAGAATTGACGACATAACACTCTTTTTGTCCATTTCTATATAAAACGCTATATATATAAATACATCAATTAGTTCCAAACCATGATTTCTGAATGCGCTCATGACTGATTTACATAAAATACTTTATTATATATCATATATATAGCATATATATACAAAATTCTGAATTTTTCTTATTTTCAGTATAACATGGATCTATTATTTATTTTAGTTACGTAACCTTGGATATTGGCTTTGTTTAATAGTACCCGTAATGGTTTACTAACATTTTACTCTGCTTTAAGTTTTTATAGAGGCTAAAGCTGAGCACTTACTTATTAAAAAATGTGAACTGTGACTATGGTTTAGTACAGGTTTTCCCTGACTGTTTAAAGGCTGTTTTCCACTTCAAGAACTTTTTCAGCAGAGCAGAACGGACAAGAACAGAACAGAAAATGATAATTTCCACTTTATATTATTGCACACGTTTCAATATAAAAAGTAAATACACTTTGCGCAATTCTCACATAATAAAATAATCCAATTGACTCACTAATTTTTTTACCTGTCGTTTCCGCACAGAACGCAAAGAAAATGTTGAACTCGATTCTATACTTCCCCTGGAACGGAACGGAAAGGAAAGGAAAGAACATTTTTGAGGTACACATGCTCAAAATTATTTCTGTTTCTGTCCGTTCCGTTCTATGGAAAATATCCTTAAAGAGTGGAAAACAGCCTTAAAAGAAAAAAAAAGATTTGATGAAGTTAATTCTAACCTAGTATCGTGGAAAAATCTACTTGATTCAAGAATGCAAACATATATATATATACAGCAATAAAATTTTGATGATGTCAACAATTACTCATCCTTACAGAAATTTTTTTAGCCTGTTGCCACTGTTTATAGCCAGACAATTTAGATTATAAAAAACCAGGGTCAATAAGTCGGACAAACCCGGAAAAAATAATTAAGTGGTTATTTTGTGGAAACGAATTTGCTTTTTATCAATCGGAAAATACCGAGGAATATACAATCAACCAATCAACCTATTTTTATTTTTGATTGTGGCCTTGACTCGAACATAGTTACAGTTCAAACAACCCTGTGCTATTTTTAGGCAGTTTTTCCAATTTCCTTTGGGATAGGAGCCTGAAAAAAATATCAAAAACAGCCAATGGTGCAAAAAATGATAGGTGACAAGGGTACCTCTAAGTACATACACCATAAAAAGTCCCTCATAGTTCTACTTTGTGTTGTCAACTGTAAGGAATTGCAAATATTTGGGAGCAATGTTTCCTTGCAGCAAACGTTTTGGCCTTTAACATGGTATAGACAGTATACGGATGCTTGCAACTTTTAATAGCGCACGCCACATGCACAGCATAGAGAAATCAGGACCATATTTCCCTATTTAGGCATTTATAGTGGAAATTAAGTTCTGTCAGCTAACCTCTTCTCTTCCCCAAAACAGGTTTTAGCTTTTAAATTTATGGCGCCGTAGATTAGTGGTTATAGCTCTCGTACTCTGTGCGGGAGACCAGGGTTCGATTCCTCTTGACGGCGATTCAACATAGGCGAGTGAATGTTACCATAGCCCCGGGTTAACCCAAGCCATGTGAGGGAAATTGGGAAGATGGCACACTGTGTGGGCCGTTGGATGTTGCCGGGAGTTGTCTAGTAGAGCGCGGGCCCTAATTGGGTCTGCGTCGCTCAAAATGAGCATTAAATACTCTAGGACTCTCATCTAAGCCATGGCCCCTCCTGGAAATAATAGACAGGGTATATCCCTCGATATTTGTGAGGCTAGCCATGTAAAATATGCACATCTATCTATCTATCTATCTATCTATCTATCTATCTATCTATCTATCTATCTATCTATCTATCTATCTATCTATCTATCTATCTATCTATCTATCTATCTATCTATCTATCTATCTATCTATCTATCTATCTATCTATCTATCTATCTATCTATCTATCTATCTATCTATCTATCTATCTATCTATCTATCTATCTATCTATCTATCTATCTATCTATCTATCTATCTATCTATCTATCTATCTATCTATCTATCTATCTATCTATCTATCTATCTATCTATCTATCTATCTATCTATCTATCTATCTATCTATCTATCTATCTATCTATCTATCTATCTATCTATCTATCTATCTATCTATCTATCTATCTATCTATCTATCTATCTATCTATCTATCTATCTATCTATCTATCTATCTATCTATCTATCTCTTTGTTTTTTAGGGATTATGGCAATCTGTCATCACATTTTCCAGACATAAGTATGCGAACACATAACTATAGAATTACAAAGGGACAAAAAGTCTTTTCGTTATCTCTATATGTCCAAATGTATATCTATGTTGTTGTTATAAGTCCCACAATATTCATTGTTAACTGGGGACAAAGTTAAAACAGGGTCTCAATTCATTGTTTGCCAAATAGATGCAGATGATTCATCTTTTGGAGGAGAAGATTCTGGTGGGTTCTTACTTGGGCCTGGTGAGTTTCTGCTTGATTCTGTAGGAACCCTGCTCAGTTCTGTTGGGTTCCTATTTGATTCTGGTGGGTTCATGTTTTAGTAAGTAGCAATAAAAACATAATGGTATACATACTGTGAAAAGTATAGTTCTCCATATATTTAATACAATGAATTTGCTAAATAATTATATATAGTGCTAAAGAAACATATATATAGTTAATGAAGTCACACAAATGATAGATAGATGTGCATATTTTACATGACTAGCCTCACAATCATTCAAGGATATAATATATAATATATATACCGTTTATTATTTCCAGGAGGGATCATGGCACATTTTGAGCTACGCAACCCTAATTAGATTCTGCGCTCTGCTGGGGTTAAAGGTTGCCTCCGACGTTATAACAAGTTAATCTTAATTGAAAGAAATCATTAAAACATTATAGAAAAAAGTATTATTTAAAGAGTTACTTTCAAAATAAAAGCACAAACACTATTTACTTATTTCATGTTTTCGTAAAACCTTGTGCTTCGACCGCCATTATTGCAGCATTAAAAACACGCTCTAAAGTCTTGTATAAAATATCAGGATACCTCATGACGTCACAAGAGCCAAAAGGTACAGACCGCAGTCTTGCCGCATGAAAACTACGAAGACAGATTTCGAAATTAGATATTTTAAATTTTTTTTGCCATAATTCTAATTAGCTTTAAAAAATATTATCTTTTGAATATCGTGAACATGGTTGTGTATAATAGGATGTAAAAATTACAGACTGTCAAAGGATAAAAATAAAGCGGGAAGTTCTCCCTCAGGTAGTTTAACTATGCTAAAACTATTTTAAAAGTCACTGTCTTTGATCAGTCGATTGAGATACCAAATCAGCTAATTATGGAATTATGGAATACAAGGATTTTTGATACACGAAGCGCGTTGTAGCAAAAAAGGTGAAGCAAGAAAAAACATATTTTTTTGGCGTGACATATCTTAGGTTGATATTCACATGCAGTGGACAGAGAGAAGGATTGCCAACCTGGAATAAACCGAGCTGTCGTCAAACCTGCCTAAGGACCCCGTGGAGAGCGATTTGTAGAAAACTCAATTAAATTCTCACGAACAACAACTTTTTATTTATTTATTTATTTATTTTTTAATTTGGAAAACCCATAAGTCGTTTTTCAGAAATCACACGCCCTTCCAATATATTCTGTGTATACTCCGGTCAGGTTCTGGATAAGTATCCCAAATCTTTGTTACTGCACGTGGTTGGATGACTCGTCGCACAGATTTGCCAAGTCTGTTGTGTCTCCGCCATGTGAACTGGCGGTAAGCATCATAGCGACATGTTCTATAAGAAATACCAGCCTGATGTTCTTATAAACCAATTTCTATAAACAGCGTGTTTTAACTCGATCATTACCTGCTTACTTGTTAGGAACGTTATTTCTTGGTGGAAGATATGTGGGTTCTCTATCATACATAACCAATCACAGCTCTTCATAGATTTCATTTCCTCAAAACAATCGGGTCAAAATCTTCGTGATTCACAATACCTTTTATTTCTAAATTGTTTTGAATAACTTAATAATCAGCATAGGCAAATATAAAGTTACGTACATGCCGCTGAATTGTACACACCTTGTAAGTTATCTATATTGACTCTTGTTTATGACAGCAAAAACACTTATTTGTGGTCATTTGACTGCAACTGGCGCATTTACACTACGACATAGTGATAAGGTTAAGCCTTAGCTCTGTTATTTCTTCATCGCTATCTCTGTGATATGTTACCCACGATGAATCAGATAAATCCCCGCTCCGTTTTAAGTCAAACTAGAACCCAAGTACAACGTTAAAACATTCTGATTCCGACTCATCCGAAGAAAACATAATTATTGTAGTATTTAACAATTTTGTTGGTTTTTTGAACGAAAACTTATAATTCTGCATTATGCAAAATTAAAAACAACAAAGTTTTTGCAGCTCTAAATCGTCAATCTATGATTAATATTTTAACATTCGAAACATTTCAAGCGGACTCTAAACACGATTCAATTAGCGTAGCATCCTATGATTCTTTGGTCCTTGTGACGTCAATTATGCAGCCATTATGAATTTCAAAGTTGGAGAAGAAGCGTGAGCATGATAAAGCCGCATGGAATGAGGTAGTACAAAATTTGAAAGTTTATTCACAATTATTTGCTGTACTAAACTTTTCTGTAAAAGACGAATGTTATTTTCGTTAATACTTATATGAATAGAACTTAATTAGCTAGCATCATTAAAACGTCGGAGGGAACCTTTAACTCGGATAGTTAACATTTTCACTCTCCCATAATAAATCCTGGGCAAAGGGAATCAAACCCCCCCCCCCTGTCTCCTGTACAAAGCGTTATAACCACTAAGCCACATTACCACAACGTTAGAGTGTTGTCTTTTTGTGGCAGGGTCAATGAAATTGAAAGCACTGTTTTTAATTTTGGGAATAATTTGGGCCAGTTTGGGAAAGCTCAGGGGAGAATTTTTGTGGGCGTTTGCAGGTTATATATCGACACCCTTGAGAGATGCATTTTCTTCTCATATCACCTTCTTTGGTGTTTGGTTTGACATATACATTTGTCTAAGGTTGCAGAGTAGTTTTTTAAACATAGCAGATGTGCAGAATTTTATGTCTGCTAAAATATAGGAAAAATCATGACTCAGTATTAAAAGCGGCTAGCTATCAATACACCTTTACGATAATTCAATTATACATGCGTTCCTACGACTCTCCATCGTTTTACAATATCGGAAGAAAGGAGGTAAAAAACATGTTTTTATAAGAGCTTGTTAGAGACGAAAGCGTGTTTTCTCCAGTTAATAATAAAAGATACAACTTATGTATACTTTTCATTAAAAAAAATGCGGCAAGAAAAGTTATCACAAAAGAACGTGTTTTCTCCTTAATAAACTCTTATAAAAGTGTGATGTTCACCTCCTCCGATTGCAAAATGAGCTGTGATGGAGTGTTAGTTTTCCCGAATTATCGTAAAGGTGTATTCAAAAGGTTAGTTAAGGAAATTGTAAAGTCGCTCCAATATGAGTAACTTTAGGGAAAATATCACGATTTTTGTCTTAAGATTTTGCCTTTAATGCCTTTAATAACTTTTTACAAAGCCAATACACCTTTACGATAATTCGGGAAAACTAACACTCCATCGCAGCTTATTTTGCGATCGGAGGAGGTAAACATCACACTTTTATAAGAGTTTATTAAGGAGAAAACACGTTTTTTCGTGATAACTTTTCTTGCCGCGTTTTGTTTTTAATGAAAAGTACACATAAGTTGTATCTTATTATTATTAACGTTTCCTGAAAATTTGAAAGAAATTGATACGACGGAAGTTAAAAAACTGGAGAAAACACGTTTTCGTCTCTAACAAACTCTCATAAAAACACGATTTTTACCTCCTTTTTTCCGATATTGTAAAACGATGGAGAGCCGTAGGAACGCATGTACAATTGAATTATCGTAGAGGTGTATTAATTATTTTACCCCTTTTCAGATCAAAATTGCATGAACTCATGATTTTTGGAGCCCATTTCTCCTAGTTGTACCCTATCGCTGAGATAGGAGCGAAACCAGGAGTTTGTTACACCACTAATTCCATAATGTTCAAGCTTTGAAAGGAGAATTTCGTATGATACAGTATCAAAGGCCTTTTGAAGGTCTATGAAGATTCCACATGCAAACTTACAATTATCTAAATTTTGTCGAATAGTTTCAGTGAGACTAATTAGTGCATGGGTGGTTGAATGTTTGGTCCTAAATCCAAATTGTTTATTGGTTATAATTTTATTAGAATCTAGGAAAGAAATTAATCGGTTTTTAATTATTTTTTCAAAGATCTTATCCAAATTGCTTAATAATGATATGGGTCTATAATTATTTGGATCAAGAGGAGACCCTTTATTCTTGTAGATTGGTATGACACTAACCATCTTTAATATGTTTGGGAATACACCTTGTTGTAGGGAAAGATTAAAAAGTTTGGTTAATATTGCAGAAATTGCTATGTTGGCTTGTTTTAAGATAAGATTAGGGACACTGTTTGGGCCCGATGCTTTGGTTAAATCAAGGTTATTTATGATCTTTAAAAACGATTAAAGAAAATAAGACAGACGTCCAGTAGTAGGTAGCTACCGAGTTGCAAAACACAGAACAGGAAGGGAAGATGGAACATTTCTGTTGTCTGTCGTTTCCAAGATCTGAAAAACACAAACGAATCAAATAACGGAAACACGAATGTTAAACTTTGGAGAAAAACTAGGAAACCCGATACCCTGTGATACCCGGGACACCCGATACTCTGAAAGAAAACCCCGATACGCACCCTCGTCCCCAGGTTTTTTTTGCCTTCTTGGAGAGATGACGTTGAAAATTTCTCGTCGTCTTCTCTCATATCAAAAAGACAAAAAAACCTGGGGACGAGGGTGCCCGATACGTGATTACACTGGTGATCCGATAAAAAGATAAACCACAAATTTCCAACGTTTGTTTCCTATCCTAATTTTTAGGGCATTTGAGTTCTTGAAGCACTATGAAAACATCGACAAATAGGTTTAGTCGGTAAAAGTTTGCTCAGGCCGTCCGAATATAAAAAGTCTAACAAGTCCTGGGCATGAGGTTGTACAAAAGAGTCGGTAAAAATTATTTATTAATCACCGAATTTTAGAAACAGTGAAACCTGCAGTGGACATCTTTTATAGCGGACACCTATCAAACCTATAGCATAGCGGACGTCGTTTCAAGGTACGAAAATACGTCCAACAACAATGAGTCCATATTCTTGTAAGAAGTCTGTCTATATTTTACTTAAAAACAATATGTTACAAGATCAAAATATTAAATTGTCTCCGCTATGATAAAGCAGAATCTGTATGTTTTTTGTGAAGTTTGATTTTTTAGTTTTCTTCTTCTCCCAAACCCAGCCTCTTGGCACACTTTACGGTGTTTTTTGGGACGAAAAGACACACCTAATTAAAAGACACATTTGTCCAGTGAAACTGGTATTTGGATGGGCTGTGCTTCACATCCTCGTAGGGGGTTTGTTGCCTGACGTTAAAGCCATTAGCGCTTACTTCACGAAAAGGCAAGAACCCTTGCGGAGGAGGCCGTTTCATCGAATATACTGCATCTCATACAAATACTCTATAGTCCGCTTGACTGTACATCGTATAATGAACGGAAATCGCATGCTAAAAACACGCGGGTTTTTTAGTAAAAAAAATGTATTCTGTTCATTTTAATGTAATCTATTTCTGTGTTTTATATTTGACATAGTAATCAGAATTATTACCCCCTGGCCTAAAACTTTTCATTTGGCCTGGCCCAACCTCGTCCCCAGGGCATCTTGTATCTTTTCTAACCCTGGGACGGCAATATGTTACCCCAAATGCCAACAACGTTTTCACTTATTCGTCTCTGACCAGCCTGAAGGCTTCATGCAATGTTATCCTAGAGAAAAAGCATCATCAGCACCAAATACACACTTTGATTATAAATCCATCGTGGGTCATTAGATTTAATTAGCGGTATTGGGTCTGGTAAATTCAATGATTGGTTTTCTAAAGTTTTGTAGAAAGCGAAGTTGCGGTAGACACCAACCTCGTTCCCAGGGTTTTTGTCTCTCGTCGGCGATGCGCTTATTCGATATTCGATAATCAAAAAGAGACAACTTGTCCAGGGATCGAGGTTGGGTAGACACCACCATCGCTAAATACGTCCTCAGCAGCCAACATCAACAGACAGAAAATTGTAGTCATAGTCAACGATGGGCAAGACGATACTGGAGAAGCATTTGTAATTATAATAATTGAATCCTGAATTCTTTGGATGCAATTTTTGGCATGTGTTTGCCATTTGGTGCACCAAACAATTATAAAATTGCCAACGCTGTGCTGTTTTATCAGCGTTTTCTTTCCACTCTTTTTTTGTGTCGTGTACACGTAAATATTCCGGTTTTAGGCATTGACATATTGCTCGACAAACTTCAGAAATAATTCCACTAATGGTTACGCGATGCTTTCTAAATGTGAAAGCCAAGTCAAAATAGGAATTCCCTGAGGCAAGAAACCGCAATGTTAGAGCAAATCTCTTCTCAGTGGTAATGGTTTTTCTCATTCTCGACCCCAGAGCTCTTTGAGATAAACGTTTTAATCTCAAAGAGCTCTGGGGACGAGAATGGTTTTTTCTTTATTAGTCTCTTTTTTAGCAATTATCAGAGCAAACAATTCCACTAAGCGCTAAAAAGTAATGTTAAAAGTTAAAAAAAAAATATTCGATAAATCTTTTTTCATCAATATTAGAGCAATACTAAGATATCAGTACACACATGTGAATTCATTCTTAGATATTACCTGATATTACCTGAACGAATTGGGTCCTTTATTCTAAGCTCTTACAGCGTGAGTTTATACGCTCCATACTCATCCCTCTCTGGAAAATAATCCCTAACCTAACATTCTCTTTTTTTTATTTTCCGGAATTCAATGATTCGGTATAGACACACAAATTTCTTCAACTGCTTATTCTATGTTTCGCCTATTAAATGAACATAAATACTTATCATACATAATTTACCAAATACTCTATTCGTTAGTTTACAGTGTATAATTTAGTGAATAGTTTACCGTCCTTCAGGACCTTAAAGCATTTTATCGTTATGTATGTGTTTATCAACGGTTAACAACCGCGTCTCCAGGGCATCCTTGTATCTGTTTGACACCGGGACGTGTAAAAGACGGTTGAGAGCACCTTGATCTTCGTCGCGCAACGTACCAATATGGGAAAGGAGAGCTCTAGGGTGGAACGATATAATGACTCGGTTATTTGGAAGTGAGCAAAGCCTAGGTATTTTTTATACCATGTGCGCGTGAAATAAATAAAAAAAAAATACAGACCATGCATACCAACCATCGCACCAACATTCTGTTTACCGAGGATTCACGGGAATTTGACACACAGACGAGAATTTACCGAAAAGTACGATGCCCGAGAAGTGCATAAAAATAAACTCTTTTTCTCTAAAAATAAAATCCACAAACGAATTCGAAATGTTTGGTGTATTCGTTATCAACAACTTTTTCACAAGGGCTTTCGTCGCAATTTTTGATGGTGTGTGTGTAGGTATATCGGAATTGATTGATCTAAAAATCCAAATGCTGGAAAGAAGAAAAGAGAATCAGACCTTCAATAGGGCATCGCTGTCCTTTGACTTTCGTAAATAGTAAAGAAGCATTGATTGGTTTGAATGCGAGTATCTGTAGGACTTATCACCTGCAAATATTGCGCAGCAACACCAACATCCTAAAACTACAATAATCAGTTCGCACAATTCTCGGAATTATCGAAAAGGTGTCAACGATATCTAAAACAACTTCCCAAAAACATTTGGGTTATTATTTCGCCTCACCAACTGAAACCATATGACCTTCCTGCTGTAACCGTCAATTTACACATACCAGGTACACCCATGGCAAACGACTTGAGTTTATAGTACCGTAATTATCGAATAAACGCCCCCCCCTCCCCTTCTATTAAACGCCTCCCTCCTTTTCAGTCATTTTTTAAATAAACGCCCCCTCTAATAGACGCCCCTCCCTCATAAGGGGCGTTTATTCGAGGCGATAGTAAAAGTATACTTACTTACTTACTTACTTTTTTCCTAAAACTTAGGTTTAAGGTTGGAAATTTAGTTTTCGCTTTTGAAGTTCATTCTCCAAAACATGTGAATATCTTTTATTTTCTGTTGTGAAGATGTATATTATAGGTATCTACGGAAGCCGATAGGTGCAAAAAATCTTTTCCGAAATTGTGTGAAAATGTTAAATATTAAATATGTTTTTCAAAATAGTAAAAATGTTATTCGAAATGGTGAAAATGTTTGCCGAAATAGTAAAAATGTTATTCAAAATAGTAAAAATGTTATTCGAAATGGTGAAAATGTTTGCCGAAAATAGTAAAAATGTTTCCCGAGATGGTGAAAATGTTTCTCTAAATAGAACTGGGGCGAGTTGAGGTCTGGGGGGAGAAAACTATGGATAAATGTGTCTTTTGTTCATGTACTATATCTGATAAATATTGCGTCAACTGTGTGGAGCAAAAGAATCACCCAATGAATATGATTTGATTATTTCGGAATATTTTCGAAAAGGATACCAATATCAAACAATACTTGAATATTTGCACTGTCATCATGGATTAAAAATGTCATTGCGAACATTTTGAAATCACGATTGAAAAACTCTGGGTTTAAAACGCCGAAATTGCTTGACTCATAAGTCGTTGTCTAGAATGGAAAACGCTATGAGAAATGAACTCCAACTCCCCACCAGGACAAGCGGTTACAAGACTATGTGGAGCATCAGGCTAAGACTTTTTCATGGCTTTTTTGTCCCAAGAGATGCTGTAATGATTAAAGTGAAACAACTTGACCCCCAAGGTTGCATAGAACGTGGGAAACGTAGATTAGTGAGAAGGCGTTATAATGTACGAGGACCGAGCGATATTTGGCACGTAGATGGTTACGATAAGTTGAAGCCGTATGAATTACCAATTCATGGTTGCATTGACGGATATAGCCGAAAAATCATATGGCTCAGAGCATTACATTCGAATAACAATACAGAAGTCATTGCACGGTTATTTTTAAATATGCCGTCTGAGAAATAGGTGGATGTCCCGAGAAAGTGAGGAGTGATTGTGGGACTGAAAATGTAACTCTAGCTACTATTCAATGTTATTTGCGGCGTAATCACGGTGATGAGAATGCAGGTACAAAGTCACATATGTACGGTCCTTAAAATAAAGATTAACTTCTCTTTGTGTTACTTCTTTTTTAGAGTTAGATAAATTGCATATTCGCCCATGTTGAATCCCTAATGACACTTTCTCCAGTAATAACTACTAGGAAGTTTAAAGGAGCGAGAAATCGTTTTTCCGTTAAAGTCAGTTTTCCAATAGGTAGCGAAGCGGTCGTTTATTTTGAAACTCGTATTCTGATTGATTAGCGTCCTGAATCTGCGGCGCAAAAGTAAAAACTTGTTCCAACAATAGTTCGCCTGGGTGGGGCTGTGTGCACTAACTCTGTAATTTTGCTAAAATAGCTAATTTCTTATTAATTCACCTACCAAATACAAATTCGGTTGTATTTTCTGAAGATTAAAGAGAAGAGATCTTATACCTCGTTACCAAACCTTTTTTACGCCTTGCGGTCATAGCCTTTCGCTGTGTTCTTGTGGTCGATACAAGATATAAAATACCCTGGAAACGAGGTTAGGGTCATGTTATTTTGAGAAATATTTTCTCTTTTTTCGGGAAACATTTTTACCATTTCGAAAAAGATTCTTTTCTTTTTTGGAAGAGATTTTCACCATTTTGAAAAAGATTTTCACCATTTTGAACTAGATTTTCTCCATTTTGAAAAAGATTTTCACTATTTTGAAAAAGATTTTCACCATTTTGAAAGACATTTTCACTTATTTCGGGAAAGATTTTTTGCACCTATCGGCTTCCGTAGGTATCCTTAAAAACTGCAAAAGAGACGAAGTGTAAACAAGAAGCCCAGGGGCTTGAAAATTTCCGCCATTAGCCTAAAAGATTTTAAAATTTGAAGTTGATCTTGAAAACGGAGAATTATGGGGTAAACAAATCATTGAGTATTCTCAATTATTATTGTAAAGGGCCTGATACACTTGTACAATATCACTGAAATATCACTTATAATATCAATATAATTTCTTAAAATATGTTTAAAATAGAGTTATAATTTCTTATAATTTCTTATAATATAGCTATAATATGTATAATTTCAACACCTGACATGTGCGTCATAACCTCATAATTTGCTGCATGGCTATATAAAATCAAACGAGTTTGATTTTAATAATATTGTTGGTGATCTGGTTTCGAATGCCTTTTGTTTGTGTGACAATAGATCTATTATCTGCTAGCGTTGTTGTGGCAACGATGTTATGAAATTAAATGAAATTATATAACGATATTTTAACAAATTATAAGTATATTGTAGAAAAATTATAACTGTATTATACTCCCCGGGCGTTTATACGAAGCATTACGGTATTCATCGAAATGCCGACGCTCATCCGTCTCAGTTTTTTGCGGCGAGAAGTTTTTGCTGGACGAAATGATACGTTTAGCAGAACAGCTTCCCCAACGTCGAAGACCAAGTATTTAGAAAAGTGTTTTTAAAAAACGAGAAGTGTTTTAAAAAACACGAGAGAAATGTTTTAAAGAAGAAAGAACGTCAAGAAAATATTCAAGAAGTGCGAACACTGCGCACTCCTTATGAAACACTGTTTCATAAGAAGTGCGCAGTGTTGTATTGAAACTGTGCAGTCTTTGACAAAAAGTGCGTGTTATAATTTAACAAGTGCGCAGTGTTAAATATATTGACCATTCTGGGTCATACTCCGTATAGAAAGCACACTCCGTACGTCACACTTTAATCAATGACCTGACGTGGGCCATTCCCGCAAATGACAAGCCAAAATGGAGGGTCACGGGACAAGCTACGGTGGTTCATACTCTGGTGGAGATTTTGATTTAGTTGAATTTGTTAAACGACCACGGACTATCTGTCGTTTTCTTAGTATTGTAAGTTGTATTTTTCCAAACTACATCTAATAATATTTGAATATTCTTTCAAGTCTCTGGTGGTCTAGACCAGCTCTAAAATAGCGTGGCTAGAACTGCCTATTTCCTTCCTAGTTATCATCATAATTCCATGAAACGAGTACTTTTAAAACTCTACCAAATAATTTGTGCCATTGCATAGGTCAACAGCACTGTGAAGATTCTGAGAATCACTTGCATTTAGGTGCATATTTTACATGGCTGGCTTCACAGATGTTGCAAATGTTTACGAAGTTCTGTATAGACCATTTTGAATGTTTACATTTTCCGCGGTAAGCCCTTTCGGCTTTAACAATTGTGTGGCAGGCAAAAAGATGGGGGCGCTAGGTGAAGTGAGGTCCTTTTTAGTCTGTTTCTTCGCACAAAGGTATCATTATGACTTTATATGAATATATGTCAGTCAGAAGTTACCCATCTACACTCGATAATAGTTTAAAGCCTCAAAAATATTTCCGTAGAAAGAAATGGGCTAAAAAATACCTTTCTTCAGCAAGCTTCCGCATCTTTCTGCCTGCCACGCAGTTGTTAGAGCCAGAAGGGCTTACCGCGGAAAATGTAAACATTCAAAAAGGTCTATATGCACACGTGTATCTTCACGCAATATAAAAAAGGACCACATAAAGAAAATTGACTATTTCCTTTAATTTATAAAATTAAGAAATAAACGATTTAAAAGAATTGTTTTTTCCTATAACTATCATTTTCTCTTTTTAAGAACAGGTTTTAATTATTTCAAAAAGTAAGTTTTTTTTAACTTGATTTCTTCCATTGTTGCGGTCTGTTCTTTATATTTCTTACCTGTGTGCCTGTGTGCATGCGTGTACATGTCCATTGTTTTAGATGCAAACTTAAAACAACTACGTCACGCTGCAACTCATCTATTATTTTTAGGAGGGGCCATGGCTGGGGGTCCTAGAGTATTTAATGCTCATTGTGAGCAACGCAGACCCAATTAGGGTTCGTGCTCTACCAGACAACTCCCTGCAACATCCAAATGCACACATTCTTCGCACTTTAAATGAATTTGAATAAAGCAGAAGGCATCAATACTACACTTGATAATAGTTTAAAACCTCAACGATGTTTCTGTGAGAAGAAATCCACAGGAAAAGACCTCTTCAACAAATCTAGCATCTCTCTTCCTGCCACGCAAATGCCACGGCCAAAGAGCTTCCGCTAAAAAGTAAACAGATAATGTCACGTTGGAATTCATCTACAGTACAGTCCGAATGTAACCTTCCGCGTACGCGCAACTCGCATAAATAATTACTTTCATAATAGACTATTGTCTTTTAGAGATAATAATTACACCGCAAGAAATTGAAAAGATCAGGGAAACTTATTGTATAAATAACAATAACCTGCTTGTGACGATGTTGAGAATACTTTTGTCGCGAAGTCTATAGAATTTGTAAACAAAAGCAATTAAAAATATAAAAATAACTTTAATGTACTACCTTAATTTTTATCTTGAAGGAAGATTTAATGTTGTGACGCTGATCTGAAAAGACTCGAGAAAAAAACAAGATACAGGTTATTGTCGTAACTCCCTCCTTTGTTATGATTATTATAATATACTAGTCGATAAGTCCCGTGGAAAAGTCCACTGAGGCAGGATAAAAATTTTGATGACGTCAGCAACCCATCCACTAAAAAAAATTTAGAATTTTGTTTTCACGTTGCCTCTATTGTGGAGAGCTTAAAGGCGCTGATCAAGAAAATGTATATGATCATGTGCTTTTGATGAGCGGTTAATGAGATATAAGGGTTTAAAAATTTTGCTGACGTCAGCAATGGCCCGTCCGAACCGAAAATTTTTTTTTTAGAAATTTGTATACCTGTTGCCTTCATCAGATAGATCTTGAAACACTGATCAAGAAAATGTATAGGATTATGTACTTTTGACAAACGGTTGCAGGGATATTAGGGTTTGAAGGTTTTTTGATGACGACATCAACCCGTCCATTCCGAAACGGATTTGGTGACCCAGGTTTGGGAAACTTACCCAAATTGGTCCTAGGTGGTCCCTAGTTACCCACGCGGTGAAAAATCATTGACGTCACCACCTCGTTTCCAAGTTATTTAGCCTCAAAGTTTTAGGTGCACTGTAATGGCTTCATTAATTTAATATATAGGATATTGACGTTAAAGTAGTGTTATTGACGTCGCGCCGTAACGTCAGAAAACTTAACATATTAGACATGCATTTTTCGGCAACATCAAAGGAAAATGAACACATCCACTTTGCCCGTTACGGACAGACACAGTCTCTGTATTATTATAGAGATCATATATTATATAATGGTGAAATACGTTTGCTAGCTAAAATGTAGTACTTCTGACTATGGCTTAAATAGTCCGCTTTATAGGGAAAAAATATAAAAAATACATTGCAGAATATGTTTGTCGTAACACCCTCCTCCGATATCCAAAGCTGTTGTTGGGACAATCGAATTTTGTTGGTTCACATTTTCACTTTTTTTTCGTAATTGTTATATTTTGGGATCACTGCGTTGTGCTTTTTGTTCTTATTGATAGTCCTGTTTAAGTAAGCACATTTTCTTTAAAATTGTACATAAGCTGTTACTTTTTTTGTGTGCCGTAAATCTAGATTAATAATGGCAGGCATGTTGCGAAGGCCTTAAGTGACAATGTTGCTGTGTTCTTATGCGAATAATTAATTTTTGGTTTTAATTCTTTTTCCACGCTATCTTGTTACTTTATGCTTTGTTCTTTATATATACATAAACTATTTTGAAGTTAGTTATTATGGAAAATAGGTATATATGGATTTTCTCTACAATGGCTAAAGTAACTTTGACAATTGCTGTCGTAAATTATAAGTGCTGCCATTCTTTATTCCTAATTCAGAGGGCTGATAAACTCTTAATCTTAAATCTGCTTCCCCAAACCAGAAGTGAAGTTATATATTTATATATTCTCATTGGGTTTTGTACCGTACCAGGTTTCTTCAGGGGAGTTGCGATTAGCAAACACACACACAAACACTAGTGGCCTCCTTCAGAATAGTCCTTGACTAATAGGTTTGTCTCGTATCAATAGGTCTTTTTTGTAACAAAATAGTTATTGTAATTATTATTTATTTATTTTTACATTGTACATGACTTATTGATAAATAAATACTACTACTACACCCTCACTCAGCAACTTGATTAATAAGCCATGTTAATATTGATAAAGAAGAATTTGGTCAGGAAAAGTCTGGGAGCTATATCGCAATAAACCAAATATTTTTTTTTGAAAGTTAGCCTTATCAGGTATTTGCGGAACTTGTTAATTTGTTTTCGTTGACAATAATACCAATTCCATTTTCATGCATTGCGAAAATAATCCTCTCTCTGATATTTCTACCTGTCTAACCTGCCTTTATTTCTTAGGCTAAAACCCTAAACCTTCATTGGGAATAGATACAGTCAGTTAAAACAATTTTTTTTAAATGAAATAGGAATTTTAAACTGCATATTAATGAATCAAAATGTTAAATGAATGATACTGAAATAACACTTTTGGGAAAACCTCAATAATTATATGCTTGCGAAATTTATATTTTTGACGATCCGCATTATTGTCAGATGCGTTAAGCCCATGTAATAAGTTATAGTAGAAAAAAGAGCAATTGTATGGGGTCTTTAATTAAGATTTGTAACTACTTGTGAGATGAATATTAAATTTCAAATTAAATTAGGCAGAGTAAAATTTCTTCGATGTGGCTGCAAAAAGTTAACCTTGTTTGTTTTATATGAAAATGATTTATTTCCAATAAAAATTTGTTTTGTTTCCCTCACAAGGAACAAAAACATTATTGACCCCCTAGGATAAACTCTCATTGAACATATTTATGATTCTCACTTGTTTTTTTCTTGTAGTAAAATGTGAAAACCACAACAGAATTTTTAGCAGCATTTTATTTGTATAATGGGTTAAGTATTCCATCAATGTTGACCAAATATATTTAATAAACGATTAAATCAAAAGAGTGTGCAACAGTTAATTCATAATTTTTTTTTTGGCATTTGTATAATGTACTTTTAAATATTTGTTTCTTGCACAAGTAGTTGTAACACTTAGTGAACAACCCCTGCTGATGACTCATTATTATACCAGTTGAAATTCCCAGTTATGTACAATGTCCGAACTTACTCATGGTTTCTCACAGCAGTCTTGCAGTGTCGAGGGTAAAGGGATATTGTTAGATCTAACTCCATCCTAAGTTTAAACTTTAGAAGTAGTAGAACACTTTAGCTGTGTAGAGGTATAGAAGGTCGAATCCAGGATTTTTTTACGTAAAGGCTCAACTGAGAAAAATTATAGGTACTATTGTTGGGTCAGAACCCCCACCCCCTATTTTTAAAGACCCCCTCCCCCATTATTAGGAACCCTACTGTTTTGAGAGTCACTACCCTATTATTTTGAGGTCAGGGTATTATTCTAATCCTGTAACGGATGAATGCAAAAACACTATTAATTTGAACTGATATTGAAAGACATCAGAAAAAACTTTTTTGTTTTTACAAATAATTCGATATATATCTCTATCTCTGAGTGACTAAATTATTCAATATATGCATATCTCATGTCTCTGAATTGCCAAATTATTCAATATATGCATCTCGTGTCTCTGAATTGCCAAATTATTCGATATATGCATATCTCGTGTCTCTGAGTTACCAAATTATTCAATATATGCTTATCTCATGTCTCTGAATGACCAAATTATTCAATATATGCATCTCGTGTCTCTGAATGACCAAATTGTTCAATATACGAATATGTTGTGTCTCTGAGTGACCAAATTATTCAATATGCATTATCTCATGTCTCTGAATGACCAAATTATTCGACATATGCATATCTCGTGTCTCTGAATGACCAAATTTTTTATTATATATGCACATCTGATGTCTGAATGTCTAAGTTACCTAAACTGTTTAGACAGAATTATTAAATCAAGCATCATACACATAAATTGAATTATGATGTCATATTGGTAGCAAGCACAATGTTAAATATAATAACGGAGGGGAGCTAAAATATGCTGATATAAGCGGCGAAAATCTGAAAATCATAAGGCAGAACCACATTTTTTCAAAATTACCCAGGGTTCTTCGACGTTGTTCATCATATTGGCTAGCGCTGAAACTTGTTAACAAGACACAACTGAACTTTGGGGTTGGAGGCTAAGGAATCATGGCTTGGAACTGAAGACAATGCAAAGTAATGCCATAAGTAGTGCAAGGGAAAGAAGAGGAAGTTTGGAACAATTTTTTTTCATTGGATTTATAAGAATTTGCTGCACCCCACAATGAAAAAGAACAGAAACCACTTTCTGATGTCTGATGATGAGGGATGGTCAAATCTGGATAATATTTATTTTCTGATTTTAAGCTACCTCGTACCATCCCAGCACTCCAGGGGCACATTTGTTATTAAATAATTAAGTGATTTATGTAGCTAGCTAGCTGTCATTTTAAATAAAGATAGTTAGCTAGCTATTTTGGACCTCCCATAACAGTGAACAGTCAAGACTTGAGTATATATAGCTAGTTAGGTATGCAAGGCATTCTATGTTGGTTAAATATGTTTTCACGACAAACAGAAACCTATTTTTCATAAATAAATTTCTGCAAATGTTCAGGTTTCTTTTATCGAACAGACAAATTGTGGCGCCGTAGATTGGTTATAGCTCTCGTACTCTGTGCGGGAGACTGGGGTTCGATTCCTCTTGACGGCGATTCAACATGGGCGAGTGAATGTTACCATAGCCCCGGGTTAACCCAAGCCATGTGAGGGAAATTGGGAAGATGGCACACTGTGTGGGCTGTTGGATGTTGCCGGGAGTTGTCTAGTAGAGCGCAGGCCCTAATTGGGTCTGCGTAGCTCAAAATGAGCATTAAATACTCTAGGACTCTCCATCTAATATGCACATCTATCTATCTATCTAACTATTTTTCATAAATAAATTTTTGAAGATTTTCAGGTTTCTTTTATGAAATAACAAAATTTGGGAAACTATAGCAAGAAGTGATATTTACTTGTAGCGGGAAGACCTGAAGTCTCAGTCCAGATTAAGACTTAGTACAGGGTACTGGTACAACTGTGTCACACTTAGTATACAATGTGTCACAAATCCAGTGGAGTGCTTATATAGCATTAAAGGAGTAATATATTTTTCGTAAACCAACATTCACAGGACTTATGATGAAGCCTATTGTTACTTCTGCAGAGCAAATACAGTTGTTTAGCATTATTCATTTTGCAGAATAAGTTCCTGTGGATATTTAAAAACTAATTTTGAGTGGCACCAGGTTGAGCGATTAGTGCAAATAAAACGTCTCGCAGACCCAGGTGGACACAAAAATACTTTCTAACAACTTTGTATTTATATATACGGCATAAAATTTAGATTGAATATTTGACACTGTGCTTTAGAATCACATTCCTACTTTTTCTGGGCTGGATAAGGTATTTAGTCCTAAACCTAGGACACATTTTATCTGTCTGACTTATTTTAATCCTGAGAATCACGTTTTAGTGTTATCTGTACATGCATTTTCAAAATTGATATGTTGTCAAAAACAGTTTATTGGCCTCTCTGAGAATGGCTAAATTCAGGAACTCAGAAATTATGATAGAAGTGAAAATTTTTTTGGGTTCATTTCATCAAACTGGTCTAAAAACATATAATACTAAGTTTCAAGTCATTATTTCAATTTTTACGGAAGTTATAGGACTTTTACTTGTACAAAAAGCATAGTTTTTCACACCACTGACACCAAAATTGGCTGCAGGAACTAATCAGTTTGAAATTATTTTATAATATTTTGATAAAAAAACTTTTATTCTTTATATTTTCTTATTTTCCTGCAAAACAGTTGTTTCATAGCTTATATAGTTGTTTCATAGCTTATATAGTTGTTTCATAGCTTATATAGTTGTTTCATAACTTATATAGTTGTTTCATAGCTTATATAGTTGTTTCATAGCTTATATAGTTGTTTCATAACTTTATAGTTGTTTCATAGCTTATATAGTTGTTTCATAACTTATATAGTTGTTTCATAGCTTATATAGTTGTTTCATAACTTTATAGTTGTTTCATAGCTTATATAGTTGTTTCATAACTTATATAGTTGTTTCATAGCTTATATAGTTGTTTCATAGCTTATATAGTTGTTTCATAACTTATATAGTTGTTTCATAGCTTATATAGTTGTTTCATAGCTTATATAGTTGTTTCATAGCTTATATAGTTTCTTCATAGCTTATATAGTTGTTTCATAGCTTATATAGTTGTTTCATAGCTTATATAGTTGTTTCATAACTTTATAGTTGTTTCATAGCTTATATAGTTGTTTCATAGCTTATATAGTTGTTTCATAACTTATATAGTTGTTTCATAGCTTATATAGTTGTTTCATAGCTTATATAGTTGTTTCATAGCTTATATAGTTGTTTCATAGCTTATATAGTTGTTTCATAGCTTATATAGTTGTTTCATAACTTATATAGTTGTTTCATAGCTTATATAGTTGTTTCATAGCTTATATAGTTGTTTCATAGCTTATATAGTTGTTTCGTAGCTTATATAGTTGTTTCGTAGCTTATATAGTTGTTTCATAGCTTATATAGTTGTTTCATAACTTATATAGTTGTTTCATAGCTTATATAGTTGTTTCATAACTTATATAGTTGTTTCATAGCTTATATAGTTGTTTCATAGCTTATATAGTTGTTTCATAGCTTATATAGTTGTTTCATAGCTTATATAGTTGTTTCATAGCTTATATAGTTGTTTCATAGCTTATATAGTTGTTTCATAGCTTATATGACAATAGGGTAAGAACGAAAAAGGTATATACACACTCTGTAGTATGGTGGCCCATTGATATCAACGTAAAAAAAGCAATAAAATGAATAAATGTTGAAAAATCGTTCTTAAAAGTTCTTTTTTTTTTTTTAATTATTATTTTAATTTTATTATTTTTTTTTAATTATTTTTTATTTATATATAAAGTAAAAACAAAATTGTTGTATTGTTTCTCTTTTCTTTTTCTTTAAAATGAAAACCGTCGACGTGGCCCATGAGTATCAAAATCAAGATCACCGGGAAGTTCCCCTTCACCGCTGGTCTGCTTTATATACGCGTAACTTATGCAGGGCTTGTTTAAATGAAACAACATGGCTGATTGGCGCGAAGATATTTCTTTGCATGAGGAACTGAAATGTTACGTGGAACAGAATATGAAACGGTCAGAAATAGTTTACTTTGTTCAAAAGAAGTATCCACAATACTGCTGGAGTGTTCCAACCTTAGCCAGGCGATTGAAATTTTTTCAAATAAAGTATGTCGACAATGCAATGCCTTTAATAACGGTTAGGGAAGCCGTTCAATGTGAGTTGCAAGGTCCTGGCAAATTACTAGGATATCGCGCCATGAATCATAAACTCAGAACGGAACACCATATTTGTGTACCTAGGAATCTTGTAGCAGATGTGTTATTCGATTTAGATCCTGATGGAGTGGGGTCTAGAAATGTGAAAAAAAGAAAAAAAACTCTGAAAAGACCGTTTATTTCTGATGAGCCAGGATGGACTTTTTCTCTTGATGGACATGATAAAATGATGGGATATCAGAATTCCACTTCCTCTCGCCGTGTATGGTTGTCTAGACACGTTTTCCAGAAAAATAATTTTTCTTAAAGTATGGACGTCGAACTCTGACCCAAATTTGATTGGAAAATTCTACACTGAGTATCTTCTAGAAACAAAAAAATTGCCTATGTATTTACGCATGGATCGTGGAAGCGAGACTGGAGTAATGGCAACGATACATGCATACTTAGTTGAAAAATTCTGTGATCTGGAGGACAGCACTAAGTGTATTGAGTATGGGAAATCAACCTCTAACAAAATAGAAATATGATGGAAGGATTTGCATGAACGGTTGGAAAAATACTTAAAGGAGCAGTGTAGGGTTTTACTATTATCCCATTTGTATGACCCGAGTTGCACATTCGATCGTAAAATGCTATCCTATATTTTCATTCCTGTAGTTCAAAGAGAATGCGATACATTTTGTCGTATGTGGAACTCTCATCGCATAAGGCATCAATCAGGATTAGAATTACCAACTGGAATACCTAATCACATGTTTTCCTTCCCCAAAAAATATAACGCTGAGGACAAACATATCAACATAACTGAGGAGTCTTTGGAGGAAGTAAAGTGAAGTGGCACATTTGGACAGTCTACCAAATCACTATCTCACCTCAAGAAGTTGAAACTTTTACTGATGTACTTCCTGATCCGCTAGGTTTAAAGTGTAATGAATTAGTCGCAGCTTTTAAGTTTTTGAAATCACAGCTTTCAATATCGCAAGGTGGAACTGCTTAATTTTTAGTAACACATATATCAAATTACATCATTCTTTGTAACATAATATATAACAAAATAACATACAAAAAGCTAATCCAGACTGGACTATTTGAACAAATTTGAAAATATAATAAGAACATAACATAACCTAACGATGCAGTGCCTTTTTTAAAAAATATATTCAACGAAAAGCACTTTAAAGAACAAAATGTCTCCCTACAACAAAAACATGCCACAATATATCGTATTGTATTTTTATAACAAAATAAGAACAGAAATGTCCACCTAATAGCATATGTAGTTTTAAAATGTTCAGTCTTTGTCCTCCTCTGATTCCATTTCTATTTCTGTTAACGACAGAAGTTTGCAATACAGGTTGCATTTGTGCTAGCTAAAGAAATTATCAATTGCCATTTCATTCAAATTACCAGAGCAAAAATACCTTTCATTATCCATTTCCATGTCATTAGACGTAGCAATCTCAGGATCATATAGTGTATAATCACTCCCTTGTAAATCAACTAGAAGTAGCCTCCCTTGGCTATCTTGATATGAGAAGTGGGCCAAACATTCAGCCTTAGCATACAAATCCTTTTCAAGGGGTACTTTATTTTTTACTGGCACCCCATCATTATTTATATACTTAAAGTTCCCAGGCACAAAAGGTTCAACTGTTACAGGTTCATTCGCAAGATTTGCAAAATAAACATTATTGTAAATAAAAAATTGTTCAAAACTCGCCAAAGATTTTGTCCGCTTTTTCAAACGGTTTGTTATTGCTTGAGCAGCCATGTGCATCTGGATCTGTTTTCGGGTGTGTTCCTCTAAAGTCATACCATATGAGTGTGTTACATTTTTCCAGGTTGAAGATTTAAATTTTTTAATAACATACTGTTTATTCACATAATTTTCCATTGTATAAGCCTTAAATGCATAACGAAATGCTCCTTCTGCAAAATGTTCCTTTTCGACATGGAAAAGTTTACTATCGCTCTTAAACCATTTTTTCTCATTTATGTCAAATGATTCCAACACTATATCAGTTGTGTATTCCTCTTTTGGTTTCACAAGTTTCCCAGCTTCAATTACATCAGCTATGGATACTGACTTTGGAAACACACTGCTATTAATGCTTGAACATACAATTCTCTTTCTTCGTTTGATGGAACTTGTTGAGTCTGAATACGCATTCCTCGATTTATTATAAATAGAAAACAAGTTCCTTTGGTGTAGGTCAGAACATTTTTGGCTGTTGTTATAATCTGTCGATATTTTTGCTGTTGCTAAAAATCGAACAAGTAAAACTTTTTTGCCTATTATCTGATCATCCTCAATTCATGATGGTCCTCTCTCACTATACAAGACATCGCACGATCCTCCAGGTTCGCCATAATACTTCTCGCATGCTCTTTTGACATTGTCCAGAGACAAACTTGAATATTCTGAAAAGTCTACGAAGTCTCTAGCTCTTTATTTATTTATTTATTTATAACGAATATTTATACAGGATTTTTCCATTCAAAAATTAGTAAAATATACAAAATATATATAATTACAAATTTTCTGTTCTTCCATGTGTCCTGTTTCCCAGCCCCCCAAAAATAGTAATAAAATTTAAAATAATAACTAAAAATGTGTTAGTAAAAATTAATATTTACAAATTAAAAAAACTCTTCATATAATTTTACAAAATCTTCTATTGATGTCGAAGCACGTATTTTCAGAGGAAGCTCGTTGAAAGTTTTTGCACCATTAAAAAAGAAACTTTTTCTACTCGATTCCAGCTTAATCTTAGGAAGTCGTAGTAAATGATTTTTATTTCTTGTGTTGTTTGTCATTTTTTCGAAATAATTTATAAAGGTTTCACACACGTCTCCATGAACACACTTGAAAACTTGAAGGCAAAGACGTTTCCTTAACAGATCTTTAATTGATGCTGGTTTAGATTTTCCTGGCACGTTCTTCTTGAATATAATACGATTTGCTCGCTTTTATAAATTTTCCAACTTTAGCTGATACGTCTTGGTAGAATAACATGTAATGATTGAACAATACGTGAAAACTGGTATCAACATGGTCTTGTAAATTGTTGATGCAGTCTCGATGGTTAACTGAGGTCTGATTCTCTGAAGCAAGTATAATCTCCCTCTAACTTTCTTGTATGTCGACTCGATGTGCTCACATAGTGAAAGAGTTTGGTTCAATTTTACACCAAGATACTTGTAGTAGTTGGTGAAAGAGAGTGATTGATGCCGATAATCTATATCCAAGGTCTTTTTTTTGATACGTTGTGTAGTGCCAAACAGCATGCATTCCGTTTTCCCTTTTTTCATATTTATAACAAGATCGTTCATTTCGAGCCAGTCTGCAACACGATTGAAGTCATCAGTCAACAATTTTTCGATGCTATCTTTTGTTTTACCAGAAACATAATTGACAGTGTCATCAGCGTATGTCAGTATTTTACAGTTTGAAAGGACGCTGCCAATGTCATTGAAGGTAATTAAGAATAAAAGGGGACCTAAGATCGAGCCCTGCGGTACACCACAGGTTACTGACTCAGGTTCAGATGTTTCATTATTTATTTTCACAGTTTGCTTCCGACCAAAGAGGTAGTCAGTGAAAAGTTCCTTTTCAATTCCTGTAACACCATGACTTTTCAGGCTTTCAATGATTTGTGCGTGACTTCGCGAATCGAAGGCTTTGCTAAGATCTATGAAGATTGCACCAGTTAACTCTCCATTGTCTATATTCCTTCTTATTGTGTCAAGAAATAGTGTGGCAGCAAGTTCCGTGTTTCTTTTCTTTCTAAAGCCAAATTGAGTTTCAGATAACAGTTTATTCTGCTCTAGAAATTTACATAACTGGTTGTGAATACATTTTCCAGAATTTTCGAACAAACAGGCAAGACGGTTTGTATTTGTATTTCTTCAACTTACCAGTTGCCACTGGATTCATTTTTTGAACCATGATGGAATGTACCTTCTTCCCCTTCTTATCCTTGTCTTCACTTCTATTCCTTTTTTCACTAATTTTTTTCTGGAAGTTCTTAAATTTTTCATTACTCGCATTTGCTTCCGCCATGTTTTTTCACCTCATTGAATAAATAAACACAACGAAAGAGCGTGCTTAGCTGCGCGGTGAATAAAACCATGACCAATTGCAGGGCTTGTGACACTGATAGCGCTGGGCCGCACCGTGTAATTTTTTTATTTTTTTTTGAAAAAGAATCTTTTCTTATATAAGATTTTTTTTCTTAATAAATTGTTTATCATTAATAAAACATTTTTTTTATTCCAATTATTTGAATTTTTTAGTATTACTTTTTATTGGTTTAATTTTTTATCTTTTTATCTTTTTTTTCTTTTTAGTTTGACATATCCATCATATTTTTTACGTTGATACCGATGGGCCACCATACTGTAGGACATTGGTCTTAAACCTAAAAAATTCTCAGCGAGTAATTTAAAAAATTATAAATCACAAAATCGCAAAAGATTATCTTGAGAAATTTTTAATTTTAGATAACGGGAAAGTAATCTTTATGAAAATTTTTCTGTTGTTTTGTTATAAAGAAATCATGATAGCGTGATGAACAATGAAATTTCCTGCAAGTGTTCTCAAATATGTGTGAAAAGACTAAAAAATGTGATGTAATTTTCCTCTTAAGTTTTGACTTTTGACTTAGATAAAAATCACAGCATTTCCTTTCATACTTAGTCTAGCTAGCTATAGCGAAAAAGTTTAATATTCTAACTTGACAGATTTTACTTAGTAATACCTAATAAATGCTAGTTTAATCCTAAATGTAGCTATAGGGTAGCTAAGCTACCTGTAAGAACAACATCAAACAAAGTCGAGGCTGTTCTCTTTTGTTAATATACCTGGTGGTTTTTCTGTATAAGTACCAAATTTTATGTGTACATTCCTTGCGCGTAGAGCGTAATCAAAGAGCCCTGCACATAGTTCCGAAAATTTGTGTCATTGGCTCACTTTTTGCGAATGGCACCACGTGACAAAGAAACCGCGCTTTACTATTTCCCGTAACCTATACCGAGATTTGGCTGTGACATATATCGGAATTAATTGTCTTTAATACGTTTGTTAATCAACTTAGCCTGTCCTCGTTTAGTCGTAAGAATTTCTAAAAAGCTCATTCCAAGTACCCTGTTCGGAAAACTTCACCCATAAAATAAAATGGAAAACCCACTTATCCCCTTCTATTACAACCCTAAAACATGATAAGAAACACAGATACTCATGTTACACAAGAAATACTCCTAGTTTTTATAAAAAAAAATTTACGGTATATAAATCAACTTTTTTTTGAAATCTCATTTAACTTTCCTTACTACTTTTTATTAATCTAGATATTTGCTATCGTTGTGTTTGGTTGCATATCAGCTGCGTGTTACGATAAAAATGATCATTGCATCTTCAACAAAAATACAAATGCTTGTCAGTTTGGGACGGCCATTGGTGTTTTGGCGTTTCTGGCATGTTTGTTGTTCCTTGCTGTAGATGCACAGTTTAATGGTATCAGCAGTGCAGAAACGAGAAAGCACTTGCTCACTGCAGATTTAGGGTTTTCTGGCTTCTGGGCGTTCCTATGGTTTGTGTGCTTCTGTTTCTTAGCAAATCAATGGCAAAAGTCTGATATCAAATCTCAAAATCAAACTAATCATGCGAGGGCTGCCATTGCATTCTCATTTTTTTCAATTTTTACCTGGGTATGTATGTTTGCCTCTCACCCGACGTTTACTGTTACTTCACCCTAGATGAAGAATTTAGCGATGACAAGGCCGCTATCTCTCCCTAAAATTCTTATAAAGATCTTAAATAACCTTAGAAATGTTTAAAAATTTATGTTCACATAATTCCATTAAAAGAAGATTTTTAATATTTTGCGAGACAAAGCAAAAAAAGTTGGATAAAAAAAAGTAAAATAAATTTTTTTAGTGCTACCTATGTTTTAAACCAATAAAACCGTTGTATTTTTGACAATAAATCTTAAGAAGGCCACAAAACTTTGTTAAATACGATTCTTTATTCCCTTTATGATATCTACATGGTCGCGCTGTTTGAAAGGTGTGAACTTTTGCCCTAAAGTTTTTGTATTTCGCTTGTTCTTACTTGTGCTATTTATTATGATATGCCATTTAACTCTTAAGGTGGCTTTAGCTGCAATGGGATACCAACGATACAGACAAGGTGATAGCTTCAGTAACGTAGACCAGCAAGACTTCCCACACGGCAACCGAGAGTATGGCAAATCGCCGTATGCATCTTTCCCGCACCCTGGAGAAGATGAGCCTGCTTCGTATCAACAGCAACCGTTCGGTGTGCCACAACAACCATTTGGTGCTGCGCCGCCACAACAACCTGTGAAAACCGAGTATAATGTACCTGAATACTAAAAAACTCATTTTCGATATGTTTTAAGACGTCTCACATTTTTGCATGAGTAATAGGAGGATGACGAAAGAAGTTTTTGTATTTGTTGATAAAGACAAAGTTCTTTTATAGAACATATATGTACATTAGATGCTACAGAAGTGTTCTGCTCATGTGAGGTTCAAAAGTATGTTGAAAAACTTTTTCATGTTCTGCAATTTTGCTTTGTTTTGAATATATCGTTTTCTCAAGATGACCACACCTAAAATCAAAATAACCGAAAAATTGGAAACCCTTCAAAGTTCGAACCTACAAATGAAGATCAGGTTTTATATTTTAGTAGCTTTTCGTTCCCTCCTAAAATTTTGTCAACACCAGCTGAAATATGGAATGTTTTTATATTTTTTTAGTGCTTTCTCCCAAAGTTTCATCCCTAAGTCACCTAAAATATCTTTTAAAATTACAAGCTTACGTTGTAGACACCACGTTTCTAGAACATTGTAGGGATTTTATCGCGGAATAATTTTTTGCGAATTTCGCTCGAACTTTACGAAAAGTTATTCCGCAGATTGTGGCTATACTTACCACTATTTCTTCTCATGAAATTATATTTCACTAAAATCTTTTCATGCACAAATTTTAAGTAACCTTTTGTTTAGATATTTTAGTTTTGTATGTGCACATTCGTTCTTATTAAGCCTGTAAGCCAACACTTCAGAGGTAATCAATAAATAGCTAGTAGAAGAGAATGGGTGGCTTTGCTAACAGCTTAAATTTTGTTGTTAATGTAATTTAAAAGAATGTAATTTTTAATGAAATCTTTGTACGTTACAAACTTATCTTTTGTGTTACCACCACTTTTACGTGTGTTTAAAGACGCAATCCTGTGATTCATACCGGTCAGTTTTTTGTTTGTTATCAATATATTCCTGCTCTGTTTCGACCAAACACCAGAGTACTTTCGGGTACATATGGGCGAAGTTTCGGCACTAATTTTGTCGAAAATTGATCGATTTTTGGTTAAGGAGAAAACTTGTTTTTAATTTTAGCACTTTTCGAGAAGCAGAACAGAAAACTTACGGAATGAACTCAAAAGTTCATTCCGCAAACTTTTCTTCCCTTATAGTAGCTTAAGAGTAAAAATTCACATTTGCTGAACAAAGGTTGCGCGGGAGTAAGACGGCTAATAGCTACGCTAACAGACTAAAGTTTCAGAATTAGTCCAAAATCCAGAACAGGCGTAACTGCACAAAAAAAAGCTAGAATGAACAAGACGTCGGAAAATTAACAGTGCTTTAGATTTCATTCGTATATTTATACACGGTTTGTGACCTCGCCTGGATGCAACCTCGTCCCCAGGGTCTTGTGGCCCCTGAGCCGTTATTACACAACAAGGCAAAATGCCCTGGGAACGAGGTTGGCCTGGATGTAAATCCTTAGACTTCGAAGTACGCCAATTGGCGTCTTAACAAGGCAAAAATACCAACAGCCAAAGTTCCTACACATTTTTCCAGCATATATATACAGCTGACTGATACCCTTGTATTAAATTTAGAGAAGAAATGAGAGAGAAACTTTAGTACGTTTAGATTATATACAATACATCTAAATAAAATTAAAGTTTGACGTAACATCAATGTTTGCGTTGGTTGAGTGCGGATATACAAGAAAGATTTATTCTTGTAACTCAACGCAGGTTGCGATTATCCACATACACCATTAGAAGTATTTTCGGTCAAATTCAGCATTTTAAGTTCAAGTGTTTGCTCAAAGAAGTTTTGCACATAACTTTGGTACAGAAGTTATTGGAGGGAAGCGCAAATTTTTATTTAAAATGCCACCTACTTATCCTTTAGCTGTACGGTCGTTCTATTAGCTATTAGCTATTTGTAAACGATTTTTAATTCACAAGAGCAAATTTTTTAGCTTTTCACCAGTATTGAACTCTCTGTCTACCTGAAAAAAATACCCCAGCTGCGAGGGGAATAACCTCCAGATCTGCATTCTTATTGGTTAAAACACCTTTTTCCCTCGTTCTCGAAACGGCGGAATGCGGCTCGCGCTTTGGTCTGGATATAAGTTTCTGGCGTCCAGGCTCTAGGCTGTATCTATCTTTCGATCTTCCTAGGCGATCCCTTAGGATTTGGTATAAACTAGGAGCATAGAAACAAATCAGCGTGCAGAACATAAAAAGCGGAAGTAACTGTTAGGGGATAATATACGTTCTTCCTCACCAATCACACCCTTGTAAGTAGAAGTAACGGACATTGCTGATAAACGCTATAGTGACGCTTCAGAGCATTCTCGACCCCAGAGCTGTTTGAGATAAACTAGGTTTTAATCTCAAAGAGCTCTGGGGACAAGAATGGCTAGAGAACATTTTTGTGTGGGTGTGTGTGTAGAGTTTACTGCTGATAAACACAATTTAAAGGGTCAAAGTAGCGTTCACTGTGGCGGTAAAAAAAAGATGCTAGCAACAAGCCTGACCATAAAAATAGGGTTGGTTATAAAAAAAAATCCATGTATTACTTTTGACAACACGTTGAAGACTTTCCCCAGGCGGTGATTTGTTTTTATTAAAGCTTAGATCGCATCCAGTATTATAACATGACACAATGTACAAATACCGTCAATCAAAGACGCATTTTGTTGCTTAACAAAGTACAAATTTATAAACTTTACAATCATGTTTTTAAACCTACTCCTTACGATAAAAGTCCTTCGTCTTCAGCAAGTACGCCATAACAAATAATTGAAGATACACAGTTGAAAGCAGTTGACTAAATGTTTTACATCAACTTTGCACACCATCTTTAATATCCTCATCCTGCGCACCTTTCGACAGCAGGTATTCTGCGACCTCAAAGTTCACTCCACTCGCTATTTGCAGGGCCGTGCGTCCATCTTTTGTTGTTAACAACAAATCAGCTCCAGCTTCAACAAGCAGTTTTACACAAGCTAAGTTACCCAGCGAACAAGCTTGTTGTAATCCAGTCATTCCGTCCGATGATCTACTATTAATCATCAATTTGTCATCTTCCAGTACTCGTTCGAGAGTTTCCAAATCTTCTCTTAAAATGGCGTTGTGCATCACGTATTGTATGTCAGGGTTAGACTGACTCCTCATGTTAAATCGACCGCACGATGGCGAACCGGATATCACATCAAGTCTGTTAACGTCTTCATCTTCTATATCTATTGAAACGGGTTTCATGTATTGGTATGATTTCGATTTTTTCTTGTTTTTAAACTGCTCTCTGCGATCAATGAAACCATCCGAAGACGCGGCCATATTTTTTAGTTGTATAAAAAAACAATAGGTGTATATAAATTGATCAACACACGACAGACAGATCCAGTTTATAACTATATATTTTTTGATGTTCAAAGACTTTTGATACTTTCTTGATTATGTCCATATCGTCTTAAATAAAGCCTTTTATATTTTTTTAAGTGATATGCAAACACGATTTAAGTATTATAGAGTGTAACGAAAACATCTCTGAAGCAGCGTTCAAGTACCTAATCTGTTGACAAAATTTAACTTAACTCGAACTTTAAAGTCTTTTTTGTCCGATATAATCTGACATTTAAAAGATTTCCGTGAAATTCCATTTATGTTAGCGTGGTTTTGTGAGAAACGTTCAATTAAGAAAAGCTTTTGTTTTCAGTACGTGAAAACAAAAGATCAGTCAACGGCTTGCATGTTAAGTACCTCTATCATTCAATATCAATTCTGATAACATTACATTCCCCTTAAAGCTCCTTTAGTACGTAAGCTATTTTCTCCATTGAAAATAATTTCACTTAAGATTGTATTAGTCTTGTAGTCTTGTATGTATATGATTGGTAGGGAACCCAAGTGCAATTCCTAATATTCTTGAACTTTCACTTCCTGTAGATCCAATGTTCACACCTTACAGAATATGAAGCTTCTATCTCTATTTTTCTGAAGATGGCAACCTTCCAAATCCTCTAGACGTTACTGCTAATCATAAATTAGTTTTGGCTGCATTAAAGTTGCAGCTAAATCTTCAATAATGGCCACCTCCTTGAGACCAAATATAAATGGCCGGTGATTGTAAATTGTCATTGGAGAGATGAACTTTATAATATATCGTAAAAGCCATATCAAATCCAAGCTGTTATTTTCACAATCGCGCTTGCTTAACTTGTAGAGATTAAAAATATTGTTTTTAACTTAACAACTCTACACCTATCATTAGTAAAAATTCGACTTAAAAAAACGACAACATATTGACTTCGTTTTACAAGATCCTCTCAATGCACATAATATCATAAATTTGATGATACTACCATCAATGACTACCACCATAAAGGTATGAGATTACTTTCATAAAGGATACCACTACCACAAAGGTGTGATGCTACTATCATGAAGGTATGATACCACTACCATGAAGGTGTGATACTAACATTAGGAAGGTATGATACTCTACTATCATGAAGGTATGATACCACTACCATGAAGGTGTGATACTAATTATGAAGGTATGATACCACTACGATGAAGGTGTGATACTATACTATCATGAAGGTATGATACTATACTATCATGAAGGTATGATACTATACTATTATGAAGGTTTGATACTATACTTTCATGAAGGTATGATACTATACTATCATGAAGGTATGATACTATACTATCATGAAGGTATGATACTAGACTATCATGAAGGTATGATACTATACTATCATGAAGGTTTGATACTATAATATCATGAAGGTATGATACTATACTATCATGAAGGTATGATACTATACTATCATGAAGGTATGATACTATACTATCATGAAGGTATGATACTATACTATCATGAAGGTATGATACTATACTATCTTGAAGGTATGATACTATACTATCATGAAGGTATGATACTATAATATCATGAAGGTATGATATTATACTATCATGAAGGTATGATACTATACTATCATGAAGGTATGATACTAGACTATCATGAAGGTATGATACTATACTTTCATGAAGGTATGATACTATACTATCATGAAGGTTTGATACTATACTATCATGAAGGTATGATACTATACTATCATGAAGGTATGGTACTATACTATCATGAAGGTATGATACTATACTATCATGAAGGTTTGATACTATACTATCATGAAGGTATGATACTATACTATTATGAAGGTATGATACTATAATATCATGAAGGTATGATACTATACTATCATGAAGGTATGATACTATACTATTATGAAGGTTTGATACTATACTATTATGAAGGTATGATACTATAATATCATGAAGGTATGGTACTATAATATCATGAAGGTATGATACTATACTATCATGAAGGTTTGATACTATACTATCATGAAGGTATGATACTATACTATCATGAAGGTATGATACTATACTTTCATGAAGGTATGATACTATACTATCATGAAGGTATGATACTATAATATCATGAAGGTTTGATACTATACTATTATGAAGGTTTGATACTATACTATTATGAAGGTATGATACTATAATATCATGAAGGTATGATACTATACTATTATGAAGGTTTGATACTATACTATTATGAAGGTATGATACTATACTATCATGAAGGTATGATACTATACTATTATGAAGGTTTGATACTATACTATTATGAAGGTATGATACTATAATATCATGAAGGTATGATACTATACTATTATGAAGGTTTGATACTATACTATTATGAAGGTATGATACTATACTATCATGAAGGTATGATACTATAATATCATGAAGGTATGATACTATACTATTATGAAGGTTTGATACTATACTATTATGAAGGTATGATACTATACTATCATGAAGGTATGATACTATACTATCATGAAGGTATGATACTATACTATTATGAAGGTATGATACTATAATATCATGAAGGTATGATACTATACTATTATGAAGGTTTGATACTATACTATTATGAAGGTATGATACTATACTATCATGAAGGTATGATACTATACTATCATGAAGGTATGATACTATACTATCATGAAGGTATGGTACTATAATATCATGAAGGTATGATACTATACTATTATGAAGGTATGATACTATACTATCATGAAGGTTTGATACTATACTATTATGAAGGTATGATACTATACTATCATGAAGGTATGATACTATACTTTCATGAAGGTATGATACTATACTATCATGAAGGTATGATACTATACTATCATGAAGGTATGATACTATACTATCATGAAGGTATGATACTATACTATCATGAAGGTTTGATACTATAATATCATGAAGGTATGATACTATAATATCATGAAGGTATGATACTATACTATTATGAAGGTTTGATACTATAATATCATGAAGGTATGATACTATACTATCATGAAGGTATGATACTATACTATCATGAAGGTATGATACTATACTATCATGAAGGTATGATACTATACTATCATGAAGGTATGATACTATACTATCATGAAGGTGTGGTACTATAATATCATGAAGGTTTGATACTATACTTTCATGAAGGTATGATACTATACTATCATGAAGGTATGATACTATACTATCATGAAGGTATGATACTATACTATTATGAAGGTATGATACTATACTATCATGAAGGTATGATACTATACTATTATGAAGGTATGATACTATACTATCATGAAGGTATGATACTATACTATCATGAAGGTATGATACTATACTATCATGAAGGTATGATACTATACTATCATGAAGGTATGATACTATACTATCATGAAGGTTTGATACTATACTATCATGAAGGTATGATACTATACTATCATGAAGGTATGATACTATACTATTATGAAGGTATGGTACTATACTATCATGAAGGTATGATACTATACTATCATGAAGGTGTGGTACTATAATATCATGAAGGTATGATACTATACTTTCATGAAGGTATGATACTATACTATCATGAAGGTATGATACTATACTATCATGAAGGTATGATACTATACTATTATGAAGGTATGATACTATACTATCATGAAGGTATGATACTATACTATCATGAAGGTATGATACTATACTATTATGAAGGTTTGATACTATACTATTATGAAGGTATGATACTATACTATCATGAAGGTATGATACTATACTTTCATGAAGGTATGATACTATACTATCATGAAGGTATGATACTATACTATCATGAAGGTATGATACTATACTATCATGAAGGTATGATACTATACTATCATGAAGGTATGATACTATACTATCATGAAGGTATGATACTATACTATCATGAAGGTTTGATACTATAATATCATGAAGGTATGATACTATAATATCATGAAGGTATGATACTATACTATTATGAAGGTTTGATGCAATGGCTTCCTTACGCAACGGTCGCTTTTTAGCTGCTAAAGTTGGAATCTTCAAGAAAAAACAACAAAATGTTAAATACACTCAAAAGTTTACACACATTGTAATTCAACTTCTCTCAATTTTATTTCTGATGACATATCTTCCGAATGCAGAAAAAGATGTAGAGAAACACGGTTTGGATTTCGTTAAAGAAGCAACTTTTACACACGGAACGTCAGCTAAACAACGAAGATCTTCTCCCATCCTATACTACGCGAATCACACAGCAACTGTTCAACTTTTACTTTCTGGGGATGTTGAAACTAATCCTGGACCTGTCCGTAAACCTTCTTGTCAAATATGCGAGAAAACAGTACGTAAAAACAGTAAGAAACTTCAATGTACACAGTGTAAAGACATGGTTCATTGGAATTGTTCAAAAGTGGTTTTGTCACAACAACTGTTTGGGACACTAAAGTGTATACCTTATATATGCTCGAAGTGTACTCTTTCTGTATTGCCCTTCTTTAATGCTCATGACACGAGTATGTCAGTTGTTCCAGAAGACTCCTTCACAACAGATGTCATGAACAGATTGAACCAGCACCGAAACCATTTTTCTGTAGCACACCTGAATACGCAGAGTATAACATCAACCTTTCCACAATTTGAAGCAATGTTGAAAAGTCACGAGTTTGACGTGATTACACTTTCTGAAACTTGGCTTAAAGACAACAGTGATCTTCTAAAATATGTGGAAATCCCAGGCTATCAGTTTGGTTATAGCAATCGTGATCAACGAAAAGGTGGCGGCGTTGGTTTCTACATTAAAACGTCGATCAAGTTTAAGGAGAGGAAAGACATTAATGAACTTGACAAAACAATAGAGCATCAGTGGATTGAAATTTCTGGTAAATGCAAAAGATCTAATATCCTTCTTGGTACGGTATATCAGCCAAGTAGTAAACCTGCCGATAAACTATCATGGCTAGAAAAATTTGATAACTTGTTGTCTCAGATTGTTCCAACGCATGAAGGTTCAATTATTATTACAGGTGACTTCAATATAAATTTAAATAAATCGACAGTCGAAAGCCGTCTTTATCTGGACATTCTTGAAACGTATAATATGTCACAACAAGTTTCTAAGTCAACAAGAAAGGATGTTGCTATGATTGATCACATCATTTCTGACCAGTCTTTAAAAACCATTTATGAGGATATTGTTTACTGTGGTGAAATTAGTGACCATGACGCACCATTTTGCATCTTTAAGAGTAAACCTGCCAAATACAATCCGAGGTACAAGTTTGTCCGTGATGAAAGAACCTTCTCTTCTGAAGATTTTATTGAAGACTTCAGCCGAGTTCCGTTAAGCATCGTTTATACCATGGAAGACATGTCCGACAAACTAAATGTGTTAAACACTTTGATCATAGAATGCATAAATAGACACGCACCTCTTAGACGGGTTAAACTTACGAGGCCACCAGCACCTTGGATGAAGGAACTTAAAATAACTGAGCTTCAACGTGAACGGAACCGTCTAAGGAAGGAAGTACGTGGGACTACTAACAACATACAATGGAATCTGCTAAGAGCTATTCGTAACAAGCTTAAAAAGGAGATAAGCTTAACTAAATCAATTTTTCTGAGAAAACTCCTTAAAAATAAAAGCACAAAAGATGTGTGGAAAGTCATTAACAAAATCCTCCACCCAAATCCGAAAAATGTCAATGTAAATCCTGATGCCGTTAACGAATTCTTCAATAGTACTGCTACAAGAACAACTGGAATAAACGAACACCTTCCAGGGACAACAACTTCTCAGATAAACAGTTTTACTGATAAACCTAACTCTTTTCAATTAACACATGCTACTTTCGAAGATGTTATAAATGCAATTAGATCGTTACGACTTGACTGTTCAACGGGATTTGATAATATTCCCGCAAGGTATATAAAATATGTTGCTGACTATATCGCCTCGCCGTTAACGCATATTATTAACTGCTGTATTGATAATTCCACCTTTCCAGAGCAATGAAAAATTAGTCGTATTTGTCCGATCCCTAAACTAACAAATCCTTCTAATCTAGCTGACTACCGTCCAATAAGTGTCCTACCAGTTCTGTCCAAAGTATTCGAGAGGATTATATTGATGCAAATCACGACCTTCATCGAAAAAAGCTCAGTCTACTGTTCAACACAATCTGGATATAGAAAAGGACACTCTACGACTACCATTTTGTTAAAACTAAAAGATGATATTTTACATGCCATGAAGAAGGGTGAAATCACGCTTTCTATATTTGCAGACTTTTCTAAAGCATTCGACACTGTTGACTATCCTACCTTGATCGGTCATCTTCACCAATTAGGTTTCTCGAAACATTTTATTAGACTAATTGATGATTATCTCAGTAACAGATACCAGTTTGTGCAGGTTGACGATAAAGTATCGCAGAAATTGTTGGTGAAATTTGGAGTACCTCAAGGTAGCATACTCGGTCCTGTTCTTTTTAATCTTTATGTTACTTTGCTAAGCAACAATGGACCAAGTACTTATCTTCAATATGCCGACGATACAACACTACAACGGCATGTTAAAGTAGACAAGATAAAAGATGGCATATTATCAATGCAACACGAAATGGAACGTATTTATGATTGGTCCTCACGCTTCAATTTACGTCTTAATGTCAGTAAAACAAAACTTATGCTGTTTTCAACGAGTCAAATGTCGCGAAAGCATAATTTGTTTGATTATAATGTCACCTTGGTAAATGATGATAAATCTATTGGTCGTGTTAATGCATTTAAAATACTTGGAGTGCATTTTAGCGAACATTTGACATGGAATTTACATGTGAACGCAATTATTAAAAGTGGTTATGCTGTTTTACGATCCTTACAGCAATTTAAACGTGCAGCCGATTTTAATCTTCGAAAATCACTAGCACAGAGCTTAATCTTGACAAAGATATATTACTGTAATACCATCTTCAGTAATTTACCAAAATATCTTTCGAAACGATTACAAAAGCTGCAAAGATCTTCAGCAAGTTTCGTTTGCCGTCGTCGTTGCAGTGATCATGACGTGCTAACATTACAATGGCTTCCAGTGGAAGAAAGAATATCTCTTTCTTTTGTAAAACTTGCACACAAAGCTCTGTTCAACAAAGAAAGTTGGCCAAGTTACCTGAAACTATCTTTTTTCCCTGTAACCGAACGATCGTTACGAACGAATACTATAAGAACAAATTTAATTGAGACAAACAATATTGAGGGTACTTTTGCCCACACTGCTGCCCTCCACTTCAACGACCTTCCATTTCAACTTCGGCAAGTGGAAAACTATAACAGATTTACAAACTTAGCGAAAAAATATTTTTTTGATAGGGCAACAGCCAGACTTTTAAGTTGTTCTGATTTTTAATTTATTTATCTGTTTTATCTTAGCCTTTTCTTGATACAGATTTGTCAGTATATATATATATTTTTTTTTCTCACTCAATTGACTATGTTAACTTTTACTATACCTAATTTTTAGTTTAATTATCGGTCGTCCTTTACCTACCAAGCCTCCTTTAGCTTTGATCAATTATAATGGTTCATTTATCCTAATGCCGTTCAATACGTTTTCACAGTTCAAGACTTTCGCATGATTATTTGACTGCTTCGTCTATGCTCTTTTTGCTCATGTTCATTTTGTTTTTATTACTGATTGAGTTTATATTTACGTTTGCACATACATTTAGTATTTACACATTTCAGCATTAAGAACCATTGTAATTTATGGATGCTTGAAATATATGTCGATTAATAATAATAATAATAATGATACTATAATATCATGAAGGTATGATACTATACTATCATGAAGGTATGATACTATACTATCATGAAGGTATGATACTATACTATCATGAAGGTATGATACTATACTATCATGAAGGTATGATACTATACTATTATGAAGGTATGATACTATACTATTATGAAGGTATGATACTATACTATTATGAAGGTATGATACTATACTATTATGAAGGTATGATACTATACTATTATGAAGGTTTGATACTATACTATTATGAAGGTATGATACTATACTATCCTGAAGGTATGATACTATACTATCATGAAGGTATGATACTATACTATTATGAAGGTTTGATACTATACTATCATGAAGGTATGATACTATACTATTCATGAAGGTATGATACTATACTATCATGAAGGTATGATACTATACTATCATGAAGGTATGATACTATACTATCATGAAGGTTTGATACTATACTATTATGAAGGTATGATACTATACTTTCATGAAGGTATGATACTATACTATTATGAAGGTTTGATACTATACTTTCATGAAGGTATGATACTATACTATTCATGAAGGTATGATACTATACTATCATGAAGGTATGATACTATACTATCATGAAGGTATGATACTAATATTATGAAGGTATGATACTATACTATTATGAAGGTTTGATACTATACTATCATGAAGGTATGATACTATACTATCATGAAGGTATGATACTATACTATCATGAAGGTATGATACTATACTATCATGAAGGTATGATACTATACTATCATGAAGGTATGATACTATACTATCATGAAGGTATGATACTATACTATCATGAAGGTATGATACTATACTATCATGAAGGTATGATACTATACTATCATAAGGGTTTCATAGAGATTTTTAGGGGTAGTTTTGAGTAATAGCCAATATCAAAGCCTCTGAAAGGTGTGAGACCTAATTATTTTGCTTGCAGGTGTCTAATAGATAAATATTGAAACTCAGTAAGTATTGTAGCTATGCAACGTAGCATTAAAGAGTTATTAAAAAAAAACCGTCAGGGGGGGGGCGGAATCCGCCCCCCCCCCCCGGACCGAATAGAGTTAAACCGACTCTCTAAGATACACAATACACGTTAAGTATTCTGAACAATTGATCGAAAAAGGGGATGGAAGACATATGACCGTACATAGGCATAATTTTCATATGTAATCTGCGAAATAGGCTATCTGCGAAACAAAGTAAAGATTCAACACTTCCAGCCTGCAAAACAAAGTGGATTCGGTTAAATCCTGCGAAAACGACGTGCGAAGGGAAAATATTTGCTTGCGCGGATGCGAAATCCGTGCGCGCTCCGTTTGTTGGCGGGGGCGGTGGAAAAAGCGACGGGTTGGGATGAAAAATAGGTCAGTCGACCGCGCAGACTAACGCTACGCCCCTGCCCAACCTTAACATAACTAACTCTGGACACATATATTTTCTCAATTTATCATAGTTATAATATTATATATAAATTGCCACTGTCATTTTCTTTGTTTAAGAAAAAACTGTTACATAATTGTTTTATTTTCATGACTGCGCCAGAAGGGATAATATCGTAAAACCTTAATCTATACTCTCTTGTACGGCAAACGATCATTACAAATTAAAACCACAGCACTTAATAACCGCCACTAGGTCCTTACAATTATTGGGTTCGATAGAGCAAGAACGCATGTAAATAGAAACTTTTGGCTTTTTGAGTTTATTCGAAGGCCTTTCACCGTTTGAGTTAACATTACATATATAATGTGAGTAGTATTAATTGTCTCCTGGGAATCCAATATAATGGTCACAAATGGAGCAATGATTTATACGAATGTTGCTGTGAAGGAATCACGGTTTTGTCATGGAACAACGATTTCTTATTAAAGTAATTGTTTATTATATTTCTTGTTTCTTAGTTGTTCTTTCAAAAGAGAAACTTTACTTCCAGCACCTATTTTATTTTGATCTTCTCAAAGTCATCAAGAAGTGAGAGAAAATCTATTTTCATTAAACTTATTCTATGGCTCATATAATTCTAACTAAATCTTTCAAGTCTGTGTAGATATCTTGTTTCAGTTTGGACAACTCCTAGTAATTTTCCAAGATTACTTTCCCACAGTCAGCAATACTGCAATCCTTTGGCCTACTGTGATTAATAATTCAGCATAGTTAGCTAAACTTTCAAGAGCTATATTTCGGAAACCAATAAACAATTTAAAAAATATATATATAAAAGATTAGACTTTTGAGCTCCTTCGTATGAAATCAACCAGTAAGCAAGCTTTAACCACTAGACCCCATAGAACGTAAATGTCGTCGCAGCAAGGGCGAAATGCCGACATACTGTCTATTGACCATAACTAACATTTGAGATATCAAGAGACACGCCCATATGAAAGAGCGGTTTTCACCATTGTCGAGGTAGCAGGTGGCGAGAAATCTGATTCAAACAGTATTGGTATTTTGCTTAATCTCTGTTAGAAAGTAAGCAATCAGGAATGTGGAAAATATGTGGAAAAAACTACTATAATTGATCACTTTTTTGTTATCATTATTCTTATACATTATACGTTATTATACTAACAATAAATATTAAGAAACGTTGGTAAATTTCGTAGTTCGTCTCCCCAAGTGGTTATTTAGCCGATTTCTGTATTAGATCCACTCAATATGGACTTTTCAATGTTTACAGCAGACTTAGATTATTTGGTTAAAAATTCAACGCTCCAAATGTTCTAATTTCTGCTGACGTGAACATGGCCATTTTTCTTCAATTTCAGGGTCTTTGTGGGCCCGGACGTGTATTATTCTATAAAGCATACCTGTGAAAATATGCGAGTAGCGCATTTTAAACGCTACTTACCCACCTACAGATCTGAAAAAGTAGCTTCTCCACAGCCTACCTATTGCGGAAATTTGACGAGTTGATGCTGTTTGCCAACTTTGTAAAATGGCTGAAAAAGTGCCATTGTCTCAGTATTTTATCAGCTCAGTATGCAACTTCGTTCAACCGATGATAAAAATTAAAACCTACGGGAATGTATCGCATTGTCATTTGCAGCTCGCATTTTTACCAAAATTATGCATTAATTTTGCAGAAAAAGAAACAAATTTATCATCAAATGTTGACTAATACTTTAACGAATTCTTGTTCCATTACACATAATCAGTTGGCGGAAACAGTATCATTATTTAAAAGGAAAAGAAGACCATGACAATTTCTCTGAACTGAATGTCACTCTCACAATCTTTTTGAGTGACTGATGTCGAGATTTAAGCTGAAAATATGGACTTGAGCACGTCCACGTCATTTTGTATTCCATGAGGGATATCATATGTGCCTGGAAACACTTTTATCTTTCCCGAAATCGAGTCATTCATTCTTTTCCACTAAACAAATTTAGTTTCTCCAATGTAAACACCAAATAGAAGTCCCCTTTTATAGTACTTGTGAGTTGTTTTGAATGAGAAATCACTTTTGTTCATTTTGAGCAACGCACAGCACAAGATAGCTATCCAATTATCAATTGCAGGTTTTTTCTCTAAGTAAAGCTAAGTAAAGTCTAATGGTTTTAGCAGATAGCCGAAGAAGTTGATCGACGTTTAATTTTAACTGGGGAGACATAAATCAATGAGTCTTTTTAGCATCTTTGTCTTCAACTGAAAAAGCTGCATCTGATTCACTATCGATTTGGAGCAAAAAGTCTTTCTTCTTTTTTACTCTCGTCTTGGATTTGTTTTCATTAAATCAAATCATCAAGGTGAAGACGTTTGGCAAGATTTTCTCGGTGTTAATTTTCTTCAACGAACCCTTCATCACTCTAAAAAAAATATGGCAATAGAGATCTCCCTATAGTTATTTTTTTCGGAATGATAAAGGGTTCGTTGAGGAAAAATAGCATTTTCGGTGTTGTTGTCAATGTAGTTCTTAATGTTTGGTAACTTTTTGTGAAGAAGATTCGATAGATCTTTCCACCTGTAGTTTTATCTTAGTTTCAATTCCTCTCAACGATCTCCACTTTTCACATCATTCATTTATCCTATACCGTTGTCTAGCCGTTCATTCTCGATCGTACTACCCAATCCCCCCCCCCCTCTTGCATAACATCGGATTTAAGACTGAAAAAAACTAAACAATTCGTCCACTGACCAAAACAATTTAGAATAGAACTTTGCATCTTGAAGTTCTTGTTTGTTCAATGCAACTACGAGTAAAAAGAAATAATTTTCAACATAATTATTTTAGTTTAAGTTATTAGAACTAACTTTGGTCAACGTGAAATATATAACCCAAGTAATACTAAGGTTAGCTGAGTTAGTTAAACCAACTTGGTTCAACGTAGAATATTTTACCCAAGTTTACCCAGGGTTAACCGTCTTTCTTCCTTCAAAGTTAACCTGAGTTAGTTGAACCAACTTTTGTGAACGTAGAATACTTAATCTAACTCCCTATTTAATTTAAAACTTATCACAATGAAACTAAAATAATTTTACACCAACCCATTTGGTCTTCATCATTAGACCTTAACATAATTTTCTTGAGAAGTAATATCTCAAACTTCAGAAATAATTAAAAAATGTCTTATACTAGTGATTTCAAAAATGAAGCTGGATTACTCATTCACAACATCACAGCTTTACATTTATAGCTTCCACAAACTTTTCCCTTATGATCGAAACAAACATCGGTGACCTATTGTGTTATAGGAATAAACCTATAATTTGCAAGCAAATTGCTGTTGATGATGTTGAAGTAATTTTCACTATTAAACTTTTGTAGCGAAAAACGGCTTTCTGTTGGCACATATATGCCACCTACATAACCTGTTGAGATTTTGTTAGCCATATTATCAGTATTATACAACATTTCGACTGCAGGAACATTGTATTACTCGGTGATTTCAATGTAGAACCGACGAACCAGTATGTGCAGCGCTTTGTAAACTAACATCAGTCTTGTGAATTTAAATATAGGAACAAACTTGCTTCAAATCAATTGAAAATCCGACATGTACAGATCATATTTGGGTAATTCAAAAAATACATTTAAAAAAACCGTTAAACTTTGAGTTCATCCAACTGACAGGAGTTGACTGTGATATCTTTTATAGCTTCAATACCGAAAACTTTGCCCAAAATGTTTAGGGAATCGATCCTACAAGAACTTTAACAAACAAGACTTCAGCAACGATCTCCGTCAAGCACTAGATTGTGACAAACATATTACGTACGACACCTTTAAATACGCCTTTAGCCAATTTCTGGAAAATAGTAGTACGTGCAAATAATGGTCCTTTCATGTCAAAATCATTACGAAAAGAGATTATGTTTAAGATTTAGGAAGCGAAATTTGGACGAAATGGCGAAATATCAAAATCAAACCTATTATAGCTAGGATGCTTATTGTTTCCAGAGAAATGGGAGTGTACAAGGTTGATTCGTGATGTGAAAAATAAATTTTATTTTTCATTTAACATAAAAATATCAAAGACAATACTCTTTCCTAGAAATTGGTGAAACCCGTCTATAGTGAGAAATCATGTGGAGAAAGCATGAAAACGCTTATTGGAAATGAATAGACATCTTTTAGAAGCAAGAAGTAAAACCACTGCAAATGAGACGAATAAACACTTTGTCAACATTACAAAGTCTTTGAAAATTGACCAAATTCCATACAAAAACAATCAGACAACATTAATGCTATTATCTATAAATTCGAAAACTAGACAAGAGTTAAAAAAGATCAACACTGTCTATCCAAAAGATAATGAAATGATATTCAAAACTATCGATGAAGACACGATTGAAAATAATATTTAAGGAAGGCTATCAAACAAGATTGCTAATGTGTATGCTAAAAACCTTACTTATACATTACCGAATTTGTTCAAGAAAAAAGTTTTCCGGATTCATTGAAATCTGCGGCATCACTCCCATTCAAAAAAAGGAACCTAAGACAAAAAAATAAAATTTCAGGCTTATTGGTAAGCTCCCATCTGCCTCTAAAGTATTTTAGAGTAAAGTATCAGATATCTGATATCTTTTTTATGTCGAGTACGATGTCACCGTTATTGAGTCGTTTCAGGAAAGGCTATTTTCACAGCATTCCTTATTACACATGCTGCACGATTAGCATAGGGGATTAGATTAATATGTAACAGCTGTTTTGATAGATTTGAGTAAATCATTTTACTGCATTGACTATATGAACTACTTCTTGCAAAGATACATGCATATGGTTTCTTAAATCAATTTCTACATATCATTGGTGGCTATCTCGATAGTCGTAAGCAAAGGTTGGAGTAGGTGGCAAATATAACTTATGGTTTGATCTGTTTATTAATGTGTTGTCTAAGGGCTCAATTGTTGGGCTTTTGCTTTTAAATATTTATTTGAAAGATCTCATGCTTGATTTTAGTGTTAATGACGTGAGCATGCTGATCACAATACACTTCATGCATCGTCTGAAGCATGAAGTCTCTAGAAACAGCTTTTAGCTTAATGTGTCAACTAGTGGCAATTTTAATAGAAAGATTTTGTGACAAAGCATGTGCAAGGGGGTTAATGCCAACTTATCTAATTTAAAACGAATATCTATATTTGTGTCATTTGGTAAACGAATGTTGTAGCGAATTTGTTTGTAGCCATCAGAAAACAGATATTGTCCTCTTATTTTAATGGCTACCGGTTAGCCGGGCGTTACGGGAAAATAGCCACCAACGTTGTGACGTTTGCGACGTCATAGACCGAACGCAGGTCCATGCAACCAAGGTTGTTTTTTCCCACGTAGCGTGGGTTGGCGATTTTTTTGGATTTTTAAGTGCAATACGAAAGAATCAGGGAATCAGGTTAATCACATGTCTCAAATTCTTCGACTGATTCATTTCATTGAAGTAAGTATTTTGTAAGTTCAAGTTTTGAGAAAAACTAGCAAGGCTACGGAAAGACGTTAACAAGTCTGCGTTATTTGTTACATCAGCATTCTCTTCGTTTTTCCAGGTACTCCTTTCTACCACAGCCCTGTTTTGAAGAAAATGCGTGGGAACAATGTTGATGATTGCTGAAAAAGAGGTGGATATTTTTTGAAGCAAACTTCACAATAAACTTAAAAAATGATTAATATAAACCGTGATAGACTATTGAAAAAAAGCCTTGATAAAAAGTTGGTAAGCAACAACCTCATCCCCAGGGCATCTTGCAGCTTTTCTGGCATCAGGATGTAAAAAAAGAGACAACAGGCGCCAGGAACGAAGTTGGGCAAGCAAATAATGGCGCAGTTGAGTCAATTCAAATATATGTAAATTAAGAAATTATTTATGTTTAAAGTAAATCATTTAAACTCATTGTTTCGTGATAAAAGAACACACGAGAGATTTGTGTGCACGTGTGTACCTTGTGACGTCAGGACGAGGGGTTTATTTACATTATGTTATTTTTTTGCTAATGTAGCCACAGCGCAAAGTGAAGCAGATAACTGATTGATTTTTCCGGACCAGGCTGTGATTAAGACGACTTTGTTCCTTTCGACAATTTTAACTTAATAATTATCTAGCGATTAACAAAATCTTTAACAATCTTAGTCAGCATGGGGACTTCTTTAGCGCGTCATTTCAGTGTTGTCAGATTATTTGCCGGTCGTGGACTTAAGACATAAGAAATTATGGAGATTAGAAAATAATAGTTTTCGTAATTATCGGCTGCTAATTATATTCGTCTGCATAATATCTTACTTTATTCTTGTATAAGAAGAAATTTAACAGAATTTTTATACTTGCGACAAATATAGCTATATTTATTTTTAGTCAGATGTTACAAGAAAAAAAATATTTGAGAAACCATTTAAGAAACACTTTGAATTGGATCCTTCATCGTGCTTCTTATAACAAAAACTCGATTTGAATAAATAAAAGTTACAACTCGAAGAAACAATACCTAAAGCGCACCCCGTTCTTCAGGTTCGCATGGAAAAATTTTACGGGGAAAAAATGACTAAAATGGCCTTGGGTATTTTAGTTTTATAAAACATACGCCAGCAGTGTATACCTCTAGGATTTCCTTTCACAAAGCCAGGCGACTTGAATAAATGGAACTTTTTGTAGTTTAGATAAATTTTTCTTTTGCAGCTCTCCTGGAAAATTTATGAAACCCTGGGAACGAGGCTGCCATTTTCTTTTAACATAAAGCGCGGCAACTATAGAATTTCAGACGTAATTACAATGATTAGCAAAGTTGAATTTGCTCGGTCAAACGTGAGGTAGGCCAGGTGATCTTTACTAAACAGCTGGCAAACTTATTCTCATGTGAATGAATGAAATATTTTTGAACCTGCATTAAAAAACCTTTCCATGTGCACTCTTGAATCAGTATCAACTTGCGCATTGTGGTTAAATAATACCTTTGCAAATCTTTTATTTATAAGTTTTGAAAAGTTTTAAATTTTCCAGTTATTTTTGATAAGTTTTAAAAACGACTTAGAAATGGTGCGTAAACCTAATTTTCAAACATTTCGCGCACGCGCATCCAACCGTGTCGATGTTCAGGGTATGCTTCACGTGGGATTCTCTCATGCGAAACAAAAAATAAACTAAAATGCGTCTTTTATTTTAACATTTATTTACTGAACTTCAAAAAAAAATTGTACTGAAGACTACTCAGAAGTTCCCACTTGAATACCTCTACTCATTAACATGCTTTTCTCCAACAGATAATTTTCACAAAGAATACAGTACAGTTTGTAATTCGTAAAAACACATACTTTTTAAACATTGTTTTGTAGAAAAACATGCAATGACATGTTGACGATATATTTTCATTATATGCCGGGTGCAATTATATGCACGCTTTTTCTTTTAGAAGAATATATGTTATAAGAATATCAGGCCATGACTTTAGCTTAAAAACAATAGCTTTGTTAAGAACGATAGAGAAATAAGAATAATGACCAGCCTGGGTTAGAACTTTGGAATTCTTATAAAAAAGTATGTACACTTTTTGATCAGCTTCTTATATCCACACAAGGAAAAAAATTAAAAAATTATTATGTAAATCTTGCTGTCAAGACAACCTCGTTTTTAGGTATTGTAGGATTTTCATATTGGCACGGGCTGCTGCTGTCCCGATACAACAAACAACAAGCGCTAGGAACGGGGTTGGCTACAACAAGTAAATTATTCCTATGGCTCAACCTCGTTCCCATTTGTACACGGCAAAATCTATCAAAATTACGATCCCGGTATACCAAACATCTTGATATACGAACCAAAGGTTCGCTTATACTTTATGTGACTGACGGCCATCTTAACAAAAAATTTAATTAGTGCCGGGTCAGAAAGCATATGATAACTAACAAGTTGGTGTGGTACGTTACATGACATCACATATCAAAACAATAACATTTTGATAAAAAACCATCAGAATGTTGATATCATGAAGAATCTAAGTGAAGTATTTGCCTTTGTTTGTAAAGGTTACTCTGAAAACTTTTGTTTGGGCTTTCATATGTATAAATATCGCAGTTTTGTGTCGCCCTTCAGTAATTCTGAATATACTTGTTGAAAGCATTTATGGTTCGGCTAGTTAGCTGCTCGGTGAATCGTACAAAACGCACATGGCGCATGGTGACGGAATAAGAACTATCAAACATAAATAAAAGTCGAACAATAATGGTTCCCGTACGACCAATCAGAAACAACTTTGTATTGTTTAAAAGATTCTGATAGCTTTCTGATTGGTTGTTTAAAAATTGTTTTCTAGTATTCTTTTATAGCTGAAAGCAAATTGCTTTCGCATATCAACACATAATCAAAACAGTAAGTCAGCACGCTGTCTGAATTATCAGCGTAAAGCATAAAGCAGGTTATAATATTAAGTAACTTTCTTATTTTTTTAAAATATACCTTGATGTTAAGTCACGTTAAAAGCAACAAAATGGATGTGGAAATACAAGTGGCCGTACAGTTTATTATATCCTTTTTGGTTGGAAAATTTTCAGAAGAGGAGTTAAACGAATTCGTGGAACAACTTTGTATCTTATTATCCGAAAAGTTTAAAGGACATTGGTACCCTGAAAAACCATCCAAAGGTAGTGCTTATCGTTGTTTGTCAATAGAAAGACAGTTAGATACTCTTCTTATTCACGCTGCACAGAAATCACAACTATCTTCCGAGGATTTATTTGCTTACCTGCCAAAAAAGTTGGACTTGTGGATTGATCCAACAGAAGTTTCCTACAGAATTGGTAAGTTTTTTTATGTGAGTTTTTGCTTTAGTTTTCTTCTCGTGTTTTAAGCTCTTTAGCATTAGGTTTAGAGGGTTGTTTTATGGAAATTATGTCTTCGCATACAAACAACAAATAGGACACGTGTTTATTTGATACTCGCGCCATTTCTAGTGGCGGTAAATATTATATACACCTGTTTTTAATCACTTAAAATAATATATGCTTTTTTATCAAAATAAAACAGGAGCTCTAGATTTTGCTGAAAAAAAAGTTTCAAGCTCAAATTATTGTTTTGATAACTAAAAATAACTGGATATAAATTATCTAGTCATTTTTTCTCTGTGAATTGATTGTTACATATATGCAAACATTATTTCAAAGAAATCTAAGAACAAAATTCCATGAATAAGAACAAACCAGACTGAAAACGCTTACAAAATAACAACAACCAGGCTTAGGTCAGATTGGTTCAGGTCAGGCTGGTTATTTTAAAAAAAGGGTATTTTAGAAACCTAATTAAAAAAAAATATATTTCTGCCTATTTTTTAAACTTGTATATATACGTCTATATAATGTCTATATCTCTATAATAATACGGAGACTGTGTGTGTGTGTGTGTGTGTGTCTGTCTGTAACAGGCAAAGTGGATGTGTTCATTTTCCTTTGATGTCGCCGAAAAAGTTATGTCTCAAATGTTAAATATCTGACGTTATGGCGCGACGTCAATAACACTACTTTAACGTCAATATCCTATATTAAATTTATGAAGCCATTACAGTGCACTTAAAAATTTGAGGCCAAATAACTTGGAAACGGGGTGCTGACGTCAGTCATTTTTCACCATGTGGGTAACTAGGGACCACCTAGGACCAATTTGGGTAATTTTCCCAAACCTGGGTCCCCAAATCCATTTCGGAATGGACGGGTTAATGACGTCATCAAAAAACCTTGAAACCCTAATATCTCTGCAACCGTTTGCCAAATGCACACGATTCTTTACATTATTTTGACCAGCGTTTCAACCTCTACTTTTACAGGCAACGAATGAACTAATTTTTACCAAATGTTTTTTGTATCTGTACTGCTGACGTCAGCAAAAAATCTAAAACAACCTATTTTTCCATTGTTCTTTTGCCTAAGTGGATTTTTCCACGGGCTTTATCGACTAGTATATAATAATGTGATAACTGTGCGACAAGAATAGTGGATTTTCCTTTGAAGTCGCCGAAAAATGGATGTCTCAAAAATGTTAATCAACAAATGAAGCGTAACGTCAATACAGCCCTCTGAATTAGCGAGAATGTTCGACGGCAAAAATTTGCCGCCGTTAAGTCAGCTTCGACGGCAAAACAAAAATCATGACAGCAAAATTTTGCCAGCGTGAAAGATTTTAACAACGGCAAAACTAACTAATTAAATTTATTGGGGAGACTGGGCATGTCCGTAGCGCGTTTCGAACTTTCGTTGGACAAAACGTCCGATAGATTTCCGTCTTGGTCGGACACCCCCACTTTCAGATCTCAAAGTTATTGAATAGTCCTGGTCCTTTTAATCCACGAGCAAGCCTATTCATAGCCAACCTGATCATCCTAGCTAATTCACCGACTAATGACTTAGTTAAAAGAACTACGTAGACATGAATCTCTTTTGCCTGGCCCCTTCGTCGTTGGTAACCAGGTCTTACACAAGAAATCCAGCCATGCGGTTCTTAACTAATGCGGAGGTGAACGCCGACGGAGCACGGATGAAGCAAGTCCGCAAAACTGCACTTACAGGCGGAACAGACATTTTATCATGGATTTAATTGTAGATAATTTTTTCATTTGACAAAACAATAGGAAACCATAGAAGGTCCGAATTTAATGGATTTTTTTCTTTATGCTACAAGTGTTATTCAAACAATTTTAAAAACAAAACCCACGTGCGGTAAATTTTTTTTTCTGTATTATGAAAATGACAGTATAGTCATGCATACTATTTCAGACGTGTAGAAAAGGAAGTTAAGATTAAGAGAGTCGCTATACGTAAACGCTCGATCATCGTGTTTGGGGTTCACGATTTAAAACGTCTCCCACTTTTCTACCGCAAAATGAATGCGCAACATCGCACGCGTAACATCCTTTGCACGTGCGTTTTACATCGCACGCGTTACTTGATTCAAGTATTTCTGAAAAAGACTGATGCATGGTATGATCTAACAAAGACTTGTTTGACGAAATAAATTAGTAGCTAGCAAGATTAGTAAGTTGGAAAGAGTACTTTTATTTTTGTACAGTCTATAAACCACTATGGCAAAATTTTGCCGTCGTGGAGGTCGACCACGACGGCATTCACGACGGCAAAAGCTGAATGCCGTTGTGGATTCAGAGGGCTGTCAATAACATAAATTTGATGTCAAAAACTTAATTTAAATTAATAAAGTTGTTAAAATGTATTTATAACTTTTAGGCCAACAAACTTGGAAATGAAGTGGTGACGTCACTTTTTTATTGTAATAATACGAAAGGTCTGTCTGGATTTTGCAAAGAGGATATTTTTATGCCTCATTTATTAACTGACAAATTAGCCTCCTTTTTGGAGTAATACATTAGTTTGACGTCAATAACTGAATTATCATTGCATTGCACTTCAAGTTTAAGGCTTAACTAACTTGGAAATGGGTAGAAGTTATTGACGTCATCTCCTATGTGGGTAACTAGGGATAACCTGAAAGCAATTTTAAGCCAATTTCCCAAAGATGGGCCAATCCAACTATTTCAGAACGAACGGGTTGATAACGTCGTCAAAAGCATTTAACCCCTATATATATCCACCGTTCATCAGAAGAAGTGTACCTCTATATTTCTTGATCAGCTATTTAAGTTGACAATAGAGACAATAGTGTCAACAGGTAAAATAAAAAAAAATTTAATTTTTTGTTTATTGACTGGTCATTGCTGACGTGGTCAAAATTTAAATGACAAATCTTTGCCACTGCTCTTCTACCTAAGTGGATTTTTCCACATGCTTAACCACTAGTTTTTTAAATGAGTGGGTAACTGGGACCACCTGAAACCCAAATTGGTCAATTTCACTAAAGTCAGGCCAATTTATCCACTTAAAAACTGACGGTTCATGATTTGATTAAAAGCCTTTTAGACCAAATATATCTTTAAGTGTTTGTCAGTGTTTGTCATGAATGCATGATCATCAGAAGTCGTATTCCAGTGATCATCAGAAGTCGTATTCCAGAGTCAGGCAGAAATATAAATACTTAAATGACCAAATGGTTTGCTTATTTTATTTAGGAACTTGAAGAAAGACTCTAATATCATAAACAAATATAAACACTTTAATTTGAAAATTCTCCTTAATGCACCACTAATACAATATAAAAATTGTCCTACAAAGCAATTTAGATATATATTTTTTAGCTTGGCAATTAAATGAACAGTACAGGCCTGTTCTTCGAGAGAATCAGGGATACTATATGGTTCAGACACATTCACAACTTTGCACACATGCTCATCAACCTGCTGCAAATTGCTTTGCCACATGTTATATAAATTTTTATTATTTAATCAAAAAGATGGCTAAATGCACAAAAGAGCAAGTAAAAACATTTTCACAAATTTCTAAGAAAAAATTGAATGAGACATTTTTTCGAAAAAATGTGGCAAAGCAGTTTGAGTTTATGTAGATTTATGGCGACCTGGAAAAAAAATTATATTTCTGAATGATTACTGAATATGTGTCTGAACAAGTATCCTTAAAATATTCATTATGATTCCATATAGGTTCATTTTTCCCAATTTGACTAATAATCTCAAAAACAATCACGTACAATTGCAAAACGTTTGCAGAATATCAAAAAAAAAAATTATGTTATGCACTGATAATATTTACTGTATATACAGTATATTTCATTTTGATTATATCTTTTAGGTGAACATGGCCATGTGATTATGATCTACAAGGAGGGAGACGACTGTGTTAATTCAACTTCTAAATACCTTGCTGAAGTATTAAACCAACTTCCAACTGTGACACCTAAAGAGCCAGTCAATAATGTTAACCAGTCTAAGCATTATAACGTACGGACATCCACTGTTGCTAGTGCTCCATTAATCAATGCACCACAAGTGAATATGTCTACAAGAAGAATGGACAACCATCTGTCTCCATCCGCAAAATCTTTTGTTTCCAGGACAAATATACCCCTAAACTTCTCATTTTTGAATAACCGACCCTTTCCCCAAGCAATGAATCCTTTGCTAAACCTTGAATATTTTCAAAAATTGCAGTGGCCCTTGTTAGCTACCGGGAGATATGATCCAATTGCTGCTCAGTTACTTCAGAATTATCTAATTATGCAAGAGCTTCAAAGGTTTGAGACCAGAAGATTGGCACTACAATCACACTATTTAAAAATGCAAAACTTGCGTTGGCCAAAAAAATCCCACCATAATCACAACCGACAACAAAATAGTAATGGAAATGCATCTACTGCACGAACAAGCGGTGTACAGATTCCAGTATAAAGAGTGTTGTTAAAAAACCTTGGCTTTTAATCATTACATGGATGTATAATTGATTCTTGATTGTTTAGTGATATACTTTTATTAAAGTAAAATGAAATGACACAGTCTTTACAGGAGCTGAGTCTACTATAAAATTTACATAACATTGGGTATTATGTGTTATTATAGAGTTTATTATTTGAGAAGATACTGTTTCTATATCTCTTTGAAGAATTTATAAATTCATTTGTGATTGCTGTTGACAGAATTTTATAAGGTGAAAAGTGTGGTGAGACTAAATTTATTGTTCTAGAGTTGCAATTGGTCTAAAACTTGAATTACTTTCCTTAAAAAAGTTGAGAGTGAATCTACATTTCAATGGTTACTCGAGCCCATCAACAGCATTTTTTTAGCTGAGAAATTTCAATTCGCCAAAGAACTTTATGAAAATTTCCCTTAATTAGTGTTTTGTTCTTGTTGATGAGTTGATTCTTACATTATTAGATATTATTAATATTGATATTTATATATTAAAATGTTTTGACTTTGTTTGTAAAGGAAAACTAGAGTTAACTAAACTTAAGTTTTATTCTGTATTTTTTTTTAAAACCTTTTAATAGTTATTTTTATGTGTTGTAGTCATAAAGAGATCAGATTTTTGTGATCAGAAAACGTGTAACAGTTGCAACAAGACAACAAAATGAAAGCAAATAATTAGTGATGCATTCTAACTAAGGGTTGAGATTGTGAAAGGAAATGATTTATTTTTATCTCTAAAAGATTGTATGTTAATCTGTTACAATATTTAGTTTTGTAACATAAAAACGAAATTTTATTATTAGTTCAGCACAACATGTGTGCAAATACTGTGTTAAAACATTTCAACTAAAATAACAATATTCTACATTTTTATGCTTTGAAATAACTGATTGTAAACCTCGCATTACCTGGACTCCAGCTTAATATTTTCCTGGCTTAAATGTTTTTATATATGAATGGATGCTCAATATTTTTTCTGCGTCTTTATTAATTTGTTTTTTGTAATAAAAAAAAAAATTATTTGAGAGCTGTTTACTTTTAATTTATAAAGTTAGTATTTATTTGTGTTTCATTAATATTGTATTTCTTCATTTACCTGTATATAGTATAAACAACCACTATTCTGGTTAATATGACAAATTTAACAGTATAATTATATAACGATGTTTATTTTGCTGATGATGCTAACTTGTCTATAGTTCAAAACTAGTGGCAATCGACAGAACAAGTGACTTAAATTTTCTTACTTTTCGTAACAGAAAAGAACATATACAGAAAAAAATTTGACAACAAAATTTGACAAGTGTTTTTTTTTTTAAGTATGATGTTCGATTTTCTATTAAAAGAATGTGCGTGTACTTTGCATTCAATGTGACAATGAATACAACCTTCTAAACGTGACGAGTTTGGGTATTTATTTTGAGGAGACTTTGTTTTATTAGAGGGACGAAATATATAATATATATGTATATATAATTTTGATTTCGGATGGTTGATTTCTTATTTTTAGCATTTGCGAGGATGTAAGTTATTTGTATAACTATTATTTTAACATTTTTATCTAATTCCAAGAATATGTAACAGTTTCTTCCTGTGCTTTCCCAGCTAACTGGATACACATCTAACATGCTGGCTGCATTTATGCATAGAACAAGTTGGTTACATCAGAGGTCCTTCCAGAAGTTTATTTATTGATGTTTTGAATTGAAATTTAACGTATTTGTATATGCTTTGCTGGTTTTAGGGTTGCAAATCGTATTATTGTTTTATTTTCCATGTATGAAAGCATGTGTAAAGTCTGCACATGTATCGTTTCTTTCTACATGACTTTCGTTTGATTTGAGGTACAAACCTGTTGATTCTGATTGGTCAAATGAAAAGTGCTTTTTTCTAATTCTTTACTTGCGTTTAATAATCGGTGTTTTAATGAGTGAAGTTGCTTGCACAAGATTTGCATGTTCTATCATAAGTTCCTGTTTTAATAAATAAAGTAGCTTACACCGTAACATTTTGCATGTTTTATCATAAGGCCACATTTGATACAATTTATACACTTTTTTAACTTCAATTAATCTGATTTTAAAGTATCTATAAATTTGAATGGATTTGTTCCAACTTTTATGGTTGATGTATAGTTATTTGTGATGAATAAAGTGGTTGTTTTAAACTGTTGTGTTGTGTTGATTGTATGTATTTCAATCTTGTGTATTTTGTGGAGGAGAACCTTTGGTGTCCACACGATCGTGTAAGCTTTGTCGAAGTTCTCCAAGAGAAAGCTTACTAAGTGCCCGTACACTATTTTATATAACAACAATCTCCTAAGAATAATAAGGCACAAATTTCTGAGCGGCTTTCTTTAGAAAGCTATTTTGCTTCCTGAGCATTCGTTAATCCAAACCATGTTATTCGATCGGCCCTTAAGTGCTCGAAATAATTTCGGATAGTGAATTTTTGTGATGTGCTGGAAAGTAAAACAAGAGGCACATGTACATCAGCGATCACCGCCATCTTGCTGCATGTAGCTAGTTGCGCGACGGTTGACAGACATGATTTCCGACCAGGTTCACACGTTACGAATAGATATCGTTCCGGAATGGCTTTATACCAGATAGGTTTCATTTTCCCAACAACTGCAGTAGCACTGGCAACGCATTTTGGAGGTTCTCTCTGTCTGAACTGGCTTTTTTCGGCCTCTGGTAAGAAGACAATAATGCGCACGCATGTACAAAGACCTTTGGTTCAAAAGAGCCAAACGACATCACTTGACCAGTACTTTGCAGCGCGTAGGCTGCAAAAGCTTTACTTTGTCGGACGTGTAACCGTCGACGAAAATGCCCTAAGTGCATTTTCTACAAAGTTTGCATTATGGATTAATCCGCTCCACTCCCCGAATGGTCTTAAAACTGGTCTAGGCGTGGTAACGTCAGCAAAAATTAGGGCGTGTTAACAGTGAATAATAACAAGTGGATTTTCATAAGTAAGGACTGCATGTTACTTAAGTAGAAATGACTTTCTCGATTACTTGTGGTCACGAACTTTGAAAATTCGCCATCCTTTGCAAAAATTTATGTCCGAGAATGTGGTTAGCCCGAACTGTCAAAATGTGCTAATTCAACGTCGTTCCCACGGCATTTAACCTTTTTGGTTAATTTGATAGCGGCGAAAAGGCTCTGGCACAGGCTGGTCACATGATCGCTTATCATTTATGATAATGCATGCAAAATAATTTATGCACTTAATTGTCCCGCAAAAAATTATATCTGCCTTGCGCGGAAGTTTTTTGAAATAAGAATGACAAATATGGTGGTCGAGTTCTGTACATAAGGTCAGCTAAAGTTTTGCACCAACATTAGGAAGGCTCATTCAAGACAGACGTGAGAAAGGTATAACATATTTAGTTCCACATGGTATAAGAAAATTTATCAACCATATTTCACGTGTTTGTGAATTATAATTGTAACTACATAATTTTATAAATTTGGATTGTTGCCTATGTCTTCCCTTGCTTGTTTTTTTGCCCACTTACCTTGCCTACTTCTGGTGTACCCTGGTCCTCGGTCAGCCCCATGATGGAGTGCTCAGGCACGGGCAATGGGTGGGGAGTTGGTCTTGTATATGAAAGAGAAGAGACAAGATGTGAAAGATAAATAACTAATTCATAAGAGTATTCTTGTGTCTTTGACCCAGCCACACTAAGCTTACACTTCCCCTGCAGAATTGTAGCTAGCTAGCCATATATATCGGTTCTATTGCTGTAGATGGGACAAAATTACAAAACATATACATAGTAATAGCTGAAAATATATACAAAGCATGAAATGAAAGTAGAACACATATATATAATATAAGCAACAACAAAGCCAAGGTAATAACACATCTCTATATAAAATATATATATATATACATAGCATAGCGCACAAGGTAAAATATGTGAAAAGATAGAGTTCCAAACCAAAGTAGTGGAAGAAAAATAAAATGTCATGCAAGGTGTGATGCCATAAGTTGTTGGACAGATAACCGAGCAAGTGGCATGTGAAGGTAGAGAAACATGCTATCAAATTTTCAATCCCCCAATAAGGTTATGACATCGAGGGGAAACTGCCTCTAAAGCAAAGGTAACACCACCACAGCGAAACGACTGAGTACCATATTGGGAGACAGAACACCCTAACTCTTTCAATACTTTCTTCATAAAGAACATAAAAGTCCGATATGTCAATGTAGTGTTCATTAGTGTGGAGGATTCTCGCCAACAAAAGGCTGGAGCATCAGGCAGGACACCTGGAGTGAGAGAAATGCATGTAAAATATTCCGAACTGAACAAAGGGGAGAAGAAGGAATAACCAGTGGAGTTGGATGGTCTTACTCCATTTAACTAGAACAAAAATATTGTCTTCATGAAAAGTAAAATCAGATCGAACTAGTTATTTTTGCGGATTAAATAATGTAAAAGATGCTTGCAATAAATGTGACTAAAAAATGACACTAAACAAACAGCCCAAAATGAAGTATGAAAAGCTACAATTTAGATTAAGACGGGAATGAATCCTAACAAGAAGTGCTGTGGTAAAAGGAAAACAGTAAGCATACGCTTCATACTTCATACTGTTGGCAGCGTCCAATAGTTAGTTAAAGGATTATCATACCCCATCTTCGGACGTAAAAAGACAACGAAATTTAGATACATACAAACTGATTGTGGTAGTAAAAAACTAACCAAATGGGCAATATATAGGCATGAAACATCTGTGGAATCAGGCACAAGTTCCGACGACATCTACCCACGAAAACAGGTCTTGCGATGTGTATTCCCGCAGCATAAGGGGCATGCAGAAAAAGGGCAACATCCTGCACCAACTCTAAAACGATGTGAGGGGGTACCTAGAGGAATGAGAATTCAAAAATTAGCTACCACAGATGGTGTACTGGTCAATGAGAAAATAATAAAAATAGGCAGACAACCAAATCACAAACCAAACTGCGATCAGTGAGTTAAGCTGCAAAAAGTGCAAAAATGATAATAAGTGTTGTCTTGAATGAAGACGTGATCTATTGTCAGCCAGGACATTCTGAGCACTAGCTACATGGAAAGCCTTCAAGTGAAAATTGAAGGTAGCTGATAACCAAAACAACTGACGTAAATAGTCCATCATAATAGGGTGATGGGTAGTCCCTTTATTAACCCTATTCCAACTGGGGGGGGACCAAATGGTCCCCCCTACCAGTTTTTGTTGCATAACTTTTTATAGGATTATGATATGGCCCTGAAATTTTCTGACTTTTTCTAAAAATTTATTTAGCAATATTTGCCTTAATTTTTTTTGGAAAAAATTATGCTCATCTTCAGCATTCATTCAATTTATTGAGGTTGGCAAAATCCAAAAAGTATACGTATTTTTAATTTGGCTGAAATAAATCAATTTCAATACTTTTACTATTGTTTTAAAATATAGAACGGAAAAACATACTCAAATATGACATTTACTCATTTTAGGTACATTTTCATGTCACTAATCCATTGTCATCTGTTATCATGGAAAAAAGACAATAAGTTGATAAAAAAGTGAAATATATACTATTATATATCATTGTTTTGCAAATTTTACAGAGATTTTATATATCTACTTAGTTTTTACTGTTAGCGCAGTCAAATAATTATCTTTTTATCAACGTATGTTGATTTTCTGTGAAGGGAAATTTCGTTCTTTTGATCGATGACGATGACATCATAATATGCGTGACATCGCCAAAATAAATAGTTTTTTGAATTGTTTAAACCACAAATCACAAAACTAAAAAAAAATAGAGCCGTAGCTAATGAAATCAATTCCGTCAATTGATTAAGTCCAAGAGTCCAATTTGACGGGTTTTGATGACGTCATCTTAAAAATAATGATGTCATCATGATTTTTTTTAATCAAATTGATTTTATTTATCAAATACTAACTCCCTACCAAATTTGAAGTAATTAGCCTTTCTCAATCAGAAGATACATAGGGGGGACCAAATGGTCCCCCCCCAGCGATTGAGAGCCCTTAAAAGCCCAGTTGGAATAGGGTTAAGCATAGCAACAGCAGAAGTATTATCGCAGAACACATGAATAGTTTTGTTCTTCCAAGTGGGAGCCCAGAGAATAGCAAAAAGAAGTACACATAGAGCTTTATTAAAATTAATATGCAAAGAAGCAAGGGGACATGGTCTACCCATAGGTAAGAATAGAACCAATCCCCCTTAAAAGCGGCACCGACAGCGTCAGAGGAAGCATCAGACTGGTGACATGTCTTTGTCATGGAAATCACATTGTCCATTAAACACACCGAAGAACCGATCCCACCAAGCGTTATCCCTGTGAAACTCGAGCGTCAAGCGACACTTCGAGGCAGGGGAAGACAAGGCGTTTATCAGATCCAGGACACGTCGCAAGAACGTTCTACCACCATAAACAACGTTCCAATTTAGGCGACCAGCACGGCGTTGCAACTTTCCTCAATACATCCAGTTAAGTGAAATCCAGGTAGACGAACTAGAGAAAAATTCGTCTTAGCATCATACGACGAACAAATTGTGCAAAGCGATAAAATATTTCAGGAGCACTTTGACCTCCAAAAGGAAGTCGAGTTTCGACAAGATATGAATATTGAGTGCTTTAAAAAAACGGCATGCACGGCGTAGATCAAGCTTGGCCATAAAATATCCCTGTTCAATCATAGTACAGGCATCATTATGGATAGTTTGAAATCATTGTTTTTTAATATCGATGTACGTATTGACCTCCTTTCCAACTGGCATGAAACAGTCATGAATAATGCGTAACTCGTCAGATTCAGATTTAGGGACAGACCCAAGAACACTGACAATGGTAGGTGTACATTGAGTAAGAATATAGTTTGTAGTGTCGAGCTTACAAAAAAGTATTTAGTAGAGCTAACAAAAAAGTAGTTATTCATTTCAACAAGCAATAAATTAAAGTCCTTGGGAAGAGGGTAAAATCACAGTGAATTCCATCAAGGAGGAATACAAAATCAGGATCATCGGCCAGTTTATTGGTCAACATTAAGAGGAGTGCGAAATTCGAAATTCGAAATTTTCAGAATTGTGGTTTTGCCACAAACCTGATTACCAACCTTGTGGTTGCTGACGCGAATAAATTTACATTATGTTCTCTGGAAACCTTTTTGGTGGTTAAAATTAGCAAAAATCTCCACACCTGAAGAGGTGCGTGTAGGAAACCCTGAAGATGATCTCGAGGCAGGTAAACCTGAATTTCCCTTACTTATTGGAAGTGTTAGAGACAGGATGGGAGGCCCAACGTGGTATAGGCAACACTTCAAACAAATGGCCATTGTCAAAGCTCCATTGGATAGCCATTGGTGTGCTGAAGAATTCGATATTTATTGTCATACTTCAGTACGGACTCCCAGATATACTTTCTAACCAACTCTAAGATCTTAATAGAAGAAGACAAATAGTCACGTAAATCGGACGAGATTGGCAATCTGGGAGAATTCATAAAAAGTTATATTGTTTCATAAAAATTATATTGTTTAATGGAAATATATTCTAGTTTCGACTTGTTATTACCTATGACCAAAATTAGTGTAGTTTGTGAACCAGACTCGGTAAAAAATAACTCTCTCATGCTCCACAGGACAAAGATGAGACACAAAATCAACAATACGAAGAGGCTTACCATTTCCAGTATTAAAAGAAAGTGAAGGGCGCAGGAATAATCCCGAACGTATTCCGTCTGTCTGTTTGTGCGCGATAAAAAAGTCGTGTTACGGAAACACGAAATGCGATATATAAAGGACGGGCGACACCGTGGATTTTTCCACGGGTTAACGACTAGACTATATTATAATGCCCGTATACGTCTGTCTGTCTGTCACGCAAAATGGTAGCTTAGCTGCGACGGGCGAACCCGTGGATTTTTCCACGGGCTAACGACTAGTCTCTATTATAATAGCCGTATTCCGTCTGTCTGTTTGTGCGCAACATGGCGTCGTAAAGGCCGGTTTCCATACAGCTGCATTTTGCGCCCAGTCGTAAAATGCGCCGCGACTTTTATCACATATACCGAACCATTTCCATTTAGCGACTTTTGCTCACGTGTTTTTTGGAAAACATGGCTGATGTAAACAGACGATATTTGTTGCTGCAAAATTTGAGAGTAGTCCTAGCAATATTTTTATGGCGTAGAAATAAACAACGTTGTAAAATACGTGAGAAAAACATGTGGATGAGACGACTTTCCATAGAAAGAAGAATCAAAGAACTATACAACGTTTTGCTTAAGGATTTAATGTTGTCAGATCACGAGTAGTCTTTTTAAGTTTGTTTACAACGTTGTTTCTTTGTGCCTCCACAGACTCATTAATGTTATTTTGTTTTTCATCTACTTCACTTGATTGATATATATTCTGATTCTCTACATTCATTTGGCTTTGACAAAAATTTAACACAGAAACGAGATGTTGCTAGCCATCTTGAAATGATCTAATTAAAAATTCTTTCGTAATTCATGTAGATTTCTACCTTTTGATTGGCTGTTAAGCTGAAGCGCAAAATGTAGCTCGCAAAAAGTAGAGCCTGTTCACCTTTTTTTAAATCGCCCCAGCGCATGCAAAAGCGCGAGGTCAGCGGTATTATTCTGATAATGCGCATGCGTAGATCAAAAGTCACGGCGCTTTTTACGACTGGGCGCAAAATGCAGTTGTATGGAAACCGGCCTTAGGTGCGAGGCGGACGGAAAATCCCCGCGGTCCTGCTGCTTATTTTGGAGCCCCGGCAGACCCCGTTTTTTATTGCTTGGTTTTTACCGCCCACCCGTTTTAACCAATCACGAGGCTCGATTGTCACTAATAACCAACCCATACTTAACTTACGAAGGTCATTTTTGGTTTAACAGTGATGTTGTGAGGTTTGTAGGTCTCCTTTTGACCTTTTCTCTCTAAATACTTTGTACCTATAGGAATATTTAGTTTCTGTATGTTTTCACATGTTAAGGTGAATATTTCATCACGTTTTCTAGCTACGTATAAATCTTAAACAAACCAATTTTAAGTTTTTGGCTAGCTACAAAACGTAAATTTTGAGGCAGCTAGCTATAGCTATCTTTATTTATTCCTATTCTTTTAAAGTTTTTATTCAGTTTGGTATATTGTTATTTATTTTTATGTTGGAGTTGGGTCTATACCTAGCTAGCTCCTTTTAGCTACCTCTGGCTAAAAAGTGAAAGTAGCCAAATGCAGTTTGGCTACAACACAATTCTTTATTCTTATGCTAAATGCAGTTAGCAGCGACCACTTTTATTACTGTTTTAAAAATTTATTCTGCAAAATAAAATTGCTGAGTAATTTCTTAAACTGAACCAGGTTATCGCCAGGCTGTTCACTGATTTCTTTTAAAAGTCTGGTGTTAACGACAGGCTGTTTCCTGTGTTTTTATTTCATCCGTTATAAAAATTTTTTTACCTGCAATAGGTAGTAACTCAATTTTTTGTCAGACTTGCAAGCATTGGGTACATAAGAAGTGCAGTAGTGTTGGTGGAAGGTTAAGAGCTGACACTCAGTTTGTATGCAAGCGTTGCAAAGGTGAGATTATAGAGAATGAAGTATTTCCAGCTTTTTTAATGATGTACAACAGTGGCTTGTTAGAGATAGTTGAGAACTTCTGTTACTTAGGTGATATGTTGGGACGAGGGTGCAGATAAGCCGCATACGCCGTAAAAAGTGCGGGTGTTTTTCGGGCGAGTTCGGCGTTTTGAAAAAAATTCAAGTATTCGCCCGAAAAAACCCGCATAGGCCCGAACAATGCCCGAAAAAAAAAGAAAAAAGACACTAATATGATTCAAAAAACTATAAAAATTAAAATAAACTTACTATGTGGTAGCGAAGTTCTTAAAATAACTGTTTTTGATGGTTTTTGATAAAGTTTACTTTATAAACAACTTCTATATAAACTTTATTAACTCCTTTCTCTTCAAGCGCCTTCTACCCAAACTATCGTCCGCATGGTTTGTGTTACAAGGAATTGCATTTCGGGAATATTCCGGGCGAGTTCGGACGAGTTCGGGAAAGTGCGGGCGGTTTCGGGGGACAACCGCCAATTTTATTCGAAAAGTCGCCCGAACTCGCCCGTATATATGCGGGCGTTTGCGGCTTATCGGCACCCTCTTATGTTGGGCAGTGAAGGGGGTGTTGGAAGAAGTGTTACTTGCAGGATAGGTTCTGCTTGGAAAAAGTTCAGAGAGTTACTTCCTTTGTTGACTAGCAGAGTCTTGTCAATTGAGGTAAAAGGTAGGTTGTATGAGGCCTGTGTAAGAAGTGTTATGTTGTACGGTAGTGAGACATGGGCAGTGAAGCAGGAAGATCTTGACCGTTTAGGAAGGAATGATATGAGAATGGTTAGGTGGATGTGTAACACCAGTCTGAGAGACAGAAAGAGTTCAGATGAGCTAAGAAGCAGGCTAAGTATCCGTAGAATTAAAGATGTTATCCAGATAAGAAGATTGAATTGGCTGGGGCACTTGGAAAGAATGGAGGAGGATAATTGGGTAAGAAAGTGTAGAGACTTGATAGTTCCTGGGGCAAAGCCCAGAGGCAGACCGAGAAAGACTTGGCAGGAGGTTATAAGGACAGACTTGATACAGAGAAAGTTGAGTTTAGATCTAACACAGTCTAGATCAGATTGGAAGAGGGTCATTAATATACCCCGTCCAACCCATGCTAGCATGGAAAACGGACGTTAAGCCGAGAATGATGATGATGAATAAACGTTCAACCTGGTGTTCACAACAGGGTGTTTTTTATTTAAATTGAAGTTGCGATAAGTTTTTTTTGTAAAAGGCTATTATGGCTATAATGCATGTGTGACAACATTTACCTGTACTAAGTGCTCAGTCTGGTGTCATGATTAATTTGTTAAGATTTACTGAAACTTTATTCCGCAAACTAAAATAATATTGACTAATTTTTTTTGTTATGACGGGGTAACAACAGGTTGTAAACTGTGTTTTTATTTCGGCTAAAATTGCAGTGAAGTTATATATATATATATGTTTTAAAAAATACATTACAACTGAAACACTATAATGTTGTGTGAGCTTTACTCGATTCACGACATATTCTGCATACCAGTGCTGGAGCGCTCCAATTATGCAGTTTTTTTAGCTGGATGGGGTAACGACAGGATTTTTCCTGTGTTTTAACTTAAACCGAAGTTGCAGTAAAGTTTTTTTTGAAAAGGCTATTTATGCGCTCTTGGCCCGTTGCCATGATTAAGTTTGGAACTTTCACGAAAACTTATTCCGCAAAACAAAATAATATTGCCTGATTGTTTTTGCTATTACGGAGTAACAATGGTTTGTAAACTCTGTTTTTATTTTAGCTTTTTTTGCGGGAAATTTATTTAAAAAAAAATATGTTACAGTCGGAACACCACAATGGTGGCGCCGTAGATTAGTGGTTATAGCTCTCGTACTCTGTGCGGGAGACCGGGGTTCGATTCCTCTTGACGGCGATTCAACATGGGCGAGTGAATGTTACCATAGCCCCGGGTTAACCCAAGCCATGTGAGGGAAATTGGGAAGATGGCACACTGTGTGGGCCGTTGGATGTTGCCGTGAGTTGTCTAGTAGAGCGCGGGCCCTAATTGGGTCTGCGTAGCTCAAAATGAGCATTAAATACTCTAGGACTCTCCATCTAAGCCATGGGCCCTCCTGGAAATAATAGACAGGGTATATCCCTCGATATTTGTGAGGCTAGCCATGTAAAATATGCACATCTATCTATGGTGTATGCGCTTCACTTGCTTTACGACTTACTGCATACCTGTACTAAAGCGCTTCACCTGACCCTGTCACACAGTTTGCAGTTCTTATTAAGCGCTTCTTAGGGCGTTCAACAACAGTTACTTTTGGCTTACCCCGGCGTTTCGACGCCGGGTTTCCCGGCTAGTCTCTATAATAATAGCCGTCGTCTGTCTGTCTCTGCGCAACATGGCGGAGCAAGTAGCGAGACATACGGAAAATCCCCGCGGCCCTGCACCTTTATTTCGAATCCCTGGCAGACCCCGTTTTTTTACCGGCCTTGCTTTGCCGCTCACGCGTAATAAACCAATCACGAGGCTCCATTTTCACTAATGACCAATCCAAGTGCTTCGCGGCCTCAACATGCCGACGGGAAGAAACATGCTACCCCTACGAAGGCCATTTTGGTTTGGAAGTGATGGTGTGAACTTTGTAGGTTTCCTTTCAATCCTTCTTATTTCTTCGGAGTACTTTTTATCCTATAGGATTATTTAGTTTGTTTTCACATGTTAAGGTGAATATTTCATCACGTTTTCTAGCTACGTATAAATCTTAAACAAACCAATTTTAAGTTTTTGGCTAGCTACAAAACGTACATTTTGAGGCAGCTAGCTATAGCTATCTTTATTTATTCCTATTCTTTTAAAGTTTTTATTCAGTTTGGTATATTGTTCTTTATTTTTATGTTGAAGTTGGGTCTACTTAGCTAGCTCCTTTTAGCTCTACCTCTGGCTAAAAAGTGAAAGTAGCTAAATGCAGTTTGGCTGAAACACAATTCTTAATTCTTATGCTAAATGCAGTTAGGCAGCTACCAATTTTATTACTGCTATGAAAGCTTATGCTGAAAAATAAAATTGCTGAGTATATATTTTTTTAACTGAACTTGATAACGACAGGCGGTTTCCTGATTTTTTTTAAACTGAAGTCGCAATAAAGTTTTTTAAAAAATGGTGTTATGCCTATACTCATGTGCGACACAGTCTAGCTGTACTAAGCGCTTAGTCCGGTGGTAACAACGGGCTGTTTCCTGTGTTTCTATTTAACCGAAGTTGTGATAACGTTTTTTACAGAAAAAAAGTACACACTGTTTACCTATACTAAGCGCTCAGCTTAACATTTTTTTGAACTTTTCCCGGGAACATTCCCTGAAAAATAAAGAAGGTTGGCCAGCTGCTTTCGCTATGACGGGGTAACATTGAATTGTAATCTGGGTTTTTATTTTACCTAAGTTGTCGAAAGTTATTTTTTGAATAGTATATTACACCGGAAACACCATAAAGTTGTGTGCACTTCACTTGATTTTCTACACACTATATGGCTGTACTAAAGCGCTTTACCTGAATGTGTGGCACAGTTGACGGTTCTTATTAATCACTCAATCTGGTGTTTAACGCTGGGTAACACAGCTACTTGTGGCTTAACCCGGCGTTTCAACAGAGTGTATCCTGTGTTTTGTAAACCAAAGCTTCAATAGTTTTTTTGAATAGGGTCTTAAGCCTAAACGCATGTGTCGCACGATTTACCTGTACTAAGTGCTCAGTCCAGTGTCACAATTAATTTGTTAACCTTTACTGAAACTTATTTCGCAAAATAAAATAAAATTGACCAATTGTTTTTCCTATGATTGTAATGCGAAAGCCGCGTCCTGTTACGGAAACACGAGAAGCACGCAATGCGGTATAAAAAGGACGGGCGAACCCTTGGATTTTTCCACGGGCTAACGACTAGTCTCTATAATAATAGCCGTATTTTGTCTGTCTGTCCCAAGAAAAGCGACGTGCAACGGGCACACGAAACAGCGTGTAATTTAAAAACAGGCGACCCCGTGGATATTTCCACGGGTTAACGTGTTATGTCAATCTTTTTGTAAGGTTTGTGGCTACACGGCTTAATAAAAGTGAGATTGTTGGAGGTAACACAAAAAGGACAATAATACTGCCTAATAAAAACGACTTAAACAAAACTTAACAAAAACCTCGACAGCTCGGATCGTTTTTTGTTCCCTAGTTACTCTGTCAAGGTCGCTAAAACGTATAATGAGACTTCGTGATTGGTTTAATACGCGTAAGTGATCACAACAAAATAGGTAAAGAAAGATCGTGTGTTTGCATCCCCACTCTCTTGTGTCTGCAGATAGACAAAGTACGGATGAAACGTACAAACAAATGTAAGTACAGTTGAACTCATGTAATTCGAACTCCTATAATTCGAAAACTCACTTAATTCGAACAGATTCTGTGGTCCCCTCAGAATTTACCTTGAAAACCTAACAAGAAAACTCCTATAATTCGAACCCATGTAATTCGAAAAATCATGTAAATCGAACAGATTTTCCGGTCCCATCAAGAAATTTTAATCATGTAATTCGAATTTTCGAATTTTTTGAGTTTTTGAAGCTTACCAACTCGATAATTTGCAATCGAATGTTTTTTTTTTTTTACATTCGATTGGAGCTCGTCCACTGCTTTTGGCTTCCATTTCTTATCAAGACAAGATGGGGAAAAGAAAGCATAAAGAACTCACTTTAAAAACAAAATATGAAGCTCTCCGTGACTTGGAGGATGGTATGTCCAATAAAGACGCATCCATCAAGTACTCCGTTCCAAGCAGCACCTTGTCAACATGGAAGAACAATAAAGAGAAGATATTCCTTGCTTTCAAAAACTCGTCACTAAAACGCCAGAGAGTTAAGACTGACAAGTACGAAAAATTGAATGAATCGTTGTTGACTTGGTTTACCTCAATGCGTGGTAACAACATCCCAATTAATGGACCAATTTTAATCGAGAACGACGCAATCGAGACTCTCAATAAGATGACCCTTTTCGAATCATCGAACGTCATCCCATTGATTCAGAAGATCTCCGAAGAGATTTCCAAGAAACGAGAGCAGAAAATGAAACAATCAACAATCAAAGACTTTTTCGAAAAATTATGAATTTAGTATTTCATTATTCTAACTCGAAAATACAAAAAATAGTTCGAAAGTAAACCTGGGAAAGACTTTTTTCATCGAATTAGGTCAAAAATATGAAAACTCATCTAGTTCGAAACTCATGTAATTCGAACAAAATTCTCGGTCCCTTGAGAATTCGAATTACATGAGTTCAACTGTATCATCAATCAATTATAACCCTAAATCTTGTGAAGCGTGTAAATGACAAATTCATTCAAAGTACCTTATATAAAATACGTACGTTGTTAGACGCAGTAAAGTACAGTTTCTCACCGGTATTATTGTGCATACCTCCAAGAAACGCCCGTGTACCGCGCTTTTATTCTAGAAAATTATTTTCTCTTTGCAGGAAATAGGTCAAAAGCACAATTTAGTTCTTGAGAAAAGGTCAAGTTATTGCTTTTAAAGCTTTTAAAGTATTTTTAATGTCACTCACAATTTTTCCAAACACAGTAAAAACAACCGTTTCGCAAAATTTCAAATAAGCGTTATTAAATTTTAAAATGAATTATACCATTCGACAAATCTTTAATTTATTTTAAAAAAATACAATGGCTACCCGTTGCCATTGCAATCATGTATAAAAGGCTAAAAATGTGACAAAAAGAATTCCATCTTGACCATCTGCGTAACAGAGTTACCAGTATCACCCAGTAGTTCTATTAGATCTCCACAATTACAACTTAAATTTTCTATCAAGGTAAAAGATCTCACCCTTTTGTCACCCTCGCCTTTTTGATGACAGAAGACGAAAACACCCTGGTAGTATTATTGTTCCGTAACAATTTCTCTCGAAAAAGCCAGCTGTCACGTAGTAGGTAAACTATAGTGTGGCTGATCTTAAAAAAACTTGATAATGCCACATAAAGGTTTTGTGCTTTATACTTTAGCATAATTTGCTGTAGCTATTATGGAGATAGGGGCCAATGTTTATTTACGAAGAAATTATCATGATTATCCCCACAATCTTGACAGGAAAATACGATACATCATTATCCAACCTCGTCCCCAGGGTCTCGTGCCCCCTGAGCCGTTATTGCCTAGTGGCCGCTATCTACTTCATCAACAAGGCAAAATGCCCTGGGAACGAGGTTGATGATTATCCCCATAATTTTAATAGAACAATATGATAGGTGTTGCAGTAATCAATGAACAGAGCGCTCCATATTGCACATTTTCTCATCATTTTCTTCGCAGTATAGCAATATTTACCTAACACGCTAAATATTTACTTATGTCGCGCATGCGTGGTCGACACTGCAAAACGGTAGAACGAAACAGGTGTGCTTCAAAATCATCGTCATCGGAATCGGAATCATCCTGTTGGGAACAAAGGCCATAAATAAGAACACAAATAAATGTTAAAGTCACACGTTTCTGATGACGCGGATTGTCACAATACAGAAATCCACCTGTTCAAGATTTAAAACAGTTACAAAGATCGTGTCTATTCAATGATGGTCTTTAAAGAAAAAAATGATAAAAGATCTAACACAAAAAGAAACAAAAAATCAAATTAAAATTTACTTTATAAAGGATGTTAAAATCTTCGGAAGATTAGATTCAGAAGAAAAATCAATTTAGAAAGTGTCTTCTAATAAACAACATAGTTATAATAAAATTATACACAACTTAAAGTAGTCAAGATTTCAAAAGAAACATACAATCGACTTCGTGACTTCTCTTTTTTCATTCGACATAAAATTTTATTTTTTCATCCACGAGAGACAAGCAGTCCCAAAATGGTAAGTCGTTTTTTGATAGAAGTTGTATATAGATAATTAATTTTCCAGGTAATTAATTTTGTTCTACTTTAAGGATGGAAAGTTTCGCGACTTTTTAACTCACCTCGCGAAAGTTTATGTTTTGGAACATTCTACATCAAAAAATCTCGCGAAATTACAAGTAATTCTCAACCCACGAAAATTAAAAGTCTATCTTTAACCTCGCTCGCCCTAAAACGTCTTGGTATTTTATTGTTATTTAGGTCTGTTTATGAAAGTCTAAAAATCTAAAAAATTCATCAGATTTCAAGTTTCTTTTTCAACATTTTTTCGCGCGATATTGATAAAAAAATCGCTAGCGAAAGTTTGCAAAAAAACAAGACAGTTTATGCTGTAATTTTCGCACTTTTTTCGTGCGAATGTTTCTGGCCTGTAAGTACTTCTCCAGTTAGTTTAATTTTTAAAGCCATAATAACAAAAGTGACCAGATTCATCTTTTTCAAAAAACTTTATATTTTTCTTTCAGGATTCAAAATTTATTTTCGCGTTGTTGGTTCTCATTGTTGGTTCCGTAAAAGTAAGTTTCTTTCCACTTGACTTCAATTTGAAGGGCTGACTGACTTTTAAGTACACTCATTCTTCTCATACATCTAGAGCGCTGATGATGAGATCGAGATAGTGGAGGAAGGTGAACATTTTGCAGAAAAAGTTTCAACAGGTGATAAAGTTATCACATACAAGGTACCAAGTCACAGACATGGTAAACTTGCCAGCGTAAAATTGGTTGTGGACCCCGAAACTGTAAGTATAGTGTTGCACAACTTTAATGATTTTGAGGTCGAGGGATCTGAAAAGGGGAGTTATGTAAATGCAACGCCTTATAATGGGGTCTTGAAAAAAAATCGCAGATGCAAGCGACGCTGCATATAATAGCTACGTCAACTTCAAAACCAAATAATGGGAAATAAAGGTACAGAAAATCACACCATGTTTTATTCTACAAATCCCAGATATATTTTACATGATCACTATATTAAAACCTAAATACCTTTTAAACCACGAACAACGCTCACAGTTTGGAAAGTTAACTAAATAACACAAAACGTTCAAAACAGTCAAACTGTTTTTTATTCAATATTTTATTATGTCTTTTACGCTATTCTATTAAAATATACATATCGTAATTCAGTAAAAGCCATAAAAATTTTTACTCGTGGAGTACACGAAATTTAAAGTGGGATAGAGGGGGAGTCTATTATCACTGAGTGAACAAATATACGATTCGCAAAATAAGAGGAATCTAAATCGACGCAAAAATTTTAATAAACAAGTTAAGAAATTTTTTTCTTCAGGGATACGAATTTGCAAATCTACCGTCAACAAAAGAATGCTTCCTTCGAAAGTCTGACAAGGATGAACCATCCTTGGACGAGGTCAAGAAGGCTGTTAAAGTTGTAAGTAGAAATTTTATCATAAACTTTATCATAAATTTTATTTAAATAGTCGGTGGCTCGTGAAAAAATCCACGTTTTCGCCCGTTATTGTGTGTGTCTCACTACTTGCGGTACCATTTTGCGTGACAGACAGACAGACGTATACGGGGGGAATACCCGTATACGTCTATCTAGACTAAACGACCCTTTGGAAAGCTTTTGGTTTATTTTTCTTTTCATTACATTCAGCTTAAGCACTCTCTTCCAAAAAACGGAGAAAGACGAATGCAATCGCTCTTACCAAAAGACTGCGAAGATGAATTTGAAACTGTCGAAGGGTTAGAGAATGCAGCAGAAAAATATTGCGAGAAAGGGTATCAAAAAAGATGCATGCAAGTAGTCGAAGATAAAAAGGAAACCGAAAAAAAAGCTGTCGAAATTGCTATCAGTAAGGAATCTCTAATTTTTCTTGTATTAAATGGTATCTTTTCAAATTGTTAGATTTCTATTTATGTAACAGCATTTTGTTTTATGAATTTCTCTAGAAACAAAAGGCGATACAAGAAAAAGGGCTTTACTTCGTGAGTTTCTGGCATGCGAAATGAGTTCATCTATGGTGATTATGTCATGTGATCAGAGGAAGTTGGAGGCTGAATGTCACTTCCGTACGTCATTCTGTGCATACAAATTAAGATGTCCACTCCAGCTGTCTACCGGTTATTGGTATTGCAAATACACTCATGATTTCTCGAAAGTAAAATGCTGTGATTTTAAATGTAAAGCTTAAATTTTATGAAATATATAAGAAAGTTCAACATAATTCTTTCATTAATATAATACGAATAAATAGCAAGGGGCCAGCCTCATAATTTTGATTTTCTGATTAAGTTAGTCTTCAGGAGCAGAACAAATATTTATTTTTCTAAATAAATAGCTATACACATAGCTTGCGTATCATATACATGCTGCTTGCGTATCATATACACGTAACTTGTATGTCAAATACACGTAGCTTGCGTATCATATGCACGGAACATGTATGTTAAATACACGTTGCATGCATGGCATATAGACGTAGCTTGCATGTCATATACACGTAGCTTGCATGTCATATACACGTAGCTTGCATATCATATACACGTAGCTTGCATATCATATACACGTAGCTTGCATATCATATACACGTAACTTGCATATCATATACACGTAACTTGTATGTCATATACACGTAGCTTGCATATCATATACACGTAGCTTGCATATCATATAGACGTATCTTGCATATCATATAGACGTAGCTTGCATGTCATATACACGTAACTTGTATGTCAAATACTAGCTTGCGTATCATATACACGTAACTTGTATGTCAAATACACGTAGCTTGCGTATCATATACACGTTGCATGCATATCATATAGACGTAGCTTGCATGTCATATAGACGTAGCTTGCATATCATATAGACGTAGCTTGCATGTCATATACACGTAACTTGTATGTCAAATACACGTAGCTTGCGTATCATATACACGTAACTTGTATGTCAAATACACGTTCCGTGCATGGCATATAGACGTAGCTTACATATCATATAGACGTAGCTTGCATATCATATACACGTAGCTTGCATATCATATAGACGTAGCTTGCATATCATATACACGTAGCTTGCATATCATATAGACGTAGCTTGCATATCATATAGACGTAGCTTGCATGTCATATACACGTTGCATGCATATCATATAGACGTAGCATGCATATCATATACACGTAGCTTGCATATCATATACACGTAGCTTGCATATCATATAGACGTAGCTTGCATATCATATAGACGTAGCTTGCATGTCATATACACGTAACTTGTATGTCAAATACACGTAGCTTGCGTATCATATACACGTAACTTGTATGTCAAATACACGTTCCGTGCATGGCATATAGACGTAGCTTACATATCATATAGACGTAGCTTGCATGTCATATACAGGTAGCTTGCATGTCATATACAGGTAGCTTGCATGTTGTATCCACGCTGTATTATAGCTCATAGAAGGTATCGTTATCAGACTTTATTGTTATCAATAATTATTCCACGGATCCGACGTCATAGAATAGATATACATCCCTGTCAAACAAAGTTTCTTCATAACTTTAGAATAGAAACTAAGACACCAAACACTTCTCCTACCTAGCTAGCTACACTTTTAGCCAGCCATAGCCTATCTTACTAACGTTCAAGCTTAAAGGGAACAAAATTCATAACTCTGTCTGGTTTAAGGTATATGCTTATGGCTTACATAGCTCCAATATTTCTGCCACCATAAACGTTATTTTGCAAGTACAGAAAGAAAATACTATATACATAAACAAAACACCAGCACCGGTGCATTCGGACTGAGCAAAAGTGTTGAGTTTTACCGTGAAACCGGAATTTACGTAAAAAAATATTCTGTCTAATCTCATCACTTTGAGCTGGATACGGAGTTTAGTCGTTGAATTTTTATCCTGCTTTTAATCCAGATCAGAAATAAGATAAAAGTACACAGTCTGGACTCGTCATGTCAGTCTGGATTAGAAACTCATCCCTATCAAGCATTTTGAACTGCGTTTTTGCAACTTTTGACTGTAAAATTGAAAGTTGCAATCTGTCTAAACTCATCAGGTATTTTCGGCTGAATGCAGACTTCTGACTTCGCCATCGAGACTATTTAGGTGGCAGAAACAAAAAATGTTCTAACTCGAAATTGGATTTATATAATTTAGAAATAATAGAAATCACAGTTTTGCGACCCTAAAAAAATCTTCAGAACTTGTTTTCAGTCAGGCTAGTGTATACTCTGTTTACAAGTTGGAAAGATGATTAAGAATCTCGTCCGAAGAGTTTTAAATAACGATGTCGTAGCTAGTAATACCAGGCTTTCATCAAGTCTGGCATATTTCATACCGTGTTAAGCATAGATATAAAAAAACCATCTGACAATTCTGTGATCTTCCTCTTTCACCATTAGAAAAAAAATTACAGGCTAGCTAAAGGTGTAAAAACAACATCAACAAGCCAAGAAAGATAAACCAATAATAACTAAATTTGTTCTAGGATGTAAACAACGGTAGTTGAAAGCCTTTAAATAAGTAGATTCAAGATGTTTTCCAAGATTTTGTTCCACAAGTTTTCCACCAACAAAGCAAGCGGTAATATTTTATCAGTTTTAACTCCGAATCTTTAGTGTCAAAGTTATTCAAACACTAGGTGGGCAAACACAGCCATCCAACCACTGTTTCTTGTGTTTCTTCTAACAAAACTTTGTTTTATGATACAAATAAAGTCAGAAACTATACTGTAGTGTTTTTAGCTATTTTTTCCTAATAAGCAGCCCATAATGTTTGAAAAGTGCCTTACTCGTCACCATTCGTCAACATTCGTCACCATTGAATAAGGCTAAATGTAGACACATTTTCTGTTGAAGAAGCAAGCTGCATCCTACCTCATTTACAGTCTGCCTGATCTGTTTGAATATAAACTCGAAAGGTAGTCAAAAGAAACTCTCTCCTTTATCACCTTTTAAAAAAAAACCAAAACTGCATGATAAATTTTGTGGTGCCGTTTTTTTGTAAAGCGGAGTACTCAAGTTGCAGTTAGAAGTCTTTTTGTTAAAACACATGCGCAGAATAGTTATATATTGACTTGTTTTGTTTGTTCGCAACATTTTTTTGAAAGATACAACAGATTAAACTTTTTCCGTGTTAGCCAAGGTTTTTCACGTGATATAAAAAGAACTGTAAATATCGCAGAAAATTAAATATTGCACCTTGTAGTGCCTGACGAAAACTACTTTGACTGGTAAAGAGACAATTTTTTTGTTTTTGACATTAACAACATTCTGTGGAACACAAGAAAGGTGCGGCTATAACTTCTTCACTTGTTAAGAAGTTAGAAAATACCCTATGTTATGGGACTATAAATCGAAGATGTGGATGAACGCCCCAAGCAAGAAGCTTCTCTGCGAAAGATTGGCGTGCAATCCAGCGATAAACAAACATAGGTAGTTACGGTAGTAGAGTGCTTTCTTGGTTACAAATATGGGTAGATGTATTTAATAACTTTTGTTATTTTAAACATATTTATCTAGTTATAGATATACACTGAAGATTGAAATTCTAGCATTTCTGTTGTTGTTCTGAAAAAACCTGTCATCTGTATTTCTATATGCTAATTAAATACTAAAAATTGATTACTTCTAGGTGATGTCGCTGAAAAGGAAATTCAAAAGAGTAAAGAAGGACTGTAGCAAGTATATACGTAGAAGGAAGGAAGCAACTAGATCTGCTTTAAAGCAAAAACATTACCAAAATTCATTTTATCTCTAGAGTTGGTGTTCTTAAGAGACATTGTCATCTAACATATCAATTGGCTTTATTACTTCACAGACATCACCAGTAAACGAAGTCAATTTAATGGCAACTACGTTTACTACTTTTAGACACCAATGTTGCGTTAATGGTAATGTTAAGGTTATTGTATAAACATTGTATTTTTTTTTATTGATAATAATAATCACACAGCTCATCTTTATTGCAATACCCGTATACGTCTGCCTGTCACGCAAAATAGTAACGCAAGTGGCGAGACCCACGCAATGCAGTATAAAAAGGACAGGCGAGCCCGTTGATTTTTTCACGGGCCACCGACTAGTGGTTATCATATTTCCATTGTCCTGTTACAGAACTTTCGAGGGAACATTCTCTGAAATGTTCTCGAGTTTCTTTAGCCACTACGTGTGTGATTATGAGATCCAACGTGGCCTATATTTCGAAATCAAACGTTGTCTTCAGCACCACCTCTCCAATCTCCAGGTCTGTTATCAGAATTCACAAAATCTGTTGGATAATACAGATTGTAATTACTAAATGTTGTCCCATGCATCAGAAAAGGCAGAATGGCAACAACTCTTGTAATGCTTAGCTACCGCATTCTCCACATTGTTTATGATTGTTCGGTGAATATTCTAAAACGTGTTGGAGCAATTCCGAATGTATTTTTTAAGATCCTCCTGGCACGAGATAAATCTTTAGTTAAATATCCTTTTTTTGAGCTCAAAATAGACTTAAGTAACTAGACTTCATCCTGGTAATCGTTAGTTGAACCACATCGTCACCAACAAATTGAAAATACAATTCCTCCTGAGTCTGTTGTTAGTTTTGGAATATTTATGTTTAATATTTAAAGGTTGTTTGTGATAACAGAAGCCAACCCGTTTCGATAGTGTTTGCGATATCAGTAAGGCCAAATATCTAATTTGCATCAAACAAAAAACAAAATTATAGAATGCCTTTTTTTCCAATCAAAGAAAGTATATCCTGAACTGGATAGGTCCTGCATTATCAAGTACTTTCCATGTCTATTTGGAAAGTTCCACTAGACCTAAAATGCAGTTGCTATTTTCTTCCAGTCATCCACCATTGAAGGTAACTCGATGTATGCGTTTATGTTCTCATAATATTCTCATAATACTTCACAGGTTTTGGGAATCACTTTGCAAACAACTGAAGGGCCATAACTAGATACAATTGTAGCCGGGGAATCGCCAATGAACAAATACAGTAATGCAACGCAGAGTCGCAGTTGGTCCACTTGATCTGTAATCATCCGTGTGTGTGGTTTGACTTACTGATACGGGAAGAACCCATTCTTAATAACTCTTCGCATTTGGTTGCAGTCATTCAAAAATATCTGAAACAGTATTCTCTATCTTATATTCTAGGATCTCCGACCAATAAGTGAAATTCTACACTTCTAATTCTGTTTTGGAATCGATTTTGTACCCTATAAAAGAAGTTTTGTGCGCGGATTTTTTTTTAGCTTCGTTGTCTGAGTCGTACATAGGCTAAGCTGCCATTTTAAATTTAAAAATAGCACCAAGCATAAACTCAAAGTGGCGCTCCGTTGCGAAATGTAAATTGGTTTTTCCCCGAACATGGTCATGGTGGCCAAGAAGCACGAAGGTGAGAAATGTAGAAAACACGTGTTGCCGAAATGTCTGTTTTATCATTTTGTAAATTTGTAAATAAAGAATTATTTTTTTTACAGCATGTTTGGATAAAATTCAGATGTAATTTCGAAAATCCCTTGAAAACTCAATGTTAGTTGCCGCTCACTTTTTCGCCAAATGTAGAAAATAGACTTTTAGTACAGTTTGTTATATACAACATGCAGCATGTGTTCAGTTTATAGCGGAAGGGGAAAAGATCATGCTTCTGCATACTGCTTAGAAGATCGTGTAAAAACATTCAACGAAACGAAAACAAAAAAATGTATCTATCAAAAGTGATGTATTCCGTTGGATCGTGGCTGTTTTTAACACATGTTCTTTTCATGGCATGTCAACAAAATGTCAGTCACACAAAAGACAAAAATGACGTAACAACAAAAACGGAGAAAAACAGGTTTACTCCAAACCCCTATGAGGAAACTCTGAATATAACAACAGAACATAAACAAGAAAGTCCAATAAAAAGGTTAATTGACTTTTTAATGATCATTGGAGCTATGTTTATTTTCAGTAGCGGTATTATATATTATATAATCAAAGTTTGCTGATGTCGACGAACAAAATAAACCAATAAATACAGATTTCGCGTTTATTGAAGACGGAAATTTATAAATCACAATTAGCTGTCATTTCTATCATCCCGAAGTGGAGGAAAAGTTTAAAAGGAATCATGACACGCCGACAATTATGAAATTATTACTGCACTCGTTCGTTACCATTGCTAACTAATCATTTTTTAAAGTTATGTACATAAAACAGGCACAGAGCTTTAAAATTGTCAGATTCTTTTTCTATCGAGACATTACACATTTAAATGTTTTTTTTTTTTTTAAATATTTATGTATGTGATACGATATTAAACTAATTGGCTGTTTTGTCATAATTTCTGTAAACTGGCGTCATGCCAGAATAGTTCCGCAGACTACATCGGACTTCATAGATATGGTGGATGCTATGGTGTTGTAATGTATGTATTATTGTATAAAAATGTCAAAAATGATGTGAAAAATATTTGTTTGGTTGAGATTTTCAACCCTTATTCTCTACGGATTGTATTTATTTAGAATCATGATGCTCAAAATGCTGGCAAAAAACAGAATGTGCGCGTTGGGAATTTCCTTTAAACCGTTTCTTATACTGTGTTCCTTCGCTGAATTGCATACCATCTTCTACGCTTTTTATTCTTTAATATATCCATTTTGATTGATAAAACGTCTGAACTTATTTGAGACTAAGCAAAGAAATACATATAAGAATCCTCTATTCAGCTTCCTGATTCTTAAAATATTAATAATTCTCTCAAATTTGATTCTTAAATAATTTTTGAAAATCTCGACCAATACAGTGGAATAATCTCTCTAAAGCGTAGCGACATAATTTTGACCCAAAAAAGGCTTTTCAAACTTTACTTCACAAGAACTGTAAATTAAGAGACTTTTGAAGTTTGGCATAGGCTATAAAAAATTTACAAAGTATATATTCTTTCCTTGACCACTGTTTTCGAATCTTTAGTTGAAGATTTTCAACCTTTCTTATAATTGTTGGCAACAAAGAAACAAAGAAAAACATATAAAAAAGTATTTGATTAATGTAAATAAAAAAGTTGGAACTCGCCTCCAATAGAAGAATGTAAAAATAGTGAATATTTTTTGTCCTCATTCTATTTTTATAACATAGGGAGCGTATATGGTGAGAAATTTCATTTGATGCAAAAAAATGTCCGTCTTATTGAGTGTCCGCTTTCAAGAGAGTTTAAGCCGAAGATCCATCCGTTCTAAAGTACCACTGTCCATCTTATAGAGCTGCCCGCTTCGGCTGAATTCCAAAGCTGCGAGAAATGTTATGATATTAAAAAGATGGTTGGCTAATATCAACTAATGTATAGCACTTTCTTTTTTTTTACCCAAAGCATTAGCTCAAAGCAAGATGTAAAAAAGTTTTGATATTCGCGTCTGCTTTTGCAGCATGGATTTCGTAGTGCGAATCAGAAAATACAAGCAAACACAGACGCAACGGGCAAACGTGAAAATATCCTCAAATAAAAAGTCACGAAAACTCGATTATAAACATGATAAAGCACTGAATATAACTTTGTTCAAAGAACTGCTATTGTTATAGCGATGTACAAGGGAGATAAAGTTCAAATACCACCATAACAAACATATATATCCATATAAGGTCAGGATACATCCATATATGTAGAGCGCGTTATTGATGATAACATGGTTACAGCTAGTTTTATTTACCTATCTACGTACGTTCGTGTTCTTTAAAAAGTGTAGCTATCTATTTTAGCTTAGTATTGAACTAGCCTTATGTATTCTTAAAAATAATTCCTAACTAGAACCTCTTTAGCACTTATTAATTGCCATAAGGGGTCATTAAATTAGAGAAAGTAGCAATTGGGTGAATGTAACAACTTCTTAGTAAAAATATTACGCTAAACTAGCTAAATTCAATTTAAAAGTATTTTTAGCCTTTAGTTCGACTGCCACGTTTTTAGAATTGTGTGGGTTTGTTCACTAAAAAAACGGCTACAGGTTGGTTCTCGTGGCAAGTTGAGCATTAGCGTCATTTCTTAGAAGATTTTTATCATCAGGAGACTTAGCAGTTTGACAATGTTAAAAGGGGCTATTAACAATTAGGAGATGTATGTACGTGATTGCAGGATCCGTTTTTATTTTTAAATTTGTTGAAGTTTTGATGCGTTGGGAGAAAGAAAAGAAAGAATTATTATGAATGAATTATGAATTATTATGAATATTATATTGAATATAATAATATTATGAATTATTATTATTATGAAAGAAAGAAAGAAATCAATGCTTGCATACGTCTTGAAAAATATAAATACAAAATAATAATAATGTTACCACATTATATTTTATATTTCTATATTTTTTTATTTATAGTCGAATGAATATATAAAATAGCTATTAGCTAATTAATATCGACATAGAAAAAAGTATCTAAAATTACAGTAGAAAAAAACCGAGATATAACCTAACCTGCTAATGCATTGTTTACAGAGGGCATTGAAATAGATCACACTTTCAACTCGACTACAATAAATAGAAGGAGGAAAACGATGTCTGTAAACCTAGCTAGCTAACTTTTTTCAGAAGGTGAAGACACTTTCATACATTGAACATGTTCTTAAAAAAATGTTTCTTGTCACTGGTCACACATCGAGAAATTATTATTATCCTCAGAGTTCAAATTATTTGAAGTGAATGAAAATAATCTCTTTTGCGGGGTATTTTATCTTTCCGTAATAACGCGTTAGTTGTCAAGAAAGCCTGTCGGAGGAGGAGGACGTAAAAATATTAAAATGCAAAGTATAATTTCATTTTTTTGTATAGGACAAACTGAAGAGAGAATTTCGTAAACTTGCTATCTAACCAACCATTGCTATCTAGCCTAATATACTCACAAAAATTGACCCCTAGAAAAGTATGGGGCGCAAAAACATCTACACCAAGTCATTCTTTTTAGAATTGAAACAAAAAAAAGCAGAAATTTAGTTACCGACAAAATTTTTGGTCCTTCACTAAAAAAAATTTTAAGTGGTATCGCGTAAATATATGACACGGGTTGACAAAAAAAAAAGTTCTATAAATTTAAAATGTTCTAAAAAATGTTCTATAAATTTAAACGCTCGATCCCCTCGTAATTCAAGACTGAATCCGCTTGAATACGAGAGCAAAAAATATTTTGAACGTACATCTTGAAAATCCCGACATCATATGAGGTCCTGTTATTACATAAGTTTGGTGATTTATTGGGAAATCGTCTGTCGCCACTTGTATCACTTCCCTTGTTACAGTTTAAAAAAAGGTTAGCCATGGCGTAAATTTTAAGTGTACAAATTATTTTTAAGCAAACAATCCTCCGCCCAATAATTATTTTCAATGCTCAGCATATGGATTAGATTGCCTCTGTTTTGCGACCACACAACACGAGGTGTGACGTTTCGGAACATTTAACCGAAGAAGAAGAAGGAAAAGAAGAATAACTGTAATTAATGTGTAATCTTGCGAAACATAAAATTTAAAAAAAGAATGTCGATGTCAAAAAGTGTATTAAAATTGACACACCATAAGATAAGATATTTCTTAGTCAAGAAAATATAAAAATCGTAAATCTTTTAAAAAACACGAACATGTGGGAAAGCGCCTTCGGTTAAAATGTCAGTCGTCTTGCATTTTAAGTTTTAAATTGCGTATGTCATTCCGGAAATTTAATTTGTAATCATCATTAGAACTTGTTGCAATGCTTTGAAGATAATGGACAGTTTGAGGTTTAGATTGCGAAATCTCAGGAACAGAAATGTCAAGGTTAATTACTGTAGCTATTTTCTATGTGCCAACCTTTTGGCTCGTTGGTCTCCTTAAACGTGACATAGAAATATAAAAGTCTTATCAACTTTCATTGCAACATCAAAAAAAACTATAGAAAGCTTCTTTAAACGTTTTTAAAACATGAGAAAGATAATTTACGTACATGGTTTCCTCGCACTGATTATCCAGTTGTCCACAAGTAAAGATATACGTGGTAGTAAACATACTACCCCTATAAAAGAAGTTACCAAAAAAGAGATAGGAAATATTATCCCAGATATGAAGACTCATTTTTATTTACATAGAAAGAATTCGCATAATTTACCAAGTAAACCAAATAAAGATATTAAAAATGCAAATGACAATATACTTATCATATTGGCCAGTGTTGGAGGTTTAGCTGGTGCGCTATTTATTATTGCTGCTTTGATCAAGATTATAAACTGCTGCTGTGATGTGAAAACGAATGACGAGGATCCAATTGGACAAAATATAACCTTCGAACAAAATCTTTCATCAAGTTTAAACATTGACACTATAGTGATGCCTCAAAGCATCTCTACAAACGAAAAAATAGAAAAATGGTTAGATGCTTCCGTATTGGAAACAAGTCAACCTTGATAAATGTGTGATCAAAATCTCTCATTATCAAAGACAGAGGAAGTTTAGAAATGCGATTATGAGCGAAATCATTCGTGACCAAAAGTAACCTTTATAACAAGAGCGACTTTGTTCAGTGGATTTAACGTATTATTTATATTGACCCACATCGAGTTGATCATTTTGAAAATGGCTAAAGAAATACATCAAGCATGAAATTATACCATTCCATTCGAACACTGACGGGAGTTTTTTTGCTTTATTGATTTTAAGAAATCTTAGAAACATTCTATACTATAATACCCGTATACGTCTGTCACGCAAAATGGCAACCGCAGTAGCGAGACACACGCAGTAGCGAAACGCTGTAAATAAATGACGGGCAAAACCGTGGATTTATCCAACGGGCCACCGACTAGTTATTATATATTTTTGTAATCCCGTACAAACTTCATCTTTAATTTAGATTATAACAGCGTTGTCTATATCAAAACATTTTTCATTTGCGTATTAATGTTAAATCTTTAAAAGTTTACGAAGGGTTTGTTTTAGAATCATACACATGGGTAATAAATTAAAATGCCATCGTAACGTCAGAACAATTCTAAAGGCATGGATTAAACAGTTTTAACGGTTTGTCTTGGCTAATTGAGAAGCTCTCCTTCAACGTGAATCTAAAATCATTAGACGAGCTAAAACATCAAAATCGACAAAGGAAAGGAGACATCCACAAAACAGCGTATGTTCCAGAACAGCCGTGGACGGTCACACCTGTTAGTTTTTTCTTTCCAGCTAAATGAGATATATCAAAATTTTCACAAATCCGAACTTTAAAATAGCGTTCAGTCCGGACTATAAACTATTAACTAATCGGGATTGTGACAGTTTGGACACTCGGTCCTTAAGCTGAAATTAAGATTGTATTCTAACACTATAGTTTTAAAACTGATACGCACATTTCACCGACAAAATCTACTGCGAAAAAGATTTTATAACTAGTTTTGTAACTACTAGTTTACTAATTATATGCACATACGAAATTAAATTCCGGATCGATAAACAAATCCCTTGTTTTTATTTCTCACGTCGTCATTTTTGGAAATACGCGGAGAACCATATATTTAACTGTTTTGATATTTATCGACTTCTTCTTTGCCTGTTATTAACTCGAAAACTTTTCATTCCCTTTTTAGTCCCCACTATTATTATGTTGTTCACATAATATTCGCGTTGTCGTTCAAGTGGAAAAGCTTCAAACGATAACTGAGCTGGGAATAAATTTATGTCTGTTTTCCTGAATGATAAAGCTGAAATCCATTCATAATACTTATCACACCTTCCAAAATATATTTTTCGTGTGCATCTATCATAAAACGAATAATAAATGCAGGTGAAGATGAAGCGAATTACAATGAAATATAGCGGACACTCCATTGGATAGGCTGTAACCGGACGTAAGGTTATTGTGGTGCGGAGTTTTTAAACAATGTTAAACAACCTTAGCTTTCTCAAAAACAGGTAAATCATAATTGGAATAAAAAATATTTGGTTTTAAGGACTTGGCGATTATCCTAAATTCACAAAATAAAAGCTTTTTAAGCCGCATTTACATGTACGTAAATTTTTACGCAAGGGCTTTTTACGTAATGGCCGGTGTTCATTCATTCTCTTACGTTACGTAAAATATTTACGGTCATGTGACATGTTCAACGGAAAGTACGTAAACACTTACGATAACAAAAATTTTTGTTCGTAAGAAACTGTACGGAAGTAGGCACTTCAGGTCACGTGACAATCCCCGTTGATCCAAATTTGCGCAATTTCACGGGAAATTCTGACGGGAAATTTTCAGTGATTTATTTTTGGTACCACATTTTTAAATAAACATCTGGGCACATTCTGTACCTATAGAAGTATAAACCTGGGCAGGTATTGAAACTAGGCACATACGAGTTTATAAAACGACCTGAGCCTATATTGGAGAAGCTGATATGTTGTTCGGAAGCGAAAAGAAGGAAAAATAAGAAAAAGATTACGCAATAGCATTCGATTCTATATTCGAACTTCTACAATTTAAAAATCTTCAGTCAAAACAAAAAAAAATTATAATCAAAATGTCTTGTATAAGTAGGAACAGCTCTCGACTGTCGTTTATAAATACGCTGTTCTTTTTCACAGAAAGGACATTAAGAAGAATGCCCGGAAAGCAGTTGCGAATGAACTTGGTTTAGAAGATGGTAATTCATTCTGTTGCTACGTGTTTCATTTGCTTTTTTTGACGACGGCGACGTCTCCGTCGTAAAACAAGAACAGTTGATAAAACGTGGTATTTTTTGATCGCTACCATGTTGAATGAACCAAAACAAAATTTACGTGAGTTACGTAAGAGATTTACATATATGTGAACAAAAGTCTACGTAACATGCGAACAAAACCTCACGTAAGGAGAGATTTCTTACGTACAATTTTACGTAAAATTATTACGTACATGAGAATGCGGCTTAAAAAAAACATTTTTATACTACATTACTTTATTTAAGGATACTGTAATGGTTCAGGCACAAATTCATTATATTCATTATTTCTCAAAGGTTCTTTTTTTTTATTATGATATGAAATTCCCAGGTTGTTTTTCCAGGTAGCCATAAATCTACATTTTTGTTTTTCACTAAACGATAAATTCAAGACTGCTATTAGAAGAAAAGTCTAGTATAGGGGTCCCACGTAGTTAGCAGTTTTGCCATTGATTGGAGGTGACCGTTTCAAAGAAATTTCCTTATTAGTCTTTGACAGTAACAACTTCACTGGTCGTTGATTGGAGTTGGTCGTTATGCCGAAAGATTGTAGTTAATAGGTTTAATTGCAGTTAATGAGTCTTCAATACTGTTTTGTTGTGTCTGTTGTCTCTTCAAGTTTTGTTGTGTCTGTTGTCCCTTCAAGTTTTGTTGTGTCTGTTGTCTCTTCAAGTATTGTTGTGTCTGTTGTCTCTTCAAGTTTTGATGTGTTTGTTGTCTCTTCAAGTTTTGTTGTGTCTGTTGTCCCTTCAAGTTTTGATGTGTTTGTTGTCTCTTCAAATTTTGTTGTGTCTGTTGTCCCTTCAAGTTTTGTTGTGTCTGTTGTCTCTTCAAGTTTTGATGCGTTTGTTTTCTCTTCAAGTTTTGTTGTGTCTGTTGTCTCTTCAGGTTTTGATGTGTCTGTTGTCCCTTCAAGTCTTGTTGTGTCTGTTGTCTCTTCAAGTTTTGATGTGTCTGTTGTCCCTTCAAGTTTTGATGTGTCTGTTGTCTCTTCAAGTAGTTTTGATGTGTTTGTTTTCTCTTCAAGTTTTGATGTGCTTGTTGTCTCTTCAAGTTTTGTTATGTCTGTTGTCCCTTCAAGTTTTGTTGTGTCTGTTGTCCCTTCAAGTTTTGTTGTGTCTGTTGTCTCTTCAAGTTTCGTTGTGTCTGTTGTCCCTTCAAGTTTTGTTGTGTCTGTTGTCCCTTCAAGTTTTGATGTGTCTGTTGTCCCTTCAAGTTTTGATGTGTCTGTTGTCTCTTCAAGTTTTGATGTGTTTGTTTTCTCTTCAAGTTTCGTTGTGTCTGTTGTCCCTTCAAGTTTTGTTGTGTCTATTGTCCCTTCAAGTTTTGTTGTGTCTGTTGTCCCTTCAAGTTTTGTTGTGTCTGTTGTCCCTTCAAGATTCGTTGTGTCTGTTTTCTCTTCAAGTTTTGTTGTGTCTGTTGTCTCTTCAAGTTTCGTTGTGTCTGTTGTCCCTTCAAGTTTTGTTGTGTCTGTTGTCCCTTCAAGATTCGTTGCTTGTTTATATTAGTTATTTAAAACATTTGTGTTTGCTTTTTTAAAATATTCTTCATTTTAAGATTTTTAATTCTTCTTTATTGAAATTTATTGAAAGAGGTCCAAGCAATACCTGCTAGTAACTAGCTACTTTATGAATCAAAATTTCAGAATACTCGCGCTAAATAATCCAAGCAGTCTATGTTACGTTTTTAACTGCAGACATCAAATAATGAATAATCTTAAAAAAAACCTTATCGAAACGAATATTGGTAAGTCGTTAGTCATAAAGAATGATGTATATAATTTATGTAGCTATTAGGTATTAGGTTTAAGGTTACGTTATTCATTAAATCGTTTCTCTTTCACAGAAAATTTGTCTCATTTGGTTCTACAAGTTCAATTGTTACTTTAATGCTGTTTCTAAATCTTTTTTGATAAAAAGAATTTGATTCCATTTTTAAACCTTGAAATATGGAAAAAATATTACTAAAAACTTTCATAAATGATTAAATTCTGTAGATAAGAACCTTGAAAATATAAAAATATATCGACAGACATTCTGTGGATGTCCTTAAAATCGATCCTAAAATTTCTTAAAAATCTCATATTATAAATCGTGTTGTAAAATTGACGATTCAAGTAATAACTTTTGAAAATTTACAATGAATCAAGCCGTTCAAACTTCCCATTAGTTCAGCAATAAAAATGTTAATATCTGAATTCGAAACTTCCTCCCTTTGCTCATCATTTTTTTGCAAAATGCTGACTGTGGCTGTTCTGAAAAAGAAAGAATATTTAAAAAAAATAAGGTTTTCGGATGTGGTCTGAGTTCAGCAAAGCTGTCATACATTACAAGGTTGCCTTTTTCTTTTTATAGAATCAAATTTGAGGAGCTTTGGTGAGAAATTTCATGTTCATGATTTTTTGAGAACATGATAGTATTTTCATACAAAAAATTGAGGAGATTTGAGGAGATTTTAAAAGTAACGCTTCGAGAGAAGAACAAGTTATTTTTGTACCAAGGAAAGTTGAAGAGATTTGAGGAAAAAGGTGTGAAAACCCTATTTTTGGAGTAGTTTTGGGGAGTTTTGAGGAGGATTTTCAAAATTGAGGAGAATTGAGGAGTTTTGAGGAGGCGTGGCAACTCTGCATTAGCCTGCAATTAATCAATTAATTAATTAATTAATTAAACAAACAGAATTACAATAGCAACTCACATCACAGGCAAATTAATCTTTTTTTACGTTCAAAGTTATTTACCCCTATTTTTTTCCAAAAAAAAAGGAAAAGTGAAACACACAGTAATGAAGGAAAAGCAATTGGATTCAGAAGTTTACCGTTTAAGTTACTGCTTATAGAAGTCAGAGAAAATGATTAGTTCCACGCGGAATCCTGCAATCATGGTGTATTGTGTTTTGCACGAGGATTTAGTAGACAACGTCTACTTTGTCAGCATCTGCATATTTCTCAACCTCACATTTTCAACATTTATGTGAAATTAGAAAGACAGGAAAACCTTGTTTAAATCAAGAGCTTCCCGATCGAACCAAGGAGAGTTGGAATGTTTGCATTTAGCTAAGAGTTGCCCCTCCTGACTGTATAGATAGAGCTATATATCCCGTTAATAATTAGTCGGCTCAACATTTAAACCAGGTATGCCGTAATTGAGGCAATATTTCTTCCGTCAATTTTGGCTGCCGCGACCAAGGGATCTCGTGCTATTGTATACAGGTTCGAACCAAGCTCGGCTGTCATAATGAGTTGTAGTAATCGTATTCCGAATGCATGGCTAGCGTTTGTTACAACGCATAGACGTAACAAAAACTAGCGTGACGTAATGTTTTGATATGCATTGAGAACAATAGACATGCGCACGCATATGCAAAGGTAAACATTATAAACAACAGACCACGAGGATCGAAAATATTTAATAAAAAAAAAACACTGACGCTAAAATTGGTAAAGTCTGCTGTTAAACAGAGAAGATTAAAGTTGGGAAAAAACAATTTCGATGTATTTTCAACTAAAAATCTATGAATTAGCGTAAATAGTCGATTTGACCTATGTAGTCCTTCTTTTCTTGCCTATCAGGAGGCGTGCGCATACACGGAACTTTGTAAACAACTGCAACTTATCTATAAATCTGACGTATAACTCACAAAACAACGTATCGTATGTTATGTTTGTCAACGTTAATGTTTTGGTTGGTTAATTCAAGTATTTATAGCTATGTCGACGAAAGTGGACGAAGTGTTAAGCTATCTGACCGAAAAACATATTATTTGGTAAGGTAAAATCTTCAAAGATGGTTTAGCTGATGCGAACATGCAGGATCCCTGGTTTGAGTGGGTTGACTGTCTGTTATACTGTGATGTTATGGTAATCAATAAAGCAAACTAAAATTTTACAAAATACGCTCCTAGATACAGTACAAAAGTTGAGCTCTGTGGCTACCACAGAGAACATGGCTAGTTATAATTTGATTTCAGTAATCAAATCAAACTACATTTTTTAGTACTAAGTTCTTCGAGTCTTGCAGAGTATCGGGTTCCCGGTATTACCTAGGGTATCGGAACATTCTCGACCCTAGAGCTCTTTGAGATAAACCTAATCTCAAAGAGCTCTGGGGACGATAATGGTATCGGGACTCTCTCTTCTCATATGCAGCATAGGTAAAAATCAGGACAGAAGCAACGATCTTACCATAACCGCATCATTTAATAAATCACTCTCCTTCAGGGCGTGTTTGATAAAGCCATTCTGCATATGTATTTTTATGTTTTTATTATCTGCCTGTTTTGGTCTAAATGCTCTTTCATAAGATAAACGCTTTACTTCACCTTTTTTCGTATGCCTCCTTTTTACGCTGTGAAATGTATTGCATGCGAGAAATTTCAATTGATTACACAGTTTGCATCACAAACCATAAGAAATGATATTAAACTTTTCTTACTGAATCGATTTGACGACAATTTTTAGCCTAAGAAAATTAAGCCTGTATACGCCCTTGCTTTGCGTTCTAAAGTCCTGAAATGAATATCCGAAAGCTTCAGGGGTTGTTCCCGGACCCCCAGCTGTTTCCTCACACGCTTTTTTGTCTTGCAAAAATATGTTTCGCTGCGCTCGAGATTTCACCTTAGGAGAAAAAATCTTTCACTCACCCTTAGATGGGGCGACAAAAATTTAACACTTGCCTACTAATTTATGTCTAAAATTGCAGTTAAATAGTCACAAAGTACTAAGTACAAAGTTGTTAAACATAATTCGTGTTTGTTTCATGTTATTAACGCAGATTCTAATCTTATAATTAAAACTTATTATGCAGTAATTAAAACAGAAGCTCATATAAAGGGGGCTTATAATACGAAGCATGCTCAGGAAAGTTAATGAGTTTTGCTAAGTTTGGGAAACCGACACGACTTTATTGTGGACGTAATAAAGTTTTTTAAGTTGTGAAGTGAATGATTTGGAATTCTACGTACACAACTTAAAAGTTTAAAAATTAAATAAAAAAAGTTTTTCCCTTGTGAGAATGAACTTGTTTTTATACAGACCATGTCCTTAAAAAAGTTTTTGTGTTGATTTTATTTTGATTTCTCCATCGTCAACAAAACCTGAAAAGTGAGCTATTAAAACTTACACGTTTAAAAAAAAATATATTCAAAAGCTCTATTCAAATATACTTTGCTTAATATTTTTTTTACTTTTTAAATTAATGCTAGCGCTCCTCCCTTGAATTTGATAGCTACACAATAACTTTTCAAACAGATTCATCTAAAAAAACTCTACGAAGGAGCATATATTTACAAGCCTATTAGTTCTGCAAGCAGTGAAAATATTTATTAATTGTCTTTTATTGAATTTAAAAAATTTATGACACAATTTATAATAGAAGAAAGGCGAAAGAAAACAATAAAATATATTTTTTAATCTTGTAAAAAAAAGTTGAACGTGTAGAGAACAAAACATATTCAAACGTTTTAAGTATTGGAGAATGTTTTTTATTTTCTAGAGATGGCGCACGAGAATTATCTTGAATGGCATGACGAAGACAGGAAGAGAAAAAGGTACACAGTAAAAAGACTTTTAAAACAGTTATCTTGTTGTTAAAAAAACTAATATATATATATATAAAATAAAAACGAAGCTATGTATTTTAAAACTTAAGCTTTAAGGCGTTTTTTTTTACACATGTTAGATGGGCGTTAATCTGTGTCTGGGCAGATATTTTAAATATCAGCCCAGACACAGATTAACGCCCATTATAGTTAGATTTATTACTTGATATATATGTGTCGTGTTAGAGTTTAAAGTCTCGGGTTTAATTCTTAAATTTTGTAACCCTGGTAAATCCAAAAACTCAAACAAACAAAAAAAATTTAAAATTAAATCGGAAAGGGATTTTCATGCATATATAACTAACTGTAAAAATTCTTCCCCTTCTGTAAATATATTTCTGATACATATACAAGAAAGTTGAAGATCTAATAATCATTTATGGCTGCGACTTCGCGAATATAATTACGCGTTACAACAGACCTAAAATTCACATGCGAAGAACAATAATTTATGCCTAACGTCTCGACTAGAAAATGGCGTGTTTGGTGGCGGGAAATCTGAATCAGTGGTTAGCTAAAAGATTTTCAATTGTAAATACAGAGTAGATGAATTATTGCACAGAACTTTTGAGAGTATATATGAATTAATTGGAGTAATTTTTAAAGCTAGAAATCAGTTGAATGTTTTTGCTACTTAAAATTTCGCGCATGATTTGTTATGCGAATTAATGCTTGAATTTCAGAAATTATCTGGAGGGAGACCAGTAGGACGAATTGCTTTAACAACAAGCTAGCTAGTAGATTAGCTACAAGTTAGATTAAGAAATTCAAAAAAGATAAAACAGTCGAATGGCATATTTATTGACGACATATAAAACTAGCCAGCTTTGTGTTACTAGTTGGGTTGAGAAAGGTTGATTGATATTCTTGGTAAATTAGCTAGATATTTAACAACTGGGAAAATGATACGTAACTATAGCTACAAGTGGAAACAGCTAAAAAGACAGGAAACCAAAAAAAATTAAAAAAAATTAGTAACGTGAATTTCCATTGATGTAGCCACGATACCACAGGCCTGTTTTCGTTTCTTTCAAAATAAAATCAAGGATAAATTCAGAAAATATATTTCGGTATAATTTTTTAAAAAATTGCTCCAAAAAATCAAGTGACCCTCCCAACAGATAGTGAATCTCTGAAAGTTGTGTATGGATGTTAGATGTCACCAACGTAAATAAAGAAAGCACGAAATAACATAAATTGTGTTATAAAGGATGATTATTTTAAAGTAAAAATACCTGAAAGTTTTTTATAGCTCAATATCAGCTAATCCCCCCCCCCTGCATATATAATCGTGACAGAACACGCTGTGAAAAAATGATAACGTAATTTCATGATGATTGATATATGTTGTGTGTAGAAAGAATAAATTTGCTTATTATGAAATAAGTCATGTAATATATATGTTACAGTATTTCAAGAATTATGCATAATAATAATAGATCTAACCCTTATATATAATAGCCAGGGCAATATACATCACTACTCGCCCATCGTACATATTTGCTATCGTACATATCGCTATTTCGTGCATTTTTGCCGCCTGTTTACATGAAGTAACGAAATTCGCTTGGACGGGGGTTATTGTTATAATTATAGGTGGGATTATAATGCCGCTCACAGACAATAGACAGACAGCGAGCGAGTATTTTAACATAGATTGATCATATTTCCCGGGACACATATATTACCTTGAAAGGGGTACAATTCGGTGGTTAATTAATTTGTGGACTGTCGGATATCTTTGGTGTGGATTAATCTTGTCTTTTCTGGGTGCCAAAAACAAAATCTTCTAAATTTTCTTGAATTTTTATTTTCATACCTTAAAATGGATGAAGCAATGCTAATGACTTGAAATTTAGTGGGCAAATTACACGACCGATAAAAAAAATTAACTCAAATTTTAAGCATGAAATATAAACAAAGGGGATGTTTGATACATTTACGTTGTATGTCTATCAACAAGACATTAGTGTATTCTCTTAAATTGTACCGCTCCGGGATAATTTATTTAACCACGAAACGTTAGAAAGTATACCTGTGAAAATCTCGTAGGAATTTATGTTTACGAACAGCCGATTTCGATAATTTTTGCGCAAATTTTATTTAGCGGATTTTAACAGAAAACCCGCAAAATCCGTTTGTTTAGTTCTGGAGAAAATAACGTATTTTTTAACCATGCAGGTTCACTCTTCTTCAAAAAGACACTGATGAACCTATTCGTCGTTTACAAGATGCAAAAGTTGACATATTCGATGAACCCATCCTAAAAGTTGAATATTTCGAAGAACAAGATAATGTCCTAAAACGAAAAAATACACGCGGTCGACCAAAGAAACAAATTGAAACATTGGAGTGGAGTGACGAAGCAACAGAAACGCTCATTGAGTTATGGAAAACTAAAGGTGAACTGTTCAGTAAACAGCATCCTCATTTTTACGTACGAGATATGAAGGATAAAGCTGTAGAATACATAAAAGATGAACTTAGTAAGCGAGGTTATAACGTCACCAGTAACCAAATCCTCAGCAAATTTCAGTCCCTGCGCACGTATTTTTGCAGTCAAAGAACTAAGATGTCCGCTTCAAAGAAAAATGGTTATGATGATGCAGAATGCAAATGGCGCTTCTTTAAAGGCTTACAGTTTTTGGATGACAATATGAAACCTCGCGAAACAAACACGATTAAAAGGGAGTCGCAAGTATCTAGTCCAACCTCTCCGTATAGTCGTAGTATGGTTGTCAATGAAGATGTTTCGGCCAGTAATGAATACCAAAACGGCTGTCAGCCTTATTTTGACCACATGAAAGAGGAACGTCGAGTGAAAACGGAACGGGAGAGTGAAGAAGCAAAATTATTAGCAGAGTGTAGGAATGAAGATCAACTCTTTGGAGAACTTGTAGGAAATATGATTCACCAACTACCTTCTGGTCAAAATAAAGACATACTCAAACTGGAAATACAGCAAATGATAATTAAGACAAAATACAGCACTAATAACAACAAACTTGACGATTGATGGCTTTCTACGTATTAAAAATAAAAAATGACACTAAAAGAAGAAGAAAACGTTAGCTGGTGTGTTTTATGTTGGTATATATATAGATTAAATCAACTAAAAAGTTTTTTATATATGTTTTATAAGGTGAATCCCTGAATTTTTTTAAAGATATTAGCTAACACTTATTGTAACTGCGATTTTCATTTTGGAGAACGCTTAGGAGAATCCTAATAACCCTAATTATGCAAGAGGAGGGGGGAAGGGGGGGGGGGTGGGGGGCAAAGGTGGAGTTGTAGTGCCCAGGCAAGGGAGGGGGTGGGCGGAATTTGCTACCCCCATGTCACATGAAAGTTCTGCCTCAAATGATGACTGCTAGCAATATTTTTTGCTGGCGTCAGCATTTTTTGTTAAAATCGAAGGTTTTGAAAATCTATTGTTTCACACAATTTTTTGCCGATATTTGATCAAAAAATATCCAATTCAAGTATGCTCAAGCAAACAATTTCACAATATTTCATTGCCTTGCTGAAGCGACAATTAGACAAAAGACCGAAAATGTTGATTTCGATGAATGTTACCGTTGATTTAGTTCATTTTTTTGGGAAAGACAAAATATTTTATTTGGTTTTCATCAAAATAAATGATTTCACAGGGCGCCAAATCGACAAAAACATCAACAACGTCATCAGGGAAACGCGGTAAATGGGTGTTTGTGGCAAGAGACATAAAGTATTTAAAATATTTACGTTCGAACTTTAAATATAGAACTTCAATGAAGAAAAAGAACTAATATGTCAAGAAATTGAGCGTGGGATACCACCTGTTTGTAATATCTCCCAAAAATGTTGTCTTGTTTTCATTGAAGAATAAAGTTTGAAGGACATAAACTGTTTTAATGCTGTTATGAACGAAAGTATGGTTATTAGCGAAAGTATGTCCATCTATCCCACCCCTCCCCCTCTTTTTCCTAGTTTTCTAGCTTGAATAGGGTTACCTATTATTTTAAAAGTCATGTATAAAACATGACCTTCAAAGGGAATTTTTTTTTAAAAGGCAACCAATATAAGTTAAAATCCTTTTAATTTCAAGCAACTTTCAAGCAACAGTCTCAGTCTCGGTATTTGAAAATTTATCAGTGAGAAACATGGTTTCTGTACACCTCAAGTGGTTTTGCGAGTTTACGCGGAACAGCCAGCATATTCTTCTTATATTTGAACAGCACACCATAAAACTGATAAAAGTCAATAAAATACAAACATTTTAAGAATTTTTCACCGAGAAGTAAAGCAAAACAAATGTTAAACAAATAGATAATTAATTGTTAATAAGAAATATGAACTAATATGAAATATGAAAGAACACTTGTTTTTGCAATCAAAGACTGACAGATTGAAAAGTTTTTCTACCGTCATGAATTCCAAAATGAGAGCGGTTAAAATTATTTCCCATTTACCTTAAGGAAAGTTATGAAGCGCGTAAATAGAAAACATAGCCTTCTTTCAATTTTTTGTATAAGCAGTCGCTAAAGTGATAATCTGTTTTTTCTATTGTACTCTCGGATAATATGTCCATAATATTAATGCCGAATCGTTTACTAATAAGAAAAAAATTTTTCATTCTGTTAACACTAACCTACATACTCCAGGCAATAGAAGAATTATAATCATCAATTAAAACAAGATGGCAGTCGTGTCGTAGCCAGGGAAACAATATTTGTTGGATGCCTTTACAGAATTCTGGTTAATACCTTGCTGCATATTTTTATTGTCAGTGTAATTTATCTGATACCAAAGTTGAAAATTTTGCTTTGTTATGTTTAGTCGATTAAAATTTTGTTGGATTAGTACTCAAATATGCAAGGTAGATTTAGATCAGGGCGGATCATGTAAGTTAGCTACAACTTTGTCAATTTTCAAAATGATTTTCCTGTACGTGGTAAAAGAAGATTCGCTTAGAAACAGCTGACTATATGGTATTACAAAAGTTGTAGAACATTCACAGCATTTTTCTTTGCACCTCCTGTACCATGTAAGTACAATTTGTCGATCAATTTGTGTACTGGGTTTGCCCCTGCAAAACCTGCCTTACTTATTTTAGGATAAGCTATCCTATGTGACATATATACTGTATGAAACATAGAAATTTCAAAATTTATATTCATATTGGTATAAATTGTTTTTAATACCTCTTAATACCAACAACTCACAGTTCAGATCTATCTTTCTCTTTATATACAATCGACAGGCATTGGGTGAAAAAGGGGTAATTGTTTTTACTACAACAAGATATACATGTGATTTCGTACTCATTTGCATTATCGTAGAATATTATCCAACAAATCTTCAACTAAGAAAAATTCTACTCATGAAATTACAAATATACGACCTTTGTGTTAATGCTGTGCGGTGTTTAGGAATGTTTCCCTACGGTGGGCAACTTCAGTCAAAAATTCATGCAACGAAGAAAGAAAACCCTTGTCCATATTTTTTTGTTCACACCTAATATACTTATACACTATTTTGACAAAACTTGTTTAAAAATCGAATTTTTTACATCAGCAGCCACAGCGAACGTTAAAACTGAAAAGTTTTGATTTTTTAAGCATTGTCTAAAAATTCAAAACTGCTTCCCTATTGACAAAAACTGAAATGGTAAACAAAAAATCGTGTAGAATATGACAATGACATAAAAGGTTGATATTTTTCACAAATAGACAATGTAGGGAAAACATTTCTGTGCACATACTGTGCTACTACTTTAGGGTGCACTCTTCGTTATATTTTCTCAGATAAAAATCTTCAAAAAAAAACGAGGATGTGATAGCTGTCAACAACTTCAATCTCTCTTCTAATGTTTATTGTTTAAAAAGATAATATTTAAATAAAATTGAAAAGATGTCTTTACTCATTATCAAAACTCTCCTTAATTCGCATTTGCACCACCCCATGATGGCGAAAACCCGCCGAGGCGTGAATGGCTGTTGTAATATGTAGCGATCCTTCTTCTTGCTTCAACAACGATGCCTTCTGGATTGATTTCCCATCTTTTTGTGATCGAAATAAAATGACATATATTTTTGGCCAAATATATATAAAGAGGGAAGCAAAACCAAAGATTATGCACATAAATGATTGTGCTTCAGCTAACTTCGTGTCCACGTAACGATGGAAAATAACGATTTCGAATAAAACACCCAAATAAAAAAAACAATACGAGATTATGATGTACTTCAACTCTTCACATGTATCTTCCATCTTTTTGGATGAGCAAGACAAAAAATTACCCACAATACTAAGAATAATATTATACCCAAAGCAATCCAAAACACGTAGCTTGACCAACTCGAACACTCCAAATATCGTACATTCCACACATCCGTTTCGCTTGCCAATGTTTCAGGGGGAGCAACAACAAGCCCAGTAATAAGTAGTATTAACTGGATCGATATAACAGCAATAATACACGTTGTACGGGGATATTTACCACAACCTCCATTTTTAACATTTCCTTCCTCGTCAAAAGAAATCATTAATCAACTGACTGCGAGATATCAAAACAGAAAAAATGATAGTCAAGGCTATGTTAAAAAATCCGATATAACAGGAACAGGAATTGACAGTTGGTTCTGCCAACAATGGTATTGGCGACAGAAACAAGGTGAAACAGCCAATGAGATAGAAGCAAAGCAACTTATAGCCAGATAGTTCCACGAGTTCATAATTGCGCTTTTGAGTGACAACCCCAAAAGCAAACAGCGTGCAAGCCACACCAAGTACAATTAAAACTATAATTATAGCTCCAACAGGTCCAAACCAGCGAAATCTTTTTAACTTGTATACAACACATTTGTTTTGTTTCGGATGATTGACTGTTCCCTTTGGACATGAGAAGCAACTTTTAGCATTCGTTATGTTACTGACAGTACCATTTGGACATCTGAAGCAGTTCCAGCAATGTGTTTGGTTTTTAAGAGGGACTTGGTAAAGTCCAGGATGACACATTTCGCTACATGATGAGACTGGTACCGTTAGGCTGTTATTTTTCCATCTCAAATCTCTTTTAGTTAACAGCAGATTCGTATTTTGAGGTGGTTTTGGGTTCTGAACCCATGAGCCCACCCATGTTGTTTTCACAGAAGTAGGCTTGTTGCCTTGCAGATTGTATAAAGTAAATCCGTTCGGTGCAACTGTCAGCTGATTTGTGAATCGTATTTCATCTTGTAATATTGGTATTCGAAATTGTGTTTGCTTCAACGCACTGAGAACTGTTTGTGATTGTAATTTATCTTTAAGAGCATGAGCAATCGCATACACAGCATCAAATGCGTACACTGAGATATCGACAAAGCGAACTAATGCGTCTGTCACTTGATTTTCGGCGTCAAAACAATATTGCGTTGCTGAATTTTTCGTTGTAAGATTTACACCAGAAAGACAACTGTCACTGCCACCATAAGAATAGTACAGCCTTCTTATCCAATCTTTTCCAGTATATGGCCTTCTTAGTGTCTTAAGATAACTTTTAAATCCCTCATTGTCTTTGTTAAAATGAATGTAAATCATGCCGTCCAAGAAAGATGTATAGGGTTTTAACATGTGCAGTGAGTAATGCCAATTTTGAGTAGAAATGAAGGTCAAGTCGTGTGCATTTAGAGTATACAATTTTTGTAAAGTAGTAATTCAAGCGTTTTTGTGCAATGTACGACGATCACACTTATACGCTTATTTTTACTAATCGTTTTCACTGCATCATCAATGTCAGTTTGCGAAGAAACTAATATTTTTGACGCATGATACCCTGTTTTGTTAAGACGGGACGTTAATACGTTCATACCTTCAATACCTTGGTAGTCATCCGAAATAATAACGTTGACATACTGGAATTTATATTCTTTAATTATATCTGCAACAGCTGCCATTTTCATCACGTTTTCTGGATAAACAGAAGCAAGTAATGCTACAGCTGACGCCTGCATTGTCTTATCTTTTCGCAATCTCAAATTGTTGCTGGAGTAACTAATCATGGGAATGTCTTCGATGCTTAAAACATGCAAACTTTTAAACGAAACTCTTCCAAACTCTGATGCAACAATGTCGACAGGTTTTATTATGGAGCGGTTATGTTGATAATTCAGTGCTTCCATGCTCATTTGAAATGCTACAGAACGTTCCAAATTCACATCGGAGCAGCCATCCCGTATATCAAATCCAATTTTTGTTGTTGACCAAAGATTTTGAAACGTTGAATCGGAACTGATTCTGTCTATGGCATTTGCAATGGCTTCTGTTAATGCAATTCCTAGATGATAGGTAAAAATGTCGATAATTGTTTTGCTTCGTTTATATTTTTCAATACAATCAAATTAATTGAATCAAACAATACAATTTTATTTATCGAATTTGATTAAAATAACGCAATTGCAAAGCTCATATCGTGTGGTAAACTAGCTAAACTACGCCACATGTTGGTCATATGACGTGGTGAACTAGCTGATATCTTGTGACATTTTCGATAGTGTCACATACCTTTCCCTCAACGTTGATATGTTTAACCGTTTAAACCACTCATGTTTATTACAATACACTCAGAACTTATTTGCCATTAACGGAAAGCAATTTTTACTTTTGTCTCATGGAACAACACATACAAACGCTTGAAGTCCTGGAAGATAACTTTTTCCTATATATGCGGAGGGGTGGCACTCGAGGGCTAAAATATGCTGATATCAGCAGCGAAAATCTGAAAATCATAAGGCAAAACCACAATTTTTTAAAATTACCCAGGGCTTTATGTAGTTTTGATAGTTTTGGCTAGCACTGAAGCGTGCGATAGCTACATGTCAAACTGCCAGGGTTTCAACATGGCTAGCTCCTCGAAAGCACCAAAGATTGTTAGAGGAAGCAAATATAGAACTGGAGAGAAGGCAAAGGAATGCTACGAGAACTTAATACGTCTAAAGGAAGAGTTAAAGTTTTTACACAGCCAAGATTTCTTCACTTGGTTTCATGACGTTTTAAGAGCACACCGCAATGAAGATTCCAGTAACAGTATCAGTTACTGAACTCTCCAAAGAGAATGGTGAAAACTCCATGCAGTAAGAAAACAATTGCAAACTGTGATCTAACTTTAGTCAGATAGTCAGACTGCCTAGCCAGCAAAGTTTGGTTGGTATAAAAAGTAAAAAGAAACATCAGATATCTTGTAAAAATAGTTATTGGCATGGCTGCTAGCGAGCTAGCCAGAGAAAGTTAGATAAAATTTTATTTTATTTATTTAGGTGAATTTGTAGTAGTAAAAGAGAAAAGACAGTCATCAAGTAGCCTGTCTAAAGATTCATCGACATTTTTTTTAATAAACTTTGCAAATGTGTATAACTTTAGTTTTATAGTTACTTATGACCAGTACAAAAACAGAACAATATAAGGAAAAGTTTGGATTTATCTGAATTATTATCATTACCTCGACAACAACAACAACAACAGCAACAACAACAACAACAACAACAACAACAACGGTATAACAAACAAGGCTTATGCACCTGAAAAATACTGTAGGTATATCTCGTTTTCTCGACTTAATTTATACCCTTCGCAGGAGGCTAAGAAGTGTTAAAAATTGACATTTCTATCGGTTGTTGAATGGCCACTAAGAAGAGCTATATTAAAAACAAAGTCGGTTAAATGTTATTCTTCTCGTTATTACTCTAAAATAATTCGGTAAAAGTGTGATTGCCATTTGAGAATAATAATCACAGACAAGTAGTTATAGAGAGTGTATTGTAATGATCTTAAGCTATTGTAATTATCATACGAGTGTTAAGAGATAGTTCCACAGTTGTGTTTTAATTAGTTTTAATAACATGATGATAGTCAAAACAACAAAACCAATCATTTGCTGATTTTGTAGTTTATACTAAGATTGTTTTGAATTTTTCTCGTTTGTAGGCTGATTGAATTTTACTTAAAAAAACTTCCAAGTTTCAATGTTACTCTTTCTTCCAATTAATTACGATCACAAAAAGCTTATATAAAGTTTACATGACTATATCAACCAAAGAAGAAGAAGGATGCTTAAAATACCTTTCGCATTAACAGCTGCGCATTTCCCGGAGCCATCTGCTGTTGATAAGGGGAATATACCACCAATTGTGAAATCACCATTTCTTTCAAATCGTAACGCCAAGTTAAACTGGACGAGAGAAATGATGATAGCAAATAATTGATTCATCATCGCTGCTAATGAAAAAGACTCCAACGAACAAGTTGTAGTTTCCTCAAAGCGAGCTCGTATAAATATCAGTGGTAAAGCTCGGCTAAAATTTCCGTTGTAAAATATATTACCATTCCTTCTTGAAGTAAACAGCTGTGTAGGTGAGGTAAAGGTCTTTTGTTTATTCTTTCTTGAGCTCAAATATGCGTTGACAATAATCGTTCATGTTAGCAATAGGTTTTAATTTCTTTCATTAAAACATAATCTTTGAATACAATGAAAACAAAGCAGATGGGATTCAACCAGTTTAAACAGATGTGTTCCACCGTAAAGCCTGATAACATTCAAGTAAAAATAATTTTTAGTATTATCGATTTTTTTGACAACAAATAAATTTAAACACAACGTTCTTTATGAATAACAGATCACTTATTAACTATGCATGTTTTAAGTCTCTAATATTGTATTGCAACCTCAATAGTGAGAGCTCAATGTTATTAAGAGTGACAACCAAGTCCTTTATTTTGGTTGCAAATGTCGCTAAAAGAGCTTTTAACAACTGTTGCTACAACCATTGACATTTCAAAACCTAGATTTAAAACGCTGTTATTGTGATTAAATCATTTGTCGGCTTAAATGAAATGTTTACATACGATAAATCAATTCAAATAAATGTGAAGACTTTTTTGTTGATTTTGTAATGTAACTTCGCGTGAAAACAATCGAGCACTTAAAATAACTCTCACTTGCTTAGTGCAAAAAATAACAGCAGATTTTAATGAACAACTTTAACAACTTCGTACCCAGGGTATTTGCTAAGTAAGAAGATCTGACTTGGGTTGTTTTTGTAATATGGTTAGCTATTGGGGTTGGGTTTTAGTACAGACTGTGATTGCATGTGGTCCAGTTAATTCTGAACGTGAATCAGACGAAAACTTTATTAACCATATTTGGTCTGGGGGTGCACAACCGCAGTTTTTTAACAACTCTTGTATGGCTATGATGCTTACTGATTTTATATTTTTTTATCCAATCTAAAAGACACCTGTATGTCAAATTTCAAGGAGAGTCATTCTAAAAAGTTTGTACACGTGATTAATCCGATTTTTCAGAATGCCCCTATCCCATCATCGCCAGTTATAATATGTTCAAATTGATTTGTTGGATAGAAGCTATTTTTACCATACTTGTTTTATCTGCATACACGATTGATTTAAAGGAACCCAGCACACCATTTTATTATTAGTTAGCAACGTATTAATTTTTTTTCCTCAAATTTTTTTAAGCCCGTGATACCGTTCTGTCATGTAGCGGACGCTTCTATTGTTGCTCTGTTTAGTAGCGGACGCTCTTCTTGCTGCTCTGTTATGTAGCGGGCGCTCTCGTTGCTGCTCTGTTATGTAGCGGACGCTCTCGTTGCTGCTCTGTTATGTAGCGGACGCTCTCGTTGCTGCTCTGTTATGTAGCGGACGTTCTTGTTGCTACACTGTTCTGTAGCGGACGCTCTTGTTGCTACACTGTTATGTAGCGGACGCTCTTGTTGCTGCTCTGTTGTGTAGCGGACCTTCTTCTTGCTGCACTGTTATGTAGCGGACGGTCCTCTTGCTACACTATTATGTAGCGGACGTTCTTGTTGCTGCTCTGTTATGTAGCGGACGCTCTCGTTGCTGCTCTGTTATGTAGAGGACGCTCCTCTTGCTGCTCTGTTATTTAGCGGACGCTCTCGTTGCTACACTGTTATGTAGCGGACGCTCCTCTTGCTACACTGTTATGTAGCGGACGCTCTTGTTGTTGCTATGTTATGTAGAGGACGCTCCTCTTGCTGCTCTGTTATGTAACGGACGCTGTTGATGTTGCTCTGTTACGTAGCGTCTCACATCTGCTTTATTTAAAAACCTGCCATCCATTTATTTTCTGACGTTATGATCCTGTCCATGATTTCGAGAGGAATAAATAGATTATGTAAAAGAGAAGTGCGCTTTCATTTGAAGCCCTTTAAGTCCCAAGTAAATCAATATGTAGAAAGAAAAGGTTTTATTTAGCAAAACTACTCACAACAGTTCTAAAAAGATTGTCAATCATCAAGAAATCCCTCCAAAAAATTTTCCGGACTATTTTTGTAAATGTTATTATTATTATTATTATTATTATTGAAATTATTTACCCAGGATAGCCTCTTCAGTTCCTATTGGTACTGCTATCAACGAGGGTCCTGCGAAGGGAGTCCTAGCGCATTTAAAGCTCCCATTTGAGCTACGAAAGTCGTGCAAGCACAGCAATCGCTCAACTAGACAACCGCCTAAGATATCAATCCTATTCTCATGCTGAACGTTAAGCAGAAAGGATAGATTCACACTTTTATAGTCTCTGGCATGACTCGGCCGGGGTTTGAGCCATATGACAACATTGGGACGTAGCAGAATTTTTCCTTGGATGTGATTATGAAACAAGATGTATAAAACTACTGATAGTGAAAAGTATGGAAACAGTTACGCTCTTCCAGAAGGCACAAGTAATTATTTCATTGTACACAAGCCATGTGGCATATCATCTGGCAACCTGGTCATATTTGATGTCATCAATTGGAACTAGCAGCATTTTTCCCTTTAGTTGGTAGTGGGACGGAATTTCTCCTCTTCGGTGGCCTTCCTCTTAGGTTAATCGGTATGACTTTGTTGGAATGGATCAAAGCATTCCCGATTTCCAATGAAAAGGTTAGAAATGATTTCACTTCTTTCTTTTTGAGACCATATTGCTTGCAATGACGACGATAGAGAAGTCCGAGGTTCACTTTTTCAATGTCCATCATGTGCCAAAAAATCTTCTGGTATCACTTCTTTGTTTTGCAGGGTAATGTGGCAAAGCGAGAGTAGCATGTCGGCAAGGTAACATGTCGGCAAGGTAACATACTCTTTTTATACTCCAACACAATCTGTGGACATGGTATCTATCTCCTTTCTTTGTTTATCTTTTTCTGCACCATCGTATATAATTGTTCCAACTGGTTACATCAAACAGAGTTGTCTGTCGCTTCCTGTGGTTACTAAAGTGCAAAAACAGAAGTTTTCTCCATGCTGGCTCCTTTTTTAATTGCTACTAATTCCCAATCTGAGAGCTGGTATTGAATAATTACCAGACAATGAAGGGAATAACCTCATCAATTCTGTCGGGGTGACCAATAAACTGTACTGAAATGTATGTTGCTTTATTCTTCGTGTGGAAGTGTATAAAATGAGTAAGAAACCAGCAAAAACAAATGTGTATAGGAGAAATGGTTGATTTCATAACTAACGGAAATCAATCCGATGTTTCGGGTCTAAGTTCCGAAAAAAGTGAGGACGATGATAAATTGTTTGCACCTGAACAACAACGAACCATCTTGCAACCGATGAAGATGATAGTGAATGAATGTGATATTGATAATGATGTACCATTATCAGCATTATAAAATATTTCAGAAAAGCCAGGACACATCGCATCTTCCACCAGTAATAATAATTCAAAACAAAGGCATCCATTACCGATGGTGAAACCCAGATACCTTGCATGGGAATTCTCAGTTTAAAACAATCTTCAATAACACAAAACACACCGCACAACATTAAGTAAGCCTTTGTGAAGGAACCAAAAGTTTTCTACAAATACACACTTTTCACTGACAGCCACTGACAAATAAAAGCCAGTACCAAACAGTACTCATGGGAAGTTTGGTTTACGCGCTTTTTCAAATTCAAGGGTGTTCAATTCAGGGTGTTCAAATGGCAATGGGCTGCGGAGTTGATGTTTCCGTGTGCCAACATGGGGACTTAAAGGGTTTTAATCGAACATGTTCGAAAGTTATGATTATTTAACGCAAAAATCTCTTTATGTCAACATGCGTTGTGCGAGTATAGAGAACTTCAGACAAAATTCTGATAGCTAAATGTACCTTAATTATTTGTCTCTTCGTGATCACATCTGCTTTAATTAAAAACCTACCATCTATTTTTACACTCGTCTGTTTATGGAACCGATCATCTTAAACACGTTGGCTCATCTTCAGACACGTTGTCCCATCTTTTGATACAATACCCTGTCAGTTGACTGGGGAAAACATTTGTCATGGCGGTAGAATGTATTTGCATGAAAATCTTGTCTATAACGATAAAGTGGAGAAATTAAACTTTTCGATTTTTTTATGGTGTACTCCTATATTGATGGCAAACTGACATTAAACTAAGTCATGCGATTCAGGTTTGTTGTGGGATAGCTAGTAGCTAAAAACCTGCTGCTTTTTAATTTTGTGCTTGTGTGTATTAATCAGCTAACACGAAAGGAGAATTTATAATGTGCATATTACTTTTACTAGTTACCAGCTTAGCCATCATGTCACAAGAAATTGTCTCGTGACTGTGGTTTAACTATCTCTAGATATAATAGTATAATGTAACATAGTTTAATATAATTTAATGTATGTAACACACGTTTTGAAACGTTTAGATTTGTCATTGCCAGGCTTTTTTTACATTTGATACTTTTTTTGTCTATTTTTTAATCCTTTGGGATAACATCTAAAATTTCCTGGATCACGTGTCAATAGTTTGATTTCGCCCACACGTCGGGTTCTAAAAAGTTCAAGGCTTGCAAAAGCTGGACTTCTAGTCCGTCAATAGTTGAATTATAGGCAAATGAAATGACTCGTTCTTTAACCGGAAATGTTCTCCAAACAAGATCGGTCCCAGGCTAACGTTGGTCGGGCGTTCGTACTTAGATTATTGAATTATTTTCAACAAACAGTTGTAAATCAAAATGACAAAATGAGCCCAAAATTGGAAACACTGCTTATTTAATAGATTTGAGTTGTTTTTCCTCTCAAAATGAGTTCAGGCTAACCAAAATTCCTGATGAACAATTAAAAAGTTAGACTAACCAAACTAAGATCAAAATAAAGTAAAGAAATTGTTGGTATTAACGAACCTGACCCAAAATTTAGGGCTTTAAGGTTTTGAGAATGCGATTGCGCCTTTTATATTAATGTTATTGCTACAAGAGGTCGGGTGTATTTAAGTATCGGTTAAAAACTCCCAATCATACTTAATTCTTTTTACTTCAGTTGTGGGCTGATTCTGTGGAGTTGAGCTGGCCTGGTAAACTGACTTGGTTCCATGTAATCAAAAATGTGCAATTTATTGACTCATTGACAAGCAGGACCGGGATGCTTGCCTCATATAATCAGCCCCTTGGAAAAAAAATTTAACTTTGGAAATTTAGTGAAAGAGGTACTAAGTGAATAATGCATATTACTTGAACACCGTATTGCACTGTGTAGATATGTATCATTTTTTAGAACTGAAAAAAATACGCCAAAAGCTCCATGCAGCAATTATGAAGCAGTTTGGCCCAAACAAGCAACGAATTAGCCTAGTTAACTAAGCTTTCTTCGAGGATATCACATTCAGCTTCTTACGAAAGCTTAGACGCAAACAATTATCAAAGCAAATCCCTAAAATTCGAATCCATCTCATAGCAAACCCCGGATTACAATCAACCAATGAGCACAAAATAGACGTAGTCACATCTTACCCTCTTAAATAATAAAAGAATTAATTATATTTGTTCGGTGAGTAAGGCCATTCGCGCTCAAACAAAAGATTTCCCGATATTGACCACGTGAGCAAAAAACAATAGAATTAACCAATCAAAAAGCGTGGTCAGTATTCCGACCGCAGAAAATCGTTTGAGACCCAGCGTAATTTTTCCCACCTTAACAATTCCGATTTCCTGATGGTTAAGAAAAATTATGCTGGGTGTCCTGGCTAGCAACGAATGAAAGTACCACTGAAACTTAACAACGATTTCTAAACAGCCATAACGTTTCCTTAATACTGACAAGTTGTAGATGCATAATTATCCACAACAATACAACAAAGATTTTATTTGACCAACCTAACAATCCACTTCAAGCCGGATCATTTCTACGACGTGTAAAAGACAATCGATGACGATACCACAATTGATTTTTATCAGTAGTGAGATTATCGATAACAGTTTTATCAGTAGTGAGATTATCGATAACAGTTTTAAAAAGTAGTGAGATTATCAATAACAGTTTTAAAAGTAGTGAGATTATCGATAACAGTTTTAAAAGTAGTGAGATTATCGATAACAGTTTTAAAAGTAGTGAGGTTATCGATAACAGTTTTAAAAAGAGATATAAACGACGTGTGTGCTAATCCACATTAGCTAGCAATTTTAACGACGATGAAAAGAGATTGAGTGCAGTTCGACGATGGCAAAATTGTTTAACCCTTTTCGGTCCGGGGGGGGGGGGGGCGGATTCCGCCCCCCCCCCCCCCTGACGTTTTTTTTTTAAAATAAACTCTTTTAATGCTATGTTGCATAGCTAACAATATACTTACTGAGTTTCAATATTTATCTTAGACACCTGCACGCAAAATTTTAGGTCCCATACCTTCAGAGGCTTTGATATTGGCTAGTACTCGAAACTACCCCTAAAAATCTCTATGAAACCCTTATAATAGGGAAAAATATAACTCTTGTTAGGATTATGTTTAGAAACTTGAAACTTACAACACAACTTTGTTTCATCAAGAAGAATCATTTTGCATGTTTTGGTCACGTTGTTAATCCGATTTCCCGTTTTTCGGATTTTGTCCGAAAATCGGAAAAAAAACGGATTTCGGCAATATTTGGCAATTTTTCATACGATCTATGTAAAAACCGGAATATATGTTAAATAACTTTTATTTAGCTTTAAGAAACTTCAAACAGAATGTAAAAATTCGCTCTAGAACTAAAGTAATTGAATGTCAAGCAGATAGTGGCATTTGAACGGAATTCAAGCTTTTGATGACGTCACAGAAAATGTGCTGACGCAAGCAAAAATATATTGCTGCCATTTTGTTCCTTTTGTGAACGTACTATTAGTGTGGCCCAGTTTGATTCAATTTGGACAAGCCTATGAAAAGTTATTGAGGGGGCCGGTCATAATATGTTCGAAAAACCCCGGACCGAATAGGGGTTAAGTCTTATAATTTAACAAAATAACATTTGATAAAGGTCCAGCGCCACAATAATAAATATAATTGAAACCTTTCGCTGATAGCCATTTTCCCTATTTTTTTCATTTTTTTTCTGGCAGAAACATTTTCGCAATATGACCTTGCTCTTCTTACTAGAACCAATTTTTAAACTCATTATATCTAAATTTGATAACACGTCTTCCTGTTTAAGGGTCGGCAAGTTTTCAAGTGCCATGCCTGTTGGATTATTTCGTATGCTTTAGACAGGAGGTCTTCTTAGCCACAAATGCCCTAATGAGGGACGTTGTTTTAATGTGTATTTTACAATTTCAAGTTATTTACTGTGAAATTTTGTCAGGTTGTATATAATGTTGTAGTTATAATTCTTATTTTTTGTATTTTCATTGATATTTAGTGGCGCAGAGAATAGAATTGAACAGTGGACACTCTGTGTAATTGGTGTGTATATAATTAAAAAAAGGGCTGTCGCTTCCACTTACTACCCGTATAATACTAGAATTCACGGATCCGCCGGTCCTCAAATTTTCGCCCGTGGAACATATCTTCCTGCATCGGGATCTCGTGTACTTTTGTCCGCCTGTTAGTATGAAATCATTAAATTACTCTGCGGGGGTGTCTTAAATAAAGCTGCGCGCAACCATTTTGAACAAAACTATAGGAATGTCCTCTGGCTCAAAGTAATACTTCGCAATTAAACTTTTTATTTGATTAAATATTTTTGCCAGTACTGTGAAATTAAACGATCTGTTCATTATCGATATTAATACTTTCCCTCGAATCCAAGCTAGGCTTTACCCGTGGTGAATATAATTTACCTCTTCTTGTCGTCATATAGATATACTCTTTGAAAAAATGATGCTACGAAATAAAAGCAGACGTTCGCTTCTACAGTGCAATCAATTCATTTCATACAAATATACAAAAATACATTTTACATATTCAAATATAAAACTTAACCCTCTACACACAAGTTTCTTAAGAAGTAAATAAAAACTACTCCATGGTGTGTTTCGCCTATTTTGCCGCCCAGTACAACTGTCATAGTTGTCAGTTGCCACCCCTGGGTGTTAGAACAATAACAATAAGGACCTTAAATATAATATATCGATGCGTATATTTTAATTATTTTGTCGGTTGATAAAATTTACACTACGAAATCAAAGGCTGTGCTATGAATTAACACTAGTACAACTAAACGCCAAATTAGATTATATAAAATGTTGCTAATGCTGTTATAGTGGAAAACTATGACTACTTTTTAAATTTTCATTGGAGTAAATGTGGAAAAAAAATTGATTTTTTTATAATAGGAAGTGGAGAACCTTTATAGCTCATTGAATAGTTAGATTTGCGCTTGTTGGAGGTGAAGAGTTTGGTGGATCTCAATGCCCTGGAATGTAATTAGTGACATTTAGGAAGGGAAGGTTAAACCTTTTTTTTTAACTTTAATATTACGTTGGTAAAATATCTTGACCTTTCACTTCCAGTTATAGGTTTCCAATAGCCAGAAAAAAGGTTACATTTGAGGTCGAAGTGAAACCAAAGTGCTGCACCATGTTTTTTAGCTTTCGCCATTTTAACACCGCGTCGTATGTGCTGAATTTGTTGTTGTGGCTATAGGAGAATTCGTCAGTTAAACCTTCTAAAATAAAAAGATGTCTCTACATGAATTCAGTTGGTTTTAATATGAAAATTACGTAACTTAATTCATATTTCCAAATGTCTTTATCGTCCAGTTTGCACGGTCTTTGAATATACGAACAATAGGAAAAGAAGCAAGCAGTTTAAAACGCGTTAGCATTTTTTCCTCAGTGGAAACATAGCTATGAAGAAAATAACTGGGGATTCTTTACAAAAAAAACTTTGGACACACCAGCTGTCAACAATACCTACCTCCTGACACTACATTAAATCCTTTGATTTCTACTTTGTAATCTTTATCTTCACCGTCAATCGAAAAACTTTCATAAAAAACTCATATTCACCTTCCGGACCTGACATATAAACATGTAACTCACAAGGATATTTTGCGGTAAGTTGATAAACTAATTCATGTCCAACGTAAAAGGAGTTGCCACCAAACCCATGTTTGTAATCTTGCCAGTTTCGCTGAAAATCTTCTCCTCTAATCATATGTAAAATCACAAACGAGCCTAAATGCAATGATCGCTTTATCGAAAAAAACAAACAAACAAACAAACAAAAAACAAACAAACTACTTACCAGGAACCTTGGTTGCGTCACATACGTGACAAAATGGAGTTGGAATTGCCGCCTCATGAACAAACCAAGAGTTGTTTTATGTTTGTTGGACAAAAATGTGGCAGTTGCAAACCAGTTTTGTTTTTTACAGCTGTAACTTGTCATGTGCTCATCAGGAATACATTCTTGGTGGTCTGCACACAAGTTATAAAATGCTGGTACAAGGGTTCTATAAAAGACGAGATGGTAAGTTTCTTGAGTAAAAACCACAACACTAGTTTTAAAGTATTTCTTGAATAAACAAAGGTATTTTGTGTATCACGTAACTGAATTTATGTATTCTAGAAATATTCTTTGTGTTTACAACACAGAATCGGTTCAATTGCTAGAACAATTGAGACTAAAATTCTATTAAATACATGAATACCCAGCCTAATCAAGATCCGTTCGAAATATGTATATACATTCAAAATTCTTTTTTAAACATAAATTTCTATTAATAGTATTATGAACAGAATAGAAAAAAAGAAGGCTTTTCTTTCGAGCTAGGAAAAAAAATTAATACAATACTGAAATAATATACTGAAAATCAAATCTGATTGCAATACATTTTTCCACTTGTTTTATGGAAATGGATAGCCTAACAAAGTACTTACAGATATCGTGTAATAGATTGAAGTCATGTGTCTTTTCAAGCTGCATGAAACTGCCGTACAATGACTTGTTGAATAATTGACACTGCAAGTCATTGCCGATTGGCAGCAGATTAAAAGCTTTGCAAGGCTCATTGATAATACACAATCTCTGGCAACTGCAACACTTGCCACCATTTGCTTAAAAACGAGGTTCCATTAAAATACCGTTCTGTATACTTTACAAAGCTTATCCAAGCCACCTTCATGTTGTTCAAAGTCTGCAAATCACTGAAACGGTAAATGTTTTGAGTAGCACTATTTACTGCAAAGTAAATAGTGATGCAGAAGATTAACTTTATGCAACTCTGATATATGCATTTTCTTTCTGTTTATTACTTCCTCTTCCTATAGACGTTTTCCGTTTCTCTTTGCTTTTTCTTAAAATTTTTGGATCAATTATTTAAGGTGTATACATTTTACATCTGTATAGAATCTCACAATGTAATATTTAAATACAAAGTGTTAATATTTAACCTTAAACAATATTAAAGTTGAAGTTTGAAGGAGACACTCTGGAAACAGAAATAACAAATCAAATAGAAATAATTAACTAGTGGAACCACTAGTTCTTGAATTCAGCTGGATGTAACGTTAGTCACGAGCTATTTCCTGATCTGCTGCGTTCGCGTAGCATTTCACAGAAGACGTGCCACTCAGGCTTACGTTGTGTGATCACACTGGCTCGCAATTACAATAATATGCTAGCGGTATCTACACTAGGTATGTTAGCGCACTTCGTCTGGAGTTCCAGACCCGTGCTTTTTCAAGGCCACATGGGACTCTTTTCTGTCTCTGCTATTCCCTTACAAGGAAGAATTCTTTTAAGGAAGGAACCACGCTGTGAAGTAAAAACGCACGTGCGCCATTTTCAAGTTCGTAAAAATATTTTGCAGTTTTAGTTCATGCTATAAAAGTGCATCTACTGATACTGCTCTCTTGCCCTTGCTTGCCTTTGCTTTTCTTATCAGTTTTTGTTGTTACCTAGCTGAAATGTCTGTTTACTGCTTATTTTTTCACAGTGAATCAAGCCTTGTCAAAGCAATCCAAGCAGTAGTGGACCAGGAGCATCAAAAGTGTACTCACCTTTATGTGTAGTCATGGCATCGTTTTATCAAAGGCAACGACAAGTTTGGGACAACCAAGGGCATCCAATGTTTCATTGTATATCTTTGGTATTGTTTTCAGTGTTTTTAGGCAAGTTAGGTGTTGGAATTCAAATGATCTTGAGTATGTGATAGAACAGGGTGGTATTTTATATAAAGAAACAGGTAGCAATAATGTTCTCTCGTGTGCAGAATTGCCTCAGTCAATATTAGTCGAAAATACTGTGGTGCCTTTATCGAAATTTTTTCGGTCTTTGATCAAATTGCCATATCAGATTTAAATAACAATTTATCATGTAATGTCTCACATATCGAAAAATATATATCTGTCAAAAGTACTGCTTTTCTATATTATTATCTGGGCAATATCTATATATAGTGATTCACATAGTCGGCGATAGTAATGGTGACCTCATTCAAACGGCTGTGCAGTAATTTTGAAAATTTAGGCAACATTCATGTATTGGCGTCTTACATCAAACACGTTTCAATTACATATATCTGAATGAAATTACAGAATACATTGTCTTATACTGTTATGCTAAAACAGTAGCAACTGGATGTCATTGGAATCGATCTTGGAAACTCTAGAAACTCCATGCTTTAAGATCTTGTTGTATGATTAATGATTCTAATAATAACTTCTGAAATAACTATAATGAACAAGGTCAAAGAACCAAGCATTTTAAATATTTCATTGGTTCAGCAATGAAAATTTTAACATATGAATATTCGGTTTTAAAGCATAGGAAACTTTCTCCTTTGCTTATGAATATTTAACACTGTTAATCGTGGCTACGGTTTTCTAGTGTGGTCTGTGCTCAAAAAAACAGTATACATTATTAAACCAGCACTACAGGATAATTACACATAATAATTCACGTCTAAAACTAATTAAATAAATATATTCCTATATTAGCACTGTGTAACATGCCATGTAATTAATCGGTATAAACTGTAGTTCAAATATGGCAAATTAATGAGCCATTTATCTTCTTTGCAGTAAAGTTTTTCAGGCCATTTTTTTTGTTTTTAAGTAGAACATAACTGATGAAGGAGAAGCTAAATCAAATATTGTTGACTTTGTTGAATTAAAATCTGGATTAAGAGCTTTATATATACCGTTTAAACTAATCGTATATATCAGTCAGAGGAAAAGAGTCGTTTAACGCTGGATCCCATAGTATATTGCGTTTGACATGAGGATTTATTAGACAACGCCTTCTCTGTCAGAATCTAGATATTTTAAACCTCATTTTCAAACATTAGGATACTTTTAGTGTGAAATTGTTAAGACAGAATCCTTGCTTATATCAAGAGATTCCCGATCAAGAAAGGATAGTTGGAATGTTTGCGTTTAGTTTTACAGTGTATATATACAGACAAAGGCAGTTTCTTTGTTGTTTCTTAAATATGGACAAAATTGTTTAACGGCCAATGCTCTACAGCCGGCAGGTTGCAAGTGGATACATTTTGCATGCATGTAGGCCCAGTTTGAAGCTTGCTAGTTGCATTCTTAGCACGCCCTCGAGACGGAGTAATCCACCACTCTAAACATTGACAAGTAAACTTTGACAATTCACAATCCGTGACTCTGGTATAGAATTAGCCTATACAACTGCTTGTGGTGGCAAACTTCAAAATTAGCCGTCTTGTCCTAGTATATTTTGACCAGGATTGTAGCTATATATTAATGTTCCCTGATAATTAGTCAGATAGTTAGAATGCTCAACCTACCCTTTTTCAGCACTTTTTAGTCACCGCGATCGAAGGATCATTTGCTACAGTATAGCAGATCGTACCAAACTTGGATGTTATGTGTTCCAGATTTCATATTTGGAATGCATTGCCAACACTGGTTACAATAAAAGTCAGGCTAAATATTTTTGTTAATTTATACAAGTACCGTAAACGATCGATTAAGCCCCGGGGGCTTATTTGTCAAAATGGGTTTTTGGGGAGGGGGCTTATTCGGGAGGGGGGGGGGGGGATGGTTAAATGGGAGGGGGGCTTATAAAATTATGCAAAAATCTAGTGTGCTAAAAAATAAAAACAACGATTTTAATAAACACAACATATCTTTCTATAATAAAAACAAACACTAATCGATCTCAATATCACTATTGCCTTCTTCGTCCTCGTCTACGATCGTCTCTAAGGGAGCCGCATCAATCATTTCCTCGGCATCTGGGATAAATGGGTTGACTTCCGTCCCGTTTACCAGTTGTATTTGTTCATTGAGCATTGCAAGACTAGCCTGACAGGGCTGATGCTCTTTGAAACAATGGATCTCTTTATCCTCGCTCCCGTCAGTAGCCGATGTTAAGGCACACGCTTTGAACGATTTACGTATTAATTCATCTAGCAGCTCCTTCCAGGAATCAAGAATTCAATTTATAATTGTGCTGCGAGGCGGAGGTTTCAAATTCCCGCCATCGGTTACTTGATGAATTCCGACGGTTTCAAGCCATTCATCGTATTTCTCTGTGCAATATGCTTTAAACGGCTTGTTCCAACTAACACCCGGCGTCTGAATATATTTAGTGCAACCTCCAGGGACCAAAACGGTGTCAATCTTTTTACAAACTGTGATCTAACTTTAGTCAGAATAGTCAGACTGCCATACCAGCTAAGTTTGGGTTGGTATACAAAAGTAAAAAAAAAACATCAGATATCTTGTAAAAATAGTTTTTGGCATGGCTGCTAGCGAGCTAGCCAGAGAAAGTTAGATAAAATTTTATTATTATTTATTTAGGTGAATTTGTAGTAGTAAAAGAGAAAGACAATCATCAAGTAGCCTGTCTAAGATTCATCGACATTTTTTTTATAAACTTTGCAATGTGTATAACTTTAGTTTTTATAGTTACTTATGACCAGTACAAAAACAGAACAATATAAGGAAAAAGTTTTGATTTATCTGAATTATTATCATTACCTCTGACAACAACACAACAACAGCAACAACAACAACAACAACAACAACGGTATACAAACAAGGCTTTATGCACCTGAAAATACTGTAGTATATCTCGTTTCTCTCGACTTAATTTATACCCTTCGCAGGAGGCTAAGAAGTGTTAAAATAGACATTTCTATCGTTGTTGAATGGCCACTAAAAAGAGCTATATTAAAAACAAAGTCGGTTAAATAGTTATTTCTTCTCGTTATTACTCTAAATAATTCGGTAAAAGTGTGATTGCCATTTGAGAATAAATAATCACAGACAAGTTAGTTATAGAGAGTGTATTGTAATGATCTTAAGCTATTGTAATAATCATGCGAGTGTTAAGAGATAGTTCCACCAGTTTGTGTTTAATTAGTTTTAATAACATGATGATAGTCAAAACAACAAAACCAATCATTTGCTGATTTTGTAGTTTATACTAAGATTGTTTTGAATTTTTCTCGTTTGTAGGCTGATTGAATTTAACTTAAAAAAACCTCCAAGTTTCAATGTTACTCTTTCTTCCAATTAATTACGATCACAAAAAGCTTATATAAGTTTACATGACTATATCAACCAAAAGAAGAAGAAGGATGCTTAAATACCTTTCGCATTAACAGCTGCGCATTTCCCGGAACCATCTGCTGTTGATAAGGGAATATACCACCAATTGTGAAATCACCATTTCTTTTCAAATCGTTAACGCCAAGTTAAACTGGACGAGAGAAATGATGATAGACAAATAATTGATTCATCATCGCTGCTAATGAAAAGACTCCAACGAACAAAGTTGTAGTTTCCTCAAAGCGAGCTCATATAAATATCAGTGGTAAAGCTCGGCTAAAATTTCGCGTTGAAATATATTACCATTCCTTACTGAAGTAAAACAGCTGTGTTAGGTGAGGTAAAGGTCTTTTGTTTATTCTTTCTTGAGCTCAATATGCGTTGACAAATAATCGTTCATGTTAGCAATAGGTTTTAATTTCTTTCATTAAAACATAATCTTTGAATACAATGAAAACAAAGCAAGATGGATTCAACCAGTTTAAACAGATGTGTTCCACCGTAAACCCTGATAACATTCAAGTAAAAATAATTTTCATGTATTATCAAAATTCTCTGACAACAAATAAATTTAACACAACGTTCTTTATGAATAACAGATCACTTATTAACTATGCATGTTTTAAGTCTCTAATATTGTATTGCAACCTCAATAGTGAGAGCTCTCAATGTTATTAGAGTGAACAACCAAGTCCTGTATTTTGGTTGCAAATGTCGCTAAAAGAGCTTTTAACAACTGTTGCTACAACCATTGACATTTCAAAACAAACAAAACCTAGATTTAAAACGCTGTTATGTGATTAAATCATTTGTCGCGCTTAAATGAAATGTTTACATACGATAAATCAATTCAAATAAATGTGAAACTTTTTTGTTGATTTTGTAATGTAACTTCGCGTGAAAACAATCGAGCACTAAAAATAACTCTCACTTGCTTAGTGCAAAAAATAACAGCAGATTTTAATGAACAACTTTAACAACTTCGTACCGCAGGGTATTTGCTAAGTAAGAAGATCTGACTTGGGTTGTTTTGTAATATGGTTAGCTATTGAGGTGGGTTTTAGTACAGACTGTGATTGCATGTGGTCCAGTTAATTCTGAACGTGAATCAGACGAAAACTTTTTAACCATATTTGGTCTGGGGTGGACAACCGCAGTTTTTAGCAACTCTTGTATGGCTATGATGCTTACTGATTTTATATTTATTTTATCCAATCTAAAAGACACCTGTATGTCAAATTTCAAGGAGAGTCATTCTAAAAAGTTTGTACACGTGATTAATCCGGTTTTTCAGAATGCCCTATCCATCCCCGCCAGTTATAATATGTTCAAATTGATTTGTTGGATGAAGCTATTTTACCATATCTTGTTTTATCTGCATACACGATGATTTAAAGGAACCAGCACACCATTTTATTATTAGTTAGCAACGTATTAATTTTTTTTCCTCAAATTTTTTAAGCCCGTGATACCGTTCTGTCATGTAGCGGACTCTTCTATTGTTGCTCTGTTAGTAGCGGACGCTCTTTTGCTGCTCTGTTATGTAGCGGGCGCTCTCGTTGCTGCTCTGTTATGTAGCGGACGCTCTCGTTGCTACACTGTTATGTAAGCGGACGCTCTGTTGCTGCTCTGTTGTGTAGCGGACCTTCTTCTTGCTGCACTGTTATGTAGCGGAACGCTCGCTTTGCTACACTATTATGTAGGACGCTCTTTGTCTGTGCTCTGTTATGTAGCGGACGCTCTCGTTGCTGCTCTGTTGTGTAGCGGACTTCTTCTTCTTGCTGCACTGTATGTAGCGACGCTCCTCTTGCTACACTATTATGTAGCGGACGCTCTTGTTGCTGCTCTGTTATGTAGCGGACGCTCTCGTTGCTACACTGTTATGTAGCGGAGCTTCCTCTTGCTACACTGTTATGTAGCGGACGCTCTTGTTGCTGCTTCTTATGTAGAGGACGCTCCTTCTTGCTACACTGTTATGTAGCGGACGCTCTTGTTGTTGCTCTGTTATGTAGAGGACGCTCCCTCTTGTGCTGCTCTGTTATGTAACGGGACGCTCGTTGAGCTGCCGTTACGTAGCGTCTCACATCTGCTTTATTTAAAAACCTGCCATCCATTTATTTTCTGACGTTATGATCCTGTCCCATGATTTCGGAGAATAAATTTATGTTAAAAAAGTGCGCTACTTCAGGAAGCCCTAAGATGCCAAGTAAATCAATCATGCTACAAGAAAGGTTTTATAGTTATGCAAAAACTACTCACAACAGTTCTAAAAAGATTGTCAATCATCAAGAAATCCCTCCAAAAAACTTTCCGGACTAGTTTTTGTAAATGTTATTATTATTATTATTATTATTGAATTATTTACCCCGGATAGCCTCTCAGTTCCTATTGGTACTGGCGCTATCAACGAGGGTCCTGCGAAGGAGTCCTAGCGCATTTAAAGCTCCCATTTGAGCTACGAAAGTCGTGCAAGCACAGCAATACGCTACTAGACAACCGCCTAAGATATCAATCCTATTCTCATGCTGAACGTTAAGCAGAAAGGATAGATTCACACTTTATAGTCTCTGGCATGACTCGGCCGGGGTTTGAGCCATATGACAACATTGGGACGTAGCAGAATTTTTTCCTTGGATGTGATTATGAAACAAGATGTATAAACTACTGATAGTGAAAAGTATGAAAACAGTTACGCTCTTCCAGAAGGCACAAGTAATTATTTCATTGTGCACAGCACAAGCATGTGGCATATCATCTGGCATACTCGACAAGCGGTTTTTAGCTACTTTAGGTTGTTGGCCAATGTGCAACCTGGTCATATTTGATGTCATCAATTGGAACTAGCAGGCATTTTCCCCTTTAGTTGGTAGTGGGACGGAATTTCTCCTCTTTCGGGCCTTCCTCTTAGGTTAATCGGATGACTTTGTTGGAATGGATCAAGCATTCCGATTTTCCAATGAAAAGGTTAGAAATGATTTTCACTTCTTTTCTTTTGAGACCATATTGCTTGCAATGACGACGATAGAGAAACCCGAGGTTCACTTTTTCAATGTCCATCATGTCCAAAAAATCTCTTGGTATCACTTCTTTGTTTGCAGGTATGTGGGCAAAGCGAGAGTAGCATGTCGGCAAGGTAACATGTCGGCAACGGTAACATACTCTTTTTATACTCCAACACAATCTGTGGACATGGTATCTATCTCCCTTCTTTGTTATCTTTTCCTGCACCATCGTATATAATTGTGTCCAACTGGTTACATCAACAGAGTTGTCTGTCGCTTCCTGTGGTTACTAAAGTGCAAAAACAGAAGTTTTCCATGCTGGCTCCTTTTTTAATTGCTACTAATTCCCAATCTGAGAGCTGGTATTGAATATATTACCAGACAATGAAGGGAATACCTCATCAATTCTTCGGGGTGACCAATAAACTGTACTGATAATGTATGTTGCTTTATTCTTCTGTGTGGAAGTGTATAAAATGAGTAAGAAACCAGCAAAAACAAATGTGTATAGGAGAAATGGTTGATTTCATAACTAACGGAAATCATCCGATGTTTCGGGTCTAAGTTCCGAAAAAAGTGAGGACGATGATAAATTGTTGCACCTGAACAACAACGAACATCTGCAACCGATGAAGATTATTAGTGATGAAATGTGATATTGATAATGATGTTACCATTATCATGCAGCATATAAAATAATTCAGAAAAGCCAGGACACATCGCATTCTCTCACCAGTAATATAATTCAAAACAAAGGCATCATTACCGGATTGAAACCGAGATCTCCCTTGCATGGGAATTTCAGTTTCGAAATATATCTCAATAACTACCATGATCACACACCGCTACAACATTATTAAGGTATGCCTTTGTGAAGGAACCAATAAGTTTTTCTACAAATACACACTTTTCATGACAGCCACTGACAAATAAGGCTCAAGTTACCAAACAGTACTCGCATGGGAAGTTTTTACGCGCTTTTTTCATTATCTGGCGCGAAAAAACAATCACAAAAATATCTTTTTCACTCTACGGGGGAGGGGTGCTTCACATGCCATGGGCTGGCGAGTTGATGTTTCTCGTGTGCCAACATGGGGACTTAAACGGGTTTAATCGAACATGTTCGAAAGTTATGATTGATTTAACGCAAAAACATTCTCTTTATTGTTCAACATGCGTTAGATGCGAGTATAGAGATTCAGACAAAATTCTGAATAGCTAACATTGTACCTTAATTATTTTCTCTTCGTGATCATACTATCCTTTAATTAAAAACACCTACCATTATTTTACACTCGTCTGTTTATGAACCGAATCTCTTAAACACGTGGCTTCATCTTCAGACACACGTTGTCCCATCTTTTGATTACAATACCCTGTCAGTTGACTGGGGAAAAATTTGTCATGAGCGTAAACCGTGTATTTGCAGTGAAAATCTTGTCTATAACGTCATAAGGCGACGAAAATTCAAACTCTTCGGATTTTTTATGGTCCCCGTATGCCCTAATATGATGGCAAACTGACAGAAACTAAGTCATGCGATTTCAGGTTTGTTTGGATAGTAGTAGCTAACACGCTGCTTTTTAATTTTGTGCTTGGTGATAGTATTATCAGACTAACACGAAAGGAGAATTTATAATGTGCAATATTAATTACTAGTTACCAGGCTTAGCCATCATGTCACCAAGAAATTGTCTTCGTGGACTGTGGTTTAAACTATCCTCTAGATATATAAGTAATAATACAATCTATAGTTTAATTAATTTAATGTATGTAGCACACGTTTTTGAAACGTTAGATTTTGTCATTGCCAGGGCTGTTTTTTACATTTGATAACTTTTTTGTCTATTTTTTAATCTTTGGAATTAAACATCTAAAATTTCCCTGGATCACGTGTCAATAGTTTGATTTCGCCCACACGGTGAGTTCTAAAAGTTCTAAGGCTTGCAAAGTGGACTTCTAGTCCGTCAATAGTTGAAATTATGGCAAATGAATGACTCGTTCTTTTAACCGGAAATGTTCTCCAAAACAAGATCCAGTCCCAGGCTAACGTTATGGTCCGCGTCCGTGGACTTAGATTATTGAATTATTTTCACAACAGAGTTGGGTAAATCAAAATGACCAAATGAGCCCAAATTGGAAACACTGCTTTATATTAATGAGATTTCGGAGTTGTTTCTACTCAAAATGAAGTTCAGGCTGAACCAAAATTCTCTGGGCGAACACAATGAACAATTAAAAAGTAGATTTATCCAACTAAGAATCACAAATAGAAGTTGTCAAAGAAAAATTGTTGTAATTAACGAACCTGGACCCAAATTTAGGGCTTTAAGGTTTGAGAATGCGATGCGCCTTTTTTTAATGTTATTGCTACAAGGGTCGGGGTGTATTTATATCCGGTTAAAAACTACCCAATCAATACTTAATTCTTTTTACTATCCGTTGGTGGGCTGATTCCTGTGGAGTTGAGGCTGTGCCTGGTATTGACGTTGTTCCTGTAGATCAAACAATGTGCAATTTATTGACTTCATTTGACAAGCAGGACCGGATGCTTAGCCTTCATATATCACCTTGGAAAAAAATTTTAACCTTTGGAGAAATTTAGTAAAGAGGTACTAGGTCAATAATGCAATATTACTGTGAACACCGGTATTGCAGCTGATGTTAGATATGTATCATTTTTTGTAAACTGAAAAAAATACGCCAGAAGCTACATAGCAGCAATTATGAAGCAGTTTTTGGTCGGCAAACAAGCAACGGAATTAGCCTAGTTAATAAGCTTTTCTTCGAGATATCACATTCAGCTTCTTAACGAAAAAGCCTTAGACGCAAACAATTATCAAAGGCAAAATCCTAAATTCCGAGATCCATCTCATAGCAAACCCCGGATTACAATCAAACCAATGAGCACAAAAAGACGTATCACATTCTACCCTCGTTAATAATAAAAGAATTAATTATATTTTGTTCGAGTTGAAAGTAAGGCCACTTCGCTTGCTTCAAAACAAAGGAATTTCTTCCGATATTGACCACTTGAGCAAAAACAATAGAATTAACCAATCAAAAAAGCGTGGTCAGTATTCCGACGCAGGAAAATCGTTTGAGGGCCACGTGTAATTTTCCCACCCTTAAACAATTCCGAATTTCCTGATGGTAAAAAAATTATTGCTGGGTTGTACCTGGCTAGCCAACGCAATGAAAGTACCACTGGAAACTTAACAACGAATTTCTAAACCAGCACTAACGTTTCACTAATACTGACAAAGTTGTAGATGCATAATTATCCAACCAATACACAACAAAGATTTTATTTGACCAACCTAACAATTCACTTCAGCCGGATCTTTCACGACGTGTAAAAGAATCGTGACTGGATACCACAATTGATTTATGCAGTAGGAATTATCGATAAGTATCGTATGTTCGATAACTAAGTATATTATCAACAGTTTTAAGTAGGAGATTATCGATAACCAGTTTTTAAAAAGATAGTGAGATTATCGATAGACATAGTTTTAAATAGTGAGTTATCGATAACAGTTTTAAAAGAAGATATAACGAGTGTGTGCTAATCCACATAGCTAAGGCATTTTAACGACGATGAAAAGAATTGAGTGCATTGCGACGATTGGCAAAATTTGTTTAACCCTTTTCGAGTCCGGGGGGGGGGCGGATTCCCCCCCCCTGACGGTTTTTTTTTTTAAATAATCTTTAATGCTATGTTGCATAGTACAATACTTACTGAGTTTCAATATTTATTCATTAGACACCTGCACGCAAAATTTTTAGGTCGCATACTCTCAGAAGGCTTTGATATTGGTGTACTTCAAACTACCTAAAATCTTCTATGAACACTCCTAAAATAGCGGGAAAAATATAATAACTCTTTAGATTATGTTTAGAACCTTGGAAACTACACACAACTTTGTTCATCAAGAAGAAGCATTTTGGCATTGTTTTGGTCACGTTGGTTAATCATTTCGCCCGTTTTTTCGGATTTTGCCGAAATCGGAAAAAAAGCGGACTTTTCAGGCAATATTTGCAATTTTTTCATACGATCTATGTAAAAACGGAATATATGTTAAAATAACTTTTATTTTAGCTTCAGGAAACTTCAAACAGAATGTAAAATTCGCTCTAAGAACTAAATAAATTGAATATCAAGCAGATAAGTGGCCATTTTGAACGAAATTTCAAAGTTTTTGATGACTCACGAAATGTGCTGACGGTGCAAGCAAAAATATATTGCTGCCATTTTCTCTTTTGTGACGTCTAATGTTGCCCGTTTTGAATTCAATTTGGACAAGCCTATGAAAGTTATTGAGGGGGCCGGTCATAATATGTTCGAAAAACCCTCGGGACCCGAATAGCGGCTTAAGTCTTCTATATATTTAACAAAATAACATTTGATAAAGCGTCCAGCGCCCACATAATAAATATAATTGAAACTCTTTCGCTGATACATTTTCCCTATTTTTTCATTTTTTCTGGCAGAAACATTTTCGCAATATGAGCTTGCCTCTTCTTACAGAACAAATTTTTTAACTATTATATCTAAATTGAATACACGTCTTCCTGTTTAAAGGGTCGCAAGTTTTCAAGTGGCCATCTGTTGGATATTCGTTAATGCTTTGACAGGAAGGTCTTCTTAGCCACAACATGCCCTAATTGAGGACGTTGTTTTAATGTTAATTTTACAAATTTCAAGTATTTACTTCGTGAAATTTGTCAGTTGGTATTAGAATGTGGTAAGTTTATAATTCTTATTTTTTTGTATTTCTGATATTAGTGGCGAAGAGATAGAATTGAACAGTGACACTCTGTGTAATTGTGTGTATATAATTAAAAAAAGGGCTAGTCGCTTCACTTACCCGTATAATACTAGAATCACGGAATCCGCCGTCCTCAATTTTCGCCCGTGGAACAATCTCCTGCAATCGGGATCTCGTGTACTTTTGTCCGCCTTGTTTGTATGTAAGTCATTAAATTACTCTGCGGGGGTGTCTTTAAAAAACGGCGCAACCATTTGAACAAAACTATAGAATTCCCTCTGGCTCAAAATAATACTTCGGCAATTAAACTTTTTATTTGATTAAATATTTTTGCCAGTACTGTGAAATTAAAGGGCGATCTGTTATTGCTACGATATTAATCTACTTTCCCTCGACGATCCAAGCTGGCTGTTACCCGTGAGTGAATATATTACCTCTTCTTGTCGTATGTAGCTATACCTCATTCTGAAAAAATGATGCTACGAAATAAAAGCAGAGTTCGCTAGTCTCACAATGCAATCATATCATTTCATACCAATGATACAAAAATACTATTTACATTATTAAATCAATACAACCTTAACCCCCTACTACCACACAGTTTCTTAAGAAGTAAATAAAAAAACTACTCCATGGTGTGTTTCGCTCCCATATATTTTCGCCGCCATACAACTGTCATAGTTGTCAGTTGCCACCTCCCTGCGTGTGTTAGAACCAATATACATAGCGACCTTAAATTATTAATATAAATCGATGCGATATTTTCATTTTTTAGGATCTACACATTTTTCCTAACTCCTCGAATATCAAAAGCTGTGTACGTGTACGAATTACAAAGCTGCTAAAAGTTACCCACTATACTAAAACGCCAAATTAGATTATATAATGTTGCTACATGCTTAAATCTATTGGAAATATGATATTTTTAATTCTTTCATTGAGATAAATGTGGAAAATAAAATTGATTTTTTTTATATAAGGAAGTGGATGACCTTTATAGTCATTGGAAATAGTTAGATTTGCGCTTGTTGAGGTGGAAAAGTTTGGGTGGATCTCAATGCCGCGTGAACTGTGCTACATAGTGAATTTGAAGGAAGTAGTTAAACCTTTTTTTTAAAACTTTAATATTACGTTAGGTAAAATATCTTGACGCTTTTACCTTCATTATGGGTTCCAATAGAGAAGAAAAAGGTTAATTGAGGTCGAAGGTGAAAAACCAGTGCTGCAGCACCATGTTTTTGAGCTTCGGGCCATTTTAAACAGCTGCGCGGTCGTATGTTGCTGAATTTGTTGTTGTGGCTATAGGAGAATTGTCACGTTAACCTTCTAAAAAAAGAAGATGAAGTCATCTACATGACTTCAGTTTGGTTTAAATATGAAATATTACGTAACTTAATTATATTTCCAAATGCCTTATCGTCAGTTTGCCGTCTTTGAATATAACGAAACAATAAGAAAAGAAGAAGCAGTTTAAAACGCGTAGGCTAGTTTTTCCTCAGTGGAAAATAGTATGAAGAAAAATATACTGGGTATTCTTTACAAAAAAACTTGGACACACTCAGCAACAATGCTACATACTCTCCTGACCACTACATTAAATCCTTTGATTTCTACTTTGTAATCTTATATCTTCACCGTCAATCGAAAAATTTCATAAAGAAAACTTCATGATTCACCTTCCGGACCTGAACAATAAACTTGTAACTTCAACAAGGATATTTTGCGGTATAAGTTGATAAACTATATATGTCCAACGTAAAAGGAGTTGCCACCAAATCCATGTTTGTAATGCTTGCCAGTTTCGTATGAAATCTTCTCCTCTAATCATATGTAAAATACAAACGAGCCTAAATGCAATGATCGCTTTATCGAAAAACAAACACAAACAAAACAAACAAACAAAAACAAAAAACAAACTACCTTACCAGGAACCTTGGTTGCGTCACATACGTGACAAAGTGGAGTTGGAATTGCCGCCCTCATGAAACAAACAAGAGTTGTTTTATGTTGTTGACAAAATTGTGCAGTTGCAAACAGTTTTGTTTTATCAAGCTGTATACTTGTCCATGTGCTCATCAGAATACATCTCTGGTGGTCTGCACACAAGTTAATAAATGCACTGTGTAACAAGGCGTTCTATAAAAAGAACGAATATGGTAAGTTTCTGAGTAAAAACCACAACAGCTATTGTAAAAAGTAATTTGCTTGAATAAAACCAAAGTATTTTTTGTGTATCACGTAACTGAAATTATGTAATTTAGAAATATTCTTTGTGTTACAACACAAATCGGTCAATTGGCTAGAGAACAATTGAGAACTAAAATTCTATTAAATACAATGAATACCCAGGCCCTAATCAAGATCCGTTCGAAATATGTTATATACATTCAAAAATTCTTTTTAAACATAAATATTCTCATTAAGTAGATATTAATGAAACAAGATAGAAAAAAGAAGGCTTTTCTTTCGAGCTAGGAAAAAAAATTTAATCAATACTGAAATAAACATACTCGAAAATCAAATCTGATTGGCAATACATTTCGACTGTTTTATGGAAATGGATAGCCTACCAATACTTAAGTATCGTGTAATAGAATTGAAGTCAATGTGTCTTTTCAAGCTGCATGAACTGCCGTACAATGACTTGTTATAATTGACCTGCAAGTCATTGGCCGATTGTATGCAGTATATAAAAGTTTGCAAGCGCTCATATGATATACACAATCTCTGCCAAAACTGAAACAACTTGCCACCATTTGCTTAAAAAAACGAAGTTCACATTAAATACGAGTTCTGTTATACTTTACAAGCTTATCCAAGCCATACCTTCTGTTGTTTCAAAGTCTGCAAATACATGAAACGGTCAAATGTTAGTTGAGTAAGCACTATTTACTGCAAAGTAAAATAGTGATGCAGAAAGATTAACTTAGCAACTCGATATATGCATTTTCTTTCTGTTTATTATTCCTCTTCCTTAGACGTTTTCCGTATTCTCTTTGCTTTCTCTTAAAATTTTTGGATCATTATTTAAGTGATATAACATTACAATCTGTAGAGAAATCTCACTAATGTTAATATTTAAATACAAAGTGTTACATAATTTAACCTTAAACAATATTAAGTTGAAGTTTGAAGAGACCATCTGGAAACAGAATAAAAACAAATTAGAATTAATTAACGTGGAACCACTAGTTCCTGAATTCAGCTGGATGTAAGTTATCCACGAGCTATTTCCTGAATCTGCTGCCGTCCAGCAAGTAGCATTTCACAGAAGCGTGCACTCAGGCTTACAGTTTGTGTGATCAACTGGCTCGCATTACAATTAATATGCTAATGCGGTATCTACACTAGTATGTTTAGCGCACTCTCGTCTGGTTCCAAGACCCGTGCTTTTTCAGGCCCAAGGAACTCTTTCTGTCTTGCTGATTCCCTTAGCAAGGAAGAATTTTTAAAGGAAGCAGACACGCTGTGAAGTAAAAAGCACTTGGCCCATTTCAAGTTGTCGTAAGATAATTTTTGCGTTTTAGTGCATTGCTATAAAAGTGCATCTACTGTCTGCTCTCCTTGCCCTTGCTTGCCTTGCTTTTCTTATCAAGTCTTGTATGTTACCATACTGAATGTCTGTTACTCTTATTTTTCACATGTGATATCAGCCTTGTTCAAGCAATCCAAACAGTAGTGGACCAGGAGCATCAAAAGTGTACTCACGCTTTATGTGTAGTCATGGCATTTTATTCAAGGCAACGAACACGTTTGGGACAACCAAGGGCATCCCAATGGTTCATTCTATCTTTGGTATTGTTTTCAGTGTTTTAGTTGACAGTTGGTTCTGCCAACAATGGTATTGGCGAAAGAAACAAGGTGAAACAGCCAATGAGATAGAAGCAAAGCAACTTATAGCCAGATAGTTCCACGAGTTCATAATTGCGCTTTTGAGTGACAACCCCAAAAGCAAACAGCGTGCAAGCCACACCAAGTACAATTAAAACTATAATTATAGCTCCAACAGGTCCAAACCAGCGAAATCTTTTTAACTTGTATACAACACATTTGTTTTGTTTCGGATGATTGACTGTTCCCTTTGGACATGAGAAGCAACTTTTAGCATTCGTTATGTTACTGACAGTACCATTTGGACATCTGAAGCAGTTCCAGCAATGTGTTTGGTTTTTAAGAGGGACTTGGTAAAGTCCAGGATGACACATTTCGCTACATGATGAGACTGGTACCGTTAGGCTGTTATTTTTCCATCTCAAATCTCTTTTAGTTAACAGCAGATTCGTATTTTGAGGTGGTTTTGGGTTCTGAACCCATGAGCCCACCCATGTTGTTTTCACAGAAGTAGGCTTGTTGCCTTGCAGATTGTATAAAGTAAATCCGTTCGGTGCAACTGTCAGCTGATTTGTGAATCGTATTTCATCTTGTAATATTGGTATTCGAAATTGTGTTTGCTTCAACGCACTGAGAACTGTTTGTGATTGTAATTTATCTTTAAGAGCATGAGCAATCGCATACACAGCATCAAATGCGTACACTGAGATATCGACAAAGCGAACTAATGCGTCTGTCACTTGATTTTCGGCGTCAAAACAATGTTGCGTTGCTGAATTTTTCGTTGTAAGATTTACACCAGAAAGACAACTGTCACTGCCACCATAAGAATAGTACAGCCTTCTTATCCAATCTTTTCCAGTATATGGCCTTCTTAGTGTCTTAAGATAACTTTTAAATCCCTCATTGTCTTTGTTAAAATGAATGTAAATCATGCCGTCCAAGAAAGATGTATAGGGTTTTAACATGTGCAGTGAGTAATGCCAATTTTGAGTAGAAATGAAGGTCAAGTCGTGTGCATTTAGAGTATACAATTTTTTGTAAAGTAGTAATTCAAGCGTTTTTGTGCAATGTACGACGATCACACTTATACGCTTATTTTTACTAATCGTTTTCACTGCATCATCAATGTCAGTTTGCGAAGAAACTAATATTTTTGACGCATGATATCCTGTTTTGTTAAGACGGGACGTTAATACGTTCATACCTTCAATACCTTGGTAGTCATCCGAAATAATAACGTTGACATACTGGAATTTATATTCTTTAATTATATCTGCAACAGCTGCCATTTTCATCACGTTTTCTGGATAAACAGAAGCAAGTAATGCTACAGCTGACGCCTGCATTGTCTTATCTTTTCGCAATCTCAAATTGTTGCTGGAGTAACTAATCATGGGAATGTCTTCGATGCTTAAAACACGCAAACTTTTAAACGAAACTCTTCCAAACTCTGATGCAACAATGTCGACAGGTTTTATTATGGAGCGGTTATGTTGATAATTCAGTGCTTCCATGCTCATTTGAAATGCTACAGAACGTTCCAAATTCACATCGGAGCAGCCATCCCGTATATCAAATCCAATTTTTGTTGTTGACCAAAGATTTTGAAACGTTGAATCGGAACTGATTCTGTCTATGGCATTTGCAATGGCTTCTGTTAATGCAATTCCTAGATGATAGGTAAAAATGTCGATAATTGTTTTGCTTCGTTTATATTTTTCAATACAATCAAATTAATTGAATCAAACAATACAATTTTATTTATCGAATTTGATTAAAATAACGCAATTGCAAAGCTCATATCGTGTGGTAAACTAGCTAAAAAACGCCACATGTTGGTCATATGACGTGGTGAACTAGCTGATATCTTGTGACATTTCGATAGTGTCACATACCTTTCCCTCAACGTTGATATGTTTAACCGTTTAAACCACTCATGTTTATTACAATACACTAAGAACTTATTTGCCATTAACGGAAAGCAATTTTTACTTTTGTCTCATGGAACAACACATACAAACGCTTGAAGTCCTGGAAGATAACTTTTTCCTTATATATGCGGAGGGGTGGCACTCGAGGGCTAAAATATGCTGATATCAGCAGCGAAAATCTGAAAAATCATAAGGCAAAACCACAATTTTTTAAAAATTACCTAGGGCTTTATGTAGTTTTGATAGTTTTGGCTAGCACTGAAGCGTGCGATAGCTACATGTCAAACTGCCAGGGTTTCAACATGGCTAGCTCCTCGAAAGCACCAAAGATTGTTAGAGGAAGCAAATATAGAACTGGAGAGAAGGCAAAGGAATGCTACGAGAAACTTAATACGTCTAAAGGAAGGAGTTAAAGTTTTACACAACCAAGATTTCTTCACTTGTTCATGACGTTTTAAGAGCACACCGCAATGAAAGATTCCAGTAACAGTATCATGTTACTGAACTCTCCAAAGAGAATGGTGAAAAACTCCATGCAGTAAGAAAACAATTGCAAACTGTGATCTAACTTTAGTCAGATAGTCAGGACTGCCTAGCCAGCTAAGTTTGGTTGGTATAAAAAGTAAAAAAGAAACATCAGATATCTTGTAAAAATAGTTTTTGGCATGGCTGCTAGCGAGCTAGGCCAGAGAAAGTTAGAATAAAATTTTATTTTTATTTATTTAGGTGAATTTGTAGTAGTAAAAGAGAAAAGACAATCATCAAGTAGCCTGTCTAAAGATTCATCGACATTTTTTTTTAAATAAACTTTGCAAATGTGTATAACTTTAGTTTTTATAGTTTAACTTATGACCAGTACAAAAACAGAACAATATAAGGAAAAGTTTTGATTTATCTGAATTATTATCATTACCTCGACAACAACAACAACAACAGCAACAACAACAACAACAACACAACGGTATAACAAACAAGGCTTATGCACCTGAAAAATACTGTAGGTATATCTCGTTTTCCTCGACTTAATTTATACCCTTCGCAGGAGGCTAAGAAGTGTTAAAAATTGACATTTCTATCGGTTTGTTGAATGGCCACTAAAAGAGCTATATTAAAAACAAAGTCGGTTAAATGTTATTCTTCTCGTTATTACTCTAAAATAATTCGGTAAAAGTGTGGATTGCCATTTGAGAATAATAATCACAGACAAGTAGTTATAGAGAGTGTATTGTAATGATCTTAAGCTATTGTAATAATCATGGCGAGTGTTTAAGAGATAGTTCCACAGTTGTGTTTTAATTAGTTTTAATAACATGATGATAGTCAAAACAACAAAACCAATCATTTGGCTGATTTTGTAGTTTATACTAAGATTGTTTTGAATTTTTCTCGGTTTGTAGGCTGATTGAATTTTACTTAAAAAAACCTCCAAGTTCAATGTTACTCTTTCTTCCAATTAATTACGATCACAAAAGCTTATATAAAGTTTACATGACTATATCAACCAAAGAAGAAGAAGGGATGCTTAAAATACCTTTCGCATTAACAGCTGCGCATTTCCCGGAACCATCTGCTGTTGATAAGGGGAATATACCACCAATTGTGAAATCACCATTTCTTTCAAATCGTAATCGCCAAGTTAAACTGGACGAGAGAAATGATGATAAGCAAATAATTGATTCATCATCGCTGCTAATGAAAAAGACTCCAACGAACAAGTTGTAGTTTCCTCAAAGCGAGCTCATATAAATATCAGTGGTAAAGCTCGGCTAAAATTTCCGTTGTAAAATATATTACCATTCCTTCTTGAAGTAAACAGCTGTGTAGGTGAGGTAAAGGTCTTTTGTTTATTCCTTTCTTGAGCTCAAATATGCGTTGACAATAATCGTTCATGTTAGCAATAGGTTTTAATTTCTTTCATTAAAACATAATCTTTGAATACAATGAAAACAAAGCAGATGGGATTCAACCAGTTTAAACCAGATGTGTTCCACCGTAAACCCTGATAACATTCAAGTAAAAATAATTTTCAGTATTATCAAATTCTCTGACAACAAATAAATTTAAACACAACGTTCTTTATGAATAACAGATCACTTATTAACTATGCATGTTTTAAGTCTCTAATATTGTATTGCAACCTCAATAGTGAGAGCTCAATGTTATTAAGAGTGACAACCAAGTCCTGTATTTTGGTTGCAAATGTCGCTAAAAGAGCTTTTAACAACTGTTGCTACAACCATTGACATTTCAAAACAAACAAAACCTAGATTTAAAACGCTGTTATTGTGATTAAATCATTTGTCGGCTTAAATGAAATGTTTACATACGATAAATCAATTCAAATAAATGTGAAGACTTTTTTGTTGATTTTGTAATGTAACTTCGCGTGAAAACAATCGAGCACTTAAAATAACTCTCACTTGCTTAGTGCAAAAAATAACAGCAGATTTTAATGAACAACTTTAACAACTTCGTACCCAGGGTATTTGCTAAGTAAGAAGATCTGACTTGGGTTGTTTTTGTAATATGGTTAGCTATTGAGGTTGGGTTTTAGTACAGACTGTGATTGCATGTGGTCCAGTTAATTCTGAACGTGAATCAGACGAAAACTTTATTAACCATATTTGGTCTGGGGGTGGACAACCGCAGTTTTTTAGCAACTCTTGTATGGCTATGATGCTTACTGATTTTATATTTTATTTTATCCAATCTAAAAGACACCTGTATGTCAAATTTCAAGGAGAGTCATTCTAAAAAGTTTGTACACGTGATTAATCCGGTTTTTCAGAATGCCCCTATCCCATCCCCGCCAGTTATAATATGTTCAAATTGATTTGTTGGATAGAAGCTATTTTTACCATACTTGTTTTATCTGCATACACGATTGATTTAAAGGAACCCAGCACACCATTTTATTATTAGTTAGCAACGTATTAATTTTTTTTCCTCAAATTTTTTTAAGCCCGTGATACCGTTCTGTCATGTAGCGGACTCTTCTATTGTTGCTCTGTTTAGTAGCGGACGCTCTTCTTGCTGCTCTGTTATGTAGCGGGCGCTCTCGTTGCTGCTCTGTTATGTAGCGGACGCTCTCGTTGCTACACTGTTATGTAGCGGACGCTCTTGTTGCTGCTCTGTTGTGTAGCGGACCTTCTTCTTGCTGCACTGTTATGTAGCGGACGCTCCTCTTGCTACACTATTATGTAGCGGACGCTCTTGTTGCTGCTCTGTTATGTAGCGGACGCTCTCGTTGCTGCTCTGTTGTGTAGCGGACCTTCTTCTTGCTGCACTGTTATGTAGCGGACGCTCCTCTTGCTACACTATTATGTAGCGGACGCTCTTGTTGCTGCTCTGTTATGTAGCGGACGCTCTCGTTGCTACACTGTTATGTAGCGGACGCTCCTCTTGCTACACTGTTATGTAGCGGACGCTCTTGTTGCTGCTCTCTTATGTAGAGGACGCTCCTCTTGCTACACTGTTATGTAGCGGACGCTCTTGTTGTTGCTCTGTTATGTAGAGGACGCTCCTCTTGCTGCTCTGTTATGTAACGGACGCTGTTGATGCTGCTCTGTTACGTAGCGTCTCACATCTGCTTTATTTAAAAACCTGCCATCCATTTATTTTCTGACGTTATGATCCTGTCCATGATTTCGAGAGGAATAAATAGATTATGTAAAAGAGAAGTGCGCTTTCATTTGAAGCCCTTTAAGTCCCAAGTAAATCAATATGTAGAAAGAAAAGGTTTTATTTAGCAAAACTACTCACAACAGTTCTAAAAAGATTGTCAATCATCAAGAAATCCCTCCAAAAAACTTTCCGGACTATTTTTGTAAATGTTATTATTATTATTATTATTATTGAAATTATTTACCCAGGATAGCCTCTTCAGTTCCTATTGGTACTGCTATCAACGAGGGTCCTGCGAAGGGAGTCCTAGCGCATTTAAAGCTCCCATTTGAGCTACGAAAGTCGTGCAAGCACAGCAATCGCTCAACTAGACAACCGCCTAAGATATCAATCCTATTCTCATGCTGAACGTTAAGCAGAAAGGATAGATTCACACTTTTATAGTCTCTGGCATGACTCGGCCGGGGTTTGAGCCATATGACAACATTGGGACGTAGCAGAATTTTTTCCTTGGATGTGATTATGAAACAAGATGTATAAAACTACTGATAGTGAAAAGTATGGAAACAGTTACGCTCTTCCAGAAGGCACAAGTAATTATTTCATTGTGCACAAGCCATGTGTGGCATATCATCTGGCATACTCGACAGCGGTTTTTAGCTACTTTAGGTTGTGGCCAATGTGCAACCTGGTCATATTTGATGTCATCAATTGGAACTAGCAGCATTTTCCCCTTTAGTTGGTAGTGGGACGGAATTTCTCCTCTTCGGTGGCCTTCCTCTTAGGTTAATCGGTATGAACTTTGTTGGAATGGATCAAAGCATTCCCGATTTCCAATGAAAAGGTTAGAAATGATTTCACTTCTTTCTTTTTGAGACCATATTGCTTGCAATGACGACGATAGAGAAACCCGAGGTTCACTTTTTCAATGTCCATCATGTGCCAAAAAATCTTCTGGTATCACTTCTTTGTTTTGCAGGGTATGTGGGCAAAGCGAGAGTAGCATGTCGGCAAGGTAACATGTCGGCAAGGTAACATACTCTTTTTATACTCCAACACAATCTGTGGACATGGTATCTATCTCCTTTCTTTGTTTATCTTTTCTGCACCATCGTATATAATTGTTCCAACTGGTTACATCAACAGAGTTGTCTGTCGCTTCCTGTGGTTACTAAAGTGCAAAAACAGAAGTTTTCTCCATGCTGGCTCCTTTTTTAATTGCTACTAATTCCCAATCTGAGAGCTGGTATTGAATAATTACCAGACAATGAAGGGAATACCTCATCAATTCTGTCGGGGTGACCAATAAACTGTACTGAAATGTATGTTGCTTTATTCTTCGTGTGGAAGTGTATAAAATGAGTAAGAAACCAGCAAAAACAAATGTGTATAGGAGAAATGGTTGATTTCATAACTAACGGAAATCAATCCGATGTTTCGGGTCTAAGTTCCGAAAAAAGTGAGGACGATGATAAATTGTTTGCACCTGAACAACAACGAACCATCTGCAACCGATGAAGATGATAGTGATGAATGTGATATTGATAATGATGTACCATTATCAGCATTATAAAATAATTCAGAAAAGCCAGGACACATCGCATCTTCCACCAGTAATAATAATTCAAAACAAAGGCATCATTACCGATGGTGAAACCGAGATGCCTTGCATGGGAATTCTCAGTTTGAATAATCTTCAATAACACAAAACACACCGCACAACATTAAGTAAGCCTTTGTGAAGGAACCAAAAGTTTTCTACAAATACACACTTTTCACTGACAGCCACTGACAAATAAAGCCAGTACCAAACAGTACTCATGGGAAGTTTGTTTACGCGCTTTTTCAATTATCTGGCGCGAAAACATCACAAAAATATCGTTTTTAACTCTACGGGGGAGGGTGCTTCAATGGCATGGGCTGCGAGTTGATGTTTCCGTGTGCCAACATGGGGACTTAAAGGGTTTAATCGAACATGTTCGAAAGTTATGATTATTTAACGCAAAAATCTCTTTATGTCAACATGCGTTGTGCGAGTATAGAGAACTTCAGACAAAATTCTGATAGCTAAATGTACCTTAATTATTTGTCTCTTCGTGATCACATCTGCTTTAATTAAAAACCTACCATCTATTTTTACACTCGTCTGTTTATGGAACCGATCATCTTAAACACGTTGGCTCATCTTCAGACACGTTGTCCCATCTTTTGATACAATACCCTGTCAGTTGACTGGGGAAAACATTTGTCATGGCGGTAGAATGTATTTGCATGAAAATCTTGTCTATAACGATAAAGTGGAGAAATTAAACTTTTCGATTTTTTTATGGTGTACTCCTATATTGATGGCAAACTGACATTAAACTAAGTCATGCGATTCAGGTTTGTTGTGGATAGCTAGTAGCTAAAACCTGCTGCTTTTTAATTTTGTGCTTGTGTGTATTAATCAGCTAACACGAAAGGAGAATTTATAATGTGCATATTACTTTTACTAGTTACCAGCTTAGCCATCATGTCACAAGAAATTGTCTCGTGACTGTGGTTTAACTATCTCTAGATATAATAGTATAATACAATATAGTTTAATATAATTTAATGTATGTAGCACACGTTTTGAAACGTTAGATTTGTCATTGCCAGGCTTTTTTTACATTTGATACTTTTTTTGTCTATTTTTTAATCCTTTGGGATAACATCTAAAATTTCCTGGATCACGTGTCAATAGTTTGATTTCGCCCACACGTCGGGTTCTAAAAAGTTCAAGGCTTGCAAAAGCTGGACTTCTAGTCCGTCAATAGTTGAATTATAGGCAAATGAAATGACTCGTTCTTTAACCGGAAATGTTCTCCAAACAAGATCAGTCCCAGGCTAACGTTGGTCCGGCGTTCGTACTTAGATTATTGAATTATTTTCAAAAACAGTTGTAAATCAAAATGACAAAATGAGCCCAAAATTGGAAACACTGCTTATTTAATAGATTTGAGTTGTTTTTCTCTCAAAATGAGTTCAGGCTAACCAAAATTCCTGATGAACAATTAAAAAGTTAGATTTACCAAACTAAGATCAAAATAAGAAGTTGTCAAAGAAAATTGTTGGTATTAACGAACCTGACCCAAAATTTAGGGCTTTAAGGTTTTGAGAATGCGATTGCGCCTTTTATATTAATGTTATTGCTACAAGAGGTCGGGTGTATTTAAGTATCGGTTAAAAACTCCCAAATCATACTTAATTCTTTTTACTTCAGTTGTGGGCTGATTCTGTGGAGTTGAGCTGGCCTGGTAAATTGACTTGGTTCCATGTAATCAAAAATGTGCAATTTATTGACTTCATTGACAAGGCAGGACCGGGATGCTTGCCTCATATAATCAGCCCCTTGGAAAAAAAATTTAACTTTGGAAATTTAGTAAAGAGGTACTAAGGTGAATAATGCATATTACTTGAACACCGTATTGCACTGTGTTAGATATGTATCATTTTTTAGAACTGAAAAAAATACGCCAAAAGCTCCATGCAGCAATTATGAAGCAGTTTGGTCCAAACAAGCAACGAATTAGCCTAGTTAACTAAGCTTTCTTCGAGGATATCACATTCAGCTTCTTACGAAAGCTTAGACGCAAACAATTATCAAAGCAAATCCCTAAAATTCGAATCCATCTCATAGCAAACCCCGGATTACAATCAACCAATGAGCACAAAATAGACGTAGTCACATCTTACCCTCTTAAATAATAAAAGAATTAATTATATTTGTTCGGCTGAGTAAGGCCATTCGCGCTCAAAAAAAAAGATTTCCCGATATTGACCACGTGAGCAAAAAACAATAGAATTAACCAATCAAAAAGCGTGGTCAGTATTCCGACCGCAGAAAAATCGTTTGAGACCCAGTGTAATTTTTCCCACCTTAACAATTCCGATTTCCTGATGGTAAGAAAAATTATGCTGGGTGTCCTGGCTAGCAACGAATGAAAGTACCACTGAAACTTAACAACGATTTCTAAACAGCCATAACGTTTCCTTAATACTGACAAGTTGTAGATGCATAATTATCCACAACAATACAACAAAGATTTTATTTGACCAACCTAACAATCCACTTCAGCCGGATCATTTCGACGACGTGTAAAAGACATCGATGACGATACCACAATTGATTTTATCAGTAGTGAGATTATCGATAACAGTTTTAAAAGTAGTGAGATTATCGATAACAGTTTTAAAAGTAGTGAGATTATCGATGACAGTTTTAAAAGTAGTGAGGTTATCGATAACAGTTTTAAAAGAGATATAAACGACGTGTGTGCTAATCCACATTAGCTAAGCAATTTTAACGACGATGAAAAGAGATTGAGTGCAGTTCGACGATGGCAAAATTTGTTTAACCCTTTTCGGTCCGGGGGGGCGGAATCCCCCTGACGGTTTTTTTTAAATAACTCTTTAATGCTATGTTGCATAGCTACAATACTTACTGAGTTTCAATATTTATCTATTAGACACCTGCACGCAAAATTTTTAGGTCCCATACCTCTCAGAGGCTTTGATATTGGCTAGTACTCGAAACTACCCCTAAAAATCTCTATGAAACCCTTATAATAGGGAAAATATAATAACTCTTGTTAGGATTATGTTTAGAACTTGAAACTTACAACACAACTTTGTTTCATCAAGAAGAATCATTTTGCATGTTTTGGTCACGTGGTTAATCCGATTTCCCGTTTTTTCGGATTTTGTCCGAAAATCGGGAAAAAAACGGATTTTCGGCAATATTTGGCAATTTTTCATACGATCTATGTAAAAACCGGAATATATGTTAAATAACTTTTATTTAGCTTTAAGAAACTTCAAACAGAATGTAAAAATTCGCTCTAGAACTAAAGTAATTGAATGTCAAGCAGATAGTGGCATTTTGAACGAATTTCAAGCTTTTGATGACGTCACAGAAAATGTGCTGACGCAAGCAAAAATATATTGCTGCCATTTTGTTCCTTTTGTGACGTACTATATGTGTGCCCAGTTTGATTCAATTTGGACAAGCCTATGAAAAGTTATTGAGGGGGCCGGTCATAATATGTTCGAAAAACCCCGGACCGAATAGGGTTAAGTCTTATAATTTAACAAAATAACATTTGATAAAGGTCCAGCGCCACAATAATAAATATAATTGAAACCTTTCGCTGATAGCCATTTTCCCTATTTTTTTCATTTTTTTCTGGCTGAAACATTTTCGCAATATGACCTTGCTCTTCTTACTAGAACCAATTTTTAACTCATTATATCTAAATTTGATAACACGTCTTCCTGTTTAAGGGTCGGCAAGTTTTCAAGTGCCATGCCTGTTGGATATTTCGTATGCTTTAGACAGGAGGTCTTCTTAGCCACAAATGCCCTAATTGAGGGACGTTGTTTTAATGTGTATTTTACAATTTCAAGTTATTTACTGTGAAATTTTGTCAGGTTGTATATAATGTTGTAGTTATAATTCTTATTTTTTGTATTTTCATGATATTTAGTGGCGCAGAGAATAGAATTGAACAGTGGACACTCTGTGTAATTGGTGTGTATATAATTAAAAAAGGGCTGTCGCTTCCACTTACTAGCCGTATAATACTAGAATCCACGGATCCGCCGGTCCTCAAATTTTCGCCCGTGGAACATATCTCCTGCATCGGGATCTCGTGTACTTTTGTCCGCCTGTTAGTATGAAGTCATTAAATTACTCTGCGGGGGTGTCTTAAATAAAACTGCGCGCAACCATTTTGAACAAAACTATAGGAATGTCCTCTGGCTCAAAGTAATACTTCGCAATTAAACTTTTTATTTGATTAAATATTTTTGCCAGTACTGTGAAATTAAACGATCTGTTCATTATCGATATTAATACTTTCCCCTCGAATCCAAGCTAGGCTTTACCCGTGGTGAATATAATTTACCTCTTCTTGTCGTCAATATAGATATACTCTTTGAAAAAATGATGCTACGAAATAAAAGCAGACGTTCGCTTCTACAGTGCAATCAATTCATTTCATACAAATATACAAAAATACATTTTACATATTCAAATATAAAACTTAACCCTCTACACACAAGTTTCTTAAGAAGTAAATAAAAACTACTCCATGGTGTGTTTCGCCTATTTTGCCGCCCAGTACAACTGTCATAGTTGTCAGTTGCCACCCCTGGGTGTTAGAACAATAACAATAAGGACCTTAAATATAATATATCGATGCGTATATTTTAATTATTTTGTCGGTTGATAAAAATTTACACTACGAAATCAAAGGCTGTGCTATGAATTAACACTAGTACAACTAAACGCCAAATTAGATTATATAAAATGTTGCTAATGCTGTATAGTGGAAAACTATGACTACTTTTTAAATTTTCATTGAGTAAATGTGGAAAAAAAATTGATTTTTTTATAATAAGGAAGTGGAGAACCTTTATAGCTCATTGAATAGTTAGATTTGCGCTTGTTGGAGGTGGAAGAGTTTGGTGGATCTCAATGCCCTGGAATGTAATTAGTGACATTTCGGAAGGGAAGGTTCAAACCTTTTTTTTAACTTTAATATTACGTTGGTAAAATATCTTGACCTTTCACTTCCAGTTATAGGTTTCCAATAGCCAGAAAAAAGGTTACATTTGAGGTCGAAGTGAAACCAAAGTGCTGCACCATGTTTTTTAGCTTTCGCCATTTTAACACCGCGGTCGTATGTGCTGAATTTGTTGTTGTGGCTATAGGAGAATTCGTCAGTTAAACCTTCTAAAATAAAAAGATGTCTCTACATGAATTCAGTTGGTTTTAAATATGAAAATTACGTAACTTAATTCATATTTCCAAATGCCTTTATCGTCCAGTTTGCACGGTCTTTGAATATACAAACAATAGGAAAAGAAGCAAGCAGTTTAAAACGCGTTAGGCATTTTTTCCTCAGTGGAAACATAGCTATGAAGAAAAATAACTGGGGATTCTTTACAAAAAAAACTTTGGACACACCAGAGCCACAAACAAATAGCTGCACATACCTCCTGACACTACATTAAATCCTTTGATTTCTACTTTGTAATCTTTATCTTCACCGTCAATCGAAAAACTTTCATAAAAAAACTCATATTCACCTTCCGGACCTGACATATAAACATGTAACTCACAAGGATATTTTGCGGTAAGTTGATAAACTAATTCATGTCCAACGTAAAAGGAGTTGCCACCAAATCCATGTTTGTAATCTTGCCAGTTTCGCTGAAAATCTTCTCCTCTAATCATATGTAAAATCACAAACGAGCCTAAATGCAATGATCGCTTTATCGAAAAACAAACAAACAAACAAACAAACAAACAAAAACAAACAAACAAACTACTTACCAGGAACCTTGGTTGCGTCACATACGTGACAAAATGGAGTTGGAATTGCCGCCTCATGAACAAACCAAGAGTTGTTTATGTTTGTTGGACAAAAATGTGGCAGTTGCAAACCAGTTTTGTTTTTACAGCTGTAACTTGTCATGTGCTCATCAGGAATACATTCTTGGTGGTCTGCACACAAGTTATAAATGCTGGTACAAGGGTTCTATAAAAGACGAGATGGTAAGTTTCTTGAGTAAAAACCACAACACTAGTTGTAAAGTATTTCTTTGAATAAACAAAGGTATTTTGTGTATCACGTAACTGAATTTATGTATTCTAGAAATATTCTTTGTGTTACAACACAGAATCGGTCAATTGCTAGAACAATTGAGACTAAAATTCTATTAAATACATGAATACCCAGCCTAATCAAGATCCGTTCGAAATATGTATATACATTCAAAAATTCTTTTTAAACATAAATTTCTATTAATAGATATTATGAAACAAGATAGAAAAAAAAGAAGGCTTTTCTTTCGAGCTAGGAAAAAAAATTAATACAATACTGAAATAAATCATACTGAAAATCAAATCTGATTGCAATACATTTTCCACTTGTTTTATGGAAATGGATAGCCTAACCAAAGTACTTACAGATATCGTGTAATAGATTGAAGTCATGTGTCTTTTCAAGCTGCATGAACTGCCGTACAATGACTTGTTGAATAATTGACACTGCAAGTCATTGCCGATTGGCAGCAGATTAAAAGCTTTGCAAGGCTCATTGATAATACACAATCTCTGGCAAACTGCAACACTTGCCACCATTTGCTTAAAAAACGAGGTTCCATTAAAATACCGTTCTGTATACTTTACAAAGCTTATCCAAGCCACCTTCATGTTGTTCAAAGTCTGCAAATCACTGAAACGGTAAATGTTTTGAGTAGCACTATTTACTGCAAAGTAAATAGTGATGCAGAAGATTAACTTTATGCAACTCGATATATGCATTTTCTTTCTGTTTATTACTTCCTCTTCCTATAGACGTTTTCCGTTTTCTCTTTGCTTTTTCTTAAAATTTTTGGATCAATTATTTAAGGTGTATACATTTTACATCTGTATAGAATCTCAACAATGTAATATTTAAATACAAAGTGTTAATATTTAACCTTAAACAATATTAAAGTTGAAGTTTGAAGAGACACTCTGGAAACAGAAATAACAAATCAAATAGAAATAATTAACTAGTGGAACCACTAGTTCTTGAATTCAGCTGGATGTAACGTTAGTCACGAGCTATTTCCTGATCTGCTGCGTTCGCGTAGCATTTCACAGAAGACGTGCCACTCAGGCTTACGTTGTGTGATCACACTGGCTCGCAATTACAATAATATGCTAGCGGTATCTACACTAGGTATGTTAGCGCACTCTCGTCTGGTTCCAGACCCGTGCTTTTTCAGGCCACATGGGACTCTTTCTGTCTCTGCTATTCCCTTACAAGGAAGAATTCTTTTAAGGAAGGACCACGCTGTGAAGTAAAAACGCACGTGCGCCATTTTCAAGTTCGTAAAATATTTTGCAGTTTTAGTTCATGCTATAAAAGTGCATCTACTGATACTGCTCTCTTGCCCTTGCTTGCCTTTGCTTTTCTTATCAGTTTGTTGTTACCTACTGAATGTCTGTTTACTGCTTATTTTTTCACAGTGAATCAGCCTTGTCAAAGCAATCCAAGCAGTAGTGGACCAGGAGCATCAAAAGTGTACTCACCTTTATGTGTAGTCATGGCATCGTTTTATCAAGGCAACGACAAGTTTGGGACAACCAAGGGCATCCAATGTTCATGTATATCTTTGGTATTGTTTTCAGTGTTTTTAGGCAAGTTAGGTGTTGGAATTCAAATGATCTTGAGTATGTGATAGAACAGGGTGGTATTTTATATAAAGAAACAGGTAGCAATAATGTTCTCTCGTGTGCAGAATTGCCTCAGTCAATATTAGTCGAAAATACTGTGGTTGCCTTTATCGAAATTTTTTCGGTTCTTTGATCAAATTGCATATCAGATTTAAATAACAATTTATCATGTAATGTCTCACATATCGAAAAAATATATATCTGTCAAAAGTACTGCTTTTCTATATTATTATCTGGGCAATATCTATATATAGTTGATTCACATAGTCGCGATAGTAATGGTGACCCTCATTCAAACGGCTGTGCAGTAATTTTGAAATTTAGCAACATTCATGTATTGGCGTCTTACATCAAACACGTTTTCATTACATATATCTGAATGAAATTACAGAATACATTGTCTTATACTGTTATGCTAAAACAGTAGCAACTGGATGTCATTGGAATCGATCTTGGAAACTCTAGAAACTCCATGCTTAAGATCTTGTTGTATGATTAATGATTCTAATAATAACTTCTGAAATAACTATAATGAACAAGGTCAAAGAACCAAGCATTTTAAATATTTCATTGGTTCAGCAATGAAAATTTTAACATATGAATATTTCGGTTTTAAAGCATAGGAAACTTTCTCCTTTGCTTATGAATATTTAACACTGTTAATCGTGGCTACGGTTTTCTAATGTGGTCTGTGCTCAAAAAAACAGTATACATTATTAAAACCAGCACTACAGGATAATTACACATAATAATTCACGTCTAAAACTAATTAAATAAATATATTTCCTATATTAGCACTGTGTAACATGCCATGTAATTAATCGGTATAAACTGTAGTTCAAATATGGGCAAATTAATGAGCCATTTATCTTCTTTGCAAGTAAAGTTTTTCAGCCATTTTTTTTGTTTTTAAGTAGAACATACTGATGAAGGAGAAGCATAAATCAAATATTGTTGACTTTGTTGAATTAAATCTGGATTAAGAGCTTTATATATACCGTTTAACTAATCGTATATATCAGTCAGAGGAAAAGAGTCGTTTAACGCTGGATCCCATAGTATATTGCGTTTGACATGAGGATTTATTAGACAACGCCTTCTCTGTCAGAATCTAGATATTTTAAACCTCATTTTCAACATTAGGATACTTTTAGTGTGAAATTGTTAAGACAGATCCTTGCTTATATCAAGAGATTCCCGATCAAGAAAGGATAGTTGGAATGTTTGCGTTTAGTTTTACAGTGTATATATACAGACAAAGGCAGTTTCTTTGTTGTTTCTTAAATATGGACAAAATTGTTTAACGGCCAATGCTCTACAGCCGGCAGGTTGCAAAGTGGATACATTTGCATGCATGTAGGCCAGTTTGAAGCTTGCTAGTTGCATTCTTTAGCACGCCCTCGAGACGGAGTAATCCACCACTCTAAACATTGACAAGTAAACTTTGACAATTCACAATCCGTGACTCTGGTATAGAATTAGCCTATACAACTGCTTGTGGTGGCAAACTTCAAAATTAGCCGTCTTGTCTAGTATATTTTGACCAGGATTGTAGCTATATATTAATGTTCCCCTGATAATTAGTCAGATAGTTAGAATGCTCAACCTACCCTTTTTCAGCACTTTTTAGTCACCGCGATCGAAGGATCATTTGCTACAGTATAGCAGATCGTACCAAACTTGGATGTTATGTGTTCCAGATTTCATATTTGGAATGCATTGCCAACACTGGTTACAATAAAAAAGTCAGGCTAAATATTTTTGTTAATTTATACAAGTACCGTAAACGATCGATTAAGCCCCGGGGGCTTATTTGTCAAAATGGGTTTTTGGGGAGGGGGCTTATTCGGGAGGGGGGGGGGGGGGGGATGGTTAAATGGGAGGGGGGCTTATAAAATTATGCAAAAATCTAGTGTGCTAAAAAATAAAAACAACGATTTTAATAAACACAACATATCTTTCTATAATAAAAACAAACACTAATCGATCTCAATATCACTATTGCCTTCTTCGTCCTCGTCTACGATCGTCTCTAAGGGAGCCGCATCAATCATTTCCTCGGCATCTGGGATAAATGGGTTGACTTCCGTCCCGTTTACCAGTTGTATTTGTTCATTGAGCATTGCAAGACTAGCCTGACAGGGCTGATGCTCTTTGAAACAATGGATCTCTTTATCCTCGCTCCCGTCAGTAGCCGATGTTAAGGCACACGCTTTGAACGATTTACGTATTAATTCATCTAGCAGCTCCTTCCAGGAATCAAGAATTCAATTTATAATTGTGCTGCGAGGCGGAGGTTTCAAATTCCCGCCATCGGTTACTTGATGAATTCCGACGGTTTCAAGCCATTCATCGTATTTCTCTGTGCAATATGCTTTAAACGGCTTGTTCCAACTAACACCCGGCGTCTGAATATATTTAGTGCAACCTCCAGGGACCAAAACGGTGTCAATCTTTTTAGCTTTAAGAGATGCTCCGACAACTGGCATTAAATGACACTCATTTGTATCCCAAGCTAACAATCTGCGTTTAAAGTTAAACTGTCCGAGAACAGTATTTGTCCAAACTAACTGTTAGATTGGTATTCATCCATTGTCGAGGAAGCTATTATGCACCTATTTCCATACTCTTTCTTTACTTTTTCATCATGACGCTTTCCTCCCTTGAATACAATGAAGGGCTTCAGTTTTGTTCCATCGCCTTTCGCAGCCAGTCCAACGGTTACACGACATTTTTCGTATCCGGTTGTCTTCATACTAACAGTTTTTTTCCCAACAACATCCACTGTTGTGTTTGACACCATATCCGCCCAAACAGGTGTCTCATCAAATGCTATAATATCGGCTGGTTGGTATGAATATTTCAATCGTAATCTTCGAACACGTAATATGTACGAGACGATTTTAGCTACTAAAAGATCGGGATCTTTCTGTGCTATGGAGGTTTTTCTTCTCAACGATAAGTTATTTCGTTTCATAAATTTAAAAAGCCAACCATTCGTTGCTTCAAATTTTTCGTCATACCTATCTGGATCTGTACGTTTTAAATCTCCATAGACAATAATTGCTTTCTTCCTGATAAGTTTCCTTGACACACGAAGCATCTTCGTACGACGTTCAACAATCCATTCTAGTACTTTTTCCTCCATTTCATCGCTCAACGGTTTTCTGCCAGTCCCTTTTAAATGTTTTCTTTTCTTGTTACTAACCGACTTTGAAAGTTCTTGTAAGTCATCCTTTTTTTCCTCCAATCACGAATACAATGGCGGTCAACTTTATATTTCACCGCAGCAGCCCCAATTGATTTGTTTTCCGCAAATTCAACAACTTCAAGTTTAAACTTAATCATATAAGAACTTATGTTTTCTCTCCTTTGTGAGAAGTTGTTGCTGGCTCTTCTACAATCATGTTCATAATAGTTTTGGAAAAAACACTTTCCCCCTCCCCCCACACTTCAGTGTTGCTTGGAGGTCTTTTCCAGAGTCACTGGTAGTATTTAGGGGCACAAATCAACACAAAATCAACACTGACTGTAGGGGGAGAGGGGAAAAACTCTGAAAAAAGCCTCAAAAGCCGTTTTTCCAATAATTTATGAACATGATTGTCTGTAAATGACAAAAAAGATTGAAAAGGGGTTCCCCTTGTTTAGAGCCAAAATTTTGCTTTGATGACACGTTCCACACGTTCCGCACACGTTCCACACCCGTTCCAAGGTGCTCCACCATCGGTTGCACCTAAATTGAACACGTTCCACACGTACCGTCAAATTCAATGAAATTGAAGTAAAGTTTAATTTTTATAAAAAATTGACGGAACGTGTGGAACGTGTGCTACTGCAGTCTCCCCTTGTACACATGGCTATGGAACTTGAGTGGAACGTGTGCGGAACGTGTGTGGAACGTGTGTGTTTTCCATTTCTTTTATATTACGAAGTGTCTATGTTATATAAAGAACAATTTTAGTCATGTAGACATAATATATAAGCATATATAAGCTCTTGCCACATACGACAAACAATAAGAAACAAACAGACAATAGGAGGCCTGGAACCTAGTTTATTAAACAAGAAAACCAACCAGCTCTGCATACACAGTATAAGGAATGACACAGTAGTACTTGTCCTTAATTCAGCCAACACAAACGCACACAAAAGTTTTTATAAAAAAAGCCACTTAAAAAAACTAAGTCTCAAATTTTGGAGACAATCATGTTCATAATAGTTTTGGAAAAAACACTTTCCCCCTCCCCCCACACTTCAGGGTTGGTTGGAGGTCTTTTCCAGAGTCACTGGCAGTATTTAAGGGCACAAATCAACACAAAATCAACACTGACTGTAGGGGGAGAAGGGGAAAACTCTGAAAAAAGCCTCAAAAGCCGTTTTTCCAATAATTTATGAACATGATTGTAGTTCCATTTTCGCAATGAAAATAAAAAAATTGAAACTAAATTCTATTCAAAAACAAAACATTCGAATTACCTAAACATTTGAATTCGAAGTCTCAGAGCGAGAACGCAGCGCCTGAAAACAAACTTGAAGCATTTGTGGTTGGAAAGAGAAAAAGGGAGGTCGGACTTGTTGTTCCAGCAAAGTATGTTGCTTTGACAGGGAGCAAGATATTCGGAAATATATTGTTCGACAAGTTGAAAAAAAGAAAAGAAAAACACCCTAACTTTGAATTGGATATTATAACCACGAGTGTTATTAATACCTCAACCTGCGAAATAAATACCATTTAATCAATTGTTTATAGTAGTATTTTCTCATTCCCTATCAACTATATTGAAATTACTGTGAATTACTGTGAATTACTGTGAAATTACTGTGAAATGGGTTTTGGGGGAGGGGGCTTTTTCGGGATGGTGGGGAGGGGGGCGTATTCGGGAGGGGGCGTATTCGGGGGAGTGGGGGCTTAATCGATCATTTAAAGGTTTCCGAAGAAAACAACTTGTTGTCGTAACTATCGTTCGTATGATCATGAACAAATGATGCAAGATTTTCGAAACGTCAACTGGATGTCAGTTTCATCGTGCCCAAATGTTAATGACGCTTTAAACATTTTTAATTTCATAGTTAAATCAAGATTTGATAAACATGCACCTTACGGCACTAAACGAACCAAAAGCCGACCGTGCAAATGGATAACAGACGACATTAAGAATGTTATGAATGAAAAAGACAATATTTTACGTAAGGCAAGAAAAAGTAATGATGACAGTCACTGGAGAAATTATAAAGTCTTGAGAAATCGTTGCAATATCATGATGAGAAAAACAAAAGCGAGCTACACAAAAGAAGTTATCAACGAGGAAAGTAATAACCCAAAGACTTTTTGGAGATTAGTGAAAGAAATATTCCCAACGAAAGTATCTAAGAATGCTACAGTAAATGACGAAGCGTATAATTGTAACAAAGTAAAAAGCTTTAGCAACTTCTTTTCCACCATTGTTACAAATCTCAAGAAGACTGCTGTCAAGTTTACAGATTGTATATGGCATCATAGAAAACAGATACAATCTCGAACAAAACAAGTTTTTCACTTCGAATATGTTTCCATCGTTTTTGTTAGGAAATTTCTGAAAAAACTGAAAAGAAAGAAAGCTACAGGCATGGATGATCTGCCCTCAGGCATGCTGAAAGACAGTGCTGATGCTATTTCTCAACCATTACACTACATCGTTAATCTTTCTCTTCAGACAAGTACAGTACCAAATGCTTGGAAAGAAGCAAAAGTTGTTCCAGTTTATAAATCTGGTAACACATCATTTGTAGAAAATTATCGACCCATATCTATGCTACCGATTTTATCAAACCTTCCTGAAAGGGCAGTGTGTACGCAGTTGACAAATTTCCTTGAAAGTAACAATCTTTTAAGTCATTGTCAGTTTGGATATCGGGCAAACAGATCCACCGACTTGGCTACTTCTTCTTTCATTGACGACATTCGAATGAGTGCAGAAGCTGGAATGTTGACCGGTGCAATATTTCTAGACTTAAGTAAAGCTTTTGATACTATAAATCACGATCTTATTATTAAAAAGCTTGCTTCGTATGGTGTTTTAGACGTGGAGTTGAGGTGGTTTACCGACTACTGCTTTTGTCGATCGCAGTATCTTATGATTGGCAGGCAGTGTTCACCAAAGTCAAATGTTTATAGTGGAGTTCCTCAGGGGTCAATATTAGGACCGTTAATCTTCCTAATATTTCTCAACGACTTTCCTGAACATCTATCGAAGGCAAAATGTATTCAGTATGCTGGTGGTGTATTTCTCTAGCTCCAAGTTTGATGAAATCGAAAAAGTATTAAATGATGAAATCAATGATTTAAAGAAATATTTTGACAAAAATGAGTTAATACTCAATCTCAAAAATGGAAAGACAGAAACAATGCTATTTGGTACAGCCAAGAGTATTGGGACAAAATTTCTAAAAATCACCTTGGATGACCATAACATAAATCATACAACCACATATTGTTATCTTGGAACCGAATTAGACCCTTCATTGACAATGAGCAATTACTTTGATAAGTCTTACAAGAAAGCATCGAGCAGATTGAGCTTACTTTCAAAAATGAGACCCTTTTTGCATGTTGATGCTGCTGCTAAAATTTACGAAATGGTTATTGTTCCTGTTCTGCTTTATAGTACACTTGCACACATACAGTTAAATGCTACACAAAAACGAAAATACGAATCAATCGAAAGGCGAGCGAAAAAGATCATAGGTGGACAGAAGAAAATCTGTGGAATAGAGAAAATGAAATTGAAAAAGGTGTGCAAAGTTGTTAAGAAAGGTTTAAATGGCAAAATGTGTACTAACTTTAATGACTACTTTACTATCAGACATTATGAAATTAATACAAGAAATAGAGGACTGATGTTAAAATTACCCAAAGTGAAATGAGAATTTGGGAAAAAGTCTTTTTTTTTCCAAGGAGCCAAAATTTATAACGAGCTCCCTTTAGCTATTCGATCCTCAGATCGGAATTTTAACACAATGTTGGCAGATCATTTCAATTAATGATTTTTCCTAGATTCAAGACAGAAGTTTATTCTTATTGATTGAAATGAGTTGTCAACAATATTTAAACTTGTTTTCAAAATAAATTTTCAACATTTTTCACTACTCTTATTTTAGTCTCAGTTTTAAGTTTACAAGCTTTTTACTTTTTAGGTTTACAGTCTTGCAGTTTTCACCATTTTTTTTAACTTATTTTCATGGTCTTGTATTTTTTTTGTTTAAAAAACAGGTCATACATTGATAGCAGCAATTCATTTTGTTGAAGTATATTCATGTATAGCGTAATGCGGGGCAAGACGGGACATGGGGTAAGACGGGACATTTTTATATTTAATTTGCTTTTCTGTCGTTCGGCAATTTACAATGTGTTAAAATAAAGAGCTGCCGTGGAACACGTCATTCTACTTCAAGAAAATATTCAAAGTCACACGTGTAAGTAACTGAAACTTTGTTTTTTTTATATAATTTTGTGAGGAGGGTGGAATGTGCGATAAATTTTAGCTATGTCTAAAATCTTTCTAGTTTTTAGAATTTCTTGTGTTTTGTTTTATTTACGGTTTTAAAAGTTATTTATATGTTTTTAGCTAGGGCCAGGGTATGTCTTGAACTTTACAAAATAATTTTAACTCAACTGGGCAGTGGTACCTGGAAATTTAGGTTAACTGTGAGGTTATGTTAGTGGGGCAAGATGGGACAAGAGTATAATTTTTCAGGCCTTATTCTAGGTTTGTTTTTGTATATGTTTTGGTTCCAAACAACTTAAGTTTGTTTCTATATTTTAGATTACAATTCAAAATGGTTAGAAATTATGTCAGAAAAACACAGAGAGGGCTGTGGTCTGAAGATTCAATGCTGGAAGCCATACGAGCTGTCAAAAATAAGGAGATGAGTTTACGTAAAGCTGCAGATGCATTCAATGTGCCTAAAAATGCTCTTCACAGAAGGGTAACTGGTCAGTTAAAGTTACTCAGTGAGGATAACTTACATACAAAAATACTGGGTCCTAAAAGGACAGTTCTAACCAAGGTCCAGGAAGATAAGCTTGTCAAGTATATTATAGATATGGACACTGTATTTTGGTTTGACGATTAATGACATTCAACGTATTGTTTTCCAATATGTCGATAAAAACAAAATTCCTCACCCTTTCAATGTGGTCTCAGGTCTTGCTGGAAGAGATTTTGTTGAAGGATTTCTCAAAAGAAACCCAATGTTATCTTTACGAAAACCACAGGGCGTTGCTCTTAATCGAATTTATGGACTTAACCGAGAGTCGGTATCAAACTATTTTACCAATTTAGAAAATATTTTAGACACTTATAAATTTCAAGCACACCAAATTTATAATTGTGATGAATCTGGCATAACAGCAGTACACAAACCAATGAAGGTGATTGCCCCAAAAGGCAAACACTGTGTCTCCTCAGCTACCAGCGGCGAGAAGGGAGTCACAACAACAATTGTGTGTTGCACCAGTGCTACAGGAAATTATGTGCCACCTTTAATGATTTTTAAAAGGAAAAGAATGAAACCTGAACTCATTGATCATGCCCCACCTGGTACAATAGGAGGGTGCTCGGACAATGGCTGGATAACAAGCGAACTTTTTCTCACATATATCAAACACTTTCGTGTACATGTACGTTGTTCAAAGGATCAGAAAGTCTTACTGATTCTTGATGGTCATGTTACACATACGAAAACATAGAAACTATAGATTATTGCAGAGAGAATGGTATTGTTTTATTGTCCCTACCACCGCACACCTCCCATAAGTTACAACCTCTAGATCGAAGTTTTTTTAAGCCACTGAAGACTGCTTATCACACAGAATGTAGTCGATGGATGAGGGAACACCCGGGACGTAGAATAACCGTTGACCAGATTGGTGCAATTTTTTCAACTGCATATTGTAAAGCAACCACAACTCAAAATGCAGTTTCTGGTTTTAAAACAAGTGGAATTGTACCATTAAATCGTGATGTTATTCCTGATAGTGAATATGCTGACGATGCACGTTTATCAGTCGAGACCACTTTACCCAATGTTACCACTGCACCTCAATCGTCCACTCTTACCAACACACCTCAATCATCACCTGTTGTGCTCTCTTCAACACCTGTTGAAGAACCTTCATCTTCAAAGGCTGTTCAATTTTCCATTGAAACAAGTTTTGAAAACATTGTTCCTGTACCAAACGTTAAAATGCCAGCAAAAAAGGGTGAGGAATCAATTATTATAACAGCATCACCACATCGTAATATGTTGGAAAAAAATTTGCCGAAGAAGAACAAAATAAAGGAAAATATGGATAAAAAATGCTTAAAACCGAAAAAGGATCGCGGGAAAGGTAAATCGAAAGCAAAAGTAAAGCTTGTTCTTGAAGACTGGGAGTGTTATGTTTGCAACGGACTGTGGAGCAATGCAAAGGAGGGTGAAAAGTGGGTCCAATGTGTACGTTGTGTGACCTGGTGCCACGAAGAGTGCTGCACATTTCCAGGTGGTGAAGCTCTGTGTGACTTATGTTAATATATATAGCTACTATTTTTTACCTTTTCGATTGACTACTTATAATATAACTTTTTGTAACATGTTTTCTTCTCTAATATTTTTGTGTGTGTTTATAGTAGGCATCCATAATATATTATTGTAACTTTTATTTAAAAAAAAACATGCATCTGCTTAATTTAACTTTTTTTTTTGCATGTCCCATCTTGCCCCGATTGCGGGGCAAGATGGGACAACAGCTCCCCATTAAGTTTTAGTCATTTTTCCCAAATTTGATGATAGTTTTTTGCTGATTATTTTGCTGCACATAAATTGTAATAGGTATAGGTTCATTTCAGGTGAAATTCTAAACTACTTCATTTTAACAGCAGGTGTTATTTAGGAAAATATCCTTAAGTGTCCCATCTTGCCCCGTAATACGCTATATTGTATTATGTATATGAAACCTGTATAAATATTACTTTATAATAATAATAATAATAATAATAATAATACGGTATAGCCAATCTGGTCGTAGGAGCTCAGTTTCAGCAAATCTGATCTGTTGATATATTGTCTCACTAAGCCAAAAATTTACAGTACAAGGTGTGGCTACCTAACAAACCTAGCATTTAGTATGAGAAAGATTATTTGAAAATTTTGTTGTAGTTAACTGTATATATTTGGCTACTTTCACTTTTTAGCCAGAGGTATAGCTAATAGTTACATGGCCACAACCTCAGCTGCAACTAAGCAAATATCAAATTGGTAAAGGTAACACAAAAATAAATAACTAGGCTAAAAAGATCTTAAACCAAACTAAATAGAAACATTAATAGAATAGAAATAAATTGGCTAGCTAGCTTTAGGATGCTTCCTCAAAATCTACGTTTGTACTTAAAACTTTTTAAAATTTGTTTGTTTAAGATTTATAATTGGCTGGACAGCGTGACAATACATTATAACATGCAAAAACATATAAAAGCTACAATAGCTACAAAGCTTCTAAAAACAAAAAGGTCAACAAAGGACCGCTCCATTACGTTTGAATGTCCACCACGCTAGAACTTTAAGTTGTATTCATTAAAGGAAAGGATCAAAATGCGTACAGAGTTTCATATTAAAAATAGTGAAGTCCAATTTTACGGTTTTTAATATTTGTTGTTTTCTTCTTTCATACGTATTATTATTTTTAACTATAATTACAATTAAAACAAAACACAGTAAGATAATAAAGTTTAATACATAGAAGTCACAAGCAGAAGGTGTTAAAGTTTTCATATTAGTTTGAAAATTTTATATTCCTAAATTATAAGAAATTGAATACAACAAACAACATATATAATTGCATGTGCAATAAAGTAAGAGAAACTAGTCGGTGGCCCGTGGAAAAAACCACGGGTTCGCCTGTCCTTTTTATATAGCATTGCGTGCGCCTCGCTACTTGCGGTACCATTTTGCCTGACAGAAAGACGTATACGGGTATTACAATATTAGATATAACATTTATACATACTAGTCGTGATAGCTGTGGGCAGCGATGGGTGAATTCCCGTGGATTATACAACAGGAATCCACCCATCACTACTCACAGCTACCATCTTGATATTTAAAATTAATTAATTAATTAAGTCTTGAATTGTTTGGCGTAGTTGTGTTCGAGGAGTAGAGTGATTTAACAATTGAGGATTTTCATACATTGGTGGTGGTATCGGTGTTGTTGCATCGTCAGGCGGTGTGACTTCGTTTTGTTCAGCGGTATAATGTTGTTGTTTGTTGATTTCACGGGGATTGATTGTTTCAGGAGTACTCAGCCTTTTTTGTCTTCCTAATAACATAGATTCCATTTAAATATAATAGCGTTAAACGGTGGAAAAAATCCATGTGATCCGTCCGCCACTACGCTAACTGATCTTTGGCTCACAGGCAGGCGGGAAGGACAGTAAGTGTAAAAAAATTAGAAAAATATACATGAATACTGTTTCAACAGAAGGCGCAATTCTCAGTTTAGTCTGGCCTAGTCTTTTAACGCTAAACTAACAGTTACGATACGACGGATCTTTGGAAGAATTTCGAGCAACGTCGTCAAAAATTGTTTTTGATTTTAGAAAAGAATACGAATCAGTAGTACGCCATAACTGTCTGAAGCAATAGTTACTCTTTGGTATGGCTACCTTTACTAAGTAACTAATCTCCTTGTGCATTTTAGTAAAAGGTGCATTTCAAAGACGGTGCATTTTAGTAAAACGCGCATTTCAAAGACGGTACAGTGCTTATTGAAGTATGTATCAACACAAAAAGGTAAAAATTGATATCATCATGACCTTTTTATCTCCTTCCTTTAAAAATATACACATTTTGATATGTCCTTTTAAGCATAACTTCATCTTATAATAAAAATACAAATGCTTTTAGTTTTTCAAGTTCAGGAAAAGGTTCCTCCTTTAAAAAGTTTAGGTGTTACTGTCTTATTATTAACGATATCAAATATGTTCTATAGATAAAAAAAATCATCAAATAAATTTAGCTTTACAGGGACTAGTGGTAAACAATTATTATCTATGCCTACGAGGCATAGAACTCGACTAAACATCCATATGAACTATAAATGAATGTTTAATAATATACGAGTTATGTCAACTGGTAATATCAAGAAAAGTCTGATCAAGAAAACAAGGAACCTGTGAAGCTAATCAGGTTGCCATCAACCAAAGGTAACGTGTCACTAGCAGCACTGGTGGATGGGTTGAGGAAGACGAATACGTGACTTTCCAGTACCGTGATTTAATTGACTTGACTATCAAACATGTTGCTAGAACATGGCGCAACTGGAAAGTTTAAATTAACCAGAGAAATTAGGTGGATGCAAAATGAAGCGTGATACTTGTTGTGAAGGCAAATAAATACGACGTTTATTAGAGACGAATAATAGTTGATGAATCCTCACAAACTGCTATAACTGTTTGGTTGCCCCTAATACAATAATAACCGATTACCCCGAGTGCCGACCGAGTTTGTGAGGATGGTGCAACTCGGGGTTTCAGCTTTCAGTGGCCCCCAGCATAAAGAAACTAAAATAAGCTATAGTACATTAAGTTTCTCCATACTTCATACGCAGTAGCCATTAAGTTTATCATTCTCAGGAAGAAAATGTAATATGAAGAAATGTTACTTATTAATTTAATAATAATGATACTATTAAAGTATCAGTGTTTGGTAACACAAAGCCAAAATATTAGCACGTTTTCATATAAGCAAACCGATTTTGGAACTCAGGCTTCAGGTTGCTAAGAGTTTAGATGTTTCTTAGCACGTGTTTATAGATGTTAACCCTGAAGGTTGCTAAGAAATATACTTCGTTTTTAGTTCAATTTAAGGCCTATACCCTCAGCAAATGTGCTGCTTATAAAAGAAAACCCTGCATTTTATATGTTAATGAGAGTGTGTTCATCATTCAAATTGTAATCGTCACAAAAGGTGCGGTGGAAGTCCTTTAAAACAGTTTTGTTGTCTCGCTTAATCCAGCTAAATTACCTCATCAAATGACAATATGCCTCTTTTGCGGACCAGTTCAGTATGTGTGCAATAACGCTGTGTCTGCAGATTAGTTTAACTATAGCTACACGATAATTCATTGTGTGCTGTGAAAGAAGACTGGGGTGAGTAACCTAGCCTGCTTTTTCTTCCATACTTCCTTGCCCGTCTTGTAAAATTATGTTGAAATGGTTGTCCTCATGTGGTAAACATGAGAAAAGGTTTTCAGCAAAGACAGGCCACAAGTGATGAGTTTATCCAGAAAGGAAGAGCGTTGTGGTATACTAAATAGTTAAAGATTTGAATGCCTATTTTTATGTCTGTTGTGATAAATAAGTACTGGCTCCAAAATAGATCATGATCAATGCAGATGGGGAAAAAGGAATGAGCAAAATGACAATTCTATTGAAAATTATGGCTGGTATACCGTCTTCCCTTGTAATTTCTGACGGAATCAAGTTTTGCAGATGCAACATAATATTAAGGTAGCAAAGTGTTTTTGCTTATATCACAACTTGTAGAGCACTGCAACCATATGAAACTTCCATAACGTCCCCTGTGCTAGGTTGACAGTCATAAAACCTGGTACGAGTGATGTCAGCCCACATGAGAATCATGCAGCAAATGATGACTGCCAGTAATAACCTCATCATTTTTTCTTAAAAATTACTTTCTAAATATCTATTATTTCGCATATATTTTTGACTAGATTTTCTCGCAAATATTCAAATTAATTATTAATTTTTATTTCAAATGATGGGCAGAATCTTTTATTATTAACTTGGTTCATCTTTTGCCTGGCAAAAATAAATAGCTACCCTTCTTAATACTTCGGACTAACTAACAAGAGGAAATCATAACGTCCTGGGGCGCGAATGGGAGTTAGTAGCAAAGGGTGGAAACTATTTAAACTATCTATAACGCATAAACCAACAATTTTAGAACTTCAATGCACAAGGGCGCTAATATATTCAGAAAAAAATAATGCGTTTGAAAATAGGTGTGACATTTCGATTGCTTTAAATTTTCCAAAAATTGTTTGTAATCCTTTTATTTCAAAACAATCAGAGTTCAGAAGTTTCAGAGGGAACTCGGCTAGCGTTTTCATTTTATTAAGGTATAAGGTATAACATCCTCACAGCTTGAATAGGGTAAGTACCATGTTCATGAATTTTCTAGTACACATGCTGGAGGTATAAAATACCAACATGCATACAGATCGAAGGCATTGACAGCAGTCAAAGTCGAGTTTGCGCTGATAATTTGAAAACAATTGCATCATTTACTTTTTCCAAGTCACTTTTACGACCCAACCAAATCTAACTGAATAGAATTCATCATTATAAAAAGAACCTAATGGCTTCAACGTTTTATGATGCAAAAAAAGATATGTCACTTAAGGCTCGTTTCCATTACATTCCATTTCCCGCTTTATTAATTAAACCCCTTAATTAACCCATTGCTGCTTAAATACCTAATTTGTTTACAATAATGTCTTGGCTTGTTTTACAAAATTAACGAGAGACATTTACAGTTGAACATTTACAAAGAAGCTCAAGACCACGAAATGCATGTAAATAATCTTGTGGTAATACTTTGGTTGATTTAAATGGCATTTGAAATACGTTTTTTATTTGATTTTAATTCTGCACATCGACATTACATCGCCATTCATTAGAACTTAAAATATGAAAGTATATAAATTAAAAATAGGTTAAAAATAGTTATAATATAAGCATTAGCAAGTAAACACGACCAGTAAAAAAAAACACTGTAGCCTGGTGATTTTGCATAGCCCTTTTCAGCTTTTCGATAGAGGTCAACCAGAGCGAGAGCTGGCGATTAGAAAGGCATTAAAACGATGAAGTAAGATCTTATGGGCATTAAATAGTCAATTAAAATTTTTCTGATGACTTGTTTCACACAGTAGCCTTAATGACGAGGCAAATATTTAAAGATATTATTGAGGATCCGGACTCATTAACAGCAATTGTCTCCTGTCGCCTTATTCCATTGGAAAATTGTCCTGGTGTACGCTCTATCGGAAATATAGAAATATTACAAAGGATAATGGAAAATAACTCGCGGCGAAATAGAATCTGCTGGATAAGAGTAGCTTTGTGCTGGAAATGAAATTGGATGTGGGGTCGTCATAAAAATTTGTTTTCAGGGAGGTACGCATGGTTTCATACAAGTGGGTGCCAGCAATGCTTTTAACAATATCAACAGAAATGTTCTTCTACACAATACGAAGATCACTTTCCCCGAAATATGAATCTACCAAAATTTTTATCATCTTCTAGCTAGACTTAGTTTAAGGGTTAGCATCAGAGGAGGGCACGACGTGACTTGATAGCGATGAGAATGTATGCATTGGATTTGATACAACTCTTACGCTCAGTATTGTCAAATTTTGATTTACACCAAATGAAACAAACTGCAGTAGATGATGATTTGACAGGTATGGGAAAATTAGAGCATCTGATTTATTTGGTGGGATGTCATATTGAAATATGATCATTATATTGCGGTTAGGAAGTTAATGAGGAAAAGTGGATGTTAATTATAAAAGATGCTTACTTTGATAAGGCAGAGAAACTTTTTTCAGGCTCTGAGATCTTTATAATTTCTGATGGCCATCGTGACCTTGGAGCAATGATTGGGAAACGAGACTGTACTGAAACACATTTTAGCAATGAATTTAAAATGTTGGTAAAGCAACTGGATAAATTAATTACTGTTGCAAGAACTCAGCCACATGAAGCAAGCAGTGATTTTATACATTGTTTTAAACACAGAACATTTAAGTAACCAAGATCAAAATTGAGGAGTTCGTGTTATTTTAAATAAATTTAATGATAGTGAAAGGTTGCTGCACTCTCTACCAGCAAGATATGGCGGTTTAAGTATTATTATACCGTGCTATTGTACCTTAAATGTCTGATCCTGAGTATGACTGTTCTTTGACGATAACCAACCACAACAAAGAATGTATGCTTCACACTATTGCTGTTGAAGACCGTCTAGCTGATGTTGTTGTTATTAAAGATATGGATGAAAAGAGAAAAAAATGAAAATTATCATTACTAGGTAAATGAAATCAAAGAACAAATTACTGACAACAGAAAGAAGAAAGCCCATGAAGCCTCGAGATATTGAACTTATTGAAATTTTTCACCCAGGATAGCTCAGTCAGTTCCTATTGGTATTGCTATCAACGATTATCCTGCGAAGGGGGTCCTAGTGCATTAAAAACTCTAATTTGAACTACGAGTCGTGAAAGCTCAGCAATCGCTCAACTAGACAAATGCCTAAGATATCAATCCTATTCTCATGCTGAACGCTAAGCAGAAAGGGTAGATTAACACTTCAATAGTCTCTCTCATGACTCGTCCGGGGTTTGAACCCGGGAACTCCCGTACTGGAAACGAACGCTCTACCACAACGCTACCAGTCGACTGTGCAGGAAAGCGGAACCCGACGTCATTAGAGTCATGTAGTGTCAATCTTATGTGTTTAAAGTTGTCATATTTCCAGATACCTTCAAGTGTTTTAGATTGTAGATGTCTTTCATTGTATAAATAGTTAATTTATAAAGAAAAAGAAAGTAGAATATTTTCTATATCATCCACCGTCTTTCTTCAGATTATTATTACTAAATAGCGTAAGAAATAAATACATCAGATAATTTAAATGAAAGGTAAATTGTAGCTTTTTAAGATGTATGTAATGATTGAATACTTCTTTAAAACTGCTACTTCTAAGTCTAAATGATAAGCCGTTCCAAATAATGACTGTGCTTTGTAAACTTTTGCCTTCATCGAGAGCAGCGTTCTAACGTTTACTTTGCAACATACTGTACAATTAGTTTTTCTCCTCAAAATTGTACTTCCTATGTTTTGCGTTTTGTTTTGTAATTCTTTAAATCTTGTGATATATTTTCGCCATATGATCCGTTTTTTCTGAAAAAATAAAGTTTTAATGTAATACAAGTTTCTTTGTGCAGAATAAACTTCCAGGTTCAATAAACGCCTCATCTGAGAGTTTGCATCGCGCTATGACAATACCCTAACAGTGTGTGACCTTAAGTTTCGGCGGGAGGATGTTACGAAGATAGTGTAGTGGTAGCGCATTCGGCTTTTAAACATAAGGTTTCAGGTTCGAGTCTCTACTCCAGCGCAATTTAAATGCAGTGTTGTCAGCCCATTTGGTGCCATCTACTGACCGCTGATCGGCTTGTGTGGCAGGCAACAAGCTAGAGCAATGATGTACGTATCTCTAGCGGTAATGTAGCTAACATAGTTATAGTCGGAGGGAGGAAGAGACAGCCGTTAGGATGGAATCACCAAGGACGTTAAAACTTCTTGTTACTTACTTACTTACTTATAAGTTTTCGTTACAAAAAAACAAATCAGACAAGATTAGACTGGAACGTGTGTTGTAGAGACAAAATAAAATAGAAATGGATGGAAATAATTGCCATCATCTCCCGAATGCGTAATGAAGGGCTACCTGAGACTAAGATTAGTCAATCTCTCAAAAGCTGGACAAATTTGCTTTGGATTAGACAGGTATGACCTGATCTATAAGCCCAAATGCCTCGTTAACCGTTTGTCAAATTTTATACGTTATTGTAGTAGCTAGTTGTTCCACGCTACAAAGAGTAGAGGCAACAAGTTAACAATTTGTTTTTTGTAAACATAAACGGGGGCTGATTACTAAATCAAACTTTTTACGTGTTATTTTATACATTTGAAGCTGTACACTATAAAAGGAGAACTTAAACGATTCTTTTTGTATATGGACGGTTATCCCTATTAACTGTTTCTAATCAAGTGGATATTTTAGCCGTCCAACTATCTTATGCAATAATACACAAATATGTCTGCCCGTCTGTAGCTAACTTAAAAGTGAATGTTATTATTAGATAGATAGATGTGCATATTTTACATGGCTAGCCTCACAAATATCGAGGGATATACCCTGTCTATTATTTCCAGGAGCGGCCTTGGCATAGATGGAGAGTCCTAGAGTATTTAAAGCTCATTTTGAGCTATGCAGACCCAATTAGGGCCCGCGCTCTACTAGACAACTCCCGGCAACATCCAACGGCCCACACAGTGCGCCATCTCCCCAATTTCCCTCACATGGCTTGGGTTAACCAGGGACTATGGTAACATTCACTCGCCCATGTTGAATCGCCGTAAAGAGGAATCGAACCCCGGTCTCCCGCACAGAGTACGAGAGCTATAACCACTAATCTACGGCGCCACATTTGTTAAGCGGAATTTATAAAAGTAATTTCCCTACTTAGATGGGCTATTGCTGACGTCATCAAAATTTGCCTCTTTAATTGTTTGCTTCCCTAATCAGGGCCACCGGCTATCAACTAGTCTATGATAATACGCTGGTGTGTGTGTGACTTTTAGATAAAGGATGTTTTTAAGATTTGCTTGCTTTTAAAGTCTAGTTTCTTTTTTTCTCAGATGACTTATTAATTTAATAACATGTACTCTTTTTAGTTATTCTGAATTTTTATATTCTCACCGATTGTTTTACCACAGAAGAATTATACGTGTTTTATTGAAATGCTGATTTTCATTTGAAAGAAAGACTATTATTTGTCTTGGAATAATCGTTAATGTTGCGAACACTTACCAGTTTCTGCGTACAGCTTGTTTTCCTCTCCTTATTTTCTTTAAATATAATTTCAAACAACCACGTGTTTTGTTTTTGCAAATTCACATGCAACACAAATTTCGTATCATCTTCTAACAGTTCGAACTCTTTGGGACTTTTTCTGGATTTACCTTGTATCTCTATGGCTATAGTTCTGTTGTTGTGCTTGTTCAGGATGTGATTGTACAAAGTGTAGTGCTTTTTGAAATGTCCCGTTCTCGGCATGCTAACATCACCACTTGACAATATATAATCTACCTAAAGAATGCCACAGCATAGTACTCGACATTACTTTACAAAATGTTTCTGAATTGGAAAAAGAAATCATGATGTTTACAGGGTTCCCACTCTTTTTTCAAAACAAAATTTGAGAAGATTTGAGGACTTTTGAGGAGATTTTTGTGATTTTTGAGGAGCTTTTGTTAACAAAATTGAGGAGATTTGAGGAGAAAAATTTGTACTTGTAAAAATGAAGGAACACACAGAGTGGCATCTTAATATTTTCTTACAAAAGATAACTAAGAAACTTTGTTTCAAATATAAACACAACAAAAAAAAGTAATGTTTGCAGGCCACAGCAACCACAAATTGTGCAACTAGCATACATAAAAAATAACCAAATGTCAAATTTTTTTAAAGAGATTTCTAAATTTTAACCTAAATTTCAAAAAAAATTGAGGACATTTGAGGAGACCTTTTAAATTTGAGGAGTTATGAGGAGGCGTGGGAACCCTGTGTTATACGTATCAATAAATTTGTTTGGAATAAGGCACTGAGAAAATGTCTCCATGTTATATAAAGGTTTATAAAACTGGCAAGAAAATGTATCGTGTCTATGGATATTATAATTTGAGTGTGAATTAAAGAGAGTTGTTTCATTAAATAAAGTAAATCCACTAACCTTGTCAACAGTCAATTCTTTACCCAACTTCAACAACATATTTTTAGCAAAAATCGGTACTTTATGGAAGGGTAGAAGGGTTCCAATAATTTCATAAAGTGATAGTTGCATCGACATTTTGATAATCCAAAATTTTGGCTGAGCGCTAATAAATAATTCCGTCTGAACATTATTTTTTATGGTTTTTAAGACATTTACAGAGGAATTTCCTTTAAATGCGGAAATCCTTTTGTTATTATGCCACAATATGCTCCATATTGGTTTATCAAATGTTAACGTACCAATAAATTGAATACTCCTTGTTACAATGTCGAAAATTTCCGGAGGTATGATGCTAAACCGATGTGACAATTCTACCATCGACATTGTGAGAATTTTCGTAGATTTCGCGTGGAGAATAACTTTATTTCTACTCTCTGAAAATATTTCATATGCAAAAAGAGTTCCACATAAAACATGGTTTCCTCTTGCTTTAATAAAATTTCCACGCAAAGAATGCTCAATATATACACTGACTTTCTGTAAAGTAACATATTCATCTGGTCTATATTTACGCAATTCACCTATTTTAACTATGAGTATCGTATAACCTTCTCTAAGTGTTTGTGTTGTGGATATGGAGCTGTTATTCCTTTGCTTCTGCAACAGACAATAACTATTCATTTTATAAGAGCCAAGATCTTTGATCATAAAATACCTTATAGTAAGATCTTGTGACACGTTTACACCAATAAGATGAGACAACTTTGTTCCACTTCTGAAGCAATATATTTTCGCCTGTTTAAAGTATTTATTAAGTCCATATATGTCAGTTTTATTGTCATGTAACTGAATTGGTTCGGAGTTCTGTATGAAGCTATTTTTGTGTGAGGTGAACCATTCTTGCTTATCAGCTAAAATATGAATATATTAGTACCTACTGCAGTATTTACTATTTAAATAAAACTTCTTTATTCAGCACGCAACTGATGAAAGATAAAACCATGGTTGATTAACCACCATTTAAGATAGATAGATAGATGTGCATATTTTACATAGCTAGTCTCACAAATATCGAGGGATTTACCCTGTTTATTATTTCCAGGAGGGGTCATGGCTTAGATGGGGAGTCCTGGAGTATTTTAATGCGCATTTTGAGCTACGCAGACCCAGTTAGGGTCCGCGCTCTGCCAGACAACTCCCTGCAACATCCAACGGCCCACACATTGTGCCATCTCCTCAATTTCCCTAACATGGCTTGGGTTAATCCGGGGCTATGGTAAAACTCACTCATCATATTGAATCACCGCCAAAGAGAATCGAACCCCGGCCTCCCGCACAAAGTACGAGAGTTATAACCACTAAGCTACAGCGCCATAAACCTTTAACAGTTTAAGCATATAACAGCCAAAAATAATTATCTGCCAGCTATTACTATATAAAAAGGGTAGGGCGATAGAAATTGTTAAATGAAGTGAGTTTAATCAGTTAGGAATTCTTTCTGTTCATTCGTATGTAGACATTTTTTCTATCGTTGTGAACATCATGTGTATTAACTGAAGTGCATTTACCTTCTGTTGGTTCTGGGGTTGGATAGTTTGATTGTCGGCACGAATCTTCAATGGTTACTTTGGTTGCTAAACAGAAATAAAAACACCAGCCTGAAAGTATTTCACTGCCGATTTAATGAAATATATTCTACGCTGAACAAAAAATTGTGTGTTTTACCACTGGCTACTTAACGCGCTTAATGTTACGCAACAAAAGAATATTGGTGAAAATTACACTATTTTAAAATTTGTAACTTAATTTGTGAACTTTGCTTACCCGCGAGTTTAATTCTAAAGGAAGAGTAAATACAAAATTGGTCACGGAGAAAAAAATACTTTACATTTTCCCTTTTGTGAAAAAAAAGGAACGCAAAGGCGTTTTGGTAACGTGGTCGTAAAATTAAATTCCAGCCAACATTGAAAAATTTTAATTTCCAGTTAGATCGATGCTGAAAAATAAACTGAATGTTAAAATGGATCATGTATTATTATTCCGAATATTGAAACATGATAAAGCCACTTCAGTGTTGGAAACATTGTTGTCAATGTTCTGAATGTATACATTATGTATACACCGGCAATGCCTACCCAATTTCTCTCACATGGAATGGGTTGACCCGTAGCTGTGATAAAGAAACTTGCTAAACATGCCCTTGGTGTGAACGGAACCACGGACCTTGTGATTACGAAGCGAACGTCATAACCACAAGGCCACGCCATTTACCAGTCACAGATTGATGCCGAGAAATGGACTGGTTGTTAAAATGGATCATTTATCAGTTCATAGGAACTGAGCACCAAGTAAATAATCATCATGAAGTTGAAATACTGTTGTTTATTTTGTAGAATTTTTGCAAAGTGTTGATGGCTTAAAACAAATCTGTTGTGGAGAATTTATTGCAGATTAACAATTGGGAAGTTGGAACAACAGTAATGGGAAGAGGAGAAAGATAGAAAACATTGATATTTCGAGGAAGAAGACTTTTGTGATTTTTGATTCTTTTCTTCAGATTACTTACATTCTGGTAGATTTTTTCAATTTCATTACAGGCAGAACTGAATGGGATGGATATTTTGAACGAGTTAAACACCTTGCCTGCCTCAATACCTGACATGGACGAGATAATTTAATATTTGAAGTTAAATATCTACTTACATGGTATCTCAAAACTAAAACATCCTTTTGTTGGTAACGTCATGCAACTTGCACCGAAGAATCTTTCTGATAATTCTGGAATGCCTTTAATATCATCATAGCACAGACTATACTTTGCTTTTCCACAGGTGTCTCTACATACTGATTGGACGTAGCGTGGCTTGCCATTTTCACGACGACAAACTGGGAAGAAGCGATTGCAAAGAACATATTTAAGAAATGATTGGCAAGAAATGTGAGCAATGTTTTCTAACTGATCAACGAGACGTTGCAACTCTTTTTCCAGTTCGCGTTGAGAGTATTTGGGATCGACATAAACAAGCATACGCTTCTCTGGTTCATCATAGTCATCTTTATCGCATATATTACCATTGTACTCTTGACATTGCTTTACTTCCAAATGTCTTGCTAAAAAGAAAAGTTTTAACAAATTGAATACCTTAAAGGGACTACAAAACGGCTCAAGTAAGCTATCCGTCGTTGATGTTGCGCTCCATCCTCGCACATTCTGATTAAATTGTGTAATAACCAGACCATGCAGAAGTTCAAGGTACAAGAAATTATATATCCACTTTATTGCAACAATACAGACAAGCTGTTAATAAATTTTTCCTTTATATAGTTTGCTACATTTCTAAAGTCACAATTAGAGCCAGCGAGGGAAAGACCATTTTAAAAGCTATGAACTTGTAGCTATCTAGCTAGGTGTTAGCTACCTTTGGCTAAAAAGCGCAAGCGCAGCAATATTTCTCAAATGACCTTCTTCAGTGCAGAGAGGTAGCTACGTCTTTTACTGCAATACCTCCTTTATTAACTGAAATTGCTGAGTACTTGTTTTTGTTGAACGGGGTAACAGCAGGCTGCCACCTGAGATTTTTATTTAAACAGAAGTTGCCCCCTTTTTTTTGAAAAGTGTTTTACACATATAGGGCACACTGATTTAAGCAGTTCGCACGCGGATGTACAACATGTTTACCCGATGTCACGATTAACTTTTGAACTTTCATGGAAACTTATTCCGCCAAAAAAAATCACTTGCCGGCTGTTTTTGTTATGACGTGGTAACAGCAGGTTGCAACCTGTGTTTTTATTTCAGCTATAATTTTGGGAAAGTTCTTTTAGGGATACTATACTACACCCGAAACGCTATGTCGGTTTTAGTGCTTTACTGGATTTGCCACATACTGTATACCTGTGCAGAAGCGCTCCACCCTGATGTATGGGATGCTTTACCTGCAATTAAGCGCTTAACCTTGCGTTGAATCCTTGATCACTGCTGGTCAAACCCTGCAAGTCTCCATACTGGTCGTATTTTCTCTATCTGTTCAAAATGATAGTTTATATTCTTGTGATCATTCCGCAATTTTGTAGGAACCGGGAGATTATTAAATCAAAACCTGAATTATATTAGCACCTATTCATAGTAATAACCCCGGTCAGGACAAGGGTGCACGTGTAAAATAGGAACAACAGGCGTTCCCCTGTGCAATTTCCCACAAACTAACATCTAGTGTTAATAAGAATATTAGTTCTAAAAAATAACTAGAAAGCGTTTTCACTAATTAGTAAAAAAGAATCTGGAAGTATGTAAAAAGTTTTTATAAACGAATTATTTAAAAAAAAACCGCACAAATGTTCTTGTGTCGGTTAAAAAAGTTATAAAACGTGTGGTTTGTTTTGCAAAAGTAATAAATTTAGAATGGTTAACCAAATGCCGTTGAAACTTCTAGTAGCTGATTCTATATGTTTTTAGAATATAATTCGAGAATAGAATTGTTAAAAAAAATAAAAGTACAAGGTGGCATGTCACGCGCATTTCCAGGGACTCAATTTCACATTTTTAGCGGAACCTCTAAAATCGTCTTCATGAAAGATACAGAAGAGACATCACAGAGCCTGGACGCCTATTGAAATCTACAATCCCGGACATAAATTATTGCAAAGGATTGCGAATTTTCAAAGCTCGTGACTGCAAGCAATCGAGGAAGCCGTATCTATGAAAGAAAAAACGCACTCCCAAATTTTACTTGTCATTATTCACAGCGTACTTATGATCTCAAATTATTTTGTTAGATCCAAAAAAGTGTGATCCATTTTGCTGACGTCAGCACCTCCGGATTTCACGATTTTTAAAGTTTTTTGAGTAGTGAAGCGGATTTTTCCATAATGCGGACCTTGTGGAAAATGGCTTTTTGTAAAAAATATTATGTGTGGAATTTTAAGCTATAAAATCTAAACCCTAGGAATATCGATTTTTTAAAAAAGTCGATAAGAACGCCTCATTTCCTTTCCAACCGATCAGGGATAAAAAGTGATAACAGAGCGCATGAGTTCTTTGGAGAACCCAATGAAGGGGATATATGCGCTGAAGGAAATAAAAGAAAAGAGTCGAGAAACAAAACTGTTACAGACTGATGCTGCAAGAGTAGACAAAGAAAAGAATGCGAAAAATAATTTAAATCGAAATTTGAAAAGAAGTTACCTCACAGTAATAAAGTACAACTAAAAATAATAAGAAATATAAACAAGAAATTATCCATCATCAAGGGTCACTTTTGCGCACATTCGCTTCATGTGGAACAAACAAATTCAATTTAATTTGCCAAAATGCTTCATACCATGATGACCAGGTTGGTTAAAGTAAGCGAGACATGACTCTTGAAGTATTGCCTTTTTGGAATGTATTTCCTGTGACAAGGTTTATAGTTATTAAAACGGAGACAGAAGTTTTTACTACGAAAGTATATTGTAAAATTGGGATAATGGTCTATTTTTGGTACATGTGACATCATTTTTAATCCCTACACAATCATTAAACTAATTTTTCACCTGGAATCTGTTTGTATTCAACAATTGTGTCAAGTTTGGTTACCTAAGGATAAGGATCTATAGCATGTAAAAAAAGAAAGTTTATATTAAGTTTATGTTTCTATAAAAAAACTCCTGTCTTATCCTAATTCACTTCTTTTGTCCTTAAATTATGCTACCAATGACCTGTCTTATCCTAATTCACTTCTTTTGTCCTTAAATTATGCTACCAATGACCAAGATGATCAATTGACAAATGCAAGGAATGTTGTACAAATATGTGACCAAATCAAAACTTGACCACAAAATATAACACGGCTAGGTCATTCTGAAAGTTTGTTTACAGTTAAGATTTGAGATTTCATCAGTGACATCGCCGCTTTTGTTTGAAATCATTTCTCAACAATTAAATGTTGATTTTTTAAACATTTCCAAATAATTTTTATTTAAGCTGTAAAGATCACTATGTGTGAATTTGAAAGTATAGAGAGCCTTATTGTGGAGTAGATAAAGTTATTTTTGTTTGAGTTTTTCAATTTAAAGCATAAGTGTTATTAAATTTGGTGAGATGATGGGGATATATAAGAACCGAATGCCCAGTGGTTTTATAATAATTATTATTATAAAACTTTAGGACATTCAAAGGTTCCTCCCATATTTGTAAAAATTATGCTTGTCGATCCCGTAGTCATAATATAACATTCCAAGCATCAATATCCCTGAAGAGTTGGCTACTTGATTTAATTTAAAAAACCCTGTGACCTTTAAAGTCACAATATATTATTGTACATTGTGTTAATATCTGTACAATATATTGTACAAGGATATACAATTTTGTACAATTAATTGCGCACAATATATTGTAGCAGTGAAAACAACCTTAACGTAAACAAAAACGTTAACAAAATGTTTAATTGGCAGATATACCGCGATGGTATTACAAACAATTGCGTAGAGTTCTCAAAGAGGTTTCACATTTTTTTTTCTCATAAATATATAGTTAATAAAGCCATACAGTTCTGTCTAAGGTTGTCTTTTGTTGCTGCCAAGTCAACAGAAGCGCTGTCTTGCATTCTGGAATAATTCGGCAAGTTTAAATGTCTAGTATGATTTAGTCAATTGGACTTTCTCAATATTGAAACGATATACCAATCATTTTTTCGATTTCAATTTATAATTATTATGCTTTTTTGCTTCAACTTTTTTGATTTGTCAAAGGAAACATCAACCAATCAGTTTCTTCAAATTCAAAGGATTAAACAAAAACAACAAAATATCTATGCAATAAATTGTACAAGAATATATAAGTCCTTTCTAGACTGACAATACAATAAGCGATAAAGAAGGTACGTTTGAGATAGCTACGAACTTGTGAGTTTCGAAGTCACAATATATTGTACAGTTACGGTTACATCTGTACATTACAATATATTGTACAAGGATATACAATTTTGTACAATTAATTGCGCACAATATATTGTAGCAGTGGAAACAACCTTAACGTAAACAAAAAAGTAAACAAAAAGTTTAATTGGTAATTTTAACTTTTATTAGTAATAATAATGGATTTAAACACAAACCTTTAACTGTGGATATCACTATAAATAAGAAATGTTTACAAACCTTCACACGAAGCAAGCAAAACTGTTGCAAGGAAGAATGGAAGCATCATTCTTCAACCTAGTGCGGCGAAGTATCATTGCTAATTGTAAGTTAATGTTTGTGTCAAACTCATTAATACAAAATTTAAGAACAAAATATAAAACAATTACTTTGATGTTTAATCAATTGATATGAGAATTAATGAGGAATTTAAATGAGTTTCAATTAATAAATAAAATTGAAGACATGAAATTTTTCGTCATAGCTACTTCAATATCTCCTCTCGTACAAGTTTGGAGAGTAGCTACAACAGGTTTTACGAGGGAAACTTATTTTAAAATAAAACTTCCAATCAATTTTTCTTGGAAGTGACTTTAAAGCAGGGTAAAAGGTTATTAAAAATAAATTAGAGTGCATGGTACATAAGTCAATTTTAAAGAACAAACCGATTTGCTTGGTCTGCTTTATAAGTAAGTCCTTACTGTTATTCATTTGTCCATGTATTAGCTATCATGTTAAGCGAAAGAAGCTTTGAACAAAAAATGCTTTGAATGACGGAAACATGTCACATGTCACATAATCATGCCTTAATTAATGACTGTCCGCAACAAATTTTTTTTGATGTAAGCATTTTTGTTAAAATTTAAGTTTTCAAATATCTATTGTTTCGCGCACGACGTGAAACCAGATGTGCTTAAAGCCATATATAGCACTCTTTCTGATCAACCTTGGCCTCAGGGCTCTTTTTCCCTTTTTGATATTGGGACAGCGAGAATAAATAAAGACCCTCGCACTGGTAGGTGGTCTTACAAAGGCCGTCAAAATAACGGCGAGTGACATTTGTGGTGAGTGTGCGATGCAAAAACAAGATGGCGGTGCTTAATAGGGCGTTTTTTAGTTATATAAAATTTGATAAAGTTATTATGCTTTCATAAAACGTATATTAGTTGATTTTTGTAAAAAATAGTTTTAGTTAAGAAGCTATAAGGTCCACGAGCCTCATAAATTATTGTTAAAGAAACTTTTGGAATGATTTTACAACAAATGGTAGTTAGCTTGATACACATTTTTATGCCAAGATTTGGTAGCTAAAGGTCTAATACTCAAATTAGACCAAACATTAATCAGTTTAGTTAGCAAACTTCAGACCTCACATCTTTCTCCTTAACACATATCAGAGAATTAACGACTTTTCAAGTTGGATGTCGGAAGGCTTTTCAGAAACAATAGTGGTAAATATGTTAAGGTAAATATAAATATGTAAAAAAGTCAATGTAGGGTTTACCATGGCATTACTATGCCAGTAAAAGGTGAAGGTACAAGCAAACAGCTAAATAAGTTGCGGGCCAAAAATACTTGCCATCCGTAGCAATCTAAGACCTGACCCCAAAAATGCGGTTGCTTATATAAAAACACATTCTTATAGTTCATACAGCTGTGTCGAAGAATAAAAAACAAATAAGATAATCAATGTGGTCATTGTGATCATTGTGGCGATTTAGTCTAATCGCACATGTCCATGTCGTAAAACTCAAAGGTTATTGTGTTTTACATTGGTCTAAAGAAATTAGCATAAAAAATTATTTTGTATTAGCTATACTTTATTTCAAATTGTCGCTTCCTGCAAGGCCGAAGCCACTACTAGGCAACGTATATGGAGAGAAAAAACAAAGTTACAAAGGCATAGAAAGATAACGATTGACATTACACTTAAAAGCCTAAAGATCGTATCAGGTGAAGGTGTCATTTGATGCAAGTCATCCGAGCAGTGCCCATGGAAGTACTTATAGAAGAGCGGCAATGAAGCAACATATCTTCGATGTAAGAGACGAAGAAAACAGAAATTAGGACCCACTAAGTTGACTAAGCGTTTCTGAATTCGGTGAAGGAAATGAGCAGAGACTCCAACCCTAAGGTGGCAGCGCTGTACTTATCACACAGCTGAATGGTAGCCTTATAGATGTGAATGATACTTTCGGGAAAATGGAAGTGAGGAACTCGATATAGACCCTTCATAGCACCAGATTTAGCGGTGGAATCGATGTACGAATCCTACGTGAAATTTTTCGAGAATGAATAGACTAATATGTTCACTATGATTTATGCAAGTTCACCATGATTTATAAGAACAGAGAGAATCACAGAATCCCTAGCTTAGTCATAGAAGCATTAAAAGAATCATTTCTGCAACTACTGTACGAAGATCATCTTTTAACGCTGCAACTATTTCGATCCTGTCAAAAAAATCCTTAGTAGGAAGTAGTGTCATCCGCGTATATAAGTAATTTACTGAAAATACTGTCGGGATGGTTATGAATGAAAATAAAAAAAGAGGCTATAGCCTTTTTGATTCTCTTAGGTACTCTTTACTCAATGAGTACTTCAAAGGTTTCGAATGACTACTCTAAATCTCTCAGTGTAGGCCCGAAAACGGAGCCTTGAGGCACACCCGAGTTGATAGTTAGTAGGTAGATAAGGGACCATCTAGAACTACTCTAATTCTCCTATTAGAAAGGAAGGACCTAATGAGGACTAAGACCGCGACAGAAATACCATAAGGCTTCAACTTATGAAGAAGGCCATGATGCCATAACGAGATATCAAGTGCAATTGGTCGGTATCACCACAACCATGAGTTTTAAAATTTAGTCCTTGAAGTGAGGCTAATAAAATTTTAAAGAACTTTGTAAATTTTGTCAAAAAAATAGTATAAAGATTTTCATCAAATTAATTCTTTCGCGCTCAAGGTGCATGGTGAGACAATTTAAAACCAAAAGGACTGATCATGAAACATTTAAGCCGCACATTACCCCACATAAGGCACTGCAACTCTTGGTTGTGAATATTTATCAACTTTTTTGTTCTTTTCTTCCACAAAATAAGCTCTTGCAAAAATCTTTCCAAATAATCTGAACAAAATAGCTTGTCGCATCGATTTGAGTAAAAACCCTGATCATCAAGCACTTTGTATAACATATAAATTTCAAAAGTATGGAAATATTAGAAGCAAGTAGTGAACAGTATTCCTCAATACTGAAATTTATATCAGCTTTTAGCAGATTGTAGATCATTAAAATTGATATAATTTTTAAATTTCTATTCTACAAAAAATCTTATTGTCCTCTCCTAAAATGTCTAAACTCTGAAGTTCAGGAAGTAATTTTTTTTATAGTTATTCCAATAGAGAAGTCTAAAAACACCTTAAAACAAGCTTATTTTATATCTAAGCTATTTTATTTGTGGGATAAATGGTCATTACGACTGATAAATCAATTTGATGATGGATAGAATATATAGATTGATTAAAAAAATATTTTAAAAAAATTATTGAATCTTTAGATCAGACGGATTGTTAGTTTATTGCCAGAAATTTCTGCATGAAGGACACATTTATGGTTTTATGTTTTCTGCAAAAATTCCCGAAATTAAATTCGAAAAAGGGACTTAGGTGATGAATCATTAGCTCTTCAACTGATGGAGAATGGTAATTTGACGAACGAACTAAATCAACTGGTTCTGAGTGGTATTGATAAAAAACATAACAATATTTTTGATCAAGCGAAACGTTCAATGGGAAAATATTTGGGAGGCAGTAATAATGGACTAAGTGTTAAAGGAAATGTAGTTATGTAGGAAATGTAAGCCGTCAATACTTCCCAGGTCGATGAAGAAGATTAACCCTATAATAACTGTTTATGAGGGCAATACCGGAGAATATTGACCGACGTCAAAGTATTGCCCGAGCTTGTGAGGGCAATACGTGACAGAGGTCAATATTCGAAGGTATTGCCCTCATAAACAGTTATTATATGGATTATTATCCGGGTACTGCATTTTACAACAAAAAGTATAACATTATAAAAGCAGGATGTAGAAACCACGTCTTTATAGAAACTATTCCCATATGGAACGTACATTCGAACAAAAAATATATTTTTTTTAAATCGAATATCGTGTAAACATAGCAGGTTTTCATTGCAGCCACAACATTGAATTCTTAAAAGATAAAAGTAAGTTTCACTTCTGTCTCGCGTTTTGTTTACTTTTTTCCGTGTTTATTTACATTTAATGCTACCATATTTAAACTTTAAACACGATTGCTATGGTAGCGGGCAATACCGTGGAATATTGCCCGCTATGACGTAAGTTCTAACCAATCACATTGCACGATTTTCGAAAATATCGATGCCTCCCTTTTACCCGGGTAATAAGAAGCTATGTATACCAAATTCAGGAGAGAAAGAGGTGGTCGTGCAAGAGCTTATGCGAGAGGTCGTGGTAGAGGAAATATTCAACGAGGAAGGAACCCTCCACAACAGCAAAGGACATACGTTCAACCGAAGTCGACTGCACAAATATGAGCACCTTTTAATGGGAATGCTAGAGCACGTGGCGATCCAAGGAGAAGAGAAATATATCCCCTAAATGATGACGGGTATTCAATGACATGCAAAATTTGCGGCTCGTCCTATGGGAATCTTCAAAATGCTCTTGTCACAGGCATTGAAAAATCAGAAGCAGCAGCAAATATTTGTGACTTTCTGATCCAACATAAAGAAGTATTTCATATGAGAAGTAGTGAAGAAGCACAACTTGATAGTTGTTGTTCTGCGAATGTGATGGGGAAACAATGAAAGGGCATTTCTGTTGACAATATGTCTGATAAAGATGGAAATGAATCAGCCTCATATGAAAGGTGGCACAAATTTTCGTTTCGGTGGTAAACTACTAGTTCGTTCAACATAAAAAATTGAGTGTTCATGTCATTTCCTTGGAAAAAGACCAACTATGATTGCTGATGTTGTTGATGAAGAAATTCCGTTAATGATTTCAAAATCTGAAATGAAAACCTGGGGTTTAATTTTAACGACGTGGTCGCAATGGATTTAAAAGTTATGAAAAACGGTAAACAACACTCCATTCATTTTATCGACTTGTTCACAAGATTTTAAAAAGTTTTATCAAGAAAACTCCAAGTGGTGTAGTGAAAGCGTTTATTCTAACCTGGATTGATTCAGGTATCGGTGTCCCCAACAAAGTGATTGTTGACAATAGTAATTTGATAACCCAGAATACTTCGATGCAATGGAACAGTATAATATTAAGTATATGCAACAGGAGCTGAATCTCCATGGAGTAACGGTATGTGCGAAAGAAAGAAATCACGCTGTTGTTGATTTTATGGTTAAAAAGATGATGTTGGAAGACAAACCCTTGATAATGAAAGAGGTTAGTGCAGTTAGTGCGTAGAATTCATTACAAAACCACAATGGTTTCGCTCCATTTCAACTTGTTACACTGGTGTATTGCCCAATTTGCCATCTGTTTTGATATATGGGTTACCTGCATTTGATGAAGCAGATAGTCACAATACGAAACACCATTTAAAAAGAATTTACTTTGCGAGAAGAGCTTTCGTGAAAGCTGAGTCGTCAGAGAAAATTAAGCGAACTTTGAGACATCCAGTTCAGGCAACAAGTGGAGAGGCTCGGCTAAAGAAATTGGCCTTTTTACCACACATGTGTTCATTGCGCACGGTTCAAAAGTGTTGAGGTCTTCTTCTCCAAGAGTTATTCCGATAAACACGACAATCCAAAGTAACAAAGTGGTCAAGAATGATGCTATCAATCTGAAAAACATGAACAGAACTTGTCAGACAATGAACGTTTCATCAGTGCTTTTATACCTACTGTCAATGTTGAAATGTCTGACGACGAAGTTGTTGAAGGTGTTGATTCGGAAGATAAATTAAAACGCATGCAAGTAAATCGATATAAAAAGAGCAGAAAGAATTGAGACAATTAGAACGAATCAAGCGAGTTCCAGCAGAATACATTCCGAAAGAAGGAGCTTGGAATAGGAATGAAAGTGAAGAAGTCAACGTAGTCTTCATGCCTGTTCATTAGCATGGGGAGCAAGCGGTGATTGATGCAAAGAATGAGAAAAACTGGAAACAGAGGCAGTTGACGCGGTCGAAGATAAGGGGCAGAAATTTCTACAAGATGGGTGATCGCATAGAAAGAAATAGTACCAGAACATTTCGAAACAAAAGCAAGGTTAGTTGTCCCAGGTTTCGAAGAAAGCAACAAAGTTCAAGTTGATGCGGCAACAGCAAGCAAGGTAGCAGTGCATACAGTGCTATCGATAGCAGCCAATAAGCAATGGTCACTTGAGCATATGGATGTGAAGGAGAATTTCTTCAAGGGCGTAAGATAGATTGTGATGTCTAGTTGAAATTTCCTGATGAAGCAGCAACAGAAAAACAAATTTGGCGGTTACGTAAGGCTGTATACGGTTGTGGATGCAGCGAGAAACTGGTATCTATCAGTGAAAGTGATTCTTTTACTGCTGGTTTCTGCCATCATCCAAATAGGATGTCTAGTACAGCAGGTTTTGTAATTCTGTTGGTTGGTGAGAACGGAATATGCCTACTCGATTGGGGGTTCTTGGAAAATTAAACGAAAAGTATCAAGTACATTTGAAGCAGAAATACTTGCATTGACAGAATCGTTGAATAATGCAATTTACCTCGCATCACTTTTGACAGAGATTATGTTTAATGATTCCGATCTTAGCGTTTACACATAACAAACCTACGGATTTCAAGCTACGAAACAAGTAAAAGAGAAGAGACAGAGAATCGATATTGGAGAAATCCAACGTATGTTAAATGATGGTGAAATTAAAGATGTGAAGTGGGTTTCTAAACACATTGCTGATGGACTTACTAAACGGATGATTTGAGGATTAAGCTACTTGATTGGTTAAACTGGGATGTGTCAGCTACTTGATTGGTAACACTGGGATGTGTCTCTGCGGAAGAGTTTATATTGGACTTGTCATTTTTAAACATTTTCATGACAGTTGATCTGTTAACCTACGAAGCATTTACCATATAAGTAAGATAGTCGAAGCGTCCCCAAGGAGTTTACTCCAAGAATTGGCACTATGATTCCATCCTAGCTAAAGCAAATATACTTCAAGTTGTTTATAAAGGTGCAAAAGCTGGTTGTACACTGATTTTCTTGGATTTTATGGCATGGATTGAACGTACTTTAGGGTCTATCTATGACCATAATCCTATAATAAATATGCGGCTGTAGTGAACCTTTTCTTTTCTAATTTCTAGTGCCGTTGCCATAGCTACAGATCAATCCATGCAATGTAAGGCAATGCCACGTAAAGTTGATACACAGTGGAGTTTAAATCCGTAGGACCACCTTAAAAAAATCAATGAAGTAACTTCACCGTAAAAAAGCCGCGAATAGCGCTGTATGCAGCCTCAATACATGTACGCGCAAATTCTGTAAAGTTACTTCAATTTCGACCCCAGGGTCCCTTCCCTGTTTTTATATTGAGGACGGTACAGGTCTTGGAATAAGATGAATTAAGACTTTAATTTTAAGAAAAGACAGATCTATTATATATTTTACATCTACGAAGTACCTCGATAACCTCGTTCACAGGGCCTTTTTCGCTTTTCGATATCGGAAACGGCACAAACGGTTGTTAAAGGCATCATTGAGATTGTCTCCTAACAGAATAAGGTTTCAGTTTTTAATGTCCATCTTTATTTTTCTACGCGAATACGCTGTACATCCTTCAACAACGAAACCTTCTAAAGATTACCTTATCGGTAAAAAAAAAGTCGGCAAAAAGTGACCAAATTTTGGCTAGGTGACTAAATTTTTTACCGACCAATTTTTTTACCGACATTTTTTTTTGCCGACCGAAAATTTTTACCGACTTTTTTTTTACCGACTAGTAATATTTGCCGATTTTTTGAATTACTTTTTAACCTCCAATTTTTTAGTTTTTTGACTTTCCAAAGTGATTCCAGGGATTCTAATCAAATTTAGACTTTGTCGTTTTATGAAGCCTCATCCGCAATATTATACGGAGTATACACCAAATAGCGGAGCTCCGCTATATTATGTCTTTGTATACACTAAGTTTGAACCAATTGAACCAATAGCTTTCTCTTAAACCAATGATAAGGCAGAAGGGAGTGTTGAAGAAGAGAAAAATGATGAAAATGAAGAAGAAGATAATGCGAAGGAGCCGGGAGTTGTCCAAAATATTATTGATAAAATCATTAATAAAGATGTTATTGAAATAGATTAGATTGTTGTAAAATCTTTGTTCTCTTTTAATTCAGCGGTGTCAAAAAAGTCGGCAATAAGTGACCAATATTAAAAAAATTAACCGGTAAAAAGTGACTAATTTTTGCTAAGTGACTAACTTTTTTGCCGACTAAATTTTTTGCCGACTTTTTTTTACACCGACTTTTTTTTTACCGATAAGGTAATTGCAAACGGCTAAAGTACAGCTACCTTTCTTAATAAGCGGATATTTGTATCCCAAGGTTAACAAGAAAAAATGCGTGTATATAGCGTCCCCTACGTGAAAAAAGACTTTATTGTAATTTTTATTTTCCTTGTTTTTTGTCTTGTGTGGTTGGTTTCAAGGATATTGACACTAGCTTTTCTTTGAAGTTTTAATAACACAGTGTGCTCCTGGGCACTAAGTGGGATTAATGGAACGTTTTATGCGTTTCGAATTTTTACATTCGAACTGTTACATACTTGACTGCGAGAAGCCTAGGTACAAATATTTTTATCGTTCAGATGCACTGTTATAGTAGACACAGAATGTTGAATCGTTTTTGCATTTTTCGCATCAGTGCAAAAAAGCTTAGTTTACCAAATATATGGCGTCAAAGAACATGCCATTTTTATTTGCCTTGACCAACAGATCATCTCCATGGAAACGCATCAAGATATTAACCGTTACTAAAGCAAGTTTCTTTGTTGGTTGAAGATTCAACTGGTAAGACATGCGTTTTTTTCATAGCACCTTCGGGAATGTTTTTTCGTCAATGTCTTGCTTATGAACGCTCAGTGCGGTGCAAAAATATTTCTTTCGTTTATACACATTTGAAACTGTGATCAAATGGTAAAAATTAGGAAACTTAGCTAGCTAGCTTTTTTGTTTGCTGACTGTTTTTCTATATATTTTTCAGACTCTTTGTTGTTACTTTGTGCTATGTAATAGTGCTAGTAGCCTTAGTTCGGACGTAGATGTATGTATATTCCAAATCTTACGTGGTTTCGGTATCGCAGTGAGGAGCTGAAGAAGCCACTGATGGAATGGGAGGTGTCGAAGAAGATGCTGGAGTCGACTAAGGTACCCACCGGGGTGCCTGACAAGAAGAAGAAAAGTATCAAGTAAGTCGTTAAGTTTTTTTACTTTTAGAGTTGTCGTGGGAGCATGCAGGCTTTTGGTAGCGCAGTTTTTCAATTGCAAATTTGTGCTTAAACTTTTGTGCTCTTCCTTTTAGGGTGGTGAAGTTGAAGAGGAATTGGCCCCTTACGGGTGGCTATCAAAAGGGGCGAAGAGTAGGTAAGACTGAGGAGCGTAAGAAATATAATTTTGTTGACCCTTCGAAGGATGAACACTTTCTTCATCCTGAAAGCAACAAGCAAAAGCCAGAATCTGAGCCTGCAACGGTTAGACCGTCTCGCAAAAGAAAACGCCTTTTTACTCAGACCGAGGAACTCGAGCTAAAAGCTATTATTCCTGCTAAAAAAATATAATTGGAGACAGTCGAAGTGTTGGGCAAAAATCTTACTACAACTGAGTTGGATGACGAAGTTTTTAAGTTCGTTCGGCTTTGTAGATGCGTGGTGGATTGTGAAAATCCAACTTTTTTTGAATTTTTTTTTTTCTAGTTTCATGCTTCAGTTTTTTGTTTTTGCTTTTTCTAATCAAATTCGATTTTTCGTTTTCGATTTTTAATTCGTTTTGTTTAGTTTTTCAGTTTTTATTTTAAAAACCTTTTTTTTCGGCAGAGCTATTTTTGAGGTTAAAAGTTTTTTAGGTGGGGCTAAAAAGCCATTGTTGTGGAAAATAATTTTGAGATTGGCCTACATTTTTTATTTTTTTGAGAAATAAAACATCTGTTAGAATGGGTTAGCTATTTTTTCGGGTAAAAACGCCATTTTGGGGCGGGGATACAGTTTTTTCAGGAAATAAAGCGTTTTTTAGAGTGGGTTAGCCATTATTTAGGGTAAAATGCAATTTTTGGTTAGGGCGACAGTTTTTTGATAAAATGAAAATATTTGGGGTGTAAAGGGGAGTGGGGGGGGGGGGGGGGGTGTTGGGTTAGATATATTTACGAAAATAATGCAAATAAGCAAGTAAATAAACAACAAATTAACAAGTAAACAAGTAAACAAACCACAAGTAAACAAGTAAACAAACCACAAGTAAACAAACCACAAGTAAACAAACCACAAGTAAACAAACCAAAAGTAAACAAGTAAACAAACCACAAGTAAACAAACCACAAGTAAACAAGTAAACACACCACAAGTAAACAAGTAAACAAACCACAAGTAAACAAGTAAACAAGTAAACAAACCACAAGTAAACAAACCACAAGTAAACAAGTAAACAAACCACAAGTAAACAAGTAAACAAACCACAAGTAAACAAACCACAAGTAAACAAGTAAATAAACCACAAGTTAACAAACCACAAGTAAACAAGTAAACAAACCAGTAAACGAGTAAACAAACCACAAGTAAAGAAGTAAACAAACCACAAGTAAACAAGTAAACAAACCACAAGTAAACAAACCACAAGTAAACAAACCACAAGTAAACAAACCACAAGTAAACAAACCACAAGTAAGCAAGAAAATAAACCAGTAAACAAGTAAACAAACCAGTAAACGAGTAAACAAACCACAAGTAAAGAAGTAAACAAACCACAAGTAAACAAGTGAACAAACCAGTAAACCAGTAAACAAACCACAAGTAAACAAGTAAACAAACCACAAGTAAACAAACCACAAGTAAACAAGTAAACAAACCACAAGTAAACAAGTAAACAAACCACAAGTAAACAAGTAAACACACCACAAGTAAACAAGTAAACAAACCAAAAGTAAACAAGTAAACAAACCACAAGTAAACAAGTAAATAAACCAAAAGTAAACAAGTAAACAAACCAAAAGTAAACAAGTAAATAAACCAAAAGTAAAGCAAAGAAGTAAAAGACCACAAGTAAACAAGGCAATATTTTTTCCAGCACAATAATATATTATTTGAGACTGAATAATTTTTGTTTCGACTTTTTTTGAATTTTTAGTTTGTATTTTGTTTAATTCATTCATCAGAAAAGAAAAATATATTTTTAAAAAATTTTATTTTTAGTTTGTATTTTCATATTTCTCCGACTAGAAAAAAAGACGTCTTTATAAAATAGACTTTTATCTTTTTTCATATACACCCCACCATTTAATTGAGTTAATGACGTGGAAACAACTCGAGGAAAGAAAACCTGGAAATGAAACGTTCAATAAAAAATTCGAGGGTCATTTTGCGTTAATAAAATTTGAAAATGTAGCATTTTTAAAAAAAATATTTATTTGACTACGTGAATAAGAATTTAAAAGCACGGAAGACACAATACCGGCTAAGTCGAACTTTTATTATCTCGAACCATTTTCTTGCATCCCTTGAACTTTCGTTAATACTTTCTTATAAAAAACTCCGCTTAACTCGACACATTTTTCGTCCTCGCTGAACTAAATCTTTGCGGTTAACACTAACTTTTTACTCGAGAAAAGAAAATCAAATACTAAATGTCAGATTTTTTTTTTGATTTCCGTCTACAAGTATGCCAAGTTTTATTACCTAAGCATAAGTAGGTCCGGATTTATGGCCCGCGGGCGCTTTGGAAGTAAGTTCAAAAACCTTTCGCATGTTTTCCTATTTTAATACATTACAATGCAATAGCGAGGGGATTAAGCTACAGGCTGTTTTTTAAAAGTTATGTGTTAATTCTGAGCAACCTCATTCCCAGTACATTTTGCCTATTTGATTTTTGATAGTGGCGAAAAGGGGCTAGGCACTTGCATGATCGCTTAAAATTTATGAAAATTTATGAAAATTTATGAAAATTTATGCCTAAGAATTAGTTTTATGTTGCCATTTGATCAATTTTCTCCCACCACTTACAGCTCAAAATGATGAATAAAAAAAATAATTTGAGAAAAAAAATATGCTTACGTCCATCAGACATTATCGGACTCTTCCTCTTTTTATTTTTATCCGTTTCGAAATCAGCTGTCTCGAAACGTAGTTTCGAAAACAATATTGCTTCCGTCTTAACTACTTCTCCAGGCACATGCCACTGTTGTAACACATCAATGCACACAGTGTCATCTGGCACACTATTTAAATCAAGTTCCTTATAGTCCACAAGCTGGTAGAGAGCTGCTGCAACATGTTTGCAACAGTCCCCTGCACCTGCTTTACAATTACAATTTGCAAATAAGTGTTTTGGCACATGTGTATGCATACACTGAATTGTAATTTTTGCATGGCGGCTGTGACTTGGCACTTCATAACAAACAACATTCTATTTGCAGTGACACTTGGTTTCACTCTTAATTTTTTGACGAAGTTCTCTTTGAAAAGTTTGTACCCCAAAATTTTGTGCTTAATAGCACCTCTAGATTTATTATTGACAGATAGCACCTCTAGATTTATTATTGACAGATAGCACCTCTAGATTTATTATTGACAGACATCGTGTCTTCTACCATGTTTTGTGTAAAATTAGCAGGCATTCTTTTATACTGGAAGATAATACGGTGGCTTGTTTGTGCCATATTAAAAACCACTTCAAAATATTTTTGTAAAGTGTATTTTTAACAAAAATAATAGTTTTACGTTTTTAACTAATTATGAAGTGCAATTTTAAAATAAAAATTTCACTACTTTAATAAATAATTTAAATGTCACGGATGTGTGTATTTTCTTAACAGATATGTAATAGGAAATTAATTGATCATCCATTATTTCAACTTGGGGTACACGAACAAGGAAATTAGAGCCTGTCTGTTGTGTACTCATGGCCTGAGAATCGGGTAAACATACTTAACAATAAACAATGACGTCAATCTATTAAAGCGCCACTTTTTTTATCACTTAGCAAATATTTTTTATCAAGTGATTTTTTTTATCGACAAAAAACTACACTTAGCAAATATTTTTTATTAAGTGTTTTTTTTATCGACTAAAATACGCTTTATAAAATTTTTCCGAAGTGATTTTTAATATGGCACAAACAAGCCATCGAAAGATAAGGAGTCTTTTTCTTCCTCTTCTTTTCTGACTTCCTCGTTCGTCATTTCTCTGAAAACTGGCCTTGAACCCGTGCTAGAGCTTTGAGAAAATCTAGGTGTACGAAGGTTGTTTCAAATTCATTAAAATATATACTTAAATCTTCGTTGATATTCATATTTAAAACACCGCTCTCCAAGCGACTTTCTCCTCCAAATGATTTGTTTTGATAATAACCTAGTTACTCAATTTGGGGAGATAATGATTTTACGCTGTTTTACCTTGGGGAGAAAATTGTTTTTCTCAATTATATGTATTATCTCCGTAATCATAAGCACCCCGCTCCTCGCTCTAATACGGGAAATTTTCGATTTTTTGCCAGCAACAGCATTGAAAAAGTATTTATTTATGGGAACGGTGAATTAGATGTAACCCTCCATGATGTAACATGGAGGTATAAAAGAACATGAGATACATCTTCTTTAGAGCTATTAAAATCATGCGTGATGCAAAAACGGGGCTTCATTCAATGACAACGAACTCATCTTTAAATTTGCCCGCGGGAATTTAGTTTGATTGTTTAAAAACGAATTGTGATTGGCCAATTCGGACCAACTGTCAATCAATTTAATTTATTCAAAGAGTCGCCAAGTGTTGTGTGCAGATGTTTGTATCCATAGATGTAAATAATTCAATCTTTATTTATCATCATAATTCATTTTAATTGCTTAGTTTTGATAGAAACTTATCACACACGAGAAATTTTGGATGCTTTTTTGAAGAGATTTGATGGGTGTTGTTAATAAAGAAAATGGTGTCACAAAACAGAATTTTGTTATGGAAGAAAAAACGGAAGTTTAGAACTTGGATGTGTTAATGCAACGCTATGGATATATGTATCAACTGTTCTAAAAACAAATAATCCCGAAATATTTTACGGGATAATTATCGGATGCTTTTTCGCACCGCCCATATTATTCTCACTTATTGTGTCGCGATTTGCTGACAAAACTAGACGAGTGAAACTTTGCTTGATAACAGTGATTTATTTGTCAATAGCTGGGAGCATTTTATACACCATTCACACATCTCCCTTGTTTCCGTTGTTTGGAAGAGTTTTAAGCGGGTTTACCATGGCAGTGACACCACTCATGGTTTCAGAAGTTGCAAGATCATACCCTAAAGAAGAAGTTTCGCAAAGATTGATGATGCTTAATGGTAGTCGTTTACTAGGCTACGCTTGCGGGCCATGCCTTTCTATATTTTGTCTCAAAACAGATTTTTGGATTGGAAGTATTCACGTAACGTATGCCAATGTTATTGGACCTATTTTATTTGTAATTTGCTGCTTAATACTGGTTGTTGTAATAATTTTTACGCATGATTTATCAAGAGAATGTGACATGAAAGCAGAAACTATGGAGAGAAAGGATATCAATTCTGCATCAGCAATGAGCACAACAAAAAAGATTTTCCAAACTAAAGACACTCTCCTGATGATCATTATCTGCATATTTTTTGGGATAATAGACCAAATAATTTTCCGTATCTTACCCATGATTGTTATCACAAGATTGAACTTCAGTTATTCAGTTCTGAATGTTCTGTTAATGGGTGTTGCATTCGCCAACATCGTTCTTGTTGCATTTCTTCTATCTCGGAGAATGTCAAACAGAGAAGTGTTTTATACTGGTGTTCTAAGTTTGCTGTCTGCAATTCTGACATCTTTGCTGTTATTATTGCTCTACTATCGAGTTGGGAACGTTACTGGATGGTATGTGATGTTGGTTGCAAACCTTTTTTGCAACGTAGTGTTTTTTCTTTCTGATCAAACATTTGCAGTGATTGTGTGCGCAAAATTGGCTCATTCATGCAATCAAGGATTCTTGGAAGGTGTTCGTTTGTTTTCTATACAAAGTGGACGAGTTATTGGAGCTACATGCGTAGGAATGTATTACAACCACATGGAAGTCTTTTATCCTGCAGCGACAGCATTATCAATTGTTCTCTTGGTGTTGTTAATATTGCGAAGAAACTCTCTTTCAAATCCCGTACCAATTATCTAACACTTTAGAAATGATTTAGAAATAATTTTTTTTCTTTTGCGTATCAAGACCACCACTACTGTACCTGATAATTTCTACAACTCTCGTATAAAAGCACATTTTTTGTATTTGTGTGTTTTTGAAACAGTTGTTTAAAGGGGCTACGAAACGGCTGTTGCTATTCGACTTTAGTGACTTACACGAAAGTCGAGCTAATGGCGGTGGAAAAGTTTATGATCACTGAGGACAAAAGCAACAACTTAAATCATCTTAAATATTATATTAGGCATCCAAATATAAATAAAAATGACAGAAAAATTCTCTACATATATTAGATATCCATGATTTAATACTTACCTTGGTTTTAACAAAACTTTCTAATAAAAAAACTTTAAACCTTTTGAACTAGCTAGCTCGAAATTTTGCACAGAAACAGATAAGTTTATTGCACATAAAGCCAATTTAAGTAACAACAATGACTTTAAAATCTTTTTAGAGGTATTAATTACCTTCTTAAAGCTAGTAACATAACATTTTTTAACAAACATAGCTCCTCGTGTTGACTCTGTTCCCTCGTCAACACAAACGTTCGATTTACTGATATTTAATATATTTTACAGACCGTACCTTATTTTACCGCTAAAGATTTTTCTCGAAAGCCAGTAAAGATGGTTTATCTCTGCCATCTAAAACACAGCTTGTGTACTCTTCGTGTGGCCAGACCAAATAACTGTACAGCCATGACTAAAAGTGCTTACATTTTGTTGGTCGCCTTGATGGTTTGTTGGTTGTAGTAACTTTAATAATGTAGCTAAGGTGCTGGATACTATTTTTTTAAATTTTGTGTATTTTATCAGGTAAGAGTTATTTTATATACAAGTGAGAAAAGTGTGCTGGCTAGCTAGCTATCTCAATTTTTGGTGCTGACTTGGATCTCGTTTTGATTGGTTCTGACATACCCCTTCTTATAGTCGTAAAATTACTTACATACTTACTAGCTATCGAGCTAGCTAGCTACACAAAATAGTGCTTTGATTAGAGTGCCTTTTTTTCTTAAGGAGTCAGCAACAAAATCCTTTGTCCAACTTTGCGTAATTTTTCCATGAGGGCTGGACATCCAACTCCCCTCCTTTGGGGGAAAAAAGGGGCTAAAAATAACTTTCAAACGTCACTTTATGGGGCTACTTATATCAGATAAAAAGATATTCGTCACAGGAATTTTTATATTATTTGCAGAAAAGTTGTCAAAGCGTGACAAAAGTTTATTGTTGCTTGCTCCGAACAGTCAGTGTGAACTTATAATTACCTTATTCAACCTCATCCCCAGGACTATTTGCTTCTCAACGGCGCGGTGCTTTTTCTGATAGTTCGCCGCCCCAGTAAAAGGAGTAGTATTAGGGAGTCAATATACCCCGATTTTCCAAAACCACGGTCAAACTCTCATAAAAATTATCATACAGAATTTAGTAGGGGGAATTCCCTAAACCAACGCATGCGCAGTAATGTGTCAAAAAACATGCGCAAGTTGAGCAGTGGGGACAATTCCCTACTCAAAGTTCTGACCACTTCGCAACCAATCCGGAATCTGTATATAATAAAGATGAGTTGGTTTAAGAATGCAATCAGCAAACTATATACCACGGTGGCGGCACCAGTGGCGGCAACACGTGACGCCCTTGCCGATCGCCTAGAGAGTGTGCGGGATACCGTGGCGTTCTACTACTACAGAGCAAGGGAACAAATTTCGGGAGGGGCAATGCTTCACGACGAGGTCGAACAGGAGGCATGGGAAGACTACCACGACACGGAGGACATGTGTAATGAGGCTTTTGAAGAGGATCCCTACCGGCTCGAGTTTGTTGCGGATTATTTCAAGACTCGGGAAATGTGCACCATGGCTGTTGAAGAGGATCCCTACCAGCTCGAGTTTGTTCCGGATCATTTCAAGACCCAGGAAATGTGCACCATGGCTGTTGAAGAGGAACCTATGGTGCTCAAATTTGTTCCGGATGCTTTCAAGACCCAGGAAATGTGCACCATGGCTGTTGAAGAGGTGCCCATATCACTCGAGTTTGTTCCGGACCATTTCAAGACCCAGGAAATGTGCACCATGGCTGTTGAAGAGGTGCTCATATCACTCGAGTTTGTTCCGGACCATTTCAAGACCCAGGAAATGTGCACCATGGCTGTTGAAGAGGTGCCCATGTCACTCGAGTTTGTTCCGGATGCTTTCAAGACCCAGGAAATGTGCACCATGGCTATTGAAGAGGATCCCTATTAGCTCGAGTTTGTTCCGGATCATTTCATGACTCGGGAAATGTGTACCATGGCTGTTGAAGAGGATTCCTGGCAGCTGGAGTTTGTTCCGGATGTTTTCATGACTCGGGAAATGTGTACCAGGGCGGTTGAAGAGGAACCTGTGGTACTCGAGTTTGTTCCGGACCATCTCATGACTCGAGAAATGTGTACCATGGCGGTTGAATGGGAACCCTCGCTACTCGATAATGTCCCGGATTGGTTTAAGACGCAGGACATGTGTAATGATGTTGTTGAAAAAGATCCCGAGATGTTAGAGTTTATTGCAGACCATTTCAAGACGCGGGACATGTGCATCAGGGCAGCCAAAAAGGAGCCCCTGATGCACAGATATGTTCCGGATGCTTTCAAGACTCGGGAATGTGTACTGAGGCTGTTGAAGAGGATCCCTACCAGCTTGAGTTTGTTCCGGATCATTTCAAGACCGAGTATATGTATATGATTCGGGACCATCTTAAAAATCCCTGGACCGCCTATCGTCAGAGGAAATCCAAAAGGGTCATGATTAGGGATGAACTGGCCCTGGTAACATGGCACCCTGACAGAGTTATAGACTGGTGCTTTACGGAAGAGGAAAAAAAGGATCTCGAGATATTGTGGAGTGGTGCAAGAGCCACGGGAGACTTGAATGGATAGGAAGCCTCCTCGATACGTTATGGGGGTGTGGGGGTTTGATGGTTGGGGTTCAACCATCAAACAAACAAACAATGAACGCCCTTCGAAAAGAAGCAAAATCACTGCACATTCCTCGTTACTCTACGATGAAGAAGGACGCTCTTGTTGAGGCGATCCGCAAGGCCAAGTACAAGGATGTCTCAACACAAACAGACGGGCCTTATTGCGAGCCTTGTGCTACTGCCGCATGGGAGAAAAATCTTGAACACTATGTGAGGGATCTCGCTAAAAAACAGCGACGTGTCGTACATGATGGTGACCTGCTCATCGATCAAGATACGGGAGAAGTGATCGATTGCGGAATCGATCACGAGTACCACTATACGCGCAGGTAAGGCGCTGAATAGGCAGGTGGGGACTCTAGATACCGCTGACATACTCCGCAGATTGAAGTTTTTTCAAAAGTTCATCTTTCGCTTCTTGCCTACCCTGTGCGAGCAGCTCCGCGTGTTCATTCTCGTTGATGGCATTCACGGCTTGCTTCGTTCGTTGTCGGATCTGCTCCTTGAGCACCATGTAGCGTTGTTTTTCCTGCATGATCCACGTAAACTCATCGTCTGAAATTGTACCATCTTGGATCGCTCTGGAGATCTTCTCGTAGACGGTGTCTAGCTTCGATTCAGCTAGGAGTTTGATGCACTCATGTTTGTGCACCTTGTGCTGGATCCGTTTGGAAGCATTCTTTAAACCTGCTTGCCCCAGGCCTACTGCGAGCGCGGTTGCTTCAAGACCAATGGCTATGGGGGCTCCGAATCCGGTGGCGAGCGTGGCGATCCCTGCTGCGGAGGTGATGACGGTAACGGCAATCATGCCGTGGTCGACGTAGTGAAGCCCCATCCCCCAAAGCTTGAACTTTTTGTAGAGTTTTTCTCGCTCTTTGATCTCCCCCCGGAAGAAGATCTCGATATCTTCGATCTTCTTCAGTCTGTACACCTGACTTTCGTGCATACTTTCGTGCTCAGGTGCACTCGGTACTAAATTTGGGTACAGCTTCGTTATTTCAGCCATTTATTATTCAATGAGAAAATGCATCGTAATTCCGACGAACGAAACGTTTTTCTCATGGTGGAATTCGTCCGTCAGCATGAACTCCAATTTGTCTGTTGAGCATTTCAAAGGAATATAGATTGGAGTGTCAAAACTCCATGTAAGCATGTCTCCCCAATTTAGCTCTTTGGTAGGAAGCAGGGCCAGAATTTTTGATTTCTTCCCATCCAGTAGACAGTCATCCTCATCCAATTGAGGGCAAACGAGTCTCAGCCGATGGTATACGTCAGTTTTGTAGACTGCATCGTAATCACCCTCCTGATAGTATTTTTCTTGGGGGCTGGGATCAAATTCAAACCCTAAATGTTCATGCAGATGTTTACCAAACACAACGGTGTGCCTTGCACGGACACGGAGCCTACAGAGTCCATTTTTCAGCACAAACAGCTTGATTTTGCCCTCTGACTGACTGTTGACGATAGCCGCCAAATCCTCGATCTTGTAGAGGCCGTTCATGATTTCAATACGGGTAACTGTCTGATCAGCATCACGGATGGCGAAATCGTTGTTACTGTAGATGTTCAGCCACGTAGGTCGAATACTAATCGATTTCAGGGCAATCCTTGTATCCTGTCCTAGGAGATCTTCGAATATCGTGGGGTTGTATATATCGGTGATGTACAGTTGTTTCATTCCTTTTCTTTAGAAGAAAAGGAATGAATATCTACCAATACAACCCAAAGGCAAAGTACTAATCCAACAGCGGTGAATGGCCACTTGGTGTAACTAACTTGGAGCATCAGGACCTGTACGTGTCTACGAGCTCGCACATTTCCGTATCATTCCCCGAGTTCACCAAATACCCCATCAAAGTGACAACAACCTACCTGAACGACCCCGTCATTCAGGGATGGACAAGAGGTCAAGCCTTGGACTATTGGAACATCCAGGTGAACTTCGCCACACATTGCGCGAGCACTGCATTGGGCATCTCTGCCAAACATCTAACAGGCTCCGTACCGCTCGTCAACGCCATCTTCAAGTTCCATGTCTACTACCATACGCGTCGCATCCTAGCAAGGATGAAAGTACCCATGTCCTTTAACGATGGGTTCTCACGATATAAGAACCCCTACTCCACCTCTGGATATGCGCAAGTATGTCGCGAATATGGTGCGGACCCCAACGGTCTCTACAAGACCAAATCAGTAAGTGCCTCGCTCACCAATGGTAGATGGTGGCCACAAGTTGAGGGTGATTGGGCCAAATTTATCATCCCCACAAGTCAAGGCTTGTCATCAGAGGGTCTAACTAAGCTAAGTGAGAGTATTCGGGTTTACGTGGTCTTGTTATTAGGGTCTCAAGCAGGGGCAAAGGCATCCCTACTTGGCTCAGGTGTCGACAACTACACGGCAAGGCAAATCCTGATGCAAAAGTTTGAAGCCATGGTACAGCGTCAAGAGAACGTAGGGCATGACATTACGGAGTTCCAGAAGGTGCTGCAAAATGCTCGAACGCCGGTAAACTTCGCCGTCATGCCCAGCGTCTACATGCTGCCCTCCGACATGAACTTGCGTAGCGGCAAGATTGTAGGGTACAACAATAACATCTTGATCGCACCCGCCAATGTCAATGTGGGGGTCCAGGTTGATGTGAATAGCAAACCTATTGTCAGGGGTGTGGCACCTCCCAAGCATGCGGCAGCACCTATACATGCCGCATCCATTGGGCATACCGAGCATACCATCAGACATGTGGTGGCAGATATCAAACCTCCAAGCACCGCACCCCTTTCGCGTCATGAGATAGGGGTAATTACTAATTACCGCCCGTCGGATATGCTAGGAGGCGGGAAAAATCCGCATGAGGATACCAAGGCCGTATTGATCACGACAGGGGTAGGGTTAATCATTGCCTATATCTGGCTGAAAAAATAGGTCTAATGTGTTGATCAACACACTAGACTCGAGATCTACGGCTTCGCGCCCTTCCCAACATAGAGCACAACAAACCCTGCAGCAGCCGCGAGGCCATGTACAGATGTTTGGCCACATATTCCACAACAGTTGCCGCTACCCTTAGAAGGAAGGAGACAACCGTGCCAATAATACCTGGTAGCGCCGCACCTGCCTTACCTGCCAGGTACTTCAGGAACTTTCCGAGCCTTTCAAGCTGCTTCTCCACAAACCCCTTCCCCGCACCACCTGCGGCACTTCCACCTGCGCCTGTTGTTGAAGCTGCTCCCGTAACGGCGTGTACGATGGTGCTTATCAGTAGACCAATTGGCAGAGACGATGCTGGCTATAGTCAGCCCCTGTTCCTTGAACAAAATTTTAAGCTTCTCGAGCAAAGACGTGTCATCTCCAGCAATTTTCATCAACTCGGCCCTGATATTTTTCAGATGCTTAAAAATCTCGGAGGAAAGTAGACCATGTTTATCCAGCACAGCCTTTTTTCCCCCCTTCAATTCCTCAATATTTTCCCCAAGCTCCTTGATTTCCCCATCGAGTTCTTTCACCCTGCCCTCTGTTGCCCCGGCTTTCTGCTTCTCGAGTTCTTTCACCTTACCCTTTGCCTTATTGATCTCGCTATCGTACGTGATCAGCCTTGCCTTTAAATTTTTGATATTTTCCTGAAGGCCTTCAATTTCAAGTTTTATCCCCCTTATATCAACCTCCTCGTTCTCATTGTCAAAACCAGCAAACGAGGTATCGATAAAACTCTCCACTTCATATGCGAAATTTTGAATACCTTCCACTCTTTTCTCCACCATTTTCATCTCGAATCTCTCACCCCCCTCCTCTTTATCCGGGGGCTTATTTAATACAAGGACATCAACACATTGGATGAGGTTCTGTCCCCCTTCCTTATTGCCCTTGTTTGGTGTCTGATATTCATCAAAACCTATGGCTTGCAAGCGATTTTTACCTAGCAACGTTTGTATCTGGTCAACGGTTTTTAATGTACCATCCTGATTCGTAAGCACTTTTTTCGGTAGGGATCTTTTCCCTTTCACTATCTCTTTAAGAATCAGTTGATCCCCCTCCCCCATTTCAAACCTGTCGTAATGCATCGCGCTTAGCTGCTCCGGATCCTTACCAAGATGTGCGTAAAGGCTTTCGACCTTTGATTTTAACAGCTCTTTCCTCTGCTCCGAAAGTCTAGACCCCGGAGCACCTTGTTGTTCTCCCTGTATTGAAGGCCCCGGTGTTGATGGAAGTTGTGGAAGCTGTTGATCATCAGGCCTACTGAAGGATTCATCCTGCTCGTCTGGAATGTTTTCCTCTGGCGTAAAGTCATCTCCTTCGTATATCGGCATTTTTTATTTATTTGAACGAAGATTGGCTAGTAATAAAAACATGAATAACATGTTCGGAAAAAACCTAGACCCCTACGCAGAAACGAAGCAACTCTTCGGTATCAAAGGACGTCGTTAACGCGTCCAAATCTCGCATATACCCTCCACCATCAACCAGAACGAGGACCTCTATGTTGACGTACCAAACCTAGGACAGAACGATGTCCTATTCTCGGGGAGCCTGAGGCTCCTGTTCAACCTGACTTTGACGGGAACAAACACGAAGCGTACTATCGTCTCGAATATCGGCAAAAGCCTGGTGCGAAATCTGCGAGTTACCTTGAATGGTAACGAGGTTCAGAATATCAGCGACTACAGGGTGCTCGCTACTTACAGAGACTTGTGGCTGCCCAAATTCGATCGGGAGAACAACCTGATCCTAGAAGGGATTAACCCTAATGACGGTACCATCAGGGCTCTACAAGTCAAAGCTACCGATTACGTGGGTACCGACGAGGAGAAAGCCATCGCGGCGGCGTATGGCAGCACATTTTGTATCCCTCTCGGCAAGATGTTTGAACTCACCAGAGACCTCCCATTTTACCAAGCAGGGCTACATGACCGACTCCAATTCGTCGTAAATTTCGCGGGACATGCCGACGTGATCAAAGATGGAGGCACGACAGCCGTTGGATCCACGACAGCCAAGGCAGCAGATACTACATACCAGATAAGCAACATCAAGTTGGAGTTTGACAAGATCACTCACGAGGGCTTGGCCAGTGCCATGATGTCACGGTATGCAAGATTGGCCCTACCCTACGAACGGATACTTCGAAGCAAGGTTGTCACGATGAAAAAGGCTGATACCTCATATAATCTCCAGATGGATACGCCCGCCAAGTCATTGAAAGGTGTCTTGCTACTCTTTCAAGACCCTGGGAAAGTGAAGGCTTACGCTGGTATCAACGAAGTCTTTTACAATCCCAAGATCGAAAAAATTACCGTCACTGTCGAGGGTGAACCTAACGAGTTGTACTCGCATGCCATGCTCCCGAAAGATCATCACGACTCTTCGGTAACGATCGGCCAATTTTTCAACGAACGGTATGCGTTGTTTATCGACTTTAGATCCTCTCCTGACCATACCCTACATGGTTCCGGAAGGCCCCTGCAAAGGCTTAGTGACGGCATCACTCTCCATATGACCAAAAAAGCCGACGGAAGCGGAGATATACGGTGCTATGTCTACTTGCTGATGGATGCTCAGCCGTAGAGACTTGTTCAAGACGTAGCGCATCGACGCGCCTGGGATACTTACCACATCCTTCCAAATGTCTATGTCATCGTCGTAATACTGCAGCCTCGTTTTGTTCACGGCTTCAACGAATGGTTCCACGTCGGCTAGATTGTACTCGCGCAGCCAGTCCATCATGGTGACGCAACCTCGCTTGTAAAACTCGGCGCAGAATGTCTCGTACTCTTCGCGGGATAGTGTGTTTTTTCCACCTAGCCGGTTATAAAAATCCTCGTGCGCGACAGGTCCAACATAGTTCAGCTTGTCGTAGCTCGTTAGCCACTCATACGGAAACACGAGCTTTTCGAGCTTACATTCCAGAGACTTGCACCATCTGTCATAGCTCAGCCCCGGAGCGAGGAAATTCTTGATATCGAGAAATTTGAATCTGGAGGTGGTAAGGAACATGTAGTTGTTATCTTTCTTCGCCACCTTGATCTATTCGCCTTGCGCGATCTCTTCGACAAAATACCGCTTGATCAGGTTGATGTCGTACTTGCCAGAATTAAACCCGATTACAGATACTTGGCCTACCCACTCGGTCCACAACTCCTGGTTCTTTTTGGAGAGCATGTCAAAGTCGTCGGGCCTCGGGTACATCCTATCTACCTCCTTCACGATCAGGGCATGCTTCTTTTCCAGCTGCCCCACAAACTGTTTGACCAAGACCTTGTGATTCTCGTGCTCGATGAACGTCGGGTGGTTATTCAAACTATCGTGAATGGCGACACTTATCGGAACATGTCTCGAAAGGTATGTTAGATCAGAGGTTTGCTGGTAATTTAAAGGTGATAGGAGGGCCTCGAAATCAAACACGATGTAGTGAGGATAGGGTCGAAATTCTTTCCTGAAATACCTCTTGGTTTTGGGTGGGCTCTCACACTCCCACACTGTTACGAGGCCGTAGCCAAGTTTTCGGATGCCTTCCTCCTTGGACTGGGTTGCGGCGTAATGAGCCTTGTCCGCGTCGGTTCTATCAGGCTGACAGGGACACCCGTGCCATCTGCAGCCGTCGTACTCGTAAACGGTCCTTGTAATAGGCTCATAGCCATCTACTTTCCATTCTTTTTTACCCTCGCTGATAACGCGCTCACCACCATGCCCACAGAGTGCGTGATGTATGTGTCTCCCAGTTTCCTTCGACATGTATTCAATCCATTGAGATGCGGCGTAGCTATAACCTTCGCCATAAAATACCTTCTCGGCCCTGCCCGGCATACGTTTGACCTTCTCCCCTTTGCAAATGATAGTCGTCTTGACACCCTCGCATTCGTTCTTCTTATGCCGCGTGAGGTTGCAGACTTTGTTAAAAACTTGTCCACATATCTCGCATTCCCAGTGCTGGGTCAGTACGTCTAAATCCTTGATGTAGAAACAGTGACCATCCAGCATACCAAGATTGATTGTGTCTAAACCTTTTTTGTACTGATTTTGTCCATAAACAAGCCTCCATGGTGCCTTTTCAGAGTTTGTCTTGGGTTCAAAGACCCTAATGTTAACCTTGAATTGCCTGGCAACCCCCTCCAAATCCACCAGTCTCGTAGGCCTGACGTCCTTACGCTTAAGCTTGGGGTCCCCGTAGTACTCTCGAGCTAAGGTGAGAGCTGGCCTTGTTATAAACTCTGTTCCACGTTTTACGTTAACCCTATCTCTTACAGCTAAGCATCTCCAGAAGCATAGGTTGTCCGTTCTGGCATCTTCACCATCCATAGCGTAGATGCACCTCTTTTTTCGCAACCAATCCGGGAGAGGGCCGCATCCCAGAAGAGGTTCACGTGTGCTTATCACCTTGATCTGTACGTGATCGAAGACAATTTTACCCTCATAAGCTCCTGGGGTCTGTCCACGCATGTCCACGTGTGGCGTGATTTTTTGCATAATAGCGTCCTTCAGAGGTTGGTTCAAATGCTTGTTGAGCCGCCATGTTTTGACCCTATTTCCGTCTTCCAACATTTGGCTATCGTCCCGTGCTTCCTGTTCGACCTCGTCGTGAAGCGTTGCCCCTCCCGAAATTTGTTCCCTTGCTCTGTAGTAGTAGAACGCCACGGTATCCCGCACACTCTGTAGGCGATCGGCAAGGGCGTCGCGTGTTGCCGCCACTGGTGCCGCCACCGTGGTATATAGTTTGCTGATTGCATTCTTAAACCAACTCATCTTTATTATATACAGATTCCGGATTGGTTGCGAAGTGGTCAGAACTTTGAGTAGGGAATTTCCCCACTGCTCAACTTGCGCATGCTTTTTGACACATTACTGCGCATGCGTTGGTTTAGGGAATTCCCCCCTACTAAATTCTGTATGATATTTTTTATGAGAGTTTGACCGTGGTTTTGGAAAATCGGGGTATATTGACTCCCTAATACTACTAAAGGTGCTGGGGTCGAGCTTGTACCTTATTCGTACAAACTTTGGCGAGCATTTAATTTGACGATGGACCAAATTGATTTTTTTGGCAAGTATTTAATTTGGCGATGTTAACAATATTTTAAGTTTGTCATGAATTTAATTTGGCGATGGCCATTTTTACTTAAATTTGACGCGTATTTAATTTGGCGATGGAAAGATTTTCTTGCATTTTTTATGTTGCTTACAAGTTTTATCTTAAAAGCTTTGAGGACAGAAAAGAAAAAAAACGGTTTTTTAAACAAGAACATGCTTTATATTTTTCATGTAAAATTTAGCCTAGTTCTCTTTGTCACATTTTTTTGTCTGTAAAAAAGTTGAATTTTTATGCATTTAATTTGGCAAAATATGAAAAGAAATAAATAAATTTGGCGAGCATTTAATTTGACGATGGATGAAAAAAATAAAATTTGGCGAGCATTTAATTTGACGATGGATAAAAAAAATAAAAATTTGGCGAGCATTTAATTTGACGATGGATAAAAAAAAATAAAATTTGGCGAGCGTTTAATTTGACGATGGATGAAAAAAATTTGGCGAGCATTTAATTTGACGATGGATGAAAAAAATAAAATTTGGCGAGCGTTTAATTTGACGATGGATGAAAAAAAATAAAATTTGGCGAGCATTTAATTTTACGATGGATGAAAAAAATAAAATTTGGCGAGCGTTTAATTTGACGATGGATGAAAAAAATAAAATTTGGCGAGCGTTTAATTTGACGATGGATGAAAAAAATAAAATTTGGCGAGCGATTAATTTGACGATGGATGAAAAAAATAAAATTTGGCGAGCTTTTAATTTGACGATGGATGAAAAAAATAAAATTTGGCGAGCATTTAATTTGACGATGGATGAAAAAAATAAAATTTGGCGAGCATTTAATTTGACGATGGATGAAAAAAATAAAATTTGGCGAGCGTTTAATTTGACGATGGATGAAAAAAATAAAATTTGGCGAGTGTTTAATTTGACGATGGATGAAAAAAATAAAATTTGGCGAGCGATTAATTTGACGATGGATGAAAAAAATAAAATTTGGCGAGCTTTTAATTTGACGATGGATGAAAAAAATAAAATTTGGCGAGCTTTTAATTTGACGATGGATGAAAAAAATAAAATTTGGCGAGCATTTAATTTGACGATGGATGAAAAAAATAAAATTTGGCGAGCGTTTAATTTGACGATGGATGAAAAAAATAAAATTTGGCGAGCGTTTAATTTGACGATGGATGAAAAAAATAAAATTTGGCGAGCGATTAATTTGACGATGGATGAAAAAAATAAAATTTGGCGAGCGTTTAATTTGACGATGGATGAAAAAAATTTGGCGAGCATTTAATTTGACGATGGATGAAAAAAATAAAATTTGGCGAGCATTTAATTTGACGATGGATGAAAAAAATAAAATTTGGCGAGCGTTTAATTTGACGATGGATGAAAAAAATAAAATTTGGCGAGCATTTAATTTGACGATGGATGAAAAAAATAAAATTTGGCGAGCATTTAATTTGACGATGGATGAAAAAAATAAAATTTGGCGAGCATTTAATTTGACGATGGATGAAAAAAATAAAATTTGGCGAGCGTTTAATTTGACGATGGATGAAAAAAATAAAATTTGGCGAGCATTTAATTTGACGATGGATGAAAAAAATTTGGCGAGCATTTAATTTGACGATGGATGAAAAAAATAAAATTTGGCGAGCATTTAATTTGACGATGGATGAAAAAAAATAAAATTTGGCGAGCATTTAATTTTACGATGGATGAAAAAAATAAAATTTGGCGAGCGTTTAATTTGACGATGGAGGAAAAAAATAAAATTTGGCGAGCATTTACTTGGACGATGGATGAAAAAAAATAAAATTTGGCGAACACTTAATTTGGCGATTTCAGACCAAAATCGCCAAAATTTGTGCGAATAAGGTAGTTATTTCTGTTTAAAATTCTGCTGAAAAAAAAGCAACAGAAATAAAGTACAGGATGAAACAAAAAAGTTAAAAAACTGACATTTGAAACATTAAATTAAAATGGAAAGCATATGCATTACGGGGACTTAGTGGAAAGTTTTAAATTCCTGACCAAATTTTCCTAACATTTTTTATACTTTTTAAAATTCCCCACAATTCCTGATAGAGTGGTTACCCTGAACTTATATAGAGACGCGTTTTTCGAACGTTCAGTTCTGTAGCCACCTGGCTTTTGTGTGTGTTTTTACACTCGTGCTTCATTGACTTTTAGTAAGCTGAAGTCGTTTAATGAACAAAAATATAGCTGGACAGAAAAAATGACAGTATGCACGATGCATACATTAAACCGAATGAAGTCGCCGATTGTCGAGAAATTCAGAAGAATTCGGAGGATAGGTAATAAAATACAACGGGAACGGTTATATATACTTTTTTCATCATTCTTTTTATTCTTTTCAAGCACAATATTGAAAATTCCAACATTTCTTACATGGTCAAGTAAAAATAAGTCTCCAACAATTCATCAGTATGACGTCATATTAAGAAAATGGCTGATTAGAATAAAATCTAAATATGATACATAAATTCAAAAAGAAAAGCTAAGAAAAAATCCAGGTACGTTCATTCAAACGTGCAAAAGGATGATTGGAGAGTGTTTAAAGCAGTGATATTAAGTTAATGGGTGGATCCTCTGGACAATATGAAGAAGCACTTCGTGAGGGAATTGAGCGACCGCTTGAAATGTGAGAATAAGTACTACTTCAGTTGTTAGTTTAAGTGGCAGTAGCATTCCCTTATTTTCCCCTGATACGATTCTTGTGACAATACTAAAGAAAGGGCAGATTTGTCGAGCTCGTGAAATAGGTCTTGGTAATCGTTGTTTCGTTTTGTTTTTCCATTCTCCAGCACAAATAATATTTCAGAATAAATACTACAAGATTATCAAGCCTGGATGATAATTTTAACCACATGTAACAACTATAGCTCTTATAGTACAGTTCAGTCGAGAAGTTCAGTCAGGATTTCCGCATACTAAGAAGATAATTCTTTCTACCTTCTGATGTACTTCAAAACCAATTACAAATTACGTGGACTCTGTCAACTTGGAGAGGGCTAAATGTCCATCCAGGCTTCATAATAGTTGAATTCTTAGATAATTTACAAGATGATAATTTACAGGCCAGGATAGTGTTACTAATTACAATATGACAACATATAAAAATAAGTAGAAAGAATTTGGGTAGTAGCTTTCCTTCGCAAATATCAACAACGAACACGCAGTTTAAATGCCATCAAGAATTGTTTCATAATTTCAAATTTAGAAAGTTTTCTGCAATTTTCCCGAATCTAATTGATATCGTGTTCACAATCACTGAGCAAATCTTCAATACGGTCAAATAAAGTTCGTGCAACCGTGACCGCTTTGAAGCACAAAGAAAAACAATTCGAGAGTGCTAGCATCAGTTTTTGTTATGTGCGGAAAGGCGTAAGGCTATGTTTTGTACAGAAAAAGGTCTGCTTGTTGCTTGACAAATAATTTTTCTTTAGAAGAAGCTCTGTGAACAAATCCTGTTGTTACACAGGAGCGGATACGAAAATGTTTTTGACTGAACAACCTTGATAAATGGAAATCTTTGGAAATCAATATATATTAGAGAATACTTTTATCAAAGTTGATATACATCACAAAACATGGTGTATATCGACTTTGCTTAATAGTATTTTAGTTCCCTACCACCTTGAAATAATATTTAAACAACAAAATTAAATTTTTAAAGACAATCTAAATTCAATAACTATGAGTCTGGCGGGAAGAAATGGATGTGGAAAAATTGCGGAAGAAAAAAATGCGGAATTAACGTTTGCAAATTAAAATTCCATCATTTTCAAACAAGAATTTTAAATTCGCATTTTACCTTTTTTTGGCTTCTTTGCAATTTTACTGTAAATTTGGCATAAAATTCTCCTTGAACATACGATATAAGCAAAACAATAGCTTTTCAGGTTACTATTTCGCAATCTTTATTTCCACCATTTCAATAAAAACGAGCGCATTTGCAAATTTTTTATTCGCATTTTGCAAAAATTTCGCGGTCTTATTCGCAAACTTAAATTCCGCAATTTTTTCTTTCACAAACAACTTCTTCCCTTCCGGTAGCAATAAAACCCAATTTCAATAAACTCAAAGACTACATCAACCTTGCATATTTGTAAGAAAAAAAGTAGCAAAAAGCTAAAAAAGCGTTTTAGCAAACCAAGATCAGCACCTTGAAAAACGTTACAGGTCTTAAACAAATACTGTTGTAGACACATTAGAATCAGGGCTTTAACACAGATGACCTGCTGGCGAAGACGTTCGACTACTTTATGCTCGATTGTTTGTTGTTGTTGCTTTTATTATTACATATATTGGCTGACAACTAAAAAAAATGCAAACTACAGCAACAACTTTAACTTAACCATCTATATTATAACGTGTCAACCAAACATAGAATTTTCGTTTTAAATAAAAGTTTTTAAACTCTCATAACCTCACAGAGAAAGAGCAACAGCAGAATCTCCTTTTGTTTCTTCTGTTCTTGCAATTTCTTTTTTCTTTCTTTATCCTTTCATTGGTTTCATAGGCTAACCAAATATAGTTAATAACATCATCAAAAACAATGATGTCTACAAAAACACACACATTGTAAAAACGTGTTCCTATGCTATTTTTTAAATAAAAGTTTCAACTCTAAAAACTATATATATTTAACATTAAGAAAAGAAGATTGAGAAGGACTGTTTTATAACTTGCCACACAACTACTTCAAAAATTTCGGTTTGCAAAATGCACTGACGTACAACAACTCCTTACCCTTCCATAAAAACTTTGTGATCAGAAAAAAACAAACGGCAAGAGTACCAATTTTATAAGGCCCTATATATATCATGACAACATGAACGACACTAATAACAGCAAATAAATGAGCACCACAGAAGACAATAACTTCATTCCTCGCACTGGAAGTCTCGAGTTTTTCACGACAAATATAAAAATAAGAAATTTAAAAAATTAGTACCAGACGAATTTTATTGATTTGTAGAAAAAACACATGCTTATTTTTTTTTCTGACAAAGAATGATACAGGGAGACATGCACACACGAACATAAATCTAAAAAAGAGTTACGTAAACGCTCTAAGTATAATGATAATAATAATAATAATAATTTACTTTCCTAAAAGCAGTCACGCTAGACAGGAATAAAAATTGTATTCTTTTGCGTGATAACAGCGTGACAGAATGGACACTCGTTTTGTTTAGCAGCACAGGACTCGCACATCACGCAGTGCGTGCATGGATAGGTGACGACACAACGTGGCGTCTCCTCGCATATTGTACACTTCATAGATTCTTTTTTGCTTATTACCTAAATCGTAAAACGAGGGTGTGAGCCGATAACGAAACAGTAAACGATGTAAAACAGGTGGTTTGGAGCCAACCTCGTCTCCAGGGCATCTTGTATCTTTCTGACATACGGACGGCGATAGGAACTGGTACAGACCTGTTCACGAGACCATTTTACAATCAAGAATTATTAAGATTTGTCTTGATAACCCAGGTTTTTTAAGGTAGGCCGTGTTAAGTAAGCAAAGGCCACGTGACATCAAGATTAAACTAGGACTTCTGGTGAGTAAAAAAAATGGCGACGAAACCAAAACAAGTGAAAGGAACAGTATGTTTTGCTTCAGACAAACAGAGTTGGCCAGCATCACACTAATTCTTTGGTTTTGTTATGTTACGCCGACAAAAAGATATACATATTATAAAAAATGTTGTGGCAAAAATTAGTTTAGCTAGCTATAACTAGCTAACACTCAGTAGCTTTTAATGTATTTTTAAGTTTTGTGAATTTCAGTAACTATATTTAAAGTTTTGTTCTAAAACCATAGCTCGTTATAGACAGTTTAAAAGTCTTCACTTGTCTTGATAAATATTGTGTATTTGTTTTAGTTGATTTTTATTTAAAGGGAACCCCAGGCATAAAATGATGTTGGACTTATATTACAGAGCTAAAAAGTTGGTTAACAAGTCTTTTTAAATTTTTTAAAAAGTTCTTTTCGTTCTCAGGATATTCACACTTGAAGAATTTCAGATTTAATTATGCTGCATAAATTATGATGTCATATTTAAGTAATAGCAAACCGACATGCAGATCCAAAGTTATGGGGTCGTCAGCAAAAGATTAAGAGGCCTGGGACGAAAAAACGAGTGTCATTTTGGCAAAAGAATTGATGTTAACCAATTCACCTCTATAATATCTATGCATTGATAAAGTTTGAATGCACATCCCTTATCAGGTCTAAAATTACTGATGACAGAAAATGTCAAAATTTGCTATTACTTAAATATGACATCATAATTTATGCAGCATACAACTGTGCTTGTCAGCATCTTTTTAAGCCAAACGGTAATTAAGCTGAACTCGGCACATTTTCATTGTAACTATTACTTTTCAGATATCACGTCGTCCCTAAAAAAATTAGAAAACTGAGCTTGTCATTATGATTTTAGGCGAAATGTTAGTTAACATGTACCCGACAAATTTTGATATCTCAAGAATTAATACGTACTACACAACTGTCAACAAGTTATTCAAAATCTTAGTTCTAAAAAAACATCAGAATTAAAGCCTCCCAAAATGTACCAAAAGTAATCTTGGAAAGATAATACTTCAGCTTTATTATAGCTAAAACGTTTTAGTAACTATAATATTAGAATTCACCATTGGACACTCGATATTTGTCTCCACAAAGTTTTTTTGATTGGAATAAAAATATAGGCTGTCAAACTGACCATGGCACTGACCATGGCACAATACACTGCCTTTGATAAAGCTGTTTACCCATACTTTTTCAAGTCGTGACATCTTAAAATGCGAAATACCTTGTGAATGTGAAAATGTTATTGATTTAAGGATTCAGCTTTCTAGTACCTTCTACTTACTACACTATTTCTTAGGACCTATTTAGGTGGTATATGTTATCCCTGAACAATAGATGTTTCTGATCTACATATATATTCTTAAAAAGAATACGATCTAGCTAGGTAGCTATAAATTGCTTAACTGTCATTTTTGAATATTTACACCAAGTAGCTATACAAAATATCCAACTCTAGATATGAACCGCCGTAATTTTTCTCTATATTTAGGGGCAAAAACAAACTCGATTATGGAACTCAAATGGCTCTAGCTCAACTCCTGACTAAAACCACTATTTCCCTTTTAACCCCAGCGGAGCAGAGCAATTCAATCGAACTCACCGCGTTAACGTATAAATTAGTGACGTCACTCCGTCCAATCACAGCACAGAACCTAGAGGCCTGCGCCAGGGTCATGTTCGTATCGCAGTCACGATGTCAGAAAAGATACAAGATGCCCTGGGGAGGAGGTTGGTTTGAACAGATAATGAAACAGTAAACGAAGATAGATTAAATGACGCAACGTGAGTGGCTTCGATTAAGAATGAACTTTATTTTAAATTAAAACAAACGCATAACAGCCATCTTCTGCAACAGTCAGGCATTCAGAGAAAGTGGGTTTTCAAAATTACCGAAGATACTATGGCTTTATGAAGTCTCTGAACATTTTGTTTGATTTTCATTAGCGATTAACATTTTATAGTCGTTTGAATAATTGTAATTTGTTAACAATGGCCCAAAAAGGTCCCAATACCTTTTTCGGTCATTTGAAACAAATTTTTGAGCCCTATCTTTGAAATTATATAACTCATGAAATTAGTGTTGCTACTGCTTTGATTTCATATGGATTCTGTTGTACTCCCTTAGTTTTATAGATGGTGTGTGAGAAATTTGCCAAAACGACCCAAAAAAGGTCCCAAAATAGCAAATATTCAAGTGGTCATAAAATCTTAACTGCAAAATTGAATAAAATTTCTAGAAAATTCTTAAAATTATACCTAAAACCTTACTCTCTTTCTCTTATTGAGCATTGCCTAATTCTCGGAGAAAATGGATCTGAAGACTTCGTAGGCCAAATGTGAACAATTTTTATACTACATTCAGCTTTGTCAGAATACCAAAATGAAAAAAAGAAATAATCTCCAATACTTACTTTTTCAAGTAGGTCCAAATCTATTTTTAACTGATTGAAAATTTGCTTTAAGTCTAAAATTGGTAATTTTTCTATATCACTAACATTTTTTAATAAGTGGACACTTAGGCCACAATTTCGATTTTCTAATTCTTGCCTCAGACTGCGAACTTCATGTTCAACCTATAAAAGAGAGAGAGACAAATTCATAAACGGCTATTTCAACAAACTGTAAAAACAAATGAAAAATATCGAGACTGGAGATGAGCCAATGATGTTTTGACACTTCAAACACGCCTATACGGGGCCATATATATATATATATATATATATACATAAATATATTAGAATATATGTTTATGTATAAATATATGTATTATGTTTTTATGAATAAAAATATATTTTAGCTTGCAAATTCATGATAAAACTCCAATGCACGTCTCAAGGCTCAAATATCTTTTTAGCATGAATAGATCGTGATTGAACTGTCTAAGTAAACCACACTGAGCAATAGATCTACAAGTATGAATAATTTTAAGAAGTTAAATAACTGCTTGTTATGGTTACGTGAAGTTACTGGCCTTTGTTTGATTTACATTTGTCACAAAATTACTAATAATAGCTTGGAAACCATTCTCCTGGTCCCTATGAAAAAATAGCCAGCAAGGTTGTGATGTCCATGCAATCAACCATGGTCACTGTTTTTCTACATAGCGGCCGGATAATTGGTTTATAAGCCATTTAGTACCTAGTAGCATTATGAAACATAACAAAATAAGTAATCTATAGCGAAAGTGGATCTAAGTCTTTTTTTATTATTATTCATCCAAATGTTTGCCAATCTTTCTTGTGACCTAAAAGATCTAAAACTATTTTGGCCATCGAGTACTTTATTTGTTGTGTATATCGAGCTACCAGAGGTAATTAAATGGCTTCTAAACTGTTTATCCAGTTTCCTGACTTTTGAGTATTTTTTCGAAATTCTGAATTCGTAATAACCTTACAGGAATTGTTTCTCAAAACAACAATTTTATGATAACTACCAAATTTTCTTGCGAAAGAGAGTGTTTTTTAAATAATTTACGCCTGAAACGATGCTGTGTTAGTTTTCAGATTCATGAATCAAACTGCTCCTGCCTACATGCGCTGAAAATTTTATATGGCAAAATACTACCATCCTCCAAATTGGAAGAGCTTTCAAAAACAAGTTCAAATTTCTTTGGCCAACACAGAGTTTGGCTAAAAGCCTTCTCCCTTTCAGAGCTGAAAATATGGGGAATAACCTACCAAACCAAGTGATCTTCTAATGGAAGCCTGTTTTGTTACAGACTTTTTTAATTTTCACAGATTATAAAAAAAATTTAATACGTTTGATTGAGCTGATGGTGGAGGGAAGGTTTATCATTTCTTGCTCCTTATGTTGTTTTTTTCTTATTATCATCAGTCTTATTATTAAATCCTACAGTATTGACTGTGATATGAAGGTCACTGACTACCATTTGAGGCAGCTTTTTAATAAGATGGAAGAAAATATTGAATCAAACATTCCAAAATAATTTTTTTAAATCCAGTGCACAAATTTAAAGTATCTAATTTGCCTAAAAAAACACAACAAAATTTTCTTACTTCTCCTATTTTTATTAGAGAATGTATTCTCTCACGGTCAGCCATTTTAGCTTTCTCGTCCTTTTCAGCGGCTTCCCGTCTCCATGCCTCACATGCTTGCTTCGCTTGGTTCCAGGAGTCTTCCCAAGACACTAATTTCGTGCGTAAAGACATGACTTCTTCACTTAGGCGTTGAACATCAGAATTGTTGTTACCAAAGTTTCCAAGTGCAAGAGGAGAAGTGAGAGCAGGAGAATTGAATTTAGGAGATTGTATCATTTCGTATAATCCGAGTGGAGTTGACTTTGGGCTTCTCATAAAGCTAGCTCGTGAGCCGGACTAGAACAATGAAAAAAACTAGCAAATAAATAAACAGTCCATAGGGAAATAAAATAAATTCAAAGTAAAACTTCACAGAAAACACCCTTTCCTTATTTTTCCTTGTTATGTATGTTTCTATATTTTGTATATTGAAACATACATACATAATAATGAAAAAATCTACTTACTGAAATATAAAAAAAAAATTCTAAGAACCTAGTTTATCAGAAAATTTAAGTTCATATTTGGCCCAAATTTAAGAACACCTTAAAACAATAATTACAATAAAAAAATGCATTGAAGGAATAATAAAAGTTAATTAACTGTGACTTTTGTATAATAAAAGTTCAGGGTTCTGTAATGACACATATTCAGTATATTTTTGGCAAAGCAATTTGCAGTGAGTATTGATGAGTACATGTGCAAAGTTTTGTAAAGATTCTTCATCGTGGAGGTGAGTTTCAGTTGAAAACAAAAATGTAGATTTATGACTACCTGGACAAAAATTGAACTTTATATTTATCATTATCTTATAATTTTTTTTTTTTTTTAAACCCAGAACTTTGGAGAAATACTGAATATACTGAATATGTGAGTAAACCATTACAGTATCCTTAACTCAATAAAACGCATTTGTAAAACCACACAAGACAGGATAAACCTTAAAGTTTACTAAGTGATATGCTATTGCGGTTTTTTATTATGACAAGTTCATAATATTAAATTTTTGTATTTCTTTTTTAAACATGTTTTATTTAATTACTCTTTTGTGCCTAATTAGAGGGAGTGGTCTAAAAAGTATGGGGGTGGGGTACAAATAATCTCAAAAATATAACCTTAAAATGACAACGGGGCAGGGGGTAAAATAAAATAGAGGGGTGGATGGTTTCACTTGTGAATCGACTAAAGAAGAACTTCTAGTGCGGTTTTATGGTGTAATATCAAATTTAAATTAGTCGTTTAAATTGAGTGTTCATGCTCCCTCTCCTCTTATAATTCTCTCTACCAGTTTGATAAGTATATGGGGAAAAGGGGCATCTTACGGAATCCAAGTACTGACTTTCGTAGTTGTATGATCCTCTAATAATAAAATTAGCAATTTCATTTGTGAATTTCGTTACTTTTAAAAGGTCAAATTAGATATGATTTAAAAAAATATTTTTTAAAAGACACTTAAGTTTTATCTTATTAAAATTGGAACAAAATAGAATTTTTTCTAGACATTAAATTACATGATCACTCTCAATTTTATTAAAAAAATCTTCATCCATTCATTTATTTACAGTTTTTCATTTAAAGACAAGATAAAATCAAAATAATACTGGCCTAAGATGGGTACTACAATGTATTACTAAATACTTCGCTTTCCAGCCTGTATTACCCAAAAAGACACACTGAACAATAATTACCTGATTTAAATAAAAACTACTATTTGCGTTGGGCTGCAATCCCGGAGAGGTAGGTGAGTGTGACTGCTGTGATGTAAATGATGAATGACGAACATCAGTTCCAGGTATAGAGACAGGATCTGATCCGTTATTTGAAAATTGTCCTAATATTATATTACTAGTATTAAGTCCACTGCCTCCAGTACTACCACCAAAAGAGGATCCCACTGAGGCGTTATCTGGAAAATCAAAATCGAAAGTGCTATCTACATTTGCCATGGCATCCAGCAAAGCATTATCAAGCGCAGATTCATCCGGAAGTGCTCCTGGATGAAATAACGGTGCTGATATTGACATGCCTTTTGAGGGTGTTCGTGGTTCGGATCCTTGTGAAGATTGAGATAACTGACCAAAGAAATGCTAAAAATGAAAATTCTAAGTTTGACGTAGAGTGTACTAATTAATATTTTGTATGGAAACAGTATAAATATATTTAAATCAGATACAATTACTAACATATCATATACAATACCTGTGGCTGGTCACTATCTCTACTGCTACTTCTTCTTCCTGAACCTGGTGCTTTTTCATATGCAGGTGCACTACTGCTTAAAGATGTATTTGTTAGACTAGAGACAGTTCCTTCTACAATCTTCGAATATGGTCCAGATAAGGATGATGATCGATTTGCTCGACTGGATGGCAAGCTAGCAGGAGATGGTAATGGTGAATTGTGAACACTAGAATGGTCGGAAATGCAAGATCCTTGACGCTGTAAAAGCTATAGAAATATTGTTGTAAGTTCATTTTAACATTTAAATACAGCAAACTTTTAAGACTATTGTATTCCATATATACGTTTACTAAAGTACATATCAAGTTAGCAAATATATATATAGGTACTAAGGGTAAAATACAAAAATGATTCGAAGGGAATATCAATCTATAGCAATGACATCATATTATTCTTTTTCTTACTTCAACACTCTTTTAATGACACAGACAAAATAATTCTGGAGAAACAAATCTATATATATAATTGATTTGTTTTTTCAAAATATTTCTTCTATATAAATATCGCCCCATGCCAAAAATCCTGATGTTAATAGGGTGAAAAAAAACAATGGCTGACAATGCCATGAAATTTGAAAACAAACTATATAGCAATAATTTTCATTTATCAATGTGTATTGTCGCTATATCGCTAACAACAAGAAATATATCGAAAAATTTAAATAGCTATTGGAAATTTACAGCTAAAATTTATGGCTGCATACATCTGTTTAACAAGCTAACTATTTAGCAAATCAGGGACTTTGAGTTATTTAATCAGTTTTATGTTTTTCTCTTTAGATGATTATTTTCTAGATAAATGACCAAGAAAGTTGAGCTAGTTACCTAGATTTTTTAAATATAGTTAGCATTATTTTTTTTTAAAGGATCACAAATCTAGAGAATGAAGCAACAGAGTGCAATCTTTATTGAAAATGTGGGTAGTTTGGGCATTTTGTTTACTTTAATAGGGCGCATGTTTTCATGTAAATTTTTCTAAAAGAAACTATATTTCTTAAAAGTTTGTGACAAAATCAGGAAATCAAGGAGTTTGATAGGGTGCGCTTTTTCATGTAGTTTTTTTTAAATAGAAAGAGACTGTGTCACTTTCTATCCTAGACAAAAAAGTATCTAAATTTAAAGGGTCTGGACCAGGTCGCATGTTTACAGCATTCGGCAAAATTAAAACAGACCAATTAATAGGTGTTTTTTATGGCGATCGGTGAAGATATATCCACAATTCTTAAATTCCGGGAAATTGTTCTTTGTTGATTTGCAGGCTATTTAAACATCATTTCTATTCAGCAATAATTTTATTGTTTTCAAATCAAATTATCCCGAAATAGCTATACAATAATTATAACTTATCTAATTCCCTGAAATCGTCACAATTTAAGCTAGTGTTTATTTTATACTTCATTCCACATAAATTAATGTATATTAATAAATAATAATTTATTAATGTTTGAGAAAAATTATAATTTCAATGAATAGAATATAAGTGCACGGTAAAAGAGTGAAGCACTGGAAGTTGTGAAAAATATCAACAGCTATAAAAGATCAGAGCAAAAATCAGGGCTTACCTCTTTGTCTGGTATGATTGATATAGATCCCTTTGTTGCATCTATAGAGTGAAGTCCATCTTCTACATAACAAAAATTATGTCAAACAGATTTTCTACCTTGTCAAATTAAAGAGAAGTTCGCGCTGCTAATTATAAAAAAACAATATCCCTTACGCTCAATATGAGCAAAAGCACAAAACGGCCCACGTGGACATTGAGCTGTCTGTTGCATGTCATTGCACTTTGTAGATTTGTAGATCTAAAACAAAATTACTTCCATTGAGTTAATATATTCATATTTTTATTGCTTTTGTTTTCTTTTTAATTGATGCACACAATTTACCTTAACCCCTTATGGATTATAAAAAACATTTTAAAGAATTTTTTCAATAAAAACATTCTGCAACTCAACTAAAAACAAACAAATAAACTTCAGCATATTTTCAAAAAAATGCATTTCTGGAATTTAAAGCTAAATAAAAGTTTAGGAAAATAACAAAATATTATGTACTTATTGCTATAAGTACATAAGAAGTTATGGAAAAAAGTTTGGGGCCACAGCACGAATAGGGTTAAGAAAAGAAAAAAACTTTTGTTGGATTTTTTGTTGGATTTGACAAAATCTAGCAAAATTCCCACTATAATTATTTTTTTTTAACATTCACCAAAATACATGTTAATTTATTCTTTTACTGCATGCCAGTTTTTAAAAATCAGTGAACTTTCATGTGTTTATACATGAGGATTTCTATCAACGTGGTTTTAATCTTAGTAATGATGATAAGTGACTTGCGTTTTTATGCAGGTTTGGTTATTATTGCAAACATACGTTGTGGGCAATCAAACATGCATGTTGTTTTGAATAAGGTTTTTTTGTAATCCGACAAATGGAATCTCTACCACAATAAATTCCCGGTAAATTATTGATTTCCGCCAGCAAAGGCGGAATCTTTAAAATCGCCTGAGGAGATAGAGAGATAGATAGAGACAGCGCAGCTAGGCTGGACGCCCGAAACTTATCCAGGCTAAAGATTTTTTTCTGAGAACGAGGCTAAAATGAGTTTTAAGCCAATAAGAATCCTAACAGTGCAACAGATTGTTTTATTATCCAATGAACAATACTTTATTTTAAAGTTTATATGCTATCGAAAGTTAAAGCTCGTGCAGTGTAGCATAATGAAGATCGTCTTATAATGCACCATCTTTGATGTTACGTCATTTCTTTCTGTACAATTTTTCAAGCATGTAGACTAAAGCTATATTCAGCAGAACTAATTAATTAATTATTCATGAATTTTATTTTTTATTTATTGAGTTGTATTTTAACATTGCAGGTTAGTTACAATAATAATTGAGAATACTCAATGATTTGTTTACCCCATAATTCTCCGTTTTCAAGATCAACTTCAAATTTTAAAATCTTTTAGGCTAATGGCGGAAATCTTCAAGCCCCTGGGCTTCTTGTTTATTTTTTAAACCCAGTTCAATTTCCATTAAATTTGATTTTTTGTTATACAGCAAATTAAATTTTTCATCAAATTTAATTCCTGCCAAAATTTACAAAATTATGTGACCAATTTTGCTTTACATATATAAAATCCAGAAAGTAAAAGCTTTGATTGAACATATTTATATCATCTGAAAAATACCAACTTTTATTTTTTCAGTTATTTTTGCCACAATTTTATTTTAACAAAACAAGAAATCTGGATGATTGATTATTTAGCACAGTCCAAAAAACCTAACCTAGGGGCATAAAAGAAAAAATTTCTGATCTGTCATTTAAGATAAGCAAACATTTTCACAAACACTCATTCTAGTGCTAATTTTGGTTTCAGTGGTGTATTGTTATATATATACTTACTTCAGGGTGAAATTGTTGTTCAGTCCTTGTGTGGCAATATGCACAGCTATCACCATTCTCACATTGAGCAGGATCACCCCATTCGTCTCCATGTTTTACATTAGGACAGGGTGTGGACCTAAAAATTAACAAATTATATCTGCTTAAAGTTATTGATGGTATTTAGTCGTCAATAAAAATGTACATACATCATTTTGATGATTCATGTGAATTATTACGATCATGGAAATTAATTGGCGAGTTCAAAAATGTAATTTACCACTCAAGGCAAATTTTACGACCTGGCTAACTTACTTTAACTGCTATCATTTCACAGGGCAGCACCTTGCAATAAACATTCCCCACAACCTAATCATAACTTCATAACACATGCCAAGTTAATCAAATCAATTAAAAAATCTCTCTCAAAAACAAAACAAAAATAATAAAAGCTATGCTTACTGTTGGAAAAGAAAGAAGATAATTAAGATGCTTCATTTACAAACCCTTATAGACTTAACGTTAGTCTTAATTTAACCTTTCTAATTCACATTGGCAATTTCCGACATGTTAACAACTCAGCAGACAGGCATAAAAATCGCTGTAGTCATCACTGGATTACCATAAAACACTGAATTACATTTCAACTACATATAGGACATCAATAACATTATCAGGTCTCAATTTTCACAATGCCAAAACAATGTCTTTTTGAGAATCATTCTCAAACAGGAAAAGTTTGATTTGCGAATTGAAAATTGTCATTAATTGCTATCTTTTTGGGGATAGCGATTTTAAAGCGTCCGTGTCTGTTCTTTTTGTATGTTTTTTTTAAGTTTTCTGTTCTGTCATTATATTTCATGTCAGCAAAAGGGATAGATTACTTTTTTTTTTGAACCAAGGTGAGACACTTACGTACACCAGTATTTGCTTCTCAAAAGCCATTTAACTGTAATTATTAATGTGTATAGAAAAATTAAACATAAAATAGAAAGTTGCATCTAATTTGCAATGTGTTTTAAAGCCATAAATTTTGATAAAAAAATTCTCACTTGTTTCGAATTATTGCATAGCTGGCAATTTTTAAAATAGTTTGGTACACTAACAGATTACACAGTAACAAAAGTGAAAAAAAAATTAAACCTATATTTATATTTTCTAGGACTTCTTCTTCTATCTCTATTGTTATGATATTGAGGACAAGCGTATCCTTGACGACAAAGTCTGGGAGGCTTCCGGCAAGTTTCGGTTTTATAATTTGCTAATACATAATTTGTATCTAAAATGAGAAATACAATATTTTTATCCTAACTATTAATTTCTGTAACACAATTATCATCATTGGCTAATATTTAAGAATAATTTTATCAAAAAAGCTTCATGATCAAATCTAAAAAATTTATTTTCTCCTTACAAGCTTCAGGGAATTAACAGAATCATGTACATACTAATTTTTGCTGACTTCAGCAAGGCCTATTTTCTCTATTTCCTGCACCTTCACGGGCTATGTAGAATGTAGAACTTTTGCAGTCGCTACAAGCGGCGTTGGTTGGTAATTTCATGAAATGGTAAAAAACTGTAGTTCCAAAAAATTTTGAACAGAATTGTAGTTTTTATACATTTTCCCTAATCATATTCAGAAAGTATTTAATAAAAATAAAACTTGCCATGCCATCTTGGGTCTTCTGGCACAATTTGTTTAGTGCTATCTCCATCTTTTTCTTCTTGTTCCATTACTTGTAATTCTCTTACATCATACACAGGCTGTCGTAGATCATGTGGGCCATGAGCAAATGCACAGTGGGGACCATTTTTGACACAATAACCTCTTGTATCTGTTTCATAAACACATGGAGACGTTTTATAATAACGTAAATGGTATCGTCTTTCAACATCTCCAGCTACACGATGAAGGAATGGGCAGCTACAATGAAAAGTTACAAAAATGAAAACTCAGAAATTGGTACTAAAACACAGAAGGAAAACTATTACATGCTACAATAATTTTAACAACTGATTAGTATCAAACTTACTCATCTCCATGAATACATTCACCAGTTGTTTCGTTATACTGCTGACAATACACATCTGGACTATATGTGAATGTTCCATTTTTGTTTTTCTTTGGTCTTCTACGTTTCTGATTTAAGAAATGCCAGGAAAAGCAAGTAAATGGACGATGTTGTGTACATTTGTGCTGCAGAAATAACTGACATTGATCGACACGAAACTCCTTGAGATATCTAAAATAAGATTGTCATAAATCAGCTGGGATTAAAAATATGTATGTCACCTTCCAGGTGAGGCTTTCAAAACCTAGTGATTAGGTCAATTGGGATTTTTTTTGTTTTAAAATGCCTTTCTACCAAGGGCATGAATATTTCTTTTATATCATTAAGGAAATTTGCTTAATAAAAGGCCTTCTTATGGAGAAAAAAGTGGCTACATGGTAAAACACATAAAATAATAGTAACAAAGATGGTTTCGTTATATAAAAATTTGTTTATAATAATTTCGCTAATGACACATATCCTCATTTTGAAAATACTAATAAACTTTGTAGTTACAAAGTTTAATTAATACCTTCACCCACAATTTTTTGTACATGGGTTTAAATTCATGGCCAAGAACTTTGATAGAACTTGCTCTTATGTTCCCTAGCCAAAACAACAGCTCCTGTGCGGTGTATGGGGGTAAAGGATTTTTTTACTTACTTTTGCGTCTTGAAATTTAACATTCTAAGATAACACACACACACCATAGTTTCATTGCACAACTACTTATTATCCTACAAAATGGTCTGCTTTTACTACAATGGTATCATAGGCTGGTAGACCATTTACAGGCTTAAACAGGAGTATTTGACTTGGTGCAGAGTTTCACACACCATAATTGCCTGCCGAGCGATATAAACCACATACTATTATCATTGTTTTGGAGTGCAATCGGCCAATGTAATAAGTTGGGGTGCATATGGCATGTGAATACAGTCCTGTGAATCTGAAGTACTGAATCGACGTTCAGTAGTCAAAGGCTGGCTAAATTTTGCAGACCTACAACGAAAATGAGGTCGGCAAAACCGATTTTGAGGCACTGCACAGGTCGGCACGTTATATTCTCCTTTACTCTGGGGATTTAAATTACACAATTTACTCCAACTAAAATATTTTGCAGACATGTTATTCTTCCTATTCATTGACAACTTTAACTTTGTTTCCCTTAAAGTGGCAAAGTCGATTTTTAAGGTCTGAAATAATTTAAAGTGAGGATTCTACGTAAGATGTGAAGTGGTTTTCTTTTGTCTACAACAAACAATGTATTAAAAACTTAACGTTAATTTTTGTTCTCATTTTTTTTCTACATCCCTAAAACAATGTTGGTTCTGCTGACATTCTAAAGAAGTTTTCTCTGCATGCCAACCTTGGCACACATATAGGGCAGCATAAAAAAGCTGCCCTTGAATCAATGTAGATTGACTTTCAGGTCGACAATGTCGAAAGCCGACGGGAGTTCACAGGGAATAGTTGCCAATTTATTTATCATTGTATGTCTCTCAATCACTACACTATGACAGGCCCCTCAATAATACCTACTATACCGTATTCCTGCACGCAACAATGTGGATAAACTTTTATGAATACAAAGAAAATTGGTAGATAAAAAATGTATATTTTTAAAAATTTGATTATTATTTTAATTTCAAAAGATCACAATAGTTAATTTTAATAATTAATTATTCTAAGAAAGTAAAAACGAAATAAGAAAAGCAAGACAAGCTCCTAATAATCCTTTCATCTAAAAATAAACAACATATCATGGATTGTCTGTTACAACAATGTACCGCAGATTTTTTCTGATTTTTGTTTTCAGCATCAATATTTTAGGTGGCCACATGTTGCTTTAAAGTAACCAAGTTAAAAAAAAGAACAAAATATTAACATCCAAATATATTTTTAAGTAATTAATAATTCAAGTTTACTTGGTTGTGAATACATGTCAATAACACCTATAAATATACCTGTGATACTGCTCTATTTCTAGAAGCAGAAATTTCTATATGCTTTAATGTGATTACCAAGATATAAATTAGACTAAAGTAGCACTCAACATAAAAGAAAAATGTTCTCCAGGATTGTGTATGGACAGTGCGGAAATTGTAATTGAGGGGAAAAAAATCTAATCCCGTAAGTTTAGATACATGTACATGACCATGTTACGCAGTCTTCACAGTCTTGCCACTAAAAATTTTTATTATTATTATTATTTTTTATTAAGAGGCCTGATAACAGCCAGAAAGGGTCTCTGACATGAAATAAGTATTAATAATATTAAAAAATAGTCTTTTCTAACAAGGCATAGGGTCACTGTTTTTAAAATGGTCATTACTATTTACTACAATCAACTTGCATTCGCAATCTGGATATGTGAAATATGATCCATTTATCCTAGTTTTGCAAGCAAAATTATATACCAATTGGTACCTAGTGTAAAAATTGCAGCTTTTTTAGGCTAAAGCTAGCTATGTTATAAACTTTCGCAGTCACAAGGCAACACATTTCTGGATGCTGTCAGGATTTCCACCATATTTAAATTTAAAAGGTCCTTATCACCAATAGTTGAAGCACAACACACCATTGAAAATAACAAACATTCATGCTGAACAAAGCTAGTTCAAGAATATAAAACCTCTATTAAAGAGATTTTTCATAAATTCATTTTTTACTCTGATAACTTCATCAACTTTCTTTAGAACGTGGCAGTCAGGTCTTTGGCAATCTTATACCATACACAAAATTATGTGCACACTCTCCAACTTTTGGCAAGTGGAACAACTTTAAATTTATTTTTAAATTCTTATTTTGCGAATCTATGCCAACGATGGTAAATGTATTTTCTTGCAACAATTTTGACAGTGTTGTTAAATGTCAAATATATAACAATAACAGTTCATAGTAAATCAAAGTTGAGCTTCTGTAAGAATATTTTCAAACATTGTAATCAGACAGCTAATTATATGGTAGAGATTTTTTTTTATTTCAATTTACAGACTTTTCTTTGTTATCAATCTCCCTATTACATCTATCTAGTTCCACATAATGTTCTGCTTCAATGAAAACCAAAACAAGAACAAGAAACAATTGCACAAAAAAGATATTAATTTTACTGTAGCCGTATGAGCAGATTATTAGCTGTATGAGTGGCTATAATTAGCACATTATTCCGAGTTTAAGAAAAATCATTGAAAAGACGTAGTCAGCTGTGCTAAGAACACAAAGAAGCCTTTAATTACAATTGATATCAACAAAAAATTGTGCAAATTTAAGTAAGAGAGATCTCTACCATATAATTAGCGGTATGATCAGCTAATTATGATGGTATAATGTACGTTGCTGCAATGCTAGTTGATACAATTGGCAGTCAGGGAAATCCTCTGTAATGCTTCATTAATTTTTTTAACATTTTTGGGGGTGTATATTCGAGGGGGGCGTTTATTAACATTTTTACACTTCGTCTCTTTTGCAGTTTTTAAGGATATATACCTATAATAGAAAATGAACTTCAAAAGCAAAAAACTAAATTTCCAACCTTAAACCTAAGATTTAGGAAAAAGGTGTTTATAGAAAATTTCCTTATTTTACCGATGTATCAAATATGAGAGATTGTGTTTAGTTGTATTTATGAAATTTCTATATTACAATAGCACCATTAAAATTGCCTTTTAATTAAAAGAGCAAAACAATAACAGTTATTGATTTTTTCATTATATACTTTTACTATCGCCTCGAATAAACGCCCCCTTATAAGGGAGGAGCATCTATTCGAGGGAGGGGCATCTATTCGAGGGAGGGGCGTCTATTCGAAAGAGGGTGTTTATTTAAAAATGACTGAAAAGCGGGTCTGTCTATTCGAGGGGGGCGTTTGATAGAAAGGGGGCGTTTATTCGAAGCATCACGGTAATTAAGCTGTACAGCTTAATTTGGATGTCAGCTTAATTAGGATGTGTGATACAGTCTAATTAGGCATTTTACAGCTTAGTTAAGATGTACAAAACTTTGATCGTCGAAAAACATATTTAACTGAATTTTAGCATCTATCTAACTGAATAAATCCAATATTTACGTGCATATAAACATCTCCAATACTCTAGTTTTTTAGTAGCATCCTGGAGATCCGCTAAAAATGACTGCTTAAATAGGCTGTATCACGTGACGTGACATCCTAACAAGGGATGCAGTACAGCTTAAATAGACTATCACTATGATGAACCATTGTTTCTATTCCATATCTTTTGAACCTGGGGTGCTGGAAATACTTTTTTTATAATGTATATAGTGGTCAAACTGACGATGAAAGAGCTGCAGCAGTGATTCTGCTAAAACTTCTAATTTAGATGTATGTCACCTAATTAAGCTGTATCATACAGCTTATTTAGGAGATCTCCAAATTAAGCTATAGCTACAGCTTAATTAAAAGGATTTCCCTGACTGATTGTTATGTTTTAAAGGAATGAAGACATCGCATTGCTTGTCAAAGCATTGTAGCAAATGAATGCAACACCATGAATATGATTTTAGCATGTGGAATTGTAAAGTTTAGCCAAACATTTTCCTATAGCTAGCTATATATCGCTTTAAGACAATTAAAATAGTAATTTAACAGTCAGGGAAATCCTCTTAATTAAGCTGTATAGCTTAATTTGGAGATCTCCTAAATAAGCTGTATCATACAGCTTAATTAGGTGACATACATCTAAATTAGGAGGTAGAAAAAGTTTTTCCCTGATTTCTCGAAAAATGTAAATTTTAGCAGAATCACCGCTGCAGCTCTTTCATCGTCAGTTTGACCACTATATTATAAAAGAAGAACGGTATTTCCAGCACCTCGGGTTCAAAAGATATGGACTATAAACAACTATAAACAATGGTTCATTGTTAGCGATAGTCTATTTAAGCTGTACTGCATCCTAGTTAGGATGTCACGTCACGTGATACATCCTATTTAAGCGGATATTTTTAAAACTTCAAATTTAGCGGATCTCCGGGGTGCTACGAAAAAACTAATGTATTGGAGATGTTTATATGCACGTAAATATTGGATTTATTCAGTTAGATAGATGCTAAAATTCAGTTAAATGTCTGTTTTAGACGATTAAAGTTTTGTACATCTTAACCAAGCTGTAAAACGCCTAATTAGACTGTATCATACATCCTAATTAAGCTGACATCTAAATTAAGCTGTACAGCTTAATTAAGAGGATTTCCCTGACTGTTTAAGTGAAAACATTGGCGTAATTGTTTATTTTTTGCAGGAGGTAGCCTTTAAAAATGAGGAGCTAGCTAGCTACTTTAATAAGCTACTAAGAATTTATTATACAACTTTAGTTACGTATCAGCGTTTTACTGCATATATGAAAAAAAACTACAGGTACCTAGCTAATCGTGCACAGTATCATTAATTTAAACTCAGTTCCACAAAACCCTTTAGTTTTTTGCAAAAATTCAAATGCAAAATCAAATTTTAACATACGTGTAGTGCAGTGGTTTTTCTGTTTGTGGCTGATTTAGTTCTGCAATACTCTTTCTTGAATTGACTAAGCCACTTTCGAAAAAATCATCATTACTATCGGCCGCCATTACTCCATATTTTCTGTTTGTAAAACAAGTACCGTCGAAAGGCCTTCTGGGATATGTTGTGCTCTGTGTTGCCGATTAATCTTTTAAAGTTTCCGCAATCGGAACAAGTATTTTCGAAATAAATTCCACAATATATACCGGGAGAGCGGTCGATCCAAAAATCTATCCGGTATAGTCGAAACGAAAATCGTTCAACAATGCTTCTTCTTCGTTTCACCCGTGTTAACGCTTTACCCACTTGTGCTGTATCAGGCAGTACCAGAGGCTAAAAATATTTATACAAGTTTTTAATTTCACGTGAAGTTTCTTTTTGCAAGAAGTTTGCAAACATAAAATCAAATAAGAAATATGAGAATAAAGACTGTAACAAAACTGAAAGCATTGGAAGAGTTTCATGGACACGAATGACGAATTACAATTGTTACTAGAGGCTGCATTATTAGAATTTAAATCAAACTCCGAAAATAAGGGGCGAAATGCGGAGTCTAAGCGTAGTAAATAAAAACGCATAACAGATATCATGATTAGTCTTAGTTTCTAACGAAAAATATCCCAACAAAGAAGTGGTTAATTAAGAACGTAAATCGGCTAAGTGAAAAAAGTGGCGCCGTAGCTTAGTGGTTATAACTCTCGCACTTTGTACAGGAGACTGGGGCTCAATTCCACTTGGCGGCAATTTGATATGGGGCGAGTAGATGTTACCATAGTTAAAACACCGTAAAAGATTCTTTTCAAAGTACTTAGCGTATGTTCGCCTTCCCAAAAACTATATTATTCGACATTTTATAGCAAGAAATGTGTCGGTGGTTGAGAATATTTATCAATGCTGCATCTACCATTTGCCGACTTACTTCTTTTCTTACAAAAGTTGTGTGAAGCAAGCGTGTATGACAAATGAAAGGTGCGCAAGTTTATATCCAATTATCTTCGCAAAAAGCCTAATATTCCCTTTAGTCTTCCAAAAGCACATTCGATGACCATTATTCATGATGATAAAAGATAACCAAAGGATTGTTCGAGTTCGTATTTCCCTCTATTTGCAAATTCTTTTATTGAAAAGAGTAGAAGCGGGTATGCAGGATCACCCAAAATGCAAATAGGGGATAGGGTCTTAACCTTCAACAATTACCTTCTTGCACTGCGGAATTGTACCAACACGAACTTTTTTATTTAAACTGAATTTAGAGAATAAACGAGCATCGAGAACACTTCCTGGCTTTCTTATCAGAACATCGATGAAATAATACTTGTAGCCACAGTCATACTTGCAGTTCAACGCATAAAAATCTTTTCAGTTGAAAAGCTGTAGAATTATCAGCCGGTCTTTAATAGGTATGTGCGTGCCATAAAATGCACCGATGCACTGCGGAAAGCAACCTCGATCCCAGGGCCTGTAACGTTTTTTGATATGAGGATGCTTTATCCTCATATCAAAAAACGCTACAGGCCATGGGATCGAGGTTGTGCTGAAAGCCAATATTGTGATGAAGCAACGAAGCAGATTCTTTAACTTCTTTCTTATTACGTGGAAGTTTGATATAGCTACTTCGAACACAGATATGGCTCTTGTGACACGCTTGACAATTTTTGGTTTTCCGAGATCAAAAGTGTTGGCAGCTTTTCTAAGCCTTCCTTCATCTGTGGGTAATAGAGTGTCACCCCGCTACCTGTGTTTCTATGGAAACGGGTTGGCGCATTCGTATTTTACACTTTATTAGGAAACCGCAAAGTTCATCGCATAGTACGAGAAAAATATTCCTTCAACAGAAAGACTTCCACGAGGCACCTGTTTTGCGATGACGGATCCAGAATCGTTCTGGGCCTAGTATTCTTCTTCGCTGCAGCCGATCATGCTGACCGAGATGAATAGTTTGTGCGAAAATGTGGGCTATCACGTCGTTTCTTTGCTTATTTGGAGAAATACAATTTAATATTTTCTGATACAGGACTCTTGCACAAACTCCACGAATTTTGCAGGGAGGTCCTTTAGAAAGTATTGGTGGTATGCTAAAAAACCCTTTTTTTTCTTAACAAGCATTCACTATGAAAGGAATATTCACATTGTTGCAAAAATACTCTTAACACGAGAATCCGGCGCAAAAATGTGCTAACTTAGCGGATAGAAACCTATTCGATACGTGTCGTATCACGTTTTAAACCGAACTGTCTACACCCCCTCCAACAAAATATCATGCTGAGAACATCGCTTTCTAGAGGGAACAAAATACCGATCCTATACTTACATAACGGATCAAAAAGTGATCCGGTATAGTGGAAACATAGACTTTTATAAGGTTGTGTCCCCCACATTCATAAAAATGCTTAAAAAAAACATTTTCGAATCAGATTCGCCAACATGTAAAAAAGCCTCACTTTTATATATAGTATAATAAGACACAACAATAAATAGTTCATTCTGAAAATATATTTCGGATGATACATCCATCCAATCCAATCCCATGTTTTTTATTTTTAGTACAAAGCCTGTTTGAGCTTTTTTTCTTATTTATTTAATTTTTTTATGGTTTGTAATTTTTAATTTTAATTTTTAAGGGGTTTTCCGCGAGCCCTCAAAAATCCATATCGCTCTTCTCAAAATCATGTTATTGTTATATCGTCCATGTATATTTTTGTTGCATTTATATTTTTTGGTTGGATACATATATTTTTGTTACATGTGCATACAGTTACCTCCAGCTAACTCGAACACCGGATAACTGAACTTTTATTATCTCGAACCATTTTCGTGGGAACTTTCGCTAACACTTTCCTAAACACTCCGGTTAACTGGAACCTCGGATAACTCGGACATTCGTTAACTCGACTTATTTTAAAGTCCCCCTGAGGCCAATTTCTGCGGATAACTCGAACTTTTTACTCCAGAAAAGAAAATCGAAGACTAGATAAATTTCAGATTATATTTTTTTTTAGTTTTTATTAACTCCTGACGTATTATAGATAGATAATGTTGTCTGTCAAGGAAAATTCAATTTACATAGGAATCGCATGCCTTTTTCATCGCCAAGCAGAGTTGCACTTTTTTCCCCACCTCATAAAAAAAATCGTTAACTCGAACTATAATCTCATTTTAGACTAAATTCGACTTAACTGGAGCTTGTATCTAGGTGAAAAAAAGATCGTATACCGAAACTTTTATGCTCCAGACTTGTTTATAAGTTTACGTGTAGTGTCTGCAATGTCACTGATTATGGCAAGTCAATTCGCCATTTTAAGGTTCGCATGTCAGTTTGGCCAGTGACTTGTAAGAAAGTTAAGGTTTCGCAACCTACTGTTGTATTACAACATATTTTGGACCCTCATTTATGCTCTCCACCATCTTTTGAGAATTTTAATATTCTAACGCGTGAGTCTAATAATTTTAAAGTCACGCTGAAGGAGAGTCTGCTCATTGAGCGAGGCCGACCATTCCTTAACAGGTCGGTTAAGTCTATGCCTCTTGAGCTCTTTTGATAACCACAGTTAGCGAATTAAATGAGGCGTATGATCTATTTCTAAATCTCTTTTGTAAACAATATGACAAAGCTTTTCCAGTAAAGGAAATCAAAATAAATAGGAAAACAATTCTTAGTCCCTGGATAACCAGGGGTCTATTAAAATCATCAAAGAAAAAACAAAAATTATATGAAAAATTTTTGAAGAAAAAGTCATTTTATAATGAAACTAAATATAAAAGCTACAAAAACCTATTTGAAAAAACTAAGCAGCAATCAAAAAAACTCCATTTCCAAGACCTCCTACGCAACAGCAGTGGGAATGCAAAAAAGACTTGGGACATTATTAAAGAAATTATTGGAAAAAGTAGAGCTGAGAAAAACAACCTACCCAAAAAACTCTGTATAGATGAAAAGTTTAATTATAATAACGCAATTATTGCTAATAGTTTAAATGATTTTTTTGTAAATGTTGGCCCAAAGTTAGCGTCAAAAATTCAAGCAAGTCGTAAGAACTATCAATCTTATCTTAAAACGTTTAACTCAACAATGATCGAATCCGAATTGACTATACAAGAATTACTAACAGCCTTGGAAGTCTCCAAAATAATAATGTAATAAAGAACATTTTTGACCTCATCATGTTTCCTCTTCATTATATTTTTAATCTTTCATTTAAAACTGGTAAATTTCCAGATAAATTAAAAATTGCGCAAGTGACGTCCATTTTCAAAGCTGGAGATAATGCCAAAGTTACAAACTACAGACCCATATCTGTACTTCCTTGTTTTTCTAAATTACTAGAACGAATTATGTATAACAGGCTCTATGCATATTTGACTGATAATAAAATGCTTTACACCAAACAATTTGGATTTCAAAAGAAACACTCAACAGATCACGCTTTACTTAATTTAGTCAACGATGTGACCGATGCTTTTAATAGAAATCTTTTTACTCTTGGAGTGTTTATTGACCTTTCTAAAGCCTTTGACACAGTAGATCATGAAATTCTTATTACAAAACTCGAACACTACGGTGTGAAAAATAATAATCTCAGTTGGCTTAAAGATTACTTGACAAACAGGAAACAGTGCATACGTTACGGAACAAATAGAACTGAACAAAGAACTGTCACTTGTGGGGTACCACAAGGCTCAATACTTGGACCACTTCTATTTATACTATCAATGATATACATTGTGCGTTGAAACTTTTAAATTTTATATTATTTGCAGACGATACTAATATCTTTTACTCACATAGGGATATCAGCACTCTTTTTGAAACAGTTAACAGAGAATTAAAGCATTTAGAAGAATGGTTCAAAAGCATTAAACTTTCGTTAAATGTAGATAAAACAAAATGCACTCTATTTCACAAAGCTTCTAAAGTCGACGACATACCTCTTAAGTTACCTGATTTAATTTTAAATAACATAAATATTAAAAGGCATAATCATCCATGATTTTTTTAGGTGTTTTGTTAGATGAAAATCTAACATGGAAACAAGATATCCAAACCGTTGAAAGTAAAATTTCTAAAAATATCGGTTTAATTTTTAAAGCTAAACCCTTTTTAAACTTTACCTCTTTAAAAAACTTATATTTTTCCTTTGTACATAGTTATATAACGTATTGTAACATTGTTTGGGCAAGCACAAACCAGTGTAAATTGAACAAACTCCACAATAAACAGAAACATGCTTGTCCTCGCATAGTGTTCGGTGCAAATAGATACACACCCTCTGACCCTTTATTTAAGAATCTCGGAGGTTTAAATATCTACAAACTTAACATCCATCACATTCTCGCCCCCGGAGCTCCTTGAGATTAAAAACAAATTAATTTATCTCAAAGAGCTCTGGGGTGGAGAATGCATCCATCAAGTATTAGTTTTTATGTTTAAAATAAAATCCGCTTCATGTCCGTTAGCATTTGCTGACAAATTTTCCCTTATTCAACATAAGTATGACACTAGGTACTCGAAAGATAACTTTGTTATACCAAAAACTACTCTGAAAGTGAGTAGCTATTCCATAAAAGGTAGAGTGCCACTACTATTGTGGAACAGAATTTTAGACAATCATTTTAAAATGAATATTAGTTTAGAACAATTTAAAAAGGTATCAAAGAATCTCATGCTCAAAACTGACAATGATGTAACTCAATTTTTTTAAACGTTTTATCCTAGTTTAATTTAATATTTTTAAGTCTTTAACACATTATAAGCTGTAAATAGCTCAACCAACGGGGCTTGATGATAAGACGGTCCACGTCTTCTACTTGCTCCGGCCAATGTATTTATAATTTTAGTAACCTATTATTTGTATTTGTTTTTAACGGTGAAATATATCTTATCCTAAAAATACGAGTCATTAATTTTATTATTACTTTTTATTTTATAACGCGATGATTTTGTGAAATATTGATTGTGTGATCATGCTCGCATTAAGCGGGCGAAAGCTAACATGAATTTGTCACAAAAAATAGTCGTTTTTTCACCCAGATACCGTCGAACTTATGCTGAAACATTTATTTAACTGGAGCTTCGTTTAAACTCCGAACATTCGTTAAGTCTAACTATTTTCTTCAGTCCCTTGGAGGTTCGAGTTACCGGGAGTTACCGGGAGTTACCGGGAGTTACCGGGAGTTAACTGTATTTCCGTTCCTTATATATATTTATGTTGCACATATATACTTAATTTTCTTAATAAATAACCATAAAAAATAATGTGCAAAAATAAAGTCACCAACTCTCTGCAGTGGGATGTACGCCACACATAATGCGTTCGCCATTATGTAATACAAAAATGGTAGCTGCGAGCATTGACCACATGCCGTTAAATACCGCAGCTGCTCCGACCAAAAATACTATACCAAAATATATGTATCATATAGTACTGTGTATATATATATACACTACCCCGCATTTAATAATGCGGGTAAGATATTCAGGTGTTTGTTTACATTTAATCTCCGCGGGAAAGTTCCAAAGCGCACGTGTTTTCATCGTTCATAGAAACTTTTTTATCAGAAAAAAATTTATTATATTTATTTTATTTACTGCGACAATCGCCTGGAATTCATTTTCCAAAATCAAAGAAATAAACATGGTAAGAGACTATTAATTCTTTGTATAGTAATAAAATGCCCATTTAAAATCGCATTAAATTGTCTTTAAATTTAAAAGCTCAGTAGGAGTACAACGATTTGTTTCATAATATTAATTATTAAACAGCGAAACAGGTGAGTCAAATTGAAACCAACACACGATTTAATTATTTGTAGGATTCTCAACACAATTCAAGGCATCTTAACCACAAAGAATTAATGAACTTTACTCGACTTCAAGCATTCGAATGCGTCAAGCCTAGAATAAGGGAGCCAATGAGTGAAAAACTTATGCACAGTAAAAGTAACGAGAATTGTGCAAACCCGTTAAGTAACAATTTCATACCACCACTAACTAGCCTAAAACGCTGGGATCAAAATCTGAAAAAAGCCAAAGCCATGGCTACAGATATATTTTATTACGAATCTTCAAACTTAGGAAAATATAATGAAAACTCTGTGGAAATTGCCATGCAACTGCACAAGGCAAAGGAAGTTGAAACATGTGTTGAAAAGGAACTGGACTGGTTTTCTACAAATCGGCTGATACCAAAAAGCGTTAAAAGGACTCCAAGACTAGTGTCTTTAAACAATTTTAAATCTTTAATTCATAACCGGCCGTACAATCTATTTGTGAATCCATACGAAATGTTTCCAGATGAACTTGCCAGACTATGTGGAGAGCGGTACTTGTCTGGAGATCACATGATGTATGTCGTAAGGAAATTAAACGAAATGCAGGATGACGTTCTTTGTGTTTATGGAAATTATAACCCCGGATCCAAAAAAATGTTTGGAAAGATTTATGAGAAGTAAACAACAGCTTCCAACACGCATCGCATTTCTTTTAAACGTTGGAAGTAATCCACGCAACGGAGAGACTTACATTGGAACCTATGAAAATCCTGGAAATCACTTTGCAATGGCAATAGTTTCTGACAGAACTACCTGCACATATGGTGATTCGTTGGGTTGGATGGCCCCAATTGAATTAAAGGATCTCGTTGACCAATACTGCAAAGTTCTTTACGGCGAAGGTGATGTCAACATCGTGGAATGTCACAAGCCACATTCTGGTAATGGTAAACACAAATGCAATACTGACTGTTCTGTATTTTATCCTCTTCAGAACGATGGAAACATTTGTGGTGTGGTAGCTATCGTAATGCTATCTATAGCTGTTTTGAGACCAGCATATTTCAGAACTTTACTTGGATTCGATAAGAAGTCTGGATCAAAACTTCCCTTCATTTTTCTATGCGATCCAACTAAATACCGTCGGTACTGTTAACCTTTTTTTCAATTTTACTTTTATATACTGGCAAATATCTATTATCTATGTTCTTGCGATGAAATATTACATGCAGTTAAATATTGTAGGAAAGGTTTACGCGAATTCATTCGATTTTTTATTTCTTATTTAATTTATTTTTATTTTAGTTATCTTCGCTCTGTAATAATGACTTGGTTTAGCGAAGAGAATATCGATGTGTCTTTTGTATTGCCGAATTACGAGGATGATGAAGCAATATCAGATTCAGACTCGGACAGCGAAATTCATCGCGTTGATTTAGGGCCACAGGTAGCCGAGGTGAGTAGTTATATTTTACTAACCATAAAAAAGGCCAGAGTAATAATTTTTTACATTCCCCATGTTGTATCTCTAGATTAAAGAAATTGATCCAAATAAGACCACGCAACAAACAAAATCAAATGGGAATTATTCAATAAGCGATACAAAGAATAAAACTAAAAACGCTGTAAAAAGTGGAACGAAAAACCAAGCGAACCTTAATGAGTACAAATGTCATGTTTGCGGGGTAGCTGCATCAACTCGATTCAACTTAAAACGTCACATTTCTCGGTATCACAAAAAGAAGATGTCGCGAAAGCGCAAGACGGAAATTGCATTTGCCTGGAGTGTGGTTATAGGTGTCGATATATTACAGACCTGAGAAAACATTTACACAAGCAACACTTAAAAGTATTCCGAACAGAAAGAATCACTTTTGATGACAATTCTGGTAAAAGATGTTTTCTAAATTTAGGTGACTTGTAAATCCTACTTTAGTAATTCGGTATGTATAATGTTTACACTTCTTTCCGTAGCATTTCAAACGTGGAAAGATGACACTGAAACATCAAATCATTGCAGTTTTGTTATATTCTCGGGGAAAGTCAAAAACAAACTAAATGAAGCTCAACAGTATTACCAATGTAATCGGTGTGGACAATACAAACCGAACAGGAAAGGAAAAAGTCGCGTTAAGATGTCAGGTACGCTATCTTTCATACCTAAATTGTGCGTTGGTATTAAACATATAACAATGTTTCCGAAATACTAGGGAAATTCTAAATTCATTGTCCTCTCTTACTGTAGGAACCTGCAAAATAGAAAGAAATTGTACCAGCACGATCAAAGCTACTTTTCACGCTGACGGTAAAGTAACGGCAGACATATGCTACACCCACTATGGCCATGAAAAAGAACTAGAACATACATGGATACCAAAGTCTAGCAGAAATAGTATTGGATCCAAATTACAACAGGTAAATTATAGCGCCTTTACGCACTAGTGTTTTCCCTTTTCTGGAGTAAGATCGCCAAGTTTATGTTTATTAATTACAGGGTGTTAGGCGGGATAAAATCCTGAGCGATATTAGAGAAACAGTTACAGATGACGGACTACACAGAATCCATTTGACATCAGCACAAGATCTTGAAAACTTGAAAAGAGCTTTTCAAATAAACGACATTCAGCGTCACGTCAATGACCAGGAAAGTGTTTTGTCTTGGATTCAGCAATGGAAATCCGATCCGTACAACCCTGTGCTGTACTATAAAATGCAAGGAGAAGAAGACAAGGAAAAAAAATTAAAAACGGATGATTTTATAATAATTATTCAAACGGAGTCTCAAAAGTATATGTTTCAGCGATTCGCCAACAACGGATTGTGTTGTGATTCTACACATGGAACAACAGGCTATGATTTCGGTTTAAGCACGGTACTAGTAGTCGACGAATTCGGCGAGGGCGTGCCAGCCGGATGGTGCTTATCAAACCATGAAGATTATGCTTTTATGAAAATATTTTTCCAGGTAGGAGAAATATGATTTATCATATATTTAAAGTAGTATTTCTATGGTGATCCGACTTGGTTGATCTACATATCTGATTTTTTATTTTATATTCATGTATTCTATGTCACGATGCCATTGAGAAGTTTGTTTCCTATTTTTTAGGAAATCAGGAAGAATTCCGGAGTTATGTCACCTACGTGGTTTATGAGTGATTTGGCCCCTCAGTTCTATAACGCATTTTGTGATGTTAACGAATGCACTCCTTTGCAACTATTTTGTACGTGGCATGTGGACAAGAGTTGAAAAGAGCAGCTTCGAGAAAAGATCGGAAATCTGGATGTGTACAAGGAGGTATACAAAAGATTGAGAACTGTGCTAGAAGAACCAAATTGTTCGATCTTTGAAGACAGAGTGGCCGTTTTGAAGGAACATCTTTTGCAAGCGAATGTAACTAAGGATTTTGGAAGATATTTCGAATCCTTCTGGATGAGCAAAACTCGTTCATGGGCTTATTGCTACCGTAAAGGTTATGGCATAAATACAAATATGTATGTGGAAGCGTTTCACCGTGTTTTTAAGTACGAATACTTGAAGGGAAAGATGAATAGACGTGTCGACAAATGCCTTTTAAGTCTCATTAAATTTGACAGGGACAAGGCATTTGATCGTATTATCAAATTAACAAAAGGAAAGGCAACAAAAAAGTTAAAAGGTATCAAAGAAAGTCACGATGCTAGTTTGAACTTGTCTTTTGATAGCGTATCAGTGATAAGTAACACAGAGTGGAGGATTACGAGTGGAAGTTCAAAAAATACAAGTTATACTTTGTATTTATGCGGTGATTGTGATGATCAAGCTTGCAAATTGAAATGCATTGAATGTAACATCTGCTGTCACAAATACACATGCTCTTGTAACGACTTTATGCTAAAAAAAACAATTTGTAAACACGTGCACTTATTGGAGAGGTATAAGGGAAAAGATAATGTTGATCTACAAGATAAAAAAGAAAGATCTATTGATTTAACAGATGATATAGACGATCTAGTTGAATTAGTCAAAGTCGTCCGCCCAAAATTGGAAACTTTAAAAGACAGAGCTGAAGTGTTATTATCTACTCTTTTGGCAGATGTTAAAAGCGCAAGTGTTGACAACAACTCAGAAGCCTTCGAACAACTAATAAAAGGTTTAGTTGCTGCAAAATCTACCTTCAGCGCAATGGTGGAAAATAAGCCTGCAGCTGTACTGATGCCAACTGTAACTGGTCCACATAACAAAAAAATAAGCGTTCAAAGAAGATTTTATTCAACGAAAAAAAGGAAAAGAACATCAAACGTGCGGTTTGCAAGACCAACTTTGGACGAAAAGTCATCTTTTAATGATACACCCTTCTGGTTAACTATGGACAAAAAGAACACAGAAGCAGGTTTGCTTTAACTTTCTAGCTTCGTGATTTGATTTATTTATTAATTTATCAACACATCTCGTTTTCCTTTTTCAATTTAAAATAACTGTGTTAATAATTTTTTTATAACTTATTCTTCAGAAACTTCCTCATCTACCCATACTACCAAAGACAATAAAACATTTAAGAATAAACCAAGCAGAAGTATGTCATTATTTCATGTAGCGAGGATCATTTTTAATATTTAAACGTGCAACTAAATATGTTTACTATACCCAGAGCACCAACAAAGATTTATCTTTATTTTAGAAAGCATAAAACATTTAGCTCAATTGGGAGTACGAAAAAGCGAAATTGAAAAGTTATTCACAGAAGAAAACGTTTTTGTCACGAAGTCTTCTTTGGATATGGATGCAGATAATTTTCCAGATCCTAAGTTGATAAACGTAAACATCAATCATCTGCAAGCTTATTTCGATACAAATTGTTGGGAAATTATTACGGATGCAAGTACGTAAGTTTTGTGTCATTATTTCATCAATACTGTTCATTAGTTCTTAACGATCAGCATATTTTTGTTTAGTGGAGATATTGAAAGAGACGTGGAGTTGCAGCATATGTACAACAAGCAAGTACTCCAATATGATAATGTGTGATACATGTCAACAATGGTTTCACTGGTAAATTTTAGATCACCTACGTATCTCATGTTTTTGTATTTAAATTATGAAAAAGTAATAGTAACATTTATATTTTAAGGGATTGCGCCAATGTTTCAAAATCTCATGCGAAAGAAGAATGGTTTTGCAAGAAATGTCAGCAAAGAACATGAAAAACTATACTTCTTACTTTATTTTATTTTATTTTATTGTACATATATGTTTTAGCTAATATTTGGTTACGTTAGGTTTTTTTAGTATTTTTTTACTGCTTGCAATTGATTAAAAGAAGAAGAAAATGTTTCACTGTGTTTTAATACATTTTACAGCAGTAGAATACTTACCATCACAAAAACATATTTGTATTCATATTGTTGTTTACGGCTTCATTTATTTTTCAAAAAATCCTTAGCGCTATACTGGCGTTACGTTTCACATATCATATAGTAGCATATACTATATATACTGTATATGCTCAAATATATGCATTTTTGGTCGGAGCAGCTGCGGTATTTAACGGCATGTGCATTGACCCAATCCAATATTTCACGAGTGTTTCTAATTCACGTTTTTTATTATGGCACTCGACAACTGCTAGCTTAAATGAGGAGGTGATAACAAAAGTTCTTGTTCGAATCTGATATAAATTGAATGTAACTTGGGCTTACAAATGTTTTGATCTTGCTTTTCCCATTAGATAGATAGCTATAGATGTGCGTATTTTACATGGCTAGCCTCACAAATATCGAGGAATAAAGGAATAAATCCCTGTCTATTATTTCCAAGATGGGCCATGGCTTAGATGGGGAGTCCTAGAGTATTTAATGCTCATTTTGAGCTACGCAGACCCAATTAAGGTCCGCATTCTACCCCAGACACTCCCGTCCTGCAACATCCGTCAACATCCAAAACGGCCCACACATATAGCTAGTGCCATCATCTCCCCAATTTTCCTCATTGGCTTAAAAATAAAAATTACAATTGCATTAAAAATACAGTGAGGGGCCTAGCAGATTTTGTCTGTTAACATTTGACCCACCACTCTTTCCTTTTGTAGCAGATTTTTTCTTACTGATTATATAGCTACTTTTAACGTGCCCTAAGTACTCTACTGAAATAGTGTCTGTTTGTTGGGTTTTTTTCTGGAGCCTGTATTCACTAGATAGATAGATAGATAGATGTGCATATTTTACATGGCTAGCCTCACAAATATCGAGGGATATACCCTGTCTATTATTTCCAGGAGGGGCCATGGCATTGATGGGGAGTCCTGGAGTATTTAATGCTCTCCTTGAGCTACGCAAACTCAATTAGAGTCAGCGCTCTGCTAGACAACTCCCTGCAACATCCAACGGCCCACACAGTGCGCAATCTTATTACTCCTATTTTTCTGTAAAGGAAATAGCATAAATGTTCAGTATATACAAAATTTCCGAAGAACAGATTATCATCACAGATCCCCCATCTTCTCTTCTTGTGAGCATGCATGATAAACCTCTTGTCACTTGTCCCTAATTTTACACTATATCTATATATAATAAATCTTAATGACTAGCTACATTTCAGCACCAACTTATATTTCGTAGCGCTTTTTTATGTAGTTTTATCTTGGCTTCAATTTATATCAGCTAAGAGCATGTTTGCTGTTTAATGACTTACACACCTGTTGTAGCTGTGGTGTGTGCAATCACAAAAAATGGTGACATGAGGCTCAATCCTCATAGCAATACCTGTTTGCAATTTCTTTTTGGTGTAAGATAATTTGATGGTGCAAAAATACATTTCAGCCTTGTATAACAGTTATAGGCTCAACCTACAAACCACGGACCTGTGTTCCAAACGAGGGTGCCGATAAGCCGCATACGCTGTAAAAAGTGCGGGCGTTTTCGGGCGAGTTCGGCGTTTTGAAAAAAATTCAGGTATTTGCCCGAAAAAACCTTCATAGTCCCGAACAATGCCCGAAAAAGAAAAGATACACCACAAATGACTCTCAAAGAATTATTTAAAAAAGTATAAAAATTAAAATGAACTACCTGTGTGATAGCGAAGTTCTTAAAAGAACTGTTTTTTATGATTTTTGATAAGATTTACTTGATAAATAACTTATATATAAACTTTATTAACTCCTTTCTCTTCAAACGCATTCTTTTAACTGTCGTCCGCCATGTTTATGTTACAAGGTGTTGCATTTCCGGAATGTTCTGGCGAGTTCGGGAAAGTGCGGGCGGTTTTGGCGGACAACCGTCAATTTAATTCGAAAAGTCGTTTGCGGCTTATCGGCACCCTCTTTGTTCCGGGGACTTTAGTTCTGCCATATTTGTTTATATATATATACTGCAATCGAGTGATATAATATACCAGTTCAAACCAAGCTGAGCTAACATAAATATGTTCCAGTTTCCGTATTCTGAATGCACAGCTAGCGCATAACTTGCAAAACAACGAATTCCGCGTGTCATAATGTTTGTCAAGCTTAATGCTTTGATTGATTACTTTAAAGATATGCTGACCAAAGTAGATGTTAGTTCTGGCCAATCTGAATATCCGAAACATCCAATTTAATTATACGAAGATACTTTAGCTGATTCTAACTAAGCAAAAAATTATCTTCCATTGGGAAGCGCATCTACCGACAAGCGCGAAAACCTCAAAATCCCTGGTTTGGGTGATCTAATGCTTGGGTCGAGGGATCTGATGTCTGAATCCCGGGATCCCTGCTTTGTAGGTTTAGCCTAACTGTATAATAACTATGCACAAACAGTCTACGCTCGGATTTCACACTTGTGTAAACTGTTGGTTTAAATTAGGTTTTGTTTATAAAAATTTTCTTTTTTCACAATGGATATTGCATGGTTTTTAGGAAGATTTTGGCATGCGTGGCAAAAAGCACATGCTTAGTGTTTTAAGTATATTTTACTCTGTGTTTCAAGGTTTACGAAATTGCTAATGACAATGTCATGATTTTGTAAAACAGAAGTCACCCGAGAATATATTTTAAAGATTTTTGAAATAATTGGTTGTTTTAGGCTTGCAGACAAAAATAAGGAAAAAAATGGACATAAATTCAGTATATATAATCAGCTTAGGTTCAAACTCATTCAAATTATTTGCATGTCATTCTGTGTTAATTTCATATTTTGACCTTTTCAAGATATATAACAGTTTTGATGTTAAATGAATTTGTTAGACTTCCAGAGAAGTCATTGCATTGAAAATAGATACATTATAAATTATTAAACACTTTACACTCTAATGTACCGCACATAATCTAATCTGCTTTTCAGAAAGCGTATTACTTTCACATGGGTTATTGTAAACAAAATCAAGGCTAACAGTAGCACTTCCCATAAATTTGATAAGAGTATTTTGTTTGTAAGCTTAATTTGCTCACTAATCTGAATTTCTTTATCCAATAGTTATACTAAGTATATATATATATATATATACTGTAGGTTTTTTTTGTTATGTTGTAAAATTGAGTATATATTTTTCTTTAGACGTTTAATACAAATAATAACTCCAAGATGTAAGCCTGAGATATTCACTTTTTTCAAAAAAAGTTCAAGAAAAGCAAAAAATGAAATTTCGCACTTTTTTGAAAAGGATCTGTGTTTCAATTTACCGTCAATTCCCACCAATATATATTATTTGGAATATTGCTATTCGTGAAAGTTTTTTTGCGTTGAATATGGATTTTGTTGAAAATTTCCCTAAAAATTATTTTTTTTGACATCCACCAAAGTAAATTCCTGACAAAATTAATTTTTTTTTGCTCTCTGTAATTGTTTTTCTTCACTAAATTTAATGTACTTTCCACCAAATTTTCTTCGTGCTAAAATTTCTTATCTTATGGTATATATAAGGACTTTCAACTTCGCGAAAATTACTTACCTAAAGTAGGAAGACAAAGGCGCTAAATTTCATTTTTATTTTTTTTTAGATAATTTTGAGTGTCATGCCACATTAAGTAACTTAAAGTATAGAATATGGGAGGTTTGTTTTCTAAAAAAAAGGCTGATCATCCAAAGCAACAACCAAACAGGATAACAGAACAAGATAAGGCTGTGCTGGTAAGCAAGTCTACTTAAAACATTTAATAAAAAAAGAAGCATGTTGTTTTGAATGGCAACAAATTTATGTCAGACTGCCTTCCCAGCCCACATGTAACTTATGTTTTTTTTGTTTTTTTAGTCACTGAAGCAGCAAAGAGATAAGTTAAAGCAATACCAAAAGAAGGTAATTTTTTTCGTGGAGCAGTAGATTCAATTTAAAAGGAACTTGACATGTATCAACTTACCAAAAAATGTTATGGTGTCATCTTTGTCTCAACTGTGTATAAATTATTCATAGTTTTTTAAAATCGCAGCATGTCAGAATGAACCACAAAACAATGACAAGTCAGCGTTAAACATTTACTTCCTTTCAGTTTATATACTAATTTGTCAACTCGAATTACCTCCTTGTGTTTTGACACCAATCACAGTATTATTTTATATAAAGCAGCATATTTAAAAACACCAACTTTTAACAAGTTATGTATTTAATCTATAAAATGGAATCAACTATAAAACCATAAAAAGAAAGAGAATATATATATATATATAGTATATATAATATAGAGTTTAAAAAACATTTTATTTCAGATAAACCTTAACCTGGAAAAGGAACGACAGGTTGCTAAAAGTTTGCTGAAGGATGGCAAGAAAGAGTATGTACTTTTGAGATAATGTAATTACACTTGTCCATTTACGAAGTAGCGTGTAGATTTAGTCGTTAACTTGTGTTTCCCATCCAGCAAGAAGTGTGATTTGTTGTCTACCTACGATCCAGAAATTTAATTTTATAAAATAGTAGTGGACAACAGAATATTGTCTCCACTACTGAAGTTTGTATAATGTATATATGCCCAGTATTGTGTTCTGCTACTGTTGTTCTACTACGTACTACTGCACTACTAAAGGATAAAAAGGGGCTTTGGTCGAAAATCGGTCCCGAAATTGGTTTAGTTATACGTTTATATTTATCTCCTTTAAAGCCTTGTATAACCTCTCAGTCAAGAAGTCATTAAAAACTTGCTTTACAACAGACCCCTGCCGACCCCGGCTTGAATAAAGTGAAAATAATTATATGCTATCCTATCTTATATCTGCTATGTTCTGTCTCTTGGAATGTTTGTGCTACGTAGTCGTTGTTGTTTTTTGTAGAAAAGCAAAGCTTCTGCTAAAAAAGAAACACTATCAAGAGAATCTTCTGAAGAAAACAGATGATTCATTAGAAGCTATTGATAAATTGGTACTTTTCATATGTTAGAAAATCTGTTGAATCTCTGTTCATTTTTAAATGCTGTACTTAGTTCCGTTCTAAACTATTTTGTAACTAGATTCACGAGGTCGAATTTGCACAAGTCGAAATGAAAGTTGTCGAAGGCCTAAAACAAGGTAACGAAGCACTGAAGAAACTGCACGAGGTAAACACTAGAAAGTTTTCTTTCATTCCGTTGACGCCAATCATACTTTTGTTTACCTTTTAACTCCCATGCCCTCCATATCCCTCCATTGTGACTCCTCATTCACTCTGCGTCTACCAGTTCCATACGTGGCGACAAAGCACCCGCATATATGTCAAAGTAGTTTTTCTACCCAGAAAATGCTTTATTGTTCAGGTGATGACATTGGAAGATGTTGAGAAAATAATGGACGACACAAAAGAAGCTGTTGAGTACCAAAATGTAAGCAAGAGACGCATTATTTTATGGGAACAAAATTGTGTGTTCTAGTGTCAAGTGGAATGTGTTTCGATAAATGCTTATTTTTCATTTTTTTTATTTGTTTGTTTGTTTGTTTGTTTGCTTTGTTGTTGTTATTGTCTTTTTTTGTTTGTTTTTAGGAAATTGATGCGTTGATAAGTGGCGGTTTAACAGATGAAGATGAAGAAGACATTCTAGCTGAACTGGAAGAGTTGACAAAGGTTTGTATGATAGTCAAAACACGCAAGCATTCTTTTCGTTATATTTGACAACTATACAACTTGACAGCTTTGCTGACCGAACTTGCAATGGCAAAATAATACCATCATTCTTTGCATGACAAAAAAATGAAAATAAGATGTTTTTCAAATCAAATTGTACATCTTCATCGATATGTTAAAGCTTTAGATCTTTTTTATTTTAAGGGTGTGGAGTTACCATCCGTTCCGGAGCATGAATTAACGAACGTTGATGACCAACTTCCAGACGTACCAGCGCAAGAACCAGGTAATTTGCAAACGTCAGCTATACGTGTAACTTAAGCGTCGGACATATAGCACCTTTTTTTTATATAAACAATGCCAAATTTAATTTCGCCCCCAAAATTGCCAAAATTTTGAACAATCGTTAAACATTTTGTTTGGAATTGAATAAGTGATAAATAATAGCATAAATGAAATTAAAAAATTTTGCCTAATAATCTTACCCAAGTAAACAATGAATAAACAGTTTTTTTGGCATTTTTCTCTAAGTAGCTAAACTATGTATTAAAACGCAACCTACAAGAAGCATGTCTAACTTCTTTGTCCACCATTTATTCATGTGCAGTAACTGAACTAAATTATCTTTCGCTGAGATTGCGAGAATTATAATAAAGTTGGTCAATTTTTTGTTTGCTATAATCCGTTTGTGTGTTTTTTTAATTTAGTTAAAAAAGCAGTGAAAAGAGAAGCTGTTGCAGCGACCTAATTTTCTTGGAATAACGTTGTTACAACTGGTCGGGCAAGTTTTCGTCATGGATGCGTGTCATTTGCTTCTTGTAAAATATAGTGTTTTTATACGCTTTTATGAAGGTGAACTATCGGAAAAGCTCTTTGATAACAATTTAACTTCCGTATTTCTAAAAATTTCGTGAAATTAAATGAGTTTTGTTACATATTGTAACTGCAGGTGTCTAACATCTTGTTTATTTGATGTATCTTAGCTTTTTCAATGAAATTCTGTATATATAGTCAATTAAATAAATTTTTAGTTTAATAACTTATGGCTTCTTTTATTTCGTTGATAACATTGCTGTCTAAATTCAGCTACCCTGAAGGAAGAAATTATTGCGAATGAAAAGAATTTGGCCGAAAGAAAAAGACGAGTTATTTCTGTCGATGTTTTGCTGTATGAAGGTTTACAGGGAAACTCCTTAGTTATTTGCATCGAAAGAAATTCAAAGGAACATTATTAATAGCAAAGATAAAAAAAATAAAAAAATTTGTGGAAATATTGTAAAATAGTTCGAAATCTGCATGGTTTGTCCAAAAAAATCACGGGTTGCTTTGAATAAGATACCTTTAAAAAGTCAGAGGCTAATACAATGATATTTTCAGTACAAGCTTTTGTAGGGTTGGTCGATTTTACAGTTCCCTTTTTCTTGAAAGAATTTCTCTCACATGTCTTACGAATGTCTGTCATACATCTTTTTCGTTTCTTCTTTGTGGCATTGCTTTCTTTAGGTGTTTTCGTGGTTTTAGAATGGTCCTTTCCACTACTGGCCGATGGTGAGCTCGGAATATTACCATCCGATTGTACAAATGTTCCTACATTGTCACTATCTGCGGGTTAAAAAAAAGTTCTGCACCAACTCTTTGTACCTATTTATCAATATATTGCTCAATCGAGTTGGCATCATCATAACCTTAAACGAGAGGAGATCTCCGATAATTTGTCCTTCGTAACGTTGCTGTAAGCACCATGATCCAAAATGAATTTTTGTTTATCTCGAGATTTTCATAGGAAGGTGTCCTCTGATATTCCCTTGGGTATTGCACATCTTTTTTGTAAAAAAATCAAAATGGTCGTCATTTTCATATGACAAATGCAACACTTGATTAATCTCTGGCTGATAATATCTTGTATAATAGTGATAACCTCCTACAGCTGAATAGACCTTGTACATAATTTCAAGCTCCATCTTCGAGTCCAGCTTTAGATGCCTTAGTAGGTTAAAGAAGATGAAAATGTGTCTGGACAGACCGAATTTCGAATCCGAATTATAGTTTATATACGGGGTATGTATTTGCGTGATAAGAATTCTTATCGTTTTGACTGTCTTATTTTGGGATCTTTTAACTTTGATGATAAATGAAGACTGAAAGTTGGTACGGGTCTGGTTGAATTCGAAGGTGTTTCTGCACCCATATCGAACATACCCCAAAAAAGAAAATACGCAACATACAGTGATGAAGATAAAAGAGAAATCGGAAAATATGGTGTAATTGCAGGTAGAAAGTATGGCGTCAGAGAAAGCACAGTCAGACATACCCATACACTCACGTGACTTAGTCGCTAATCACCGCACGTACTTTGTTATCGTTCACTTTACCACATCTGTTTAGCATGGCCGACAAACAAATTGAGAAAGAATTATATAGAGTTAAACTATTTGTTATAAACGGGCCCGTCATAATGACAGACCGCCAACGCCAGGTCGGGTTGTTTTGATTCTATCACTGATTCTATCTATACTACCCGAGCAGAAAGCGGTATAAAAAACAAGGCCTATGCATCTGACGAAGACCTTGTTTCTTAGGTCATCCTTTTACCCACACAACATCCTTTCTCTGCATACGATACTCAGAATCCTCCACCGGAGAGTAGGGACACCCAACCTTGTTCCCAGGGCATTTTGCCTTGCTGATGAAATTAATAGCGACGAAAATTGTTGACCACCTCCGCAATAACGGCTCAGGGGCCTTAAGACCCTGTGGACGAGGTTGTAGGCAATCTCGTCCCCAGAGCTTCTTTTTCCCTTTCTGATATCAGAAAGCGAAAAAGAAGCCCTGGGAACGAGATTGGGTTGTAGGACACCCAATCGAAAAACATCTACGTTCAGCATTAACGTTCAGCATGAGAACAGGATTGATATCTTAGGCGGTTGTCTAGTTAAACGGTTGTTGTGCTTGCACGCTTTCCGTACCTCAAACGGGAGCTTTAAATGCACTAGGACCCACTTCGCAGGACCCTCATTAATAACAGCTCTTACAGTGAAGAGGCTATCCTGGGTAAATAATAGTAATAATAATAATAATAATTTTAAGTATACTCAAAGTTAATATAGTGTGTTGGGTAATTTTTAGAAACATTATTGTTGAAGCTGCTAAGCTTTCTTGTTAAATATTTTTAAATCCTAGTTCCCATATAAAAGAGTACATCTGCAATGGTAAAGAAATCAATGACTTTTACCATCAAAATTTTATCAAAGTAAATAAAACATTATATAGTACGTCGTTAAAATCCTCATTCATCTAAAACGTATTGTTCAAAAGCTTCAGCTGTCGATTCGAAAACAGCATCAGGATAATGCACGCCATCTAACGTTCCGGGGGCGTATGAAGCCGCCACGTAAAACATGTTCAATACTTTTATATTCGTGTTCTTTAACTCGTCTCTTGTGAATGCATTCCAGAGATCTACTCTCTAAACGAGAAAATAAAACAAAATGCATTTTTTGTCATTCTTTCTAAACTGATGTGACTGTTTTCACGGAGACATTGCATTGAATAAGAATTTCCTTCCTAATGACGCCAGGGTTTACGAGGGTTTACGAGAGTTGCATAGGGAGCCCTATATTGCATTCCTATGTAAAGAAGAAACGGGGTTGTACACGTCAAGAGTAAAGAAGCTTTCCAATTGAAAACAAAATTTTGCTAAAAGGCAAATTCCCAATTCAATAATTACTTTTGGAAGTTGCTAAAAAAATTTTAAAAATCAAACTTCGTTCTATTGCTTTACGTTATTTGTACAGTAACAACCTCGTCCCCAGGGCCGTTATTACGACTTCATCAACAATGCAAAATGCCGAGGTTGGTACAGTGTTAATTGTACTGAATTTGCATTTTTGATCACTTAATTAGAAAAAGACATTCTAGATATTTTTAAAAGCTTTAAATGAAATTTAAGTAGCGTAAAAATTAGAATATGTAAGTCACAGTAAAAACCTAGGAAGCCCTGGAACGAGGCTAATAAACGCGATCATTTTTTAATAAGAGCATGGTGATAAAAGTTTAGATTTTTACCCCCACCCCCTCCCTGTCCTGAATGTCAAAATAAAGAAAGGAAATCAAAAACACTCGGAAATGCGTTGCTGTAAAGCATGTAAACGACAAATCAGCGCCAAAATATTTCCTGTGTTTCCAATCTCGTCCCCAGGGCTTTTTGTTGTTTTTCTGACACCGGGACGGCGCACATGTCGAACTGACAACTTGAATTAACGGTGAACAGTCTGAATACACCTATTTCCATATTCGTGAAAGAAAAAGAGGAAACAAGGAAAAAGTCAAAGATAACCAATCAAAGAAGAGATAAACCCAACCTCGTCCCCAGGGTCTTGTGGCGCCTGAGCCGTTATTACGGCCGCTATCAACTTAATCAACAAGGCAAAATGCCCTGGGAACGAGGTTTGGTATAAACCATCAAGAGAAGAAAAACATTTTACCTGTTGGTTAAGAAACCGAAATTGATCAATGTGCATATCTTTCCTGTTGATGTTTTTCTTTTTGTAGTGTTCTTTCTCCAAGGGCGGGGTTGTGGTTCTCCAAACTATTCTTGGGAAAGTACCTGGCGAAATTGATTTCAAGTCTTTCAGTATAGTCAAAAAACTCTTGAAGAATGTTTTTAATTTATCCATCGGCAGTGACATGATCATGTGCAGCCCAAAGTTAATTAACAAAACGCTTGTTGGGTCTTTCATAGATGGATTATTCAAAACTTGCTCAACCTCATTTAATGTTCTGTTTTGATCAAACTCTTTACCATCGTAAATATTTTTCGATAGCTGTGGACTTTTATATATCCACGCGTAGGTGCCAGCGCAACGAAAACACTGCGTACATAAAGGGCGAGTATTAAAAAAATCTCGGTAACGGAGTTGTAGCGAGTCACCATAAAACCAAATTGTACCACTTCTTCTGTGATGCTTACTCTTGAGATATTTTCTTTTCTTAGTAATGTATACACCGTTTTCCATCCAGTAGCCACAAGGATTATTTAAATAATTTTTATGTTCGTGGTTCAATCTGACGGGAGAATTAGCTATTTTCTTGCTTGGTAATATAACAGCTTTAAATGTTTTGACTTGATTTATAAGGTCTTTCTGTCCTCCGAGTAAACCTTGCTTTTGAAATTTGCCATGGTCGGTGCCTGAATAAGACAAGAGTTAGCTAAACGTCTTTTAAGGGAGTTCTCGACTACCGTTCACATCATTTACATCATTCTAACTTAAGATTTACAAACCGCGGTGATGCTTCTTCTTGTTGACACATACCCTATAGTTTTTTGCACATGTGCAATAGCTTCACTTTTTGCAATTCCCAAAATTCCGAGTAGTGATGTTCTCTAACTCATTTAACCTGACTAAGTCTTCTGAAAACTTTGGCACTGACTGTCCTATTTTTGATTTGTGCTCAAATAGATTAAGTCTAATAAATTACCCTATTTTAGTCAAATTGATTCGTTTCTTTACCTGAGATCCAACTTTAGTCAGGGGGGAAAACTAATTTTATGCACTGGTGACTAAAATCTTCCCCAACAACCAATCTAAGCCCAAACTTTCCTCAATTATTCCGAAATGACTTATTATTACCCAATCAAAAACGGTAAAAACGGATAGGAGGATTAAATTTAGGGCGGGAATGAAAATTTATTTTTTACAACCAAAACAGGATGTCTTATTAAATATAAAAACATAACTTGGGTAGCTAGACTAGTTTATGATAATTGTAAAGAAAAGAATGTAAATAACAGGCAAAAATTAACCTCGATCCCAGGTCCTGTTGCATCTTTTCATATGAGGATGACACGATAAGGGGCCTGGGATCGAGGTTGAAACGTAAATATATAAAAAAAAAAACTGTAAAGATGTGAGTTGTGGTACAGGGTGTTTAAAAAGAGTGGATATAAAAAAAGTCATACCTTCTTTGAACCACCATTCAGGAGGATCTCGATATCCGTCACATAAACTATATCGTAAAAACACCCAAACAGTGTAATTGCCAGCTCGGATGAATTCAAAAACACCTTCATACTTTCCATCTAAGCCATCAACCATTTCTAATTGCAATGAAACGGAACCATTAACAGTAACCCACCACGAGTCACCCCCGTGACGTTTTATTCGATTCAATTGATCATGTGTTGTTATTTTAATAAAACTAAGTTCACCCGGGGGGTTAAAAATTGTTTGTATGTAACTTAATTCTAAGTTTGTTTTCAAATCTGTATTGTTTATACGCGTGCTCCATGATAAAGAATTTTTACACGGTTTTAAAATTTCCTCGAAGCTACGATATAAGCAATGCTCGGGCTGCGGTTTTATCTTCAGTTTTGATGATGTCGCTGGTATGGCTCCAGTCGTCTTTAGTTGTGTCGTAAGCTTGTCAACTCTAGCAGGAATATGAACAGTAAATGTTGGAGTGTTTATAATTATAACATACGTCCTATAAACGGTGTAGTTTAAAAATACGACCACCGCAAAGAATAACGGTGTGGCGTATACAATCCATTTTCTGTGACGTTTACCATTGATGTTGAAGGTTAACATTTTGATGCAACATTCAGTTTCGTAACTTCTGAGTAGGGTGACAAGATGCTACAAAGTTGCTGCGTTTTTTTTTCTAAAAACAAAACAAAAACCATAATGGTATCACTTCAAACTTCTTTTTTCTTTGGGCACTAAAAGTATAATAGAAGAGTAAAAGAAAGCGGACATTAATTCCCCCTGTTAATAACGACCACGAATAGACCCAGTCCTAATAATGAAAAGGCAGCTTCCATTAAAGCCGTATCAGTAAGTATCAGCAAGACTAGTTGATTACCAAGTGTTAGCAGCAGACTCTTTGTTTCAACAACCAATCAAAATTCTGAAAACGCTGCCATTTCTCGTATTATTAGTCCAGTAGCAAGGGGGTTACCATAAGTGTTGTATCGGTAAATTCTAGCCATTATTAATATACATAGTCACATTTTGATGTAAATCAGAATAGGTACGAAAATCAACTTGAGGTACTCTCTTCTGTACAAGTTAAATTTTAAGTCATCCTATTTATTTCACGTTTGTTGTTGAAGAAGCATACGGCTGATAATGGCTTGATTTTACCCCTACGACACTTATAGCTTGACCCTGTGGTTATACGCTTATAGTTTGACCCCCCTAGTTATCGGACAAATAGAGATTAAGCATAGTGAGCACAGATAATCGTTGGATAATGAAACCGAGTATGCTTCGCGAAATCACCATTTATCAACAATGATAATATACAGCGAACATTCTTGATTGCAGACACCTTTCTACAATGAAAATTTTTCTTAGGAACGAATAAAATGACGGTCAAATTCTTATAAAAAAAACCTCTATGTACCGAGCGGTTTATAACAGACATCGTTTCTAGGTTAGGCTCCTTTTCTTCCAAAATCAGTTTCTTGACACACTTTACATTTGATCTCACTATACTCGAAGCAGGTTTTCGAAGCTATTTCAGTTAATTCCGGAGAACCAATATGTCGCGGAAACCTCCTTACAGTGAACATGTTTTTTAGGTCCCGATGGAGAGAGTTTTTACTGCAGTCTGAAAAAAGTTAAATTACCTTAATTTACATTCGCCCACTGTTTTGTTTGATTATAGCTGCAAACCTACCTTCCTATTTTTTCACATCAGAAAACATGCATCAGGGCATTATTACATTATGTCTATGCCAGTTGCTTATATTTGCTACAGTTTCCCCAACTAATGACTTTATTTTCTGGTCTCACACAATGTAGAATATTCTCACAAAGACCATATTTTTGACTATATTTTTTATTGTCATGACAACAACAATTTGTTCACAATTTTTTTCTCAAAACTCATGCTATACTTCTCACGTTAACACGTGTCAACAACAAAAAACATAGCTACAGAGATAAAAAGAACTGAAATTCTTTCTTCTTGTTTCGCCTTTGTGCTTTTCCCAACTTTTCACGTTCAATGAAATTACGTAAACTTATCAGTTAGTAAATCAACGGTTAAAATATCACAAAGGCTGAATTATATATAACATAGAAAAAGAAAATTGCGCAAATAAAAATGAAAAAAACTATAAAAGGATGATGACGCAAAAATACAGTTAACATTCGGTTAACACTCGGTTAACACTCGTAACATTCGGTTAACATTCGGTAACATTCGGTTAACATTCGGTTAACACTCGGTTAAACTCAAACCTCCAATTGATTGAGTATAGTTCGATTTACGAAGCTACAGTCGAATTTAGACAAAAATTTGCATCGGTATTTCGTGCATATGTAGCACACGGTAGCCATTTGGCTGCCATTTTAAACAGAATGCGACTACTTTAGAGACATTGAAGCGTTATTGGTATTAGTGGCAGGCAAAAATACCCTAACCCAGGGTTTTGGGCCTGTAACTTCTGTTTGCTTCGCAGTAGCTAAACTTTTAATCCACAGGGCGTTTACTAATGAAAATATGGCGCAACCTACAGATGGCAAATTACGCCCTTTATCGTAAAACAGAAAAATTGAAAACCTGTATTTTCGCAACCTCGTCCCCAGGGTCTTGTGGCCCCTGAGCCGTTATTACGGAGTGGCCAACTATCTGGCCGCTATCAACTTCATCAGCAAGACAAAATGCCCTGGGAACGAGGTTGGTATTTTCGTTGTTCTTAAAAACAATACACGCAATTCTTGTATATTATTCCTTTTAATTTGCGCCCTTCTTACGCCTTTTCTACGCCCAAGCACACAATATTTTGCCGTGAGAGCAATACCTCCATGCAATTTTGTTTATAATTTGCTCCATAAACAACTGCAATAAACTTTAGTGAAATGTTGTCGCTCTATTTGAAAAGCTTAAAAACAAATTGAATATCTTGAAATCTGATTATTCATTTCCTAAAGAAGGATATTCACACAATTAGAAAATTTACAGCTTTCCCGGAAAATGCGCAAGTTGAATTTTCATTAGGTGCAAATAAAGCCTGTAACTTTTTTTTGGCTTTCTGTGCTATAAACGCTGGTGTTTAGGCGTTAATTGACTCAACGTGGATATGTTTTGCTAGGTAAGTAAAAACAGTATGATTGGAATATCTGCATCATGCTGACGATCCCATAAATATTTTGGTAAAGGGTGACGGGTTCAAATACACTGTAATCAACGCAGTGAAATGATCGCCGCAAAGAAGATATGTTTATCACATAGGACACCTTGAACATCATTACAGACCTTATCGAAAACGATGCTGCATCTGTTTAATAAGAAATTCTACACTCGACCAGACGGAGTTGCCATGGGAGGCTCTGCATCATCAGTAGTTGCAGAAATATACATGCAAGCACATGAGACAACAGCATTAGTCACATCAGACGCTAAGGTTTGGAAAAGATTCGTTGACGACACATTAGCCATCATCAAAAGATCCCATCTGAGTTTAACGAATACATCAAAGGCCTCCATCGACAAATTAAATTCACTGTTGAGCTTGAACAAGATGGAAGCATCGCTTTCCTTGACACTTTGATCAAACGCAAGAATGGTACCATTTCAGTTTCAGTGTATCGTAAACCAACACACACGGACCAGTACCTTAACTTCGAATCAAACCATCAGGAATCGTGCAAAGAAAGTGTCATATCTTCATTACTGAATCGTGCCAACAGCGTAGTCAGTGACAAAAAGGAGAGGAAAGAAGAAATTCAACATTTAAAGAATGCATTAATCGCGAATGGATACAGTCAGAAAGTCATCACGCAAGTAGACAAAAAATAAAGAGAAGATGCAACCGAGAAAACAGGGAAACATCAGAAGAATTTATCGCATCAGCATTCCTATCCTTCGTACCAGATACCAGCGAGATCCTTCGTCGAGTTTTAAGGAAACACAAGATCAAATGCATTCCTAACTCTAAAGACACCCTACGAAGCACTTTGTTTAAACCAAAAGACAAAATAAACCTGGAAGAACAGAGCAATGTTGTTCACAAAATCCTGTGAAAAATTGTGATGCAGTGTATTATGGGCAAAACAAAAGGAAAATTCAAGCAACGAGTTTACCACAGCTGGAGCAGAAGTCATCAGGTTAATTGGGATGAGAAGAAAATCATTGACAGGGAATCCACAACAACGGCAGGAAGGTAAAAGAAACCATCAACGTGTCAAACACATAAACAGCATCTAGTATCAACTTCCTGAGATTTGGTTACCAGCCCTACAGAAGAAGTAGTTATCTCCATCTAGGTCCGAAAATGTTAATTACCGTAATTAACTGTAATTAACAGCTTGTTCCTGATTGGTTCTTTTATGAATTTTGATCCTCTGCAATTATATAAATACATGCTCAACATCATTTCACTTTGCCCGGTGATGGGAGAAGGATCTCCCGAAACGTCGCCTACTAAACTATCATGTTTAAGAAATGATAAACTTTCCACAGTAATATAAATACTGAACAGACAAACCGAAATAATATCTTCAATAGCATAACAAGAGTTAGGCAGTATGTGTCAAAGATGGGTCAAAAAAGCCAACATTTCAAAATTTCATGTACTAGGAGAAAACGCGGAAATTCGCTACGCTTTATTATAATTTATGAGAACAAGGAAAATAGCTTCGCTGCGCTCGCTTTCGTTCCGCTCCGCAATAATTATTGTAACTAAATATTGAAAATTATGTAAAATGTTCGAAAAAGGTCAAACACTGAATGGTCAAACAAACATTTTTAAACCTATAAACCTTGGCAAAACTGTTAAATACAACTCCTCAATCAGAGGTAGCTCGTGACGTCATGCATAATTAGTAGAACCTTAAGAGCCAATCCAGATTTTTCAAAAAATATACAAATTTCCAGACAACATTAAAAGCTCTTTCATATGAAATTAACTTGTTTTTAAGTGGGAGATAAGCTTTAAGAATAGAAAGAATTAGAAACGAAAGCGTTGTGAACAGAAATAATGACTTTCAGAAAAAGATACAAAGGGGGTCTCTATGGGCGAAGTAATATTTCACACGTTGTCTCTATCTAATAATTTTGTACAAAATATCAGCTAAAAAAAATAAATAAGTAAATAAATTAATTCAGTCTATATTGTACAGTTACCATTCCCTTTTTATTTAATTTATTTCGATTAGTTTATCGTTAATAAATCACATTACCACTCTTCATTTCGAAAGAGGTAACATCGCAAATTGCAATTAACTCAACGGGGGAGAGCTATGAAGAATTACCAACGAATGCCAAACCGCAATGAATGTGGTGTCATCAGTTAGTTGACTGGTGCCTCAAACATGTCTTTGTTCACGTTGAAAGTTTCCAAGAGTCAGGCTTATTACAACAGCTTTTAAATACTGCTTGCCTTTCTCCGCCTTTACATTGCTTTAATTCTTCCAACACAGCTTTGTCCATAGTTGTGTTATACGATTTTAACTTGGCTTCGCTCTCCGTTCTTAATTTATGCTTTCGATCTAGTCCTTCTATTTTTGATTTCCGCAAATTAATCTGCGTTTCTAAGTTACAAAGTTTGCGCGGTGTGATATTGACACCAAGTTGACAGCACTGCTCATGTTTGACTTTGAGAGGCATTACAGATGGGACTGTATGTTTATTTTCTCGTTGAGTATGCAATGAATGGTTTGACTGCGACGTCGTGTTTGAAATTAACAACGGCTTGAATTCACCTAAATTATAAAATTAAACAGTATTAGAGGTTCCATGCAAATTAACTCTTAAAGTAGCAAATACCAGACAAAAAAGCAGAATGTATAAGGTTAAATATTTGATCTTTTGTAAAGTCTCCTTTTTACATCCTTATCCCGAAATGAAAAAATTTCTGTCATACAAAAACAAACTGGTATAAGCCCATGAAGGCTTATGTATGGATAATAGGGTAAAACAAATTATATGTAATAAAAAACTTAAAGTGATCAAGAATCTTGAGAACAGAAAGGCATTTTAAAAAATTGAAAAAGTGAAAAAAATTCCGCAAGAAAATTGCCGCCTCTGTACTTAACATTGATAATTATCAATGTCTTTCTTGTAACAAAGTTATCTATCTATTTCCGATTCCAAAGGTCTGCCTGTAACTGAAAAACGAGGGTGTAATTTATTAAATTTGCCGCAAACGACAAAGTTTATCAAAGGTAAAATCCTGTATAGCAAATTTGAAAACACATGCAGTCGGGTGGTTGCCAACTTTAACCTAATTTCAATTCGCCGGATTTTCTCCAGCGATCTATTTTTTGATTTAGGTTTTGCCCATAATTTTTTGGAGTCCAATGTAAAGGCGGGTTGACGCACACTTTTTGATTTAATTTATGAGTTATCCCTTACTACTAACTGCTGTTATAATCAAAGTTGATTCTGAAAAGGGAATTTAACTCTTGTTTTTGCGATTATAAACAAGAAGAATTAACTCTTATTATGTGATTTCCAGGCGCAATTATTATTAAAAATTGCTATTTATTTATAAAGAAATGTGGAGTTGATACAAAAAGTAGTTCCTTTTTAAAGATCACAATTTCAATAAGATCTTAATAACTAAGAACAGCAATAAAAAAGTCCTAACCTAATTTATAGTCGGAGAGAATAAAGAGGCAAAAGTTGGGGTAGATTTACTTCATTATTTCTACGTGTAGTGTACACAGAATCGCAAAAGTATTGGCGATTACAAAGTGTGAAAGGTCGAGGGAAACAAACTGCGCCATGAAAGGATTACAAATTGCGATAGGTTTGGGATTACAAAGTGCGACAAAATTGGATTGCAAGGTGCGATGGGATTGCAAAGTGCAAAAAAATTGGATTGCAAGGTGCGATGGGATTGCAAAGTGCGACAAAATTGGATTGCAAGATGCGATGGGATGGGATTGCAAAGTGCGATGGAATGGGATTGCAAAGTGCGACAAAATTGGATTGCAAAGTGCGACAAAATTGGATTGCAAGATGTGATGGGATTGCAAAGTGCGACAAAATTGGATTGCAAGATGTGATGGGATTGCAAAGTGCGACAAAATTGGATTGCAAGATGCGATGGGATTGCAAAGTGCGACAAAATTGGATTGCAAGATGCGATGGGATTGCAAAGTGCGACAAAATGGGATTGCAAGATGTGATGGGATTGCAAGATGCGATGGGATTGCAAAATGCAAAAAAATTGGATTGCAAGATGCGATGGGATTGCAAAGTGCAACAAAATTGGATTGCAAGATGTGATGGGATTGCAAAGTGCGACAAAATTGGATTGCAAGTTGCGATGGGATTGCAAAGTGCGACAAAATTGGATTGCAAGATGTGATGGGATTGCAAGAGGAGGAGAGTGGCGGGGGAAAAGAATGCTCTAAACATTATATTTTCGAATGTCGTAAGTTCTTTGTATAATTCGTCGAAATATTCTTAAAGTGGATAATAAACCAGATTTGTTAACCGTCTGGATTTTGCAAGCGGGCAATACGGGTTTTTAGGCATTCTGATTGGCTTAGCGCTCTTAACGACGGGCCGATATGGAGCGGTATTGCCCGTCGTCAAGAAAAATTGTAGCTTAAAATGTAAACAGGCAGGAAAAACAAGTTTTAAGAAGCATTTGAAATGATTATATATCTAACTCCCACAATACATTTTTTGATAAAAACATTTTCATAGGATAGAAACAACAACAATGTCAAATGGTTTAACAGATAAAATAACCAGATTCAGCCACATTCTGTCTGGATGCTTCTTCAACATGGCTAGTTAACTAGCTACATTGTCCATAAAAACGATGATCTGATATCCAGTTTTATCAAAAAAACTAAATACAGGACGACAAAATTATAACAAATACGTCTCCTCTCATTTTCAGACTCGTTTCTTCAGCTTTTTGGTTACTCAGTCAGTCAATGTAAAACTCATTAAAGCCCATTTTATTCTTGGCTAGCTAGTAGTTAAAAAAATTACTTCAATATTCGCTGTAACTAAATTTTAGTTGAACATTCAACTTTTCACATTCCTCTGTAAGTGTCGAACATCGTAATGTTTTGTTTACAAAAACATTTATTCTATAGGGACTTTCGAATTCTGCATAGAATGTTTGTTTTTAGTTTTTAGACAGGACTGTTTCGAATTTCGACCCTCAGTCATTGCACCGACCTCGCAAGCTCGGTCGGCACTTAGACCTCGTGCGATATTTTGCGGTACAGCCCGGGGTAATCGGTTATTATTGTATTAATTCAATTCGGTAAAAATCGGATATCGAAATTATTCTGTCTTGCTATGATGATATTTCTCTCGATTCCACATCATTTAATATCTGTTTACTTTTAAGTCTCGACGAATGCGTCCATCAAAATCAAATCATTGATCATTGATGATATTTCATCCCTATATGCTTACGCGTAAACCTGGATCACATCTATAAACCAGATGTAAGTGAAGTGAAGTTTAAAGCAGGGGGTGAAACGAGCTGTTCACATTTGCTCAAGTGAAGCAAGTCATTTGAGAAAAAATAAGAACAAAGAGGATATGTTTAAATTTTAGTTTTCTTTGTTCAAAACGCATAGCGAATCGACGCAAATAAAATAGACAAAAACGTACAAAAATGTAGAAAAATGAGGAAATTTTTAAACAGAGAAAAAATCCTTCAAATTATTGCAATTGAGTCCAAGTCTTTCTCAAATTTTATTTGTTTTTGTTAGTATCGATCCTCTGAATCGTTAAAATATCTGCCGGATGTTATTTTTCCAGTAGGGCGGACTGTTACGAAACAAGAACGAAGATTATCTGTAACTGCGTTGTCAATAACGTTTTAAGGAAGTCCGCCATATAAAAAACGCGCCAAAAATTGATTACGAAAAATTAAAAGAAAGCGACAACGTGAAAAAATAAACAAATATTAATGTCAAAATTTAAAAAAAAGTAAAATTGACAAAGAAACGGACAACAAGCCGTTGAACACATACAATTTAGAGAAACGACTCATAGTCGCTTTTTTTGCGTGCTTTTATCAGTAGTATTTATATGTAACATTTTTACTTCGTTTAAAATATTTGACGTTCCACCCCTGACCTCAAAATAATATTTTGGGGGGCGCATAAAGTCAACGAAAGAACATGTAGGCGGGAGCTCAAAGTTACCGTTAGCCATAAGTCCGGAATTACAAATGCCAAAAGGTAGGCTTTTTTTTCCAATTTTACAATAAATTTGATTTCTTATGCAATGGCGATTAGCTGGATAGCGAATTTTGTTGTCTATGCCTTTAAACTTGGTACATGTTTCAAATATTACATTCGAAATGTTCCAGGTAAAAGTAGAATATAATGACGTCATTGGGATCAGGAATGTAGTCATCTTGTTGGATCAATATTTCCTTCTAATCTTGTCTGTAGCTATTTTAACCCTAGGACCCATATATCTACTTAGCAACATCTTAGTAACCACCTGGTAACGAACATTTATGTACTAAATAGTCAGTTTAAAATGTTTAAAAAAATTATTCCCGAACTGTCGCATACTTAAGCCCTATTATACCGGGTTAGTACTAAAGGGGGATTTTCACGAAGCGAATTGAACGGCGAATTCGACGGCGAATTGTATCTGAGCATGCGCAGTTTTGTGCAAAATCAAAACAAACAAAACTGCGCATGCTCAGATACATTTCGCCGGCGAATTCGCCGTCCAATTCGCTTCGTGAAAATCCCCCTTAAGAGGAGCATTACAATTTTATATTGACGGACATCCCACATTTTAGGACTTTTAATCTCTCCTTAAAGCAGCTAACCATGTGAAAGGCTGATATGAAAAGCCAGTTGGTTTAACTGTTGTGTTTAACTGGTGTGGCCATTTTGCATGGGTAAGAGTCAAAAATGCCAAAAGAAAAAAAAAGTTTGTTTTATAAAAATGTTTTATTCGCGAAAAATGTTTGGAATAAATTTACCGATAACTTCTCGTTTTTCAAGAAAACAATAAATTTAATCAATTAGCCAGGAGAAAAATATAAGATTATTGCACAATATTTCACCCAATCAGAGAAAAAAATATAACATCTTGAAATGTGGAATTGCAAAAATAAGTAAGAAAATTATTCTCGATTCTCCGTAGAAAACAAAAATATAGCTAGCAGATTTTCGGGTTGATTAACCAATCACAGTGCTAGATAAAAAAGGTACAGATTCTCAAATGTTCTAAAATTGTTTTGATTCGTTTGGTTAACGAATCAGGCGAAAGTTTCCAAAAATTCTGGAGCTTTTGGTACACGGTTTTCTTAACAACGTGTATTATCTTATCACCGAGAATACATTTGTGTTGCAAATCTGTTAGCTATTTAAATTTCGCAACTTTCCGAAACTTTCAGCAACTAGGCGTGATAATTCTTACAAAAAGTATTGTTTTAAAAAAGGGTGAGATTTTTCCTTTATATCATACCATAACCTATTGTTTATCCTGCCTATTAGACTAAAAAAACTTTTTAAACACGACATTAATTGGAGTTGATAAACGTTTGAAATAATAGATCCAACTTGTAAAAGCTAAATTTCTAGGATGAGAAAATTTCTCGAAAAAATAAAATTTGGTTGTTTATTAAGAACGTTCTAGGGATATCCTTCTCCAAACTAAATCGTGGAGTATTACTTTTTCGTTCGCATCACCATTTTGGCGTTTGAGCAAGTGTTTACAAAGATGCCTGCAGAAGAAAAAAATATTTTTATGTAGCTAAGTTTTACATGCATTCTTGTGGGACTCATCTGTAGTGTAGTTTGAAATTAATTCGATCAATACATTTAAAATTTTGTGAATTTTCTTACAATTTTTTTTGTAAAAAAAGATATAACTTTCTCCCGTAAAACAAAACTTTAAAAAGTTGCACGTGAATAATTTTACATGCTGGAATTCGAAGTATTTTAAACAGGAAGTTGGAAAAACAAAAAACTAAAACAAATACAAAACAGACACAGACCTTGACAAATAAAAACAAAAATAAATGAAATCAAAAGTCACCTAAAAAAACGTAACACCACCTCCAGAAAATATTAAGTTTTTTTCAAGTCTTAAAGATTTCATGCACATACTGGGCACATAAATAAAATTTAATATAATAGAAAATTGACAATTAAAACCCTACCTTTTGGCGCTGCAAATATAATTAGAAAACAAGCGTAATAAAAATGAAAAAGAAATTCTTCTTTCATATTACAACAAGCAACAACATCTCTGTTCTTTCGTTCGTATATCGCATGGTCTAAGATCAGGCCGACCTGTAGTTTATCGTAGATATTACATCGCAATTAATTCTCAAAGTCAGTTCAAACAATCTTAACCATATTTTTTTTCTTATTTGCAATATTTTATGTGTTTTTGTGCTGCTGTTTCTCACAAAGCATTGTTACTATGCAATTCTAAATTTATTGAATTTTAAATTATCGTTGTTGCAAATGTTCGTATTCGTTCTTTATTTAAGCTTCCAATGATACTGAACCTTCCATGCTGAAATATCTCGTTTGCTTATGCTAACAACGTTTGACGTCCAGCAAGCATACGACGTCGTACAATTCTGTTGATAGCCGCTACGTCGCGACATCTTACAGGTTGTAATGACGTCTTTTCAACATCGATATTTCCGACTTCGTGTTTCGACCATGAACCGACGTCGATTTGACGTTAAGTTTTCAGACGTCTAATTTATACTTCGACACGTTGTACCAACGTCGCATGATCCTAAGATTCAATAACTCTTAGGAAAAAATATTTTTAAATTTGCACACTTTTTCTCTGCATGTTTTATTTCCTCTTTGATTTGACCAAATGATTGAAGTTGTTGACCCTACATCAAATTGTTTTCAAAGAGAATCGATGAATAATTTATTTTTATTTATTTTTAGCATTGCTCTACGTATACAACAACCCTCATACTGCATAATATGCGCAAGTTGAGAAAATACTAGATATACACACTTTTGTTCCGAGGCGTCAAACCAAAGTTGCAGAGATGTCGCAGCGACGCCGGGATTACCGTCAGAATGGAAAGTCGAGCAAACGTCGGATATAAAAGTCTGTACGAAGTCAGGGCATAACGCCCTAGTGATGTCATTGCAACGTTGTATCGACGTTTCGATATAAAAAACACAGAATAACAAGCAAACGAGTTTTGTTATTAGCAAATTTCGGGATGCTGTAGCCTAGTTAACTAAGCTTTCTTCTTCGAGTTGATAAAATGAGTTTCTCTCAAACTAAAGCTTAGACGCGAACGAATGACTCAGCGGAAACCCCAAGTTTAAATTGGACAACGCTTCGGAGGCCATTTTAATTTATCTGTGAGTTGTTTACCAAGCTTGGCCACATCTTACTCTGGTAACAACTTTATAGTTTACTAATGTTTGTTAGGGTGAGTGAAACCAATCCCTGGAATATTCGGATGAAAAGGGCTTTCCCCGACATGGACCACGTGAGCAAAGAACAATAGAGTTAGCCAATCACAAAGCGCGGCCAGATTTTGGCCGCAGAAAAATCGTTTGAGACCCAGCGTAATTTTCCCCACCTTAACTACTCCGATTTCCCGGTGGTAAGAAAAATTACGCTGGGTCTCCTGGCTAGGATGCTAGTGGCTTACATGCATTTTTGAAGAATTATGTAGCAATAAAATGTTAACTTCTGCTGCTTTTAACTGGCAGTTCCACAAATTTGTAACTAACATAGTTACAAAGATGGTATTGGTGGTATGGTGGGACAAACAATTTAAAGTTTTGTTGGTTTAAGATCCACAAAACTTTAAACGCTTTTCTTACAAGAATATTTAAATTTCAAAGCTTAGCCTCATGTTCTTTTAAAACACATGTATTTTGTATTTACTGAGCACAAGCAAAGTCGATGTACCATTAAATCGTGCATAAATTACCAGAGAACATTTTCCAAAATTATTTAGACGAGCGCATACGACCTTTCGATTTAAAAGTATTTTGCCTATCTGCGTATTGGAATTTATTTATCTTGTTTCCGTCTGTTTTGGTTACATGCACTTGGACTGGGTTCGTCTTTTGTGGCGGGAAAACTGGAAAGTCATTCGAATGAAATCGACAACAACAATAAAGTAAGCAGAGGAAAACGAAAAGAATGTTTTTTATTGTACATCATTATAATTGTGCGTGTTTTATATAATTTGAAGGGAGAAAAAAGGAGAGATTTATTCAGGTTTGTAACGATTTTACTTTGTTAAATGAAGAAAATATCCTTTTACTTGTATTTTTTTTCAACAAAATTGCGAATCCACTTTTCTCTTCTTTTTACACCATAAAAAATATGGTTCATTTATTCGTAGAAAGCCAGGTTAAAAAACTTAAGCACTCTCTTTGTGATAACAAATACATGTTTTTCTTGATTACAGCGTATAGAAAGGCTCTGCCCTTTACCCGACCTAATTCTGAAAATGAAACACTTAAGACTTGAAAAACGCTATGCTAAAATTTATTTTTCTTTGTGTTCTCGTCGCCTATAAAGCATTTTGACCTGGTTTCTACGTGGAGTAACATACAATCTTTTGCTTGCGACCATAAGGGACCTGCTTCCACATCGTAACCCTTTATATATTCATTCCCCTTTTATAAAAGTCATGTATTCTTGATAGTGTCAGCTTGTATATATAAAACTAAAAATTTACCTTACAAAAATATTCAACAAGACCTCTCATTAAAGTTGAAGTTTAACATGATAAGCGCTGTCCCTTATATCAAAAAGAGAAAAAAGCCCTGGGATCGAGGTTGATGATAAGCATGCTGTGAACAAAATTTGACACACAAAAATTTTAGAAAGTGTCAGAACAATTCGAGAAGCATTTTTTTTGTAAAATTTTAAATTAATTTATAGTGAATTTCCAAATTATCTTGTATTTGGCATATTTCGGAACTATTTTTTCTACAAATCTAGGAGGCTTAAAATATCAAAACATAAAACTGTCGATCGATACATCTCGGCTAATTTTAAATGTTCTAGTTCTTCTAGTCCGGCTCTAGTTGTTAACCAAGTAAATACTTCATATAGTTTACACGTACTTTGTGTTGATCTGCTACTTCGCATCCACTGGAATTCACTGGAATCAAATAACTAACGTTAGTCAACTCCAGTGGATGTAAATGCTGAACCAATCATCAATTTTTCTTTTAGCAGGTCACTCTTGATATATGGAATGGTATGTCTTAAAATTTGCACCGTACACATAGTATTAAACATTTTCGTTCCTTTTGGATCCAATACTTTATAATACCAGCTTTTCAGAATACCATTTCGCTTGTGCAAGTTTTAGAATTTCAATTTCAGTTTCTTCCATGTATGCTACTGCTATTCTCGTCACATCTTCACCATTCTCATTGTTGTTTGAATTGATCAAGTTGCGTTTTACCTTTATTATCTAAGTAATGTAACGTAAAATAGTTGCGCCGATGAATAGTGCGCCCATTAGATATATCCTTATCTTTTACTGGGCAAATTGGTTCTTTTGAGACAGAAATTGTGGAGGTGCATTGGAAATGTTAACATTTTTCAACCCACAAGCGATTGCGGCTGCTTGTATAGCTCAATTTTTTGTATCGTAAGTAAACACTTTGAAGGTGCTAATCTACTTTTTCCTAATGATGAGCGAGACGTTTTATTTTGCGCGGTATTCTCAAGTAAAATACAGCACCTTCTTGTTGATGCAGAAAACGTATTCAACTTACCGGACAGCAAGGTTATGCTACATAATAAACATCACCTGTCCTGTACCGCACCATTTGTGAAAAATCTAACGACAGAAAAGCCGGACTGTTTGCAACTGTAAAATCAGAAGGCACCACCCAGTGACAGGAAATGCATTTTTGCTATCCACCATTCTGTTGCTTGATTTATCACAACAGAATCAACAAAATACGTTACATTCGCAGCCAGGATTCAAAGACAGGAGTGTATATGTCACTTCCGTAGGACAATGTCACTTGGGTGTGTTGTAGGGACAATTGAATTCCGCACACTGTGCTTTTCCTGCCGGATTTAGTGAAAAGTTCAACCACATTTTACGTACAATTTCAACAGTTGAAAACTTGCTGAATATACAATCAGACACAAACTTATTCCGGTGATAAATGAAGGGGGATTTGTAACAACCGACAACGCGACCTCGTTGCCTTCCCGGTTGGTCTTGAAAGGGATCGTTGAACTCACTAATATTGCTGAATTTGAAATACAATACTTCGGGGAGAAACCTTCCACCAAACCTGTTGGTAAGATTCTCAACCACTCTCAAATACTCTTAGACGAAAAAAGAATTCTTTGATGCGACTTATCTAAGGCATGGTTGGCTGTTAAATCGCCCTCCTTCAGAATGCGTTTGTAATGCCATAATATTCATTATATAGTGCACCTTCTTGTAAACTTGATGGTTTCATTCATTGTCGTAATGATGATCTTTGTGTACAGATGTTTCCAAAGAACTAGCTCTTCAAACATCTGCAGACAGCAATGATGACATTCGAGCTGGCATTCTAATGATAAGGTTTACCAGAAGCATCAAAGAGCATTTGTCGATGTCAGGATATTTTATTATTACTCTCCCAGTTACCAAAATCATAGACTTTAAATCAATAATGCAATAAATAAAAAGCCAAAGGAACAGAATTATAACAGGAGAGTTAAAAAGAAAAATACGGTCATTTTACTCCGCATTTAGCACATGTCTTTTTTTTTATTTCAATTTAATTTTATATTTCCACCTATTTAAGTCTATGTAATTATTGAAAGGCAGAAGAAAATATGTATTTTTAATATTTACGTTGTTATGACTTGTGTCAGCCGACGTTGATTAATTTTGTCCCTCTAAATTTCCGTTTTCTAAAACTCTTTTTAATAAAGAGATTTGGAATTTACTACTACTAGAAATTTTCAGTGCCCTTGTTAGCATGCTAAGCCATTAATCATTTCACACGAATAAAAGTGATTTAAAATATAGTGGACTCTCGATATAACAAACCCCCTATATCTTGATACAATAACGAACCAAGGTCCGTTCCCCTTGGATTTAGCCTTAAGAAACTCTTAAAAATCTTTTCTATATAACGTACTCCCGATATATTGAACTCCCGATTTAACGAACCAAAATTTTCGTCCCCTATCAATTTTTGCCTTTTAAGAAACTTTAAAACCAGAACACTTTTTATTTTTCGTTGTAACTCGTTGTAATAGATACATAGGTGAATCATGGCACATTTGTATTACGGATGTGCCATGATAAAGACACACCTATGTGTACACATCTTCCAGATAACTTTCTGAGTTCATCACTAACATATTGCCGCACGTAGTGTAGTGGGTTCGTCTGCGGCTCCCAGTTCTTGAGACCGCGGATCGAATCCCGCTCGCTGCCAGGCAGTATGTTAGTGATGAGCAAAAGTAGTTCTTCAATATGTCTAAATGCATAAATGGTCATGATTATTGAACTTTTCATTAAAAACTGCAAAACAACAAGATACGTGATAATAATCTGATTTATAAACGTTAAAATATTTACAAAATAACAATAGCAATTTCTTTTAAATTTACTGGAATCAACAAATAGTGTAAAAGTTTGCAAAAACAGCATGGAAAATCTTCCTATAACCTTCCTGTACTTGGTAAGAACAAAAACAAAATTCACAAATTTGCGACCAAATAAACTGGCTTCTTCGAGAGTTTAAAAATCATTCTTTTCAAAGCTTGAGAGGAAAGAATGTGTATTGAATTGAACTTTAAAACAAACCAGCGTCAAATCGCTATCCTGGTCCAAAGCAAGTACAGAATTTTATATTTATATGTAAACATATTTTTATTTAAAAAATTTGTTGGAATAAATTATTTCTTTATTCATTGCACGCATATCAACAAAGTAATCTCACTGGTCAGCATTCTACTTAATAAATCTACAGATATCGCATATTACAAGATAAATTTTATAAAAATAAGGAAGCGTAAGATTACAAACATGAAGTGATATTGCCATTCAACTCGCCATTCAACTCGCCGTTTGGTTCATATACTTGTATTACTGGTGCCTCCTTTAATATGTGGCTATTTTGAAAAGAATCTTCCTTAAATAACGGGCCGCAACTTTTAGATCTTCTTCGGCCGTTGTTTACGTAAAGAACATTTTGATCGATGGCGTCTTCTTCGTTATTGTTTAATGTTTTGTCTGTCGAATCCTGTCCGTCTGTAACGTCACCATTCCCATAATACATTTCGCTCAAAGGTCTCTCTTGTGGTGTCCTATATTCGTTTTGATCGTATAAAGAACGTCTTTTTTGTACTGCGTCGGCTGCTAACTTAGCAGATTTTTGTCGGATTTTTTCATTTTGTGATTTTAAATGTTCCGCTTTTCTCAATGTTTTCTCTTCCTGTGCGTGCTCGTCTATTTCTTTCGTAGCGCGTTTATATCGGTTAATAAAACTTTGAAAACCATTGAAAAATTTCGCTGGCTCTGTCGTTTTGGGATCCTCGCAAAACAAAAAACACACTTCCTTGTACAATTCATCCATTTTGCGATATCGTTCACTGATTTGCTGGATTTTTAGCATGGCGCGATTGTAAAAATTCTGAACGTGAATCATTAAGGAAAACAAGAAATATGTAGATTTTGTGGTAGAGGGCGGGCGGGAGGCGCGGGGCGGTGGTGGAAACGAACAAACGAACAAACGAACAAATAAACGTTTGAAAAGATACATGTATAACATAATTCTCAGGTTGTTTATCGCGTTCACTTTTGGCGACATCTAATCCTTTTCTTAGGTGTTGTACGTCTGCAGTAAGCGTTTCCATGGAAACTAAAAAAGTCACGCATACAATTAACACAATAAAATAAACAGTAATAACAAAAATGTGTAATAACGGCGTGTAATAATGACGTGTAATAATGACGTGTAATAACGGCGTGTAATAACGGCGTGTAATAATGACGGTTAGCAATTTTAGTTGATTTTTATTTTTTTATCTATCGGCATCAATCAAATCGGCTATTTTCGTTTGAGTTAAAGCTCAAGTTAAAGTCCACCTTGAGACTCTTAATAAATTATCAATTTGAAAATGAGGTTACCATTTAAAGTAGGCTGGACTTCAATATCTTCATAAAAGGTGTGTACACCGGGGAATTCGACTCGAATCATATGTACAAGGTATTGCAAAAGTGACATCTTCTTGTCGTTCGTTTTGATTTCGTCCAACTAGAAGAACATCAGAAGTTTTACCAAAAAAATATATTTCATAATGTGATAAGCAACTAATACTGAATGAAGAAAGCCAACTTTTAAAATAGTCAGTATCTTAACATTGATGATGCAATCAATATACTAACGCAAAAATATTCACATGACGAAAACGACTTACCTTAACAAGAGAATCAAGTTTAAATGCTCGCGTGAAACCACGTCTTGAACCGTTAATATAATTTCCATACGCCAAAATTATCTAAGGTTGGGACAAGAATAAAAAGAATACAGCGGATACTGGAATAGGTAATGTTCATCGTTCAACATCTGGTGTAAAACTAAGCAAACAGGGTGGGTTAGGATAGTAAACATGCTTTTCGTCTTCACCACTAAATATATTTGAAGGGTTATGGAGAACCGAACGGTTAATATTAATTAATATTTGCTCTATCTGTATTTTAACATGGAGCTGATGCCAGGGCGATAAATGAAAAATTTCCAAATATATAATTAAATATATTTAGGTAATTCAATGCGTCTTCTACTAGTAAAGACTGTCAACCAGGGCTGTACAGCAAGATTAACTCTCTTTTCTCTTTCATAAAAAAGTTCGATACGACTTACTTCGAGTAGTTGTCTGAGTTTCTGACTTGTGGATACAGAAACAGAAGCAGTAATGATCGCCTCAATTTGCTATAACATAAAGAAATAGAAATAAAAATCGTAAAATGTAATATTCGAAGAAAGTTTTTATATACTTTATTGGCTATAATTCAATAAAAAGCAATACTTTCTTTTACATTTGATTATTCTTCGTTTTAGCAAAAATAAATACACACACAACACTCAGCTTTCTTAATTTGCGAAAATTTGTTAATTAGTACTCGCGAAAATTAGTACACGCGAAAATAAGTACTTGCGGAAATTAGTACTTGCGAAAATTAGTAGTCGCGAAAATTAGTAGTCGCGAAAAACAATACTCGCAAAAATCAGTAGTCGCGAAAATCAGTACTCGCGAAAATCAATACTCGCGAAAATCAGTAGTCGCGAAAATCAATACTCGCGAAAATTAGTACCCGCAAAAATCAATATTCGCGAAAATTAGTACCCGCAAAAATCAATACTCGCGAAAATCAACACTCGTGAAAATCAATACTTTCTCGTAGTTCGTAACTTTACTTACTGGTGACACGGTACGAAACAGTTCATCAAATGATCCTATGAAAGCCATTGTGTTCAATTTACTTTCCAATCTTTCTATTTTCGTCAGCTGAAAGTAAAAAAGCTTATGTTATCACATGGAAAACGTTTGAAAAACATGACAAGAGGGACTTGTCTGTTGCCTTCCTAAAAGCCAAGATGTTGGCCGAAATCACGATTGTCAAGTGTTCATTCGAGAGGTATCTATACTCAATGAAAAATAACTTTCCTAAAGAAAATTTAAAAATGTATCTTTGCACTGACCATGAAGTAAATGTGATTCCTACCTGTATCATAAACTTTTCGGCTTCAGCCATGTTTTCAATATCACTTGAACACTTAAGCAGAGCAGATCGCTGAAGAAATTTAAAAAAAATCATTGTTTTATCCCCATTAACGTCCCCTCCCCCTTAAAAACAAAAATAGAAACAAGAACAGCAGCAGCAGTAGCAGTAGAAGTAACAACAACGACAACGACAACGACAACGACAACGACAACGACAACGACAACGACAACGACAACGACAACAACAACGACAACAACAACGACAACGACAACGACAACGACAACGACAACGACAACATACTTCTTCCGGCGTAGGCGTAAACTTCAACAACAGTTCTGCACATTCAGGATTCAACGCAACTACATCGCAAGCATTGATTGCTTTTACTAAATCTTCTGGTTCAAGTGATATTCGTTTTCGTGCGATCAAGATGTTTCGTGCTTTGTTAGCATTGAGTACTGTTACTTGAGTAGACAATTTCAGTAATGCTAAAATAAAACTTAATATTATACTGTTCAGATTACATAAATAAGCATGTGAAGTCTAGAAAAAATGAAGCCATGCGAAAGACTCGAACATTTACTACCTTGAAGTACTTTGACTGCTTAATTGGCGCAATAACATATAATAAATGAAGTCTGCGCCAGGTTTTTCGCTGTTACGCCGCTATGACTGTTCATTTTTTTCAATCTACGTATCCATTACAAAATGGAAAGGCTGGAGTTACCCTTTTTTTAAACGGGTAAATTTCATAAAAGCGTAGTTCTACTTTTGTGTTACGAGGAGTGTGAAACATGTAGCGCATTTACGTGGGAACGTTACAAAATCTAGATCAGCGCATGTCGTGATAATAGATAAAGCATCACTATTTTTGACCGTCCTAGCAACACAAGGATAAAAAACGTTACCAGCTTCGCGTTGTAAAGTGTGCGTGGGTGCTGTCGGTTGCTTCAATTCAAACATTTCGTCCAACTGTGCAAAGTTGAGCCTCTCAGATATTGAACTTGGGGACAATTGCTAAAAACATATTATAAGTTAATTGACTTGTGTTGTTCTAAACAATAACAGTGCTAATTGTCTTTACAAAAAGATTTTCTCACCATAAAAATACTTTCTTTTGAAGGTCTTGTGATGGGCTGCCAATGCAACATAGGTAACCGTGCAGATGAAGTGGGATATGCAGCTTGAGAATCTGTGGAAACAAAGTTGTAGTAAAAGTAGCAGAGCGTGCAGAGCTCATTGAAACTTTAATAGATTTTAAAATTTTGCCTGTTGCGAAAGATTATAATTTAACATAGCAAATAACCCGATGCCACCACGCAAACATTTTCAAGGTCTCAAATGAGCATTATTTTTGAAAAAAAAGGGAAGCATTTCGAAACCGAATACTTCAAAACAGTAAATAAGCGCTTCACGTACCACGCGTACAAACAGCGTGTTTTTAGAACAATTTGAATAGTGTCTACAGCTAACACATGTACGTTAAGACGAAAGTATTAAAATCTGGAGTACTAAAAATTATCAAGTAAACCTTTCGCTATAGAGCCCAAATCAGGAGGAGGTGGCGGTGGTATTAGAGGCGGAGGAGGTGGGGAAATCGCAGGAGAGGTAGGCGATGATGGTATCGAACTGATTCTCATTGGTGGTGGAGGTGGAGCGGGTATTGGAGGAGTCAGAGGTCGTAAGATTTCATCAACAACATCTTCAATTGCGTGTGTGATGTCTTCTTCTTTGTTCGAGTCTGGATGTTGGTGTTTAATGTTTTCAATCTTTCCATGAAGCTCAGAACATCGCAATTTGTACTCTTCAACTTTTCTTTCCAGCTAAAAGTGAAGTTAGCTACCTTCTCTAAGGAACTACATGTGACAACAATAGATTCACGTTGTTTACGTTTCATTTTTTTAGCAAAAATAGTTCCAATAAAAAAAATTTTCACTAAAAATATTTTTTAATCAAAAAGTTTTTTGTTACGTATATATATACACATTCTTTCCATTATATACATATTTTGCTTACCTCTCTCTTTTCATGAGCATACATATTTTTCTCCCTACCGACATCCTAAGTAAATAAATAAATAAATAATAAAAATCAGACAGACAAAAAAAATAGAAATGGAAAGTTCATCTTACGATAATATGTTATGTCATTTTGAATCTTTGCATGTTACAGATAGTAAGATGTCGTGCTACGGGCACACAAAATAGCGTGTAATTTAAAGACGGACACCCCATGAATTTTTCTACGGGTTAACGACTAGTAATGAAATATTTCCCCAAAATACACCCCCTTAACTTTCTCCCCTGATTTCATTTAAAACTTAAAATGCAACGACAGTATTACCTCTAATCGAGACTGTAATAAATCAACCTAGAAAAAAGGACATCGAGACATAATTCATTACGAATTAAGCAAAGAAAACAAACACATCTCCCTAAACATGACAAAACAGGAGATCATTAAATACTATCCAGTCTTCAGTCTATCCATAGATGCATTGCATTGAAATCTGGTACGTTGATCTTTACTAGATTTTAATGCCATGCATTTCGATGCATGGTATTGCGAAAATTTAACTGGTTGCTCCAGTACGGACCGGGAATCACATAGAACGGGCGTCACAGGAGGCAATAGTCGTATATTTGTAATGCTGAAAAGATCTGGATTTTAGATGAGGATTTTGTAACATTTAGTTAAAATGTTTGGTTTACTTCGACAATAACATAAAATAATACCTCTTCTCTTAACATGGTGGATCTACTCTTCAGAGAGACAAACTCATCCAGCGTTGTAGAAACATCAATATAATTGTTTTGCCACTTATTTAGCTCATCTCGAACACAATCTGCACGTAAACCTTCCAATGCCTGTATGGAAATTGGGAGATATTAGAGATGTACCAATACAGACAAGGGCCGAAAGACAGGTCCAAAAATTAATAATTGATTTGTTTGCAATTATCAAAGAAACAAAATGCATTATTTTTTGTATTAAACCCACTTTACCTACTACTTCTATCGATTGCGTACACCTAATTTTAAAATCTGTGAATAACATTATACCTTTTCCACCTTTTCTGCACTGAATCCTGCTTGTTCCAATTCTTGTTGATGAAAAACACGTTGATTCAATGAAGGTGCATTACTTAACAGCGCGTTGAAAAAATGCAATACAATTTCCTATAAACAATGAGAACAACAAAGTAATTAGCCAGCCATATCGAAGGGAAAAATAAAGGGTGGCAATTGGTCGGTTATAACTCAAGTTAAATTAAATGAGCAGAGTAGGATTTGTCAGTTTTGACGGGTGAGCTGGCTTAAGGGAAGAAATGAATTTGGAAGAAAAAAACGCCTCATATTCGTCAACTTTAATTCTCCATTTTTTATGTGGGTATGTATGCAGGTATGTCTTTCTTTTGGGGGAGATTTGTGGGAATTTTTCTTGTAATGCTTGCATGCTCACTTCCACGCAGGTCTTCGAAAAATAGTTTTTTTGCGTTTGTTCTGATTTCTAAATGCTGCAACACTTTGAATCTACTGTTTCTTTTAATTTATTGTACATATATATCTTTTATCATTCACGAAAGAAAATACTGTGTTTTCTGGTTTAAAAGAATTACGTAGAGTTCTTTATTATGTGTGGGTTACTCTTAATTTATCCCTCGACACTACTAATATTTTGTCTTAGTAGTTTAATTTTATTCAGATAGGCAAAAACATGTTGCTTTTGTTTGAAAATACTCGAGTTTAGTAGAATGGTTTTATCAGATGTTTTTATTCTCATATTTTTAAGTGTGTCTTAAGTCCAGTGTACTGAGTTTATTAAAAGATGGCGCAGTAAGTAGGAGGAGTTAGCAATGACTGATACTTACAGACCGAGGTAGGGGGAGGGGTTTTAGGCCAAGGGGAATGCTCTGTAGGTGGAATTAACCTCCAGTCACTATGCTAGTGTTTAAAACTCACTTGATAGGCTGGGTTATTAAGTCTTCCGTTGAAAATGACAGTGTGCACCAGCCCCTCAAATCGATATCTTTCTTGTTTCAACTGTTTGTAGTCTTCGAATGCTTGCAAAGCTTTTTCAAAACCGCCAGGGTGCTCACATGCTTCGGAAAATATCTAAACGATGGTTAAAATTAAATAAAAAAAACGACCAAAGGGCCGAACGATCGAACGACTGAAACGATCAAACGATAAAACGAATAAACGAACAAACGGCCAAACGACCGAACGTACGAAAGACTGAAACGAACAAATGATAAAACGAATAAACGAACAAACGACCGAACGATCGAACGACCGAACGACCAAACGACCGAACGACTGAATGACGTCGGTTACTGAGGAAACATGTGAAGTTAAGACGACTTACTTTTAAAACAACCGTCTTTGTTTTAACATTCGACAGTCGCAAGCAAACTGCCATAGTTGACAAACTACGCGGAGCTGCCAATATTTGATGAAAACCATACTACAAATATCCATGTGTAGAAACCATAAGAATTTCAGTTATTGAACGTTAGGTCCTACTAATACAGTGACTGTATCCGAACAACCTACCTTGTTTCGAACAATGGCTTTTATACAGAGCAGACATAAATGTTCATCGTTCTAAAGAAATTTATCAGTTCTTCAAAGGGTATTTAAGTCAACAAAGGTAGCACTCTTTTCGTCACACCAAATATGTTGAAATTATTTGTCAAATTATTAGAATCTGCGCGCCTATCAACCTTCTTGTAAAAGCAAATTGAATTAATGAAACACGCAAATCAACTCGAGTCCAAGCAAAAGCCACTATACAATAATTTCATTTAATCATAGCTAGTGGAAACAATGTCAAAATAAACGAATAAAATAGGTCATGCTCACCGGTTCCTTAGTTAAGACAGTTTCATTTTTTTTCGATTTACTGTTGGTTTTGTCTGCGTAAACCAGATTATTATTACTGTCTTGAAGTTGTTTCAAAAGTTTTAACAACCCGACGTGGCCATAATTTGGTTCATCAATGAATTCACGCAACCACCTGAAAATAAAAGTCATACAACATTTATGCCAATTCATGACAATTCATTTAAACGTGAAATTTAGTTTTCTTTCTTTTAGGCGGTGCTGCCGTTGTATTTTTTATTCAAAAATCTATCTGTCATACAATCGATAGCCTTTTGGATTGTAAAAACCAGTCATTAACTTCTAAAAGAATCAGTTTACCCACCAATAGAGACTCTTTAGAGCAAAAACTGCAAAATCACACTACTTGTATTATGCTTTAAGTTAAACTTAAACGAAATGCAAAACATATATCGGAAGCACATGAAAAAACGGAGGCTTAAATAATCTTCTCGCTGTTGATGTTGATGTTGTATGTTGTATTAAATATTTTCTAACCATTAGCTCCTGGTACATTGGATGTAAAATTGTGTGCATTAAAATCTGTGGGTGTCCAAAACCCACCACTTCAAGGTCAATGACCAAAAATAATAGAAATAATTTTTAACCACATTTTCAAGCTTTTAATTTTACTGTTAAATCAAGTGTCCTTTGTCGGAAAATGCTACATATAATAAATAATTTTCTTCAAATACTTTGTATGTTCCAAAGGCCTAAGAAACGTTTTTAAAAAGTGACGAGAATTTTCTACGTTTTTTCTGTATCTTCATCTTATTACCCGAAGCTCTTATGTTAACAAAGAATAATGCCAGACAAAATCTGAGCTACAAAAACTGAATTGCAAAACACAAAATTATTAAAATTTCACTACTGTTGAAACTAAGCAAGGACAAAAAATATCGTTTGGATAAATTTAAATATACCACAATCCTGTTAAATCGAGAAACGATATCACGCGATGTCACACGCTTGAATGGCATAGTGTTTCTCGATAAAAAATATTTGCAGAAAATTACGTGTCAATACGTGTCAATAAGTATACATTTTAAAGGAGTCGACTTCGAGAAACCACCAGACATTTTGGACAACGCATTGAGGAACGTTTGAAAAAAAATTCTCATTTCTGTAAACATATGCATGCGAATGAGGCCCTGTTGGAATAAAACTAGCTCAGAATCCTTTTTTATTATAAAGATAACGCGAAGACTAAATGGCAACTCAAGCTAAGGGAAGGGTTGTACATCAGCTGGAATAACTTTGACTTAAATAAACAGGTAAAGTATGTAAACAAAACGGTATGATCTTTATTTATTTATTTATTATTTATTTATGATTTTCTTTTCTCTCTTTCTTATGATAATTTTCATAATTTACTACGTGACATTTGTTAACAAACAATGTAATTATGATAACGTTACTTATAAGTACAGCTTTTAATTATTGTTTAATGGATTATAATATATTTTACGACTACCTTTTTTCTAGCATATTTTGACATGACGTGAGATATGTCGAAAAATGTTTTACTTAAAAAAATGCTTGTTACTCAACTTGATTATTATTATTACTTGATTACTATGATGATTTGAAACTGTAGTTTGTAATATAAACACTTGAAATCAATTTTTTTTTTTATACTAAGTTTAATTAAGTAGTAACTAATTACGTTAATTAACTAATACAAAAGTAGGGTATCTAATTACCTAATTACAAAGCATTCACAAAGTTAACAGGAAGAGGATATAGGAACGTTTATATAACTGCAGTAAAAGTTAGTTTTTAATCATGATGACATATTATGTTAATAACATAACTATCTATACAAAAGTCGTCGCTACCAAACACGACGTTCGTAGTAACAACCGCAGTGTGGAGTGAACTGTCATACATACTTACAAATCAATTTTGAAAGAATTAAAGATCTTGAGAAATATTAAAAATATCAAACATATCACCATAGCAATCTTATTTACGATGTTTTACGTTTTAAAACGGACGATGTCTCTACTGTGAAATCGTCAAACCAAACAACAAAAACCAACAACAACAACAAAAACAACCAGCAACAACAACAACAAAAACCAGCAACAACAACAAAAACAACAATTTAAGTGAATATTACTCACGTTGCATTAGGATTCGATCTGAGATCAACTTCAAGAGACGTCAAAAGCGTTTCAACAGATATAAGCCCTTTCAGTAGCTTTTTTGAAGGACTCTTTATTCGTAGATGGGGGTCAAGATGACGCTCAAGTTGATTGATGTAAAATCTGACAGTGTGTTGACCCTCTGTCACTGATTCCTAAAAATATATGACATACAAGAAACTAATTATAACTTTGTGATATTATTGCGAGGTCTTCAATTGCATTCAAACTGTCGTTAGGCTGTATTGGTAAATTAACATAAAGAAATAATAAACATAAGTATAAAATAAACGTGGAAAGAAAAATGGTATACACAAACAAACAATTAAGGAAACAGAAGTATTACATTATATGAAGATAAAAGTGGTGACGCAAAAACTGACAATAAGCACAGCTGTCCCTGTAACGGAACGAGTTTTTCACCTTTTTATTATCGTCAGCTAGAACTATTGTAGGCGCGTGATCCTCTCTGAATGATGATCTGTACCTAGGTTTAAGCGACTTCAAAACTGCAACTAATTTGTCTGTGGATGGGTGAAATAAATTTTCCTTTCGATAAATTGTAGGAATATTATCAACTGAAATGGCTTTTCTTAAATTGCCATGGTATACTGATTCTACTGGCCCATTTACGCATCTTTTAACAGACAATAAATTATCAAGGGTCTGTGTATCACCTTTACTTGGAACAAACTTTAACATTTCCAACTTCAAAAATTATAATTATTTACACATACGTAACTTTCACTTTAAAAAATAATTTCTATGGATATTCTGATTTGAAATCTTTTTACAATCGACAAAACTGTTTCATCACAAAGTATGTCTATTTCTCCTCTCCAGCTGTCTAATGCTGATTTCTTGACGGCAACAACAAAACCACTAAAATACATTTAACCGGGGGATTGGAGTGTACCAAAGTTCGTTGTTAAGTTTATAAGCAATAAAAATAATTAAGCATATCTACACTGACTAAATAAATCTTCTGTATTTATAGCTTTTACAGTTAAATTATTAACCCTTAACTTCTATAACATAGCGCTTTTTAAAGGTAATGTCATAACTGCACCCCCTGCGCTGTAGACAACATTAACATGACATCAGAAACAATAGCGTAAAAGCTGATGGCACTTCAGTTCGTATTTCCTAGCGTTCAAAATCTCATTATCTGAGGAAATCACTGTTGGCAGCTATGTAAACATCGATCGGACAGAGATATTACAGAGTTGAAAATGTTCCAAGGATTCGTCTATCATATAGCTATTTGTGCCGTTGCAAATATGATAAAATAAATTGTTTCAAATTAAATACGAACCAGTCAAAAGAATTATGCAAAAAATAATGTCGAGCATTAAAAATCAATTACTTCACAAAATTACCAAGTTGTGTTCAAATTAAAAAAGGAAGAGGGGTCATTAGAACACATAATGTGTAACGCATATCCGTCACACATACCGACGACGTGCTGGTGACGAAATGACACATTAAAAACCAGTTGTAAAGCAGAAAAGAAAAGATTTTTTTTTGTTTGACCACATATTAAATAACATTTCTGTTAAACTTTATTAGGTAATTGTTAAAAAATGTGATATGTTTTCGTAAAGGAAATATAACGGAAACTAACATTTAAATGTTTTAAATTTTTTGGATGACTTTGTCACTCCTACAGCTCAAATTATTTCATGTCAAAAGGGATATATTGTGAGTTAAAACATGTCTTAGAGCGGATTATGAAGGACAACTTAATGTGGCTGTGAAGGATCTTTTAAAAAATATTTTTCACGAGAATCTCAAGTACAATTCTATATGATTTTATTTTGGGACGAGAAGTTTTTGTGATTTGGAACTATATGTTTGTCTGCTGCGATCGTCAAGAACAGATTGAGTACACCGTCCTGTCAATATATCTCTCATAACATTTTACACGAGAATACTTTTATTTTCACTCTCAAAAGATGCTTGTGGAACACTTTTTTAAAAAAATATTATTTTCACAAATACACTTCAGACAAAAATTTAGAAAATGTTCATTAAATTATTTTACAAAACAATTTATTTTCAAATCGCGGGTGTTTTTGTGGTTACAATTCTTTGCCTCACAAGCATATCTCGTTTGCAGGTGAGCTGTTTCCTTTTAATACGTGCTCTAGATGGTTTCTGAATCTGATTGCTAAATAGGGCTCGTTTAGATTTTAGACCAAATTTGATACAGTGAACAAAAACTCATGCTGTACAAGATGGTGACATTTAAATGCTAATTTTTGTCATTCAAATACTGCTTTAGGCTAAATTGGTCTAAATACTGTCTGTTTCTATAAATTTTTTACAGTGAACAAAAGAGCATGCTGGACGTGATGGTGACATTAAAAACTTGATTTTTTGTTACCTAAATACTGCAGGCTCTAAACTGGGCCAGGAATAAAAATGAATCTTATTTACTGCAAAGTTCTCTGAGCTTAGGCGAGATTTAGCTACATTTGCATTTTAAGTGTCTATCCCTTTACAACAATTTATAATCTATTATATTAATAGGTTGGGTCTGTGTTTCTATGGGACAATGTTAACATGCACTTTACCCTTTAAAGATTGCGGTAACAAAATGTCAGTGATGTTGTTTACATTTATGTTTGACGTCAACAAACTACGTGATAAAAGTAACGCAGTTTAATTTGCCAAAATGCCCTTAAGCTTAACGATCTATTTTCGAACAGGGTTTTCTTTGGCGTTCAAAACGTTATTTTTATTTTTACTTTTGTTTTCGACATTTACGTTCTTTGTTGTAAATGTTGTCTTTATGACCAAACATTTTGAGTGAAGAGAAGGAAGAAAATTGCTCAAAACAAAAAGCTTTATTATCACTGTATGAAAGAAAATAAGAACAAACAAAAACTTAATATTTTTAGAGGTATTCGTAAAGATTTAAAAGCTCAACCATTAGCCTGTGAAAAAATCCAATTAGGCAGAAAAACAATAGAAAAAAAACCCGTAATTTTAATTTTAATGACGTCAGCAATAACCCAATGAAGCAAAAAAGATTTATTGTAGACATTTGTTTGCCCGTTGCCTTTATCGTATGGAGCTTAAAGCGCTGGTCAAGAAAAATGTAAAATGTGTGCTTTCGACGAACAGTTGAGGAGATATTGGAGTTTAAAGGTTTTTTAATGATGTTATTAATCCGTCTGTTCCGAAACGGGTTAGTTAGATGAGCTTTAAGAACTTGGTCCTATTTTCGGTTATTTCTATCCATTTTCAAGATATTTGGCCTTAAACTTAAAAGTGCAATGCAATAGCTTCACTAATCTTAAAATACTTTCCTTTGACGCCAATAATATCTTAACGTGAAGGTTTGGTAAATTACACAACAATTTGATAAGTGATGTTTTATAGACTTTTTTAAAGAAAAATATAAAAGATATAATCCACTTTGCAAAACTTACAGACAGACACACAGAACTATTCTATTGGTATAATAGACTAGTCTGTAGTCCGTGGATTAATAAGGGCCCGAGAACCCGGCGTCGAAACGCCGGGTTAAGTCGCAAGAAGTTGAGCGTTAAACTCAAAATAGAGCGAGTAAGTAATAAATAAGTCAAGGTAAGTTGTGCCGAACATTCAAGTGTAGCACTGTAGTAAAGGTATACAGTATGAAGGAAATACTCTAAAGCGCCCACAGCATTTCAGTTGTCATATATTTTTCAAAACATAACTTCCCGCAACTTTAGCTCAATTAAATTTACCCTGTGATAGCAAAAACAACCAGCCAGCATTTTATTTTATTTTGCAGAACAAGTTCCCGTGAAAGTTCAAACATTAATTGTGACACAAGGCTGAGTACAGGTAAACCATGTCGCGCATCCAAATATACCTTTTTCCAAAAAAAAATTTATTGCAACTTGGGTCTAAATAACAACACAGGAAACAGCCAGTTGTTACCTCGTCTAGCTAAACAACCACTCAGCAATTTTATTTTGCAGATAAAGGTTTTGTGAAATTGGCAAAATAAATTTTTTGCCACTTTATGTCAGCTGTATAACTTGAAGATTGTTGTAAAACAAGGAAAGTAAAGCTGCTTCATTCGTGTAGTGTTTTATCTGGAGAATATTTATTATAATCAATTATACAGTAATACAATATCTTCTCATCTGAGAAACACTATTATGCCAATTTGAACACATGATCTGAATGTGGTTAGAAGTGTCGTATTATTCACAACCATATAGCTACCAATTGTAGATGCAAAATAAAAAATTAGAATTAAAGTTACGACGTCAATAACGTCAAAAAACAAGATGTTGGATCTCACATTACAACTTAGACGTTAAATACAATACACTAAAAACTTGAAAAATTAGAAAAGTTTAAAACAACCTACTTTTTTACTTTTCCAAATGGATTTCATTTTTTCCTTTAAAATACAAATGCGACTGCTAGATAACTTAAAAACAAAATTTAAAGTAATACTTCAATATGTACATTTGATTTTCGTCTCAACATTATATCACTGAGCGAAAGTTTATAACGTTGAAAGTTTCATGCAAGCAAAAAACATATATTGATGAAGGATAAACAATGAACTGTGTTTTAGAACTCAATGTGTTTGCTCTGAAAACTTTATTGTAATCTCAAATACAAAACAAAGAAGGAAAGAAATACAAAAGTTTGAATTGAAATTCGCAGATAGCGATTTCAATTTACGCTGGGTCTCTCGTTTTGATAACTTATTAAAATCCCACATACTTCGAGAAAACATAGGCAAAGTTTTGTTCTTTAAAATGAAGTCGCAAAACATAGAGATATAGTTTAAAAGCGCTCTTCATAAAATGAAAAAAAATGATTCTCTGCTTTTATTGTTTTCCCAATTTAATGTTAATGAATAAATATTTTTAAAAACAAAAAAGCATTTGTAATTATCATCGCCTACCAAGATTATAAATGTAATCTTATCAAGGCCGGGGTAAAACGGCCAAAATGTCTTACTAGGGCAAAATATGTTAATAACATTAGAATGGTTAACCAAATGCCTCTGAAACTTCACGAGTTTATTTCTTATCGTTTTGGACTGGAAAGATTAAAACTATTTTTGGAAAAATATATGAGCAGGTGGTTCGCCACCTCCATTTTTAAAAGCTATAATAATGTTTTTTAAATTTCTTGATATAATACCTATTTGCTACTTTGAAGTTCTACAATTGTACGCACTTTGTTACTAACATTCATTGAAGCCCAAGAATGTTAATGTTTTTCCTGACGTTACGCCTATTTTCAATCTACAATTAGTGCTGAAATCGTTTCAGGCATAACTGTTACTCTAATTTCCCCCGGCCTGAATAAGGAAACAAGTACATCAAATAAAGATATTTAAAAATATTATTCATCTTATTCGATATGGGAGGACATGATGTTTTCATAACCAGTGGCAGATGTTACAACAGCTGATAAACTTTTTTTTCCCAATGAGCAGTTTGATTAACATAAAAGATTGAAATAGGTACTTAAAAAGGAAACAAAAGACAGGTGTAAATTTACACCTGTAAATATAACAAAAATGAAATGAAATAAAAAAAATAAGTAATTGACCACTGTAAAGTCATAAATTATGCAATAACGTTATAGAATGACAGTAAAAAATGATACCATTTGGTAGTTTCTACTGGAGACCTTTGCAATATAGCTAATCAGGCGTACATACGTATTCTATAGTTAATTTAACCAAGAAACCTATTAGAGAAAACTCTCTATAATAATAGCCTTCTTCCATCTGTCTGTGACATTTGCAAGAGGATGTTTTATGTCTCATTTGTTTATCAACAAAATAGCTATTTGCTGCGGTCAATACATTAGTTTGCCGTCAAATAACTCAATTAATGATTACCGAAGCCATTGCATTTCACAAATAAGTCTAAGGCTAAATAACGAGTGGTAGGGCCACTTCAGCAATCTGGGCCTAAAATGGGACTGTTTTTCTGAAGCTTGGTCAACTCGTTTTGGAACGGTCGTGTTGATCACGTCATTAAGTAACCTTTAAATTTATTAAGATATCTTTGTAACCATTCATCAAAAGGACACGATGCTATAAATTTTCTTGATCAGTGTTTCAAGCTCTACTTAATAATAGAGGTAACGGGTAAGCTAATTTTTAAATAAAAAAATTTGCATATTGGTAAAATCCTTATATCTCCTTAACCGTTCGTCGAGATAGAAAGAAAAAAGTAAACTAATTTTCATATTATTTTGCGACACAACGGGTTTTTTCTGGTATCATCAAAATCGTACCAACTGATTTTTTCTATTGTTTTTCTGCCCAAGTGGATTATTTCACGGGCTTATCGAGTAGTCTGTTATAATGGCTACTTTCGTGTGCCTGTTTGTCTGTGACAGCTGCAAGGAGGATGTTTTGTCTCATTTCTTTAGCGACAAATTGGCTCTTTGTTGACGGTAATTCATCAGTTTGACATAAATACTGTTATAATGATTAGCTATTACATTGCACTTTTAAGTTTAAGGGTAAATAACTTGGAAAAGGGGTGGAAATAATTGATGTCATCTCCCGCGTGGGTAACTAGGGACCACTCGGGACCAAAATGGGACCAATGTTTTGAAGCTAGTCATCACATAACCTTTACACCTCAATATCCTTGCAACCGTTCATTAAAAAAGACGCGGTGTTATACATTTTCTTGATCAGTGTTTCAAGCACTAGACAATAGAGGTAACGAATTTCTGAAAAAAAGTTTTTTTGTACATTGGTGAGTGTTTTATAACCTATATTTTTTATTGTTCGTCAAAAGCAAATATTTCTAGATTGATGGGTCATCGATGGGTCATCACAATTAAGATCAGTGATCTGTTCCATTGCTTTTTCGTCTAAGTGGAATTTTCCACGGGCTCATCGACTAGTCTAAAATAAAAATAGATTACTTCCGCCTGTCTGTGACGTTTGTAAAGAGGCTATTTTTACGTCTCATTTGTCTTCTGCCAATTAGCTCATTGCTGACGTTAATACATTATGACGTCAACGCCGTTATTACTCTTAGAGAATTTATTGAAATGCACTTATGAGGCCAAATAACTGGAAAATTGATAGAATAACTGGCTTTATTCCCGTATGGGTTACTACGAACCACCTGATATCGACGGGTTGATAACGTCATTAAAAAACCTTTAAAGCCCAATATCTCTTCACCTGTTCGTCTACAATACATGATCCTATACATTTTCTTTATCAACGTCTCAAGTTCTTTACAATAAATGCCACAGGTTAACAATTTTCTTAAAAATATTTTTATTTATATGAACGGATCATTGCTGACGGCATCAAAATTTAAATGACGGATCTTTTCCATTTTTGTTTTTTGCTGTTCTGTAATTTAACAATATTCTGTTTAATTCTCTCGCCCAACTCTTATTTTCGTAAAATGTTGTTTTGACGGTTTTCTAGATAACTCTCATGAATTTTTCTACTACACCATTTGCTGGTAGATAATAGGATGCTATATGTTTGGATTTGATATTGTATAATTTCAAATACTGTTCGAACTCATTTCCACTAAAAGGGGGTCCATTGTCCATACGAACTTTCTTTAAATATCCAAGTAACAAAAATAGTTTCTAATTTTTTTGACCCAATTCGTTCTAATTAAAATTTTCAATACCGCCTTTAATTTCTAGCTTAAAAAAGCTTCGTGTACCTTGTAGAGTGTCGCCCTGCATACCATGTTAATGCTCATTTTTTTTATAAAAATCAATATTCCTGATACTATTCTATTCTTTAAATTGGTGTCAGGTTAGTTTAATATTTCCTAAATATAGACGTACCTTTCACGGGTATGCACGATAGTGTCGTGTTCTGTCAATGGACAATGTGTTTTGTTCATGGACAGTGGTCAAAGCTTTCTCACAGAAACTTGTTGCAGTTACATGGTTAAACATTGCGTTTTGTCCAAAATATTTGCACCAGTGTGTAAGGTATTTTGTGGAGACCAAAATGGTGTCACACAGTGTGGCAGAGCATCAATCTCCTACAGTGTCCAATTAGATCGTCAATGTTACATCTGATATTCTTTGTAAGGTATATATATACGCAAAATGGTAAATCATACTGCAGAAACCTTTTTTCAAATTGATGGAAAATGAACTTAACTGAATGACAAGAAATAGTCGTAACCGTATGTGCCTTTTATACAAAACCTCGGTGAGAGCTAGTTTATATTGTCATGCATAAATAGTGGAACTTCTAAGGCCAAAATCTGAAGAACCAATCAAGATTTCTCAAAAGATAAACAAGTTTCGACACAACTTTCCAGGGTTTTTCTATGAACTTAACTTTTTAAAGTTTCACAGAATATTGGTTGACTTTTGTTGGACTCTCGACAAAATTAATAAAATTTACTGCTTTCTGTCACCAGCACTATATGTCGTGCACAATGTCCTTCGGGTAGTTCCATATGACTTTGGATTACCTAGGAGGTTGCCACACCTTTCCCATTAGAAGGGACATAATACTGTTTATTATAGTAATTCTCTAGTTATAGCTGGCTAGTTCTGTAGCAAATATGAGAACACGAAAACTAGAGCTAAAACGTTTAAGTAAAATTAGCTAGCTAGCTAGCCAGTCAACCTTTCTTTAAAAAAGAATTTTCTTGACAGCTGTTGTTAGTTATATTTTACAATTAACACTATATATTGCCTCTAAAGTAACAAGTCTCAAAGCCTACTTTTCGTAGTCATTTTTACAAAATTAGTGCCATTATATTCCAGCTACCCCATTTTTTGAATTACCTTTTCAATACGACCCGAAATGACCGATTACCCAGAATATTCTTTAATAAATCAGGTAAAAAAAAGACTACTCTGGATCCATTGTATGTTAGCTATAGCTAACTCAAAACCTCACTTTTGAAAATACAGAAGAGGGGATGATACTGTGTGGAATATCGTTAAAGCAACCCCTGCATTTGAAAAAATTAACGCTACTTGGATCAACCATATTTGGCTCCCAGGCAAATGTAACACATTATAATATTGATAATATTGATAAATATGCTAAGATAATGAAAAATTAATGAAATTACTTGTCCTTTCAGTAGTTCTCTTTTGTGAATGAGTGACTTATTCATCAATGGCTCCACAATATCACTTGGTAAATTCAGGCTCTCCTAAAAAGATGAAAATATTTGAACAAATCTTGTTGCCTGTGGCTTATCTTTGCCACTTTTGACATTATGGCTCAATTACTGCTTTTAATATTTAATTTACAGTTTAATAAATTGCATGATAAATGATATAAGCTTAGATTTTTTTTATTCAATTAACGACTTCGATACTTGGCTATTTTTAGGCTATAACTTATAAAGTAGGTTAACATAATAGCGTAATATTGATTTAAGGAGAAAATTGATAAAACTTATTTTAAAAAATTACAAATAAAGAAATTCTTCGCGGTGAAACTACTAGAATATTATTTAAAAAATATTTAAAGCAATTTTTATCACTTTTTATCACATTTTTACGCAACGGAACGAAATGTAACTTGGCGCGCGTTATTAATGTTGTTGCTGTTGCTGTCGTTATTGTCGTTGTCATTGTCGCTGTCGTTGTCATTGTCGTTGTCATTTTTATCTTCGTTTTCGTTTTCGTTTTTGTTTTCGTCGTTGTCGTTGTATCCGCACAACAAGATTTTTCATATTTCTAATTTATGTGAAACAAATCAAATCAGGTTATCTTACCGAACAGGGTATATTCTAACTGAACGAAAATGGGTACGCACAGAATTTGTTTTGCATAAGATATGACTTACCACAAGAACACTGAACCTTCTTGTCACTTCAGAATCAGATGGCATGATATTTGAACCCTCTAGAAGAGAAATTAAAATTTACTCGGTAGTGATGCTATTTAGGCAATGTTTCTTGCAATTGACTCCCCAGGTACGCAAACAGAAATGTTTAAATTGTTGATGTTTGACCTTCTTAAAGACCCCTAAAAGCCATAGAACTAAAAAGTTAAACTGGAACATTTTGTCATTTACAGGTTACGAGCAAAGAGTTTCAAATCAGCAGTTTTTTTATGTTGGTTTGAAAAAAAATATATGTTTATATTATACCATGTTAAACCTGAACCAATCAACAAATAATAAGTTTAACATGATTATTGCTGTTGCTGGGGTTTCTTGATTAGTAAATTACTTCATATTGAGAAAAAAAAAGAGAACGATTAATTATGAAACTGATCTTTGTATTTTAGCATTAAAATAAATCCCTCCCACTTTATTTATCATTTATGGGTACTAACTAGAACGTTCTAATAAGTGTATTATTCCAAAACCTAGGTTCATACGTCAATTTGAAAAAGAATAAAATAAAAACAAGTTCGCATAAATTCATTATGGCAAGAAATCTTGTATTAGATTCAAACGATCAAAAAAATTATTTGCAAAAATACTTAGGGATTGTTCACAAATGACGTCAACCGTTAGGGAGGGGAGGAGGCTATGCTACAGTTAACGCTGATTGGCAGTAAAGGGATGGGCGGAGGGAGGTGACACTACTGTTGACGTCAACCTTACTCGGAAACCATTCCCAGACGTAATACGTTCTATCGCTCCGATTGATTACCTGATTACCTAAACTTCATAACCAGGCGGTATTCCAGGGTACATAACTAGAGAAATGTGTACAAAGACGTGAGTTAATCTCTTTTCTGAAAATCGGGATAGCATGTGGACATTAACTCTAAATCGATAGAAATGAGGAACGACATTTTGAAAACAGTAAAAAATAAACTGGGATCCAACTCGTTTAACAAATCATGAATGAGTTTGTGAGAAGAACGTTCTAAGTTTATACCACAAGTAGTGTATCATCAACATATCGACCATAAAACCTAGCCATACAATCCTCTACCAAATCATTAATAAATAACTTTTCTAACTCTGTCATAATTAGATTAGCCAAAACAGAGCCAATGAAGAGCCCTTTCTGTCTCTCTCTGCTCACAGACTACCCATGATATCAAAAATACAGTGTTCGTGCAAGTCTCCGAAAACAATTTTCTTAATGACTTTTTTTAATTTGGTTGCTACTAATTTCTCACGATAAATACGACTGCAGATACTATATCTATAGTTGATTTTAAAAGTACATTCGTGAATTAAGATTCAACATCAAAAGAGATATAAGCAGAACCATTCGAGAAAAGAATATTCGGGACAGTACGAGTTCTGTTAACTGCATCGAAAGAATCTTTTATTGTATAATTGTTGATCGTTAATGCATTCAATAATCTTTTTCATTAAAATAAATAAATTTAGTGTTTCCTTTACTAGTACAAACTTTTGTGAGTTTCGTGTATTATGAGTCGCGAATATTTATTCTTTTGTGATGCTAATTCGCAAAACGTTTTTTCATGCGATATATTTCACATTTGTTTTATTCGCACTAGTTTAAGCCCTTAATTTTCAAGTGTGTTAAAAGGACCCTAACCGGGAAAAAACTGGAAAAAGATTTTTAAAAAATTTCAAAACACTTGAAAAGCAACTTTTTTATTCTTTTTGGCACGAATAATATATGTTTTATAACAAGGAAATATAACTGGCATTATAGTTCCTTGTCCTAGCCATATTTAAAAAGATATGCAGGAAAATTTCATTATTCATATGTTGCCTCCTAAAGTTTGTGGTATTAGCTATTATCTTTCGATCTATTGTTCCAGTAACTCTGTGACCAAGTAAATCAATATAAAAATATAATATATATGTAATCGTCTTGGTAGCTACAGGATGGCCACTTACTTCAATTTTTTTTTCAGGAGCACTACGCTATTTTGACAAAACAGCTTTCGTAACCAAATAACTGAAAACAAATTCCTAGCTAGTTACCTGAACAAAGATAAACAGATTAATAAAATTATTTTCCATAAATTTTCTCATTTTTTTAACTTTTCAGAAGTAGCCAGCTAAAGAAAAACATAAAATGGCAATGGAATAGTTAGCTAGCTGGATGCAATGTAGAATACTAAGACTAGCTAAGTCAGGTGGTGTGATAGTCGTAACATAAATCAGCAGCTAGCTACCTAACTGGCTAAGTAAGTAAGTAAGTAAGTAAGTAAGTTTTAGATTTACATATAGCTTAAAACGTTTTTAAAAATTTAAATAAGTGCTTTCGACTCGTCTTCATCATAATTTTTATCAGGACCTTTCAGACCTTCTTACCCAATGGCACTGAATCAAAATCATGATCTTAATTAGATCCCTGAAAAAGATAAGTCAAATTTAAAAAAGCTGGTTTACAAACAAGCCATTGGGTAATCGAGACACAAAAATACCCAAACATAAAATATTCCACGTATTTTCTATCTATGCATACACAAAACTCCTGCTCAGGTTGGAATAATTCTTGTTATGACTTGATGTCTACAAACACTTCACAAATATTCGTACAATAACTTTATATCGCCATAGCAATGGATATGATGTGATATTTATAAATAGAAAACACTGAGTTTGAAGTAAAAGAGAGAAACAATGAATTAATTGTGCGCTAGTAAGTTGTTTTGAGTTTTTAGATCTTTTTTTTTGCTGATATCTCTAGCTTCAATGGTGGAAAGCAAAAACAAATATAATATTCACCAATAAAAATATGTGAATTCTGTTGAATATACAGAAGGATGATTTTTACCATGAAACATTGTACGCACATATAACTTCAAAACATGATTAATGGAAAATAATTTCACCCTAATGAGTTAAATTTTTGCTTACTTTTTGCTTTATATCATTTTTAAAAAAATATATAATATAATAAATTATAGTTATAAAGTTATAAAGAGCATAAACAAATAAAAATTACCTAAAATAAATTCTGACTTCATGCTTTATAAATCTTTTCACATGCTACAGAATTTTCTTCTTTTTATGAAAGCAAAATCTTTTTTTTAATTGTAACAGCATACTAATGAGAGACAGGTGCAAAAAAAAAGATCTTCTACTTTGAACAACTTTTTTTTCTTTTTAATTATTCTGAACAAGTGTGAAAACCAGATAACAGATTTGAAACTATATTACACAAATAAAGAAAAATACACATCAATAGAAAACATTATGTTCAAATGAAAATGTAAGTGTCGTTTCAGAAAACACAAAGAGCTATTTAATAATACCCTAAAAAATAAGAAAAGACATGAAAAGATAGATATAAAACTTCACAGTAAAAATTATGTAAGTAATGTAAAAATAAGTTTGCACGCATCACATGAGAACACATACATTGAACAAATAATTACCTAACATTAATCTCACAATAAATATTTTTTAAAAAGGAAGTCTTAGATAGACTCGAATCGCAAACAAAAGAATTACGTGCTTCGTCTACACAAAAACATTCTTTTAGGTCAGGTTTAAAATATTGTACTAGCATGTAGTTGCATCAAACTGAGGTCCTGGCTGCTATCCACAGCTGGGAAACTATTAGCTCCATCATACACAACTTGGCCATTTTCATGTATGTCACAGGGAAATGTTAGCCGTTGTGTCGTCATTGCAATTAATTCAAATCCTTTTTAACAGCAGTAGTATGTTCTGAAAAACAACTTGCGGGGGGGGGGGGGGGAGAATTTTGCGCTTAAGCTTACATCACCCTCAAAATTGGAAGCTATTTTTAATCTCAAAGTGAGATCGGGCACAGCAGCAATTCTGGTACTTTCACGCCAATTCTATTTCCGTGGAGGCTCGATCAAGCTGCCACCTCCTTATGGGACGGCAATAATTAAGATAGTGATGGTAACAAGCTTTTATAATATTAAACATGTTTTTTAGAATCAAGTAAACTACACTAACTTTGTAAAAAGTTTAACATTTATTTCTAAGCGATGATTAACAAATTGAATCTTGCAAGCTAAACGTCACCCTGACGGTTCCAAATCGCTGTGGTCGAAGCTACTAAAGCAAAATCAATGGACAGTTCCAATTGAACACTTTATAAATTGACAGTGGAAGAAAAATAAATAAACTGGTAAATCTATATCTCTGCTGCTTGTAATACATTGAAGATAAATATGTGGTTTGTAGGCAAGAGGGTAGAGTCTGTGAGTACCTTTATCTGACCCTTTACCCTTTTATAGTCTAGCACTTATCCTTGTTTATAGATTCTATCGACTGCTTGCGCTGTTCACACATGCTAGCTGCGTGGACAGCGCGCACGCCTTATTTATAAACAACACCAACAATAAATTTCCGAGGCGCAAAGTTGTTTTAGTTTTCTTTTTTTCAGTCTGTTGCCCACGCTCTGCTTGTTGACTATATACTTATTTATGGTCAAATTGACATGTTTTTATAGTCTGTTGGGCTAGTGTGCCAACAAAAGCACAGAGGAAGCCATCTGACAGTACTTGTGTTGCGTGCACTTCAAAATGAACGAAATACACCAAAAACTTCATTAAGACGGCGCTCCGTGTTACGGATTTTTCGTGGAATATCTGAAACAAGAATATTCTAAAGTGGCTGGTTTGTTTTAAAGGCATTCAGATAAATATTATTATTGTGTTATAGGCTTACTGAAAGTACACATTAAATTCTTTTACATCAGAAACGTAGAATAGGTTTCGCGTGGATTAAGGTTTGCGGTAGCTGACTGTGGACAATTTTGCTGCGCGTATTAATATTCGTAAAACAAGTAGGCGTTAATATTTTATCGAAGAAAATAGTGAGCACAATTTCTAACTTGACCGAGTGTAATAAAGTGTTAACTTTCTCAGTCTTATGTCAGTCGCATACCGAAAAAGCGATACGCGTGACGCGCGACGCGCGACGCGAATACCTGTTGAGTCGAAACGCGTGACTTAGTAGAACGCTTGACCCGGAACGCAAGATCCTAAAATTTACACGATACAGAATATACACACTCTAACTAAAGTCAAGATCAGACAAATTCTCTGTGCAGCTCCATGTTTTCTCCTAGAAGATGCCTCGCGCTCCGTGGGGGAATTAAAAATTTAAGAATTAAAATTTAAAATTAAGAATTTTGCGCTTAAGCTCACATCACCCTCAGAATTTTGCGCTTAAGCTCACATCACCCTCAAAATTGGAGGCTATTTTTAATCTCCAAGTGAGATCGGGCACAGCAGCAATTCTGGTACTTTCACGCCAATTCTATTTCCGTGGAGGCTCGATCAAGCTGCCACCTCCTTATGGGACGGCAATAATTAAGATAGTGATGGTAACAAGCTTTTATAATATTAAACATGTTTTTTAGAATCAAGTAAACTACACTAACTTTGTAAAATGTTTAACATTTATTTCTAAGCGATGATTAACAAATTGAATCTTGCAAGCTAAACGTCACCCTGACGGTTCCAAATCGCTGTGGTCGAAGCTACTAAAGCAAAATCAATGGACAGTTCCAATTGAACACTTTATAAATTGACAGCGGAAGAAAAATAAATAAACTGGTAAATCTATATCTCTGCTGCTTGTAATACATTGAAGATAAATATGTGGTTTGTAGGCAAGAGGGTAGAGTCTGTGAGTACCTTTATCTGACCCTTTACCCTTTTATAGTCTAGCACTTATCCTTGTTTATAGATTCTGTCGACTGCTTGCGCTGTTCACACATGCTAGCTGCGTGGACAGCGCGCACGCCTTATTTATAAACAACACCAACAATAAATTTCCGAGGCGCAAAGTTGTTTTAGTTTTCTTTTTTTCAGTCTGTTGCCCACGCTCTGCTTGTTGACTATATACTTATTTATGGTCAAATTGACATGTTTTTATAGTCTGTTGGGCTAGTGTGCCAACAAAAGCACAGAGGAAGCCATCTGACAGTACTTGTGTTGCGTGCACTTCAAAATGAACGAAATACACCAAAAACTTCATTAAGACGCACTCCGTGTTACGGATTTTTCGTGGAATATCTGAAACAAGAATATTTTAAAGTGGCTGGTTTGTTTTAAAGGCAATCAGATAAATATTATTATTGTGTTATTGGCTTACTGAAAGTACACATTAAATTCTTTTACATCAAAAACGTAGAATAAGTTTCGCGTGGATTAAGGTTTGCGGTAGCTGACTGTGGACAATTTTGCTGCGCGTATTAATATTCGTAAAACAAGTAGGCGTTAATATTTTATCGAAGAAAATAGTGAGCACAATTTCTAACTTGACCGAGTGTAATAAAGTGTTAACTTTCTCAGTCTTATGTCAGTCGCATACCGAAAAAGCGATACGCGTGACGCGCGACGCGCGACGCGAATACCTGTTGAGTCGAAACGCGTGACTTAGTAGAACGCTTGACCCGGAACGCAAGATCCTAAAATTTACACGATACAGAATATACACACTCTAACTAAAGTCAAGATCAGACAAATTCTCTGTGCAGCTCCATGTTTTCTCCTAGAAGATGCCTCGCGCTCCGTGGGGGAATTAAAAATTTGCCTCTACAAGCGCTTTGCTTGTGCCCACACTTACGCGGTATGAAACTCCGTAATGATCCTCCGACATCTGCATTGTCTTTACATGACACGTATCAGAGGTCAAATTTAAAAGGCTGTACTATTAAAAATCATCGTTCTAAACAAGGAAAGGATTTTGACTCAGGAGTGTAAATTATTCAGCAATGCTTGATGATCAGCAAGTAGTTCAATCCATTAAAAATATTGATAGAACTTTTCGCATTCCGGAACTAGTGCCAAACCATCGCATTCTGCCCTATAAAGTTGTCTTTACAATGATCAAATAATATGAAACCAAGGCTATAGCGATATAAGAGTTCACTACGCTACACAGCGTACAGTCAAACCTTCATAACTAAGAAACATTGGTTGCATTACACATGACAACATCGTATAGGAATCGCACCGTACAACATTGTTATCTTTGTTTTGCACAAGTGATCAACTTTCCCCACAAGCGGCTAGTTTCACAAGGCACGGTTTAGTCGCACTGATCTGATCTGCAAATTGTTATGGAAAATTTAAATATGGCGGTGGAGCTACGCGTTGAAAAACGAAAGTTAAAGGTGAAACGTGTTTTTAACACAACTGGGTGCGAAATTCGATATGTAACGTGAACTAAGAGTCGTTGTATATTGCAGAAAATTGAATCTGTAATATATATTTACAAAATATACGCTTCGAATATTAAAATTAGCCAGCTAACCCCAACCTCAACGCTACCCCAAATTGATGTTTTAAATCAACCCTCCTGTGGGGCTGGACCCCTCCTGGCTGGAGTAACCAACCTCTAAAATACACTAAATTGCACTTCCCATAATGTGTGCATTATGAAAGAATCCACGCTAATGAAATTTCCAGAAAATCGTGAAATTGAGTCTGCAAATAGCATTGTTTTGGTAGCATAAGATCCAAGGAGACGAAAAGAGAGGAACTAGAATTGAATTTTAAATAGCTAATCTGGCTATATTCTTCTAATTCTTCTAAAAAAAATTCAATAATTTTAAGCGAATATTTCTTTTTTTGGATGGATTTCCATGATTGCTGTGATTTTCTATATATACCTAGCTAGCTATATACAAAAAACCCACAAACTTTTTAACTTTTGTAAACATTGATCTAGCTATAATTCTGCATAATTAGCTAAGCTAAACTTCCAAGACTTATCTAGCTATATATATATAGACGATTTTCAATGTTTACGTTTTTATGGGATTCTGGTGCATGCTTGGAGAAAATTAGACCTTAGGTGAAGAAAGTCAAATTATGATTAAGAAATTTTGTAGGTAGCTATTAGCTATAAATATACTGATACTGTATGGGGATTATATTATAAACAATAAAAAAAAAATATAAAAAATAAAAAGATTTCTAGACAGTTTCAATTAGCCAGAAGACCCAGCATAATTTTTCTTACCACCAGGAAATCGGAATAGTTGAGGTGGGAACAATTATGCTGGATCTCAAAGGGTCAGAATACTGACCGCGCTTTTTGATTGGTTAATTATATTGTTCTTTGCTCACGGTCAATATTGGGAATCCTTTGTTTTGAGGGCGTGAATGGCCTCACTCACCCAGACAAATATAAATAATTCTTGTATTATTTAAGAAGGTAAAATGTGACCACACCGACTTTGTGCTCATTGGTTGATTGTAATTTGGGGGTTTGCTATGAAGTAGATTTAAATTTAAGAGATTTGCTCCGACATTTTTTTCCGTCTAAACTTTCGTTTGAGAGAAATTTGATATCCTCAAAGAAACCATAGTTAACTAGGCTACTTTTCAATTTCTTTTATATGTAACAAACTTGTTTTACAGGAGGTAAGCTTTAACATTTAGATCGAAGTCCACTGCGAACATTACTAAGTCAATTTGAGAAGTTCGGAGTTCGGAGTAGTGTATACTGTATATATTATAAGCAAAATCTTTTTGTGTACCTCGATTCCTCATAAAAAGATGTGTACCAAGATTTTGAAATTCTGAAACCCTGATTTTGAACCTCTGAAACCCTGATTTTGAACCTCTGAAACCCTGATTTTGAACCTGTCTCTAATAATAAATCAGGAATGTTTGTCTGTGAACCTTGATACTTTGCTGTACTCTACTTATGCATATATTCTATTTTATCAGATATATGCAATATACAAATTGGTGTATATACAGATATGACTGATTAAGATGACTTTATTGAAGACTGGAGGAATGAGAGGTATACAGACATTGTTTTTTACCCAATTCTAGCACAGTGTTAAATGTCTACACTGTTTTTTATTAAAATTTTAATCTAGTGATAGTGCTACCTTTATTTTTGGGCGAATATGGGTTATCGGCCACCTCTCCCTAACAACACTTGACTAAAAAGTTATATACCATTGAATGATGTGCATGCAAGATCTTTACCTGCATTCAGAACGTTCAGCCTCAGGCCATTTTTTAAGATTTTAAATATGAGTGCAATGAATTTTAAAATTTTACACAGGCAAATGTAATGACAAAATTCCTTTACCCCTGTACACTGCACAGTTTTTGCGCGGGGAACATACAAAGAGAAAGTTTAACAGTGGTTAATAACGATATTTAACATTATAATGCTAAAAATGCTAAGGAGGGATCGTTAAAATCATTACTTAATAAAGAAGACCTCCCACCTTAAAATATATACTTGTTTTTATAAAAAATATAAGTGTGGGTAAAAAATAGCCAAAATATTTGATTCAAATTTCCCCCTTTTTCATCACATTGCTATGTTGTTTTGAAAACGCTGCATTTTTATTGACAAGCTTGCTGACATAATGAAATTATGTTTTACGCAGTCGTACCATTAAAACATGCTCTTATTTTTACGTTAGTGAAATTACAAGTTAAGTTTATAATTGGTTGCAAGATCTGTTAATCTAGTCAAGTCTTCTTATTATCTCCTGCCAAATTTTTCAGGGTCTACCTCAGGGGTTTTTTCAGGAACTATGAAATCTCTACATTTCGTTCCTTCAAATATCTTCTTCCATTCGTTCCAATTGCTCTAGCCAGCTCAATGTAGATAACATCCTACACCTAACCTGATTCTCAGCTTGTCTGAAATCCTTCTGCTTACACCAGTGGTACACTTCTAGTTAGCCAATTTTGTTATTTATCCTTTCTAAATATGGCCAAGATCTTCCTCCTTTATCACAGGCCTGGTAGGCAAAATTTTTACCCACAAGCACTGAATCACACATGTAAATTAACCTGGGCTGAGTGATTCATGTGTGATCAAAAGACAAAAATATATGCATCTTTTGCTTTTTACTGCAGTTAAAATCTTTAAATTTGGCAGAAAAAGATCATTACAAATCTTGCAAATCAGCATGCAAATTTTAAATTAAAGTAACTACTTGTGGGACAAGTATTTAAATGTAAACAAATGGTATCAAAAATACATTTTTATGGATTAGATGAATTATTACACATCATACCACAGGAAAGTTAAAGAACATGACAAGAAAATTTAGTTGTCACAGTGCTCAAATTAAAACATTTTTCAGAATTGCAAATGCTTCAGCAGGCAAGATGAAACAGAAGTGTTTTCCTATGGAGCTTATGGGTGAAATTTTAACTCGTAAACCCAAAACACAACCGATGTTGATTTAAGTAAAATAAAATAAAGGCTATAAGGCCTCCAGTGTTTGGGGTTACATTGTTCTCTTATTAATTTGGGTAATTTGGGGTGATGCATCATACTAAGATTATTCAGGACAAACTTCCCTTTCTGTGGAAACATTTTCATACATCTAAATCTTCGGCCTGATTTTGAATAGTGTTGGGGCATTGCAAATTTTAAATTTTATTCAATGAACTTGTCTTACTCGAAAACAAAATTATTTTGGGGTGTGTGGGCGTGTGATCGCATACACATCCTGACTGAGCCTACATTAAAAATTACTTTATCTATTTTTTAGAGAGTACAAACTCCCTTAATAATGATGTCACAAGTGTGAGAGTAGCTAACAATCATGAAACAAGAAAGTTTAAAAAACATGCAGCATCGGAACAGATGCTTGGAACCCAGAAATATTGAATTGGGTGTGTTTGCCTAGATTTGTTCTTTCTACAACGTGTAGTTTTCATCTCAGATATCACCCATTCAATTTCCATGCAATTCATAAGGCAAAATTTAATTTCCAATTTTCTGTCTATCTAGCACTTATTGTAAAATCTAATAACACAGAGTTAATCATACTGTCCTATTTTTTATTCTGTTTTTTAATAAATTATTTTTTGTATGTTAATAAGCTAGACATTAGTTACGAAGTCTGAATGCAATTTAAAGATACAACTTCAAATAAAACAGAGGTCTAAAAAAAGCAGGAGTATAATGTAAGAGTAACATGGTTATAAGCAACAGCTATCATTTTCCATATACAGAAGATCCGTTTTTAATTGATTAATATGGCTTGTCCAATGAAGTAAGGCATTATCATTTAGTCATTATGTTACAATATAATGTTTATTATGTATGTATTTAGCCTTAAATCGTTTCCTCACTGGTTCCACAATACAACCATTGGTGAAGTATCAAAAATTTAATTTCTCCTTGAAATCTATGGTGGCATCTGGACTAAAGGTGTGTAGAAATAATTCCAATTTTCTGCACTGGTATAATTTGTCAACAATAAAGATGAGGAAAAAAAAAGTCTATGAGTGATTTAACTAGAAACACAATTCTGCTTCATTAAAATTTCTGCTTAGATGTCGTGAAGCATATCTCTTTGCAGCAAGTGGTAGGGGTCAGGAGGCACTATAAACCAAGACTATTGATAATTGCCTTAATGTAAATGTTTCTTTTGAAAGGTTTTAAAGAAGGGCATAGTTTAAGAACCAGATGGTGATATAGATCAGGCTTGTTTTAATAGAGTCCAGGCGGGTAATTTTTGATTATCCAATTATTTGGTCTAGCAGAAGTACACATTTGCACGTGTGATTTTGGTTTTATATATGCAGTTAACCAATATTTTATGTATCATAGCTTTTTCAGAAAATCTTTGTAATAAAATATTAAAATCCCAATATCTAAAAAATGTGACCTGGGATTTTCACAGCAAATTTGTTTTACCTGACAAGCAAGGTCTAGATGAAATGATACGTTTTGACATCAAAAATGTGTTACGAACACTCTAAAGAACATGCACGTGTTACTTAAGTTTTATGCATATTCTTGATACTATAAATATACTGGTCTTTTTTTATGCTTATAAATCTGAGGGGAGAGGGATTGCCTTCCCCTCCACAACTTTTGTTAGGCTTTTCCAAATGGCATTTAACTGGGCACACCTATAGTATGTCCAAAAAAATGGCAGCAATAAATTGTTGCTTATGTCAGCACTTTAACTGTGACGTCATCGAAAGCTTGAAATGTGTCCATAATATCACTGCTTAAAATTCAATTACTTTAGTTCTAGAACTGATCAAAGTAGCCAAATAAAAGTTATTTAACATATTTTCTGGCTTTTACATAATGCAGATAAAAAAAGGAAAAAAAGTTGCCCGAAAGTTTGATCTTTTCTGATTTTCGGATAAAATCCAAAAAATTCATCCAGGTTTCAAATAGATAAATATAAAAACGTTAGTTAACAGTATAACAAAAAAGAGTTTTTAAAAAAATGGCAGAAGTGGGCTCTGTTGCTCATTTTATCCCTGATGCATGCATTTATTAAGTGAAAATAATGGTGATCATGATTAGTGACTTTTTTATCCCATTTTCGCAGATTATATATTCCTGCTTAGAAAATTATTGGAATCGGTTAAATTTCCAAAAAGAGTACCCAAATTCATTTGTCAATTTTCATACTGTTGACGTCAGCTTGACCTATTTTCTCTATTTCCCAGATCCTAAAATGCCGTCACATTTTATTGTTTCCTAATACGAACATTAAAGAAACTGGTACTAGACCATATTTTCAACGTCCTTCAACTGCTCTACACGTATGCCTTTTTAAAACAGCCTACCAGTTACGTAAAATTTATCAGGTGATATCCTTTGGCATTCTCAAGAAATGCCCAAAAAACTGTCATTTCCCAAATAATTATGAACAGGATTGTAGGTGTTTAATATGCAGTCGTGTCACCAGGATGACGATAATATCAGTAATAATCTATCTAACCACAGTAAAAAGCATCATAATCCAGCTATACGTTCACCATTAACCAGAATGTAAAATTATGGCAGCTAAACATAAAGTAATAAAACAGGTCAACAACTTCTAGCTAGCTAGCTCCTGATCACAACGTATGTTATAGCCAGAATTTTAAAATTTGTTTTGGAAGATTTATACATTGCTAAAAATGTTATGAAACATTTCCTAAAATGTAGAAACGTGTAGAAAATAAATCTTTTTCAAATACATAGCATTTAGAAGACATAAGGGTTAAAACGGGACCTACAAAATGGCTAGCGATACACTAATTCCCCATATAGAAGAGAGTACATCTCCAAAATGTGATTCCATGCTTTTAATTTATTGATATTCGTAAAGCTAATTGTTGCTTGGCATGCCCCAGAATTGCAATAATACAAATGTACGGAATCGCATATTGGATATAGTCTCGCGTCCGTAGGATATTTAAAAAGCTGAACGGGGGCTAAGACTTATTATTGGATCAGTTTTTGATTATATGGTTCACAGACAGACAACACGAATTATAACACAGATTGAGTTCTTTCAAGAGTTAGAAGTTCAGTGAGCCTAGTTTGAAGGCTTTTAAATTACTTTTTGTAGGATTTCGATGTCTTAAAAAACCAAAATGCGGGTCATATGAGCACTACAAAGACTAATATTCCTGATGGATGGAAAGAGGTTGGCATTCATAGTATCAGAACAAGAATTGGTTTGTATGCAAAACTTTCCAAGGCAAGACTGACAGGTACTGACACACATGACGAAACAAACTTATAAATTTATTAAAAAAATTGCCTATGATCACAGTGTCATGGTAACTATATAAACAGATGCTATAGATACACATGCAAAGATAATATTATGTCAGACATATATAGCGCGTTTCGCCAACTGAAGAGGTGAAAGTTTTTTATAGTACCTTTATGACTTGAATCGAGTTGGTTTTTAAGCTATAACTAGGTGGCAATGTGATATGTTACAGATTAGAATATACAAAAGTCAAGTCCATATAATGCCCCCTGTACAAGAAAGGATGAAATGGTATTGTGCATCAAATTTACTTTTGCATTCAGCCTCATAAGCAAGGACTGCAAAAAAATTACACTGGTCAATTGCTGAACATGAGCGATTCAAAAGAGACATGGGACCAATTTTCCAATCTAGTTGACTGTGATGAAAGCCCCGCGTTATTCAGGATAAAGGGTCTCATGCCTCTTTCAAAATGTTGTTTGCTAGTACCTGCTATAATTCTTAATACTGCGGAAGCTTCGCATCATTTTAGCATTTCTGCCTTAATAAGTTAATGTAATCCAGCCTTGTGTCAATTATTTACTTTTTAGCAGACCTCTATATTTTACGATGATTGGCTGTTCACAAAATATTATTAATTGGAACTAGTCGATAAGTCTGTGGACCATTCACTAAGAAAGAAGATCAATAGAGAAGATTCTTCATTTGAAGTTTGATGTATTTAGCAGTGACCCATCGATACACACAAAAAAATTATTTTAGAATTTTTTTACCGTTTCTCTGTTGTGCAAATCTTGCAACGCTGGTCAAAAAAATGAACATGATCATGTGCTTTTGACGAATGATTCAAGAGATTTTGGGGTGTAAATGTTTTTTGATAACGTGACCAACCCATCTGTTTGAAACAGGTTTAGGAAATGTTTCCCATTTTGGTCCAGTATACGCTAGTTATATACCTCTTCCCAACGTATTTGGCATCAAACGTTTTAGTAGCTACAGTACAAGCTTCACTGATTTTAACACCTTATTGAATTACGAAGCATGAAATTCCTTTCGCCCACCTTAATTTTATGACGCATTAATTTCATATACGCGTTAATTAAGCGATACATTAATTTTATGACTGGTAATTTCGTTGATTTTGCATTTTTAATATGGAATAAGGAATTTAAGATTTTATAAACAAACGATTTCGTTAAGCTGTATTCTGTTCATGTATTTCTTCATCAAGTGCCGGCTCAATCATTGTCCAGAAATTTGTCCTTAATATTTGTGATGAATCGTCAGCAGGAGTGGTTCCCTGTAAATAATAATATTTTGGCGGGTCATTGCGGACATCAGCAAATTTTTTAAACCCGTATATCTCTTTAGGCGTTCGTCGAAAACATATGATCTTACACATTATTTTGATCAGCGTTTCAAGCTATACACAATAGACGCAACAGGTAAACAAATTCCCCCCCCCAAAAAAAATTTGTGTATTGACGGATCCTTGCAGACGTTATCCAAATTCAATTTATGGTGTTTTTTTCATTGCCTAAGTGGATTTTTCCACGGGCCTTATCGACTTTTGAGATAATATTATTGACGTCAATCATTGTAATGATGTAGTGTTTAAATAACCGATGAATATATGCCACTTATTTTTCGAATTTTAACATTCTTTAGGAGGAAAAAAACTTCTTCTGTGGAAAGATAAATTTTGACATGGTTTGGCATTTTGAGTGACAGATAAACTTAGTTTATTAATATAATAGATTAAAGCTGTCTCATAGCTATAAACCTACTCTAAATGCAATAAAACATTTTCCCCTTTGGCAAATTTCGACAATCTGTTCTCTCAGAGTTTTGCTTTCTTGTTTGAGAGTTTAAAAACGTACTGTTTAACATTTTTTTTTACCATAGGTTTGGTCGTTTTAACAGCTGCTGCTGGTTATGCTATAGCGCCAGGAGTTTTTGAGCCAAATATTTTTATCTGTACAGCTTTGGGTACCATGTTTTGCTCATCATCTGCTAATTCATTCAACCAGGTAATGCAAATTCCTCTAACTTTTTTTTCTCTTTCTAAAACTATACATTTTTGATTTTGTGATGTTCTTGTATATTAGTTCATTGAAGTCCCTTATGACTGCCAAATGTCTCGCACAAGAGACAGAGTTTTGGTTCGTGGTTTGCTTAGGTAAACACTTTAATTTCTAATGTATAGATGAAATCTGAATACAGTGCTCAAGATTTCTTATGAATTATGTGTAATTCTTAGACCATCTGATGCAGTAATTTTTGGATCTGTATCTGGCTTAATTGGCGTCTGTTTACTTGCGGGAACCGTAAATGTCACTACAGCTGCTCTAGGTGATTGCTTGTTTTTTGTTATGGTGCGAATTGATGCTAACCGGGAATAATGAAATGATTTATCCCCCCCTGTTTAACCTTTTTTCATAACTTTTTTATGGGATTATAGTTACACCTTTGATATTCAGCTTTAATTTTCCGGAAAATATGCCAAAGAGTTACCATGACAAATAATTTTTCGAGTTGTAAAATTTTTCAATTTTTTTTTCAATTTTTTAAAAATTTTAGGTGACTTAGTATAATTGTTACATTATTTTAAAATCACATTTAAGCTAATTTTTACCCACTTCAACAAATGTGATGACGTCATTAGCCAAAATGCTTACATCAGCAATTTTTTTAACTAAATTGATTAAGGTATGGGCTACACTTGTCGTAAGTTTTATGTCTATTGAACAACAAGTATAGAAATTACAGAGGAGGCGGATCCTCCCCCCCTCCCCATTAGCATTGAGGAGCCCTCAAGTAGCCTAGCATGAATAGGGTTAAGTAACATAATCATTCATAAGATGAAGTAAACAAAAGAAAATTGGATTTAAGACAACTTTTTTCTAGGATTTGCAAACATTATATTATATGCGGGAGTGTACACACCATCAAAGAGATACCACATTGCTAATACTTGGATTGGTTCTGTTGTTGGTGCTATTCCACCACTCATGGGTTGGACAGCAGCCACTGGTGGGCTTAGTCTTGGGGCACTACCTCTTGCTGCTATTCTTTACTCTTGGCAGTTTCCACATTTCAATGCGTTGAGTTGGAATTACAGACCAGATTATTCGAGAGGTTTGTTGCAATCAATCAAGCTACTTTAAAATTTATAATTTTTCATGAATGTCCTTATTGATTGACATATAAACAACGTTATACACGGTGTTTCGGCTAGGAAACATAGGGTTTGCCAAGTGCAAAAACATAACGTGCTTTCAAGACCATAATTATCAGCTTATATCAAAACAAATTAGTATTTTTATTATTAACTGACGGATCCAAAAAAAGCAGTTAGTATGAAATCATCTGCTGATTTGATTGGTTTAAAGCTCTTTGAAACACGGTTTTGTATGTAGCCACACTTACTGATTTAGTAAGCCATTATTTAAATACCATAAAAACCTAAGTCAATCGTAGTAAGCTATTGAGAATTTTTCCGGGTAGGCAACCGCGCCTTGCGTTAGGAGAAAGTTAACTTTCAGCATTTTAATTTAAAATTCAAAAAGATTTGGGCGAGTGGACGAGCTTATAATTCTTGTGAAATTAAAAAACGATGCAAAAATGAATAGATTATGTCGTTTTCAAAAAGAGATGTACCGATATCATACTACAGTTCAATCCCGACTTTTCGAACTGCCAAGGGACCTATGAAATAGTTCGAAAAATCGGGGAATTCGAATAATCCGTTGTTCGAAAAATCCGGGTTAAACTGTACTTTGTTAGCATAAATTCGGCATATTTAGACGAATTTTTTTTTAACTTTAGCTGGATATAAAATGATGTCAGTGACGGATCCAGCCATGTGTCGACGTGTAACATTGCGTCATTCTTTGGCGCAAATACCGATTTCGATTGCTGCACCACTGCTTGGTGTTACGTACTGGTCATTTCCTGTCTTAGCGTTACCTTTCAACGCTTATTTGTCGTTGTTGTCGTGGGAATTTTATAACAATTCAAATACGAATACTGCTCGTAAACTGTTTCGTTTCTCGTTGATACATTTGCCAATCATTATGTTTCTTTTATTTGCATGCAAGGATAGAAGAACAGTAGTACAGGAAAGTGAATGTTTCAAAGATGGTGAAGATTAATCCCGCAATTGAAAATACTCAAATTTTTAATATATCGCATCTTTTCATCACGAGTTCTATACATGTTTAAACGTTGTGATATCCGGATAAACTATCTGAGTTCATCACTAACATATTGCCGCACATAGTGTAGGTGGGTTCGCCTGCGGCTCCCAGTTCTGGCGACCGCGGATCGAATCCCGCTCGCTGCCAGGTAGTATGTTAGTGATGAGCAAAGTAATGCTTTCTCAATATGTTTTGATATATGTCATTAAGTTAAACACTTCAGTCTTCCGCTTCTTTAAACCCGCTTTAATGTTACAACATCGTACCCCGATTTCGAAGAGGCTTTACACGAATCGAAATTCAAAATGCGTATTTATTTATTTTTTTCATCATCAGTGAAACTTTTTTTTTTTTTTTTTTTAGAGAATCCTTCAATATAGTAGGCAATAGTAAAATCCAGGGAAGAGAATTTTATAGGAAATTTAGGAAAATTATTTTATGTTATGGGAAAATATTTGATTGTTTGGTCAGTATCTTGGTGAAGCTAATCACTGTCGATTTCCCACTATATCACATTTTAACTGTCAAACTCTTCTCTTATGTTTGCAAAATAGACAGGAAAATTATTGAGTACCAGAATTTAACCAGACTGAAAGAAAAGAATCAAAAAAAAAAATTAGCGTGTTTTTATTTTTTGTTTGTTTTGTTCTTATAACGATCAGATTTTTTCTTTTCTTTTCTTTTTTAACTGTGAAATATACGTCATAAATTTTTATGATTTTAAGCGGCTGACTTCAAGATCTTTTAGGCTGGTTTACCTTGATGACGACGTTGTTTTATTAACACTGGATTATGAAGAAACTCTAATATCTCACCTTTTTTATCAATAGTACCGTGTCTGCGTATCATCTCTCTGTAATTTAAAAATAATTTTTTTAACCTTCACCCTGGAGAAAATATATTGGGAATTCCATTTTAAGCCCCCTCTTTTCCCCAATGTTGAAGATGGTATATGCTTAGTTGATGCTTGCAGAAGCACTTCAATGACATTACAGATAAACAACATTGACTTTGGGGGAAAAGAGGGAACAATTAAAGAAATTATGACATGAAAAATAGGAAAGAAGGTTTGACCTTTTTATCACATTTTCCCAAATATTTTTTGGTGTTGTTGTTGTTGTTGTTGTTGTTGTTGTTGTTGTTGTTGTTGTTGTTGTGGTCATATTTACAATGGAAATGTCAATACGCTTATACTTGATCAAAATAAGTTGATCCGATTGGAAAAGCTTGATATTTCGATACATCATCAGAATTTTGCCTTTGGAGGTGTGTACACGGTTGCCGGCCTTTAAACGCCCATGAGGTCGAGAAAATCGACATAGAGTATCCACGTCCAATGAGGCTAAAAAAAGAAAGACCATGGCCACCTGCTTTGTCTCGTAGAAACGCGTGATTAAAGTCTTGCACCCTTTTAACCATGTGACAACCAATTACAGCCTTTCTTCTAGGCCTACAAACGCACTTTCCGGCCCTCTAACGGCGTAGGTTAAAACAAAATGCGACTGGGGACGTGGCAGTCCATTTGAACTGAAGGGACAAATCACATTGCCACCTACCCGGGCGCGTGGAACCTTGTGATTTAAAACCTCTTAGAAACAAACTTTATAAGTTGAAAGTATTGTATCGTGCGACTTAAAAAATACCTACATTGGACATGCCGTTTAACATGGTTACCATCCAAGATGGCAGAAAACCCTAAAATATACCTTCCGCTCGTCATAAAACCCAACTTTGTCCGATAGTTAGAGCTTGAGATTTTCAGAGATGACTAGTAACACATTTTTCTGTGATGGGGCAAAAAAGAATAGTCCAAAGTTTTATACTTCCGTCAGAAATTAGTGGTAAGTATGATTGAAAAGCGCCGTCCAAATGGAGAGTTTGTGTTATCACTATTCCTAAGGTCATTTCACAGTACTCCGTTACCTAAACAATCCCATAAGATTTCATACCAAACCCAAATGAAGATTTCGAGTTATCACAGCCAGGATCGTAGCAATTAAAATTTTAACGATATTATTTCATTTGAGCGACCCGTCGCCGAAGAAGTTTGAAAATTTCAAAAATCGGATAAAAAACTAGAAAAAAAGTAGAAATATCCTCACGCAATTCCGGACTTGCAAAAATCTTTTTTTCGACTATTTTTCGAAGTGCAATAACGAATTATGACTCAACCTATCCCACGACCTGAAAAGGTCTGAAGAATCGTGGAAATCTGACACTAAGATTTTAGATATAAGCAAATAACCTAGGATCCTACAATCCCTCACAAAAATTATTGAGACTGCAATTAATAAGATGTGCCTTGGTTTGTATGATAGCTTCCCCCTCCCCCTACCTCAATGTTAATTGTGAAACTAGCAGAACGTGTGTAGCGAAGCCAAACCTGCACTTCAGAGACATCAACTTTGAATTTAGGGGGGAGGGGAGGCAGTCTCAGAATTTTTGTTAGGGATTGTCTTGAAAATTTTGAAAAAAATGAAAGGAAAGGCAGGGACCAGAGCACCTTAGGTTCATCAAACACAAGCTAAACGTAGATAAACAAAACAAAAAAAAGTCCTTTAAAGCAATTTCGACAAGGCAGGAACAGGTTCAACATAGGCAACTTGGAATAAAATGGACAGTACATTGTGCAAGAACAAGTACATAATACAACCTATAGGTTATCAAAGAAATCATAACAAAATAAAATACTATCTGCAAATATAGTTAAAAGAACAGAAACATTTGGCCCACTAGCCAGCCTACCTACAGATGTGTTGATACTGCTTATAAGGTCTTGTACGAGTACGAAAAATATGTACAAATGTTGGAGAAAGGCACATATAGTCCCAAAAATTCAAAAATGAAAGATTTTGGTCATAAAAACCAAAGTCTCATTACACGTACACAGCCAACAGTCAAAAACGCTGCCACATGGGCAGCCATCTTAAAAATTTTGCACATGTGTCATTCGTGATATCCTTACATGGAATCAAAACAAAATTTTGGAGGGAAATTCAAATTTGAAAGGCTAGTGTGTGTGTGTATGTGTGTGTGAGACAGTTTATGAAAGCTTAAGCCTATTACAGACAGCTGTCAAATTACCTAACACGTTACCACGCGTTACCCACGCGTTACCTACGCGTTACTCCTTATGGAATGCCACATATCTACTGTTTTATATGAAATACAACGCTTTACCACGCGTTACTGCATTTAACAAAGTTAAAAAGTAACTATATATTTTTTATAAAATTTTGCAGTAACGCGTGGTAACGCGTTCAATTCTGGTGAAAGTCTATAGACCTTAAGGAGTAACGCGTGAGTAACGCGTGGGTAACGTATGGTAACGCGTTAAAAACACTATGATGAGCAACATATTAGGTCTTTAAAACAATAAAAAGTAACACTCACACTTCCCCTAGTTCTTATTAGCACTCTAAACTATCTGGCACAAAACCCTTTTCGAAAAATATTGAAATTTGGCTAAGTCTTGCCTTTTTTCAAGACAATCCCTCACAAGAATTATTGAGACTGCAATTAATAAGATGTGACTTGGTTTGTATGATAGCTTCCCCCTCTGTGAAACTAGCAGAACGTGTGTAGCGAAGCCAAACCTGCACTTCAGACACGTCAACTTTGAATTTAGAGGGGAGGGGAGGCAGTCTCAGAATTTTTGTGAGGGATTGTAGCACTAAGAAAGAAACGGCTTTCTCAATTACTTGTGGTTACGAGCTTTGAAATCCCGCCGTCCTTTGCAATAACTTATATCCGAGCTTATAGCTTACCGAAAAAAACTTTGTCGGACAAAATTTTCGTCGGACAAAATTTTCGTCGGACAAAATTTTTCGTTGGACAAAATTTTCGTCACCTGCAGAAATTTTCGTCACTTTTGTTCGACGAAAATTTTTGTATGTTTTGGATTTTTGTTATTTCTTATTAAAACTTCAATCAGCTAATATACAGGTGAAAATAAATACCACAAACGTTGTATATCCTTAGCAAACCTATATTCTTCAAATACATATAGCATCAAAGGTATTTTACAAGTGTAATTTCGTGAAATATATAAAAGATCAGGGTTTTTTCTACGCTACGGTTTCTTCATTTTCTGATTCGGTTGATGGATACGATACGATACAAGGTTTTTTTTTTTTAAATAATAGTAAATTCGGAAAAATTTTTCGTTGGACAAAATTTTTCGTCGGACATAATTTTCGTAACCAAAGAAAATTTTTGTCACTTTGTCCGACAAAGTTTTGTCCGATAAGGTATGCAGCAATGTTTGGCCAATAAATTTTGTTCGGAAACTGTGCTGGCCACTTCAAACACAACTTTACATAAATAACAATGTTTTACTGGTTGTATGTATATTCAACTGATGTTTGACATCTATAGAAATTAACAAATAATTAAATAATACAAATTTAAAAACTAATTTACATAACAATAAGGGAGGACGCTGTGTGTTTTTAATTGATAGTCAGTCTCGAGAGTTGAGCAAATAGGAACTACACACCATATTTTACGGTAGCTGATAAATATATTTATCACAAAAAAGACCATAGTAATTGCTACATGTTTTAGTAAAACTTTCTCTTGAGGTAGGTGTTGTGAGAAATAAAGTTGAACTTTCCCAAACAATTTTTATAGTCTATTGTTGTGGAGTGGAGGTAACTTTATGAGTGTTTTTTGGCGAAAAATCATAGCATTCCGCACCATATAGATTATCGAAAAGTTTTAAAAGTCATAATTCTTTTATCCATAAATTTTTGGGTATAATTCGAAAAATGGTTCATTTTTATGTATCAACTACGCCGTTGGTAAAATTACTTCCAAATTAAATGTAATGGCACAAAAATTGGGAATAACAGGATTTTCTGTATATTTCCTAGCTACAGTTTTATTTTCAAAATTACCTGAAAAGAGAGGTATTATGCTGCTTCTTATCACCTTGACACAAATTACGACAGCAAAAAAATTACTAAATATTAATTTGCAGGATATAAATTATCTACTTCTTCATTTGCCCATTTCGTTAGTACGGTTGATATCTATGGCTACCAAGACTTCCCCCATTTGAACGAGCAGCACGCGCATGCGCAGACATATAGTTGTAATACTGTGCGTATTGTTCCTACAAAATAAAAACAAACATATTTTGAATAAACTGTGACGGAGAATGTGGTTATTGGCATTGTTTCAAAAGAGAGGTTCTTTTCACCCTTTAACTATGATTGCCTACGTCTCATTGCTCGTACTTTCCTTTTATAAGATTCTGTACAAACATTTCTTAGGTCACTTTAAAGAGATAAGATCACTTACTGGTGTTGGAATGCATGCCATCCTATAATAAAAGTAAGGATATATTTTAGGACTTACAAATTTTCCATGTGCAGTGTTGTCCTTAGGGCTACTCTACACATACGCTGATAGGACAACTCTATCATGAGGTACACCTGGAAACGTTTTACAATAATATTAAAAATAAGAATAAAGATTTTGTAAACAAATGATATAGTGAACAATAATAACATGATATTATTTTACCCTACTTTTTTCAAAAAAATACTTTGGAAATTTAACAGAATTTTAACAACCTGTTGTGTTGTGCAGAGCATAAAACGTTGATCAAGGTAATGGATAGAGTTATTTGTTTTAAAAAAGAGGCACAGAAATATTATGGTTTGAAGTTTTCGTTTGATGCCATTCGTGCTGAAATAGGTGAGGCCATATTTTAGCCCCAAGTTGTCCTTTGCTATTCCTACGGGTGGACAGGTCTGTTATTTTCACTAATTTCAAAGTTATTTTACTAAAGAAGCATATAATATAAGCCCATTGAAAAAGGTTTAGTAATTATATTTTATGTATTAACATCAAGAAAAAGCAAATTTGTCGAGTAGCAAATAAGAAATCTTTTTAAAAGTCACAGACAAATAGAATTACTGAATTAATACATTAGACTAGTTCAATAGCCCGTCCACATGATTAGGGAGACAAACAATTACGTCCTCAATGACAACTATTAAAATTGCCAGAAATAAATGCCTGAATTTACAAAAATAATTAAAAATAATTTTGATATATAGTGATTTCAAAAAGAAAGCTGAACCACTCATTCACAACATCACAGTTGCACAAACCTTTCTTTAGGATAATCTCCTTTTGACGAACGGTTGGAGAAATGTTTAAAGGTTTTCTGACAATGTCCTAAGACCGCCTAATCTGAAGCAAATGGTATAATGCAACTTTAAGGAATTTACACATTTTGCTTCCAGGTGACCCCTAGATACCCACGCCGGAGATGGCGTCACTTATTAGGCCTCAGGCCTAAAAGTGCAATGCAATGACTTTGCTAATTTTAAAAAATGCCATTAACGTCAGTCTAGAATGTATCTACGTCCTGACGTTAAGTCCATATTTAACAAATCAAAAATAACTTTTACGACTACATCAAAAAAAATGATATCCCCTTTGCCTGCCACAGATATACGGACACAGTTATAGTATACGGATGGACGGACAGACAGACAGACAAAGACACTAGATCTTCAAATTTGCACATTCTATAAGAGGAAAACATCTCCATTGAAACGGCGAATTTTGTCCTGATTCGGTACTTTTAGTCCCAGAAAAACTTTGCGTAATAATATAACAAATGTGATACTGAAAGCAAACTTAACTGACCCAGGAATAGCTGTGTTTGATATAGCCGCAAGATTGACTGGTGGTATCTGTAATGGTGGGATAGTAAAACCAACCGGATTGATCTGTACAGGAGACGTTGTTAAGCAGTTGAACGATCTAAAATGATTTACAACGCAAATCTATATTTGCTATTAGAAAGAGAATAAAATCACTTCACTTAGAAATAAGAAAAACTGGACGTAATTTCCCAACCTCGTCCCCAGGGTCTTGTGGCCCCTGAACCATTATTACGGATATCAACTTTATCAACAAGGCAAAATGCCCTGGGAACGAGGTTGGTGATTAACTAAAATTTGGTGAAGATGTGCCTTTTACAACAAAATCAAACTTACGCCGGATTCCACGGTCCAGAGAAATTCTGTACCCTAGACCCCTGCGCTGTCTTGAAAATGCTATTAGTTTGGCTGCTTTGAGGTGGAGAGACAGTATTTTGATTATTTAAACGCACACCACCTTCAAAGAAAAAAGCAAGCTCATAGATGGAGATTTAGGTTCTTATTATGAATATAATTAGAATGAAATTTAAGTTCATACTTTTGCTTTGAATCGCTCTAGGTGTGGCATTGTTGACCTGCAAGGCAAAGATAGCAGAATACACGAAGTGAAATAATAACGTTGGTGAAGTTTTTGTTGTTTTGTCGACAATTTTTGCTTAGAAGTTAAAAAATAGAAAAGCACGACGTCATGTTTCTGTTACCTCGATTTTTCGACCATCAATTTCTTTCTTATGGAGTGCTTCTTTTGCTTGTTTAGCAGCTTCTGCAGTCTCCATAGTAACGAAACCAAATCCCTGAAGGCAAAGACGAAAATTCAACGATTTTTCAAGTGCCTGCAAGCTCTTTGGTTAGGCATAATTTGTGTTGGACACGCGATTTTTTGGAGCGTGTGATGAAAAATAAATATCGAGGAGAGAATAATGTACTTTGCGGAGGGTAATGTGACGATGGCAAGTATCGAATTGTGAAAAGCTGACGTCTATGTAAGAATGTTGTATGATGAGGTTTTGGTATGTTAATGATTATCTCATGTCTGTTTGTTACAAGATGGTTTTGCAAATGTTGCTACAAAGATATATCGGAACTAGGAATAAAACACAGGCCAGATTTAAAAGAAATCGATCCAGTAATATGACGTCGTCATTTTAAGTGCATTAACATTAGCATCAATATTTCGGGGAAAACGGTTTTTATATCGCTTTCTTTAAAATAAAAGATTTTCTTGCAGCTATGACGTCATGTTTGACTTTAAAGAGTTATAAAATTTATTTTTCTTCTAAATCAACTGTTTTTGTATTCAATCTACAAGTATACGAAAATCAACGCGATAGCATTAGCAACACGTTAGAAATTAAAATATCTAATAAAATGGAGAAAATAGTCCATTTGTATATGTCATTTCTTATCCCAATGACGTCATCAGATTATTTTTTACCTGGAATTAGTTTCTATCGAAACATTCTACAAATGTTTAAATGTTAATCGCTTAAGCATGGTATTTCAGGTTATATGATTTTATGTCTCCCACCCCTTTCGGTGTTTCACCATACCACGAATAGTAGGGTTAAAGGGTTAAGAAGGGATATAGAAAAAAGATTATGACAATAAACCTTTGATCCTCTTTCATTGTAGATGATTTCAGCATCCAAAACAGCACCATAAATCTAAAAAAAGACAGGCACTGATATGTTACATATTGCGCGTAATGGCACGTGATTTTCTTGCAACTCATGCGTGACCAAGTTGTGAAACCAATAAAACTGTGATTTTGACCAGAATAACAGTTCAATGTTAGCATCTTAACAAAAAGCTTTAAAATTACCTCAAACATAGCTTGCAGCTCATTATCCTTTATTTTAAAAGGAAGATTGGTGACGTGAAGTCGTCTCGGTCCATCGTTGGACAATGAATCGGCGTTTTTCAACAAAGTGTCGGAAACGTTTACCGCTTCAACAGACGGCGTTATAACGAAGGGTGACGTGTTTGTATGCGCGACATGATTTTTTATTGGTTTCTTTGGCTGTTCTGTTTGCTGTTGTGCTACCGCCTAAATTGTTTACAAACAAAAGTAAACAGAAAGATAGTGGAAAAGTTTGTAAGAACTGGCTGCTATTTATAACCATTTCAGCACCTAAATGTTCACACGTTTTTGGGTACTTACGTTAAAATGTTATAATTACAGTTGTTTATTTGTGAATGTAAATAATGTTCGTATTTAAGAATTTTTTTTAATATCTTTAATTTTTATTAGTAATTAAAATATCTCAGAGTTAATGGACCTAAAAAATTTAGCATGCAGGTGTTTATTAGATAAATGCAAAAACTCGGAAGGTACTATAACCATACATATACATACATAAGCATATAAAAATTAGTTTGTTTTTTAAAAAAAAGGCAGCGAAGGTGGAATCCCCCTTCTTGAACCAAATAGGTTTAGTAACTGCCATCACAAACCCGTTTTCAAGTTATTTAACCTGAACCCTTAGACAGTATTTTCTCAGCAAACTTAAGATATCCATTTTTTAATCGACAATGCGAATTTCGACTCGGGTAAATTATCTCAGCGTTGTGGAATTTACCAATGTTGGTGTGAGGTAGTCTCTAGTAAACGGCGCAGTGAAAAATAATTGACGTTACCACCCCGTTTCGCAGTTGTTTGGCCTCAAAGTCATACGTGTACTGGCAATCGCTTCACTAATCTTCGCTTTGAAGTCAGAATGGAGATATAAAGGTTTAAAAGACCCATCAACGCAAAAACATAATTTTTATCCGTTGCTTCCATCTGCCCGTCTGTTTTAAAACAGGTGGGTTCATCCAGCTTTACGAAATTGGTCCCTTATTTAATATTCTTATTTTAATGTATCGACGCCAAACTTTGCTATTTAAATGACGCCAATCTGCCCTATTTACGTCATTACGTAATAATAACTTTATAAATGATGAATATCCTTTTTGTAAGGACTACACACGACTTCTCCTATTAATATAAGAGACTAGTTAATAAGCCCGTGGAAAAATCAGCATATCAAAAGAACAATGAAAAAGACAGGGATTTTAAGGAATTTTGATAACGTCAGCAGTTCATATTTGAAAATTATGTTTTTAGAAATTTGTTAACACGTTGCATTTGTTGCGAATGAAAAAATGATGGGTCATGTGCTTTTGACGAACGGTTAAGGAGAAATGAGGATTTACAAATTTTACTGATTTCAGCAAAGACGTGCTAAAGTAGAAACAAAAATTAAAAAAATTTGCATCCCCGTTGCCTCTATTGTGTAAAGCTTTAAACTCTAATAAAATAAAGTGTCGAAGCATGTACTTTTTACGAACGGTTAAAGAGCTATTAGAGTTTAAATGCTTTTTGATGACGCCATTTTCTTCTGAAAGATTTGGGAAAATTACCCAATTTGGTGCCAGGTGGTCCCTAGTCACTAACGCGGGAGATAATAAGCAGATATTGCAGGACCGTTCGTTAAATATCAAGATTTATCCACTCGAGGTGAGCAATATTCCATCGAGGCGCAGCTGAGTGGAATATTGCCTCACCAAATGGATGCTTTAACAATAAGAATATTTAATTGCCCGTGACATTGCCCGCACATTAACAATAAGAATGTTTAATTGCCCGTGACATTGCCCACACATTAACAATAAGAATGTTTAATCGCCCGTGACTTCACCCGTCCGTTAATTTATATAAAGTAATTACATTCCCTGTGGTTTTAAAACTCGTCATGGCAAATTAACATACAATAGCAATATTCTTAGCTAATGAAATTATTTCATTTATCAAATGATTTTTTCCAGCCGATTAAAAATGTAAACAAAAGGTTTATAAAATACAGAACGTTGAAAATATAACTGACACAATACATGCAAAAAATTAGGTATTTGTAAATTGTTGTTCACGTTGTGCCGTGTTAAACACCCGCCACGGTTGTAAAGAAATCTTTGGCTACAAAATGTAAGTGAGTGCACACGATAGACCAGAAATTGCTGTCATATTTAGATGGCACTCCATGAATCAAAACACGTTTTTTCTCCGTACCAAATATACAACATTTTTTCATAAACACATTTTCTCCACTATAATTTCACAATTGCATCTAAATTCGTCTGGGTATAGCATGAAATCTCGTGCGGAATTTAAAAAAACTGCCTAATCATTTTGTTGGCCCGAAAGAAACTAGCGCTTGGGCCACGATGCGATATTTTCATGAGCATGCAATGCGATTTTGTTGCATTGCCCGAGCAACATTAAACCGTGTCGCCGGGTGTATTTTTCTCTATTTTTTTCATGCTATGCTAGCCTAGTTAACTAAGCTTTCTTCTTCGAGTTGATAAAATGAGTTTCTCTCAAACTAAAGCTTAGACGCAAACGAATGACTCAGCGGAAACCCCGAGTTTAAATTGGACAATGTGACTAATCGCTTCGGAGGCCATTTTAATTTATCTGTGAGTTGTTTACCAAACTTGGCCACATCTTACTCTGGTAAAAACTTTGTAGTTTAGTAATGTTTGTTAGCGTGAGTGAAACCACTCGCTGGAATATTCGGATGAAAAGGGCTTTCCCCGATATGGACCACGTGAGCAAAGAACAATATAATTAGCCAATCAAAAAGCGCGGCCAGATTTTGGCCGCAGAAAAATCGTTTGAGACCCAGCGTAATTTTTCCCACCTTAACTATTCCGATTTCCCGGTGGTAAGAAAAATTGCGCTGGGTCACCTGGCTAATGCTATGCAGCAAAATAGATGAAAAAAATTGTTGCACGAAATCAAAATAATTTCTTTATCAATACAATGTCTTTATCAATTTCTAAGTTCGCGAAAAAAGATTATACACGGTGATTTAATTTAACCACAAGTGGTTGTAAACTGTGTACTTTTTTCGCTTTTTTATCCACTAAATTTCTCCACATTTTGGACTGGTTCTGCATATTCACTACGTCAAAATAAATATAACAGGTGGAATATGACGAATTTTTTTTTGTATTCTATTCTATGATTGCATTCTGTTCTTTACTAGAAATGTTTTAAGGTGGAGTCATAGAGTAGCCTAGATTTTCTTTATAACCGCCATTGTAGTTACCGTTACAGTAACTGTGTAGACAATGTGTAACAGAAAAGTGCTTAAAGTATGATTTTCACGGAGCGAAATGGCGAAATTAGCTGCGAAATATCTTTTTGATTTTCACGTAAAACGAAAAATATGTGGCGAATTTAAAACACGGAATGTAAGCACTCTTTTGGGTATTAAAAGCCAGACAGTTATTTTGAATTCTTTTCAGTAATGAGTTTTTCTAAGAAAAAACACTGAATATTGCGTTCTGATTGGTTAAAAGTTTACAGCGAAATATTTCGCCGCTAAAAAGTAGGAACTGTTTCTACTTTTGGCGAGGCGAATTTTTCGAAGCAAAATGAAAACAAATAAAACTGCGCGTGCTCAGATACATTTCGCCGGCATATTCGCCGTCAAATTCGCTTCGTGAAAATAATCCCCCTTAATAGAAAGTGTTTGTCGATGAAAATGATGAAATACTTACACGATGCATCAACATTCGTAAAACATCCAAGGTAGAGTTTTCACCAATATTAAAAATCATGCTCACGCGAGGATTATGGGTAGCTGAGGATTATGGATAGTGACGATTGAAGTTTATGTGCATGCTACATGAATGTACAAACAAGCAATTACTCCAAATAATATTTCACAGTGCGTATTATTAATATTCACATAAATGCATGCAAAACTTCACTTAGCTAGACCTTTTGTCGTTGGATAAATATACTAAAAGTCAATTTCAAGAATATAAAGTTCTGAACTTATATACGGCAAAATACACGCAAACAGAACTATTAATTCTATTTAGCAAAAGAAATAACAGTATTGTTTTGCCCTGATGAACTACATAGATTTTGTACCGAAAATGTTTCAAAAATTGTTACCAGAAGCACAAATATAGCTAGCTATATATAGCTACGAAAAAAATTAAAACGTTTTGGTTTTATCTAGCAATAGTTAAGCAAAGATCAAAGAATACGACATCCAATGTACAAATATAGCAACTTGTACAGAACTATCATGCTGTAGAGTTTCACTTTTAAATAGAATGAGTGAGAATGAATGAAGCTTTGAAGTAACAAACTCAACAGATGAGGAATAATTTATTGAATAACTCATAGTGTATTTGAACGTAAATTAAATTATTAGTAACTTTACGCGAATAATTTATTGTCTAAAAGGGTCTTCAGTATGATTTTTAGTAAAATATTCTAAATATCGGAATATTCAAATCTAGAGACGATTTTTAACAAAAAACAATATGACAATTCATCTATTCTTTCACCCTCACGCTTAACTAAGTATCCCAGTTTATCGGATATTGCACAGCGTTCTAATATTTCGTACAAAACCTGTTAAATAGTATAAACTTGGTTAAATTCTAACAGCATGTTAAAACATTTCCCTGCTTTCCAGCATTTCAAACAACGCACATTTAACGTTACTCAGTACAACGCAATGTGCTAAGAGCGAGCATAGTAAGAACATTTCAAGTGAAGAACATAAATAATACGTCACAGCTATATTCAAAAACATAAAAAGTTGACAATAAAACGCCACATCTTCTATTCAGTTTTGTATATAAAAAAATTCCACCTTAGCTACTTACTCATGCATGGTAGAAGTAATCTCTTAAAAACAACTCAAAGTTTTAATGGCTGTATGAATATCAAAAGTAAACAAAATGCATTCAACTGAAAATTAAATAAACATTGTTAAGCTTCACTGAGAAAAACAAAAAACAATTCCGAACAAACTTTATATTCTTATGAGAACAAAATATATCAGAATATAATTTCATTTGCCGAAAATTTAGTGTGAGGTAAAAACAACCAAGGCTTTTAATGGCTCCATACCTAGAGTAGATGACATGTTTGATCATTCTGCGTTTAAATAAGATCAAGATATCTCCATGTTTAGCTGAAATACAAGATTTTCTTTCCCACCCTTCTTAACATGACGAAAAAATGAAACAACAAAGTTAAATACAATGGAAATATGAAAAGATGTTAAAACTTGCTATATTTTTTTATCTAGTTCGCTGGGAATTTTTCCGCTTTCAAGAAATCTTTTTAACCTGAAAGCACGCGAACATTTCAAGCGATAGAAACAAACGACGAGAAAGAACTTAACTACTTTTATACGAACTCGGTAAAAACAAATCCGCGTTGAGAGTCTTGAAAGAAAACTATAAATTAAAAATTCTTAAACAGAAAAAAAACGCACGAGAAAGTGTATTTGATATTTCGACACGAAAAATGTGACCCTGAGAAAATAAAGTATTCGAAAACAATTAAAAACTTATACCTACGACTTCATTATCTTCAAAAAATAATTTCTTATTTGGAGAATTCCCTTCACGTTGCCATACAAATCCATCTTAATATTATTGATATTTACTAAGCTACTTTTCCAGGGGAAAAAAGCTCCTTAATAAAACGCAACCTTTGTGCGATTTATCATTTATTTCACATTGTTTTAACCCCCTGATAATGATCAACGTAAATAATCTTCACTGAAAGCTTAAGGTATGTTTACCTTCTCAGTAAATTTTGAACAATAAATATAGCAAAAATATGACGTCATTCTTTATAATTTAAACCAACTTCGTGCTCAGCTTGCAGTCGCTTGCGCCAAAGTTAGACAAAATAAAGTAATATATGGGTGACTTTCACACTTTTTCAGAGATAGAACGCTTAAGAAAGTTTAGTTTTATGTTTCAGGACTTTGTTGTCTAGGTCTACTGTCCTTCGTTGCTAAAGTTATTGCGACACAGTTTGTTTACATCCTTGCAAAAAATTTGAATAATGTCTGCACAACAAAAATAACAAGAACTTTTACCTCACTAACAAGAGAGGGTTTTTCTCAGAAATTTAATGAAAGATGTATGCAGCAACACATCCACCAAACCCTAAATTATCTGCAAGGATGGAAAATTCAGAATTATGAACAACGCTCCATCTTACTTTCTCCAGTTCAAATATTAACTTAGATAATAAATATTATTCTAAAACACGATTTAATATTTGCATTTTATGTGGCGATGTGGTTTATCGCACAACAAAGCAATAAAAAACAAAGATGTCAACTAAATGAAAGTAAACAAATATGACAAATAGAAATTGTGGAATTAACAACATTTACACATATGTTACACGCTAGCCTGAGAACACAGGCTACAGATTAGGCTAAGCCAATACATGTTCTGGAGTCTGCCAAATAACGTGCCTTGCTTGCCCACGTGCCACAGGCTAAAATCCTTTACCGTTTTTTATGTATTTTGTGATATGGGCAGTCATCAAAATCTTGAAAGATCCCTAAAACAAAATCCATGACCTTTTCAAGCCAAAAGCAAGCGTGATTTTTCTTGCCACCGCAACCTCGTCCCTAGGGCTCTTCTACGCATATATTGTCTGACGGCACGGCTCCGATATAGCCCTGGTCTTGTTTGGCGAAAAATACTCTTATCATTTTTACATTATTTTAGGAAGTTAAAATTGCATCATAACGAGGTTTGTATGAAACAATTATGCTTAAACCAGTAATCTTAGTAAGCAAGCCTGCTATATGAGGTGGTTTTCCCTTTTAGACCCATATTATTATTATTATTATTATTCCGAATATTTATACAGGATATAGCCACTTCAGTGTTGGAAGCACTGTTATTAATGCGAGTCCTGTGTTCTGAATGTGTACATTAGGTATACACCAGCATTGCCTACCCAATTTCCCTCATATGGCATGGGTTGACCCGTAAAAGAGCTTGAAAAGTTGTCTATGAATTTTGTTATATTTTTGACAATCTTTATCGGTTTCTAAGATTATTGACTTTGAGTATTGATATTTATGCTACTCAATGGATGACGGTATGTATCTATTCTATAATAGCCAACTTTCCACCTGTGAGGCAAAATAGTAGCTTATATTATTTTGCTCTTTATACAATTTCCGCAAAACCAGAAGGGTTTTAATTCCATATCTCCCGTAATATTATTTGCGTAAGCTACTAGCTGGCCTTATTATTGATTAGTTGTATCAACAGGCTGTAGGATGCTATTTAAACTGACAATTTTTGCAAATTTCACAAAAACTTAATCCGCAAAATAAAATTGCTAAGTTATTTTACCAAAAGGGCGATAAAGTTTTTCAAAAAGGGTATTACGCCTAAGGGAGCGCACTGATGTATGCTCTCTAATATGTAATGTAATAATCGTATTTATTTTCGTTTCGAAATATTAGTGTGCCGTTACACGGCACACTAGTTCCAGTCTTAACGTTATAACACGTGTAACAACTCCCACCCTTCTCACAAGTCGATTAACCATCAGAGCTGTAACAAGTTAAGGAGAAAGAATGTCTAAATCACGCTCAAGATCATCAAGTCCAGGCGACGAGAATCCTCCAAAGCGCCAAAGAGAGGATAGTTCATCAGCTTTGAACGATTTGAAGAATTTCTCCACTTCCAAGTTTGAGCAATTGGAACGAAAGTATACGGGAGACACAAAAGATCTGGTTAGAAAGCTTAAGAAGCAAGCTTCAAACACAAGGGCAACAAAGTGCAATACGAATTCAATTCGGACATTAAAAACCAGATAAGTGACGTTATGAAATTAGCCAAAAGAGATACAAAAATTTACAAATCCCTAAAAAAGATTACTAACTCTATAGAAAAAAGAAATAAGTTGATAAAAATTGCTGATAGGTCTCCAGCAGGGTGGAAAACTGTAGATGAATACGTGTCGGACGATCTTGCCTCCGATAGTGAGGACGAAAAGAGAATTAAGGCTGCTGAAACCAGGGCACTACAGAAGACCGAGAATAGTAAAAATAAAAAATGTATTTCAAATTCAAATTCCCAGAATCGTTTTTCCTTTTCAGCTAGATACTCCAAGCCTCCAGAAAGGTTCTAAAGCTACCAACCAAGTGGATACCAACCAGGTGGATGGCGCGGAGAACAGCAATTCCAACAACACCAAAGACCCCGAGGAGCCTGCTTCGCATGTGGAAGATTTGGCCATTGGAGAAATACTTGCCCAGAAATCCAAAGAACAGCAACAAGCTACAAAATTTAAAGTTAAGTATAACACAAATTTCTTGCAAACCAACAGTGATAAGTTCGAATTTAAAAGTAACAATAACCCCTCGATACCCATAGTTAAAGGTAGATTAAAGAAAAACATTTCATTCTGGAAAAACATCGGAACTAACGAAACTATACAAAACGTAATTTTGGAAGGTTATAAAATTCCTTTTGTTACAACACCTAACTCTGCATATTTTAAAAACAATAAATCAGCTTTTGAAAATAGATTATTTGTGGACGAGGCAGTAAACGATCTTCTAAATACAGGAAGAATAAAAATGTTGCCAAACGACGATATTCCATACATTGTAAATCCAATTTCAGTATCCGTAAATAATGACAAAAAACGTCAAAATTTGGATCTCAGACATGTAAACAAGCACGTTTATAAAGATAAAATAAAATTTGACGATTGGAAAATTATGAAAGATTACCCAAAACCCAACAACTTTCTTTTTAAATTCGAAATCACTCAGGGTTATCACCATATCGATATTCACCCTGACTTTCAAAAATATCTTGGTTTTTCCTGGTTCTACGAAGGAAAACTCCGCCACTTTGTATTTCTAGTTCTCCCATTTGGACTCACATCTGCTTTATTTATTTTTACGAAAGTCATGAGGTGTCTAGTAAAGTTCTGGAGGTTCAATAGCATACAAATAGCAGTTTATCTGGATGACGGATTGGGCGTATCAGATTCTTTATTAAATGCAACACGTCATTCCACGTGTGTTCGTACAACATTAATTAACTGTGGCTTTTTAATAAACAACAAAAAATCTGTGTGGACTCCTTCGCATAACATCCAATGGTCGATCTCCAAAGATGTTGCTTTTCTATTCCCCGTGACAAAATTATTTCGACTCAGAATTTCATTCATTTTATTCTCACAAAAATTACCATACGTGTCAGCAAGATTGTTAGCTCAACTACAAGTCGATCTCCAAAAATGTTGCTTTTCTATTCCCCGTGACAAAATTATTTCGACTCAGAATTTCATTCATTTTATTCTCACAAAAATTACCATACTTGTCAGCAAGATTATTAGCTCAACTCTGTGGCAAAATACTCTCCAAAAAATTTGTCTTGGGAGATATCGCACAATTAAAAACAAGATATCTTTACAAACTCATTGATTCAAGAGTAACTTGGGACAGAAAATTGAATTTGAAATACGAAAATAGCGTCATAAAAGAACTTTTATTTTGGAGAGATAATTTGAAGTCCCTAAACAACAAAATTCTTATCCAATATCAAATTCCCACGACAATCGCTTATTCTGACGCCAGTAATAACGCTATTGGAGCTCATGCATGCATAAACAACATTAACTACGAATGCGTGGCAAATCTTTCAGAAATTGAATCGGATAAAAGTTCAACTTGGCGAGAATTATTTGCAGTCACTCATGCCCTTATATCTTTTAAATCATTATTAAAAAATAAATATGTTCTTTGGCACACAAATAACTTCGCTGTTTCAATTATTGCAAAGTCTGGATCAAACAAAGCGCCTCTACAATACTTAGCTCTAAAAATATATGATGTGTGCAAAGAAAACCATATAGATTTTGATATAAAATGGATCCCGAGAGAACAAAATACCGGTGCCGATTATTTGAGTAGATTAGTTGATTACGACGATTGGAAAACTACAAAAACCTTGTTTAAACAGCTAAATAATATTTGGGGACCCTTTACAGTCGATAGATTTGCCAGCAACATTAACACCCATTTACCAAAATTTAACTCAAAATACTGTTGTCCTGGTACCTCACGGGTGAACGCACTCTCAATATCTTGGTTCGGAGAAAACAACTATTCAGTTCCCCCAATCCATTTGATTACAAAAACCATACAACATATGTCATTATCACAATGTAAAGGAGCCCTTATAGTACCTCATTGGCCTTCAGCAGCTTTTTGGCCCTTGCTAGCGGATCACCATAGCAAATTTCTTCCGTTTATTAAAGACCATCAAGTGTTTGAAAATCCGAGTACGTGGTAAGAACAGTCAATCCCTTGTAGGCTCAATTCAATCATCTGCTCCAATATTGGCACTCTACATTGACTTTACAAGTTGTAAAAATAATTAGACATAGAGTTTATTTATTGCTTTAAAACTTTAGATTTTATCAGAAACCACCTGAGCACATCATTCCCACGACAAGATAATCTGATAGAATTAGTTGAAGCATTCCCGGAAACGTATGCAAAATGTAGAGAAGTAAACACTGTAAAAAGGTATGAACAATATTTTAAAAAATGGAAAGAATGGGCGTTAAAATTTAAGGTACAAGAGTTTCCAGCAGATCCCTTCCATGTTTCGTTATTTTTATTGAGTTTGACACAGCAGAATTGTTCCCTACCGATTATAGAAAGCTGTTATTATGCCATAAAATTTTTTCACCAAACTGTATGTTTTAATGACCCATGTCAAACAATCATCGTTAAGAACATGTTTGAAGCTGCAAAGCGCATGACTAATCATAAAGTTAACAAGAAACGGCCAATGACAGTAGAATTGTTATCTAAGTTATACGATCAGTTATCTGTTGTTAATACCTTACAAAATTATTCAAAAGGCATGGACGGTGGAGATCCGAAAAGGCAAAAGATGGATATGTGCAAGACGACATTAGTATTTTATTGGCTGTTTCTGAAAGTTTAGGTCTCTGAAACATCCTTCGCCCCTACTTTTCTGAACATAACTACTACACTACTAATACCGCGTTATTTTTGTCCCACATGGAGTTTAGAAAATAAATAAGGTTATTTTCGGTTGAGCACAGCGAATTAGAAAATAATCGTATTTATTTTTCGTTTCGAAATATTAGTGTGCCGTTACACGGCACACTAGTTCCAGTCTTAACGTTATAACACGTGCAACATCTCCCACCCTTCTCACAAGTCGATTAACCATCAGCGCTGTATGTAACAAGTTAAGGAGAAAGCCCACCCACTCACCCCCTAAAAAGTTGTAAAAAATGATAAGGTAATTGCCTTACTTTAAGCTTAGAAATATGCCGCTTCTATATGGTTTCTTTTCGGAAAATAGGTAACTGAAACCAACCTCATTTGGCTGCGAGGTACCGGAGAGTTTTTATCCTGGAAAAGGAAAATCTCTAAGTAAAGCTTGCACTTAAATCAGTGAAAAAAGGCGAATACCTTCTGATTGCTTGTTGTTTATTTTACATTATGTACATATATTTTTTGATGACGTAAAAAATTGTAACGATTCTGAAAAAGTCTAGTAAAGACCGATATTACTGTGTAATAAAGATTGATATTATGATGAAAATAATGCTGACTGTTAGCTGAGTCAAAGTTGTAGCTTAGTAGAGAAGCCATGGAGGCATATTGCTAAGCAGGAGGATGAGTTAAAAATTGAATATCGTTAACACTGGATCTTAGTAGAGAAGCCATTGGGCATATTGCTAATGACAATTAGGCCAGATATGCTTTACATTTGTATTTTTACACTTTATTTACGAACTTGTACAACTCTGATAACTAAGACGACATTACATTACATTACACCCGAAATGCTATAATAGCGCTCAATCTGACGTTCAATTTTGAAAGGTTTTATCTCTGCAAGCGCTTAACTGGATTAATTTTCGCGAGAAGGTTTTCAAAAGTAAGTTTAATTTTTGACACATCGTATGCCTGGACTAAAATTCCCGAACTCAGTTGTGCAACATGGTCTATCTGCACTGAGCGTTTAACCTGCTGTTTAGACTTTCGGCTACAATCTTGGTCAAAATATGTTGAGACAGACATCTAAGTTCGCCACCACAAGTAATTGCGTAGGCTATTTATATATTAGATTCACACTTGACTTAAGATCTTATGCTATTTGGTAAAGTACAAATTCTTAAAATGTGCTAATTGTTGCTGATGTCAACATGGCCATTTTTCACGAATTTCGCAGTCTTCGTGGACCCTAATGTTTTTTTTTTCAGTGTGTGGACGTGCTAGAGAATGTGACTAGCAACTTTTTAACGCTGTCTGCCTGGCCTACGTGTGTGCAAAAGTAGCGAATTTGCATCCTGCCAGCTGCAGAGCATTGAATGTTTGACACTTTTGTCCACATTTGAATAATGAAGAAAAAACTGGCTTTGTGTCAATATTTTTGCCCAAGATTGTAGCCTCTCACCTGTCCAGTTTAGATTTTGAACATACCTTAAGAGAATTAATTTTCGCGAGAAATTTTCAAACAAAAAATTAATTTTTTGCGGATCTTATTTTCGCGGAGTTGGCAAGTCCTAATATTTGGCGTGAATTAAAGTTCGCGAAGTTCGCAAAAATAGAATTTAATGATATTCTGTTTCTCAATTTATAGCGTTTTTCAAGTTATTTTTTGTAGGAGACATAAAATAGTCTGCTGGAGTTGAAATTCATATATGTATTATATGTAGTTCTAGGTAAATCAGAAGAAACAAGAAGCCCTGCGGCTTGAAGATTTCAGTAATTAGCAAGACATGGTTTCTAAGTACCTGGAAAGGAATGACAGAAGTACACCTGGGACTACGAGGGAAACAATATCAACAAGAAAGCTTGGTAGCTTTAGAACTGGGGTACTACTGGTCAGCATTAAATAAATGAACTTTGGTAGAATTTTCCGTATGAGTTCTCCCAAATCTGAAAACTGCGGAGCATGCGCATTAGCTAAGCCTTCGTTACAATTCTGCTTTCTTTTGTCGTTAGCAGTACCTTGTGTCGCAGAGAAATGTTCCATGGATAGGCTATGACCGTGCGCCCAAGGAAAAATCGAGAACAATGAAAGCGCGGAGGAGCGACTTGGATTTGGAATTAAAAAGTTTCTATTTATACAGTTATATTCCAGGTGTTCAATAAGTAATTTTTAACGCGGTGGGAAAATTCATAAAATTTTCGAGTTTAAGAATTGCTGATAAACTATCTCCCGCAAAAGTTTATTCGATAGAAGTGTAAAAGAATATACTATATTTTGAACATAATGAAAATGAAAATAAAATGATGTATATGACTGTGTGAAGGTCTTTTAACACGAGTGTCAATTGTCTGGTATTGAACAAAATAAAAACGGCAAAATCGTCTGTCGATTATCTAAATAAGCATACTGCACTAAAATATTGCAAGTTTTCATATAAACTTGGATAATATAATCAGCTCAATCATGAATTTCTCTAAATTTGACAATAATTGCAGTGCCATCTCAGGACTAGATAATATTGTATATCTCGACTATGGGAATCCACTAGATAAACAAAACACCAATAAAAAAATTGAAATTGTAAATCCTTTGATTTATGGTGATGTCTTGTGACTCTACTTGTATTGACAAAGGAAGCTCAGGGGACGATAAAATGATAGTATTCTCACTATTGTACAATAAATCACCTTTCTCAAAAACATATTTTAGATCCTCTTAATTCCAATGACTAATGGTTTTGAAAAGCATACATTAAAAAAGATATGCAAGAGCATTAAATACCCCTTGTAGGACCAAATTAAAGATCTCTTTGGTGAAATGAACCTTGAAGAATTTTTAAATAACTTAAGGGACTAGGATTTGATTCAACATCACCTAATGGTAACAGCAAAAAATCGAAAAAAAACATAGGTTTGTACGGAACATATGACAAAATCGAACAATGCTAAACATGGCTGCATGGATGCTAGGCAAAATGTAATAGAAAATATTCCACCATTGCAAGAAAAAGCAAAATTATTTGATTTACCTCAACACAAAACACACACACACACACAAAACAGCACAACAGCACACAATGTTTCAAAATGACTGAGCTGAGAGAGCCACAAGAAAATCAAGAGCCACGATGTTGATACAGCCAGATCGACTGCGTGTTGCAATAAATACATCATTTCATATGATTGTGCGTTAGCATTTAAGTCATCAATTCATATGATTGAACAATAAAAAAACTAGTCGTCAAAACGCCGGTTTAAGCCACAAGTAACTGTGTGACCCGGTGTTGAACGCCACGTCGAGCGCTTAATAAAGCTGTAAACTGTGCCACACATCCAGGTGGAGCTCTTTAGTACAGGCATACAGTATGTCGTAAACCAATTGAAGCCCACACACCATTATAGTGTTTCAGGTATTTTTCAAAAAATAACTTTCCTGCAACTTTAGCTGAAATAAAAACACTGTTTACAACTCATTGTTATCCCGTCTTAACGAAGACGGTCGACCATCCTTTTTTCTTTTCCGAAATATGTTCCTGGCAAAAGTGCAAAAATGAATTTTACTCCCGGGTAAGCGCGCTTGGTACAGGTAATGTCATACATCCACATCGGATGTGTGACATTATACTTTATTGGTTTAAATAAAAACACAGGAAACAGGCCCTTTTTACCGCGTCCAGCTAACAATCACTCTGCAATTTCATTTTGCAGAATAATTTTTTACGACTGTAATAAAAGGTTAACTACCTTACTGCATTTAGCGTAAGAATTACTGATTAAGAACTTTGGTGTAGTCAAAATGCATTTAGCTACTTTCACTTTTTAGCCAAGATTTAATAAACAGCTTGATAGCTAGCTAGATAGCCACAAACTCAAACATAATTGTGGCGCCGTAGATTAGTGGTTATAGCTCTCGTACTCTGTGCGGGAGACCGGGGTTCGATTCCTCTTGACGGCGATTCAACATGGGCGAGTGAATGTTACCATAGCCCCGGGTTAACCCAAGCCATGTGAGGGAAATTGGGGGGATGGCACACTGTGTGGGCCGTTGGATGTTGCCGGGAGTTGTCTAGTAGAGCGCGGGTCTTAATTGGGTCTGCGTAGCTCAAAATGAGCATTAAATACTCTAGGACTATCCATCTAAGCCATGGGCCCTCCTGGAAATAATAGACAGGGTATATCCCTCGATATTTGTGAGACTAGCCATGTAAAATATGCACATCTATCTATCTAAAAATGAATAACTTTGGCCAGGATAAAAAGCTCTTATACCAAACTGATTAAAAACTTAAAAATAATAGCAATAATTTGGGCTAGCTAGCTAGCTCGACTTCATCATGTTCCCTCGAAATCTACGTTTGTAGCCAAAATCTTGAAATCGGTTTGTTTAAGATTTATACATGGCTAGAAAGCGTGACAACATTTTTATCCTAACATAAGCACAATGCAAAGCTTTTAGAAAAGAAAAAGGTCAAGAAACGACCTACAAACTTTCAAAATGGCCACCATGATATTAGATTGTCCACCAAGCACGCCGCCATCGCTAAAACTTATACTCAAAAAAATAATACAAAGGATAACCATGACAACTTCGTAACAACGGCGTGAGTGATAGCAAGTATGTTGAACGCTGAAAGGATTGGGAAAAAGCTCGCGAGCAGCGTTTCAAAACAAAACGCAGTCAAAACTACAATCGTGGACAAAAATATTGAGACTAAGGCAGTTTTTTACTCATTATCCAAATATGGACAAAAGAGTCAAATAGTCAATACTCTGCAGCCGGCAGGCTGCAAAGTCGCTACTTTTGCACACAAGTAAGCCAGGCAGAGAGCGTTGAAAAGTTGCTAGTCACATTCTTTAGCACGCCCGCACACCGAAATAATTCACGTCGGGGACCACGAAGGCCCCGAAATTCGTGATTAATGGCCTTGCTGACGTCAGCAACAATTAGCGCATTTTATGAATTTCGTATTTACCAAATAACCTAAGATCCGAAGACAAGGGATCTTTGACAAGTAGAAAATGCGCGACTCTACAATATATAAATAACCAATGTGACCACTAGTGGCGGCTAAATTTTAAATTAGCCGTGGTGTTTCACTACACTATCCGTTACCTTCCGTATGTGCCTGCCTGTATGTGCCTGTCTGTTTCCTTTCTTTTGTATTCTGAATGGTTAAATAGCGAAAAGCGCGCGAAAATTTTATTTTCGAACAAAATCTAAAACAACGTTAAATTGGGTTAGTCAGGTGTTAAGACTATTTAAAAACTAAGTTATGTTTTAATGTTTTTAGTTCCAAGAATAATAACAACGTATTTATTGCATTGATTAATAGAGATTTGAGGCGTAAGTTTGAAATAATTGTTTTGATCTAAAATGTTGAGGAAATTGAGAACAAATAATTTGGGAAGATGATGCCAAATAGATAAAATATAAATAGCCACTGACTCGAGATACACGCCGGGTGCTTATTAAGACAATATAGTCATTCTATTCGTCAGCACGTGAAAATATTCACGGATTCGCCTCGCCAGTGCTTAAGTTCCTACAGGAATTCGCCCATAAAAATAGATATAAATATAGCGTCTGACATCTTGTGTTTCTATATGGCACGACATTTTCCTTGCGCACAATTTGGGTATTATATACAGTGCCCGGGTTCACCCGTCAGCAAATTATTTATCCTATGGAGGACTCAGAACCAAGCTGCGCGCAGCCATTTTGAATACACAGAATTATTAAATAGAGGGATGTATATAGGTATCAATGTGTAAATGTGAAGAAAAAAGTCGCAGTAAACTATTTTATGTCAACATCAAAAATATATTGTTTATTTGTTATCACAAACACAACACTTGATATTCTGACATAAAAAACGAAGTGGTAATTCAGCTAGTTATACTTTCATTATTGATTCAGTTGGTGTAAATAAACACACCTGTATTTTGTTTCAGTGACCTGTATAAAAACACGATAAAATGTTTTGTACATAGCTTGCTTATTTTCTTGTGAAGATTGAACAATGAAGTTAGTACTTGCAGTTTTATTTTTCACATGTGCCGCCCTACTAGGAGTAAAGGCGAAGGTAATCTAAAATTGTTTTTTTCTTCAAAACATATTCTAGGATTTGACAATTTCTATGTTAAGTATTCATAATATTCAAGACTTTATCTAATGTGTGACAGGAATTTGAAAAACTACAGACAATAAAAAAAATCAATTTTCCTTCACTTAGAATCAATGCGAGGTTGCAGGCAAATAAACTGATTACTTTATGTGCATTGGAGACTTTTGAGTTTTGTATCCTTTATTGAATATAGTAGCAACTAATTTAACGGCATCTCAGCAGCAAAAAAAGAGATTGCTACATTTTAGGCTTTTTTAAAAACCCTATTAAATAAATAATCATTAGTCTATTTGAGGAATTTGATATCAAATTTAATTAATTGATGATTTTACCTCTTAAAGTTAAAGCGGTTAAATTGTAACCGTTTATTTTGTTTTTAGAAATGCAGCACAAATTCTGACTGTGGGCCTGATCATTGTTGTTTGGATTCGGTTTTCGGAAAGATATGTAACCGCTACGTGGAAGAAGGAAAACTATGCAGCTTCCGGGTAAGCGTACTTATCAAGTTAAAGGTATTGATTGCATGATTTTTAGAAAGCCTTAGTAAGTCAGCCAAGGCTCGTTAATGCTTAATGTGTTGCAGCACTACATACTTAAGTGTGACTTAAGGGAACTTAACCCTATTCCTGCTGGGCGTTTTAGGGGCTCCTCAATGCTGCGGGGGGAGGTAATTCGACCCCCCCCCCCCCTGTGTAACTTCTACAATTGTTGTCCGTTGGACTTGAAACTTACCACAAGTGTTATGCACGTATTAATAAACAATTTGGTGAAAAAAAATTTGATGACATCAGCATTTTTGGTGATGACATCATCAAAATCGGTGACATAAAAAAAATCAGCCCCTCCTCCCCAGCACGAATAGGGTTAAGTGACTTCAGTATTCTCAATATTTATAATAATATAATGTATATTGTCGATCTGGTTGTCAATTGTTATAATTTACCTATTAATGACTTTTTCTTATTCCGAAGATTGTTTACGCCACTTTAGGTCGCGCATTGAATCGCTGTGAAATCATCTGGTAGAATGTAAAAAAACTACATTGATTTGTTTTCTCCACAGTATCTTACTTGCGTGTTTAAAATATTGTTTTGAAATATTAATAATAAGAAAGCAACCATTCTTTTATAGGATGCATTATTCTGTGGTTGTCGCCCTGGTTTAACATGTTGCCGTGAGAAGTCTATCATCATGAAGTGTAGAAAACAGTGCAGTGCAATGTCCTAAATAATAGAAATAAAAATTTTATAACCGTTATCTGATGTTTTTGTGTTTTATTACTGATCGTAACATTATAAATGAAATTGCCAGTGTAAATGTATACATTTAGCACATAGGACCCACATTGATAACAGTGTTCCCAACACTGAGGTGACTAAATCCTGTATAAATATTCGGAATAATAATAATAATGATTTTATTGGTATTTTTTTCGCCGAACAGAAGTCTCCTTCTCGAAATGTGTTTACATAATCTGATTTTTGTTTATTGTCTTTCAGTTAAACAAGCGAACCCTGCACTGCAATTTTTCCCAGCTTTTATGTGGAATATTCCCGTATCGCCTGATGAAAGCGATAGCCTCGGATTATCAGGAAATTAAATGAGCTAGGAATGAAATTGGATTGTTTTTACTGCTTTGCGAAATGCTTCGTTATTCCTTTTTTTTTGATTTCTCGTTCCACGCGATACTTTACTGCTAACAAGAAGTTATTTTTTTAGTCATAGCTTGAGGGATTTCAAGTCTTACTATCACTGATTGAAAAACATTTGAAATATTCCATGTGGAAAAGACAAAAATAAAAAAAGCAATAAACTTGTTAAGGAAAGAACGCAGAGCAATAAACACGTCATGGTATCAACTTTGAGAAGCAAATTAAAACTCGCCACGTTTGTCTATCGTCACCATATTTCGCATCATAATCAGCGATTCAGTTTGACGTCATAAGAATTTTTGAGGAGGTGAAAAGTTTCCGTATTTTAGGTGAAGAGAGTGCTTAGCTAGACACATTTTGGAGTTTTAAGAACAATGTTAGGAAGTTAAAGCAAAGATCATTTTTCGGAGCAAAATCTAAATAGCTAAGCATCATTTTCAGACAGATTTTTATTGTGATTACCCGTCGTTAGCTAATTATTCTTCCATTTCCACATTTTTGAGCATTTCCACTACGAACTAGGTTTGTTTTTACGCAGCGTAACACAAATGCGATTCGTCAATTAAGCAAAATGTCAATCATCACTAAGGCAACAAAGCTGAACCGAATTGTCGAATACCAATCATATACTGGACTTTCTATAACTTTCTATAACCCTATAACTCGAATCTCTCCTTAACTCGAACGATTTCGCTGGCACGGTGGGAATTTCCTAATAAACTCTCATAAAAAACTCTCTATTACTCGAACCCCTATAACTCGAATCTCTCCTTAACTCGAACGTTTTTTTTTGTCTCTTCGGGTATTTCCTCTCTATAAATCGAACGTCGCAATATGCATCTAGAACTTTATATGCAGTTTTTTGCATTCTTTTGGCTCTGTAAACGTAAATAGAGTCTTAACTGATTCGAACAAAATGTGAACACAATTTTTTGGTATTGAAGTTTTACAATCATGGCGTCTGTTGCTTATCGTTGAGATAAAATATTTTTTATTTTTTATTTTTTCAGTCCGTTCTTAGCCTACAAGGTCGAGATTTTATCCTGTACAAAGAAAGATTTCGTCCCCATTCCATATAAGAGAGAAAAATCACGCTTAATTGGCCATTTATACAAAATTTATACAAAAACTCTCTATTACCCGAACCTCTCTATAACTCGAACGGTTTCCGATTCTCCGTGGCTGTTCGAGTTACAGAGAGTCCACTATACCAACCTTACGCAAATACGTCGCGCTCGTCTTTAAGTAATATTTTCCTGTACGGTTCTCGTAAAATAATTTGATGAACTTTTTCCTTTTGAAAAATTTTAACTTATCGGTAAAAACGTTTTTGACGACTGTTTTTTTTTACCAATAAGGTACCTAACGAAAAGGCATATATTTTCGTGAAATATATAAATTAGTTTGAATTGCAAAATTAATCTTCGCAAAAGTTTCAGCTTGCAAAAAATCTGGCATGAAAGTTATCTTTTGTAAAATAATCTTTTCATTCTCACAAACTAAAATAAAAATTTGAGATGATTAACACTGTTGATATGAGCTAGGAAAATAATCCTCCTAAATTACAAGGTAACTATTGTACAAATTAGCCTATTATGCATGTACACCTGGGAAATTACCGCTTAAACCGCGAATCAAAAATTAAAAGTATTAAATTGCCCTCTGCGCCATGCAATTACGAGGTAATAAAATAGTTCAAAAAATGCGTCCTCAGAAAGAGAAAAAATGAATTTGCAGTTGTGATTTTCAAACAACACGACAATTAAACAAATAAATCAAATAACAAGAGGACAAGATATCTAAACAATAAAAAAACAGTTTCATTATTACTTCAAAGGGCCGTCAAGTGAATTGTTGTTGTTGTTGCTATCTTAGTGGGCGTCAATACTCAATAATCACCCGCGAGCATTGTTACTTTTGGATTCCGCGGGCCATCAAAATGCCATATCGCCCTACAAAATCATATTATTGTTAAATTATTACTCCTCTAAAGGTATTTTTTTAATCGTAATCTGTATTCACAGATTACGATTAAAAAAATAGCTTGTTTTACATGTTTTAACGTAACTACGATTTTCTATCGACATTTATATTTTAATTTCATTCGTGTTTGCATGTCAATTTCAAACGATAGCGAAAAAGGCGGGAAAACTCTTTAACAAACTAAACACTGGTTGAAACATTCAGTCGTTTTATATACAAGCCGAACTCTATAGAGGGCGCCATTTTTAAAATAACTCGCACTCTTTCTATTGATTTGAATAATTTACAACCCTAATTTGGATGTACACTTGGGAAATTAAGAACGTAATTATTCACAAGTACTGAATACCCCTATGCGTATTTCAAACTTTTGAAGGCGTGTTTTAACAAACATTATTTATCAGATATTTCTTGCCATCGAAGGTAGAAGAGTGTCCGTCAAGGTACAAGTTACTTTTCTGTTTGTTCCTTTGCTTTTTTTTAATTTGTAATACTGATTTAATAATTTTCTGCATCTTTTAGATGGATTTGCTGCGCTTCCTTTGCGTGCTTGCAATTTTCTTTGTCGTATTGGCTAATGGTATGTGTTTTTTCTCTATTTTTGACGATTTTCCAACTTCTCTCCGGTCTCGTATATATTTACAGCATTAACTTGTAACTTGTGTGGTTTAAGAGAAATGGAATTGAGCATGTAGTTATACTTCTGCAAAAATATGTAACTCAAAACAAGTGAATTTCAGAAGACCTCGTACAGGAAGCCATTGCAATCAGTTCCGAACACTCGTGGGGAAATTTGAAACAAAAACGAAACGAAAACCTTTTAGTGGTTTATATTTTTAAACGAAAACCTTTATTTTTAACCGCTTATGTTTGAACTTTATGTTGTTAAAAAGTTAGTTACTATTCTTGAAATTATTTTCTATCTTGGTCAAAAATGGTGAAAGTTCAAGTATTTCCTTGTTGTCACGAAAAGTCCGAGACTTTGCAGAAAAATAATGGCGAACTGTAACAAGAGTGTCCTGTAGGGAAGATATACGTGGCGTCATTATTCTGTACCATATCGCTGTACATCTTAGCCAAGTGGAGACTGCCACTGTGTACGCAGACATTCCTGGGTTTTCAAACCCATCAACGATGTTCGGGTTAGTCAGAGCAAACAAAAGTTATATTAAATCTCTTCGCCATTTTGTATTTTAAAATCAATATATATACTTTGAAAAGTAAAAGCTTTTCGGCTTACGCCATCATCAGTACTATACAAAAGTTAAAATTAGAAAGTTTACTCTGTTTTAGATACTAAGTTGATACATTAGAAACATCATAATACAAGTTAGAGTTTGATTGTTCATGGAACCGACTTTAAGCAATCAAAAAGAAACTAAAACGCTTCTTTTATTTCATAATATCTATATTATTCAACGACATAATATTTTTAAGGAAAATAGGATAATTTTCAAATGTAGCGAAGTTACTTGCAGATGTCTCTAATACGTGTTTAAGAGATGAATTAGAGCTGGTTTGAAAGCCCTATGTAGAAGTTTCAGGGTGACCACACCTCCTAAAATCTCCTAATTAATCTAACAAAAAACGAAGACCTTCATAAAGTCTCTTAAATAACCTAAAATTTGGACCCAAAATATTTGATTCTCCAAAAATCTCCTTTGTTTATGGTGACATTCATTTTTAAATTTAAAAAGTAGTAACTTTGTTAACGTTTTATTTATGAATCTCTGGCAATAGGTATGGTAATTTATATTTACATAGTTACGGAAACTCAAAATGAACTCCTGGCAATCAAGAAAAGAAAGGCTTGATCATCATTAACTTTTTATTTCCAACTAACATTTAAAGCTGGGGTTAGAGTTTGATTGTTATTTTTAGCTGAAGAAAACAACGAGTACGGTCCACCAGCTTTTCATAAAGATGCCCCCAAAATCAAGTCAGATGAAGATAGCGATGGTGATGATGATAACGATGAGGTCGGTGTTCCACCGTGGCTAGTACCATTACATGACGAAGTTGACGCGAAAATCAATTCAGATGGAGATAGCGATGGTGATGACGATGAGGTCGAGTCATCATTGAGAGATGATAAAGTTGACGTCGTCGTTGCATCTGACGTTAAAGGTGACTGTTTTTTATATAATAATACAATGTGTCTGTGACAGGCATAGTGAATGTGTTAATTTTCCTTTGATGTCGCTGAAGTCTTATTTGTTAACAGCCTAGACGTTACGGCACAACGCCAATGCATTTAGACTGACGTCATCATTAAATAAGAATAGTGAAGCCATTGTATTGCGCTTTTAAGTTTAAGGCTGAGTCCACCTGATACCTTCCTAAAGTTGAGTCAACCCGCCCGTTTTGGAACAGACGGGTTAATGACGTCATCAAAAACCCTTTAAATCCCCATGTCTCTGTAACAGTTCATCGAAAGTACATGATCCTATACATTTTCTTGAACAACGTTTCAAGCTCTATTCGATGAAGGCAACATGCAAATTTCTGTAAAAAAATTTGTACTTAGGTGGGACATGACATCAGCAAAATTTTTAAACTCTTATATCTCCTTAACCGCTGCTCAAAACCGCACGGTCCTGTACATTATATTGATCAGCGTCCCAAGCTTCATGCAATGAAGGTACTAAAACAATTGTTAAAAGAAATCTTTGCGCATTGGCGGGTCATCGATGACGTTATCAAATATTGAAACGGCGGATCTTTGTTATTTCTGTTTTTCACAGACCTTATCGACTAGTCCAGCAAAATTTTTAAACCATTATATCTCTCTAACCGTTAATGGAAAGCGCATGATCTTATATATTGTTTTGAATAACATTTTAGGTTCTATACAATAAAGCCAATTTTATTTTTTATTTTATTTTCTTTTAGTCATTTTTGGATCGAGTGATCAAGAATTAAGTGCAAAATCTTTGTTGCTATGCCTAAGAGGATTTTTTCACGGGCTTAACGACTAGTACTTAACTAAATTAATTTTTGTATCTAATTTGCATATTATTTCTTTTGAGTTTAGATGCTTTCTTTGGTCGTAGAAGACATTACCCGCATCGCCAAATGTTTGGCAGACGCCGTCGTTGTCGCTGTTACAGACGTCGTCGCCATTCCAGAAGACATCGTCGTTCTTCTAGGAGACGTCGTCGTTCTTCTAGAAGACGTCGTCGTTCTTCTAGAAGACGTCGTCGTTCTTCTAGAAGACGTCGTCGTTCTTCTAGGAGACGTCGTCGTTCTTCTAGAAGAAGGCGAGGATTGATTGTTAGTTGAATCATGGTCTGAGGAAAATGGTTTGAAGTGTGTAGTGTACAGGCGGATGGTTTTTACTTCTTTGTAATATATGTACAACACTTTTGTGATATATTTTTTTATGAGACAAACTCTGTGTGTTTAAATCCCGAAAGCGAAGTTGTCTGCCCAGCAAAAGGCTACTCTGCTATGAAATACCAAAGTAAAGCAAATATCTGTTCTCAATGTTATGTTTCAATTAGTATTGTTAAAAAGTATAAAACGACACAAAATATTGAGGCAGGAGATTGAGGAGATAACATGTTTGGGGATATTGGCCGAGATGACACCTTAGTTAGAAATGGCATTTTTATGTTATGTTATGTTCCCAGTCTAACCCTTTGCGGATCATTTGTACTGAAACTAATGACTCGCCCCAGTGTAAATGACTCAGACCAATGACTGGTGGCAGAAGGACTTAAAAAAACGACACCATATGTTGTAAATAATAATACGGAGAGTGTGTCTGTGTCTGTGTGTCTGTAACAGGCAAAGTGGATGTGTTCATTTTCCTTTGATGTTGCCGAAAAAATGCATGTCTAATATGTTAAACTTTCTGACGTTACGGCGCGACGAAAATAACACTACTTTAACGTCGATATCCTATATTAGCCATTACAGTGCACCTAAAACTCTGAGGCCAAATAACTTGGAAACGAGGTGGTGACGTCAATGATTTTTCACCGCGTGGGTAATAGGGACCACCTGGGACCAATTTCGGGTAACTTTCCTAAAACTGGGTCCCTGAATCCGTTTCGGAATGGACGGGTTGATGACGTTATCAAAAAACCTTCAAACCCTAATATCTCTGCAACCGTTTGTCAAAAGTATATGATCCTATACATTTTCTTGATCACCGTTTCAAGATCTATACGTTGAAGGCAACAGGTATACTAATTTCTAAAAAATTTTTAAGGGGTTTAACGGGCCATTGCTGACGTCAGCAAAATTTTTAAACTGCGTTAACCGTTCATCAAAAGCACATATACATTTTCTTGATCATCAGTTTATGCTCTACACAATATAGAGGCAACGTGAAAACAATATTCTATTTCTTTATTGTGGATGGGTTGCTGACGTCATCAAAATTCAAATGACGCTTCATTTTTATCCTGCCTCAGTGGATTTTTCCACGGGCTTTATCGACTAGTGTTGTAATAAATTGTGGTGTGTTTTTAAGGTTGATTCAACAGACTTCTCTTTCTACATCGTGTCATCTTTTATTCGCCTTCCTAAATCAGCTGTGTTTTAGTGCGTTTTATTACATAATTGGCATTCTGAATACTTTACGAACGTACTTAAGCTAATGATTGTCGTACCTTAGCGATGCGATGAATAAAGTCCATCACATGAATACAAAGATGGAGTTGATTTAGATTATTGATGACTTGTTACTCCGCTGCTTCAAATTGTAAATAAAAAAGGCTTACTCTATTCCACTCCTCATTTATACACATTTTGATTGCCGTGGTTGAGAAAAAGCAAGTGTTTTGAATATTAGTCATAAGTCAACACCACGTCAGCAAAGTAAAGATTGCAGAATGACCGAAGAATAGTGCACAGGATTAGCATTGTACGAGATGTTAATTGTACTCTCTACTTAATTAAAGGTATCTTATATTTCCTCTTAACTTGGCTTTGAAATAGAGATTGGATTCAGTATTGTAAATACATTTTCGGAGTCTTTGGTTTTGTGTGATATTTTTTAAACTGAAGTCGCAAAAAGTTAAGAAAGCCAAAGTTTCATCAACGAAGAAGAGTGTTTTAATATTTATGCTTTTGGTAATTGCACGTGCTGGTATTAATTTTGATGTGGCAAGGGAAACGTATAACGATGTCCTTAGTAAACATCTAACATCTTTTATGGAAAATCGAAGATTGTCTAACGCTAGAAAAGTTACTACGCAAACACCAGTTCGGAAGACATTGTGTCCAACTTCAAAAAAACATCTCCTACTATGCACTATAAGTAAGAAATGCGTAAGGAGTAACAGTAAACAAGGGTCTTGTAACGTATGTCAAGATCTTGTGCACCTGAAATGTATTTTTCTTTTTTTTTCGTCAAGATCTTGAAAAAATATGCGAAACGCTAAAAACGATGTGGCTGGAAGTTTTCGGTGTGAATAAAAACACACCCTACCTTATTGGAATTATGTACTACCCAAGCTCTGGAGAATGAGATGAGAAAGTTTACTCCAAAAAATTGTTAGTTAAGATATATGTTAAGTGGGATCATTATTCTAACTGACAATTTTGTAACTATGTAAATACCAGAAAATGAAATGTTAAAATTCGGTCCAGAACTAAAGAGAAATTAAAGCCCTCTCGTTACCCGTTGAATCCATCTCTTACCTTCAAAAAACATATAAATAAAAGACTCAAATAATATTATTTATCTGGCGCAAGTTTCTTCTTCTAGGATATGTTATCAATTTTCAACGTTGCGAGCAATAAAAGAAAAAAAATAAAGAAATAAAAATTTGTTTTAATTCGTCTTTTAATAGCAATCTAACAAATTCTCCTCACTTTGTTTTGCCGACGAAATAATGTCGTGTAAAAAACGACACAGGGTCACTTTTTACCGATATATCTATCACTTCTAGTTGGCTTGTCAAACTAGAAAAATCAACAGCACTCAGAATCTCTTCAAACTGTTCTAATTGAAAGCTTTTCTTCGAAGCTATAAAAGTGTCAAAGTCTTCCAAACAGGATATATGAAGATTGGTGTAATTTCCACTAACGCTTTGCATAGTAAACAACTTGTTCTTGAAGATTTGTAAGCACTGCAGTGCAGCACACCGAACTTTGTATTCACAGTCTGAAACACCGAGACAAATACGTCTCGCGTGCCCGTCTTTTACCGTCAACTCAACGAACATCTTCCATTCATTTTCATCGTTCGAGGACATCGAGACAATACTAGTCCAAACAGAAAGAGTTAGCTTTCGTACTTCCCAGTCAAAATCGTGACTACCGTTCTGCAAAATATTCAACACAGAATTTCTGATATTCAAGTTCTGACTGTATACAATGTCCCTTCTCTCAGTTGTCAAATCGTTAAAGAATATTTGGGTGCACATTCCAGATTCTGTCCACGTCACTAACACGTCGAGAATACTACGGCGTGTAAACATGTCGTCTTGACGAGCTTCGTTGGTAAAAATCAACTCCAAACGTCGCCATAGCTTTTCCTGAAAAAAATATAAAATTTGTGAGATAAAGAAATTACTTTTTTTTATTCCAGCTGTCTTCAACTTACCCTATTGTACGTGTGTTTCGTGCAGAATATCTTCCACACTGGATCATACGTCGAGACTTCGCCGAGAAATTTAACAGCTTTAGACCTCACGTAACTTTCGTCATCGTCTATTAAGTCGAGCGCATGACACCAAAATGTATCCTGCTCAAGAAAGGTGACACATTCGCTTGCACCTTAAAAATGAAAAAAACGAAAAAATATATAATTAGAACTATTTATCCCTGGAAAACCAGAACAAGAAACCATATATTGTAACTAGACACATGAATGAAATCATATCGCGTGAAATCATTTTACGACTTTAGACATATTTGGGGTCAAAATTTAGAAGAAAAAAACTAATAAACGTTTCATATTTTACGAGATTTCGACAAAATTTGAGATGGTATTGGGCAGATACTAAAAACCAAGCTCTTCTGAACTTACACATGTTCGAAATTTTAACATTGTGTGTCTCTGTAATGAGCAGACCGTAAACATTTCTGAAACGTTAAAATTGGATTGTATTTTTTTGTCACCTACTCAAAATGTAGATACTTAGGATCGACAAAGTTTCTGTAATGAACTGACTATAAAGTTTTCTGAAACATAAAATTGGATCATATTTTTTTGTCACCTACTCAAAATGTCGACACTTAGGATCGACAAAGTTTCTGTAATGAACTGACTATAAAGTTTTCTGAAACATAAAATTGGATCATATTTTTTCGTCACCTACTCAATATTTCGACACTTAGGATCGAGATAGTTTCTGTAATGAGCTGACCATAAACATTTCTGAAACGTTAAAATTGGATTATATTTTTTTGTCACCTACTCAAAATGTCGACACTTAGGATCGACAAAGTTTCTGTAATGAACTGACTATAAAGTTTTCTGAAACATAAAATTGGATCATATTTTTTTGTCACCTACTCAAAATTTCGACAATTAGGATCGAGATAGTTTCTGTAATGAGCTGACCATAAACATTTCTGAAACATAAAATTGGATCATATTTTTTCGTCCCTACTCAAAATTTCGACACTTAGGATCGACAAAGTTCCTGTAATGAGTTGACCATAAACATTTCTGAAACGTTAAAATTGGATCATATTTTTTTGTCACCTACTCAAAATTTCTAGACTTATAATCGAGTAAGTTCCTGTAATGAGCTGACCATAAACATTTCTGAAACGTTAAAATTGGATCATATTTTTTTGTCACCTACTCAAAATTTCTAGACTTATAATCGAGTAAGTTCCTGTAATGAGCTGACCATAAACATTTCTGAAACGTTAAAATTGGATCATATTTTTTTGTCACCTACTCAAAATTTCTAGACTTATAATCGAGTAAGTTCCTGTAATGAGCTGACCATAAACATTTCTGAAACGTTAAAATTGGATCATATTTTTTTGTCACCTACTCAAAATTTCTAGACTTATAATCGAGTAAGTTCCTGTAATGAGCTGACCATAAACATTTCTGAAACGTTAAAATTGGATCATATTTTTTTGTCACCTACTCAAAATTTCTAGACTTATAATCGAGTAAGTTCCTGTAATGAGCTGACCATAAACATTTCTGAAACGTTAAAATTGGATCATATTTTTTCGTCCCCTACTCAAAATGTCGACACTTAGGATCGACAAAGTTTCTGTAATGAGTTGACCATAAACTTTTCTGAAACGTTATAATTGGATCATATTTTTTCGTCACCTACTCAAAATCTCGACACTTAGGATCGAGTAAGCCGAGAAATATACATGTGCAAACTCACCTTTCCTTGCAGTGAGCACAATCTGAAGAAGCACACTAACCACAGAATCCCTCACTTCCCAGCTGATATCGAGAAGTTTCATATTCAACATGCATGCAACAGCATGTGTAGATTGATGTGCCAACACTATGGTGAAGTTGGCAACATGGTTTGATATAAACTTTGCAAGTAGCTCTAATGTTGAACATATCATCTGAATCAAAGAAAAATTAATTGCGTTAATTTAACAAAAATGAAAATCGCTATTTTGATCAATACACGTTTCCCGAATTGCATGTTTTTTAAAAAAATTTAATTTTGATGTTTTGATATTCAGCATCATTAAATTGATGTGTGTGTGTGTGTGTAAATTTTTAACTTAATCCGACATGTGAAAATGCTGTTTTGGTGGTGTTAATGTTACGGTCAAAATCTTCTTAATTTTAGACTTGTACTAAAGCTTCTGTTTCAAGCAGAGGTCGATTAGAACAAAATTAAAAAAACTGTGTAACAGGTTGTTTGTTTTCACATTTTATCAAGCTTCAGATGAGGATTTCAAAAATCACATCCATTTTGTTTAAGAAAGTTGAGAAATAGCAGCGGTACATAAAAAAATTCGGGAAAGGTGTACATCAAAGTATGTATATACCAAACACCAGTTTGTTTTTTCCATAGAGCTAAGAAAGTCGACAAATGAATGACAAGTTTCACTTCGAATTATTTTCAGTTGAAAACTCGCAAAAAGTTGGGTGTAATTTGATTCAACATCAAATCTTAAGAACTAAACAAGAGATGAAAAAAAAGACTTCTTTATTACCTGTGAATTATCGAGCTGACTGGATAAGCAAGTCCAAAGACAAAAAACAAGCCTTTTTTTCATCTCGATGTTTAAATCTAAAATAATAAACCAAGAGAGGTTATTCTCGTTTGGAAAGAAAAAAAAAACTAATAAAAATAAATAAAAAAAAAAAAGCCTAATTACAAGCAGTAACGTTGATGTGGATGCAGGGAAGTTAAAATAGGGTGGGGTTTTCAATTTCAGGACGCCGTTCTTCCACCCCGCTTTAGCTTTAAGATGTGCATGATTTTTACAAGCAAATGAAAATTCGAAATCAGGCTGAGATAAGCTTATGCGAAATAGTTAGTCAGGCTTAGAACATGCTTACGTTATGCTTATTGGAGAAACAAATTTGAAACTTAAACGTTGCCTTATGCGTTATATTGAGAAGATAAAATGGTGCTGTTTTTAGTTTAAAAAAAAAACGCACAACAAAGATTAACTGCTATCACATATCTACATATCTATTCAGACAACTTTAAAAAATGTCAAATGTCAAATTAAGATACCCAAAGGTAGAAAAAACATACATGAGAAAGATTCATCAAGGCTGAGCAACATACTTAGAATATACTTACAAAGCTTCTCTAGCTGAGCCTGAATACGCTTATAAGAGTTATGCTTATACCAAAAAAATGTTTTTAAAACTTTGACAAGGTGTGTCATGGGACCTGATGATTAAATCTAACACTGTGTAGTTTCGGTTTTAATTTTTAACGTAACTTTTTTAACCATAAATATACTGGGAGGCGGGGGGGGGGGGGTTGCTCCCCTGTTGGTTTTCTTTTAATACATTTTTTTGGAATACTGCATGGTTATGATACTTACTGAGTTTTTCACTTTATCTATCAGACACCTGCATGGTAATTTTTTAGATCCTATACCAATTAGATTCTTAGATATTGGCTATTACTCAAAACTACTCCTAAACATCTCTATGAAATCCTTAGGATCGGGAAAATTTAATAACTTTAGTTGGGATTATCCATATAACTTGAAACTGAAACACAACTTTATTTCAGCAAGAGGAATCATTCTGCAAAGTTTGACATGTGATAACCCATTTTTCCTATTTTTTTCGTATTTTACACGAGAATCGTTAAAAAAAAAGGATTTTTGGACAATTTTTGGCCTTTTCTCATGCGAATTATGTAAAAACCAGAAAATAAATTAAATTTGGCCATCAGAAACTTTAAACAGAATGTTAAAATTTTGCTCTAGAAGTATTAATTTTAAGCAGATAGTGATATTTTGGGCACATTTCAAGCTCCGATCACAGAAAATGTGCTGACGCAAGCAAAAATTTATTGCTGCCATTTTTTCCCTTTTATGACGTACTATAAGTGTGCCACGTGTAACGCAATTGGAAAAGCCTATGAAAAGTTGTCCAGGCAGGTCGTAATCCAACCCCAGATTTTTAGGCCTTTAAAAAGCCTAATATATTTAAAGCTAAACGATTCCTAATACAATCTATTTACCTATGGATGCTAATGTCTTTAGAGAAATGAACGCTTCTCATTTGTCGAGAAGAGCTCGCTCAAGAAACATTAAGGGGCTACTCCAGATCAATTTGGACGTTATACAGATTTTTGGGACATTCAATTTCGGCGCTCAAAATGGACAGATGTAGTTAAAAAATGTTGGAAAATTGCTTTGTTTATAACAAAAATATTTTGAATTTTTATTTTCTGGGAAGAATGTTTTAATCAATCTTCCACAAAGACTTAAGACCTAAAGTTTAACAGAAAATTTCAGGGGCTGCCGACGCTCAAAAGAATTTATGGATGATACACTGACATTAAGATGAACCTTTGATAAACAAATGTATCAGTCTTCCACTTCAAAGAGCTTGCAGTACTTAATGTATACAAACCTGATAAATCCAATGCATCCAAGTAACAAAAGCAAAGTCGAGATATCTTTCTATCGTTGATGATAGAGAGAAAGTATTCGTCGATTGACATATCAACTTTGCAACTCAACGAGACGGTTAATAACCGCAAACAGAAGTTTGTCCACTTGTTGACACGGGCTGCACTGTGGGTATCATGTTTGACCTATGAAACAAAAATGAAGTCACAAAATCAATAAACTGATTACGTATATGGCAAACGGCGAAAAAAAAATTATTTGGAATTTAATTTGGCAGGATTTTTGTGAAAACCGCCAAATTTTCGTTTCGCCAAAATTTTTTCCCTTAAGGTCAAAACGACTGAAATAAAGGAGGTAATTAATTTGTTGCCTTGCTGAATCCTAAATCATTAATAAAAGTTTAAAGTAGAGGTTGTGATAATCACAAATCGTGAGATGAACTGTATGTAAAGAAAGTAGAAGAATAAAAAATAAGAAAAATAGAAAGAAAAAAAAACTTTTTATATACGTTTTGCTACAGGTATAAACTATATATTTTCTAAAACTTCTTTTTGATGAAGTATAATCTATATTGTAATACCCGTATACGTCTGTTTGTCACGCAAAATGGTACCGCAAATAGCGAGACGCACGCGGTATAAAAAGGAGGGGCTAGCCCGTGGAGTTTTCGACGACCCAACGACTAGTTTTACAATACTGCGCAATCGTTTAATTAATTAACAACATAATGTATGAAAAACATTCCATCTTTAGCGAACTAGATAATTTATACTCACATCTTAAAAGGAAAAGGTTATATAGTTCACTTTTCCGATAAATAATTCAACAACAGAGCAAAACGAAATTATCATCACAAACAACAACTCACGCCGTTTATTCATTACCTTCTTCAAAACTTTGCACATAACTGTGATTATGGAGACCAGTAATTTCTTCCATTGTTGAAGCGGAAGTCTCTCCTCCACAGCAGTTGAATCTTGCACCTCCTTCTCATAGATTACCGTTTTAAAAATAACATCAAACAGAAGAGAGTTCCAGTCTGGTGGAAAATACCTGAAGAGAAGTGTTGAAGAGAAGTGGTGACAACAGAAGAGTTGAGAATGTTGCGCAAATTTTTTCTGCATTGAAGAGTGCTCAGATAAAAAAGTCTGCTAAAAAAAGCTAAGTAAAAACAAAAATGGCGCAAATATTAAAGAGACTCAAAAGGTACAGGCTTGGCAACAAAGCTAAAATTTTCGAGTAGTTGGATACTGGAAATCCGAATTTAACGAGGGAATAATGTTAGTCGGATTAGATACAATCAAAATCAACAAACAAACAAAGTCATTGGATCACCCGAAAAACATAATGTGAGGAATTTGCACCAAGTTAGCAATTAAACCAACACAAACCTTTTCCTATTAGACTGGATGAGGCTGCCACATAAATCAGGCAGGTGATACACCATTTCTTTATTTACAAACGCAACAAATTCCAATAAATAGGAATGCATATTTTCGGAAGACGTTGTAAGGATTAGCTCGTCCCAGTCTACTTCTACTTCTGAACTAAATATATTTATACTATGTAAAAAAACTTTTTTTTCATTTTTGTAAAAAACCCTACCTATAGCGCATGTTTTGAAAAAGGTCACCATGCTAAGTGAAAATTAAACCTTTTATATGTGAAGTAGAACTCAAGAACACCACTAAATTCAAACTGAATCTTGTTGATAGAAATATGTTGAAGTGTAACCTCCAGCCGACACTTAAAATTTCTGTTGGACGCTTTTTTTTATAAGAATTACATTTATAAGAATCCCTAGGCTAAGCATTATGTGAAGACTAAGAAAATGTTGGGAAGTATTTATGTTTAATTTGTTTCGTGAGCAGTTTTTCTTTTTATTCTTTATGTCTTAATTAAGCAGTATGTAGTGAGATTTAAGTTGTAATTACCGATGTTTAAAATTCAAATGCATTATTACCCGGGTAAAAGGGCGGCATCGATATTTTCGAAAATCGCGCAATGTGATTGGTTAAAACTTACGTCATAGCGGGAAATATTCCACGGTATTGCCCGCTACCATAGCAACCGTGTTTAAAGTTTAGATATGGTAGCATTAAATGTAAATAAACACGGGAAAAAGTAAACAAAACGCGAAACAGAAGTGAAACTTACTTTTATCTTTTAAAGAATTCTATGTTGTAGCTACAATAAAAACCTGTAATGTCTACACGATATTCAATTTAAAAAAAAAATTTTTAGTTCGAATGTACGTTCCATATTGGAATAGTTTCTATAAAGACATGGTTTCTACATCCTGCTTATAATGTTATATTTTTTGTCGTAAAATGCAGTACCCGGATAATAATCCATATAATAACTGCTTATTTCGCAATACCTTCGAATATTGACCTGTCACGTATTTTTGACGTCGGTCAATATTCTCCGGTTAATATTTTGTTTTAATAAGCATATTTTGAGCCTGATCATGTGTTTCTCATAAGCATATTCCAATACACCTTTTTTTATTAGGCATAACCTAAGCATGTTTTGAGCCTGAAAAAGTACTTTTCATAAGCATCCTTAAGCCTCATTTTGGAATTCAGTTGCTTCTAAAAAAAACACGTGTATTTTAAACCATTATGCAAAAAATATCCATACAACGTGTTACATTGTATTATGATTTTTCTAAAATTCGTCCGTCCGACAGATTTTCAAATAAATGTTTAGTTTTTTATTCAATATTACTCACATTATTTCTATACTAGTCGATAAGGTCCGTGGAAAAATCCACTTTTAGGCAAAAGGCCATTGAAAAAATAGTTTTGCAAAAGTGACAGACAGACACACGGAACTGGCGTATTACTATAGAGATTTAATATCACCCATAACTCAAATAATTGAACGCTAAACTATTGAAGGAGACTTTGACAATGTTCTTAAAATACACAACTGTATTGCACCTCAAATTTTTGTTGATACATGATATGTTGGCTATTTAAACTTTCACATTTTTGGGAGACACAAGTCCGTCCGACGGGAGACCGGTAAATTAAATTGACATTTAAAAAGAATATTAATACAGAATAAGAATATTACACAGCATCGGTTACTGAGCGCTATTTACCACTTTAAGTTGTCGTAAGTCAGTAAACTCAAAATTTAACAGCCTATTTCGCACACGACTGCACTTTCAACACTTCAAGAAAAACAGATTGGTACCTTGTTATCACCGAAAACAATGCCATCAATGAACTCAGCAGTTCTGTAGATTTCTTCTCCTCAGTTTGCATCATGCTATGCTTAATCAACTTGCTTTCTTTAAGAACAATCAGACCTGTGCTGAAGGATAATTCGCACAACAGAGTGACGCTGTCAAGGATGGATCCCAGCACAGGTGTATCTTCAGAAAGCTAGAAGTAACAACAATGTCGGATTTAAATGTCAGAGACAAAACGGTTGTTTCCTTTCAGACAAGTGTGGTGGTTTTCAGGTTCTCAAAAGCATGCAAAAATGAGACCATATTTCTCAATAAGATGATATTTACACAAAAACTCTCCTTTACCTAAAAGTGAGAAAGGGTGAATCTCTAATTTGTGAGAACAAATGTTCTGTATTTCAATTGGTTATGAGCCTCCCAATACATATTTTTTTTACCAAAAATACATCCTTCCAACAATTAACGCCATCCTATGAAAGTTTGGGCACAATGAAAAGAAAAAAATTTCTAACTGACTTTTTACTCAACTTTTTGACAAAAACAATTGACCACAATTAAAATTTTCCGTTCAATTTCAGACATTCAATAAATATCATTAATGAATGACCTGTTAATACGGAACTACTGGTATGATTTTCAGATTTTTGCTGCTGATATCAGCATATTGTAGCCCTCGAGTGCCACCCTCAGTAAATATAGGAAAAATTGTCTTTAAGGAAAATTCTTTTACTAGTTTACTATTTATGGCTACCATGTTTTTTTTAAAAAAATCGGTCACGTGCATGTGTATGGCTGCAAAATACATTGCCGTCTATATACTCTCGTCTTCCTGAATGTAGGGGAAGGGTGACCAGGGTGGTTGCAGACGAAGTGGAAATACAAAAAAAAAACCGGCAAAAATAATAGTTACAATTGTTATTCCAAATACATAGCCACTTGCAAAAAACATAGACATCATTTGAAGTTATCAATTTGTTGTTTGGTAGATGTGTTTCTGATGTATAAACTTCCGATGTTTATAAAATACAAAAATAAATCTTAACGAAACATCTTTTTATATAACAATTTCAATTTCAAAATTACCCAGGGTTCCTCGACGTTGTCCATCGTACTAGCTAGTGCTGAAACTTGTGAAGGAGACACAACTGAACTTCGCGGTTGGAAGCTAAGGAATCATGACTTGGAACTAAAGATAATGCAAAGAAGTGCCATGAGTAGTGCAAGGGAGAGAAGAGGAAGTTTTGAACAATTTTTTTTCATTGGATTTATAAGAATTTGCCGCACCCCACAATGAGAATTAAAGAACAGAAACCACTTTCTGATGTCTGATGATGAGGGATGGTCACATCTGGATAATATTTATTTTCTGATTTTAAGCTACCTAGTACCATCCCAGCACTCCAGGGGCACATTTGTTATTAAATAATTAAGTGATTTATGTAGCTAGCTAGCTACATAAAAGATTTCTGTCATTTTAAATAAAGATAGCTAGCTATTTTGGACCTCCCATAACAGTGAACAGTCAAGACTTGGGTATACAGCTAGTTAGGTATGCAAGGCATTGTATGTGTCACAAATCCAGTGGAGCGCTTATAGCATTAAAGATATAATATATTTTTCATAAATCAACATTCACAGGACTTATGATAGAGCCTATTGTTACTTCTGCAAAACAAATAGTTGTTTAGAATTTTTCATTTTGCAGAAAAGTTCCTGTGGATATTCAAAATTAATTGTGAGTGGCACCAGATTGAGCGTATAGTGCAAGTAACCGTATCCAGGTGGACAAAAGAATTTCTAACAACTTTGTATTTATATGGCATAAAATTTAGATTGAATATTTGGCACTGTGCTTTAGAACCACATTCCCACTTTCTCTGGGCTGGATAAAGTATTTGGTGCTAAACCTAGGACACACTTTATCTGTCTGACTTATTTTAATCCTGAGAATCACTTTTAATGTTTTCTGTACATGGAGCTTGTCAAAATTGATATGCTGTCAAAAACAGTTTATCGGCATCTCAGAGAATGGCTAAATTCAGGAACTAAGAAACTATGATAGTAGTGAAAAACAATTTTGGGTTCATTTCATCAAACTGGTCTAAAAACATATAATACTAAGTTTCAAGTCATTATTTCAATTTTTCATCATCATCATTCTCGGCTTAACGTCCGTTTTCCATACTAGCATGGGTTGGACGGGGTATATTGATGACCCTCTTCCAATCTGATTTAGACTGTGTTAGATCTAAACTCAACTTCCTCTGTATCAAGTCTGTCCTTATAACCTCCTGCCAAGTCTTTCTCGGTCTGCCTCTGGGCTTTGCCCCAGGAACTATAAAGTCTCTACACTTTCTTACCCAATTATCCCCCTCCATTCTTTCCAAGTGCCCCAGCCAATTCAATCTTCTTATCTGGATAACATCTTTAATTCTACAGATACTTAGCCTGCTTCTTAGCTCATCTGAACTCTTTCTGTCTCTCAGACTGGCGTTACACATCCACCTAACCATTCTCATATCACTCTTTCTAAACGGTCAAGATCTTCCTGCTTCACTGCCCATGTCTCACTACCGTACAACATAACACTTCTTACACAGGCCTCATACAACCTACCTTTTAACTCAATTGACAAGACTCTGCTAGTCAACAAAGGAAGTAACTCTCTGAACTTTTTCCAAGCAGAACCTATCCTGCAAGTAACACTTCTTCCAACACCCCCTTCAATTTTTACTGAAGTAATAGGACTTTTACTTGTACAAAAAGCAGTTTTTCATACTGCTGACACCAAAATGACTGCAGGAACTAATCGGTTTGAAATTAATTTATAATATTTTGATAAAATGTTTTTACACTTTATGGTTTTTTTTCCTGCAAAAAAGTTGTTGCATAGTTTCAATAGGGTACGAAAGAAAAATTTACACACTCTGTGGGACATTGGTTTTAAACCTAAAAATTTCTCAGCGAGAAATTTGAAAAATTATAACTCACAAAATCACAAAAGTTTATCTTGAAAATTTTTTAATTTTAGATAATGCAAAAGTAATCCTCCTGAAAAATTTTCTGATATTCTTTTATAAAGAAATATTTTATATTACCCATATGGGGTAACTTGATGAACTATGAAATTTCCTGCAAGTGTTCTCAAATTATGTGTAAAAACACTAAAAAATGTGATGTAATTTGCTCTTAAGTTTTGACTTTTAACCCAGCTAAAAAGCTCAGCATTTCCTTTCATACTTAGTCTAGCTAGCTATAGCGAAAAAGTTTAATATTCTAACTTGACAGATTTTACTTAGTATTAACTAATAAATGCTAGTTTAATCCCAAATGTAGCTATAGGGTAGCTAAGCTACCTGTAAGAACAACACCAAAAACGTCGAGGCTGTTCTCTTCTGTAAACTTACCTGGTGGTATTTTTGTATAAGTACCAAATTTTATGTATACACTCCTTGCGCTAATGAGTTTAATTAAAGTGCCCTGTACGCAGATCCAAAAAATTTGTGTCATTGGCTCACTCTTTACGAATGACACCACATAGCAATGAAACCGTGCTTTGCTATTTCCCGTAACCTATACCGAGATTTGGTGTGATATATATCGGAATTAATTGTCTTTAAAAGGGCTACGAAACGGCTATTGGTTTTCGACTTTAGTTACTTACACGAAAGTCGAGCTAATGGCGGTAAAATTTTTTATGATTACTGAGGATGGATGACCATGATTTATTTGATATAAGTACTTACTTGCTTTTAACTCAAACTTTTTAATAACATAAACTTCAAATCTTTTGACCTAGCTAGCTATATTCTTCGAAATTTTGCACAGAAGGTTTATTGAGCCAAGCAACAACAACAACTTTAAAAAGTATTAATTACCTTCTTAAAGCTAGCAATATAGCATTTTTTAACAAATACAGCTCCTCGTGTTGTCTCTATTCCCTCGTCAAAACAAAGTTTCAATTTACTGATATTTAATATATTTTACAGAGCGTACCTTATTTTACAGAGCGTACCTTATTTTACCGCTAAAAAAGAATAGTACAGGAAAATTTTTCTTTTTTTAGAAAAAATAAAAATAGAAAAATATCAGATTCATCATAAAAATTAATTATTCATAAACAGGTTGTCCAGACGTCTATGTGGTTCTAAAGTGTGTATAATTTCTTACACATTGGCCTTTTGCGTGGTCCGTTTATTACACACTATTCTTCAGAAATTGCGGGGATAGAGCTTATTGTATCGTTTCGTAGCCCCTTCAAGGTAAATCGAATTTCTCGTCCACTAAAATGTCAGTAATATCCTCATAGACAAGACTTCTATCCCCACATACATAATGCAATCTGGAACAGTATAGTGTCTTAGTATATGTTTTTCTTTGTTACATCAAATATCGGACATGTTTGTTCACACAAATATCGTTACCAAATTAAACATTACGTAATAACTAAATTTAGCACTCGGAGTGCGTGAAGTGCTTGTTAAACATTCTGTCCACCAAAAAATGTACTTAGATGGACAAGTGCCGCATATCGAGTAATAACTACAAGTGCCCGGCAATCTCTTTACGGACAAACATCTACAGAATAAAATAAAATTTAGAAAAATCGTTACCATAAATTTCTTAATCGTACCATCCAACGCCGGCTGTTTTTTCACGACTGAATTGAGATAGTTTGCAAAAAATTTCACAGCTGTCTTCTTCACATACAAATACGATTTGGTGAATGTGTTTATCAATACTGGGAGGTCGGCTATGGAAAGAAGTTAGACTCAATTCAGAAGGCTAAAGACGGCAGAAGATGAAAATCAAAAGATGCAATTGAAAGTTCCATCGGATTTTTCCTTGTATTGCTCAAATGAAACAAGTTCTAAATTCTAAAAGGGTAATCTTTGCACTAATTTCTACTTATAGCAATACAAAGCTCTCCGTTTTAAAATTCTTTCATCGTCTTGTCATACACACAAACAGAAAAAATAAAATAAAAAATAATCCCCTTTAAATGATATAAGTTGAACAGGAAGAATGACATAACGTTGAAGAACAATACTACAAAAATACCAATGTCGAACTATACATAAGCCTTAAAATATCTCACAAAAGTTTAACAATGTTGGCCTGCCCTGTTTGTACTTCTACCACAAACTTTCAAGTAGATTTTCAAACATTCAGAACATGTACGTGCATGTGGGATATGAGTACGCATATAAAAATTGTTACAATGTTTCAAAGGTTTTTTCGCACTTCAGGCTCGAATGCTTACGTTCTGACTGGGATTATGCTTAACTTTTTAAAAGAGATTTCACAGCCTCACTATGCTTATGAAGGTTATACTTATAAAAAAGTGTAACAACTGAAATAATAATAATCCTGAACAGGATTAGATTGAGTTAGATAAAAGTTAGATTAAATACTACACGCATCAAATAAACAATAAAAAACATACCTTGCATTTTGTCACACCAGTGCTCGCTCTCACATAACGAAGTGAGACAGCTATAATAGGCACACTTCACTGTTGGTTCGGTGAAGAGGTCATGTTGGACGAGTTCCTTTAACATCTGCTGAATAAGATCATATAGTTCTGCAAAATGAAGAGCATTTGTACACCCCAGAAAACCAGCAAACCTGAGAAAAATAATGAGAATTTTATGAAGCTGTGTTATGAATTATAATCAAGGTGGTTTAAAGAGTTTAAACCTCCTTGTTATAACTTTTGCCCAACCATGGTTGCCGCAAAAAAAAAAAAGCATGGGGAAAAAGCATGGGGAAAAATTGGCTTCAGTCAATGCTTAACATTTTAAAAATCTTAGCCTGGTACATGTTTATGCTTGTTAAACAATATTCCAGATAAGCGAACAATTTTTCTTTTCATCAAAATGCTTACTAGGGTCTGAAAATTGTCAATGTAAGCTAGTATAGCTAAGTCTTATGCTACTTGCTCTCTTGTTGCTAAAACGTGTGCGGTGCCTAAAACTAAAAATTCCTCAGAAACCAGTTAAAAACTATGAAAGAGTATATTAAACTTTCCACGGTCATTGTATGCTCAATTTTTGGGGCATTTTTAGCCTCATTATGCCTATAACCTGCATATGCTAATAAAAATCACTACACAATCCTTATGATTATGTGCACACCAGTAATTAAAATAAATATTTTATCCCTGGCGAGAATTCAAAATAGTCAGTCAAGTCAATCATAAAACTATCACAAAGTATCGTAAAACAACCAAAGCAGAGTCTTTAAATTTTGCAACTAACTATTGGACTTTGACAAAGATATATCTCAACATCTATAAATTACAGAATGTTAAAGCTATTAAAAGTATAATTTTCTATGCAAGAAAACACAAATGTATTTTGCAATTAATGCAACGAAGTTACTATTTTTAAAATTTGTGTGTGCAGTTTTTTTTGAGCTATAAAATATTTAGTACCAAGGCAAAATAAATTCAATCAAAGTAAGGTTTGCAGACATTTCCGTTTGGTGCATGTAATATTAAAAAATTTTCTTTTTGATTTTTTATGCTTTGGCTATACCCTCAATTTTAAATGATATCAAGAAATTGAACTAGCTTTTTAAAAATTTTTTAAGACTATATAATGAATGAATTTGACTGTGAATGATTTTTTGTTTTACCAGCAATACCTAATAACTATAAAATATCAGTTTTAATGCAAAAATAATAAATGAAAGAAGGACTATTTTATTTAACCACAAATGAACCAGTTGAAGTTCAGTGTCATCGTTGATTGTATTTAAGATTAGAGTTTTTGTAGTTATACGCTTTGTGCTTTGCCTTAAAACGCGGCTTCAATACCTGTTTAAAAGAAATATTTTATCGACTAGCTTAAATTTTAGGAGCATCTTTTGCTCAGGAAATTTGACTGTTTGTATATGTATCCCGACAGTCAAATGAAATGCCTAAGTTCAGTGGTCAGTGACCATTGACCAGCCGTTAGTTTAAGTGCCGTGACACAATGATATCATGACCTCAACTGAAACAGGTTTTTTGACCAATGAAAGCAATATGTGTAATGATGAACAAAAAACTAAGATATTTTTTTAACATGACAAAATAAAATAAAAACTTTTTACAACAAGTACAGGACATTTCCAGAAATATTCTAAAAATAGAGAAATTCTAGAACTTTCCTGGATGTTCTCATATTAGAGCACTCTGTAAATATAATTACATAGCATGCAGAATCACAACAGAAAAAAATTATTACTATTTTTCTATTTTTAAAGGGATCAGCTTTATTTGTAGTCTCTCAAAATCAAATTACAAAAATACACAATACATTTGTCTTTTTTCATAATTTCTCCTCGCTTTTCACAAATTCATATTTACTTGCTTCAACTAACAACAGAAACAATAAAACTTACCTTAAAGCAAACGACAACGCCAGAGGATGTTTCCAGACTTCCTCTGCTTTTAAAAACGGGATGCTTACATCAACAAGCTTTTGTGATTTCTCTTTACATATTTCTTCCAACCAATTGAGTAATCGTTCTATTGAAGTATCATCAACAATTGCTTCTGGATTGTGTTTCAAAAGGCTGAATACTGTTGGCAGTTCGGCTATGAATTCTAACTGCGATAGCATTGTTATTTTTAAAGTGAAACTGAAAAATTAATTTTTCAACGCAAATTAAAATATGTTGTGCCTACTCTCTAAGTACGACAAGTTTATAGGCATAAATAGGCTAAAACGACTTAAAATTTAATCATATGATAAACATTTTTGTAAGAAATTCATAATCTTGTTAAGCAAAAACTTTTTACTAAAAATATATAAATACCAGTATTTAATGTTTTCACTAGTTGCAAGAAAATAAAATGAAATAAAGAAACAAAAGTGAAATTTAAGATGAAAAAAAATTCACATCATAAACATAAAACAAGACTAAAAGAGAAAAATAATTGGTTTTTAAATTAAACGTAAAATGAAAAATAAAAGAAGGCGTAACTCTCATTACAAAGAACTTTTGTGTATATATCAAATTATAGAAAACCACAAGGAATTAATTAACATCTCTAAATAAATAAAAATTAAAAATTAAATCTGCCAATATGTAAGGTGTCCAACCTTACATATTGGCAGATTTAATTTTTCAATTTGAGACAATTTTTGGAAGAAATTATAAAGATTGTGTTACTCTTGTTTGCTGGCATAGCAAAGCAATTCTTTTTTTTATTCTCAAAAATAAAATATACAACTTTACTGCTGTGTACAAATTGTGTACAAAAAAATTACAAAAAAATAATTTAATAGATTTTTCATACATAAACATGATATTTTGTGATATGTTTAAATATTAACAGGTGTATCAAGTGAATATAGGTTCTTAAAAAAAGTTACACATTTAATTTGATAATTGACCAAAACAGAATTTTCCGAGTTGATTACATCGGACAATTCAAAAATGTAACCAAATTTGGCAAGTCGTTTTTTAGATAAAATCTACTGTGGTTTTGCCCATTCTGAGAGACAGAAAGAGTTCAGATGAGCTAAGAAGCAGGCTAAGTATCCGTAGAATTAAAGATGTTATCCAGATAAGAAGATTGAATTGGCTGGGGCACTTGGAAAGAATGGAGGAGGATAATTGGGTAAGAAAGTGTAGAGACTTGATAGTTCCTGGGGCAAAGCCCAGAGGCAGACCGAGAAAGACTTGGCAGGAGGTTATAAGGACAGACTTGATACAGAGGAAGTTGAGTTTAGATCTAACACAGTCTAGATCAGATTGGAAGAGGGTCATTAATATACCCCGTCCAACCCATGCTAGCATGGAAAACGGATGTTAAGCCGAGAATGATGATAATGATGAAGAGAATATTTTTTTACAACATTCGAAAAACTGATTTCGCTAAATTTTCTCTGATTTAAAGGTATCTTATCTGGAAACTGCAGAATGTTGGATACATCACATAATACGCGCACTTCAATAATCAACTTCTAGTTCATTAAAACTGCTCCATAAACAGATTTTAAATGATTTGGTGCATATTAATTTTCTAGGATTTTGAGGTTGTAGGATCAAAAATAGATTCCTTTTCTAGCTTGTCGCAATAATTTAGCACATATAAACCCTTCATGGCTTCATTGATGCATCAGTAAGACTCAACAAAAATTTCTATATTAACAAACAGAAACAAAATAATGCATTTTTAAGTTCAACTGTGAATTTCAAGATGTAGGTCAATAACTGCACTCAGATATAACACATTTCTAACATACAACGATGATCACAGTTTAAAAAAATTGACATTGCAAAATTACAATCACGCCATAAAAAGTTAACGATTTATTTGAGCATTGTGGAAAGAATTGGCTGAAACATTTCCACACTTAAATCTTTCGACGTCTTCACAAAAACTGGGCCGCCACCCATTTCTGCTGATTCATTGCATAAAACATTGTAAACTTCTGCGATATTGAAGTTTTCAGGTGTCACATTCTTTAAACGGTCAACGTACGAGCCTATCTGACGATTGCGTACCAGCAATGTGAATAATTTATAAAACATAGAGTAATGTTTCTGTGTGTTATCAACATACTTCTGTAGAATTTCCAAAGCGTCGTTGATAAGGTTATATTGAATATAAACATCATACATCTCCGCTTCACTAGTTTCCAGGCCACTCATTCGAAGACACGCACAGTACGTATGAATTCTTGTGTGTGCATTGCTAATATCATTTTCCAGCATATTTATCTCTGGCAAGTGTATAAGTTCCAAACCTCTGCTTACCAAAGCTCTCTACGAGAACAATAACAATTATAGTATTTACCTCCAATTACTGATTTTAGTGGCATTTGCAGCATAATTAGTGGCATTAATTTAAAGTTATAAGAAATAACAGTCTGGATCAAATACACCCCAACCAACCCATACTAACATAGAAAACAGATGTTAAACTGATGGTGATGGTGATGGTGACGATGACAATGATGGTAAAATGCTTATTGTTGTGTTTAACAATTTGCAACAATGTGTGGTAATATTTCCAGGGTAAAAGTAATTCATTAAAGAGAAAGGGAAGAATGATAAGAAAAAAAGGCTATTAAGGGAATATGGAATGCCCAAAGTTATACCACCAATTTGCTGAGAGCCGAATATAAGGGCTTTATCATTAGCACGAAGAATATCTTGGACGTGATTGGTGAAGAGAAGTAAAATATGCATCATATTTCCAATTTAGAGTGTAATTTTCGATATTCAAAGTGCAAATAATGAAAAATTCTAACAATAGCAGGAGCTGGCACAGTTTAAATTTTTACCAAATGGCCAAGAAATTATTTTATTTATTCATGCAAAAGTGCCTTCATTGTTGGATGCAAATAATAACGCACACATTTCAAAACCAATCACATACTTTTTAAGGTGTGAGTAAGGGAAAGAAGTGCTGTGTATTAAAAATCGTGAAACTAAAATTGAATGTTGGTCAATGCATTGACATAGTTATATTCCAAAAGCATATAAAATTATCTAGACAATGATCTAAATATTTTTTTGAAAAAAAAAATCTTAGATCATAAAAAAACGCTTTAAAAATATGACCACTTGTTTAGAAAATTTGTTATATTTACAAAACTAGAAGATTTTCATACATTTTGTTTACAATTTTGTATTCGCTATACATTTTTTCTCGGAGCATTTTTGAATTATGCTTTGAATGTTTTTATTTTTAGAGATATTTCCCATCAAAGTTTAGTGCAAAATTATTCACGGCCTTTCATCACAAAAAGCATCATAACTCGAGTTAGGTTTACATTCACACCTTAATTCAGAAAAGCACCCGAGATGTATCATTCCTTTACAAAAAAAATCACCCTCCTCAAAGCTTTTGTTTTGTAAATGGAGTTTAAAACGTATGTTATACTCTCTGAAAAAATGAACTCTGTGAATAAGAGTTTTAAAGATTTTTTAAAAGTTCATTATTTTCTGTATAATTCATTCGTCGCCATAGTAACGAATGTATTTTTAACACTTTCTGTATGATGTGAACATGTCTACTTACTTCCACACTTTGATCATAATGAAACAACATGGGTAACATAACAAATAATAATAAGAAAGGACAAAGATAAAGGGAAAAAGAAATAAAAAAAAATATAACAAAGTTCCACATAAAATAACGATTGCTTTTTTTATAATCTTTTGTGACGGTAATTACATTATCATAAAAGTTCACTCGTCTGAAAGTGAGTAAAAATTATTCCCAAGGTGATGAATTTATGAACATTCAGAAATGTGTTTTTCTGAGTATAATAAGTTATGTGTGTTATGAATGTAAAGTAGGTTTTTTGGAATAAAGACTATCTTTTCTATCAAAAAGCTCGTATTCGATACTATACGAATGTGTAAAAAAAACTTTTTTGAAAAAATTTTTTCCCTTACTCACACCTTAACGTAATCTATGCGCATTTTTTTCTCTGTACTTATGTTTCTTTTATATATATGTTAATTTTCTCATGAACGTAAATTGTTGTTCATTGAAAATGAATAAACATAAGAGTTTATGTAATTTCTTACGTTATTGGCCCACATGATGTTAATATTTGACATAATGTAAGGGAATGAATAAGCACTTATGTGATACAAGTGAACGCGGAAACATCAAATTGTTTGATTTCTCTTTAAAGTTAAAGTAAAACAAAATGTTATCTCACCACACTTAAAACCTCCTTTGAATTAGATGTCACACTGTCAACTCGTTCCTCCGCAACTTTTAAAACGTCCAGTAACAGGGCAGGTGTATGTTTCCATAACAAAATGCAAACTTTGTTGAAAATAGAAGTGTAGCGGCTATAAAGAAATTGTATTAATGAGGGTAATCTGCATGAACCATAGAAAATTTCAGTAAAAACATGTCTCTACATTGGAAACAAGTCTACTTATTGGACAGAAAAAATGTGAGATTTGCAAAACTTTGAAAAAATGAAATATATACATGCAAAAAATTGGCATTTTATAAAACAGAAACAAAAAACAAAACTAAAAAAATTAAATTATACCTCAACGTGACTTTCCACAATAATTCAGAGAACGCTTTTTTATTTTGATGTGATTCTCCAAATAACAAAATTGATGAGACATGTTTGATAAAGTTCAACTCATCATGTTCACTAAGATACAAAAGTGATTTCTCGATGCTCAAAAGATCAGGCTTTTCAATATTTACAATTCTCTCAAGTCTTTCAAGTTCGTTTTCCATGATAATTTGATTGACATGTGTAACCTTCTTAATAGGCGAAAACTCAAAACAACTAACTATTTCTTTTTCAACATCCATAAATTTATTCAAAATGCTCATAATATTTCTTTCAATGTTTCGTGTTGACGTTGCGTTCAAACTTTCTTGTAGTTTCCTCATCAGCTTTCCTTTCACGCAAGCAGGCATAACTTTATCTGTAAATAGCACTAGTAAAAGGACGGGGTCTTTGATTTCGTCTAAAACACACATTAGTTCATCTAAATCAACATCTTCATCAATATTCTCATCTTTTAACAACTCTTTTATTTTAACTGATATTGAGAGTGCTATTTCCGTAGACACATTTGTCAACTGCCATTGATTGAGGATTGGAAAAAGGTAACTGACTGGAATATCAGTGCTTCGATTTTCACCTTGTTTTATTCTGCGTCTGTGCTTTTTTATGTGAGATTTCTTTTGTTCTTCAAATACATCAAGTGCAAAGTCAACATCAGCCACTTTCTCCACTTTCTCCTTGTCACTTTCAACAGGTTTTCTGCTATTTCGAAAATCTAAAATTTGGTCTGTGATGGACTTTGACCTTAGAATCCATATACCAGATTTATTCCACACACCAACAGCTGGAAAGGGACCTTTCCGGATCCAAATTTTTGGAGAGTTAGATTTAAATGTTTCTGTTTTCCATAAAAACAGACCTCCACGAAACTCAAATATGTTTATCACACCATCAACTAGCAAAACAGCGATTAGACGATGTAGCGAATATATCTTCACTACTTGCTTAGCAAAGTACTCTCGTTCATTAGTAACTTCTAAACTAGATATATACAGTGACTTAATCTTATTCATGTCACTACACTTCACCAGATAAACATGCAAGTTGTTTTGTAATACTATAAGCTCTTTAGTTGATGGATGTGTTGTCATACCAATAATTCTGTTCTCATTCACAGACAAGTTAATCCATAACGATATGCATGTGGTAACTATGCTTTGAAAATCGGACATTGTAACTGACACACTCTGTCTGTTGAAGTTTTCACCCCACATATGTACCTAAGAGTATAAACACATCAATCATAAAAGCAAATAAGACTCTCTTTTTTGGAACAAATCTTTATCACATAAATATTTTACCTTTTTTTTAAAAGGTGAGCTGGTTAAAAAATCAAAACAATTTCAATTCTCAAAATTAAACTTTTCAATTTTTTCAAACCCAAATTTAGAATTTCATAACTGCACTTGAGGAAAAAACAACAAAAAAGTTCAAAAATTACGAATATTTAGCAACCTATTTTTCCAATGCATCAAATTGTAGTTATAGCATAAAAATCTTCCTTACCGTCATACTGGGAGAATTTACCAACCAAAATAGTAACAATCCAGCAGGAGATAATGGAACAAAACAGAACATGTTGACTGATAATAAGTATATTGTTATGGGAAGACAGTTGTGTAGCAATGCACAGATCCCAGTAATTGATACACCATTGTGTGACGAAAAGTTCAATTGAGTGGAACAAACACAACATTGTGATGATGACCTCTTTTCACACCAGACAAACATTTTTTCAAATTCATTGTAAACAATAGAGACAATCTGTGAGCCTTTTCCTTTGCATAAGGAAAATGAAGAAACATGTGTCCACTTGTATGCAGGTTTTTTGAATGCCCAAATAAACACATTTCCTGATTTTAGCACTACAAACACAAATTCTTGCTGGGACTGGGTAGTGTAATACACATCGAATACATCAAAATTGTCTAGAAATAAAAACTAGAATTTAAGAGCGGTGGAAGATGTTTGACATCATTGAGACATTAACTTATGGCTATAGCTTTCAACAACACAGGTTGCAACATTTTATTGCTCCGTCAAATATTTCAAGTATGGTTTTTAAAACAACTGGTGAAGAATTCTTCGTTATTGTGGGGATTACAGGTACATTTTTACACATACATTCTCTTTAGAAAATGGTAAGTTTTTTTTTGACTAGAAACTGTAAAAACTTTAATAAAGCATCATTTCAACGGCCCACTTGGTGCATCTAATAACACGTCTAATACATATAACAACACATATAATACATAAAAGGTATGTTAATATGAATTAGGAAATTTTTATTTACTTTATTTGAATTACAAGCATTACCTGATACTGCTAGCAAATCTTCTTGTGTCAGTGAGAAAGGTCCCAATTTAGGCAGTTGATCATATGCCAGCAACTTTTTGCCAGATAATGCTAAAATGTGACCTGGCAGAATCCATATATTTTGGATGTTGAATGAAGAAGACTTTTCTCTAGATGCTAAACAAAGATGCAAAAGACACATTGTTAACTTAGTCTCCACATATTCCTTCAAAATATACAACTTACACATTAATACAAACCACAGATGCTTTCGGTAGATATATATATAAGTGTATAACATAATGCTTCAGATTCTTTTTGTAGATGCATGATAAGCATACGAAAAATTGAGAACAGGCTCAAACGTTTATAAAGACACATATTATTTTCATAATCCTCTTGTGGGGAGGAATACAATTTTTACAGAAGACTTTTGATTGATGCTGAAACAGAATATTTGCTGAACTGAGACTTACCAAATGCTTGGCATATTCTAATTTTATTAGTCTCAATATTTCTATTAGCATTATGCTTATTAACAACATGCATAGGTTGCCCAGTGTTAGGGAACTGCTTATCACCATCATGACAGTGTCACAAATTTTTATTTTTGGTATAATTCCTATTTTAGTTCCATTTCATTTCACTAAAGACGAAAGTCCACTTTAATCTTTTAACACGTCAGTTCCAGATGCACATACCAAAATACTCATTATTGTGCAATACATATGAGCACTTTTGCCAGTTCTGTTCATTTCAAAAGACAAAATTAGTGCATTATAACATAATTTCGTAATTTCGACTATTCCGGTGGTTATTGTGCCATTTAAACACATGACCACGCAGCGCTAAGTACTTCATGAGTTGCAATGAAAATAGACTTGCGCCTTAAAGTGCTAAAAAAAAAAAAAAAAAAAAAAGAGAAAGCTTACTCACACTTTTGATTGGTTGTTCTTTTGCGAGGACGTTGTGTGTCAAACAACTTAAATAAATTTTCTCCTCCATTTAAGTTAATTAAAATATCTTGCATCGATTCTATACTAAACATTTTCTAAAAAAGAAGGTATTAAAAATTAAGTAACTTAAATGCGTATTAATACTTGTTTAATCCATTACAGGAAAAGTTTGGAAAGGTCTCTTTAGATTTGACAGGCTCCATCTATAAAGGTCCATAACAATATGGTACACTAGTCGGTGACCCGTGGAAATATCCATGGGGTCACCCGTCCTTTATATATCGCATTTCGTGTTTCCGTAACAAAAAGATAAACAGACACACGAACAGACAGAAGACGGCTATTATTATAGAGAAGCAAACCTGGAACATGGAAACTAAAATTAGAATGTGAAAATTAAAACCTGTAAAATCATTGTATTAAATTAAAAAAACGAGATACACTGAATACCGTAAATGACGGATTAAGCGCCCAAAATTTTTATCTTGACATGGGGCGTTTATTTGGCAGGGGTGCTTAATTCAGCATGGGTACTTATTAATTTTTTATCAGAAAAGCAAATTTATTAAACTTCATTCTCACAATTTTTAAGAATAAAAAATAGCAACAAAAAGAAAGAACTACAATAGTAATAATGTATCTTTAATGAAATTTCAATATTTTCGGCGCTAATTTACAGATTTTTCCCTAACTCCGGGGCACTTATTGTGCACGGGGCGCTTAATCTGTCATTTACGGTAGGTAATTTGAGAAGTTGAGCATTTATTTTTACTTAAAAATAATAAAAAAATAATGGTGAAAAGAATCCTCTATGACGAGCTTATACTCAACAAAAGAAAAAAAACAGTAAAAAATAACATCTTTTTCAACTTTTTCTACTAAGTTTTTACTCTATAATTCCATTTTGAAACTTTTAAGACATAACAGTGGAAAATGTCACAGGATTTAACAGCAGAAGAATGTTACAAAAGAAATATTCAAAAATATACTGCTCTCCAAAAACAATACAGTGTGCATTAAATAGAGTAAATTGGATATAGTTATGGTAGTTTTTAAGGGATCGGTGCCGTAACAATAGTCAAACCAATAGCATTTACTTGCTGGGAATCGAAGAATTTATTCTTTACAAAACCTTGATTCTAATTTTGTAATGAAGAACTTAAAAGACTTCCAATTATATATGTATGTTTCTGTTTTATCATACCTTATACAGATTTAATTGCAAAACTGTAAAGGTTTTTTAAATTCGGCAAATAAGTCGCCACAGAAATACATGTTATATATATCATCATCACATTATCACACACACAGCCTTGTGGCTTCAAACTTGCACAGAACTTAAACTTTTTGTTGTAACGTTCATTAGGGAAAGGGCCTTTAGCAGCAATGCAGATTATTTTACAAAAAAACAAGAAACGAAAGAAGCTCTTGACATATCATATATAATGATAAACAAGAATCCATGCAATACCTTGAACATCAAAAACAATGGTATATCCTAAAAAATCATAATTTTTATTAAAAAAGTCTTTTTACTAAACACCAAAATAAACAATCTACACATACATAGAATTACCATCCTTAATAATAGTATATAGCTCAATTACCATATAGCTTAGGGCTAATATCTTAATACCAGAACGACAATAAACCATTTATAATCTTTCTTTCCTATAATCGAATCATAATTTCGGGTCTAATGGCATTTTTTCATGTACATTTTGACGACAAGTCTCTGTGTGCTTAGTGATGCAGGACTTTTGATAGTAATTACTACAACACGGACATTTTACTGCATGATCCTCACCACAGAAATACTCATAAATTTCCATACCACCTAATGCTATGCACATAACGTTCTTCATGATCAAAATAGAAACATCCATGTCGTATTTGTGCCATAAAACAGAACGAATAACCAAGTTGGGAACGTTGACTAAAAAGACATAGCATCCTTCATAAATCAACTTAAAAGGCAGAGATGGTAACAGTCCATTAAACCTGTTTACTCTTATCTCGCTTAATGCTAATGTCGGAAGAAAAAAATTGATGCAAGCAAATGCTAAAGTGGCGTCCATGGCAGCATCTGGTACTTTTTTCTCTTCAGGTAAAAATAAAAAATCCAGTAAATCAATACTATCAAACAAATCCAGTGTTATGGTTCCACCTATCGATGCAATAAAATACTTTCGAGCAGAAAACGGTTTGGAATTATGATGTCCGTTGACCAATAACAGAAATATAAGTGGTGTACAAGCTACACCAACTTTTAGGAAGTTGGGTCCAAGAAAATCTTTTTCCTCCAGGTGACGAGCATCTTTTTGGAACAAAAGAATAACTCTTGGACAAAGCATGAGGGCATAGACTATCCAAACGAGGAATGCATATTTGATTTCATCTGCTTCTTGTGTTGGGTCTCTGCCATCCACTATATCACTACGCTTTCGTATATATGCTACATACAAGCTTCCACTCCATGCACACGCAATAAGAATGTCTGCAACATACCACAACCACCAATAATCGTTATGTAATCGTGTTAAATACAAATTCATAATGGTGCCTTGAAAGAACAACATTCCCACACAAATAACCTTTAAAAGTAGCTCCATTGCAAAACCCATTTTTTGTTAACTTACGTATGTACTAAAAAAAATAAACGCAATTTAAACAATACTAGAAATTAAACTTAAAGTATAAGTGTAATAATGATGTCTGCAGAATATGGAAACATACCTTTAAGGAAATGTGTACGCACCCATAAAATAACGCAAAAATTTATCATTTAAATTTTATTCCTAACCACAGGGGGAATTTAAAAAGCATACATATTCTCAAATTATCACTTTTATACCCTACCCCAACATGACGTAAAGGAAGTCTGTCAAAGGTACTTGATCTTTGACAGACTTCGTTTATGTCACCCGATGGGTTATTATTAATTATAATACATCACTAAAAAATTTTTGCATTAGTTAAAACCCTGTTAATTTTGCATTCGCATAGATTTTATCATCCATTATTAAATGTCTAGCGTTGAATGTGAAACATAGCAAGATTTAACGATTTTTCATGAAAAATGAGTATAAATGAGGTACAAGGGAAACTAGAAATATTATTCATAACATTTGAATGTTCTATTATCGGCTTTTTCTGTCTGAAATTCACATCTTCGCAACATTTTCATCTTCCTCAATCCCTAGTTCTTTTCAAATATTTTGTGAGTCATCAACATATTCTCCCGTGAGGGAATACTTCACTTCTTTCACTTTCGCTATTAAAATTGACAATTTTTCAGGCTCATTCCATGTGACCGATACCTTTATTGGAATCTCCTGTTTTGATCTATTAAATCCATTGCAATGTAACATTGACACAAAAATACAAATCCTAAAACATTCGAATCAAAAGAAAAAAGATTGCTAACAATTTTTATGTTCTTTTATTCTTTTACAAATAACAAGAGACATGTCGCTACTAAAGTACTTAAAAAAAAACTGAAAAGCTTCTACTTTGGATCCTTCTAACATATTTGAGTCAATAAAAAACAATTTGCCTAATAACATTACAACAAATGAACTGGAAGGGGTTCAAGAAAGTTTAAACATCATTTGGGAGGGAAAAAAAGAACTGTTTATGCAGAGAAAGACAAGCAAGAAATTTGCAAAGTATGCAGCAATTTGTGGAGTTACCTGAACTTACCAAAAGTACCCTGCATCCATGGGCAAAAGGTTACAAAAAATCCATACAGAAGCAGAAAAAGAAAAGATACGCCAATGTGCAATCAACAATTGGAAGAGTTAGAGGTCGATCATTGCTTTTAGATGAAGGTTATGTTCTCAAGTTATGTTCAATCCTCATACGTCTATAAATCCTTTCTACATCATTCTTCATCCTGCGTGGTTAAAACTGGGTTATTTACAAAACATGTGGTACACCAATTGGTGTTTGGGTAGTTTTATTCTACAGTCCAGATAATTACGTGGTCTTCTTTGCTGCTGAACAATTTTGAAGATGGAAACAGCTCCATTAGATTTGCACTGAAAGGTTTCAATTAATGGCTGGCGTAATACCGGAATCAACACATATAAAAACAGCATTGTTTGGCGGAACGTGGGAGATTGAGGGATGCATGAATCTATTGAATGATGAGATAAAGTCTGCTCAGACCATAGCACAAACAAATTGTCAACCAGGACAGCTGGAACCTATAGCTTACAACAAACTGTCAACCAAGACAGCTTAAGAACAAAAACTGTCTACAAAGACAGCCTAAGGCAGCTTAAAAAAACAAAATGTCAGCAAAGACAGCTTAAAAACACAAACTGTCAACAAGGACAGCTTTGAAATTGTTCAGCAGGGAAAACTAAGGACTAAATATAAACCTTACTTTGCTCGACGCAGCACATACCTAAATTTCCCCAAACCACATAATATCTATCCAAATGAAGGTAACAGTGATAGGAGTCACTTGACTACCTTCCCATCTGTTTAGTGATGTCTGAAATGCCTGCTGATGCAGCCTCTGAAGTGCCACCAATAGGAAATGAGTGGCAACCTGGGTGAGCAAGATCTAAGTACAGCTGAACTATACCCATCCGAGTTAAAAGCGTTAAATTCTGAAATGTAAATAAGGGCAATCCAGGCCCTGGATGAATGGTTAAAAACTACAACATTGCTCGCATCGAACAAGCATAAGTGTTATAGTGGTGTCAATCCTAACCTGCCATCCTGTGCGAAACAGATCTGTCTTTGATGAACGCAAAGTCATTGTCATAATTGTATGATTTAAAGACATCACGATGTTGTGCATCATCAAGTCAGTGGACACGTCAAAATTGCAACTATAGATGAACATGTATACTCAGAGCAGCTAAGTAAACCGAAATAAGCCAAAGCGGTTGCTGCAAAAGGCAATCATTGGGTGCAAACTGCAAAAATTCCATCCTGAAATGGGTTAAACACAAGTAATTGTAATTGAGAGGCAGGCGACATGGTCGGGAGAATGAACCATCCTGCACTCTATTAATATCCCATAACGTGTAAAACCGGATGAGAACATCTTCTGAAAGAGGCCACAGCTCATGTGACCAGCGGTAACAAAACCGTTCAAAGAAGCAAAGACCAACACCCTGACAACCTAGTAGCTGTAGCCACAGCTTGCAATTGAAAATATGTAGCCACCACGGAAAGATTGTCCAAACCCACGGATTGATTTTGTGGGCAAAGTATCCGCTGATGGTAACTGTTGTCTGAAGCGTTAAACCTGCATTTGAGAAAGGACATCAGCTGCTACATTTATGTGACCAGGAATATGTTGCAGCAAAATATTAACTTTTAGTTGAGCAGTGAAGGAAAACATATATCTAATCAGGGCCATTATGTTCTGGTCTTTACAAGTACCAGTTTTCCAAACTTGGACTATAAATGCATTGTCTGTGTAGAATATCACTTGTTGGTTACATGACAGCTGCTACAATGGCAAAAAGTTCCTTCGACCAAGTCAAATTAAACCACGGTGCTAATACACTGCTGCAAAACCCAAACCTGAGCCATCTGTATACAGGCATAAAAAGGCTGCTGTCACTGGCTCTTTTTGTATGATGCATACACCATTTCATTCAGGGAGAAATTCTAACCAGCACTTAACGTCTGCCCGAGCTTCTGCATTTAAATAAATGTGGTGGTTCAAGCAAGAAACTGAAGTAGAAAAAATTGATCAAGCTATGCAAAAACATTCTACCCGCTTTAACAACCTTTTATGCGAAGGATAATGACCCAATCAAAGAAAGCAACTCGCGCTTGGTGCACTTCTAATTATAATGCCAGCATAGCAAATTATCCCGTAATTCTGTATATTTCTCTGTGGGTAACCAAATGACTTGTTAAGAGCATTACCCTCAATTCCCAGATATATGAGTGACTGTGCAGGCCCCACTGTTTTTTTCTTTGGCCAAAGGCACTCCTAATTCAGAGCAAAGGGACTGAATGGCATTCAGATGCGTTGTAACCCCATCTTTTAACTTCCTGCAGACTAAAAAATCTTCAAGATAGTAAATAACACAGGGAGTCCCTAAGGCCACGATAAAAATCCAAAAAAACAAGTCTGCGACTGCATTGAACAAGAAGAGGGTGAACAGCTACCAAAAGGGAGACATGTATTAACAAAATAATATCCTTGCCAACAGTACCCTAGTAAACCCCATTGGTCCTGTCTAACAGGACAAAGCCTAAAAAGCATGTTTGATGTCAATTTTAGCCATGAAGGCATTGGTGCCCAAAGAGGACACAAGCTTGACTGCATCAACGAAACTGGAATACCTTACTGAGAATTCTTCTTTACAGATTGCTTTGTTTACTACAAAACCTCTAGGGGACCACAGGTCAAGAATGATTCTAAAGCTGCCATCTTTCTTGGGAATATCACCAAAAAAGAACAATAAATTGGGCGAATTGGTGGTACGAGAAATGGCCCAGAAGTATGACCATGTGTAAGTTCTTTGCTGATTGCCTGCCATACTTGAAGCGGGTTAGACCCAGTCGATAACAAATTCTGTCGCCTAGTGTATATGGGCGGACCTTGGTACCCAATATTAAAATCTGAAGAAAGACCTGAGACCACAAAAGAAATTAATGATTGACATGAATGCTCCCTCAAAAGTGACTCAAAATAAGCAGCATTGATAGGGCATTGATGACTAGAGGCAGTGGTTTTGGTTCAATTTTTACGCCTGTTAGAACAGTGTAGGGCTGAATGGGCCTCTCCACACAATTTACACTGATGGGCCAAAACGGCACTGGCAGTTGGTGCAGGGACCAACTGAATTAAAGTATCTGCAGGTGACTGTATTGCGTTCAACTTAACCCCTGTGAAACCTGTATAAAGACTGGGAAAATGAAAGGGCTGCGAGCCAAATGAAGTGAAAGTCTGGGGTGCACGGAAGACTGCACCCCTGGAGCACTAAAATATGGAGATGAGATGTGTTGGCTTGTCTGTGCCACTGCACCAAGTAATGGGCATGAGGATGACAGGTGTCCCTAATTCCTACAGTGATAACAGAGCACTTGAAGTAGAGCGTTCCATAAATGGTGGTTGCATAAGTTGTTGATGCGATTCCGAGAAATGTTAGAATTAAAGGCCATTTGATACCTGAACATCGAATCGTATGTGGATTAGCCGGAAAATTTGTATTGGGCAGCAAAGTCGCATATGAATACCTGATATTGTAAGAGTTCGGACACCTGGTGAGAAAAAAAGAAACAAAAGGCCCAAATAAAATTATTCCAGGCAACCATCCAGGAGGAGAAATCACCAACCTTTGGACGAATATTTTGTTGTGGGACAAGGTGACAGAGGGATTCTGATAGACCCACCAGAGACGTTCAGTTTGAATTTATATCAGCAGGTGAAACCGTGAAAGGAAGAAATTAGTCAAAACTAACATACTCACCTTTTTGAATATGCTCTATAACTACCTGTGGCAAAGCTGGCAGGGATGCCACACGCGTTGTGGTTGCCTGTGAAAAGCTTGTGGAAATGCGCTGGAAATATCTCCAGTCCTACCCATTTTATTTATAGAAACATTTTCGTTATAAAAATTAGCTGTGGTGTTAAAGTTAGTATTAAAGTCACCTAACTTCAAAGCTAACAGGACGAGTGGCACCAAGGTTTTAAGGCAGAATAACAACCCCCGTCGTGTCCTCAAAATTCTGGCCACTTCTGTTCGTGTAATTTCGCTAAGATCAATAGTGTTTGGTTGTGTCGTCATTGTTGCAGAATTTACCCCAGATCCAGATATGTTGTTCTCCAGGCGACATGGGTCAGGATTTGTTACGGTTACTGCTGCCATTGCCACAGTTGGTGAAACAGTCGTATAGTAAAATATATTACTGGCAGTTGCTGGTGAAGTAAAGAAGCTTGTAACAAGGTCACCAACCCCAGCCCTAGTGGAGGGCACATCATTGAAAGCTGGAGGGTGGAAAATGCATGTAGTCGTCTGGCCAGCATATTGAGGGTAGGTTTAAGGCATGACATAACAAACCTTAGTATTTGCGCCAGCAACGCATTCCACTAATCCAACGACCTTGATTAAGCGTTTTCGATAGGTGCTGCTGATCGGGAACCTCGACGGCGAACGTAATCCACACAACAAAATAACAGTAGGAAAGGTAACAACAAAGTAAGTCTGTATATTCTAGCGTATTTGAAACAACTTTTCTTGAAGCCAACAATAGATAAGCTAAGATATAATCGCTCTACAATAAAATTTCCAGCACCACTGGAATCAAAACAAACAAGAAGGCATGTTGCAATGTTGGGGTATGACTATAAGTGCGAAGAAGCAAACGTGACAACAAAGCAATACAAAAATCAATATGGCAATGACAGCACATAGAGTTCGCAAAGGGACGCTAAATAGTATTCTTGCAATTAACTTGAGTTGAGTGGCCTTACCTTCCTCAATGCAAGGTTCTTACAGCAAACTTTTTGGTAATGATGTTCTCTTGTAAATGATCAAATAACATGGAAACGAGGTTAGCCATTATTTTTTAATTTAAATAACTTAAAAAGGAGGCTCTTCACCAGCAAGGTTCTTAGGTCAAATTTTCTCCTTATAAGTTGTCTTCACAATGATCAAATAACATGGAAATGTGGCTATAATCAAATAGCGTAATTAGTGTACAACATGGCTAAGTCGAAGGTATATATAGGACACACCACGTTTTTCAATAAACTCCTTGTCTCATTTGAAAAAACTTGATCTGAATGAAAAACATTATTTTACCTTTTTACCAAGGCAGAGAGAGTTATCTGTCTAGTACGATCTTAGAATAAGAGTCGATAAGTTATGCATACTTATTTTACAACAATACTAACTTTTCTCCGGTCTTATACAAAGCTATTTCACAAAATTTCAGAAAAACATTTTCAAGCGAAGTATTTTTGTGTTTCTCCAAACCAAAGCATGGCTTTTTCGAATTGGTGCAGTGTCCAGCCAAATCCACAATCACAATCACAGGACGTGCAAGAAAAAAGCGAACTATTTTCTAGCCATGTGCGGCGAGGGGTTCAAAAGGATGGATGACTGAAGAGGTGTTTGCTCAATGGTTTTCAAAATTTTTTTACGAAGATTATAGAAAAGACACTGCTGTTAATTTTGGAAAGGAGTCTCTTTCACATCAGTGGAGCTGATTGAAAAGGCATTGATGAAAGAATTTTTCTCAACTCTAACGTCATATCTCAGGTGTGAATAAGTCAACACAGAACGATCCAAACTGTCAATGTAGTATTTGCATGCAAATAGGGAAAGCTCCAAATGTTGAAGCTGGAAAGATTTGGTTCACTTCACTTTGGTGCACTTAAATTTAGATTTTCTTCTCCCACCTAAAATAATGAAAAAAACAAAAGTTATTTTAATAAAAAAGTTAGTGTTCTTTTAATGTTTTTTTTGCGTAGTCTTATGAGAAAATCAAAATTTAAGTGCAAAATCTTTTTACGGACTATAGCTTAGTTGACAATATTTAAAGTCTTTTGAGCCATTAAAATTATTAACGGAGGAGGGTGTTACGACAAACGTATTCTACCTTGTTTTATTATTTTTTCTAAATGGTATTGACTAAAAGTCTTGCAGTATTAGAATTTAGAAAGCGTAATTTTAAATATATATAATAATCATAACGAAGTAGGGTGTTACGACGATAATAATTTTTTTTTCACGAGATGGGATAAGAAAATGTTTGTTTTGTTTTTTCATTTTTTTTTCTTTAAAACTTTTTTGCTTGATATTATTTTATTTTATTTTGCTTGATATTATTGTTTTGTTTTCGTGAAAATTACGGTTGTCCAGGCCCGTAGAACAACTAATTAAGTTGGAGTCGTCTAAACAAGAAAGAAGCTTAATTTTTGTTTTCAATAAACAACAAAAAAACTATTATGTATATTCAATGGTGTTATTCTCTCATGACATTAATTAAGCGATTATTACAATGTTTAAAGATGTATCATGACGGTCGCGATGTGGATCGCAAAAGTCACGATGCATCGTTAAAGTCGACCCCACAATGGATTGCGAATTTCACAATGCTAAAAAATCGACAGCATCACAAATCAATTGCAACGCGCACGATACGCGGTCCACGATGTTAGGTGGCCTGATTCCAGTACTATAAACTTTCTGTATAACTTTCAAAACAACACAAGTATATTCTGAAAAACTTTCAAAACAGCACAAGAATAATTATTCTGTATATATATAATAACCTTCAAAACAACACAAGAAAAATTCTTGCTGCATAACTTGTTTTTGAGCATGCAAGTATTTTTGTCTTTTCACCTTGACAGCTATAGTTATTTTAAAAATTCAAAATAAGAGAACAAATTTATCCAAACATTTTTTCTAGTGAGACAAATTATTATTATTTTCCTTCTCGGGCAACTTACGGACAGTTTCCAATTATTTCGGGTAAAACATGGGTATACCGTGTTTTATCATAATCTTCTACCGCGTTTTGCTATCTGACGTGTTTTTTTGTCGTTTCAAGTTGTGAAGAAGACATGAAGGTGCCGCCATTTTTACAAATGTCTTTTTGTGTTGACAAAAATGGTTGGTTCTATATTTGGCTATCAAGGTATTTGTGATTACACAGAAAAAACAAGGTTTGTCATATTATTTATTTATTCTGTATATTTGAACTTTCCTAACTTCGCTATAGCTAGCTTAGTCAGAATTATATATAGCTAGCTAGCTAGCTATAAACTCTTCATGCATAGTTCTTAGATCACTGCAAATTACTTAGCTAAATAGTTGTGGGTGCAAATCCTGCCTCTGTACAAAAGAGTAGCTTAATTAGAAAAGCAGTTTAGCTAGTATTCTCTTGCGTTAGGATGCAGATATATAAGCCACAAAACTGATTGTAAAAGATGACCGTTTTTCAGACTGTTTTGACATACAAAAGGAGCTGTTAATTCCAGACTTTTGTAACTCAGAAAGTCAAGCTAATGGTGTAGAAAAAGTTTAATGAGCACTTGAGACAAAAACAACATCTCAAAATAATTTGAACTAATCTAATTTATATATTCCATATATACATAAAAAGCTTTCAGATAAAAGAAACTTTGAACGTTTTTAAACTATAGCTAGCCAGCTATATTCTTCTAACCGTCAGGGTAAACACTTAATTAGGCGACGGTAGGCTAATTAGGGCATACCACCTATTTAGGCGACTCATTGTAGCCTAGTTAGGCCATATGTAACCTAGTTAAGACATTACGATATTTAATGGCTTTTCACACATTCCTAAGAAAAAATCGCAAAAAATCTTTGTTCAGAATGGACAGTCTACGCGACCATGATTCCAAAATTGTCACTCGTGCCTCGATATGTTCGTGCAAGTAAGAATTATGTTAAAATGAAATATATAACTAATTTAATGAAGATGCTCTTTCACAAAACGCAAAAAAGAAATATTTTTTTTAAGATGGATGTGGTAACAATTACTGAGAGTAACATATTGCATATACAAGATTATTGCGTATAAAGCCAGTCAAGTAAACTAGATATGTTTTTAAGGGTATTAATTTCCGTCTTACAGCTAGTAATATATATATATATAGTATATATTTTTTTACCAAATATAGCTATACACCTTCTCGTGTTGTTCTTGTTTTTTGGTGTATAAGATATTGGCACAGCTATGATCCACTTTCATCTGTAAAAGATAAAAAGTTCTCGGTATCTCTCTTTCTGAACAAGGAACGTTAAGTTGATTGTACAAATGCTAGAGTATATACATCCTCTTACTGTAAAATACATATTTCTGAAAGTATTCTGAAGAGCCAAATGTGTTTTAGGTAAACATCGTCCTACTCACAGAATTCAACTGTAACTCTGGAAAAAAAATAGGAATAATTTGCTCTAAATTATTTAGATTTGTGGACAAGAGACAATGTTGGGAGTATACATTATCAATTATTTTTTCTTTTTAGGTATTCACCAGGAAACTTTTCATGTTTTCGAGGATATATTTGCATGGATTAACAAAATTGTTTGCAAATTTTGATAAATCAACACTATTGTCTTTGAGAAAGTCCTTAACAACTGTATTTCCAGTATATAGTTCCACGTATATGATATTTTTAAGCCAAATGGGAGTAATTTATCTGCAAGAAGAAATAAATCAATGTGTTACACAAGTTATTTTCCTGTTCAAAATTGGACAATAAAATAAATGGCAATGTGTTCAGCCCAAATTTTAACAGATATATACATGAAGATATACCTTCTACCAATATCCATTCCTAACACAAGTAGACAAGTCAAGTAGACCATGATGATTGAAATTTAATTTGTTTGGATCTGGACTATGTCGTTTTTTCTTGATTGGTTTGTCATCTACGTCTTGATTTGGTTAGAAACAACTCCTTGATATATTTTATGCAAAATAATATTTACAATTTTTAGTTTAGTCAATAATGATTTGTGAGACTTAATTCTGCGAACCTAAGGTTTTTTTGTAATAATTTACACAACTAAATTTCATGACATAGTTTTAATTATTTTTGCAGGTTTATTTTGTGTTGTTACGTCATCATGATACTTGATTGCTTAACTTTTGTGATAATGCATAATTTCATTTTTGCAGGTTATAATTTTAATTTTCACGTATAACTATGTATATATATATATATATTTTTTAAATTTTTATTTAAAAAATGCAACATTAAAATAATACCAATCAAGAAAAACCATTGCCTGAATGGACATATGTTACAGGTAAATGATTAAAATTAAAAAATATATACCTACCATTCTTTTATTTGAATTTTTTCATGTAGGTATTTTTCCCCTTTTACTATTCCACTTTTTCTTTTTAACAAAAATGCATTAAGTTCCTTGGAAATTCTCTCAAAATGAGATTTTGTTATCAGGTAATCGCCATTAACGCAAGTCACAGTAATAATGACTTATATTCTTCATTCCATTTAATGCTTCAACTCGCATCATAAAAGCACATTCAAAAACAAACGTTTGCCATGATATTATTTTTCGTTTTTACATAATGGTTTTTACTTTATTCCACAAAAATTTCCCGCTGAAGCTACCCTTTTTACGTTGTTTTTTCCCCGCAGTTTTTGCGCGTCTTTTTTTTTATATGACAGGAAAAAATCCGACACCGTAATGAAAATGACGTCAAAGTACCGAAAATGACGAAAAATCAATAAAAACGCTGTAATTTCACAGTTCGCACCACTTGGGGGTATGTGGCGTCATTGGAAATCTTTTTAATTCACAGATAATATGGCAACGACTTAAAAAAAGCCGTTTATAGTTAATCGCATAGTTATTCATATGGACTTTACTAAATTAAAAAAATGAGCAAAATCACCAAAGTGAGGCTATACCGACGTAAATACAACCAAAAAAATTTAAACATCTTTTTTTCAAAAGTCGATGCTTCCCCTGAACGAATAAAATAAACCAGGAGGTTTTATTATAAGTCAGGTTGGTGCGCTTTGTAAAATCAATTTTTGGAGACTGTCCGTAAGTTGCCCGAGTTCACAACAAAAAAATATTAACTGCGTGGGTGATGTGAAAATACATAGAAAAGCATAACAACATAAAAATAACAACAGAGGAGGGTGTTACAAACCCTCCTCTGTTTCTCTCCTCGACATTTTAATTAAAAAAGAGATTGTTAAAGCTGAATATTTTTTGAAAAATAATAGTATATATTGTAGCTATAAAATCCTAACAAGTGTGTTATAACAGAAAAAAATATGGATATATATATATACAGTACTGGAATCAGGACACCTAACATCGTGAGCGCGTATCATGCCGCGACACGAACGATCCGCGATCCCATCGTGACCATCGCGATAGAAAAAATGTTACCGAAGAGCTTCGGGATAGTCGCGATGTATGAAAAAATAACGATGGTCACTATTAATCGTGATTGTCGCGATGGATCGTGAATAACATTTAAAAATATTAAACAATAGACGTGTCTTTTTTTTTTACATTTAAAAATTCTTTTGCATCTTGTAATATATTTTTACTGGAAATTGGATTTTAGAAATAAGGCGACCATAACGTAATTATTTGTTCTACGGTCGGTGAAATAAAAATAATTTTATCGAGAATGTATGGTCGGAACAACAAAAAAAAAATAATAACAACGGAGGAGGGTGTTACGACAACCTTTTTTTCTATGTATTTTCGCATAACGCACGCAGTTTATATTTTTTAGTTGCGAAGGAAAAATAATAATAATTTGTCTCACTAAAAAAAATAGAACTAGCACTCAAGGTGAAAAGATAACAACATATTACATACGGATTGTCTGTAACAGCGATGTACGGAACATTCTTTTCTAATTTTTATAGAATTTTGTTATCCATTTATATCTCAGCAATCACAGTGTGCATGATAAAATAAATTGCAACAATGGGGAGGAGATAGATGCATGTGTCTTATTAAATGTAATTTTTAATTGTATTTTTCATATTTTCAATGGTCACCTGTTGCTTGAAGGTAGCGAAGATAAAAAAGAAAATTATCATCTATACATTTAATTTTACATTTTTCAATATTTTTAACAGAAATTAATAATGAAGTCCTGGGCACTAGGTTGTGAAATACATGTCAATAACACCTAAAAATGATACCTGCTATACTGCTCTATTACCAGAAGCAAATCATTTCAATGTGCTCAATGTGATTGCAAAGATGTAAATAGATTAGAATTACATTCAACACAAAAGAAAAAATTATCTCCAGAGTTGTGTTTTAGAGAGAACACGAAGTCTAGATTTTAGCAAGCGTAATTTTAAACATATATAATAATCATAACGAAGGAGGGTGTTACGACAATAATAATATTTTTTTCACGAGATGGGATAAGAAAATGTTTGTTTGTTTGTTTGTTTTTAATTTTTTTTTTTCTTAAAAATTTTTTGCTTGATATTATTATTTTTTTGTTTTCGTGAAAATTAGAACAACTAATTAGGTTGGATTCGTCTAAACAAGAAAGAACCTTACGACGACGAAAATATTTTTGATTTAAAAAAACAACAAAACAATAATTATTTATATTCAATGGCGTTATTCTCTCATGACGTTAATTAAGTGTTATTAAAGATGTATCATGATGGTCGCGATGTGAATCGCGAAAGTCACGATGCATCATGAAAGTCGACCCCACGATGGATCGCGACTTTCACAATGCTAAAAAATTTTACTATCACGACAGCATCGCGAATCGTGCGCGACGCTCATGATACGCGGTCCACGATGTTAGGTGTCCTGATTCCAGTACTGTATATATAAACAAATATGGCAGAACTAAGTCCCTGGAACACAGGTCCCTGGTTTGTAGGTTGAGCCTATAACTGTTATACAAGGCTGAAATGTATTTTTGCACCCTCAAATTATGTTACACCAAAAAGAAATTGCAAACAGGTATTGCTATGAGGATTGAGCCTCATGTCACCATTTTTTGTGATTGCGCACACCACAGCTACAACAGGTGTGTAAGTCATTAAACAGCAAACATGCTCTTAGCTGATATAAATTGAAGCCAAAATAAAACTACATAAAAAAGCGCTACGAAATAAAGTTGGTGCTGAAATGTAGCTAGCCATTAAGATTTATTATTATATATATAGGCTTAAAATAACCTTTGGAAACTAATTATGTGACCCGTAAGGTTTTCTTCATCATTTTTTATATTGGTTTATAAAATAATTAGATGTGGTCACTTGCTTTTAAGCATTGAAAAATATGCGTGTGAGAATTTTGGAACATTTATGCTTTAAACAGTTTAAATTAATTACCAAGTAGGATGTCATTGACGCCTAGTGTAGTTTATTGTGTATATAGTGTAGTTTATTTATAGTGTGACAGCATATTTAAAAGTTTTCAATATTTTTTCAAACTTTGCTTTGCTTCAAACTTTTACTTTAATTCAGAAACTCATAGTGTTTTATTAAGGTGTGACACAAAAAAATGTTTGGTTACTGTCCCTTTTAGGGTTCAGAAAAGGTTCGCTCAGTCGGTCGGCCATAAAAAAAATGCAATTTTTTTTTCAAAAAAAGTTACATTATTTTGCTAAATTATCTCGCATAGTCGAAGTCAGCTGTCGTCATGTTTGATCATCCACTCAAACTACCTTATCGGCCCTTTTTACGCCGGCCCTTTTTACACTGGCCCTTTTTACGCCGGCCTTTTTTACACCGGCATAATTCTGCTACTGGAGAAATTTGGTGTAACGTCCACCACCTTGCAAGAATTAACATTCCTTACAGCCGGCATAAAAAGGCCGTTAAGGTACATTTATGAGCACGCGAATTAAAGATTCTCCTTTCTATTGTGTGAGAGATTATTCACTCTTATTAGGTCATCAAAACAAAAAAGAAATTGCGCGTACAAATGATTATAATTTGAGCTTTAAAACCTTTAGAAATGAGTTTATTATGAAAAAATACAATGTAACGTCCTTTGACTGTGTTTCTCTACATGTTTTAAACTGCACTAGCACCTTTGTGTTGCAAACACAACCAACTCTTTCTTTGAAGAAATCTATCCAGCGTTCTTGGCACACGTCAAGTGGGGCCTACATTTTGCATGTGTCGCAATCAACCCAGTTGATCACGCGACTTCTACTTGGGTCATCATCATCCTTACATATTCCACACTCTTCACTGTCGTGATTAGAAGCCATTTCGCCTACAACACTAGCCGCATGGCTGCTAATTTTGACTTTCTTTTTAAATGCTAAACTTGATTGAACTTTATGTTTTTTTATCTACTGGTTCCACTAACCATGTCAATTTCCACAGAAGATTGAGTAGATGATGCAGTAGATTTGGCGCGTCACAAGAGACATCAATTACTCAGATCGAATTGTGTATTGTATTTCAAAGGCTGGTGTACATGCGTAATATTTTCCATGTTATGTATACTTGATAAATTCCGTTTTGTTAATTGCAAAATTATTGTGAGGTGTATCCCAGGGCTTGCGCGGTAGGAAGAAGGGAGCTCGCTGAACCAGTTTAGAGGTAATTTATAATCAGAAAAACATCCTGGCGTGGTTTGTGAGGTGAGTTGAAGAAAAGAAAAGATAAGAATGTTGGTAGATTTTCCTTTGCTTGTTTCATCATTCTCTTAGAAATTCGGACACCCGAATCAAAAAAGCACATTTTTTTTCTCAATGGATGTTCGGTCAGAGGACACTAACCAAACTTATTTTTGTGTCACACCTAATCATAAGCTTTTTCTGTGTTTAACTGTGAAATGTTTGTGTTTTTCCTTATAACCGAAAGTAGTACCCCATGACATTACAGATAGATAGAAAGAGGTGCATATTTTACATGGCTAGCCTCACAATTATCAAGAGATATATTCTGTCTATTTCTAGGAGACGCCATGGCTTTGACCGGAAGTCCTATAGTATTTAATGCTCATTTCGAGCTACACAACACAGACACAATTAGGGTCAGCACTCTGCCACACAACATCAACAGCCCACAAAGTGCACCATCTCCCCAATTTCCCTTACATGGCTTGGGTTAACCAGGAGCTATGGTAACATTCACTATATTCACAATATTGAATCGCCGTCAGTGAGAATCGAACCCTGGCTGATCTCCCCCACAAAGTGCGAGAGTTATTGTTTTCAATTAACCCATTAAACTGCACAATCGATAAAGATAATGCATAAACTTGGTAAACTAGCTAGCTAGCCATATTTATCTTAACTAGTTGAACTGTAGTGTACAATACAGTCAAGTAAAACATAACATAAAGGAAAGGAACCCACCTTTCAGCCACGCTTCGATCGGTTAAGTAAAGCTAGCCGTACCTAACAGCCGCACCTTAGCCGTACCTTAGCCGTACTTAAGAAAATTCGTAATTAGCAGCTCTGTGTAAGACCACTTGCTTCTAAGCTTAAAATTAGTAGTTAATGTATATCAAAGTTAAATTGTCTAACTTTTATTTCGTCTTTTAGGTGAATATCTATGCCGATAAAAATGATGCAAAATGGAGCACTCCATCGTCGAGCCCCAGTAACCCCCAGGGAATCCTCAATGATGAAATACCGATAATAATATATCTTACATGTATTATAATTTTTATAAAATGATTTTAATACAAATACAAAAGAGATTTTTAAAATTGAATGTATGAAAAACATTAGTAAAGTAAGATTGAACATTATTACGCTGCGGACAATATTAGGTTAGGTTCCCGTAATAGCTGTACAGCTAGCGCTAAAAGTGACTACAGCTGGCTAAATTTAAATACGGTTGCCAAAATAAGGTACGGCTAGATAATATTAAGGTACGGCTGGGTCTTATCATATAAGAAACAATTTCAAATGCTAAAAACGTTCAATAAAAACGAAATTATGTTAGGTACGGCTAGCCAAAATAAGGTACGGCTGGAAAATATTAAGGTACGGCTGGGTCCTATCATATAAGAAACAACTTCAAATGCTACAAATGTTCAATAAAAACGAAATTATGTTAGGTACGGCTAGCCAAAATAAGGTACGGCTGGACCATATTAAGGTACGGCTGGGTCCTATCATATAAGAAACAACTTCAAATGCTAAAAACGTTCAATAAAAACAAAATTAAGTTAGGTACGGCTAACCAAAATAAGGTACGGCTGGACAATATTAAGGTACGGCTGGGACCTATCATATAAGAAACAACTTCAAATGCTAAAAACGTTCAATAAAAACGAAATTAAGTTAGGTACGGCTAGCTAAAATAAGGTACGGCTGGACCATATTAAGGTAAGGCTGGATTTTATTATATAAGAAACAACTTCAAATGCTAAAAAAAAATTAATATAAACGAAAAACAATAAGTACGTAGAAGAAGTAGAGTTTACTGGAAAGTAAAGTGCGGGCGAGGTTAAGAAAAAAATTGTATGCAATATGCTCTACTAGGTTGGCTCCACATTGTTTTCTGCACAGGAAAATAAAAAAATGCTACTTTGAAAGTGATGCGGTAAATCTTCTGTCTAACTGAGGTATAGACAGTGAATGTCTGAATAAGGAGTAGAATTAACGTTTTCGCCAGTTGAAGAACACACGCGTTTTTATTCGTTGGATGTTATAGTTAATGGAAGAGATGTAAACTTTTTATATAAAACAAAAGAACTTTTAAAAAATTTTAATATTCGTTGTTGTTTATGAGTGCACGTTATTTTAATGATGGAAAACGATAAGAAAAAGGAAGAACCTAATAAAGCCGCGAAACAATGTGTGAGTAAAGGTTTTTGATTTTAATTTTGATTTGTTAACTGTGTCCCGATTTAATTCAGCATATACACTTTTTATAAAAACAATTTTTTATAAGAACAATAAGGTTAAAAATTATTGACAAATAAGAACGAAATAACAACTATACTCAAGGGCAAAATTTTACTGATTTTTCTAAAAACAACAACAAACATAAAGAAATATTTCTTGACAGAATTAAAATGAGAATGCGCTAACACATTAACAAATAAGATGAAAAATAATAACCAAGAGAATCCAAGTCTAGGTGGTTTTTACAAAAAAAACTGTCACTTCATTCCTCACACACTCTTTTTTTCTATTACAAGAGCAAAATATACACTACTATTTTCTATTTTCAACACCTAAAAAATATTTTATGCTCAGATGAAGTACACTTCTTGGCATACTAGTTTAAACATGCAAAATCACGCCTGGTATTTTCGGTATGTTGTCAAATGGTTCATTCATTTTACCACCCAGACCGATAGCAAAGAAATATTGTCGCGACTAGCACTCTCCCACGCTGTGTGTTTATGTTTTATCTCGCGGAAAACCGGAACCCAGAACTTTAAAGAGGACTTAAGTTGAATGTGAGTAAATGAAGGCTAGTAATTAATATTTTATCTATGTTAGATGCTAAGTTAGAGTCTCGATTACTATTGAATAAATCTTTTGGAATTGACGGAAAATTTCGGGAATATTTTGAACCCAAATATTCCCGATTGTAGTACAGTAAACACACTTATTTCCCTGATTAAAAAATAGCTTTTAGAGAATTGCGGTTAAAGAATAAAATCAATAAAGCGTGCCAAGGTGGTGGCAAGAGAATGAGACATCCTTTATTTTTTAGGGTTGTAAATTAAATTATTCTCCTTTCCTGTGTAGAATGAAGATATTGACTTTACTGCTTCATGTGGCAGAAAAAGGAAAAACAACCAACCTAAAAAGTACGAATCATTTGACATGGGAAAACCTGATTTAAAGAAGAAAAAGTTATATTGCATTTGCAAAAGGCCTGATGATAATACAAGGTAACTTTATGTTCTGTGAACTTGTATTATATTTGCATTATCATGAAGAATAGACATGCGCGAAAAATCTATTTCGCGCCTTTATTGGCAATAAAATGTTTAAAAAACCCGTTTTGATGCTTGAAATTGCGCAGTAGACACGCGTGTTGTTTTACTTTTAGATACATAGCTTGTGGAGCATGTGAAGAATGGTATCATGTTCGCTGTTGTGACATAGAAGAAGTGTTACCAGGTTTCGCAACTAAAGCTGTTCGTTCATCAGATATAGACTTCTTTTGTGGTCAACCCAAGTGTTCGTCAAAAGAAAGTTGCTGTATATACCACAAAAAGCATGGTAAAATCAAGTTTCCTATAAGTTTCAATACTTCGGATTCATCAAATGCCGAAGATGTACAAAACAACGACGAAGAAGAAATTATATGTGTCAGTCCTCTAAATGAGCCAGAAGAAAATGAAACAGATAATTGTTCCACTCAATCTAATCGTGGGGCTAATGTTGGCACATTTGAGAATAACTTGCTAGCAAACACAGGTGTAAATTTAGATACGTTAAATGAACTTTCACAATGCAGTTTTCCATCCTGTGGTACTTTCACAAAACCGATAAAAAATCTTGTTTGTCAAATGGATAGGGCTGTATGGGATAAGCTTATTGAGAAATACTTAGTTTCAAAGGGAAATAAAAAGTATTTTTCAAAAGGATCGTGGCAGCATATTATATGTGATTACATTCGTCAAACGAATCCATACTGTACGGTGTTATTTAAAAGACATTTGGTTTATCAAGCAACTAAACGAAACTCCCGTACTGATCGTGTTTTTCATGCAGTGGGCTATTGCAAGCATCAGTCATGCAAAGTCAAAAAGATAGATGCTGTCATTAAAAGCGACATGACTATGGAAGTTATCTTTGACTCTTTAATTGTCAATCATGATGTTGGCGAGTCATGTGCTCGTCCAATTCGCGGAGTTCAAAGAGAAAATGAAAAGAAAAAACTTGATGTAGGAAAATTTTCTGCATCCGTTGAATATGCCCGTCGTATAAACAAGGCATCAAGTGAAACTTTCATGTCAGGAAACAGAGATAACATTGGAAGATCAGTTAATATTTGAAGCAAATTGCATACGAAAAGCGCGTAGATGAGAGAATGGACACCCTGGAGTTGGACAGTTTACTTCAACTGAAAAAGAAATATGATGACGCAGATGAAAGTGAATCCAAGGTAAAGGGATTCCTGCAAGTGGTGTCTGTTGATCCAGTTATTGTTATGCTCTGGACAAGAGGCTCCGTGAAAGTATTTCATGATCTGTCAAAAATGGATGCCATATTTTGGGATGCAACAGGTCATGTTGTGAAGTCCCGATTGACAAATAAGAAGTTGTTTTACTATGAGCTGACAATTAGAAACCCCACCACAGGTAAGGGAGTAAGTATCAATCCTATCTTTTGACCCTTTTAATAATATGTTTTTAATGTCATTAAAATTAAAGTGAGTGAAAAAAACTAATTTACGATAAAACAAACTGCTAAATAGTTAAGGAATTACAAACGAACTTGTATGCTTAAAGTAGTGTAATATATTATAGGTAAGATGTCGCTGCCGGTTTCAATAATGATATCATCCGATCACACGCAACCAACAATTCAATATTGGTTATCGACGTTTAGAAATCACGAAAAGTTGCTGTATGGCGCAAATAAAATCACACAGCCAATTCAAATCAACAGCGACAGAGCCATGGTGTTCATATTGACGGCTTTGCAGGTATTTAATGGAGAGGCATTCAGCACATTTTTAAACAGAGCGTGGCGAATACTCACTGGTTCTGCTGTCACTGGGGAGTTGCAGTTGACTATCGTACATACGTGTGCGTTCCATTTTATGCGAAATTGTAAAGATCTGGTGAAAAAATGTTATAACGTGGGAAGCAGATCGATAGGAATGTGGGTGTTATCATTAATGATGAATGCTGACACAATGGCGTCATTAGACGAAATTATCACTTTGGTGATAATGATGACATGCTCAAAAGTTGTAACTGAGGACGTCAAGGCATCGGTCAGTATGTTGAACAAGAAATTAAAAAATTTCAGAGCTGACATATCACCGGAAACAAAATCATTTATTGAAGGAGAATGCGGAGATTTTGATTCTGATAAGAAAAAGCAGCGAGAAGTTGGGACCGAGGAACAGTCATACATAATGGCAGATGATTCTCCATTTAAAAAACATTACACGCAATTGTACTACACAAAAAAAGCTGTTATCGAAAAGCAAGTTCATGAAGACAAGGTTTCAAATAGTTTGTTCTCGCCAACATTTTTTCCTTCTGTTTTGAAGCAGTTGCTACCAACAGTGCCTCTCTGGAGTGGACTTTTGTTAGGTGACTTATCAAGACATGGCTCTACTTCTGTGTATGTTTCTTACAAGGAGTTGATCACAAAAAATCCAAGAATCATGCACTCGTTTGACGATAACTTTACAGCGAGTAACAGGACCACTGGAATATCTGAAAAAAGAATGGGAGATTTATACAATAGCTTGTTAGGCGGAAAACAGGCTGCTCGTCTTGACGATATTGTGGCGTTGTTGAACGAGAACCTGTTGGGAATGCAGCGCATGTTTGCGGATTCGGTAACGTCTCGGATCGCAACAACAAAACGGACTACAGTTATAAAAGAGTCTTGGGACAAAAAACGAAATAAATCTAAGCATAACCTCTCTTATCAAAACGGAAGTGGGCAAGTGGACACAATTAAATTGCAACAACAGGAAAAAACGAACGTTTCTGAACATACAGAAAAAGAATCGCATCAGAAAGGTAAAGAAAATCAGAAGAAGAAAAAACGGATGAAGCAGGATAACGGTGGGAGTAAGAAGAAGAAAGTAAGAAAGCAAGACCAGCAGAAAGGAAGTGAAATATTTACAAAAGATCAAGTTAACATCGCAAAACACGCCGCCTGTCTGCAATTTCACGATAGGTCTTTCTTAGTGCCAAATCTGGAAGTGGGATTGAGCAACCCAAGGAATATCTGCTGGTTTAATTCTGTGGTGATTTCAATATGTTACTCGCTTGGTGCTTTTAGGGCGCTTGATGACTTCAATACGTCCAACAGAGTAGAATTTTTGGAAGTATTTTCTCCCGTTTTCCGAAGTTTGAGTATTTGCGACAAACAAGAAAAAATTTCGAGAAATCAGATGCTAGAAGTGTTGAAGGAATGGTTTAAAGACAGTACGCAATTTCAGGTTGGGAGACATGAAGATGCAGGAGAATTCCATTTAGTTGCTTCGATGTTCGTGGATTCCAATGAAGAGAAAGATGACAGTTCGTGTGTCCCACTGTACGAAATTCAGTGTGAGGAGTCAATTTGCTGTCTTGCATGTGATTCGCATTGCAAAAAACCAATGACCAAGGATAGATGTTTATATCTATCGCTCCCAGAAAACGATGGAGAATATGCACTTTCGTCCCTTGTGGATCACCATTTTGAAGATGAATTTCTAGAAAATAGAAACTGCAATTCTTGCCAATCTTCTACTTCTTCTGCTGTGGCAAAAAAAATCAAAAACACCCCAAGCGTTTTAGTGCTCAATCTAAAAAGATATCCTGCAGACGGAACAATCAAAAATAGGGCTGTGGTCAGCCCGTGTTATGAGTTGTCCTTGTCAAGACATATGCTATCCAGTGAGAATGCGACATATGTGTTGCGATGTATCATCCTACATAAAGGTGAATACTGCAATAGTGGACATTACACCTGCGTTGTACGGAGTACCAATGGATGGACAGAGATTGACGATGATAAAGTTGTCCCAAGCCCAAATAAAAACGCCATGCTTCAAGATGGGTATATTTACATATACGAAAACAAGGCTGTAGTTGATCGTGCAGAAGAAACCTGGAAGCCTTTGGTGTTTATGTTGTTGGCATTGAATTCTGCATTAGAATCTTCTCTGCAAATTAGTCATGCCTTGAAATTCGTTTGGGATCGTTTGGGATCTTCACCTTTATCGTTTGCTACAAGCGCCATAGCTGAAATTAACACAGTTATATCAAGGCAACTGTCCTTAGAAAGAATACTACATGAAAACGTTTTATTCGAAGCTCCCATTCTTTTACCATCTCTTCTGAAGATTGTTGGTTTTTATTCAGAAGAAACATGCAGCATTCAAGTAATGGAAGAAGCGGTATGTCTACAATGTAAAACCATCTACAGAAAAGCTAGTTCGTCAAATTCTTTAGTTTGTAACGAAGTATCAGAAGTTGGTTTGATTAAAGCAGTCCGAAGCATGAAACCCCGCATGAAATTTAGATGTTGTGGCAAGGCGATAACAGATATAACTTGTTTTCCATTTTCTTTTCCACTTTTTATGATTGTGATGAATAAAGGAACCATTGTGGCTTCTTCAGTTCTTGTATCGCGACTATATGCACTGAATTTAAACCCAAGTACCGGAGTTTTCAACAGTTATGAGCCATTGCTTACACTTTCTGGTGCTGATGTCTGCATTTTCAAGAATGAATCGGGGTATCTGTTATCCGAGGATGGATCTTTGCAGGATTTACAAAAACCTTCTCCAATTGTTGGAAACAATGTTGTGATACTAAAGGGCATCTCGAAGAATAGAGGTAATTCGACATATAAAATTTTAATTTTACTAACACGTAGGTTGTTTCTTGATATTTACGTTTAGGGAAAAAATTGTCATGAATTTTGTTTTGATTCGCGACAATATCTGACGTAAAAATTTCTTTACTTCAGGTATTTTGTAAATGGTAAATTTAATTTAAAGACATGGCTCTACAAGTCTAAATTTCTCAGAGAGTAAACATGCATATTTTCACATTGTTTTATTAATTTGTTTTTACTTTTTGTTAAAAAAGCATCAAAATTAATTTTAGGAAATTGTACGGATGCAAAAGTAGAATTATTTATGGAAACGAGTGAGGAGTTAGATGAAGGTGCAGTGGAAGCTTGTATAAATGTAATGGGTTTATGTCTGGAAGATTTTCCCGGAATAATTAAAAACGAGCATCTAAAAGATTTATATATTGCGCTATATGGAGACACAGTAACGCCACAACTGGTACCTTTTCTTATAAAGAGAATATGCTGGCATCGTGGGTCATGTTGCTGCGTTCTTGCTTTTAATTCACCAACTGATTTCGATAACCAGAGCTTAGAATCGATGTTGGCGAAGACAGCAATAAAAGACAAGAAAAGCTTAAGGACTGACTTGGTGTTCCTTGTACTTCCATATGGTATTCTTTTAATTGATATCAACGAAGTCAAAATTTACAATATTGGCAATGAAACGTTTTTGAATTCAAGTTAGTTTTATTGTTACTTCACTGCTATTTTGTAGCGTTTTTAAACTTTTTAAATGTAATGAGGTTATAAGGCTAAAAGTGTTCTTGAAGCGTTCTTTAAAGTCAGGAAACAGGTAACACAGGTTCTTTGATTTTTGTGACAAATGTTCTTACCTACTAAGATACTGTTCTTAACTTGTTCTAAATTTTAACCTAGAAATGCATTATGTTGTTTTACGGCTTTACATGCGTACACGTTCGTTCTAGTAAAATGATTTAAAGCAGTAGGAGATGTTTTTTGAAAAGCATAAATATAATTTCTTCTTATTTTCTATTTCAGGTGTGACATTTGTAAAACTTATTCATTTTGCAAATGTTCTTTATTTACAAAGGACAGGGATCTATCCAAAAGATACATTTTCTATTGTTAAATTGAAAAAATCGGGAAATGAAACATCTCAATCTCATCAAACACATGCTATTTGTTGCGAAGTACTATTCGGTCTTCTGAACAAGAGAAACATCCTGACTTATCCATATAAGTTTCGGCAATTGCTTTTGGTAGCTCAATGTTTGATTGCAATCGATTTGGAGAATACGGATGGTTGTTTACGACAGATTAAAGCCTTTTTAGAGTCCCGTTTCTCATATTTAAAGCTGATCACGCTGGACAGCCATCCCAGCTCGCATTTTTCGTGCCTTGTTGCATCAGACGAAACACTTTTTGTAAAGGAGATTGCAACAAACAAAGTAGTTAAAGACATGCAACGTCTTTTTCAAAATGATATTTCATATCAACTTTCTGAAAATATATGTAAGCATGTTTTGAAATTTATTTGTTCTGAAGCGTCCTTTATACGTTCTTACTGTTGTGCAACAGTCAATGATGAAACCTTCGATAAAAGCATCGCCACTATCATCAGAAGTCGACAATATCGAAGTAATATGGAGAGAATGTCATTAGCAGCGTCAAGGAAGGAAGCCCTGGCCAAGTTCTTACCCAGTATTTTTTTGAATTGTTTGGCAATTGGGTTAAGAGTCACACTGACTGACTTTAAACAGAACTGGCCTGTATCTATCCCAGCTACCTCTAAATCACTCTTTACGACCTTTGATTTTATCGACATCTTTCTTTTACAGTTGTTAGCGTTTCGATATATTGCATCAAGATCGGATAGATCTGTTACAGATTTGGTCCTAGAAATGGAAACGTTAGAGAATGTAACTAATCAATCTGACACTGATAGTGATATTTATTAAAATATAATTATATATTATCGTGTTCGTATTTGTTAAAACATTTTGTTTCTTAGGTAATATTTTTTATATTTTCAGCTATACAATTTATTTTACTTTAAATAGATGTGCAGCCGTACTTTAATTTTGATCAATGGTAGCCGTACCTAACCTAATTTCGTTTTTATGGAACATTTGTAGCATTTGAAGATGTTTCTTATACGATAGGACCCAGCCGTACCTTAATATGGTCCAGCCGTACCTTATTTTAGCTAGCCGTACCTAACCTAATTTCGTTTTTATGGAACATTTGTAGCATTTGAAGATGTTTCTTATACGATAGGACCCAGCCGTACCTTAATATTTTCCAGCCGTACCTTATTTTAGCTAGCCGTACCTAACTTAATTTCGTTTTTATTGTACATATTTTAGCATTTGAAGATGTTTCTTATACGATAGGACCTAGCCGTACCTTAATATTTTCCAGCCGTACCTTATTTTAGCTAGCCGTACCTAACCTAATTTCGTTTTTATGGAACAATTTTAGCATTTGAAGATGTTTCTTATACGATAGGACCTAGCCGTACCTTAATATGGTCCAGCCGTACCTTATTTTAGCTAGCCGTACCTAACCTAATTTCGTTTTTATGGAACAATTTTAGCATTTGAAGATGTTTCTTATACGATAGGACCTAGCCGTACCTTAATATGGTCCAGCCGTACCTTAATATGGTCCAGCCGTACCTTAATATGGTCCAGCCGTACCTTATTTTGGCTAGCCGTACTTAACTTAATTTCGTTTTTATTGTACATATTTTTGCCTTTAAAGTTGTTTCTTATATGATAGGACCCAACCGTAAAATATATGTTGTCTTATAATTTTCATATTTTTCCTCTCTTTTCCTTACCTATCCCCTTTATTTTACTTTACTTGATAAGTCGCATTGAAGTTCACCGCTCGTACTAACCACCTTTTTATTGCCAGCCGTACTTAATTTGTCGATTTGGGAATCACCTTCCCGCGCTCTCCCCCGTTTGGTTTCTATAAGAGCAAGATGTTTCGTTAACATTTTTCGTATTTTGCGGGTTCATTGGCGATTGAGAAACAGAAATTCAGTGACACAACAAATTTACCACTACAATTAGCTCAGTTGTTTTCATTAAAATACATTACCTCACCTTAAAAAGAAAAGTGTAGTTACGTACGGCTAAGGTACGGCTTAGGTACGGCTGTTAGGTACGGCTAGCTTTACCTAAGCGCTTCGATCTTGTGATGTGATCGTGGGAATGTCGTCGAGCACTACATTCGATAATGTCACAATTAATAAAACTCGATGTAGGTGCAATAACAAATAAACTGTATATGGAAAGCCATTCGCGCAAATATTATATCTTTTCCAAGCTATGTGGCGCCGTAGATTAGTGGTTATAGCTTTCGTACTCTGTGCGGGAGACCGGGGTTCGATTCCTCTTGACGGCGATTCAACATGGGCGAGTGAATGTTACCATAGCCCCGGGTTAACCCAAGCCATGTGAGGGAAATTGGGGAGATGGCACACTGTGTGGGCCGTTGGATGTTGCCGGGAGTTGTCTAGTAGAGCGTGGGCCCTACTAATTGGGTCTGCGTTGCTCAAAATGAGCATTAAATTACTCTAGGACTCTCCATCTAAGCCATGGCCCCTCCTGGAAATAATAGACAGGGTATATCCCTCGATATTTGTGAGGCTAGCCATGTAAAATATGCACATCTATCTATCTATCTATCTATCAGCTGTTGTTGACGACCGTATCATATTATATTTTAGTGTTAAAAAGGTGTGCAACCTCGTTCCCAGGCAATTTTTTTTTTTGAGTAGCATTATCCGCCATAAGTTATAGTAGTATGGAATTCTCGGCAGGCCGCATGTAATCCTTAAAAAATTGACCAGAATTTAAATAATTTAAAAATCAGCACAAATCGTGCTATTTTTGAACCAGGGTCATTTCTTCGCGCCGTCTCGGATATCAAAAAAGCGAAAAATTGCCCTGGGAACGAGGTTGAATGGACTAGACTAGACTACAGAAATGAAAAAAAGTCAGGCGATCAAAGAACTAGAATGAAAATCAACAACATTGTTACTTTAATGAAATCAATTCCAGGAATATAAAGAATTAATTAAATTTACCACGAGGCTTGAGTCATGAGACACCCCGGGGACATGGGCAGAATCGAAACAATGATAGTTTTGTCACTACGGTGGCAATTCAACCTCGATTCCAGGGCTCTTTTCTCTCTTTTTGATATAAGGATATCAAAAAGAGCTCTTTTCTCTCTTTTTGATATAAGGATATCAAAAAGAGAGAAAAGAGCCCTGGGATCGAGGTTGGTGGCAATTGAACCACGGCAGTAGTTCGCCCATGTTCATATATCATCCTTCTTTCATTATATGGTATATCAATGCTTATATATATATTCATAAATAAGAAACAGCAACATATTTTAGGAAAAATATTTCAACCGTCGATAAAAGTATAAAATGCATGTTAAAAGTCCAAATAAATGCAAAACGAAAAACGGTGTAAAATTCGAATCTCAAATGTGTTGCTTATACAATACAATATAATACCAGTCAAACAAACTAATCCAAAGACTATTAAATTAGCAACAGTGGTAATATATAACATTCAAAATTTGATTGTGAGCTCCCTTCTTATATACTCGCATTTAGTTTAAGCTGAAGATTACATTCCCTGATAAACAAGGCTTCCATTGTTAGGAGGTGTTCCAATCCACGAGTTGAATTTGTAAAAAAATTGATATTGTCCAATGTCGATCTAGATGAAACACAATCCTGAAATTGTGTGAAGACTGGACTTGAACGAGTTTTCTTGTGCTCTTTAAACCGAGTGAGTAGATGTCGGCGTGGTTGTCCAAAATAACAGATACCGCAACTTGGACAAGAAATTTTGTATACTACTCGGCTACGAACCTCAACTTTCATTGGTGGTTATGAACATGGCATGATTGTTTTCAGTGTTCGAAATGTTCGAAATGTTACTGGTTGGATTATTGGTGCGCAATTTCAATTTCATAACAAAATTATCTGTTATAAGTTCTCTGTAAGGTAAGCAATCCATCACTTTGGGTGCTTCCACGGTAAGGTGTAGCTTCTCAAGATATTGCTTTTATTCGGATGTACTGATGATTTTTGATGGTAAACTTCCATCCTTTACCGAGAACAACAGCAGAGGAAACAATGAGTGACAGTAAGAAAATCTGAGTACCAAAAAATTAATCAGCTTGACATTCGAGAGAAGCCGCAAAATCAGTTAATAGTGAACTACATTGTTTGTTCAAATAATGGTTTATAGTATGTAATCGCCTTACCGCGTATTAAAGAAAAAGTCTGTTTGACAGATGCGAATTATGTAGGGTATGATGCTGTCAACAGTAGATATGCAAGCGAACTGACATCTGTTTACATAAACGTGTTGTGTGCAAAAAATGAATTTGTATCTGCCTGTTCAAAATTTCCAGTGATTCCTTTTCCGAGCATCCGATATAAAACTTCGAAAATAAGAGATGTACGAAGCAGATCGCAGAGAGAAATATTTTCCGAAACGCGTCACACGCGTCACACCAATCCTAGAAGAAGACCCTTCTTTTCCCATTTCTTATTTCTACAATTTCAAGAACGTTTCTTTGAATGCGATTAAAAATAGATATTTTTTGGTATTTTTCGTTTCTTTCCCTTTGCATCAAAGGTATCTATTTTCAATTTTAGTAAACTTTACTTCTTCTTCGGTACACACTTTCCCGCGCTTTTAATTTCTCTTTCACCTCACTCCTGAAAATCGATATATTCGATTTTAAAAATCGAACGTAAAGTAAAGAGCTGTAATATTTAATCGTGTTTTTTTGTTAACATATAAATAACATTTTCATAAACCGGCTCCCCATCATGGTAAATAGTTTCCTGACAAGCAAATCAATGGATTTTTCACCGGGTTAACGATTTGGTATCAGCCAAAATTGGGTGATGCTAAACCGGACACGAAATCTTTAAACTATGCAAGACGCATCTTCTATAATGAGAGTCGTTGCCTGTCTTCCGACCAACACCGGTTCATACTTTGAAATTTTTATGCAAAAAATAACAAATGCAATATAATTTCCGTGAATTTTCTACAGAAAGTTTTATATAATGCTGTAGTTTTTTAACTGCAAAACTTTTTAAAAGTTGTAAAACTTTTAAATATTTTACATATACCCCTGACTCATAATTGAGTAAAGCAACTAAAAATTAATCATTCTTTGATATAAAAATTTGTATTCGTATTGTACGTGGCCATTTAAGGTATCATTTCACCACACAAGCACAATTAAAGGGGTCAGTAAAAAAATTCTGTTTCGAGAAGCTCTGGAAATAATGGAGTGTTATTTTAATGAAAATAAACAGTAAAATAACACTTTTTGCAAGTAGATTTAGCCCTTACAAAAGCTGTTCAAGAGTGCTTTCGAAAAGGGAACTCTAGATATCTCCTTATATCAATTTTATAGTTCTAATTCACTGGATTGCACTTGAAGACCTAGGGTAGGTTTTCATACAGAGGTGAGAAGAGAGAAAACGTATCACCGAAGTTGCACGGTTAATCACTGTAAATTATTAAAAGCGAGAATGCGAAATTTAGCAACTTCGTTGTTAGCGTTTTTTGGTGTGTTTTTCACATCGAGTTCAGAAATAGATAAACAGTCCTCGGGACCACATTGTCTACTATTTGTTGTAACTATAGAGAGTTTAACTTTGAATGTGAATTAAAATTAAAAATTAACTTAATCAAATTATATCAAATATATAAAAGTGTCAATTATTGATTCTATCTCTTAGACAACTACATATATGCCATAAAACCTGCGATTTTTTCAACTTTCTTGTAAATATAGCTAACATGATACGTAGAAGTGTGTTGTGGATATTCTTACTTCTCTTCAGGTGCGTCACTTTTTATTTAATAATACGGATAGAGAGAGTTGAAAGTTGAATATGTTAATTCACAATGTTTAAAGCATACATGTGAAAAAACATCTTTGATATAACAGTGAACTAGTTATTATGTATGTCTAACAAAACTAACTATTTTCATTTGGAAAACAAGGTTTTTTGTATAGAAAACTACTTTTTAAGGTAAACTTCCCGAAGCATTTTCAGTTTTGGTATATATCTTTATTCATGAAATTTTCGCGTACATATAAAGTTCACCCAGATTTGTTGCGTTAAAACCAAAATTAATGAAATAAATTTCAAGATTTATAAATCTTTTGAGTACCAACCAACCATATGAAAGCCAAGTTTATCAAGTTTTAACTTGTAGAAATATGTAATACGTCAAAGTGCTTATAGAATATCTGTTCAGAATACGTGGACATTATATTAGCGCTAAACCTAAGCGCGCGCGAATTAAATGCTCAAAAGAAGATGCGTGAAATTTATATTCGCAAAAGAATTTCATGAATAAAGGCGAAATATAAATTCGCACATAAATTCCATGCATTAAGGTACTTAGATGAAGAAAAACAAAATTAACCTTAAATGACAAATAGAAAAAACTAGTCGCGGGTCTGTGGAAATATCCATCGGTTCACCCATCCTTTTTATACCGAACTGTGTTCGTCTCGCGTACTTGAGGTATTATTTTGTATGACAGACAGAAGTATACGGGTATGATAATATAGACTAGTCGGTTACCCACAGACGGAATACGGCTATTATTAAAGAGATAACAATTTTAAACGGAATTTCAATATCCCCTATATATTTCAAACATCATGGTAAAAAGCGGTGACGTCATACCAACTATTTCTTGACCATCCAGAAGATGAATAAATATGATAGTCACCAAATTTTAACCCCTAGTATTCTTAAAAAGTTATAAAAAAATTCGGAGGGAGGCTTTCCTGCTCCCCCTTTCGGTCAAAATAGTGTTTAAAAAAAGTGAATAGAAATAACTACATGAAAATGCAGATAGATTTTTTAACTCTATTCGGTCCAGGGGGGGAGGATTCCGCCCCCCATTTCTGTGTTTTCAGTAACTCTTTCTACCCGGCTGCATGTTTATGATACTTTCCTCAGTATTAATATTTATCACACCTGCATGACAAATGTTTAGATACCATACCTTTCATAGCAATGGATATTGGGTATTACTTGAAACTACCCCTAAAAATATCTATGAAATCCTTATCATCGGGAAACTATAATAACTTTCCTTAAGATAATACTTAAAAGTTGAAACTTACAACCAACTTTATTTCATTGGGGGAATCATTCTGTAAATTTTGGAGACGTGATTAATCCGATTTCCCTTTTTTTTAATATGAAAATCGGATTTTAGGGCAATTTTTGGCATTTATTTCATGCGAACTATGTAAAAACCGAAAAATATGATTTTCTATATTTTATTTAGCTATCAAAAACTGCAAACAGAATGTAAAAATTCGCTCTTGAACTAAAGTAATAAAATGTTAAGTAGATAGTGGTATTTTGGAGAAATTTCCGATGACATCACAGAAAAAGTGCTGACATAAGCAAAAATTTATTGCCTTTATTTTGTTTTTTTCGTGACGTACTGTAAGTGGACCAAGTTTGAGTCAATTTAAACTAGTCTATCAAAAGTTATTAAGGGGAGAGTGGCGGAATCTGCACCCGGTCATAATAATTCGAAAAACCCCGGACCGAATAGGGTTAAGACGAATCGTTTAATGAAAAATGGAGGTTTTTCTTCAAAGAATAAGAAGCCGCTATAGAACTTCTGTATTCTCCCCTTTACAGGGATGATGGGAAAGCTAATCGATTTAGGTTGTATGGAAACAAACACCTATGAATGTGGAAACATGAGGAATGGTGAAATTCACTCATGCTTGGGATTTGCTGCGGGCCCTTAAGTAAGCATCCCCTGCGTCCTGCTAATCACCAGTTACATTTATTGATACCATCCACCCAAAGCATTAACTTTTATTAAGCGCCAGAAAAAGAAGAGTCGACAGCTACATGTATCGTTGTTGCTTTTACCTACCGACACAGAGCCCAGAGCTAGCATTTATAATGGAGTTCTCCACAAAATTCATTCACCTTAGTTCTTCATTCTCCTTAGTAACGGCATGCTATAAATAAATATCAAGCGTGAAATGAAAAACAGGTTGAATTTTTTCGCAAATGCTGAAAATCTTAATCTAAAGTTAATTTCTGAAATAAAAAAACCCTCAAAGATTTTGTGGGAATTTATTTTCGCTAGAAAAGAATTTAAGATCTTAATTTTCCTCCAATAAACTACTGCATATTCACTGTTCTGAGACGTAAATTCTTTGAAAAATGCAGCAATAATTTATAATCTATATTATAATACCCGTATACGTCTGTCCGTCTGTCACGCAAAATGGTACCGAAAGTAGCGAGACGCACGCTATGTGGTTTAAAAAGAACGGCAAACCCGTGGATCTTCCACGGGCCACCGACTAGTTTAGTATAAAATCGAGAGAAAGAGGTGGACAAATCCGGAATATTTCGCGTAGACTTGTCTCCGGAGATAATAACTTTATGCGAAATTGCGAAAATTAATCTACGTATTTAAAATCTTCCTATCAACCCATATAAGTAAGAAAAGCTTAATGCTGGTTGTGATAACATTTAAACTTGAAGTTATTTATTCTTCAGTTGCATTTCTGCTGAACATTGCACAAAGTACCTTTGTCGAAATAAAACGAATCCAGACGGTACGATACGACGTTACTTTGGTGGTGAATCAGCCTTTGATCAGATTCTCAATGTGAAAAACCCATTGTTGATAACCACAGCAAAGAACACAAGATCTTGTTTGAAGAAATGCATGCTAAACGAGACATGCTATTCAATAAACGCAGGAAATATGAGCGTTAATGATGGAAGCAAAAGCGTTGAATGTCATCTAATGGCGGAAAATTTTTATTCAAATAAATCTTTAGTAGAGGACAGAAAAGATTGGATTCACATCTCATTAAAAGTAAAGCTTGCCATGTTTTTAGTACAGACGTTCAACATTGCAGGACAGCTGTAACCAGTGCATTCATTCTTTGAGGATCGGATCGAAATAGACGATTGTGATTTCTGAAATCTCATTGGCTGACAACATTTTCCGCTTCTATCCAAATAAAAATTGAAATCGTTTTAACTTTTTTTGGCGGACAAGAACGGCAAAAATAAACAAAAATAAATAATAATAACAATAAGCAGATAGTCAATAAAATTTATCTATTTTTCTTGTTCTGTTTCGTTTCGTTTCGTTCCGAAATCCATCTCTACAGTACAAATAATTTATAATAAGTCATGCAGTTCGTTTAAGTTATGATAGTCCCCGGACACTTAGGGTTTTCGCATTTTTGTTTCGTGGCATTGATACCTGATTTATCTCTTATCTGCAGTTATTTATCAGAAAGTGTGTTTATTTCTTTAGAATCCAGGATGTGACGCGAATCCTTGCACAGATAATGCGACATGTGTTCCAAATTATCTAAACAATACTCACACATGTCAATGCAAACATGAGAATGAATTTGCAGAAAAAGACTGCAAAGGTATAAAAGAATATTATGCTTTAGACCATTTTGCTTTCCAGAATTCTTTTTAAAATACTCCTTGGGTTTATACATAAAGTTTTTAAAGAACCAAGGCGATTAACGCAACATTTTTGTAACCTTTTATCCACTTGTGAATAATAACCAAAATTCAAGGATTTACACATAGTATACGTATTTTTTTTTACAAGAAACCAGTTTATAAGCAACTGTGCTAACAAGAAACCAGTTTATAAGCATTTCTACTAACAAGCAACCAGTTTATAAGCAACTGTACTAAACAACCAACCAGTTTATAAGCAACTCTACTAACAAGAAACCAGTTTATAAGCAACAGTGCTAACAAGCAACCAGTTTATCAGCTACACAGTAGTAACAAACAACCAGTTTATAAGCAACTGTACTAACAACCAACCAGTTTATAAGCAACTTTACAAACAAGCAACCAGTTTATAAGCAACTGTACTAACAAGAAACCAGTTTATAAGTAACTGTGGTAACAAGCAACCAGTTTATAAGCAACTGTACAAACAAGCAACCAGTTTATAAGCAACTGTACAAACAAGCAACCAGTTTATCAGCAACTGTTCAAACAAACAACCAGTTTATCAGCAACTGTACAAACAACCAACCAGTATATAAGCAACTGTACAAACAAGCAACCAGTTTATAAGCAAATGTACAAACAAGCAACCAGTTTATAAGCAACTGTACAAACAAGCAACCAGTTTATAAGCAACTGTACTAACAACCAACCAGTTTATAAGTAACTATACAAACAAGCAACCAGTTTATAAGCAACTGTACAAACAAGCAACCAGTTTATAAGCAACTGCACAAACAAGCAACCAGTTTATAAGTAACTATACAAACAAGCAACCAGTTTATAAGCAACTGCACAAACAAGCAACCAGTTTATAAGTAACTATACAAACAAGAAACCAGTTTATAAGCAACTGTACAAACAAGCAACCAGTTTATAAGTAACTATACAAACAAGCAACCAGTTTATAAGTAACTATACAAACAAGCAACCAGTTTATAAGCAACTGTGCTAACAAGAAACCAGTTTATAAGCAACTGTTCAAACAAGAAACGAGTTTATAAGCAACTGCGCAAACAAGCAACCAGTTTATAAGCAACTGTACTGACAAACTACGAGTTTAAAAACAACTTAACTAACAAGCAACCAGTTTATCAGCTACACAGTAGTAACAAGCAACCAGTTTATAAGCAACTGTACTAACAACCAACCAGTGTATAAGTAACTGTGGTAACACGAAACCAGTTTATACGGAACTGTGCAATCAAAAAGGCTGTTGATAAGTAACTGTACTAATAAGCATTTGACCCGACTAACACTTTACTCTAATTTTTTGTTAAGTTGCGTGTGGATACATTTTTGTTTCACGTTTTTGGTAATCTAAAAAATTGTACGACTTTCGCTAAGTTATTAGTCTAGCGAGATTGTTTAACAACCTAAGTACTACGTCAAAAGTAGAGTTCCTAGTCTTTCTACAAATAGTGGTGTTTGCGATAGTCGTGTTTCGATAAAACAGACCACTTAGTTTATAATACGCGGAAGTATATTCATAAAAACCTAATTTAAAACGAAACTTAAACACTAAATATCATAAAGCACATATAAGAATTCCATGACCTAAAATATATAGCTGTTTAGACCATTTTATCTCATTTTTAGTTGTTTTATCTGTATGTCTCTCTGTCTGTCTGTTTCTTTGTTCTTTGGGCTTTTTTGTTTACTTTTTTTGTATTTTTGTTTGTTTGTTTATTTTTGTTTGTTTGTTCTGCACTATAAGAGATTTTTTTATCACAGTGTTTTCAGTTGGTGGGACAAGTCTAAAGCCTGCTTACTGTAAATTTCCATTCACGTACAACAACACAACGTTTAACGCGTGTACTGAATCAGTATTATCGCCTCGTAACGCAAGCGTAAGTTGGTGCGGTTTGGACCAGGATACATCTTCTTTTGGACATTGTCAATTATGTAAGTTGGCTTTTTTTAGCTTGTATGGAAAACGCTTTGTTTTAAATTAAACAGCCCTTTTAACGAACAATTTAATCATATACAGGGAAGGTGGAGAGGGATCGGGGAAAGATTGTAGGGAAATTTCTTGTAATGTGTGCACGCACAGTTTTTGCGTTTGTTCTGGTTTCTACGTGTTACAATCATTTTTTATTTTTTATTTTACATATGCATCTTTTATTATTTAAAAAAGATAATACTTAAGTCTGTGTTATGGAAAGAATTAAGTAAATGTATTCGTAAACCTGTGGAAAGAATTTACTCGCCCACATTCGTAGCTATCATCTTTGCCTCACAGACAGCCATCATTATAACATATATATGGTTTAGAAATCTTAATTTAGAAGCATTTTGCGTTTTATGAATTTTAACTTTTAGCTACACAAATTTTAAGTGAAGACGGTGCTTATTGCATCGAACCACAAGCCGGAGCCTGCAATCCTGAAGACGACACACTGCTTTTGTTTCGTCCCACCTCGTCTTATTGCAAGGGAGCAGAATCAAAATTTTTGTTCGATCATGGAAGAGGGATATTAACACACGCTTGCAGCGGAAAGAACGTGTGCCCACTTAATGGAAATACGAATGCTGGGACACTTGTTGTACTGAGCAACTTAAATTGTCCTGAGCCAGTTGGTACATCGCGTTGGGTTCGTACCATGTGTAAGTTACAGTTTGTGAGTAATATTTGTTTCTCAAACTATTTTCCCTTAAAGAAATTCATGCGATAATTTAATTTTTTTTTTTAACAACAAAGGCCTACGTGGAGCTCGACTTCATGTAAAGTATTTCTATCGCCGCAACAATCGCATGGTGCGCGACAGAGAGCAACACCATTCCATACGACTAAAAAGTCTCCAATAAACTTTAGTTTTCGTTGACATAGGAAATTATATTGTACAAGTAAAATGGTAACAATACATGTTATTTATTGTGTTCTTAGCTTGTATAATGCGGTACATAGCTAGATCTTAAGAGATTAAGAAAAGAAAAAATGGACAGAAATTTAGAGTCTAATTTCTCCATGCTTTTACCAACAATGATGAAGTGCGACATAATAAACCGACAACTCAAACGTCAAAATCATTTATAAGTTTTGCTGCAACCTTATTTGCATATGTGTTAATACTTAAAAATACTTCATCTTACAGAATGCAAATATTATAAATGTAATATAAATGGTGCGATTTACCCGCAGTGTTTATTTTTTTGTTAAATTATTCGGTGGCTCGTGAAAAAATCAACGGACTCGTTTCGTGCTGCAACAAACGGTTGCAGAGATATTGCGGTTAAAAGCTTTTTTAATGACTTCATGAACCCGTCCATTCCGAAACGGATTCGGGGACCCAAGTTTAGGAAACTTACCCAAATTGGTCCCAGGTGATCCCTAGTTACCCACGCAGTGAAAAATCACTGACGTCACGACCTCGTTTCCAAGTCATTTGGCCTCAAAGTTATAGCTGCATTAACGTCGCGCCGCAACGTTAGAAAATTTAACATTTGAGACATAACTTTTTCGGCTACATCAAAGGAAAACGAATACATCAACTTTGCCTGTTACAGACACACACACACACACACACACACACACACACACACACACACACACACCGACTCTGTATTATTATGGAGATAGATTAGCCGGGGGAACCGGCATCGAAGCGCTGGGTTAAGCCACAAGTAACTGTGTGAATATAATTTATTTTAATCAATAATGAGGTTTTTGAGTAAACAACGCCCTGGTTTCTAACAAATTGCGGAAAGATCAAAAGAATATCGGTAACTCTTTTGAACACACAGATAGAAGACAGCTATTATTAAAGAGATTTGCCTTACATGGTCCTGCTTATTTCTATACATTTAGACATCCTCGTTGTGATGTAAAAATTAATATAGTTTGATTCCTTTAATACTTTTTGCAGACACAACGTAAAGACTAATCTGTTGCTTCGAACTACTTAATGTGAATTTAATTGTAGTGTTTCTTGCAATACAGGGAAATCCATCCAATGGAAGTGGTTATGTATGGTACCTGCAGGAGGTGAATTTAGGGACGGTGTTGCTTTGAAAATACACAGCGGTTGCACGGCGGTAAACAAGAGATTCATATTGCCAGATATCGGTAGGTTTACTATGTGTTTATGACAAGAAGTTTAATATTGGCATATATCAAACTTAACAGCTGAAAAAATTTAATCGTTCAAATGAATCTTTTCAGCTTTAAAAACGTTCCAAGTGACTTGTTATTAAAATTGGTGTTTTTTTCAGATCAAGGACGAGTGCGCGCTTCTTTCTTTAACGGTGTAAATAGGATGACCAACTTGTTATCCGACGCACGTTTTCCAGACTCCCCAGGAGAGTATGGCATAGTGGACAATTTAGACTCTCACTGGGATATTGGTGATCAATATGGGGCACGATTTTGGTCACTCTTTAAGCCACCCGAAACAGGAACTTATCAATTTCAAGTAGCTGGTGACGACGAATGCCGTTTGTATTTATCAACCGATGAGCTAGCATCCAACAAGGTTCAAATTGTTGACTTCAAAGATTCTGTTAACAGATATTTTTCCACCAGGTAAGTGTACTTACAGGTAGACCCTTGCAGTTGATTCAGCTGAGTAGGTCAAATTTTTACCCAATTGCCCCAATCTCTTATTTTGTATTAACTACAGCGGTAGTGCAGCCAAAATAAACACATAAATCAGCATTTTAAAATTCGACCGTTTATATATTTGAAAAATTTCTTCTTGATACGCTATGAAACCGTTATACATAGACGCCCTATGAGTTACACAAAGTCGGTTTCTAAATTAGAGGAAATAATTCGAATAACATAAAAAAGATGCTTGTAAGGATTAGTGTCTCAGTAAATTGCAGCAATTAAAAATTCATTCGAAAAATTAGCGTCGCCATACAAAAATCAATTAAAGTGGACAGTTGTTAATATCGCATTTCATTTTTGTTTAATTATAGCTTGCGTTTTGAAATTTTGAAATTTGAAATAAAATTGCAAATTTGCCTAAATTAATTTCTATAAAAATTATTATTTTCTCACTTTTAAGATATGACGCAAATGTGCGATAAATTAGTGCCAATATTTGCCTAAACTGAAGCCGCATTTCCTAACGTCTATCTAGTTAAAATTGTGTACGCGTATAAGAAATAAAGGCCATTAATTCTTAAAATCTGGATATCTCAACCTAACAGAATGCGATGATCACTAAAAATCTGCGTATTATATCTTTTCAGGACCTCTGCTCAAACTTCAGGTTATGTTGAATTAACCCGTGGAAACACATATTACATCGAAGCTTTGTTGGCTGAAAGTAGTGTTGGAGATCATATCTCCGTAGGTGTTTTCTTGCCGAATGGTGAATTGATTATGCCAATACCATATGAGTATTTGTCTTTGCCGTGAATTGTACTTCGAAACTTGCTGTAGAAACTTGGGACAGATAATTCTGCCATACATCTTTGTTAGTAATAGTTCATTGTAGCATCATTTAAGCTGTAAACCTCTAAATTTCAGTTTGTTAAGATTATTTACCACTAGACGTTCCCAAGTGGACAGGTAGTGAGCACTGGATCAACTGTCCAATTAAAGATTTTTAATGTTTTTAAGAATAGATTCTATAAAAAAATATGTTTTACTGAAAAAATCCAGCAAATTTTGTGATAAACTTAAATGGCTGCGCCCAACCATAATCGCTGTCAACAAGAGATCATGGAAGCAAGGTTGATCACTGAGCGTCATATGATACTACTCACGTTTACTTAAAAAGGACAGGTGGAAGAGTATATTTTATTGCACAAGACGTTTTCAAAAAGCGTTTAATCGATAATTTACAGTATCAACGTACCAACTTCAGCAGATTCATGGAAAGATGTTTCTTGTTTCAATTATTCTGCACTAACTCGTTCTTTTACCTTTACTTACTTTGTAATTTACATTTGATAAAGATAAGAGAATTCAAACTTTAACCCTATAACGGAGTCCGCCCCCCCCCCCCCCCCCCCGGTCATAGTATGTTCGAAAAACCCCGGACCGAATAGGGTTAAATTCAAGGGCGATCTAGTCAAACAATAGTCTAATAATTTAGTATCAAATTTGAATTTGATTGTTAAAAAGACAAAATCGGTATAATCCACAAAACATTTTTTGCAGCAAAGCGGTGTACATTGGATCTCGTTTCTTAAATCATTTGCAAAATGAGTTTGTCATACCGTCTGATTATTAATATTTGGTAATAATATAGGATAATAGCTTGTATTTGGCCAGTTATAATAATTGGTTTATTATTTTTATTGTGGAATGAGCTTTAAATGTGATATGAGTAGCTAGACGGCTAACTAGCTAGTTTGCTTATTCCAAACAAACGTGAAATGTTAAAGTATTTATCAAAATTGGTTATGTTGCTGTGATATATCCTGTGTCTCAGTCTTTGAATGTACCTTATTTCTTAAACAACATCTGTAAAACTAACATTAATTAGACTTAGTCTGCCCCTTTACAATAATAGCTGACCTTGCTGATAGGGCAAGTTGCACATGTTCATGGTATTAAAGTGCTAAAATATAAGGGCTTTTGCAACCGACTTACAGTTTTCCTTGAGATATTCGTGCTTATTGTTGTCACATTTTAAGCCCTTTAAAATTTCAAAATACACCAAATACAGATAATCAGTTAATTAAAACGCGACAGGTATCTTGAAGCTCGACTTGCCGCACAGCAATCACAAATTTGAAAATGATTTTTTTTCCATTTAATTTAAAAATTGTTATTTGATAAACCTCACACAATGGTTGCTCGATTCTCACGTACAGCTTAGAAAGCAAAACAACAACTTGTGTAAAAGTATAAAATTTCGTCCACAAAATGCTAGTGTTATGTAAAACTTTAACCTTATTCAAAGTAAACAAATGGGAAAATTTTGTGAGTTCTATAACAAATTTTTTGGTATTATTTTCACAAATCGACACTATGGAGGATTTTTTTATTTTGCTTTTTACTGTATAAAATCTTCAAAGTAGTATAGTACCATTTGAAAAATTGTTTTTTCTATAGATGGAGGTTTATGATAAGCTATATGCTCTGTCAAACATATAGCATTTCGTCTGTTTGTTCAAATTGGTAGCTTATATTCCTATGATCTTTCGGCAAAAATGGTTAAATCGAGAACCGAATTATAACCAGACTTGTAGTCATAGTGATAACCCTCTCCCAAGTAAATTTCATTACATAATGCTAACAGGCGGGCAAGGATGCACGAAATAGGGACGGCGGGAAATATGTACAACGGGCGATTCTCTATGAGATTTTCTACGGGCCAAGGACTAGTCTCAGTAATAATACCTGTCCGTTATCTGTCTTTTTGTCGGCGCGCAATCCATAACCAGGAACTACAGAATAGCAAAACATCAAAGGACAATTTACGAAAATCCGAGACACTGTCATTGAAGGATATAAAGAACGACAAAGACATCATCAAGGGAAGAGCAACGATTATTATAAATACACCTGATTACGTCAACAAATGTAATGAAAACATCGCGGATAATGCATCTGCGGACAGCTGGAGTGTATCCTAAGTTAGTGTAAACAGAAGAATTTATTGGATTGCGTTAGATTGTGTTTGTTTTGATCATGGTTTTTATTGAAAAAAAATTAATAAAATGAAATTTAAATGCACTTAAGAAATATTTGTCTTCCCGAGACCTGTCTTTATCTGAAGGATGGAGCTGAAAAGCTGATTTAATTTAGAAAATCCTATCTGCTCAGCTACTGCCAGTGTTTTAGGGAGATACTTAATAGGAGAGCTGCTAAACTAACTGTTGATTATAGTAAAATTCCTTCTCTTTGAAAGTTAATATTAGGTTGGATAATTTTCTTTGTACACTTCCCAGACATCATCACAAGCTGTCTCAGGGATTATGCCAAAACGAGTATTTCAGAAAAAGGTTACAAAAAAGGCCATAATCTAATGTTTGCAGGTCATGTTAGGAATGTGGAATTTAACAATATTTCAAGCTGCATAGAGTATTGTTTCATTCCAGGTAATGTTGTCCCACAAACCAGGGTTAGCGAAACACGTTATAATGTCTGGGTGATTACAGACTATGAAGTTGTGAAATTGTGACTAGGATGTGTGGATGTACGGTGAGTCGTGTAAGCATATTTTCGCTCTGTTATATTTTGTTGAAAATAAAGTATCACTAAGGCTTAACAAAACTTGTACGTTTAAAAAACAAAAGTGGCAAGAAACTGTTCCCAAAAAGGGTAAAGCTTACCAGTCTGTGCCCTTAAACTTAGTAAACTTTAAAAGACTTCATCCGGAAAATATAAACCTGCCAATAAAAAGTCCACGAAATATGTTCGATGCTCGTCCACCTAAAGAGGGACACTTAACTGTTAATTAGAGTAAACTTGTATCAGCATCAGAGGGTAAAGCTTCTGTTCTGTGCTTTACAGATAGTAACATTGTTTGTGAGCACAATAAAGTATGGCCAGTTACATGCCGACCATTGAATATGATAGGACTGGTGGTGGGTCAGTCTGATGATTTTCATAAATCAATAATGGAAAACCGTACTTAATCACAGATACAGTAATTAAGGCTTTGACTTCAGGGCTAAGTTTGAACACATCATGGTTTGATTATCGCTACGGTGTTATCGCAGCTTCAGTAGCACATGCTGTTCTTGCTAAATATAGCCGTTTGAACCGTAACATTTATGCAATAAATATTTTCGTTACTAAGATATTAGGCTATACACCAGTCTGCATCACTTTTATGGGGTTTTAAACATGAAGTTTATGCTAGGAAGAGTTATACACGACAAAAAAAGAGTTTGCATAAAGGCTTCTCTTGTAAAGATGCTGGTCTGAGAATACATCATGAAAAATTTATGCTTGGGGTTAGTGCTGATGGTCTTATTTCTTGCACTTGCTGTTATGGTTTTAGAGTTTTGGAAATCAAATGTCCCGATAGTGCTCGTGATAAGTATTTGCTTGATTAGCTACATGGCATAACCTTTGCATCAATGTCATGCCTCATACATCTGAGGTCTTCTATAACTTAAACCTTGCCATCCTTATTTGACATAAATTCAGCATCAAATGTGTGTAACTGGAGCAACTTATGCTGACTTTGTTGTTTATCGTACACAATTAGAACATATATTCATGTATGTATAGTGGAGGAATAGGGACATTTCTCTGCGAATTGAAGGGAGGGATAAGAACATTATTTTACCACAGGTGCTCCGGTTTGATAAGGGGTTAAAACTGCCAATGTTTGCTTCTTGATAAAGTGGTCTCAGACAAGGATTCTCTTCGCGGTGAGGGTGACCACAGATCATTCATTTTTCCGTAACCTTACTATATAAAACCCCATCAACACGGAGCACAAGCGCCGAGGATAAAGGCTTAAAAAATTTTTTGTGCAATTTTACACATTTTGAACAGAACAAAAGTTTTCGTAATTGGAATAAACTGAGGAGAACTTTGTTTGTGTGTCATTTGTCTGCTGAATTCTGGAAGATTGCGCATAGGCGACAACCTCAGTTAAAAAATACTTTATCAGGTAATCTTGATTCAACGTGCAAAAATTGCACGGAAAACTTTAATATTCAAGTAAAATATAGCATTTTCGAAGGTGAAATGTACCCTTACCCGCATCCGAAATATAGCTGTACTTTGACCACCAAACAAATTTCGCAAGAAAGCTTTTAGGCGGGAGAAAAGGAAAGTGCTTTACGAAACTAAAATCTTTACTATGTTCAAAACTTCGTGATGTCTCAATTTTATGCCTATATATTAGGTCATCCTCATACGTGTGGAATTTATAGGACATCACATCATCAGTAAACCTAAACATGTTAACGACAGTGGCTATACCAGCCTTAATGAGACGATTACCATTGGAGATCTCACACTTGACGCAAATGAAAAATTAAACAAAGTATAGAGAGTAATGAACCTTCTATTCACACAGTGCTTTATAATCAACACAAGTAAAGCATAGGCATGTGCCAAGAGATGAGGGATTTGAAGAGCTGAAAATTTTTTGGGGGGAATATTTTGACACAAATGAGTTACAACTCGCTCCATTTAAAAAAAATATAAATCGTATAAAATCTTCGTACAAGCAATGGAACAGAAAGTATGCAAAAAAATGTCAAAAAATACTTCGATCACTTTTCACCATTAAACTGGAACAAACTACCTTTTACGGAGAAAAATAAACATAAGAAGATTTGTGAGGGATGTCTATCAAACTTCAACTATTCTGAAGTTCAATCTCTCTTTCTTTCACATTTAAACAGGTAATATAGTAATTATTACAAAAATAATATATATGCCGTATATTTATGAAACACTAGAAATGTTTACAACATCAAGAATACAGCTTTTTTTATTAGCACAAAGTTTATAAGCATATCTAGGCTGAGATTCGTTAAAATTTTAGCATAGGATAAGCATTTTTTTAAAAAAAATTGATTGAACAATAATTATGTACAAAGCAACTTTATTTTCACAAAATGTATTTGATTTTCAGAAAAATTATTCTGACATAATAACTTTTTAACAAAGCTTTATGAACACAACAGGTGTTATAATTACTACTGTATAGTATGGTAAAAAAATTGTAAAACACAGGTGAAAGTATTCTGTGTATATATAATAGCAAAAATTAACTGCATTTTGATTCCTGTTGATATTGTTGAAAATTTGTTCACAGCTTTAAAAAGCTTTACAATCAACAAAAATGAATTTTTGAAAGACATTACAAACAAGATATATATGAAAGTCAAGGATAAATTTAAAAGTCAACTTGGAGTCACATTTGCAGATGACTTGCTGGCTACAAAAAATCTCAACCTTAAGCATAAAAAGTCGAAATACACGAAATGAAAAACAGAATCTTGTGAGAATTGTAAAGCACCAACTTCAGCAAATAAACGAAACTACCCAAATTGACAGGTTTCTAACATTTCCTAAGTTGTACAGATCAAATTTTGCATATTTCATCCTTCACAAATGGCCTTGCAAAATAGCAATAATTTGAGGATCACAAAGTTAATCCTGGCAAAATTAATCCACATGAGGGAATGTCCTTCTTACCTTAAAATAACACATTTTCAATATTTGCTTGTTCTAAATTAGGATGATATGGCACAAGAAATTCATTAAACAGCTGGGACGAAAATTGCGTAATATTATCCTTTGACACAATTCAAGAAGCCACCAAAAGAACAGAAAACAAATCAAATTATCGTAGCATAAAATTATATCGGACAGTTCAATGCATATACAATGGACAAAGATACACTTCTAAGAAGGGTAGCATGAAAAGGTATTTCCTATTTGGACAACCAACTTAGTAAACTATACATATGATTTTATTCCTTGAGGCATCTCAATGGGATGAAACCACTATTGTTAACTCGCCAGCATTAGCACGGCGAAACAAAATCTATATAATAATACGCCAGTTCCGTCTGTCTGTCTGTCACTTTTGCGAACGCGATATTTTTTATTACCCGAATGCGCGAGTTTGTCGAGTTTTTTTTTTTTTGTTTACATTTGTCTCGCAACCGTTAGAAACCACGTGATAGAAAATAAGCAGTATGATTCGCTCAAATACGTACTTTCGAACGGGACGGCATTCGAATAAAAAGTTCCGTTAGCGTAAAAACAAACAAACATAAAAATTTCTCGACAAAGTTCTCGACACAAAAGGCGAACTGAAAAAGCGGTTAAAAAATGTCTTATTTTCGACGACGACCACTTTTTTATGACTAAGGGTAGTCATAAAAAAGTGCAGATATTAAGAGCAAGGAAAGTCAAAGTGAAGAAGTGGAGTGGATTAAAAAAGCATATAATTTGGAACTGGGTTACCATCGACACACAAAACAACAACAAAAGAACGGTCCCTTCGTCTTCAAAAAAGTGCAAAAAGTAAAGTAGTTCAAAAAAGCACATATAAAAAAGAAAAAAGAGACCAAGTGAAGAAGTAGAAGTAGAAAAGTGAAGTTGGAAGCCACAATAAGTTACTTCGGAAGTGAAGAGTGGAGCTAGAAGTAGTAAAGTAAAGTTAGAAGTACAAAATGAATGCTAGAGTTTCAAGTGAATTGGAATTGAGAAAAAGTAAGGACTTTTATATTTTTAGACGTTCCGTTTTTATATGTAGCACACTTAAAATTGTCAAGGAGAATCGCATTCTCAAAGAAAATCCATTGGAGCTTCAAATTCTTTAAGTTTTATGTTTTACCGCGTTTTTTATAAAAAAGCTAGCATTTGTTTACTTTTTTTTGCATAATTAATGTGTCACCTGGTGCGTAACTAATGTATTTGTCCTAAAATTCAAAATGCTGCATAAAGCTGTTATCTGGCTACCAAACAAATGTGCCAGCGAAATAGAAAGATTTGGTTTGTTGATCTAGCTGCAAATGTCATAATGTTTTCCTTTATATGTGTTTTACTAAGCATAAATAGCTAGCTATAGACTTAGCTAAGTCTCCCCAGCTTAAGTATATTTAACTGGGTGTCTTAGCTTAGGTACTGTTTTGTTAGCTAGCTAGCTAATGTTAGCTTCAAGGCTCCATCCCATAGCTAGCTCTAATCTATGAGTTTTGTTGTTATTCCTCTTTTTTAGGTATTTATAGCTACCTTAGTAGTCAAACTTCTCTTCTTTTTTGAACACGAATTATGATGTAACAAGCTAGCTACAAAATCTTTCTTGAACTTTTAGGATACTGTGACACATTTTTATGCCCATAGAGAATAATTTTTTCACATTTCCTGTAAACTTTACAAGGGGACCACAATATGACAAGTGGAACGAATTTTATAGAATTTAAAGTGTGTGTGTTAAGTTATTTTTTATTGTTTTGTTTCCTCATCCTGTTAAACTTTTGTCAGCCTAATGTCAAATGCCAGGTTTTTTTACAGGGGTTTTTGACATTTGATTGGAAATTTATATACGTGGGTTTATGACTTTGGGTTAAAAAAATTTATGAGAGGATGGTATGGTTGTCAGTTCATATTGTTCGTGTTGCAAAATGCTGTTTTCGAAATTTTGTGGAAACTTTTGTGGAAACAGACCACATGCAATATATATACTAAAAGAACAAATCTTTGTAGAATCAGATTTCAAGCTGTTGTAAAGCTGATGTCTTTATCGGTAAAAATAACAGCCATAGTTACTAATTAAGAAAAAAGTAAAACGAGTTTGAAAGTTAAAAAGTATTTATTTGTTAAGCTTTTCGTACACTAAGTAAATCTTCAGGCTATATAAACAACTTTGTCTTTATATTTCGTATTATAAACTATTGTTTGGGAGAACTAACTGTATGTGATGTAATTTTTGCTGAAAGAAAATTCCATGGTTTCACGTTTTTGTTTTTCTTGAGAGTTTTACAAAATTTTGTAGGGATAAATGTTTGCTGATGATAAAAAAATTACTTAATGACTGAAACTGTTTTTGTTTTTTATATCTTGTAATCTAAACGCGAGGACTGTGTGCATTGAAATGACTGATTTTTTTAAATTTTGATGTGTTTCATAACCTTTTTGTGGAAGATTAATGGCAATATACGACATGCTGAATGAACTTATTTTTGTTGATTTAGATGTGTTTCTCAAAACCGATCTGTTTTACATTTTGTGTAAACTTTTGTTTATGAACCGTATACAATGTTTGTTGATTCAAGTTGATTCTTTGCTTATTGATTTTTTGACATTTAGGCTTAAAATTGTTGGTAAAGGGCAGTATGGATCATCATACTAAAAAATAAAATTTTTGTGTTCTTAACTGGTTGATTTTTACATTTTGTGTAAATTTTTGCGGGAGAGGATGGTATGCAACCGAAGTGACTGATTTTTCTAGATTTAAATTTAATGTTTTCCAAACTATGGCTTTTTCATATTTTTGTATAAGCTTTTAAGGGAAAGACAATATTTAAAATGTGTAAAGAATTTATTTTTGTTGATTTGTGCTAACTCTTGTAGGCCTCCTTTTTGGCATTTCAGAATAAAATCCTGAGGGTTTTCAACATAATGACTTACTTAGATGTACATATTTGAGATGCGTTATTTCTAACATTGTTATTATCCGTGTTGTGACTGTCGGTGTTGTAACTGTTGGTGTCCTTACTGTCGGTTTTGTGGGTGTTGTGAGTGTTGATGTTGTGAGTGTCGTTGTTGTAACTTTTTATCAACTAGATTTTGCACCTTACAAGCTGTTCTTTTTTATTTTGTGTAAGATTTGTGTGGAGGATTTAATGCAATTTGACATTTGGTGTAAGATTTTAAGAACATTTTTTTTTTGTATATGCACTGCTGACGTCAGCAAAACATCTAAAACAACCTATTTTCCCATTGTCCTTCTGCCTAAGTGGATTTTTTTCCACGGGCCTTATCGACTAGTCTCTATAATAATACGGAGAGTGTGTGTGTCTGTCCGTCTGTCTGTAACAGGCAAAGTGGGTGTGTTCATTTTCCTTTGATGTTGCCGAAAAATCCATGTCTGAAATGTTAAATTTTCTGACGTTACGGCCCGACGTCAATAACACTACTTTAACGTCAATATCCTATATTAAATTAATGAAGACATTACAGTGCACTTAAAACTTTGAGGCAAAATAACTTGGAAACGAGGTGGTGACGTCAATGATTTTTCACCGCGTGGGTAACTAGGGACCACCTAGGACCAATTTGGGTAATTTTCCCAAACCTGGGTCCCCAAATCCGTTTCGGAATATACGGATTGATGACGTCATCAAAACACCTTTAAACCTCAATATCTCTGCAACCGTTTGTCAAAGATACATGATCCTATACATTTTCTTGATCAGCGTTTCAAGATCTATACGATGAAGGCAACAGGTATACAGGTATACAAATATAAAAAAAAACTTTTTTGTTTTGTTTTGACGGTCTTTGCTGATATTTTAAACCCTTTAATCTCATTAACCGTTCATCAAAAGCACGTGATCATGTACATTTTCTTGATCAGCGCTTTAAGCTCTAAACAATAGAGGCAACGTGAAAACAAGGTTCTAATTTTTTTTGCTGGATGGGTTGCTGACGTCATCAAAATTTAAATGACGCTCCTTTTTTATTTTCGTCCTGCCTCAGTGGATTTTTCCACGGGCTTTATCGACTAGTAAAAGATAAACATGGAAAGTTATTAAGTACTGGTGGTCAAATAGCAAAAGAGATTTTATTGGAGGAAGAGAAACATGGCTTTAGATTTTAATTTCAACATTAAAGATGTCAGCAAATCAATACCATAGGGAAAAAGAAAATCAATACCGGGTACTACTTGCCTAACTTCTTTAAGCTTGTGGAAAAGAGCTTATATCTACAGCTCAGACCTATGATTTTCTTCTAACTTTGTTTAATTAAATTAACTTTTTGAAAAAAAATATATTGATTTTCTATTTGTGTTTATTCTTAAGTAACTGATATTAGTGTGCCAAGTGATTAAAGTTCAGAAAAGTAAAACTTTCACCAGAAGGCGAAATAAAACGTGAAAAAAATTTAGGGAATGTGTATGCCCAAGATGATACACAAAATATACCTTAAAAAATGGTGATATTAACTCTAGAAATTTCCACCTTCGGCATGATGGATCAACTGTAGCATATCATAGTCATATTCTATTCTCCGTCAATGTTTTATTTGACCCAGCAGTTTTGCACAAAAAAAATGAATACGCACACCTCTTCAAAAACAAGTTAAAATTGCAAGGGCTTTATCTCTGACAAACTATGCTTAGGGGTTAAACTCTCAACATGAGAATTATTTGCCGATTATTTGCCAAACAAATTGTTTAATTTTCGACCATTTATTCGTCCAATGCAAATTGGTTAGCCTTGTGTAAATTTTACATTGTTTATAAACACGGAGTGTAAGAAGCAGGATGAGAAGTCAAAAAACCTGAAATATGGCCTCGTTTACTTTACATAAGTTATCTTACAACAAGAAGTTAAGCCTAATGTGTAATGGTAATGCGCGCAGTATTGAAATTTCCCTTTTTACGACTTGTTATTCTAAGCCTTAAAGAATCACTGTTGTTTCCGAGGTCTCTTCTGTCCTAAGACAACATATGGACTTCTCACTATCGTAAAGATTATTGGAAAGGAAATAGTAGTAAACACATTGCGAGCAAACATAAAAAATGGCAACAATTATTTTCACACCAACAAAGCAACACGAAAAAGTCTAATATTGTGGAGATGAACATTTGCAAAACATTTAATGACGTCGCCTAATTATGCAAATGTTCGGCGGAATTTTACACTCCTTTCGAATCACAAAATGGATGCGAAGATGAGCCACAAAACGTGTTTGCAAAAAAAATTATTTTAAATTTGTTTTCTTTTCAGTTTAAACATTATTATGTTATTTAACCCTTTCGTGCACCGGGTTGTTGTACAACAATGATGATGTTGAAGTTGAAAGAAGACAGTTTGTGGGCAGTTGCAACTATCCGTAAGGACAGATTGATGGACGCTAAAGCAATCCTGAAACCTGAAAAAGAACTGAGGAAATCTGGGAGAGGAACATTTGATTATGTCACTGATGCCAACTCTTGTATCTGTATTGTACGATGGATTGACAACAATGTTGTTCAGTTGATTTCCAACTTTACTGGCGGGGAATTGGGTTCAGCAGCTCGTAGATGGTGCAGAAAAGAGAAGAAATTTATTTACATAACAATTATTTTGTTATTTAAGAATATGATTACTATCAATGGAACGATTTTCATTTTGTGTTCCAGTATCCCTTTAAAACGATTTGAAAAGTAGCGCAATGATTCGGATAATAACCAATAAGGCAATGTGCTCGTTTCACCTTGTTAATAGTAAAGATGATCCATAAATGTTGAAGTTCTGAAATAAGAATGTTGTTGAAAGTTGTAGTGCCCTTGATAGTTGCAATTAGCACCACAAATTGTGTTGACGATTGAAGTTAACATCAATAATAAGGTAACAATTTTCTTCATCTTAAATGATTTAAGTTTACTTAAAACGTTTGTTAACTGAACTTGAAAAAAAAATATTGGTACCAACATGTAAAACCATATAATGTTCAACAACATTTGAAAATTCCACCAAATACTCAAGTTATATATAAAAATTGAAAAAACATCATATATACACTCTATATAAATGGCATATAAAGGAACAAATTTCAGATTATTTACCCCCGTCATAACGACTGATATTTTTCCAAAAAATTTTCATCTCCGTAATACCAGGTAAAAGTTAGGAAAAGTCACGGAAGGGCAAGGAATATAAAGCATTCAAAAAAAAGTTATAGCACATTGAATATGCCGCGGGCCATTATTGGATCTTCAATGACTCGATTTTTGTCTTTGATGTTTTGCTATTCTGTAGTTCCTGATCATTATGGATTTCGCGCTGACAAACAGACCGATAACAAGTATTATTAATGAGTTTTCTTTGGTCGGTACAAAATTTCATGGATGATCGCCCGTCGTACATATTTCCCGCGTCTCTATTTCGTGCATCCTTGCCCGCCTGTTAACATTATGTAATGTAATGCACTTGGAAGAGGGTTATTACTATGACTACAAGTCTGGTTATAATTCGGTTTTTGATTTAACCATTTTTGCCGAAAGATCATAGGAATATAAGCTATCAATTTGAACAAAGAGACGAAATGCTAGATGTTATTATTAATATAGAGATGTTAACTTATTGACTACTGTTTAGGAAAACATGCGTAGGTAGAAAAGGCGGTGACCAACCAAAAGGGTGCAAATACCAGTTATCCTGTTGGTATACATCCGGCGTACGGCGTCGGGTCCCAGCTAGTTCTATATGATTGATAGAGCATATAGCTTATCATAAACCTCCATATATAGAAAAAACTATTTTTCAAATGGTACTATACTACTTTGAGGATTTTATACAGTAAAAAGGAAAATAAAAAATTCCTAAATAGTGTCGATTTGCGACAATAATACCATGTTTGAAATGACACAAGCATTTTGTAGATGAAATTTTACACTTTTACACGAGTTGCTTTTCTTTCTAAACTGTAGGACAGAACCGTTCGAGAAACCATTGTCATGTGTTTTTTATGAAACAATTTTTAAGTTTAATTGGGAGAAAATTTATTTTGTGAAGTAAAACTCGCAAGGAAAATTTTAAATGACTGTCAAATCACTGGCGAATTTCATTTGGCCATAAAAAAATTCTAAGATGATAATTCTTTTGACAGATAATATTAGAATTAGGATATCAACTCAAATTTGTGATTGCTGTGCAGCAAATCGAGCTTCCAGTTACGTGTTGTCAACTCTGTTGTGCTTTAACTAAAAAATTACCTGTAAAATCATATCACATTAAAAGCTACTTTACCTAGCTCATTCAATACTAAAAATAATAAACGAATTATTATAACTAACTAGTAACTGGTCAAATACAAGCTATTATCATATATTATTACCAAATTTTAATAATTAGACGGTATGACAAACTCATTTTGCAAATGGTTTAAGAAACGAAATCCAATGTACACCGCTTTGCTGCAAAAAATGTTTTGTGGATTTAAGACTTTCATATACCGATTTTGTCATTTTAACATTCAAATTCAAATTTGATACTAAATTATTAGACTATTGTTTGACTAGATCGACGGTCTCAAAATGTTCGTACGTTTATTTCGTATCATTATGCGAACGCTACGAAATACTTCGTTTAAAATAAACAAGAAAACCTGTCGGTTTAAGCACACAATCCAATCTTATAAATCTTAGCCAAAGTATGGTCATGAAAATCTGAGAAAGAACATGTGCGGGAATACGAAATAGACTTCAGATAAACAATTATTAATACACTATAATAGATAAACAATTATTAATACACTATAATAAATACAACATTTTTTCTTATTATAACTCTATGTTATATTAGAAAAAATGAGCAGCAAAAAGTTTTGTTCATTCTATGCATTCTTGTATTGGGCTTTATGGCCCAAATTTTAAAAACTTGTGTGGTGAAAAGTTACATATTGTAAAATAATCAAACAGCTTATAAAACGACGAGGTTAATTTCTCAATTTCTAATTGTAAAGGTCACACCATTTTAACATCACTGTATAAGAACTACTCAAGCATTATTTTAATGGATTTATAGGTATATACCATTTGCGGATGGTAGCACAAGAAGAAAATATAAACAACAGATAACCAGATTGAAGAAATCCAGTTAAAAAAAGTTAAAAATTCAATTTCAGTGTTATAATGAAAAAATAATCTATAAATAAGAAATTTACGCTATATGGTCCTGCTTTTAAAAAAAATTTCAAAACAGACACGTTTCACAGTCATATCTGAATTAAAGTAAAGCTAAACCAGCAAAAACTCACCTAAAACTACACAATATGACAGGTTTAAAGTTAGAAAACAAAGAATCTGTAAAAAATTCAGCCCCTCTATTTATGGAGAGGTGACTGGGTGAACGTGTGTTTTCCCTCAAATCATATTGGCTATCCTGAAATATACGGACCTGTAATTGGTTTAAAAGTATCAGGTGACATTTCCCGCCCCGGAGAATGCCTGAGCAAGCGCAAAAATGAAATGCACATCGCGCATAGATATCAAAGGGATGCTGAAACAATAGCAATTTGATGAGTTCAATCTACGTCTCTATTTCTACCTCTATGATTACAAGGTTTTGTAAACATTCTTGGTACAGGAAATGTAATACACTTCGCTCCACATATAACATATAACACTTCATTCCACATATAACAGGTTTAATTTTGGTAACTAAAAATCACAAACTTGACTAGAAGCTAATAAAGCAGCTAGCTTAGTAAATAAACTCTTAAAGGAAAAAATATTGGAGTCTGTGAAAATAATCTTAAAATGTTTGCCATGCAACAACAGCAACAAGAATGACGATGGAGGATCTGGGACTTTATTATAATGTTGCTCATGCCTATTTGATATCCAGTAAGGAGACTGCTAACTAAGCAGGTTATGCTAATTAGGCGATTCTCTAATTTAAGTGTAAGACGAAGCAATATTTAGACTATATATAACATTTTTTTAAGATCCCAGTTCATCCCCTTTTGATACGCAAGCACTAAATCTATCATTTTACCTTCCTAAATATAAGGTTAAGCTCTGTGTAGTAGCTATGTACACAATTTCGAAAAGGCATGGGAGAGATTGATTCTTTTTCACTTATTTAAGCGATTTTCTGTAGGTGATTCAAGCCACGTACGCTTTAAAAATGATGGAAAACAAATGATTCGCCAAAATAGGATTTCGTGATTTGGAATTTGTTAGCTTTAGGCATTCGTCATTCAAATTGGGCTAGATTTTTCTGCTAATTAGGAGCAGTACGTAGCTAGCTAGCTACTTCTGCTGTAGCTAGCTAGCCTATTATAGCTAGCTAGATCCTCTCTAGCTACAGCAGAGCTAAGTAGGCTAGTGGTATAGTTCAAACACTAGCTAACTAGGCTAGCTAGCTACTAATCAAAAAAATACAAAAACATTTCACTCGTTTAACAAAAAATATGTCAACAATATTTATTTGCTAACTAGAGCTCTACGGAAACAATATAAATAGAGTATATTCTCACCTCACCTCACTTGTCTTGTCTTTTGTGTGGATTTTGGAACAAATCCTGGCCTCGCAGTAAACGATACTTAGCCAGTCAATGCAAATAAAAAAGTTTTGGGAAGTTAGTTCAGGGGAAAAAAAGATTATGCCAAGAACTTCACGTATGAACGCATAAGAGCTGGCTCTGCGTAAAAGATTCCCCAATGTGTTCATTTTTTTTCCGGAGACGAAGAAATGCTAAACCAAACACACATTCCTGCTGATTGTGTGAAAAATTAAAAGAAGTTCATACGAACTTTTTTTAAATATGATACGAACTTAAACGAAGTTATTTTTTATCATAAGAAGAAAATGATACGAACTATAAATATAGTAAATTGTTATACGATCTCAAAACGAACTTCAAACGTACCAGCGTAATTGCACTGACTAAACAAAAATTACAAAAGTTAATGTTTTTATGTTATTTATAATAAAAATTAGCTACTTTCGCTAAAATAGTTTTCATACAATTGAAAATCAAGACAAATTATTATTGTCGTAACGCCCTCCTGCGTTATGATTATTATATAAATGTTTCAAATTACGCTAGCTAAAATGTAATACTGCAAGACTTTTACTCAATACTATTTAGGAAAAATAAAAAAAACAAGGTAGAATACGCTTGTCGTAACACCCTCCTCCGTTATGAATATAAATAGATAGATAGATAGATAGATAGATAGATAGGTAGATATTTTTATTTCGTAAACAAAGGTATATACAGTAGTAAAGTGTTACAGTACTAAATTCAATAAATTTAATTGTTACAAGATTAAAAATATGTAATAATGCTATCTAATGAAACACCTTTGTAAACCAGGAAACTCACAGAAGACAAATAACTAGTCTTATCATTGAGAACCTGTTGAAATAACATATCATGCTCTTGCTATGAAGACGCTTATATATAAAAATATGCATGAAAAAGAGAATTAAAATAACCTACGTAAAAAATGCTAAAAAACAAATGCCTGCAAAAGATAAATACAGATCTAAAAGTACAAGGCTTCATTGTTCAATCTGTGTAATATAAATGTTTATACTTTGTTTTGAAAACATTTAAAGGATCGCTCATTGTCAAGTACAAATCTATCAATTTTGTGTATGCTATTCCAGATATATGGACCACGATATGAAGTTGAAAACTGACTGGCCTTAGTTTTTCTGTATGGTGGATAGTACTGACCAGATGACCTGTTTGAATATTTACTTTCTCTTACTTGAAACATGTTAGAAATTATGGGCGGTATAGATTAATTTAAAAAAGGTTTCTTTATCTCTAGGTGATTTAGATTTTAGGTACTTCACATACAGTTTCTGTTTTAATTTTGATGATTTAATTAATCCCTTCGTCAACCAAGGTGATAACACAGATTTTATTTTTATTACAAATTTTTTTAATGGAAAGCATTGGTTATAATGGCCAGAGAAGATCTCTATAAATTTATTGTACGCGTCATTAACACTTTTACCGTTTCCTACTTGCTCCCAATTTGATTGCGCTAGAGCTAGCTTAAATTTCTGGACTGCTGGTTCAAAAAAACTTCTTTTGTAAATTATCTTTTTTCGCTGCATGGATGGAGTGTCGTTAGCAGCATTGCATGTAAAGAAAACTGGAAAGTGGTCAGAAACATCTGTTTTTATGATACCTGACGTGATGTGGCTTTCAAAAGGAGAGTTAGTAAATATGTGGTCAATTATTGTGTTAGATATACTGGTCACCCGTGTTGGTCTGTTAATTATTGGTATAAACCCTACGGAGAAGAGAGTGTTAAATACATTTTGAATGTTTGCATTTTTGTCATATTTTAAAGAATCTATGTTGAAGTCTCCAATTAGAAAAACTCGTTTGTTCGCTTGATTTATTATACGAAGATGAGTATCCAAATTTAATTTAAACTCGTTAATATTTCCGGTAGGCGGCCGGTATGTCACACTAATGACGTTATTTTTACCACATTTATTTTCTATTTCTATTGTAAGAATCTCATTGTCAGGATTAGAAACATAATTTTAATGCTGCGAAAGACTTTAAATATTGTCAACTAAACTATAGTCTGTAAAAAGATTTTGCTCTTAGATTTTGATTTTCTTATACCGCCTTAGACTGCGTAAAAAAACATAAGAACACTAAATTTTTTTATAAAAATAGTTTTTTCCTTTTTTTAAATTATAAATTTAAGTGGGAGGAGAATATAACTTGCTGTATAAATTTCGAAACAACACAAGTATATTCTGTATAACTTTTAAAACAGCACAAGAATAATTCTTGCTGTATAACTTTTAACAACAACTTTTTCAGCATGCAAGTATTTTTATCTTTTCACCTTGACAGCTAATTATTTTAATAATTCAAAAAAAGAGAAAAAAATTATCCTAACATTTTTTTGTAATGAGACAAATTATTATTATTCCGTCACAAAAAAAAACTTAGCTGCGTGCGTGATGCAATAATACATAGAAAAATAGGCATATCGGAAAAGTGGGATGCGGGATGCGGGATGCTGACCGGGACACGGGATGCGGGATGCAGGGTGCGGGATGCAAAAAAACATCGAAATAAAATAATGACCGCGCCAATGTTATTTTTCTCGACATGGATTCAACGCACGAAAAACTCGATAATGAATTAATACATTTTCGTTTATTTTTAACAGACTTAACAAAGGATAACGAAAAAAACACAGAGTTTTAACAAGTTCAAAAAAAGGATAAGGGAAGGCGACTTTGCTTTGAAAATTTTAAATGTGCAGAGTGGGTAGAAAGGATATCCTTTAAAAAGGGATTACTTTTTGCTGGTATCAATTAGTACAAATAATAACCAAAAACCAGATAAATTCAAAATTCAAAATGTTTAAAATCTTGTCCAGCAAGCAAAAATTCATAATCGAAATGCGTTCAAAATCCAGAATCGAGTTTCACAATACAAAATAATATTCACAATGATAAGAATAACAGCTTGCAATCATACAACGTCTCAAACACACTACACTGGCGAACTATTCGCGCATGATTCGCGCATGTTTTCAGTCGATTAATTTTCCTGATGATTTCGGTTGGTAGACCGTAATTTGTGGCGCGGATAGTTGAGTTTAGATACGAGAAAACAAGACAGAGTTGTGTCTACTCTTCTATGCTATATGCTGTGAAAACCTGGTTTCTACTCCTGGTTTTTATTAAAAAGAAAAAGGGCAATTCGTAGTCACGAAAATTTTCGTTTTTCTTACTCAATGAAATAAACACTCACACATAGACTGGTTTCTGCAATATCAACTATTTCAATCTCTTTTCAGAGTGTATAGCTCGAAAGCACTACTTTTTTCAGATCGGAGGTATTTACATTTGTTGCTTGATATCTCAACCTCGCCAAAGGATACATAAAAGTTCAATGTCAAACAAATTGTTTCGTACCACATTAAGTTCAGCAAGCGAAAAAAAAATCAAGTCATGCATTTCTAACTGTTGTATTCTTTTTAGAAAATTCCGGCGTAGTTTATTTTAATATCTACGCGTTGTTCGGTAACGGCATGGTCAGTATTTTATCAGTATTTTAACATTGGCGCGGTCATTATTTTATTTCGATGTTTTTTTGCATCGCATCCTGCATTCCGTGTCCCGGTCAGCATCCCGCATCCCGCGTCCCACTTTTCCGATATGCCGTATTTTATTTCGATGAATTTTTTGCATCCTGCATCCCACATCCTGCTTCTCGCATCCCGCACCCGATAGGTCATCCCGCATCCCGCATCCCTCTTTTCCGATATGCCAGAAAAATGTGCTTGTTGTAACACCTCCTTCGTTGTAAAAAAAAACTCTTATTGAAGAATTAAAGTTTTATTTAAATCTAGCGCAGGCAATATTGTTTAAACTTATTATTTATCTAACGAAAATAAGTTTAGTTTCTTTTAGAATAAGACGCAGTGATGATAGCGCAATGAAAGTTTGTTTTAAAAGGTTTTTTTTAAATAAGACGCGTAATAAGCGAATTTTATCATTGATAAAAAATATTTAAAATAAAGTTCTTAGATAATAAGTCCAAATAAAATAAACGAAATTCGTATAACGAACAAACTTTATAACAGTTAAAAAAATATAGTTCGAAGACTTTAGATAATAGTCCAGTTATAATAAACGAAATTCGTATAACGAACAAACTTTATAACAGTTAAAAAAATATAGTTCGAAGACTTTAGATAATAGTCCAGTTATAATAAACGAACTTCGTATAACAAACAAACTTTATAACAGTTAAAAAAATATAGTTCGAAGACTTTAGATAATAGAGTAGATTTTCGTTTTTCTTACTCAATGAAATAAACACTCACACATAGACTGGTTTCTGCAATATCAACTATTTCAATCTCTTTTCAGAGTGTATAGCTCGAAAGCACTACTTTTTTCAGATCGGAGGTATTTACATTTGTTGCTTGATATCTCAACCTCGCCAAAGGATACATAAAAGTTCAATGTCAAACAAATTGTTTCGTACCACATTAAGTTCAGCAAGCGAAAAAAAAATCAAGTCATGCATTTCTAACTGTTGTATTCTTTTTAGAAAATTCCGGCGTAGTTTATTTTAATATCTACGCGTTGTTCGGTAACGGCATGGTCAGTATTTTATCAGTATTTTAACATTGGCGCGGTCATTATTTTATTTCGATGTTTTTTTGCATCGCATCCTGCATTCCGTGTCCCGGTCAGCATCCCGCATCCCGCGTCCCACTTTTCCGATATGCCGTATTTTATTTCGATGAATTTTTTGCATCCCGCATCCCACATCCTGCTTCTCGCATCCCGCACCCGATAGGTCATCCCGCATCCCGCATCCCTCTTTTCCGATATGCCAGAAAAATGTGCTTGTTGTAACACCTCCTTCGTTGTAAAAAAAAACTCTTATTGAAGAATTAAAGTTTTATTTAAATCTAGCGCAGGCAATATTGTTTAAACTTATTATTTATCTAACGAAAATAAGTTTAGTTTCTTTTAGAATAAGACGCAGTGATGATAGCGCAATGAAAGTTTGTTTTAAAAGTTTTTTTTTTAAATAAGACGCGTAATAAGCGAATTTTATCATTGATAAAAAATATTTAAAATAAAGTTCTTAGATAATAAGTCCAAATAAAATAAACGAAATTCGTATAACGAAAAAACTTTATAACAGTTAAAAAAATATAGTTCGAAGACTTTAGATAATAGTCCAGTTATAATAAACGAAATTCGTATAACGAACAAACTTTATAACAGTTAAAAAAATATAGTTCGAAGACTTTAGATAATAGTCCAGTTATAATAAACGAACTTCGTATAACAAACAAACTTTATAACAGTTAAAAAAATATAGTTCGAAGACTTTAGATAATAGTCCAGTTATAATAAACGAACTTCGTATAACGAACAAACTTTATAACAGTTAAAAAAATATAGTTCGAAGACTTTAGATAATAGTCCAGTTATAATAAACGAACTTCGTATAAGTATTAAATATATAATGATACGAATGATTTAATAAATCGATACGAAGTTTCAGTGCACTTGACTAAAATTTAGAATTTTACGGATGTTCAAACAAGGAACAAGGAACAATCTATCTACAGTTCGTTTTATGCCACAAAATGTTTACTATAAATTTTTAAAACCCACTATTTGCAACACAAAATATAAAAAATATAAATCAACTAAATTTAAATGTATACAAAATTTTCAACGTTCAATTATTTCAGTACATTGCGTATAAATGCTTAAAACAATAGTTTATCCGAAATATCAAAAGAAAACAGATTGCATATAAAAATTTTAAACCAACAAAAATCAGTATTTTGGTAACACTGCATACAGTCCCTACCCACAAAAGATTACACAAAATGTAAAAAAAAATATTATTTCGTTATTATATTTATTGGATGGATGTCAAAAAAAAGAAAAAGGCTTGTAAAGAGTAAATTCGAAATGTCAAAAGGAATGGTTGTGTATGTAGAGTAATTCTCAATCAACAAAAGTCAGTTCTTTCGGTTTCAGCGAAACTTTACATAAAATGTCAAAAAAACACAGTTTGGAACACATTAAATTTTTTCTGGAAAAATATGTCATTTGTGTTAATTTATTGTCAGAAATTTCCATGGGAATAAAATTTTATGAACAGGAAAGGAACGTGAGATTTGTGCAGATTCATAAAATATTCTTTCCACAAATATTTCTAACAATAACAATACCACGCATACATCACACCAAAAGAAATGTTTACATAAAATTACGTCTGGTTTATTATGATCATCAGCGAAAATTAGCCCCTGCAAAACTAACTTTTGTTCACCGCCGGAATTTTCTTACCGCAAATTTTTTGCAAATAAATTTTTAATTGGTGTTGGGTGTTGAACGATATTGTATAACACTTTTACAAGTTACAAACTGTTATTTTCCGAATGATCCGACAGATACTAAAAATTCCGTATTAGCAGAAAACATTTAGACCTGTATAACTGGGTGCATTAATTTATGCCTAAAAAAGCAAAGAAAAAACAGTAAAATTAAATTTATAATTAAAGATATACATATACTTTCATATTTTAAAAGCACCAGGGATAATGAGGCTCCCAAAATGCTTCCTATGTGTTTAAGTATTACTCGTATACTTTCTAAATAGCTTTGATGTTTCGATGACACGAGCTTGGCAAATGCAACCACCAAAAAAAACTGTTCGCCAAAATCAACAAGAATTGTGGTGAGAAGGTATAGCAGTAACATTGCGGTTTTGATGCTGGAAACGAGGTGAACAGACACAAATATATATTGTAAAGTCAATAATATGACCAGAGAAACCTGTCCTAATACTCCAACCCAGAAAACAACCACAGATCCAGTTGTGATTCTGATGACTGCAAGACAAGCTAACAAGAAGCCGACACCTTTAATGATAATACCAGCAGAAATCATTTTGTAAGACATCAACAGTACGTCCAGCACAAGAAAGGGAAAATTTCTACCAAATGAGATGCAACTAACGACATTGGAGAATGTCATAGCAAACATAAAGAGCAACACTCCCGATTTAAAAGCCCTTTTGAAGACTTTAATACCATCGCTGTTCGAAACATCTGGTATTATAGTAGATGACTTATCTGTAGATGCTGCTTCCTTCATATCATACTCTCTTGATAAATCATGCGCAAAACATACAACACAGCATTGTATGCAGATGATAGTAACGAGGAGAAAAATACCTGATATATTTCCATATCCAATTTGTAATTCACCGAAACGAAAATCGACTTCTGCAAACGGAAGCACGACGCAAGGCCCAATTGTATATCCTAACGTCGCTGATACAATTAGATAGGCAAACTTACTTTGTAGTTCTTCGGGTGGGTATGATCTTGCTGTTTCACCGATAATTAACGGTTGCAATATAATAACACAACCATTAAGGAGTTTCCCTGTGAGAGGAAAGAGCGGAGACACTGGAATAACGTATAATATACTGCCTAACATGGATACAAAATTTATAATGATAATAATTAGCTTTATACGTCTTGTTTTGTCAGCGAATCTTGCCGCTACGGAAGATAACAGAAAAGGCAGAATATAAACTGCAGCGCTTATTAATCCATAATACAAATCAGGTTGATTAGTCTCCATGAGCTTTGTTAAGTAGATCCATAATGTAGCTGCGTTTATACTTTTCTCAAAGTCAGCGAAAAAATATAATAGCATATATACAAAGAGGGTGGTTTTTCTTTTCACCTCCCATTTTTCTATATCAACCAAATTTTTCATCTTCCACGTGGTGTTTTCTATTACAAATTTCATAATAGTAATTATTTTTTAACGTCCACTTAATCATGGAGGTTAAATCAGAAGGAGATACAACCCGCAAAGCGTCTATTGAAATTCTATTCAAATTTCTAATGAAAGCGGTGTTCTTTAAAACTATGCGAAATAAAAATTTAACTGGACATACAGAAATTTAGGCACACTTGCCTTTGTTCACGTTTTAAGCTATCCAAATACATATTCCCTGAAGACTGAGGTACGCGTTGCTTCTGAATTTCATTATCCGATCATCTTTAGAGTGTATTAACATCAAAGGTACTATCCAATTAAAAAACAATATATTTTCTTTTGTTTTATTAAGTATCAAAAATAACGGATAATTACACTCTTAAACAACAAAGATTTATCCAATACTTAGCACCATCGTTTGTTTGTTATGATCTTGCTACACTCGCCTACCATCTTCACGAACTTTCGAACGCGGCAAAATGACTGGGTAAATTCATCATTCAGCACATTTTTGCTTGTGACGTAGTTACCTGGCTTCTTATTAGGCGAACACCCGACTTGCGCATCGAACGACTAAATGTGTATTTATAATTTTTCTCCTTTCCTTAAAAAGTTCTTCATGAAGATAGCCAAGATTCGCGAGGAGTTCCCTAGTGCTGATGGCGTTTATGTTGGTTACAAAGATGGGGTAGAAATTCCAGAGCTCAATATTTTATGGGAGGAGGGGGAGGAGGGGGGGGGGGCAACTTAATGCAACTTAATTCTTTTAAATTGTTGACACTTTTCCACGATCTCTTCTCTTGGAGGTCGCTCTTAAGGCCATATCTGTAAAGAACATTGCCGTTTTAAACGAGTCCCCCTCGTCGCTTTTCTCTTCAATTGACTTCTCTTTAAAATTTTGTGAACGATGTGTAGCTCAAGTATGCATAGTTTTTGTCCTCTCGTACAAATTTCGCAACAAACCGTTTATCGGGCTTACAATATCGGGCTTCTCCATTCTAAAGTACGTGGCTTTCGGGAGGTAACGAATCTTCAGCGCATGAAAAATCTCCAGTAGGGTGGTGTGGATTTGCTCTGTCATTTGCTGCAGATCTTTTACCAACACTGGTTGGGTAATGATTTTTAACAATTTTTCGTGCGCAGCCGAACCCATTACAAGCAAATCTTTGCGAAGTATTTCTTCTTCTGATAATATAGGGTGGTCGCATTTTTTTGTAATATTTATTGTGTACGAACACATGCCTGTTTACTGAATGGTGGACTGCAGAAGTTAATCGCTCTGCCAGCTTTTCACCGTTTCCGTTACAAGTTGCGATCGACCAATATAAATGGTTAACGATAGACGGTGCCCGTCTGGTGAGTATCTTTAGATCTATAATGATATACTAGCTTAAGGTAAGGAACATTGGTACTTGATGTAGTGTTAAAATTACCTTGCTTAACTAGCTGCTTACTCGAGGTAATTAGGGCGAAAATTATATTCATCCTAACCTTTTTTTTTTCGAAGCTTTTTGATAAGGCCTTTGCCGATGTGCCATGGGTCAAACTGGTGTATAATGGCCTTAAACCGCTCCTCTGATCTCATTAGTTTTTTAATGGACGCGTGTGTATCTGTCGAAATCAACCTGATGGGTATATATGTCATCTGAATATCGTCGATACAACGGATAAATCCTTCCATCTCCATTGCCCGAGAACTTGTAACTTCCTATAAATGAAGGGAAAAATCAAAAACGTGCACATTTAAATTTATTATGGAACTTAAGATGATGAACTTGCCTTGACATAGATCTGGGGATTTTTGAAGCACTGTGATAAGCATATTGCTCAGCCTTTGAGAATCCTTCTGATGCTTTTTTTTGTTATGTCATGGGTATTTTAATTAGAGGCAGCCTTTTAAAGGTAAATTAACACCACTACATTATCTGGGCTTGGCCTTGTGTAATTATACCCTCATTTTTGCGGTTGTGCTTTTAACCCTATTCGGTCCGGGGTTTTTCGAACATACTATGACCGGGGGGGGGGGGGGGGGAGGGCGGAATCCGCCCCCCCTTAATAACTTTTCAAATTGAATCAAACTTGGCATAATTATAGTACGTCATAAAAGGAACAAAATGGCAGCAATAAATTTTTGCTTGCGTTAGCACATTTTCTGTGACGTCATCAGAAGCTTGAAATTTGTTAAAAATGCCACTATCTGCTTAAAATTTAATTGCTTTTGTTCCAGAGCGAATTTTGGCATTCTGTTTGAAGTTTCTGAAAGCTAAATAAAAGTTATTTAACATATTTTCCGGTTTTTACGTGGATCGCATAAAAAATTGCCAAAAATTGCCCGAAAATCCGTTTTTTTTCGATTTTCGGGTAAAATCCGATAAAATCGGGAAATAGGGCTAATCACGTGTCCTAATCATACGAAATGATTCTTCTTAATAAAACAAAGTTTTTGTTGCAAGTTTCAAGTTCTAAGGATAATCCTAACAGGAGTTATTATATATTCCCCATTATAAGGATTTCATAGAGATATTTAGGGGTAGTTTCGCGTAATGGCCAATGTCAAAGCCTCTGAAAGGTATGGGACCTAAAAATTTGGCATGCAGGTATCTAATAGATAAATATTGAAACTCAGTGAGGTTTATAGCCATATAACATAGCAATAAGGAGTTATTAAAAAAAAAACGTCAGGGGGGGGGGCGGAATCCGCCCCCCCCCCCGGACCGAATAGGGTTAAGGTTGGTTTCCATCTGGCGTTGATTCGCGTTAATTAGGTGCTCTAATTGGAGTTAATTTTTAGCGCCCAATGGAAACGTCGATGACGAATTAGCGCACCTGTTTAAAAATGCTGAAACAAAGAGGCAAGGTATTGCATCTAAGTTCTTTAACTGGTGTGAAGCTTGAGAGAGATATGTTTATTGGAAACCATTTTGCCAATGGCCTCATCAGAAGAATATCTTTATCATTTTTGTGTATTGCCAAGTTCAACGGTTTTGTTTAGTTTAAGTGTAATACTTTATTTGTTGTTGTATCCATAGCTGAGACAGTGCTATAGGTAGCGTTGTGTCCAGGCGAGTCGCATTGACTATCAACTGCTCGATTTTATGGAATGAAGAGCCTGACAAATCGATTGCAGATTTAAGTAGGAGGTTCCCGATACATCTTGATCCAGCCCACTATGGTTGAGATGACCAGTCGTACTTGCACCCTTTAAAATATAATGAAAAGCCCTTGCAGGCTAAAAGATTTCGAATTCTTGTTCGTGTGCAATTTTGTTTCCTATACCGTTCGAGGTTGCCAGTAGCCTGTTTTGTGCAGAACTTCTGCAATCTTGTTCCGTCATTTCAAATAAACAGGTATTATCCCATGGTATTATCTTGAACTTGCAAATTGTTTCATGCAGTGCGTGAGATACACGCTAGAACAAACCAACGCGTTACTGTTAGCGGGAAAAGCGAGAGTCTTAAGTTAAAGTAGCCGAAAGCGGTAAAAAAAACGCAAGTCGATCAGACTTTAGAATCAGATGCTCGTGGAAACATTTCGTCCGGTCGCAGCGACCAGGCGAAAGAGTAGGATCCAATCCTATTCCCGCGCCGTTTGCCACGCGTCAACCAAGCGTCAACCAAACAAATTGCTTGAATTTTTTAAGATTTTAATTTTTGATTTATTTCGTCCTGTTTTTGAAATTATTTTTATGTTATTAGTTAAGAAGGCCCCTATGGCTCACTTCTCTTCTCAATAAAAACACTTGTTCAGAACACTTCTCTTCATTCATCCGAAATCTTCTCTTCCGTTCGAAACACTTCTCTTCCAAAAGTGAGAAAGTTTCTCTTCCATAACCTCAAAAAATTCCCAGACCTAATTCTGGTCCGGAATATTTATTGATCTGAGTTTTTGAATAAATGACCGACCACCCTCATCCCCAGGGTTTTTTGCGGTTTTGATATATAAAGGCTGAAATACACTATCATTTTTCAATGATCATTTTACAATGATACATTCCAATGGCATCAAAAATGACAAATTTTGGCGCGAATACACTATCATTAAAAACATGAAACTTGAGCATGTTTTTCTTTGCAACATGGACTCTGAAGAAGAAATAGCAGCTGCTGTTGCTGTGTATATGTTATCAAAAAAGAGAGTCGAACGTAAGAAAAGAAAGCAAAGAAATTTATGGGTGAAGCCGTGGTTAAATAGGCGAACTGAACTTGGCATCTACAATACTCTCATGTATGAACTGCGCGTGGAGGTAATTGCAGAGTATACGCGATTTTTAAGAATGCCGCCGAATATTTTTGATGAGCTCCTTAATCTCATAGAAGTTGACATTGAGAAAAAAACAACGCATTCACGAGACCCAATTCCTGCTAAAGTCAAACTAGCCGCAACTTTGAAGTTTTTATTATGTGGGATACCTTTGAATACCTCATGACTTCTTGCCTTCTCGTTTCTGTCCTTTATCCCACAAACTGGGCTGGCTTCTCCAAATCTCAATAAAATTTTCAGTCGCTTCTTGCGTCTTCACTCTCGGGTGAATTATCTTCTTCAAATCTTTGTTTTCAACTATGTTTACGCCTAAACCTATATCGCGTGCAACAAACACGTGTGCGAAAACAATGGATTCGATTTAAAACAATAGAAAAAAATGTCATTGAAAAATTAAAAGTTGAACATGTTCAACTTTTAATTTTTAAGGATCATTGGAAATTAGAGTGTAAAAAATGACATTTTTTCCTGTATACACTGTCATTTTTCAATGATAATTGGAAAATGATCATTGAAAAATGATTATCACTTTAGTCAACTTCTATGAGATTAAGGAGCTCATCAAAAATATTCGGCGGCATTCTTAAAAATCGCGTATACTCTGCAATTTCCTCCACGCACAGTTCATACATCATACATGTATTGTAGATGCCAAGTTCAGTTCGCCTATTTAACCACGGCTTCACCCATTCATTTCTTTGCTTTCTTTTCCTACGTTCGACTCTCTTTTTTGATAACATATACACAGCAACAGCAGCTGCTATTTCTTCTTCAGAGTCCATGTTGCAAAGAAAAACATGCTCAAGTTTCATGTTTTTAATGATAGTGTATTCGCGCCAAAATTTGTCATTTTTGATGCCATTGGAATGTATCATTGAAAAATGATCATTGAAAAATGATAGTGTATTTCAGCCTTAAGGGAGACGGCGAAAATCCCTTGGGACGAGGGTGAATAAATGACATTGTGGTATCCGTTTAAGGCATTCGTTTATCTTTTTTAATACACACGTTTTTTATAAGAATACCAAAATTTTAACCAATCTAAAATTTTAGCCTGATATTCTTATAAAGTACATTCATTATAAAGAAAAAGCATGTAGTTTTCTTGGTGGACACTACCATGATTTTGAGGACACTCTGGGCAGCCATTTATTTTGAATAATTCATGAAAAGCGGTCTTTCACAATTCAGGGGGTTAAATTACTAAATTTTTTAAACATATAATAAAATATCAGCCTGGCCCAAGTTTTATTTATTTTGGTCAGTTCGGCGCGCTGCAGGTAAATACGTCACACGCGACATATTATTTCAGCCTCGCTTTATTGCCTATCATCCACCATCCATATAAACAATCGAAGCGAGAGACCGCATGTGGTTTTTGTAAATAAAAATGAGATTTTGTTCAGTTGGTTTTAGGTAAGAAAAAAAATTATTATTTATTTATTTTATAGAAATTAATTACAAATAAGAATTTTTTTGTAGCTGATTTTTGATATCCAAAATACTAGCCGAATTCCCGTGGAAGAATCCACTGAATCTCTCATTGAATCCATGTAATATACCAAACAAAAACATACAATACAGTAATTTGAATTTTTAAAACTCACAATCCAACCTTGACCCCCGGACTCCTTGACTCTTTTTTATAACGGGACGGCAAAAAGCCCTGGGATTGAGGTTGCTCACAGTCTCCATTACTTTTATATTTATACCCGCTGAAACAAAACTTTTAATATAAGCAGGCGCAACAACAACAAAAAATAAAATGCAAAATGTCCAACAAAATCGAAGGTGTCTAACAACCGTTATGTAAAACGCTAAATCTGTTAAAACTACAGTTGAACTCATGTAATTCGACTCTTCAGGGGGTCTCACGATTTGGTCGAATTACATGAGTTGTCGAATTATAGGATTTCAACCTCTTTTTTTGTTTGTTTGTTTTTCTTCCAGGTAGAAATGGTATTGCCGGGAACATTAAAATGTTCAGCCACATATTTACGCGGCCTACCCTTCTCTCGCTCTTTTAACACATTATATTTAACTTTTAAAGTAACTTCATTGTGCTTTCTTTTAGTTCTCATTTTGTCTTGTTTGTATCATCAGCTGCGCCAGTACTCGAAACAAAAATTTGAAACGCAAACAAACATTCGAATTTCATGATTCGATTTTAGAAAATTTCCAAAGTCGAATTACATGATGAAAAACACGACCAGGGGACCGAAGAATCTGGTCGATTTACATGATTTGTCGAATTATGGGAAGTCGAATTATATACAACTGTATATACTTGCTTTGCCATGCCAGAAGCACACCAGGGAAAGCAGTATAAATCCAACATATTTTGTTAAGTCACACAAAAAAGGTTATTACAAAATTTCCACAATCTGCAGTTTGTAATGCATCATACCAAAATCAGATATTTAGTCTATTGCATACAGCAACGCTCCTATTTAGTCAGGGCCCTGAGAGCCAAAAATTATTAATAACAACCCGGACAAATTGAGACTATTAAAAATGGAAATTATATTGGTGTGGGATATTAAATCACTTTACTGGCCTTTGTAAAATTTCTTGTGGCGCCAATCCAGGGCGTTTATAGGTTTTGATGACGTCACTCAGTAGGAAAAAAAATTAATGATATTAATTTTCCAAAACAATCGGATTTTTTGAAAAATGATGTAAAAAGAAACAAGGAATGTATAAGCACCATATATTTAAAATCAAGTGTTGGCTCTGTCCAGTCGTTTGAAATGTTCGTGACGTCTCGATCTTAAAAGGTCGTAACTGTATAGTGTGCCGTTCGATGCAATTTTAGCATAAATTCTAAGCTTTACAAAACAAATCTATTAAGAGACTTGTTGTTCATAGGAAAAATATATCCTTTTATGTTTTTCCTGACCAATAGGAACCGTTGAATTTTTCACTGCGTACGAAGTTAAAGATAAAAAGATTTTTATACACTTGTAGTATATAAATTCATAAGAACAAAAAACAATTAATAAAAGTGTTTTAAAACCAGTGTGTAAATCAATTTACATTTGGCCTTCTTTCTCAGATTCGTCTTCTGAGTCACTCGAGGACTCTGAAGAAATAGACGATCCTTTCAAACCTTTGCTATTTTCACAGCCGTCGACACATTCACAAAGATCGCTACAATTAAGACCGTGCGATTTGCATATGCACTGGTTGGTGCGACACAGTGATCTTCGACAGTTACAATAGATAAGATCTTAGATATCTTCTGGTGCTCTTGCAAAATCCAACCATGTCCATTGGGATGTGGCACCTGTGGGAATTGCTAAAGTGACTTTTTGATAACAGCTGTTGCGTACGTAACTCTTTTACACTGACACAACAGAGCGTCACGTGTTGGTGGAAGTTGTTGGGGCTCTGGTGTTTTGTTCTTACTGCAAAACGTTTTGTAACAAGCCTTGTTGGTGTTATTGCAGTTAATACCATACAGCTGACACACAAACGTTTCAAGTGTTGGAAACAGTGTTGCATCAAACGTAAATGTGTCTCCGATTCTTCTAAACACGCTTTGAAACTCCATAGATTTCTTAAGGATGTTAAAGGCTTTTACCTTTCCAATACCGTGAAACGCACTGGTGTAGTCGTTCCCGGTAAATGTATGAAGTGCAGGAAGTCCTCGGCAAAGTTTGCGTCCAAGTTGCCGAACGATATCTGACACGTCCAATAACCTCCTGCGGTCGCCTAAACCAATCTGAATATACATTTTTGAGGTTATTTGTTATTCAAAGTAGAATGCATACATTGCAATGTCACTGTAAACGGTAGATATGCAAGCAGAATGGCCTCCGTGGATGTGTTGTGCGCACAAGAAGATCTTTGTATCTGCCTCTTCCTGACTTGTTTGCAGTCATTCCTCTTCCGAACAAATGTTAATTCCGTTTGAACAAGTTAGCTTGTAAAACTTTGAAGCGGAATTTACATACAGAGCAGATTGCGCAGAGAAATATTTAGCGATATTTAGTGTAGAAGGAACTTAACAAGTTCGCTTTTGTTTAAATCGTTTCTCATAAACTTCGCCCACTGCTTTGGTCAATGCTGCTCACGTCTTTCAATCCTCACCTGCAGGGTTCCTGAAGCACCTCTTCTGTCTCTTTCACACGATTTGATTGAATTTTGATTATATTGGTCGGTAACAAAGTATACATTAGCGTTGGCCTTCATGATTCGCCGTAACACAAACTCTGAAACGTCGCCAAATGTTAAAAGATTAACGGATGTTAGCTGTTGAAGTATGACCATTCCATCAAATATCCATGCGTCAAATTCAGTATCATTAGCAGGACTTATAACACTGCTCTCTACAGCTCCTAAATACGATTAGCAATTAGCGATTATTAGAAAAAAAATTAAGAAGTAATTTTTGACATTAGAGGTTAGTTTAAACGAAAAGGTTTTATAACAAGCGAAATATCTATACCTACCTATCTATACCTAAAAGATTGGTTTTAACGGTTTTCATCATTCCTCCATCTGGCATCACAAAGCATTTTATAGCGGCCATTTCTAACTGCCTTTTTTCCCCTTCTTTTTCTTCGTGTAAAACACACTTCCCACACTTTCGATTTCTCCTCCGGAAACGAGGATATTCGATTTTTGAAATCGAACGTTTTCATTTTATAAAATAAGTAGGGTGTCGGAGGTAAATTTAAAAGCTTTTAATATTTTACATAGTTTTTTCTTGAAAATATAAGCACCTTGTTCTTTTTACTTATTTTGTTTATGTAATTCTGTATTAAAATTGCAGTATTTTTCGAGCTTTTCGAAATTATAAAACTTGTAAATATTTTTTATTTACCCCCTGATCCATAATTTAGTAAGGAAGTTAAAAATAAAGCGGTGTTTCGTGGTGTAAAAAGATGGCGTCTTTGATGCGAGAATTTGTGTTCACGTTTTATATAAATAATCTGTTTCTTTGTGTAGTAGGGAATTGATTTTTACATGTTTTAATTTGTCCGCAAAAACTACGAGTACTCGTTAAGTTTTATGGCCGATAGCGCCCTGACTACCTCCTTTTATTTCGCTTTCTCAGTAGGTAGCTTACTAGCGTTCTCTGGATAAAAGTTCAATCAGTTTTTTACGTTGAATACTAAACTTCGCTTCATCCCAAAGAGAACGAATTGGAAGCATATACAATTGTTTGATATATTCACAATCAAATATCATCGCACGTTTTTCTGTTTTTAAAAAATATTTCTAACTATCAACACAGACTTCGTTCGTTCGACGACAACAACAGTTTGTTTTTTACATTTAAATTCGAATTATTCATATTCGAATGCGATAGTTTTTTTAAAAAATGAAGCAACCTCGGTCCCAGAACACAAAAATGGGAAATATAGAAAAACAAATAAGCTTTAATCTAACCCCATGATGAGTAAACATTGGCATGCCTTGTTTGAAATAACTTTTTTCAGGATTAATTTGAAAATGACACAACCTTCTTCGCTTCGGTTTTCCTTTTTCAGTTGATAAACAACTTGTTTCCGTAAGATACGGCATGCGGATGCTAAATCGGGGGTAAAACTAAAATTATTCTAACCATAACGACATCGTACGGCTTTTAAAATAAGCAACAAATAAACCCCCGTTTTGCGATTTTTTTTAACATAGCTGTATGCCCGTGGAAGAATCCACTTTATTTCTTATTTAATCCATGTAACGGACACGTAAACACACAGCAGTTCGAATTTTACAATCTGTTTTATTTAATAAGCATAACCTGTACATGGTAAAAAGATAAATTGTAAAACTATATACTTGCTTTGTCAAAAGTACATCAGGGAAAAAAGTATACTAAACGCAATCAAAAACGCTAACATATTTCATAAAGCCGCAATCACATGAACGTAATTTTTTACGTAAGCTCTTACGAAATATTTTACGTACCAAATGTCAGCTTACGGGTGGTTTTGTTCACATGTACGAATACTTTTGTTCACATGAACGGAAAATGTTACGTAAAATGTTACGTAAAGACAAAAGAAATGTTTCATTCATTTTGACTGGCAAAGTTATTTTCAAATATGGCGGCATTCAACAAGCACAACATGTTGGCAACAGTTCTTATTATTTTAAGAAGAAGGCGTCGCCGTCGTCAAAAGAGGGCTGATGAAGCTGGTCGTAAAAGAAGAAGATTTTTGGTAAGACCTACAAACATGGATAGACTTCATAGTGGTGCATTTATTTCAACGTTTGTTCCTGCAAAACACTACGACCGCGAAGAATTTTTCAGGTAAGTTTCAGCTTTTCAGACTTCGTAGCTACTCTTATTCTTCTAATTTCGAATGTTTTCTAGTTCGAAATGCTGTTCGAAAGCGATTGCATAATTTCTTTCCTTCTTTTTTCCTTCTTTTTGCTTACGTACTGCTTCTTACGTGCAACAAGTTTTGCACGCAAGGAAATCCACGTAAGCGCTTACGGAATTCCGGAAGGGTTTACGTAATTTTCGTGACAGAGAATGAATGAACACAATCTTCTTACGTAAAAAATTACGTTCATGTGAATGCGGCTTAAAGCAGCATTCACATGAACGTAATTGCATGAACGTAATCACATGAACGTAATTGCAGAATTTCGAAATTTTGTCATGAATATACAGTTTGTAACACATACCAAAATCAGCTATTTAATATATTGCATACAGTGAAATGTAAGAAATCAACAGTTAACGACACAGAAAAGAAATATAAGAATATAAGAACATTACTTATTTCGGTATATTGCATGCTGCCCTCTACCGCAATATTTCAATCCGAAATATTAAAAAGAACAGTTTTCTTTAAACCCATGAAGGTAGAAATAAAGATTTCTACCTCCATGTTAAACCCAAGCCCAAAATTATCAAAAATTATTATTGTTTTTTGTTTTGTTTCTACACATAATATCATACACAAAATGTAAAATGTCAAAAAATCAATTTAAATATAAAAAATCGCTCATTTTGGTCTCACCTCAATCTCTCCCTTAAACGTTTATACAAAATATCTAACCTAATCGTACAAAAAAATGGCTTTTTGGTAACATTGCATATTGTCCTCCCTAACAAAAGTTGATCACAAAATGTTGAAGTATAAACTTCAATTATTTCTATCTATTATCCAAAAATTTCAAACCTCACAATTTGCGACACATAAATTGTAAGACAACTAAAATCGGTTTTCTGTCTATTGCATACCGTACTCTCCCATAGACGTTCACGCAAAATATAAAATGGATAGCCCGTTAATAAAGGGAGGAAAATAGTTACGGTGGTGATTATGATGTCAATTGCCAGTTACCATTTTTGTCGAAAGCTTGTAACACTGTAGCCTAGTTAACTAAGCTTTCTTCCTCGAGTTAATAAAATGAGTTTCTCTCAAACTAAAGCTTAGACGCAAACGAATGACTCAGCGGAAACCCCGAGTTTAAATTGGACAATGTGACTAATCGCTTCGGAGGCCATTTTAATTTATCTGTGAGTAGTTTACCAGGCTTGGCCACATCTTACTGTGGTAAAAACTTTATAGTTTACTAATGTTTGTTAGGGTGAGTGAAACCACTCGCTGGAATATTCGGATGAAAAGGGCTTTCCCCGACATGGACCACGTGAGCAAAAAACAATAGAATTAGCCAATCAAAAAGCGCGGCCAGATTTTGGCCGCAGAAATATCGTTTGAGACCCAGCGTAATTTTTCCCACCTTAACTACTCCGATTTCCCGGTGGTAAGAAAAATTACGCTGGGTCTCCTGGCTAGTAACGCTGTTCTTTCCATTGTGTTCAGTTAAAGCGATGATTAGAATAACGCAGAATCACGTGCTTTCCACGAAGTGTTAATGAAATATCATGATTAAAAGAATTTTTGATGGTGTCACCAGACCTTTCATATACATTTTTTTCAGATTTTTATTACTCTACTATGTAAAGCTAAAAACATTTCGCGACTCTTGCAAAATTTAGTGGGTATAAGCACACATTCCAGGATGTAAAAATCAGATTTGACAACGTTGCAACGATTTCATACGATTGTGCAGAAAATCTTTCAAATATTTTCATACGACACAGAGATAAAGTTAAACTTAGCAATGTAATATAGTCACATGTTAGAGCATAACAGGTCAGATCATTGTTCTTTTACCCTATCAAAAAAAACAGCGCAAATGTCCTGCGTGTGATAACAATGCAACGTTTTCGAATTTAAGAATCGAATATATTTGAAACGATAGTAACGACAGATGTAAACATTGATTTAAGTTTGCTTAAATTTTGTTAAGTTTAAGTTATCACCCCACCCTGTAGTGTTAAAAACAGTAACAACGGAAAATTACTTTTTAATAGGTTATATAAATTCTTCTCTAAGAGATTCATGTTATTTATATAAGAATAGTGTTTTTTTGTTTCAGCCTCAATATTCCTAACTTTTTGACAAATATCATCCTCATTATTCTTAATATACATTCTTAGTATGGCCATACCTCCATGGTATGGCTTAAAAATATATAATGCCTTAATAATATAAGCTTGCTATAATTTTTTATAGCTAATGGGAAATTCTGCTACATGTTACGGCTCTAGTGCTGCCTTGGACGAATAAAGAAGTTCGGTTTACTATGCCGTAAGAAATAATCAAATTTCGTGCATCATACAAATTTTTATATTTAGAACAAACCATCGAGAATATTCTAAGAATATAGACATATTCTTAGAATATTCTTAACGTCTGACCCATTTTTCAGAATATATTCTTATAAAAAATGTGCGTAAAGAAAACCCGTTCAAGCTCAAGACACAACAAAGAAACTAAATATTTAAGAAAAAGCTGAGCTCTGAAAGTTAAAAAGATTAAAAAATCGTTACACACCTAAACTGATCTCTTTACCAGAAAAACTAAACAAGACACCTGCTTTTCTTTGGCTTTCTCAGTTAGCTAGCGTCTCTGAATAAAAGTCCAATCAGTTTTTTACTTCGATTAATAAATTTCGCTTCGTACAAAAGAGAACGGATTAAAAATGTGTGCAATTGTGTTTGATACATTTCCAATCAGTTCTCTTTGTGACGCTATATCATAGTACGTATTTCTTCTTTATACAAATACTTCTACCTAATACCAACTTTTTATTCTCGACAGCAACTGTTTGTTTTCTTGTTACGTTTTATATGCGATAGTAGCAACCTCGGTCCCAGAACACAAAAATGGAAGATCAATAAGAACAAACAAACTTTACATTGGATATTAAAAATCAACTAAAATGTTGACAAAAAATGTGCTGCAAAACCTTGCTTCAAACATAAGAAGTACATAGGCCGTTCTAACGCCGTTGTAATCGTTACACAATAAATGTTTAAAAAACGTCTGTGAAAATTTTAAGTCGACCCAAATATGCTTGCACAGTTTATAGGCTTTTATTTCTGACATATTTTACAACAACATTTCTGTAAAAAGGCGGGCAAGAACGATTATGAATGTTTTGATTTACTCAATGATTTTTTTTATTTATTTCTGTATGGTTAGCTTTGTTTTGTTTATTTAAAATCTCTTACCACAAGAAAGAAAGCCTGAGAAAAGCGATTTAAAAAGGTTAGCTAGATCTAGAAAGTGGAAAAGTTACTTGTAGCTTAACCCGGCGTTTCGACTCGGGTCCCGTGGACTATAACAATCAACTTTTAAAAATTTTCACTTGTTTGTAAGATAGCTGCAGCTATGGTAGGCCGCAAAACAACAAATTTCTTTTCAAATTTAACACGTTTTGTTTTACGTCAAAACGGGGTAATAAGTAAAAATTACCCCGGAACTGTATGGGCGTACTTCACACCCATATGGCGTCACGTGTGCAAAAGTTGCGCAAAAAGGTGCAAAAGAATTTTGTATCTGTTGTAACTAAGAAAATAATAAATTTAAGGTTATTCACTTTTCTGCCTTAAGACAAAATAGCTGCTAAATGCGCAACTTTTTAATGATTGTTGATTGGCAAAAGGAATTACAAACCAAAAAGGTAGGATATTCCTCTTCTCCCAGCCGCCTTATTGTGATTAATAACGCTAGAAAGCAATACGAGCTGCTGAAATATTTTTTCTCACACTTCCTAACAAAATTATTAAGTGGACGTAAAACAGAAGTTCTTTATGTCTGTTTGTATATGTAGCTACGTATTCCTAAGTACATCCGTCGTTCATGAGAAGATGGTGCATGAAAAAAGAATTGGATTAAAGTTATAGAAGAAATATTATTATCTGACTTTCAGAAATTTTAAACGGAAAGTTAAAATTTAGATTTAGATTTAGATTTAAAGTAATGGGATTTATTGCAGACAGTGGTATTTTTTAAATGACGTCTCAGAAAAACCCGTTGTCGAATAAGAACTTATTATTCATAAAGTATTTTTTTCAGTTCATTGTAAATCAATCTGTTGCGTGTTTTGCCAATTCGTGTCGAGAATTTTGTTCATCTCAAGGGATGGGAACGCTAATTAGATGTAGGTTTACCCGTAGAGATATTGTTTACCTATTGGCGGTAATTCTTTATCATCATAATTCATTTTAATTGCTTAGTTTTGATAGAAACTTATCACACACGAGAAATTTTGGATGCTTTTTCGAAGAGATTTGATGGGTGTTGTTAATAAAGAAAATGGTGTCACAAAACAGAATTTTGTTATGGAAGAAAAAACGGAAGTCAACTTACATTGTGTTTTTGGTTTTGTACTTCCTAATGGGTTTAGAACTTGGATGTGTTAATGCAACGCTATGGATATATGTATCAACTGTTCTAAAAACCAATAATCCCGAATTATTTTACGGGATGATTATCGGATGCTTTTTCGCACCACCCATATTATTCTCACTTATTGTGTCGCGATTTGCTGACAAAACTAGACGAGTGAAACTTTGCTTGATAGCAGTGATTTATTTGTCAATAGCCGGGAGCATTTTATACACCATTCACACATCTCCCTTGTTTCCGTTGTTTGGTAGATTTTTGAGCGGGTTTACCATGGTAGTGACACCTCTCATGGTTTCAGAGGTTGCAAGATCATACCCTAAAGAAGAAGTGTCGCAAAAATTGCTGATGCTTAATGGTAGTCATTTACTAGGTTACGCCTGCGGGCCATGCCTTTCTGTATTTTGTCTCAAAACAGATTTTTGGATTGGAAGTATTCACATAACGTATGCCAATGTTATTGGACCTATTTTATTTGTAATTTGCTGCTTAATACTGGTTGGTGTAATAATTTTTACGCATGATTTATCAAGAGAATATGACATGAAAGCAGAAACTATGGAGAGAAAGGATATCAATTCTGCATCAGCAATGAGCACAACAAAAAAGATTTTCCAAACTAAAGACACTCTCCTGATGATCATTATCTGCATATTTTTTGGGATAATAGACCAAATAATTTTCCGTATCTTACCCATGATTGTTATCACAAGATTGAACTTCAGTTATTCAGTTCTGAATGTTCTGTTAATGGGTGTTGCATTCGCCAACATCGTTCTTGTTGCATTTCTTCTATCTCGGAGAATGTCAAACAGAGAAGTGTTTTATACTGGTGTTCTAAGTTTGCTGTCTGCAATTCTGACATCTTTGCTGTTATTATTGCTCTACTATCGAGTTGGGAACGTTACTGGATGGTATGTGATGTTGGTTGCAAACCTTTTTTGCAACGTAGTGTTTTTTCTTTCTGATCAAACATTTGCAGTGATTGTGTGCGCAAAATTGGCTCATTCGTGCAATCAAGGATTCTTGGAAGGTGTTCGTTTGTTTTCTATACAAAGTGGACGAGTTATTGGAGCTATATGCGTAGGAATGTATTACAGCCACATGAAAGTCTTTTATCCTGCAGCGACAGCAGCGTCAATTGTTCTCTTGGTATTGTTAATATTGCGAAGAAAGTCTCTTTCAAATCCCGTACCAATTATCTAACACTTTAGAAATGATTCATGACAAAGTTCAATATGGCGATATAGGAAATTCCAGCAATACATCCGATACGATTTTGAAGCGATGTCGTCATTAAAAATTATTTAAGCAATTTCTAAACAATAACAGTGTGCAAAGACAATTAACCTTCATTGAGCATATTCAGTGACCTAAACTCTGCAGTATTTGATTTTATTAAAAATGTGTTGTTTCTGACTTTATAATACATTTTATAATTTTAAATTTTCTTTCTTTTGCGTAACAAGACTACCACTACTGTACCTTATAATTTATACAACTCTTGTATAAAAGTAAATTTCTTGTATTTATATTTTTTGAAACAGTTGTTTAAAGGGGCTACGAAACGGCTTTTGCTATTCGACTTTAGTGGAAAGGTTTATGATCACTGAGGACAAAAGCAACAACTTAAATCATCTTAAATATTATATTAGGCATCCGAATATAACTAAAAATGACAGGAAAGTTCCCTACATATATTAGATATCCATGATTTAATACTTACCTTGCTTTTAACAAAACTTTCTAATAAAAAAAAACTTTAAGCCTTTTGAACTAGCTAGCTCGCTACATCCTTCGAAATTTTGCACAGAAACATCTATATTATAATACCCGTATATGTCTGTCTGCCTGTCTGTCTGTCACGCAAGATGGTGCTTCCCTCTAACCACGCCTGAACAATGCTGAAACAACCATAGTATTTGTTTTTTTCATAACCTTTTCATCGTCCTATCAACCTTTTTATACATCTTTTTAAAGTCACGTCCCTTTTTACCACGATCTTCGCCACTGCAAAAAATCGACATTTTCGACCTAGCCACCTCGACTATTAATCCGGACCATTAATCCGGACCGTTAATCCGGAGTATTAAGCCTGTCAACCCTTTTGCGCCGGACTTTAATTTCATTAACCAATCAGAAACCTTATTCGTTTCACGTGTTTACGCAACCTGGCGTTTAATTTTAGGCCGGGGCTTCCACGAGATCACCAGAATATCGCAACCACGAGGCCACGAGGACGGATTGGTTTTATATTGGTTTTACACGCTTAGTCTATTCTCAATCTTTCCCCATTTTCTTTCAAGCACTTAGCTACACCTCAAAGTTTTTTTTAAATCCTTACAAAAGGATGCAAGGGTCAACACATTCTCTGCTGCTCAGGTAACACCCTCCCAAAACCCTCAAGACGTCAGGAAGCAGCAGGTTAATGCTCTGCGACAAAGACGTCACCATTGCTTTTGAGATCCCTGAAGCCGTTGAGGCGCGCCAACAACTTGATGCTCAGCAACATAGACTTCGTCGTGCTAATGAGATCCCTGAAGCCGCTCAGGCGCCCCAACAACTTGATGCTCAGCAACATACACTTCATCGTCCTAATGAGAATCCTGAAGCCGCTCAGGTGCGCCAACAACTTGTTGCTCAGCAACATACACTTTGTCGTGCTAATGAGAATCCTGAAGCTGCTCAGGCACGCCAACAACTTGACGCTCTCCGACATGTAAATCGGTGTGCTAATGAGAATCCGCAGCAAGCTAATGCACGTCGTCAGGTACACTTAGCACGCCGTAGGCAAAATAGGCATCCCAATCACTTGAATCTTGCAGGCATAAATAATATTTGCTTGATATTCATTTCTCAGGTCCTTTTAATATCCTCTGTGACCATTGTTCTGCATTACACTTTCAAAATGAAAAGAATTTTAAATGCAACTTCCACCTTTGCATCTTTATCCACCTGAATTACAAGATCTATTAACAAAAAATTCTGAATTAGCTAAAAAAAAATTCGCCACCTCATTAGATGCTACAATAATTCGTTCAGTTTTGCTTCTCTGACTGCAAATATTCGCCCTCCTCCAGGACGTCGCCCTCCCTGTTTTAGAATTTGTGGCCATATTTTCCATAGATATGGTACTTTGCATCCCAATGAAAACATACCGCCTTCTAAAAGCCAATTATTGAGGCAGCCAATGCCTTAAATATTTGCATGAACATCCCTGCCAATAATCAATGCAACAGGGAAGTGATGCACACTGTGCAAACTGTCCTTGATCGACTTTCACTTTTTGCTGCAACCTATCGCAATATGGCTACTATCGAAAGGCAAGAACAGGAACAGGCTGTTCAATGCACCACTTCATGAAGAAGTAGCTGCAAAATTTATTTCTGAGGATGGGGCACCCCCTGTACAGCGAGATATTGTTGTTTACCCCAGATATCAAACTTTGCGCCATATTTCTTATACGTCAGTCAACATTGATCCAATGACCTATCCCATTTTATTCCCTAGAGGGGAACCTGGGCGGGATCAAAATATGAACCATGTTGCATAACTTGCAACGGCACGTCGCAATCATGTGACCCATCTCCAATATTACGTGTACTGAATTTTCTGCTATGCATTTGTCTGGTAAGTTGTTTCAACAGTTTGTTGGTGATTCCTATGTTAAAGTTGAGGGAAGACGCTTTGACTTTATACGCAACAATCAACAGCAGCTACGGGCTAATACTTACAGTGACCTCATTGACTATTTAAGCAGTGTTGCAAACGAACGTAACTTGCGAGCAGGTAATATTGTCGTTCTACCATCAACCTTTCCTGGAAGCCCTAGGAGTATGCATACCTTGATGTTATACCTTGATGCTATGGCTTTGGTTGCAAGAATAGGTAAACCTGATTTGTTCTTGACTTTCACCTGCAACCCTAAATGGCCCGAAATTGTTGACAATTTATTGTTAGGTCAATATGCATGTGATAGGCCTGATTTAGTTTCAAGAGTTTTTAAATTAAAGTTAGACACTTTGAAGGAGGATTTAAAGCATGGTGTTCTCGGCTTTCTCTTTGCTCATATTGACGTTATCGAGTTTCAAAAAAGAGGCCTTCCCAACGCACACATGCTTTTACATTTGTCCCATGACTTCAAGCTTCGGAATGCTGATGATATTGATTCTCTCATTTCTGCAACAATTCCAGACGCAAACTTAGGACGAGAACTTTATTCTATCATAAAGTCCACTATGGTTCATGATCCCTGTATGGCTGATGGTAAATGCACTAAAAACTTTCCCAAACACTTTGGGGATGAGACTGTCATTAATGTTGATGGTTATCCACTTTACGCCAGACCTGACAATGGGAGAACGGTCAAAATTAGAGGTGTTGATTTGGATAACAGGTGGACTGTGCCTTACCATCCCTGCCTTTCTAAAACGTTTAATGCCCACATTAATCTTGAAGCATGTGTTTCTATAAAAAGTGTGAAATACCTTTATAAGTACATCTACAAAGGTTATGACACAGCACATGTTGAAATTAATGAGCTCATTGACCATGATGAAGTAAAAACATTCCTAGATGCCAGGTATGTATCTGCCCCTGAAGATCCGTGGCGCCTATTTGCTTTTCCCATGCATCTCCCGAACAATCAACGTGTCTTTTTCAGAGATGGTGAGGAAGGTGCTGCGGCTGATGTTCAAAACACTATGCTTACGTCTTCGTTTCTTTTGAATCAAAACCACGAATTTGCCAGGGAGTTTTTGTATACGGATATCCCATACCATTTTGTTTTTATTAAAAAGGATAAAGTATGGCGGCCAAGACAAAGAGGTGCTGAAAAAATTATCACCGAGAAGGAGAGCGATTCTTCCTCCGCATGCTGTTATTGAATGTTCCTGGTGCCACTTCTTTCAACTATTTAAAAACTGTTGATGGCAATATTTGTCCAACTTTTAGGGAAGCTTGCATTGCACGTCATCTTCTAGATGATGATACCATGTGGAGCAATACAATGCAAGATGTTGTGAACATAGCGTCACCACACAAAATACGCCTAATGTTTTCATTTATTTTAATTCACGGGGAACCAAACAACCCCGCTGAGTTATGGCAGGTCTATCGTCTCCCGATGATGGAGGATTTTATGAGGAGGATTAATGAAGCACAAGCTGAACAGGCTGCTCTTGCTGCAGTAGAGCAGGTTCCTCAGAAGTTGTGGTAAGCACCTTAATGGTTCTGGGCTCCCATTGTTACATGAAGACCTTGCAGATGATCTGCCCAATGTTGAAGAAATGAGACGTGCAGCAGATAATATGAAGCCTCCTTTAAACCCAGAACAGCTCCTTGCTGCTGATACTGTCCTTGCCGCACTGCTTGATAATCATCAGCAAGCTACCCGGGTTTTTTCTGTATGGTCCAGGAGGTACTGGTAAAACCTTTACTTACAACTACATCATTAGGGAGGTCATAGCTAGAAACATGTCCGTTGAAACTTGTGCTTTGGCTGGCATAGCAGCTACTTTATTACAAGATGGTAAGACTGTACATTCTTTATTTAAATCGCCAGTACCAGTTTTGGACAACAGTACATGTAATGTTAAATCTAATAGTAAACATGCTGATTTTCTTAGAATGCAACATCTTTGACGAGGCCAGCATGATACCTAAACATGCAATTGAAGCTATCGATAGAATGTTTCAAGAAATTTGCAATAACGACTCTCCTTTTGGAGGAAAAGTTATTCTTTTAGGTGGTGATTTCAGGCAACCTCTTCCCATAGTAAAGCGTGCTCGACCAGCACAAGTGGTGGAGGTTTGTCTTAAAATTTCTGTTATATGGCGCACTGTCCAGATCTTTCATCTCCGCACCAACGTGAGAGCAGGGCTACAAGAGGAAGCTTTTGCAAATTAGTTACTTGAATTAGGCGATGAAAGGCTACCTGTAAAGCAGGATGATCCACTGCAAGGCTGCATTGAAATGCCTCCTGAATGTGTCCTTCAACACAATAAGGACCACATTCAAGCTATTTTTGGTGATGTTGCAGCAGCTGATATTAGGAGTCGTGTTATTTTGACACCAACAAATGATGAAGCTCTAGAAATTAATGACCTCATTTTAGAAACACTTCCCGGGGAAATGCTAACTTATTTTTCTATTGATTCAGTTGTTTCAGATGATCCCGAAGAAATTGGTATGTATCCTATGGAGTTTTTAAATAGCATTACGCTTTCTGGTATACCGCCACACAGGTTGCATTAGAAACCCGAGTGTATTGTAATCTTAGCCTAAAAGATGGATTGTGCAATGGCACAAGATCAGTTGTTTGCCACATGAGAGACAATGTTCTTGATGGTGAAGTTCTTACTGGGATTGCTGCAGGTAATCGTGTACTAATTCCACGCATTGCACTTGCTCCCAATGACACTAACTTGCCATTTCAAATTAAACGTGTTCAATTTCCATTACGTCTTTCGTACGCCTTGACTTTAAACAAAAGTCAAGATCAAACATTTGAAAAAGTTGGAATATATCTTCGCAGACCTTGCTTTAGCCATGGTCAACTTTATATCGCATTTTCAAGAGCTCGCGCTCTTAGACATGTCAAGGTCGAGGTATGTAATACACAACAGCAAGGTTATGTACGAGATAGATGCTATACTAAAAATGTTGTTTACCCACAAGTTTTGTAATTTTCAAAACATGAATGTGATTTTTCAGCAAAACCCTGTTACCCGCACATGGGTCATGTTTTATGCATTGCGTATAAAATTTGATCCCGCTACACAATTTTTTGAGCCAATAGCTTTTCATTGAAATTTTGAATATCGCCTTCACTTTGAAATTAGAATCAAAAACTACTTTGCTTCAATAAAAAATTGTGTACCTTGTAGAGTGCCGACCTGTACACCATATTTATACTCATATTTTAATTAAAATTACTTTATTTTGAATTGGTGTCAGGTTAGTTTAACATTTCTGAAATATAGGCGTACCTTTTATAGGTATGCATGACGGTGTCAGTTGTATTCTGTCGAAGTTGGCAATGTCGATATGTGTTTTGTCCATGGACAGTGCTCAAAGCTTTCTCACAGAAACTTTTTTGCAACTTACTATGATTAAACTTTGCGTTCTGTCCAAAATATTTGCACCAGTGCCAGGTATTTTGTGGATACCAAAAAGGTTTCACACGGTGTTGCTACAGAGCGTCTATCTTATACACCATCTAAGATGTGTCTTTCTACATCCAACGCCTGTGAGAGTTTTTTAGTCTAATGTTGTTTGTTTGGCTAATGTCTGCTTTTTTTTCTCTCATAGGTTCAAAATCCCATGACTTACCTTCTCGTGGTGTACCCTGTTACGTGAATCTTAACTACCCTCCATGAACAAAAATCTACAAAGTATTTTTCCTCATTAGCATGTAGTTAAAGTTCACAAACTAAAAGCCAAGGTTATTACTCACAGTTGGTGGTCGAACTTCCTAAAGCTGCAGCTTTACAATTTTTATTATTCTTTCTAATCATCCATCACCTACTGTATGTAATACCTCTTTATTAAAAATGTAATTTCTGTTTTGTGCTTATATGTTTCATTCATATTCTCACTACTCACTCCGCACACAATCTGTCTGTCACATCAATAAAATTTTAGATGAGCTCAAAATGTCAAAAGTCCACGGACAAAGTTTTCGTCCTGCACCGAAACACAGGCACCTAACGGTGATAGCTATGAGGAAGAGGAGGAGATAACAGAGAAGCACCTTGAAACAGAAACAGAAACTATGGAAGCTGCTGAACAAACGCAAGTAAACTTTCTTTAACCATGCAAAATTTTTTGTTGTTTTTTCAATATTTTCTCACAACATTTTGTATTTTAATTGTTAGGACTTTTCATTTCAAGCCTTTCAACATTTTCGCAAGGCTAACCCTGGATCGAGGTCCCGCGCTGCATTTTTGGTATGGCAGCGAAATGGTGGCCGGGACCGTGATGACTTCGTTTGGCGGAAAAAAAAGAAGCCGAAGAAAAGAGGGTTGAAATACGCCACACACACCTACCAGGATTGGAAGTGCGTAACTGTAATAAAGTACTATTAATTGGTACTTCATTTTATATAACACCGTTTGCACAAAACCACTTCCTTTTCTTGGTTTGGTTGGTCGATATCACCCACCGTTTTGTTCATATGTTCATATGTTCTTTTTTTTGTTCTTTTTATTAAAACCTATTGTAAATACTCAGGGATGCACATTACACACTTAGACAGTGATGCTTCAGTTTAAAGCTGGCGAAAATGAGATTTAAGTTTTTCCAGAGAATTTATCTTTGGATAACCTTTTGGCAAAACTGATACCCCTGTGCACCACAGCTATACGGACAATAACAAATGTCCGAGGGGCCAGCAGGCCCTAACTCAGTAAAGACTGTTTTTTTAGTATCAACTACACTCTTATTTAATGTTTTTTTTATTCCTGTAGGTACACCATTCATACATCCTTGCTTTCATGTTTAACGCCCGTACATTAACAAAGCATTGCAAAAGGTAACATACTTTTATTGTGGGTTTATTTTTCATACACAATAATTAAATATTGACCCCGGCGTACGACGCCGGGTCCCCCGGCTAGTATAAGTTATTGTACATAAAGCTAATTTAAGCAACAACAATGACCCTAAAATCTTTTTAGAGGTATTAATTACCTGTTTAAAGGTACTAACTAGGCATTTTTTAATAAATACTGCCCCTCGTGTTGACTCTGTTCCCGCGTCAACCCAAACGTTCGATTTACTGATATTTAATATATTTTACAGACCGTACTTTATTTTAACGCTAAAGAAGAATACTGCAATTTTTTTCTAGAAAATAAAAATAGAAAATTATCAGATTCATTATAAACAATTAATTATTTATAAAGAGGTTGTCTAGACGTATATGTGGTTCTAAAGTGTGTATAATTTCTTGCACCTTGACCTTCTGAGTGGTTCGTTTATTACACACCATTCTTCGAAAATTGCGGGGATTGGGCTTTTTGAATCCTTTCGTAGCCCCTTTAACCCTATTCGGTCCGGGGGGGGGGGGATTCCGCCCCCCTGACGGTTTTTTTTTAATAACTCTTTAATGCTATGTTGCATAGCTACAATACTTACTGAGTTTCAATATTTATCTATTAGACACCTGCAAGCAAAATATTTAGGTCTCACACCTTTCAGAGGCTTTGATATTGGCTATTACTCAAAACTACCCCTAAAAATCTCTATGAAACCCTTATAATAGGGAAAATATAATTACTTTCGTTAGGATTATGTTTAGAAATTGAAACTTACAACACAATTTGTTTCATCAAGAAGAATCATTTTGCATGTTTTTGGCACGTGGTTTATCCGATTTCCCGATTTTTTCGGATTTTACCCGAAAATCGGAAAAACCAGGATTTTCGGGCAATATTTGGCAATTTTTCATACGATCTATGTAAAAACCGGAAAATATGTTAAATAACTTTTATTTAGCTTTCAGAAACTTCAAACAGAACGTAAAAATTCGCTCTAGAACTAAAGTAATTGAATTTTAAGCAGATAGTGGCATTTTGAAGAAATTTCAAGCTTTTGATGACGTCACAGAAAATGTGCTGACGCAAGCAAAAATTTATTGCTGCCATTTTGTTCCTTTTGTGACGTACTATAAGTATGCCAAGTTTGATTCAATTTGGACAAGCCTATGAAAAGTTATTGAGGGGGGGGGCGGATTCCGCCCCCCGGTCATAATATGTTCCAAAAACCCCGGACCGAATAGGGTTAAGTGTTGGTTTTATCAAAGAAATATTGGAAACTGAGGTATTCTTTGCATAATTCTAACGTAATATAAGTTACAGTCTTCACCAGAACCATTGTAGCACCGGTAGTTTTTCCGTTATATCTTAGATGTAACAGATGCAGTTCAATTATCCTCATCCGTATCGTAAGGTGAGGTAGGAAGGGCTTAAAATGTTCTAGTCCACTTTCTAGCATGCATGTGTACTACGAAATGAGCCACATCGAGCCCAGAAGGTTCCAAAATTCGAAAAATGGTTATGCTGACTTTAGCACTGGAACTTGCTTTTTCTTCCAGCGTTTTTTCTTTATTGCCTTAAACAAAAAAAATTACGAAAAAAATTGTCATAACTGTCTCCTTTTTAAATTACGTAAACAGAAAATTTTTTTTTTCCTACTAACCATAAATCTACATTGTTGTTTCTCACTAAAACGTTCGAAACTCCCTCCAACCATGAAGAATCTGGACAAAACTTAACACACGTGCTCATCATGCCCGATACAGCTTGTTTTGCCACATTTTATGTAGACTTTTGAACAAGGAAAAAATGTCTTTTTCACGAATTTTTAAATAACGAACAACACGCTTCTTTGAAAAAATGTAGCAAAGCATTGTTGTTATGGTAATGCTGAACTGGTTGATAAATATTAAAAAAAAAAGCAGAGGGGAGTTTCGTTCGTTTTGGTCAGAAACAAAAGGTAGATTTATGTCTACCAGGACAATTATTTTAATATCTTATAGACAATTTAACTTCCTTTTATATCCAATAAATAATTTTGTAAAAAAAACAAAAATTTTAAGAAATAATGGGTATACTAAATATGCGTCTGAACCATTACAGTATCCTTAAGCATTATACCCGCTGTGAACTTGAAAGTTTAAATAAAGAAAATCTGACATAGAAATTGTCAGTATATAGTCGCAAACTTTAATATTTGCAGCCATATCTCAGAACATATATCGCCGAGGATTGTAGATATTTCTGTCAATTATATATCTTCAATATGTGTAAAGTTTACACTACAAATTAAATTGGCGTGACTGTCACTTTATGTGCTTTACTTGCGTTGAGTTATGTTAAGAAAAGAAACTATAATGGCTTCAAATGTCAATTCCTAAACATTCCAACCAAATCAGTACAATTTTGCTTATTTTGACCGATATTTGTTCCATAAATAATTTTAACTTCATTTCTTTTCTCTGTTTGGGTGACAAGCGTTACATCTAATCAGTATTTGTATATGGTGCTCTTCTAGCAAATATGTGAAAAATGATATAGCCATGTCAAAAGGAGAAAAATCTATAGCTATTACAAACAACAATGCAGAATTGGCATAAATATCGACCATTTATTAAATTATCCAACTTAGTCATAAGCAACTCTACATAGACAAAACTAATATGAGAAACTAAGTAAAATGGATATAAATTTTATTTTATTTTGATGAACAAGAAAATACTAACTTCACCGGTTCGTAAATAGTTACGAAACATCACGTATAAATGTTAATATAAGTTTAAAAAATATGTTTTATTTGATTTAGCTAAACTTGAGTTTTCGACAGTCACAAATTTGTTACCTGGTAACATAGTACAAATTTAAAATTTTATTTTTAGGAAGACAACATTCTTATTTTAAGTTTTAGGATTAATATTCAAATTTTCAAATAAGTAGGGAATACCGAAACTAAAAATGGATGATGGTTTCTCTTTGTTAAAACAAACAAAACACGCATTATGTCCGACATCAAATGTTACTTTCACCTACTAAATCGTAATAAATTAATACAATAATTTATATAAATAAACACTTATAGTTAACAAAACATAGACAAAAGTTTATACAAAAAACAACCTAATAAATAAAAGGTTTATTAAAATAATTGCAGTAACGAAATGTCAAATACTGATTTTGATACCCAGAAAGCGCAGAAAAGAGCGAAAACACTTCCTTTTTTGTCGCATGCCCAAAAAAAGAAAAAAAGAATAACTTCACAAGGCAAAAGAGCATCAATAAAACACTCCACCTTTCGCCTCTTTTCAAAAAAAGGATAGTTTCTAATAGCAGTACAAGGTTCACATAGAGCAGAGGAGCTAAAATTTTAGAATTTTTTAAAACAAACGGAAAGGTTTTTGTTATTTTTGTGTTATTATGTCAGGTAATACATAGAAAATACGGATATTGTACACATAAGTTGCTTTTAAAATTTCGAACAAAGTATGATCCTGTATTCAAAAAATAGAGAATAAATATCAGGTCAGGTTATCCATGAAACTAACTGATCCACTTTTTCAAATCAATATCTGGGATGTTCCCACACCCTCTTCGTACTGTGTTGGGAAAAACAGCTCTTAAAGCCCTTCTTTGGATGGAAACGATACCTTTCAATGTGTTGCATAAAACCTTCGACAATGTCATTTTGTTTATTTCAATAAGCTGATCTGGAGTGAAGACACCAGGGTTTTCATACCAAAATCGATCTCCATCTCTGAACCGCTCAAATTGGATTTTTTGGATACATTGAAAGGTTGGTCCAAGCATTTTTCCGTTGGTGCGTCGTTCTGCAATACCAGCTGCAAATATGTCAATATCATTCGGGTTGTTGTACACTGTCTCGAAATTCCTAATTGTTGAATTAGACATTATTCCCACCAGATCTTCGAACGTATTGATAGCCGGTAATCTACATCTTCGTCTCCAGGCTCCATATGTTTTCAAACCATGATCTCGTCCTCGTTGAATGTTCAAAGCTGTCAAATCTTCAAGTCTTCTCTCTCCTAAAGGAACGAGTAACCTTCGGGCTATTCCAAACGCAAACGTGGTATCAACTACTTGCGATCGGTTTGCCAATAAACCAAATGCTGTTGGCTCTATACCGCGGTTACGAATCGGAAGGGTGTTTTCAAACGAAGCTTGAAGAGAGATATCGTTGAAGGCCCGGTCAAAGTTGCTGTTTAGTTGCGCCCAGGCATTTGGAACCAAACTGTGACCGAATCTAAAGGCTGCTGTTGAAAAGACATTAGTTATGGAAGCATCCACTGATGTATCGTAACCTTTGTATGGAGCTAAATCAACAATAGGTGGAAGAAACTCGTTGTAAACAATGCGTTGATAAATGGCAATATTTATTTTCCTTGCTGTCTCGAAAAGAAATTTTTCACTAGTAGATCTTGTCAAAAATTTCAGTTTTTTTGCTATGTGGTTGTGATATCGCACAAATATCGTATGTAACGTGTTTAACACAATATTCTCGTCTCCTCTATCATCACCAACCAATGAACATCCGCCTGGATTTCTACATTCTGGATCCGACGGTGGCAGTCTAATCGGTAGCAAATTTGATGAAGTGACCTTTAGCAATCCAGTGCCTAAACAAAATATTAAGGTTTCGTAACAGATACCCTTCAATAATTTTAAAAGTTCATAATATATTGTAAACGCCAAATGCATGTAAAGAACTTACCATCTAATGTTCTCAACTGTTTGTGAACAATTATATCGTTGCTGTAGACTTGGGACAAATCAACGAAAGATGATATTATGTTTAACTGTTCTCTTGTGGTTCGTGGTTGAAATTTAGGTTGACAGACAGGAACTGACCTTGCCAGTGATGTACAACGTGATCCACTTGACCTGATTATCAGTGGGAAACATGGGTAGGTGAAGGCAGTTATTGAACCACATCTAGTACAAAATTAAATATGTTAAATAAGTAAAACTTTATTGCATACTAAGCAAATTAAGAAATGCATATTATGGGTTTACCCTGCAGACACATCGCACGGAGGATGACTTGTGTATGCAAAGTCATGATCGAGGAATTGTCCAAATGCCATAAACATTGTAGACAACGATGATCTTTGTCTGTTTCTAGTTTGAACGCGGAAGACTGCCCGTGAAACTTCATGAGCCGTAGGAACGCGCGGTAATGTTTCAGGAAAGCCACGCGGAGTATCAAGATTTTTGCTATCGACATAATCAACCGCTAAATGAGAAAGTGTAAAGTTTTATGAAGGTGTAAAAATAGTTCTGTTATCTTTCTCATTGTATACTTACGTAAAAGTCGTGCCAATGCTGTATCTTTTGCTCCTTGCGGTGGTTTCGCAAGGTTGTTACAGCTGCCGTCTACTGATCGAAATGGCAGAAACCCTTTACAAAAAGCAGTAGGATTTGGTTGAACACAGTTGGCAAAGGTATTTCCAGGATTAAACAGTTGTGCTAAAATAAAGGCAATATTAACGCATCAATGAGCCATATATGAACACCTCACGTCTGAACTTGAAAGCAACGATGTTAAGCTTTACCGAAGGTTTTTATTTTCTAACTGTTCAGTTAATGCGGTTAAAATATAATAACTTTAAATTATTACCTTTCATTGTACTTGCTAAAAGCAATGGCATCAGGAGTGTTGCTGCTAATCTTCCCATGGTAAGTGACAGCCAATCTTCCTTGTCAATTTGTTTCTTACTTCTCAGATGCAAGCAAGTAAGATGTGATGAAAAGGTAAAATTCTATCTTATTTATATGATTTAATACCTTCCAGATTTGTCAAGTCTCGACTACTTCTTGTCTCGTCATTTCCATCAGGATGTCAGGAAGGAATTGATTCGTTCTAATGATAATTATCATTGTGGTCTATATTCTTATATCTGCTATATTTGTGATATTAATATACTGTGACGTGTATCTCATCTACCGATAAATCTGAACATATGAGCAATTTGTGAATAATCGGGTAAAAATGGCTTTCCTTCGACTTTTACGTTTTAGTACATTTGACTGGGTGTACTGTTGACTATGCGGTTTCACCATCAAAATGTTACGCACACATATCCTTAAGAATTGTCTCACCTTGGCTATTATCAGTATTATAAATGACTAGTCAATGGCCCGTGGATAAATTCACGGGTTCGCCTGTCCTTTATTCACCGCATTTCGTCTGACTCACAATGTGAGTTACCATTTTGCGTGACAGACAGACAGAGAGACGTGAACGGGTATTATAATATAGATTTCATATACGTCTAAGTTTTCATTCTAGAATGTATTAAGACTAGAACCATATATCCATATTTCTTTACTTGATGCAAATTTGCCTTTTTTAAACAAACGGCTTTAATTACTACTTTAATATAAAAACAGCATATATTTTTTTTTCAAAGGCATTTTTCACTTTATCTTGTTAGTTATTACAAAAATTTAAGACTTTATCGGACAACCCAAATTATCGGACCCAGATCCGCTAATCTGAAATGTCCCTCATAAGTCCGGAATCAAAAATTTTTAATCAATATTTAAGGCTGTTTTTTTTTGCCCTTCTTTAAATGAACATTTCTTGCTCCATTAAAACTAACAGCGCTTAGTTTTTTATATAGTGCAAAATTTTACAGACAAAATTATTGAAAAAAGGCGGTTTTATTTTTAATTTTATATATTTATTTATTATTATATTTATATTTCATATTTGCAAACTTCTCCGAAAGTGTCAAATGATCAATGCTCTGCAGCCAACACGTAGGCCAGCCGGACAGCGTTTTAAATCTTCCTAGTGGCATTCCCTACCGTTTCTGCACGACAAAATAGTCCTCGTTGGGGCCCTCGAAGTTGCGAAAGTGAGCAATAACTAGTACGTTTCAAGAGTATCGGTTTAACGAAATAACCTAAGATCCGAAGTCCTACATCCGCTGTGAAATTGAAAATTTGACGTGATATAGAAACAGCCTATGGAAACACTTGTCGCGTCGAATTTCGAAATTAGCTGTCTTGTTTTATCATATTTAATCAATGATTGTAGAGTAAGCCAAAGCTTCTTCCTAATTTAATAATTGTTTCTGTTCAACAGGCTTTATCATATCTTGACATAAAGTCATTCTAAAGTTCAGAGAATTTAGCTGTAACTTCATTCATAAAAAATTTAGTTTTAATAGTTGGCAACTGAATTAAATCTATGCCGTACGTATTTATGTTTTTGTTAGGAATAAATAAGAAAATGTCACACTGCGCCAAACAAACCACCTTAAAAGAGTAGCAATATGTTGGACAATTATCTCGGTCTGCTTTACTTCCCATATGAGGAAACACTTTTTAATAAAATTTAACACATTGTTTTTACGCGCTTACGTCAATGAAAAAGAGAAGGTTATGTAAGCGGAAGGAGGTAACTGGCAAACAATAGTTTTGTTAATTTGTACTATGCAATGTGTTTGCTGACTACAAAATTTTATGCGTAGGTATAGCTTTCCTGTGTTAAAGACTTTAACCTTAAGAAATAGTCATTAAAATAACAAGTCATTATCAAAATGTGTTAAAAAAATATTCTGTTCACTTCTTCCTAACAATAACATAGTACAGGAAGAACAATAGTCATTTCGATGGCTGTTTGTTCTCCTCCACGCCAACATTTTCTTGATTATTTGCGCCGTTGAAGTACATAAAACGTAAATTATATTAATAAATATTAATAACAGTTAAAGTTTACAACGAACTTAGGCTATTCTAATGCGCATGCGTATAACCCGAAAAGTCGGCTTACATTGTAGTGCAGAATCCGAAAAAAGCTTCATTCTTAACTTATCGCTGAACGTCGCAAACATTATTTCATAAGGGAGGGGTAATTATTTGGAATGTGACTTCATTACATTTTGTTCCTTTTAAACCATTTCGGCACTTGCTTACTAAGGCAATGAATATGTCCATTTTACGGCAATGTTACTTTGCTTTACATAAACAGTTTTGTCGTAGGCTTTATGAATGTATAGGCGTCTTTTAGACAACTTTAGACAGATTAAGTTATCTTGTTCTAAATTTCTCCGAATTTTTCTTGGTACGTCACTGAAAGTTCTGATTGGATTCACTAATTTTGTGTCTTTCACGAAAACAATGAATACACAACAATAAATGGATCCTTTAAAGAGAAACAAAGTCATGAAATCTAAATATTATAAAGAGCTAAATAATCGAATATGCAATTTAATTAATTGGTTATATCGTACACGAAATCCTAGTTTTACATCTCGTAAGTAAATGTATAAGACAAACAGTTAAATAGCTTCGGAATAACTTAAGAACTCCGTGAATTCACTTTCTTAATTTTTTCTGATAATTTCTTACAAGTCTGGCTTTAGTGAATAAATTTTCGAATAGAAGTCTAACTTTTTTAGAAAGTAAGACAGTCCAGCTTTTACGGAAACAAAATATTACATATGTTAAATAATTTAATTGTAGGTGATCTGTAAATGTGCTGATTTATAATACTGTGGTTTGTTCGTTGCCGCAAGCATAATTCATAACTTAATTGAAAACGTGTGTAGTGTATTAAAAGTCTACGACAACATTATCGTCCAAACATTTGGATAAAAATGAAAAAACAATTAACATAACTTGAAAGTCTGGAAATTACCCTTGTAACAGAGTTCGAAGCTAGCAACGGAATTCTTATTACAGTTCTTTTATTAAAAAACAACATGAACTTTTATTGTGGATAACATAGACCGTACACCATGTCTTTATATAATTGTCATTTTTACTTCATTTGCCACTTTTGTTGACCAGGACATTAGAAAATAGAGTAGGTGCAAGGAAATACTATTTGTAAGGTTTAAGAAAACAATACTATCACTACGATAGTATTATAAAGCATCACGATCACAATGATAGAAGTAAAAATGACATTAACAGTCATAAGTAAAATTATTTTTGTACAAATTTCAACAAATTTTAATTCAATTAATTTCTTTTTCTACACTCTCATACTAAATATAATAGACACTCCTAGGCTCTTAACAGTTTAAATGAACAGAGATCGCCAAGGAAAAATAAGCTCACGGAGAAGTTAATAAAAACAATTCCTAACGAGAACTGTAAAATATACTTTTTCTATAGTAATATTAACTTGCCGCTTGCTGATATCTCTTGTTTTATAAACTGCTTAGAATTAAACCCACGTTATTAATCCAGAAGTGGCATTAGCAGCAATGACGCATAATATATTAATATAGCAAATATAAGAAAAAATAAAACACCACGAAGCTAATTATCACAAGAACGAATCTATACCTTCCTGACATCCTGATGGAAATGACCAGGCAAGAAGTAGTCGAGACTTGAAAAATCTGGAAGGAATGAAATCATATAAATAAGATAGAATTTTACCTTTTCATCACATCTTATCTTGCTTGCATCTGAGAAGTAAGAAAAAAATTAACAAGGAAGATTGGCTGTCACTTACCATGGGAAGATTAGCAGCAACACTCCTGATACCGTTGCTTTTAGCAAGTACAATGAAAGGTAATCTTTTAAAGTTATTATCTTTTCACCGCAGCAACTAAACTGTTAGAAAATCTAAACTGTCGCAAAAGCCTTAACATCGTTGCTTTCAAGTTGAGAAGTTATGTTTTCATATATGGCTCATTGATGCGTTAATATAACCTTTATTCTAGCACAACTGTTTAATCCTGGAAATACCTTCGCCAACTGTGTTCCACCAAATCCTACTGCTTTTTGTAAAGCGTTTCTGCCATTTCGATCTGTTGACGGAAGCTGTAACAACCTTGCGAAACCACCACAAGGAGCAAAAGATACAGCATTGGCTCGACTTTTACGTAAGTACACAATGAGAAAAATAACAATAACTATTTATACACCTTTTTAGAATTAAGCCGTCTCCCCTTTCTGGGGATAATATTTTTCTCATTGCACTGAGAAATCTATATTTTCCACACAAAATTATTCATTTCTTAAACTGCAAACACAGCTCATACAATTCTGCACATTTTTATATTACCTTTGTTTCTGACATATACATGTGAATTAATGACAAAGTTTTATTCTAATTTAGCGGCTGATTATGTCGATAGTAATAATCTTGATACTCCTCGTGGCTTTCCTGGAACATTACCGCGCGTTCCTACAGCTCATGAAGTTTCACGGGCAGTCTTCCGCGTTCAAACTAGAAACAGACAAAGATCATCGTTGTCGACAATGTTTATGGCCTTTGGACAATTCCTCGATCATGACTTTGCATACACAAGTCATCCTCCGTGCGATGTGTCTGCAGGGTAAACCCAAAATATGCATTTCCTAATTTGCTTAGTATGCAATAAAGTTTTACTTATTTAACATATTTAATTTTGTACTAGATGTGGTTCAATAACTGCTTTTCACCTACCCATGTTTCCCACTGATAATCAGGTCAGGTGGATCACGTTGTACATCACTGGCAAGGTCAGTTCCTGTCTGTCAACCTAAATTTCAACCACGAACCACAAGAGAACAGTTAAACATAATATCATCTTTCGTTGATTTGTCCCAAGTCTACAGCAACGATATAATTGTTCACAAACAGTTGAGAACATTAGATGGTAAGTTCTTTACATGCATTTGGCGTTTATAATATATTATGAACTTTTAAAATTATTGAAGGGTATCTGTTACGAAACCTTAATATTTTGTGTAGGCACTGGATTGCTAAAGGTCACTTCATCAAATTTGCTACCGATTAGACTGCCACCGTCAGATCCAGAATGTAGAAATCCAGGCGGATGTTCATTGGTTGGTGATGACAGAGGAGACGAAAATATTGTGTTAAACACGTTACATACGATATTTGTGCGATATCACAACTACATAACAAAAAAACTGAGATTTTTGACAAGATCTACTAGTGAAAAATTTCTTTTCGAGACAGCAAGGAAAATAAATATTGCCATTTATCAACGCATTGTTTACAACGAGTTTCTTCCACCTATTGTTGATTTAGCTCCATACAAAGGTTACGATACATCAGTGGATGCTTCCATAACTAATGTCTTTTCAACAGCAGCCTTTAGATTTGGTCACAGTTTGGTTCCAAATGCCTGGGCGCAACTAAACAGCAACTTTGACCGGGCCTTCAACGATATCTCTCTTCAAGCTTCGTTTGAAAACACCCTTCCGATTCGTAACCGCGGTATAGAGCCAACAGCATTTGGTTTATTGGCAAACCGATCGCAAGTAGTTGATACCACGTTTGCGTTTGGAATAGCCCGAAGGTTACTCGTTCCTTTAGGAGAAAGAAGACTTGAAGATTTGACAGCTTTGAACATTCAACGAGGACGAGATCATGGTTTGAAAACATATGGAGCCTGGAGACGAAGATGTAGATTACCGGCTATCAATACGTTTAAAGATCTGGTGGGAATAATGTCTAATTCAACAATTAGGAATTTCGAGACAGTGTACAACAACCCGAATGATATTGACATATTTGCAGCTGGTATTGCAGAACGACGCACCAACGGAAAAATGCTTGGACCAACCTTCCAATGTGTCCAAAAAATCCAATTTGAGCGGTTCAGAGATGGAGATCGATTTTGGTATGAAAACCCTGGTGTCTTCACTCCAGACCAGCTTATTGAAATAAACAAAATGACATTGTCGAAGGTTTTATGCAACACATTAAAAGGTATCGTTTCCATCCAAAGAAGGGCTTTAAGAGCTGTTTTTCCCAACACAGTACGAAGAGGGTGTGGGAACATCCCAGATATTGATTTGAAAAAGTGGATCAGTTAGTTTCATGGATAATCTGACCTGATATTTGTTCTCTATTTTTTGAATACAGGACCATACTTTCTTCTCAATTTTAAAAGCAGTGCAATTTCTGTATTTTCTGTGTAATACCTTAAAATGGCAAAAATCCTTTTTTCGCTTCAAAAATCCTTACTGTTACCTGAAAACTAGGAATACTTTCGTGTTTTTTTTTCATTTAGTGACCTCTATCTTTCTCTAATTTGTTGGGAATCCGACAAGTTTTAAAGAAGAATTTTCGCTCCTATCTGCGCCTCCTGTGTGTCAAAAGCAGTATTTCACATTTCGTTACTGCAACAATCATCTTAATAAACCTTTCATTTAATGACAGGTTTGTTTCTTTGTGTAAACTTTTGTCGATTTTGTTAACTATAACTGTTTATTTATATAAGTTATTGTATTAATTGATTACGATTTAGTAGGTGGAATTGAAATTTGATGTTGGACATAATGCGTTTTTTATTTGTTTTAACAAGGACAAAAAACCATCTCTTTGTAATTTCTGTATCCTCTACTTTTTTAACATTTGAATGGTAATCCTAAAGCTTGTATTCCTGCCAAATTTTTTATGGTGCATTGTATAAATTTGGAAAATAAAAATAGAAAAAAAAATGAAACATCTTGAATTAAAAGTATAGCAAGTTGCAAGCATGAACAAAGAATATCCAAAAAAAAAGGATTGATAGATATTTATGCCAATTCTGCATTGTTGTCTGTAATAGCTACAGATTTTTCTCCTTTTGACATGGCTATATCATTGTTCACAGATTTGCTAGAACGTAATTTATCGCAATTAAAGCACATAAAGAAACAGTCCCAGCAATTTAATTTATAGTGTAAATTTTACACTTTGTTGAACCTGTCTAATTGACGGAAATATCTACAACCCTCGTCGATATATGTTAGATTTACTTTATTTAAACTTTCAAGTGTACAGCGGGTATAGTGCTTAAGATACTGTAATGATTCAGACGCATATTTAGTATACCCATTATATGTCAAAATTTTTTTAGTTTATTTACAAAAATTTTTATTGCATATAAAAGGAAGTTAATTTTGTATATAAGATATTAAAAAAATTTCCAGGTGGACATAAATTTACATATTTCTTTCTCACTAAAACGTATGAAGCTCCACTCCGCTTAATTTTTTTTATTTTGTAATATATCTTGTAAAATATCTCAACTAGTTCTGCATTACCATAGCAGCAATACTTTGCTACATATTTTTTCACAAACGCGCGTTGTTCGTTATTTAAAAATTCGTGAAAAACGTATTGCTTCCTTAAAAGTCTGCATGAAATGTGACAAAACAAGATGGAGCAGGTATTTATGAGCACGTGTAAAGTTTTGTCGAGATTCTTCATCGTGGAGGAAAGATTCGGACGTTTCAGTAAAAAACAAAACTGGAGATTTATGGTTAGTAGGAAAGAATATTTGGGTATATTTGTGATAATTATAAAATTTCCTTCTTTCGTAATCTCTCTTTGTTATAAAGCAATAGAGAAAAAACGCTGGAAGAAAAAGCAAGTTCCAGTGCTGAAGTCTGCTTAACCATTTTTCGAATTTTGGAACCTTCTGGGCTTGGCTCAGTTCGTAGTACACATGCATGCTAGAACGTGTACTAAAACATCTACCTTACGATTCTGATTATGATAAATGAACGGCATCTGTCACATTTCAGATATGACTAAAAAACTGCCGTTGCTATAACGGTTCTGGTCAAGACTTTAAATTATATTGCGTTAAAATTATGCAAGGAATACCAAATTTTCTTAAAAGATATTTCTTTGATAAAAAAGGGGTTACGAAACAATTCAATAACCTCAATCTCCGCAATTTTCGAAGAATGGTGTGTAATAAACGGACCAATTAAAATGTCACACACTTTCGAACCACATCGAGGTCTAGACAATCTCTTTATGAATAATTAATTATTTGTAATGAATCTAATATTTTTCTACGTTTGTATTCAAAAAAAATAAAAATTTTCCTACAGTATTCTTTTTTAGCGGCAAAATAAGGTACGATCAGTAAAATATATTAAATATCAGTAGAGCTGTATTTGTTAAACAATGCTATGTTACTACCTTCAAGAAGGTAATTAATACCTCTAAGAAGATTTAAAGTCATTGTTGTTGCTTAAGGTTTAAATTCTTCTTTTATTATAAAGTTTTAGTTAAAAGCAAGGTAAATACTTAAATCGAATAAATCATTGATATCCAATATATATACGGCACTTTTCTGTCAATGCCTAATATAATATTTAAGATGATATAAGTTGTTGATTTTGTCCTCAGTGATCATAAACTTTTCCACTAAAGTCGAAAAGCAACAGCCCCTTTAAACAACTGTTTCAAAAAAAAAAAACAATTATAAAAAAAATTGCTTTTATACGAGAGTTGCATCAGGTACAGTAAAGGCAGTCTTGTTACGCAAAACTGTGAAAATTCCATGTATTATAAAGTCGGAAACAACACATTTTTAATAAAATCAAATGCTGCAGAGTTTAGGTCACTGAAAATGATCAAGAAAAGTTAGAGAGTCTTTGTACACTGTTATTGCTCAGAAATTGCTTAAATAATTTTAACGACGACATTGCTTCAAAATGGTATCGGATGTAATTTTGGGACTTCCTGAAGCGCTCATATTGAGTTTTGTCATAAATAATTTTTAAAGTGCTATATAATTGGTACAGGACTTGAAAGAGACTTTTTTCGCAGTATTAACAACACCAAGAGTACAATTGATAATGCTGTCGGTGCAGGATAAACAACTTTCATGTGGCTGTAATACATTCCTACGCATATAACTCCAATAACTCATCCTATTTGTATAGAAAACAAACGAACACCTTCCAAGAATCCTTGATTGCATGAATGAGCTAATTTTGCGCACACAATCACTGTAAATGTTTGATCAGCGAGAAAAACACTACGTTTCAAAGAAGGTTTGCAACCAGCATCACATACCATCCAGTAACGTTCCCAGCTCGATAGTAGAGCAATAATAATAACAAAGATGTCAGAAATACAGACAGCAAACTTATAACACCAGTATAATACACTTCTCTGTTTGATATTCTCCGAGATATAAGAAATGCAACAAGAACGATGTTGGCGAATGTAACACCCATTAAAAGAACATTCAGAACTGAATAACTGAAGTTTAATCTTGTGATAACAATCATGGGTAAGATACGAAACATTATTTGGTCCATTATCCCAAAAAATATGCATTAATGATCATCAAGAGAGTGTCTTTAGTTTGAAAAACCTTTTTTGTTGTGCTGGCTGCGGATGCAGAATACATATCTCTTATCTTCATGGTTTCTGCTTGCATGTCATATTCTCTTGACAAATCATGCGTAAAAATTATTACAACAACCAGTATTATGCAGCAGATTACAAATAAAATAGGTCCAATAACATTGGCATACGTTATGTGAATACTTCCAATCCAAAAATCTGTTTTGAGACAAAATATAGAAAGGCATGACCCGCAAGCGTAGCCTAGTAAACGACTACCATTAAGCATCATCAATTTTTGCGAAACTTCTTCTTTCGGGTATGATATTGCAACTTCTGAAACCATGGTGTCACTGCCATGGTATACCCGCTTAAAAATCTTCCAAACAACGGAAACAAAGGAGATGTGTGAATGGTGTATAAAATGCGCCCAGGTATGGACAAATAAATAACTGCTATCAAGCAAAGACTTAAGGCAATCGCTTTTTATGTGAATTAGATAATAGTAAAATGGTAGGCTGTATATACATAGACCTATTGGTCAAAGTGTTTTATTAACGAAGTTGCAGGCTTATGGTGTTAAAGGGAATGAATTAGCGTGGTTAACAGATTACATCTTCAACTGAACTCAAATTGTGGAGATTGACAATGTCTGTCCAAATAAAGAATCTATATATTGCGGCGTTCCCCAGGGGCCACTGTTCTGGGGCCACTGCTATTTCTGATCTTCTTCTACGACTTTGAAACTCAATTAAAAAAATCGACAGTTATTAAATTTGCAGAGCACACTGTTCTGTTCTTTTCGAGTAGCAATTTTCGTATAATTAAATCCAGCCTTAATGCCGATATGAAGATTGTCACAGATTATGTTCTTGAGAACGAGCTAATCATGAATTTAAACAGTGCTGTTTGGTATTACTCAACGGTTGAAACTCTATACAGACTCGCTGCATGTCGTTTATAATGATATTCCTATCAGGTAGACTTTTAAGCAAGCAAAAAATATTTGTTTCACGAATTTTTAAATAACGAACAACGCACTTTTTTGAAAAAATATGTAGCAAAGTATTGTTGCTATGGTAATGCTGAACTAGTTGAGAAATGTTACTAAAACATAATAAGCGGAGGGGAGTTTCGTACGTTTTAGTGAGAAACAAAAATGTAGATTTATGTCCACCTGGAATTTTTTTTAATATCTTATGGACAAAATTAACTTCCTTTTATACCCAATAAAATTTTTTGTAAATAAACTAAAAAAATTTTGACATATAATGGGTATACTAAATATGCGTCTGAATCATTACAGTATCCTTAAGCACTATACCCGCTGTACACTTGAAAGTTTAATTAAAGTAAATCTAACATATATCGACGAGGGTTGTAGATATTTCCGTCAATTAGACAGGTTCAACAAAGTGTAAAATTTACACTATCAATTAAATTGGTGTGACTGTTTCTTTATGTGCATTACTTGTTTTATGTAAACTTATATAATAGTTATGTAAAGAAAAGAAAATATAATAGCTGCAGCACCATATTTATATATGGTGCTGTTCTAGCAAATCTGTGAACAATGATATAGCCATGTCAAAATGAGAAAAATCTGTAGCTATTACAGACAACAATGCAGAATTGGCATTGAATAAATATCAACCATTTATCAAATGATCCAACTTAGTCATAGGCAACTCTACATGGACAAAACCAATACCTTAGTTGTATTAATAGTAGCGCTGTATTAGAGTTCGCGCAGACCTTGGGTGCGCGAATTAATATTGAGCGAAAAATAATACGCGCGAATAGCTTTCGGGTTGGAAATTTTTGGTTCATGTAAAAATCTCAAAATTAAAGTCTTAAAATATTTTATAGAGGGTCAGAACATAAATGGACTTATGTTTTATAGGTATATTAGATCACTTCTTAGATCAGTTCTTCTTCTCAAAAATAAACATTAGGGGTTACAAAAAGTCGTCGTCTTCTTCTTCTTCTTCTTCTTCTTCTTCAACTTTGATATCCAATGGAATTTTTTCCGGCTGAAGCACGAAGAAGAAAAAGGAGTCATTTCATGTACCTTAAGAGAATAAATTTTTGCGGATTTTTTTCGAATATTTCGCGTAAAAAAGGAGATTTATTTTCGAGGATTTTGAAAGAGGTATAAAATTTAGTTATTGACTGCGTAAAACCAGTAAAAACGATCGTTAAACTGTAAGATAACAAAAGTTATCTAAAAAGTGACGAATTTGTTTTAATTCAAAGGTTTATTTAATTTCGAACCTTTAATAAGATTTTTAAGAATTTGGGATAATTCCCGGGAACAAATTTTATTTTCGCGGATCAAGGGCTTTTTGATTTTTCAAGAAAATAGGCATAATAATTTCGCCCTCTCAACTTCGTATCGCTTTTAATGGAATTATTGAATAATATTGTTCTACGAAGATAAATGAATTTACAACAAAGGTTTCTAACAACGTTGAAGGAGAAAATTGATGAGTAACTGAGTAAATGCGCGAATTTAAAACTGAGCGAATATCTCCACTTTGCGGTGCGCGAATTTAAATCGCGCGAATTTAAAACTGAGCGAAAAATAGTACGACTCCAATTCAAATATAAGTAAGGTAGTAGAAACTAAATCAAATGGTTATAAATTTAATTATATTTTGATGTACAAGAAAATACTAACTTCACCGGTTCGTAATTAGTTACGAGACATCGCGTATAAATGTTTATGTGAGTTTAAATAATATGTTTCTTGTACAGAATTTGTTGAAAATTTGATTGAGCTAAAATGGAGTTTTTGACCGTCACAAATGTGTTTCCTGGTAACCCAGTACAAGGTTGAAATTTTGTTTTAATATTTTTTATTTTCTTGTTGTTAATTTATACACTGCACCGTAAAAAGATTCGCATGAACACAAGCCTTAGGATTAACATGCAAATGTTAAAAAAGTGCAGGATACAGAAATTACAAAGAGATGGTGGTTTTCTCTTTGTTAAAACAAATAAAAAACGCATTATGTCCGACATTAAATTTTACTTTCACCTACTAAATCGTAATAAATTAATACAATAACTTATATAAATAAAAACTTATAGTTAAAAAAACATCGACAAAAGTTTATACAAAAAACAGCCTAATAAATAAAAGGTTTATTAAAATAATTGCAGTAACAAAATGTCAAATACTGATTTTGATACCCAGAAAGCGCAGATAAGAGCGAAAACACTTCCTTTTCTTGTCGCATGCCCAAAAAAGGAGAAAAAGAATAACCTCACAAGGTGAAAGAGCCTTAATAAAAACTCAACCTTTTGCGTCTTTTCGAAAAGAAGATAGTTTCTGATACAAGTATAAGGCACACATAGAATGGAGGAGCTGAAATTTTCGAACTTCTTAAAACAAAAGAAAAGGTTTTTTGTTATTTTTTGTGTTATTATATCAGATAGAATATACAGAAATTGTACACATAAGCCGCTTTTAAAACTTCGAAGAAAGTATGGTCCTGTATTCAAAAAATAGAGAATAAATATCAGGCCAGGTTATCCATTTGTTAACCTTCTAATTTAATTTTGCTAGTCCATCAAATATAATGCTCAGTTTGAATAAATTTAAATAACTCCACCCTCGTCCCCAGGGTGTTTTGTCTTTTTGATATGAGAGAAGACGACGAAAAATACCCTGGTATTGTTGAGTGATTGGCCAATATATGGCCAGATTATGCGAACGCGTCATAAGGAATACGTTAATTTATGCGATCAAAAATGGCGGAACTTTAGCGGTTAGAAAATTTATGTTCCAGCAACAGAAAACGTACTGACAATTGTATTGTCTCACGAATAAAAAATACAGGAAAAATTATCTTGGTAACTGGCAATAAACGTCTTTAAAGGTTGAAAAATAAGTTGTGCTGTTTTATGTGCAAGTTACATAATACTTTAATGTAGTTTAGCTAGCTAGCAAGTATTTTCTGAACAGAACTTTTGTCTGCTGAACTTAGATAGTTCGTTGTTTAGATTTCAAATCCAGTTTATGGAAAAAGTTTTTATTTTTGTGGAGTTCTGAATCCTATGGAAAAAAAGGGAGTAAAGAGAAGGGCAGAATAATTTCTGGATATATGGAGACAGCTTTAGATTATATAACAGCCTGCTGTAGATACATATATTTGGGATGGAAACAAAGTATATACTTTTCTGTTATCAAGATAATCTTTAGTGGAGTTTTGGGTCATAAATTAATTAGAAATGAAGTTTATAATATAGACCAAAAGCTTTTATGATCGGTATAATTGTTGAAGTCTCGCTTCATGGATATTCAGTAATCTTGAAATTTGTGATGAGCTAAAATTTTGTTTACAAAAGCTTTCAGATAGTTTACAAAAGTTTCCGAACATTCTGTTGTGTTAAGGAGCAGAACTATTAAGGGATACTTTTGGGGAATTAATTTTGGAAACACTTTTAATTTTTTACGAGACCTATTATTTTGCAAAGTTAACAAGTTTAAAAAATCTTGTTTAAAATACCTTCTTCATTTGGATATGTTCTGCCAAGATTGCGAAAACGGCCTGTTTATAAACAGGACGGCCGAATTATGTACGCATGGCCCGATTATGTTTTTTTTGCCCTGATTATGTCGTGGTGACCGGATTATGAACGCTGATATAATGGCTGGCTAAGGCAGGCTGTGATTGGCATTTTCTTCGAACATTTGTGAATAAACCATTGACGAATTATTGTCACATGCCATTTTTCTCTGCAAGATAACACACCATTGAAAACTCAGCATAGCGAAATAAAAAAATGTCACAACGTAATTTTTCTCTGCATGATAAAACACCATTGAAAACTAACTAGATTTTGCGGATGGGTGGGTTCATTTTTATTTTTCGCAGGAATTGAATTCTGGGGATTGTTAAGTAACAATAATAACTTACTTTGATTGTTTCACTTGATTACTCTGCGGTATCACAAACACAACCAGCAGGAACACAACAACACAACTTGATCCGTAACACAACAACACAACTGGATATCAACACAACTGCACAACCACTTGAGGCCCCACCAAGGACATTCACTATTGTTCATAGTCTATATTATGGAGACAACATATTAATATCAACAATCTCCCTTCTCTTTCTTCAATTAGTGAATGTTGGTGAGAATCTGTGTCTTCTCATTTTTATTAGTCTTTTTCATTTTCTGTAAATCAACTCAATCATATGTACACTATTTACAAACTTCTTCACTTTCTCAGTTTACAGCCGAGCCTCTGCAATTGCTTGCAAAAATCGACTTGACGAAGCTCCATTCTTTGTCAGTGGATCTGCCATTTGGTCTTTTGTTGTTATCCAACTAAGTTTTGAAATTTCTTTCTTTTCTATCATTTTTTTCAAGATGGCAATATCGACTCTTAATCTTCTGTCCAAAATACCTTTACTGGAATGTGCAGCATCTACCAAAGACGTGCAATCCGTATAACATTCCATCGCAATCTGGAGTTCTTTTCCATCAAGGACAACATCTCGAATACTACTCGATAACCAGTATGATGATTCTGCAGCTTCTATGAGAGCTAACGTTTCTGCTGATAATGTACTTTTGACAACTTGTCTAACTCTTTTTGACTGCCAAGCTAAGGGGATGGTAATTGACTTATCTTTGTTACTTAGGAAGATAACATAACCTCCTTGTGAACCTCCATCACTCAAATTTCCATACGAAGCATCACTATAACAAATAAGTTTGGCTTCTTCAATATTGCCTACGCTTGGAAAGTAGAGTGCAACATCATTTTTCTTCACCTTACATACAACTTTGTTTAAATATGTCAGGTCACCAACAGTAGCTTTGCTTACAATTCCCATCAACTGACAACAATCAAACAATATGTCTGGTCTTGTCTGAGTAGCTACCCAATTTAATTGACCAATTAATTGCCTCATCTTTGTCTTTTCCTCATCACTTAAATCGTCTGATTTGGACAATAATCTCTTTTTAGGTAGGTAAATTTCTTGGATACTATTTACATATGATATCTGATCTAACATTATCTCGTTATCTTTACAACTGAGGTTTATACCAAGATATTTAAACGCAACTGATTTTTCTACACCAACTTGAAAGATTTTTCTTATCTCTTCAATAACCTCTCTCTCAAAATATTCGCTTCCTCCCCAACAAAAATCATCAACATGTGTAGAAATAATACCTGCTAGTTTACCATTGTGGTGCCAATAAAACAAACCAGGGTCATATTTACATACTTTAACATTCAATTTGGTAAGTTCTTCATAAACCTTAAGATACCAAGTCCTTGAAGCGATCGTTTAATCCATAAACACAGGTCTTAATTTCCATACTGTTCCCTCTTTGTAGGCTTCCTTGGGTGGACGTATATATAATTCTCTGTCAATAGGCTTTCCTTGAAGAAATGCTGCTTTAATGTCGATGGAATGGCATGTCCAATTCATGACAGACATAATAGCAAACATAATCCTAAGTGACTCTTTACAGCAGGTCGGAGAATCTGTTTGTACATCTGATTTATCTTCAAATCCTCTTGCTACTAACCTTGCTTTAAATTTGACCAAACCAGACTGGTCACATTTCTTGGTAATCACCCATCTTGTCGATATCAATGATTGCTTAGACACTGGAACCTCTTCATAAACATTGTTTTTGATCCAATTTTCCAGCTCATTCGTTTTTGCTTGCTTAATTAATTCAGTCTCTGTGCTGTCAACTAACAGTATCTCTTCACTATTTGATAGACTAATTTCTTCATTTATTCTTTCTATTTTTGATATTCCCTTTTTCATATCAATACATTCTGTAGAGCCATCTTTATGGCGAACCTTCCAAAAATCTTTATATTTTCCTCCCTGAGCTTTCCCAACTTTTCCAGCTCTCGAAATTACTTCAACTTCTTTTAATTGCAAATCTTCATTTGTTGCAATGCGTATTTTCATCTTTGGTTTTAACTTAACAACATCATTTTCAGCAGCATCATTTTTATTGTTAGCACTGACATTCCGCTGTTCGCTTACATCTTTATTGTGTTCCACATTTTCTAATTTGCTTACTTCATCAATAGGATGTATACAATCTAAGTCATCACCATTTCTCTCCATTTCTTCTTCTTCAATAGTATTTTCAGTATCTTCAAAGTATACATTGTCCTCTTCTAGCGTAACAGCATCTACATCATCTTCATCATTTTCACTGTATATATCATCATCTTCTAGTGCAAGATGTTTCATAAACTGTTCTGTGTTTGTTTCAGGTTCCGGTGTGTCATCAGAAGTTATTCTCTCTTGACGTTTCTCATGCATTAAATTACATGGATGCACACGAATGTATCGACTTCCATGTTTTACCAAAACTTGCTGACTTTCAAAACCTATAACTGTACCTGGGCCATGCCAATGTTTGTCGTCTTTTCTCCGATAATAGACTTTATCGCCATTCATGTATTTCACATTCCCAGAAGGTCTAATCTGATGTCTCAAAGCTCGTCGTATCTTTTCTGATGACTCGTTTTCAATATATGCCCGTCTTGCTGCATGCATAGCATATAAATCTTTCGCTACTACTTGACTAGCAGTTTTATTTTCCATTGCAGGTGGCTTATTTGTCAATATGCATGGTATATTGGGGTTCTTGCCAAAAAGTAATTGGTTTGGACTGTAGCCATTGTAATTCGCAAGTGAGTTCTTTGCACTAATTGCCCAACTTAAAGCCACTTCTAACTCACAGTTTTGATCATTCATAATTTTTCGAACAGTCTCTCCAATGATAGCATTGTGCCTTTCAACTATTCCGTTACTCCATGGACTCTCTGCAGCAGTGGTTACAACCCTAATGTTAAATTTTTCACAGAAATCAATGAATTCACTGTTGTCGAACTCCCCTCCATTGTCAACCATGAGCTTTCCTGCACAGCCAAATGTTCCTATCCAGATTTCAAATATCTTCTTGACAATCACTTCTTTTCGTTTGCTATGTATGACAGTAGCAGCACTATACTTCGTAAAAGTATCAATTAAATGTAAGAACCATGTTATTGCATTGCCATCTGTCCACTCTTTTAGGTCCATTGCTACACAGTCATTAAAGTCATTGGACATACGCAAACCAACCACAGGTCTTGGGGATAGTTTCTTGTACTTGAAACATGTCTCGCATTTCTGTGATATATGGTCAATCAATGTATGTAACTTCTTATCCTCAACACCTGCATCCCGAAGTAACTTCTTTAAACGTTCTGGTGGCGGGTGACTAAATTGTTTATGAAGTTTAACAATGCCTTTTAATCTTTCGGTTTCATTTTTCATAGCGAAACTCTTTGAGTACAGAACTATTTCTTCCGCATCCACACTTGAAATATCATCAAATTCAAATTTTCTTTTGCCTAAAGGGATACAATAGTGTCCTGAGGATGTAAGAAACACCTTTTGCTTCATTCCCAGAATTTCTATTGTGTCCTTTGAAAACTCAATTTTTGTGGCTGCTTTCTTGATGGCATCCTTACTAAAAAGTAGTGGCAAATCTCCTTTCACAACATCTGTTACAATATTGATATTAGTATCTCCGATTCTGGCTGGCAATTTCATTTGTTTAATGGATCTCATTTCATTTCCATCTGCAAACTTAAATATTGTATTACTTTGTGACTCTGTGACATGATTAAGTTCATTATCACTCAATGTCTCCAAATATTCTTTCAGCCAACTTTCTCCACAAACAGTTTTTGAACAGCCTGAATCCAGAACAGCAGCGCTCAATGTTTCACCCATAAATACATCCATTACCTCTATATATAATGTTACATTCACTTCCTCTTCCTCTTTCTTTTTCTTTCTATTTTCGTATGAGTCTGGGCAATCTCTTTGCCAATGAAACACAGATCCACAAATGTTACATCTCGATACTTCTCCATTCATATCCACAGGATTTCTTTGACGATTATCTTTATTATTTCTGTCAGCAGTAGGTCTTGTGTAGTTGGTCGCACCTCTAAAGTATCTTCCTCTTCCTCTAAAATACTGATGACTGCCATGATAAGTCGGTTCTAACTTAATATCATTTACATTGACTCTATCTTGTTGAACTATGTCACCAAAGATCCTCTTCAGTTGATTTTTCATTCCGGAAAATGTGAGTTCAGTAATAGTTGCTTTTACCAGTCGTTCTTGTTGCTCAGGTAGTCTTGCGTTTACCAAAAGTTTATATGCTAAAATTCCATCCGGTAATTCCATGCCATATTGCTTAGCTTTGTTGTGTAAGCGTTCAAACTCAATTACATATTGTTTCATTGTCATTTCTTCAGTTTTGCAAAATTTTTCAAAATTATCATAGTTGGTAAAAGCTAATTGTAACGTGTCTTTTTTAAATAAGCTGTCAAGAGTTTCTATTACTTTATCAACACCATTATCTGCATTAAGAGTCTCAATGTTCATTTCAAGAACTGCATCTCTAGCTTTACCTTCAAGTGTAAGAAAAATAGCAGCAGCCTGTTTCTTTTTATCAACATTTGTAAAGATTTGCCAAATTTTTATCTCCTTTTTCCAGTTTTCATATGAAATGTCCTCACTTAACGTTGGCGGGGCCTTGTAATCTTTTCTTGAAGCCATTATCCCTCTGCTACCATTTGTTAAGTAACAATAATAACTTACTTTGATTGTTTCACTTGATTACTCTGCGGTATCACAAACACAACCAGCAGGAACACAACAACACAACTTGATCCGTAACACAACAACACAACTGGATATCAACACAACTGCACAACCACTTGAGGCCCCACCAAGGACATTCACTATTGTTTATAGTCTATATTATGGAGACAACATATTAATATCAACAGGGATGACCTAAATTATTCGTTTTGAGGGAATTAAGTTTGGTGAAAAGTTATTAAACATGCGAATCCCAAAATTTAGTTCCACGAAATTTTGTTTCATTTGAGAACAACAACAACTTCGCCACCAGGGCTATTTGCTTGTCACGAATGATATAAAGCCGGTCGGCCCCGATTATGTTCGTTCTATAATAGTGAGAAATAATATAAAAATGTTGTACATAAGCCGGCTCGCGCCGATTATGTTCGTTCTATAAGTCTCAAATAATATTAGACTGTCGTACATAAACCGGCCTGACCTGATTATGTTCCTTTTATAAGTGCCAAATACTATTTTTTAACTGTCGTACATAATAAGCCGGCCTGTCCTGATTATATTGCCCTGATTATGTATTTTCTGCCCTGTTTTTAACCGGGGCAAGCTGCTGTACATAATCAGCGCAGCGTTTATTATCCGGGCAGAACAGATACATTAACAAGTATGAGTCTATGTACTGAAAGGGATAAAGCTAAAATTGGGCCATAAAAAAATACTTCTCGTTCGAAACCATACTTTTTGCTAAAAATTAAATTGAAATAAAGACTTGAAACTTGGTATGACATGCTTTTAGTTTAATTAAAAAAGTAAAAATTAAAAATTAAACCTTGTTCATCACTAAACAAATTATATATATTTACTTATTATTACAATGTTAAAAGTAAGCAATTAGAATGTCTCCAGAGGATACGACGCAAGATTGATGTTATTCTCTTTTCTTAAATAAATTCATCAAATTTAAGTTAACATTAGATAAATTTTTGCAAATAAGGTTCCAAGAAATATACATATTTTATTGAATTATTTTTCTGAATTCGATTTCAAGCAAATATTGCAATTCTATGAGAGAAATTTAATTGAGGAACGAGGAAACGAAGATTCTAATTCTCTCTAAAATTGCGAATTTTACTATAAAAGAGTTAAGCTAGTCAGCTAATAGCCAAATGTAAACAAAATACTAAGCTAAAATATATAAAGCTAGCCGTCATCAACACATCTACATTAGGTTTTTGATCACCTACTACGTGCTAAACGTATTAAAACCCTTGTTAGCTAGCTACATAATACACTTGTATTTCTTATATCAGTATCCCACTTTTTTATGCCACTATCTTCTTTCTTAATGTACAACGCTACACCATGAACTAGTCAGTAATATTTTTATAAATCTAGCAAAGTAAAACCAAACGTTTTTATAAATATAACTAGCTTTATATATAAACAAGGTTTTGTAGTTTACAAATATAATCCACCACGGCTCAATGCGCCATTTTAATCTTGACCTAAAAAGTGCTGACTTAGGAAAAAAGTCGTAACAATTATGCAAAAATGGAAAAGCCAATCATATTTCAAAATCCGGTCAACGATACCAGGGTATTTTTCGACGTCATCTCTCATATCAAGAAGGTAAAAAACTTTGGGGACGAGGGTGAAATAACTCTACAGGATCCCGAGGTGTGGGATTGATTATTAAAATCAATTTAGCAATTTGATAATACAAGTGCAACATAATTTTTACTTTGGCATCCGATGCACATAGTAACATAATTTAAGGTCATTTGTCATTTTTTCTTCTTCTGATATTCCTTGTTCATGCTTGTAACTTGCTATAGTTTTAATTCAAGATGTTTCATTTTTTTTTCTATTTTTATTTTCCCACTTTTAATTTATACACTGCACCATAAAAAAATTCGCAGGAATACAAGCTTTAGGATTACCATTCAAATGTTAAAAAAGTACACGATACAGAAATTACAAAGAGATGGTGGTTTTCTCTTTGTTAAAACAAATAAAAAACGCATTATGTCCAACATCAAATTTCAATTCCACCTACTAAATCGTAATCAATTAATACAATAAATTATATAAATAAGCAATTATAGTTAACAAAATCGACAAAAGTTTACACAAGGAAACAAACCTGTCATTAAATGAAAGGTTTATTAAGATGATTGTTGCAGTAACGAAATGTAAAATACTGCTTTTGACACACATGAGGCGCAGATAAGAGCGAAAATTCTTTCTTTAAAACTTGTCGGATTCCCAACAAAGTAGAGAAAGATAGAGGTCACTAAATGAAAAAAAACCACGAAAGTATTCCTAGTTTTCAGGTAACAGTAAGGATTTTTGAAGCGAAAAAAGGATTTTTGCCATTTTAAGGTATTACACAGAAAATACAGAAATTGTACTGCTTTTAAAATTGAGAAGAAAGTATGGTCCTGTATTCAAAAAATAGAGAATAAATATCAGGTCAGGTTATCCATGAAACTAACTGATCCACTTTTTCAAATCAATATCTGGGATGTTCCCACACCCTCTTCGTACTGTGTTGGGAAAAACAGCTCTTAAAGCCCTTCTTTGGATGGAAACGATACCTTTTAATGTGTTGCATAAAACCTTCGACAATGTCATTTTGTTTATTTCAATAAGCTGATCTGGTGTGAAGACACCAGGGTTTTCATACCAAAATCGATCTCCATCTCTGAACCGCTCAAATTGGATTTTTTGGATACATTGAAAGGTTGGTCCAAGCATTTTTCCGTTGGTGCGTCGTTCAGCAATACCAGCTGCAAATATGTCAATATCATTCGGGTTGTTGTACACTGTCTCGAAATTCCTAATTGTTGAATTAGACATTATTCCCACCAGATCTTTAAACGTATTGATAGCCGGTAATCTACATCTTCGTCTCCAGGCTCCATATGTTTTCAAACCATGATCTCGTCCTCGTTGAATGTTCAAAGCTGTCAAATCTTCAAGTCTTCTCTCTCCTAAAGGAACGAGTAACCTTCGGGCTATTCCAAACGCAAACGTGGTATCAACTACTTGGGATCGGTTTGCCAATAAACCAAATGCTGTTGGCTCTATACCGCGGTTACGAATCGGAAGGGTGTTTTCAAACGAAGCTTGAAGAGAGATATCGTTGAAGGCCCGGTCAAAGTTGCTGTTTAGTTGCGCCCAGGCATTTGGAACCAAACTGTGACCGAATCTAAAGGCTGCTGTTGAAAAGACATTAGTTATGGAAGCATCCACTGATGTATCGTAACCTTTGTATGGAGCTAAATCAACAATAGGTGGAAGAAACTCGTTGTAAACAATGCGTTGATAAATGGCAATATTTATTTTCCTTGCTGTCTCGAAAAGAAATTTTTCACTAGTAGATCTTGTCAAAAATCTCAGTTTTTTTGCTATGTAGTTGTGATATCGCACAAATATCGTATGTAACGTGTTTAACACAATATTTTCGTCTCCTCTGTCATCACCAACCAATGAACATCCGCCTGGATTTCTACATTCTGGATCTGACGGTGGCAGTCTAATCGGTAGCAAATTTGATGAAGTGACCTTTAGCAATCCAGTGCCTAAACAAAATATTAAGGTTTCGTAACAGATACCCTTAATAATTTTAAAAGTTCATAATATATTGTAAACGCCAAATGCATGTAAAGAACTTACCATCTAATGTTCTCAACTGTTTGTGAACAATTATATCGTTGCTGTAGACTTGGGACAAATCAACGAAAGATGATATTATGTTTAACTGTTCTCTTGTGGTTCGTGGTTGAAATTTAGGTTGACAGACAGCAACTGACCTTGCCAGTGATGTACAACGTGATCCACCTGACCTGATTATCAGTGGGAAACATGGGTAGGTGAAAGCAGTTATTGAACCACATCTAGTACAAAATTAAATATGTTAAATAAGTAAAACTTTATTGCATACTAAGCAAATTAAGAAATGCATATTATGGGTTTACCCTGCAGACACATCGCACGGAGGATGACTTGTGTATGCAAAGTCATGATCGAGGAATTGTCCAAAGGCCATAAACATTGTCGACAACGATGATCTTTGTCTGTTTCTAGTTTGAACGCGGAAGACTGCCCGTGAAACTTCATGAGCTGTAGGAACGCGCGGTAATGTTCCAGGAAAGCCACGAGGAGTATCAAGATTATTACTATCGACATAATCAGCCGCTAAATTAGAAGAAAACTTTGTCATTAATTCACATGTATATGTCAGAAACTAAGGTAAAATAAAAATGTGCAGAATTCTATGAGTTCTGTTTGTAGCTAGTTTAAGAAATATATATTTTTGTGCAAAAAATATAGATTTCTCAGTGCAATGGCGATCATATGGGCATACAAAATTATTTTAATAAAAAAATACTATCCCCAGAAAAGGAGATGGCTTAATTCTATAAAGGTGTATAAATAGTTATTGTTATTCTTCTCATTGTGTACTTACGTAAAAGTCGAGCCAATGCTGTATCTTTTGCTCCTTGTGGTGGTTTCGCAAGGTTGTTACAGCTTCCGTCAACAGATCGAAATGGCAGAAACGCTTTACAAAAAGCAGTAGGATTTGGTGGAACACAGTTGGCGAAGGTATTTCCAGGATTAAACAGTTGTGCTAGAATAAAGGTTATATTAACGCATCAATGAGCCATATATGAAAACATAACGTCTCAACTTGAAAGCAACGATGTTAAGGCCTTTGCGACAGTTTAGACTTTCTAACAGTTTAGTTGCTGCGGTGAAAATATAATAACTTTGAAAGATTACCTTTCATTGTACTTGCTAAAAGCAACGGTATCAGGAGTGTTGCTGCTAATCTTCCCATGGTAAATGACAGCCAATCTTCCTTGTTAATTTGTTTCTTACTTCTCAGATGCAAGCAAGATAAGATGTGATGAAAAGGTAAAATTCTATCTTATTTATATGATTTCATACCTTCCAGATTTTTCAAGTCTCGACTACTTCTTGCCTGGTCATTTCCATCAGGATGTCAGGAATGAATTGGTTCGTTCTAATGATAATTATCATTGTGGCCTATATTCTTATATTTGCTATATTTGTGATATTAATATGCTGTGACGTGTATTTCATCTACTGATAACTCTGAACTTATGAGTCGTAAATAATCGGGTAAAATTGGCTTTCCTTTGACTTTACTTTTTAATACATTTTGACTGGGTGTACTGTTGACTGTGCGGTTTCACCATCAAGATTTTACACGCACATATTCCTAAGAATTGGATCACGTTGGTTATTATTAGTATTATAAATGACTAGTCAATGGCCTGTGGATAAATCGTGTACGGGTATTATAATATAGATTTTACATACGCCTAAGTTTTAATTCTGGAATGTATATAGACTAGAAACAAAACATAATGGTTGTAGGTAAAACTATTTCGTATTTATCATAACTCTTAGGTTAAGAAAAGGTGAACAGAAAACTATTTTGTGGTAGCCACGTAATAAATTATAAGCGAGAGAACAAAAATTAATGATCTTTTTAATCCTTAAATCTACTAAAATACCTACCTTAACGACATAGAAATAACTATGTGTCATAACTATGTATCCATATTTCTTGTATTTTATAACAGACTTGCATTAACAGATGTTGTTCTGGGTATAAGGTGATGTTGTTTTGAAACTTTTTTATGCAAATTCACCTTTTTAAACAAACGGCTTCGGTTACTACTTTAATATAAAAACAGCATGTATTTTTTTTAAAGGCATTTTCACTTTATCTTGTTAGTTATTACAAAAATAAAAGACTTCATCGGACAACCCAAATTAGCGGATCCAGATTCGCTAATCTGAAATGTCCCTCATAAGTCCGGAATCATATATTTTTAATCAATGTTCGCGGCTGTTTCTTTTTTGCCCTTTTTTAAATGAACATTTCTAGCCCCATCTTCATAGAAAGTCGTTTCAAATAAACAAAATGAAAAAATTATTGATTGAAATAATTAAACTGAATGACGTAACCAGGCGTACGCAATTCTAACTTATCACTCCTACATATTCCGTCATACTACATCGAATTTAATTTAAACATTCAAAAAGTTAATTTATAATTAGCACAAGGTAAAAATGGAAAATAAAACTAACGGCGTTCATTTTTTTATATAATGCAAAATTTTACTTTAATCGTAGACAAAATTATTGAAAAAAGGCAGAATGTTAATTTGTAATTTTATAATTTAGGTAATAATAGGAAGTAAAACTAGTAAAACTAACAGCGCTTAGTTTTTTATATAGTGCATAATTTGACTTTAATCATGGACAAAATTATTTAAAAAAGCAGTTTTATTGTCATTTTTCAAACTTCGCCGAAAGTGTCAAATAGTCAATGCTCTTTGTTAGGAATATGTAAGAAGTTGTCACACTGCGTCAAACAAACCACCTTTAAAGATAAGAAATATGTTGGACAATTATCTCGGTCTGCTTTACTTCCCATATGAGGAAACACTTTTTAATAAAATTTAACACATTGTTTTTACGCGTTCACGTCAATGAAAAAGGGAAGGTTATGTAAACGGAAGGAGGTAATTGGCAAACAATAGTTTTGTTAATTTTTACTTTACAACGCAATATGTTTGCTGACTACAAAATTATATGCGTAGGTATAGCTTCCATGTGTTAAAAAAAATCTAACCTCAAGAGGAACTTGAACCGAAAAAATAGTAATTAAAATAACATGTCATTATCAAAATGTGTAAAAAAAGATCTTCTTTTACATCTTCCTAACAATAAATTAGGACAGAAAACAACAACAATATTTTCGATGTCCGTCTGTTTTCTCCACGTCAACATTTTCTTGATTACTTGCGTACAGTAACTTACAGAATTAATATTAATGACAGTTAAAGTTTACAATGCGACTAAAGACCGAGGCGTGCTCAAGGATACCACACGTGAACTTAGGCTATTCTGATGCGCATGCGTATAACCCGAAAAGTCCGGTTACATTGTAATGCGGAATCCGAAAAGAAGCTTTATTCCTAACTTATCGCAGAACGTCGGAAACATCATTCAACTGATTTGCACAATTTTCTTTTCATAATATTGTGACACCATCTATGTTTACACATATTGGCGAATACCGCATCTACAGCAGTAAAATTTCATGTACAGGGAAAATAATCATAATTCTGCTTCCAGTTTTAAGAAAATGTAGACAATTGTGGCGTCAGATTTTCAAAACAATTTACAGTTTCCTTCCTGATAGCTCGACAAATACAACTATGGATTTCTATTACCAATATTTTAAAATAGCCAGAAAAGTATATTATTTTTGATTTAATTTTACTCCAGCGTGCTAACCCTTTTTCAAGAACCCTTTCTTAAAAATAAAATATTTTTGCTATTTTAATGGCATAAAATAATATTTCAAAAGGGAGGGGTAATTATTTGGAATGAGATTTCATTATATTTGTTTTCTTTTTAAACCATTTCGGCGTCTTAAGGCTTTCTTATTTTCAATTTCTCCCGATTTAAAAACTGTTTGTTGGTACCTCACTAATTTTTTGTTATATTCTATAAAATTTGGCTGGTAAACTAAAAAAATAAATAATACAACGAAAAATTAAGTTCTGATTGGATATACTAATTTTACGTCTTTCACGAAAACACTGAATGCACAGCAGAATAAATCGATCCTTTAAGAAAAATATAGTCATGTAATATTTCAAAAAGCTAAATAATCGTATATGCGATTTACTTAATTGTAATTACAGCTTCGAAATAACTTAAGAACTCCGTGAATTCACTTTCTTATTTTTTTTCTGATAATTTTTTACCACTTAAAAGTTACGGCTGAAGACCAATCTCTTTGATACATTTATTTTTTTAGATTATAACCTTGCTTTAATGAATTAATATTCGAATAGAAATTCCCTCTTTTTTAGAAAGTAAGACAGTCCAATTAAGGAAACAAAATATTACATATGTTAAATAATTTAATTGTAGGTGATCTGTAAATGTGCTGATTTATAATACTGTGGTTTGTTCGTTGCCGCAAGCATAATTCATAACTTATTTACAAACGTGTGTAGTGTATTAAAAGTCTATGACAACATTACCGCACAAAAATTTGGATGCAAATGGAAAAAAGAACATTAATTATAAGTTAAAATTCACATAAATTAAAAGTTTAGAAATTACCCTTGTAACAGAGTTCGAAGCTAACAAAGAAATTCTTATTACAGTTCTTTTATTAAAAAACAACAAGAACTTCTGTTGTGGGTAACATAGACCGTACACCATGTCTTTATATAATTGTCATTTTTACTTCATTTGCCACTTTTGTTGACTAGGACATTAGAAAATAGAATAGGTGTAAGGAAATACTATTTGTAAGGTTTAAGAAAACAATACTATCACTACGATAATATTATAAAGCATCACGATCACAATGATAGAAGTAAAAATGATATTAACAGTCATAAGTAAAATTATTTTTGTACAAATTTCAACAAATTTTAATTCAATTAATTTCTTTTTCTACACTCTCATACTAAATATAATAGACACTCCTAGGCTCTTAACAGTTTAAATGAACAGAGATCGCCAAGGAAAAATAAGCTCACGGAGAAGTTAATAAAAACAATTCCTAACGAGAACTGTAAAATATACTTTTTCTATTGTAATATTAACTTGCCGCTTGCTGATATCTCTTGTTTTATAAACTACTTAGAATTAAATCAACGTTATTAAACCAGAAGTGGCATTAGCAGCAATGACGCATAATATATTAATATAGGAAATATAAGAAAAAATGAAACACCACGAAGCTAATTATCGCAAGAACGAATCTATTCCTTCCTGACATCCTGGTGGAAATGACCAGGCAAGAAGTAGTCGAGACTTGAGAAAACTGGAAGGAATGAAATCATATAAATAAGATAGAATTTTACCTTTTCAAAACATCTTACTTGGCTTGCATCTGAGAAGTAAGAAAAAAATTAACAAGGAAGATTGGCTGTCACTTACCATGGGAAGATTAGCAGCAACACTCCTGATACCGTTGCTTTTAGCAAGTACAGTGAAAGGTAATCTTTTAAAGTTATTATCTTTTCACCGCAACAACTAAACTGTTAAAAAACTGTCGCAAAAGCCATAAAATCATTGCTTTCCAGTTGAGAAGTTATGTTTTCATATATGGCTTATTGATGCGTTAATATAACCTTTATTCTAGCACAACTGTTTAATCCTGGAAATACCTTCGCCAACTGTATTCCACCAAATCCTACTGCTTTTTGTAAAGCGTTTCTGCCATTTCGATCTGTTGACGGAAGCTGTAACAACCTTGCGAAACCACCACAAGGAGCAAAAGATACAGCATTGGCTCGACTTTTACGTAAGTACACCATGAGAAAAATAACAATAACTATTTATACACCTTTATAGAATTAAGCCATCTCCTTTTCTGGGGATAATATTTTTTCATTAAAATAATTTTGTGTGCCCATATGATCACCATTGCACTGAGAAATCTATATTTTTCACACAAAAATATCTATTTCTTAAACTAGCTGCAAACAGAGCTCATACAATTCTGCACATTTTTATTTTTCCTTTGTTTCTGACATTTACATGTCAATTAATGACAAAGTTTTCTTCTAATTTAGCGGCTGATTATGTCGATAGTAATAATTTTGATACTCCTCGTGGCTTTCCTGGAACATTACCGCGCGTTCCTACAGCTCATGAAGTTTCACGGGCAGTCTTCCGCGTTCAAACTAGAAACAGACAAAGATCATCGTTGTCGACAATGTTTATGGCATTTGGACAATTCCTCGATCATGACTTTGCATACACAAGTCATCCTCCGTGCGATGTGTCTGCAGGGTAAACCCATAATATGCATTTCTTAATTTGCTTAGTATGCAATAAAGTTTTACTTAGTTAACATATTTAATTTTGTACTAGATGTGGTTCAATAACTGCCTTCACCTACCCATGTTTCCCACTGATAATCAGGTCAGGTGGATCACGTTGTACATCACTGGCAAGGTCAGTTCCTGTCTGTCAACCTAAATTTCAACCACGAACCACAAGAGAACAGTTAAACATAATATCATCTTTCGTTGATTTGTCCCAAGTCTACAGCAACGATATAATTGTTCACAAACAGTTGAGAACATTAGATGGTAAGTTCTTTACATGCATTTGGCGTTTACAATATATTATGAACTTTTAAAATTATTGAAGGGTATCTCTTACGAAAACTTCATATTTTGTTTAGGCACTGGATTGCTAAAGGTCACTTCATCAAATTTGCTACCGATTAGACTGCCACCGTCAGATCCAGAATGTAGAAATCCAGGCGGATGTTCATTGGTTGGTGATGACAGAGGAGACGAAAATATTGTGTTAAACACGTTACATACGATATTTGTGCGATATCACAACTACATCGCTAAAAAACTAAGATTTTTGACAAGATCTACTAGTGAAAAATTTCTTTTCGAGACAGCAAGGAAAATAAATATTGCCATTTATCAACGCATTGTTTACAACGAGTTTCTTCCACCTATTGTTGATTTAGCTCCATACAAAGGTTACGATACATCAGTGGATGCTTCCATAACTAATGTCTTTTCAACAGCAGCCTTCAGATTCGGTCATAGTTTGGTTCCAAATGCCTGGGCGCAACTAAACAGCAACTTTGACCGGGCCTTCAACGATATCTCTCTTCAAGCTTCGTTTGAAAACACCCTTCCGATTCGTAACCGCGGTATAGAGCCAACAGCATTTGGTTTAGTGGCAAACCGATCGCAAGTAGTTGATACCACGTTTGCGTTTGGAATAGCCCGAAGGTTACTCGTTCCTTTAGGAGAGAGAAGACTTGAAGATTTGACAGCTTTGAACATTCAACGAGGACGAGATCATGGTTTGAAAACATATGGAGCCTGGAGACGAAGATGTAGATTACCGGCTATCAATACGTTTAAAGATCTGGTGGGAATAATGCCTAATTCAACAATTAGGAATTTCGAGACAGTGTACAACAACCCGAATGATATTGACATATTTGCAGCTGGTATTGCAGAACGACGCACCAACGGAAAAATGCTTGGACCAACCTTCCAATGTATCCAAAAAATCCAATTTGAGCGGTTCAGAGATGGAGATCGATTTTGGTATGAAAACCCTGGTGTCTTCACTCCAGACCAGCTTATTGAAATAAACAAAATGACATTGTCGAAGGTTTTATGCAACACATTGAAAGGTATCGTTTCCATCCAAAGAAGGGCTTTAAGAGCTGTTTTTCCCAACACAGTACGAAGAGGGTGTGGGAACATCCCAGATATTGATTTGAAAAAGTGGATCAGTTAGTTTCATGGATAACCTGACCTGATATTTATTCTCTATTTTTTGAATACAGGACCATACTTTCTTCTCAATTTTAAAAGCAGTGCAATTTCTGTATTTTCTGTGTAATACCTTAAAATGGCAAAAATCCTTTTTTCGCTTCAAAAATCCTTACTGTTACCTGAAAACTAGGAATACTTTCGTGTTTTTTTTTCATTTAGTGACCTCTATCTTTCTCTAATTTGTTGGGAATCCGACAAGTTTTAAAGAAGAATTTTCTCTCCTATCTGCGCCTCCTGTGTGTCAAAAGCAGTATTTCACATTTCGTTACTGCAACAATCATCTTAATAAACCTTTCATTTAATGACAGGTTTGTTTCTTTGTGTAAACTTTTGTCGATTTTGTTAACTATAAGTGTTTATTTATATAAGTTATTGTATTAATTGATTACGATTTAGTAGGTGGAATTGAAATTTGATGTTGGACATAATGCGTTTTTTATTTGTTTTAACAAAGACAAAAAAACATCTCTTTGTAATTTCTGTATCCTCTACTTTTTTAACATTTGAATGGTAATCCTAAAGCTTGTATTCCTGCCAAATTTTTTATGGTGCATTGTATAAATTTGGAAAATAAAAATAGAAAAAAAAATGAAACATCTTGAATTAAAAGTATAGCAAGTTGCAAGCATGAACAAGGAATATCAAAAAAAAAGAATTGATAGATATTTATGCCAATTCTGCATTGTTGTCTGTAATAGCTACAGATTTTTCTCCTTTTGACATGGCTATATCATTGTTCACAGATTTGCTAGAACGTAACTTATCGCAATTAAAGCACATAAAGAAACAGTCCCAGCAATTTAATTTATAGTGTAAATTTTACACTTTGTTGAACCTGTCTAATTGACGGAAATATCTACAACCCTCGTCGATATATGTTAGATTTACTTTAATTAAACTTTCAAGTGTACAGCGGGTATAGTGCTTAAGGATACTGTAATGATTCAGACGCATATTTAGTATACCCATTATATGTCAAAATTTTTGGTTTATTTACAAAATTATTTATTGGATATAAAAGGAAGTTAATTTTGTATATAAGATACTAAAAAAATTTCCAGGTGGACATAAATCTACATATTTCTTTCTCACTAAAACGTATGAAGCTCCACTCCGCTTAATTTTTTTTATTTTGTAATATATCTTGTAATATATCTCAACTAGTTCAGCATTACCATAGTAGCAATACTTTGCTACATATTTTTTCACAAACGCGCGTTGTTCGTTATTTAAAAATTCGTGAAAAACGTATTGCTTCCTTAAAAGTCTGCATGAAATGTGACAAAACAAGATGGAGCAGGCATTTATGAGCACGTGTAAAGTTTTGTCGAGATTCTTCATCGTGGAGGAAAGATTCGGACGTTTCAGTAAAAAACAAAACTGGAGATTTATGGTTAGTAGGAAAGAATATTTGGGTATATTTGTGATAATTATAAAATTTCCTTCTTTCGTAATCTCTCTTTGTTATAAAGCAATAGAGAAAAAACGCTGGAAGAAAAAGCAAGTTCCAATGCTGAAGTCTGCTAAACCATTTTTCGAATTTTGGAACCTTCTGGGCTTGATGTGGCTCAGTTCGTAGTACACATGCATGCTAGAAAGTGTACTAAAACATCTACCTGACCTTACGATTCTGATTATGATAAATGAACGGCATCTGTCACATTTCAGATATGACTAAAAAACTGCCGTTGCTATAACGGTTCTGGTCAAGACTTTAAATTATATTCCTTGCATAAAATTATGCAAGGAATACCAAATTTTCTTAAAAGATATTTCTTTGATAAAAAAGGGGCTACGAAACAATTCAATAACCTCAATCTCCGCAATTTCCGAAGAATGGTGTGTAATAAACGAACCAATTAAAATGTCACACACTTTCGAACCACATCGAGGTCTAGACAATCTCTTTATGAATAATTAATTATTTGTAATGAATCTAATATTTTTCTACGTTTGTATTCAAAAAAAATAAATAATTTTCCTACAGTATTCTTTTTTAGCGGCAAAATAAGGTACGATCAGTAAAATATATTAAATATCAGTAGAACTGTATTTGCTAAACAATGCTATGTTACTACCTTCAAGAAGGTAATTAATACCTCTAAGAAGATTTAAAGTCATTGTTGATGCTTAAGATTTAAATTCTTTTTTTATTACAAAGTTTTAGTTAAAAGCAAGGTAAATACTTAAATCGAATAAATCATTGATATCCAATATATATACGGCACTTTTCTGTCAATGCCTAATATAATATTTAAGATGATATAAGTTGTTGATTTTGTCCTCAGTGATCGTAAACTTTTCCACTAAAGTCGAAAAGCAACAGCCCCTTTAAACAACTGTTTCAAAAAAAAAACAATTATAAAAAAAATTGCTTTTATACGAGAGTTGTATCAGGTACAGTAAAGGCAGTCTTGTTACGCAAAATTTGAAAATTCCATGTATTATAAAGTCGGAAACAACACATTTTTAATAAAATCAAATGCTGCAGAGTTTAGGTCACTGAAAATGATCAAGAAAAGTTAGAGAGTCTTTGTACACTGTTATTGCTCAGAAATTACTTAAATAATTTTTAACGACGACATTGCTTCAAAATGGTATCGGATGTAATGCTGGGACTTCCTGAAGCGCTCAAATTGAGTTTTGTCATAAATAATTTTTAAAGTGCTATATAATTGGTACAGGACTTGAAAGAGACTTTTTTCGCAGTATTAACAGCACCAAGAGTACAATTGATAATGCTGTCGGTGCAGGATAAACGACTTTCATGTGGCTGTAATACATTCCTACGCATATAACTCCAATAACTCGTCCTATTTGTATAGAAAACAAACGAACACTTTCCAAGAATCCTTGATTGCATGAATGAGCTAATTTTGCGCACACAATCACTGTAAATGTTTGATCAGCGATAAAAACACTACGTTTCAAAGAAGGTTTGCAACCAGCATCACATACCATCCAGTAACGTTCCCAGCTCGATAGTAGAGCAATAATAACAGCAAAGATGTCAGAATTGCAGACAGCAAACTTAGAACACCAGTATAATACACTTCTCTGTTTGATATTCTCCGAGATATAAGAAATGCAACAAGAACGATGTGAGCGAATGTAACACCCATTAAAAACACATTCAGAACTGAATAACTGAAGTTTAATCTTGTGATAACAATCATGGGTAAGATACGAAACATTATTTGGTCCATTATCCCAAAAAATATGCATCAATGATCATCAGGAGAGTGTCTTTAGTTTGAAAAACCTTTTTTGTTGTGCTGGCTGCGGATGCGGAATACATATCTCTTATCTTCATGGTTTCTGCTTGCATGTCATATTCTCTTGACAAATCATGCGTAAAAATTATTACAACAACCAGTATTATGCAGCAGATTACAAATAAAATAGGTCCAATAACATTGGCATACGTTATGTGAATACTTCCAATCCAAAAATCTGTTTTGAGACAAAATATAGAAAGGCATGACCCGCAAGCGTAGCCTAGTAAACGACTACCATTAAGCATCATCAATTTTTGCGAAACTTCTTCTTTCGGGTATGATCTTGCAACTTCTGAAACCATAAGTGGTGTCACTGCCATGGTAAACCCGCTTAAAAATCTTCCAAACAACGGAAACAAAGGAGATGTGTGAATGGTGTATAAAATGCGCCCAGCTATGGACAAATAAATAACTGCTATCAAGCAAAGACTTAAGGCAATCGCATTTTATGTGAATTAGATAATAGTAAAATGGTAGGCTGTATATACATAGACCTATTGGTCAAGGTGTTTTATTAACGAAGTTTCAGGCTTATGGTGTTAAAGGGAATGAATTAGCGTGGTTAACAGATTACATCTTCAACTGAACTCAAATTGTGGAGATTGACAATGTCTGTCCCAATAAATAATCTATATATTGCGGCGTTCCCCAGGGGCCACTGCTGTTTCTAATCTTCTTCTACGACTTTGAAACTCAATTAAGAAAATCGACAGTTATTAAATTTGCAGAGCACACTGTTCTGTTCTTTTCGAGTAGCAATTTTCGTATAATTAAATCCAGCCTTAATGCCGATATGAAGATTGTCACAGATTATGTTCGTGAGAACGAGTTAATTATGAATTTAAACAGAGTCAAGACCGAAGTGTTGCTGTTTGGTATTTCTCAACGGTTGAAACTCTATAGAGGCTCGCTGCATGTCGTTTATAATGATATTCCTATCAGGTAGACTTTTAAGCAAGCAAAAAATATTTGTTTCACGAATTTTTAAATAACGAACAACGCACTTTTTTGAAAAAATATGTAGCAAAGTATTGTTGCTATGGTAATGCTGAACTAGTTGAGAAATGTTACTAAAACATAATAAGCGGAGGGGAGTTTCGTACGTTTTAGTGAGAAACAAAAATGTAGATTTATGTCCACCTGGAATTTTTTTTAATACCTTACGGACAAAATTAACTTCCTTTTATACCCAATAAAATTTTTTGTAAATAAACTAAAAATTTTGACATATAATGGGTATACTAAATATGCGTCTGAATCATTACAGTATCCTTAAGCACTATACCCGCTGTACACTTGAAAGTTTAAATAAAGTAAATCTAACATATATCGACGAGGGTTGTAGATATTTCCGTCAATTAGACAGGTTCAACAAAGTGTAAAATTTACACTATCAATTAAATTGGTGTGACTGTTTCTTTATGTGCTTTGCTTGTTTTATGTAAACTTTAATAGTTATGTAAAGAAAAGAAAATATAATAGCTGCAGCACCATATTTATATATGGTGCTGTTCTAGCAAATCTGTGAACAATGATATAGCCATGTCAAAAGGAGAAAAATCTGTAGCTATTACAGACAACAATGCAGAATTGGCATTGAATAAATATCAACCATTTATCAAATGATCCAACTTAGTCATAGGCAACTCTACATGGACAAAACCAATACCTTGTATTAATAGTAGTGCTGTATTAGAGTTCGCGCAGACCTTGGGTGCGCGAAATTAATATTGAGCGAAAAATAATACGCGCGAATAGCTTTCGGGTTGGAAATTTTTGGTTCATGTAAAAATCTCAAAATTAAAGTCTTAAAATATTTTATAGAGGGTCAGAACATAAATGGACTTATGTTTTATAGGTATATTAGATCACTTCTTAGATCAGTTCTTCTTCTCAAAAATAAACATTAGGGGTTACAAAAAGTCGTCGTCTTCTTCTTCTTCTTTTTCTTCTTCTTCAACTTTGATATCCAATGGAATTTTTTCCGGCTGAAGCACGAAGAAGAAAAAGGAGTCATTTCATGTACCTTAAGAGAATAAATTTTTGCGGATTTTTTTCGAATATTTCGCGTAAAAAAAGAGATTTATTTTCGAGGATTTTGAAAGAGGTTTAAAATTTAGTTATTGACTGCGTAAAACCAGTAAAAACGATCGTTAAACTGTAAGATAACAAAAGTTATCTAAAAAGTGACGAATTTGTTTTAATTCAAAGGTTTATTTAATTTCGAACCTTTAATAAGATTTTTAAGAATTTGGGATAATTCCCGGGAACAAATTTTATTTTCGCGGATCAAGGGCTTTTTGATTTTTCGAGAAAATAGGCATAATAATTTCGCCCTCTCAACTTCGTATCGCTTTTAATGGAATTATTGAATAATATTGTTCTACCAAGATAAACGAATTTACAACAAAGGTTTCTAACAACGTTGAAGGAGAAAATTGTTGAGTAACTGAGTAAATGCGCGAATTTAAAACCGAGCGAATATCTCCACTTTGGGGTGCGCGAATTTAAATCGCGCGAATTTAAAACTGAGCGGAAAATAGTACGACTCCAATTCAAATATAAGTAAGGTAGTAGAAACTAAATCAAATGGTTATAAATTTAATTATATTTTGATGTACAAGAAAATACTAACTTCACCGGTTCGTAATTAGTTACGAGACATCGCGTATAAATGTTTATGTGAGTTTAAATAATATGTTTCTTGTACAGAATTTGTTGAAAATTTGATTGAGCTAAAATGGAGTTTTTGACCGTCACAAATGTGTTTCCTGGTAACCCAGTACAAGGTTGAAATTTTGTTTTAATATTTTTTATTTTCTTGTTGTTAATTTATACACTGCACCGTAAAAAGATTCGCATGAACACAAGCCTTAGGATTAACATGCAAATGTTAAAAAAGTACAGGATACAGAAATTACAAAGAGATGGTGGTTTTCTCTTTGTTAAAACAAATAAAAAACGCATTATGTCCGACATTAAATTTTACTTTCACCTACTAAATCGTAATAAATTAATACAATAACTTATATAAATAAAAACTTATAGTTAAAAAAACATCGACAAAAGTTTATACAAAAAACAGCCTAATAAATAAAAGGTTTATTAAAATAATTGCAGTAACAAAATGTCAAATACTGATTTTGATACCCAGAAAGCGCAGATAAGAGCGAAAACACTTCCTTTTCTTGTCGCATGCCCAACACTTCCTTTTCTTGTCGCATGCCCAAAACAGGAGAAAAAGAATAACCTCACAAGGTGAAAGAGCCTTAATAAAAACTCAACCTTTTGCGTCTTTTCGAAAAGAAGATAGTTTCTGATACAAGTATAAGGCACACATAGAATGGAGGAGCTGAAATTTTTGAATTTCTTAAAACAAAAGAAAAGGTTTTTTGTTATTTTTTGTGTTATTATATCAGATAGAATATACAGAAATTGTACACATAAGCCGCTTTTAAAACTTCGAAGAAAGTATGGTCCTGTTTTCCAAAAATAGAGAATAAATATCAGGCCAGGTTATCCATTTGTTAACCTTCTAATTTAATTTTGCTAGTCCATCAAATATAATGCTCAGTTTGAATAAATTTAAATAACTCCACCCTCGTCCCCAGGGTGTTTTGTCTTTTTGATATGAGAGAAGACGACGAAAAATACCCTGGTATTGTTGAGTGATTTTTGGCCAATATATGGCCAGATTATGCGAACGCGTCATAAGGAATACGTTAATTTATGCGATCAAAAATGGCGGAACTTTAGCGGTTAGAAAATTTATGTTCCAGCAACAGAAAACGTACTGACAATTGTATTGTCTCACGAATAAAAAATACAGGAAAAATTATCTTGGTAACTGCAATAAACGTCTTTAAAGGTTGAAAAATAAGTTGTGCTGTTTTATGTGCAAGTTACATAATACTTTAATGTAGTTTAGCTAGCTAGCAAGTAATTTCTGAACAGAACTTTTGTCTGCTGAACTTAGATAGTTCATTGTTTAGATTTCAAATCCAGTTTATGGAAAAAGTTTTTATTTTTGTGGAGTTCTGAATCCTATGGAAAAAAAGGGAGTAAAGAGAAGGGCAGAATAATTTCTGGATATATGGAGACAGCTTTAGATTATATAACAGCCTGCTGTAGATACATATATTTGGGATGGAAACAAAGTATATACTTTTCTGTTATCAAGATGATCTTTAGTGGAGTTTTGGGTCATAAATTAATTAGAAATGAAGTTTATAATATAGACCAAAAGCTTTTATGATTGGTATAATTGTTGAAGTCTCGCTTCATGGATATTCAGTAATCTTGAAATTTGTGATGAGCTAAAATTTTGTTTACAAAAGCTTTCAGATAGTTTACAAAAGTTTCCGAACATTCTGTTGTGTTAAGGAGCAGAACTATTAAGGGATACTTTTGGGGAATTAATTTTGGAAACACTTTTAATTTTTTACGAGACCTATTTTTTTGCAAAGTTAACAAGTTTAAAAAATCTTGTTTAAAATACCTTCTTCATTTGGATATGTTCTGCCCAGATTGCGAAAACGGCCTGTTTATAAACAGGACGGCCGAATTATGTACGCATGGCCCGATTATGTTTTTTTTGCCCTGATTATGTCGTGGTGACCGGATTATGAACGCTGATATAATGGCTGGCTAAGGCAGGCTGTGATTGGCATTTTCTTCGAACATTTGTGAATAAACCATTGACGAATTATTGTCACATGCCATTTTTCTCTGCAAGATAACACACCATTGAAAACTCGGCATAGCGAAATAAAAAAATGTCACAACGTAATTTTTCTCTGCATGATAAAACACCATTGAAAACTAACTAGATTTTGCGGATTGGTGGGTTCATTTTTAATTTTCGCAGGAATTGAATTCTGGGGATGACCTAAATTATTCGTTTTGAGGGAATTAAGTTTGGTGAAAAGTTAATAAACATGCGAATCCCAAAATTTAGTTTCCACGAAATTTCGTTTCATTTGAGAACAACAACAACTTCGCCACCAGGGCTATTTGCTTGTCACGAATGATATAAAGCCGGTCGGCCCCGATTATGTTCGTTCTATAATAGTGAGAAATAATATAAAAATGTTGTACATAAGCCGGCTCGCGCCGATTATGTTCGTTCTATAAGTCTCAAATAATATTAGACTGTCGTACATAAACCGGCCTGACCTGATTATGTTCCTTTTATAAGTGCCAAATAATATTTTTTAACTGTCGTACATAATAAGCCGGCCTGTCCTGATTATATTGCCCTGATTATGTATTTTCTGCCCTGTTTTTAACCGGGGCAAGCTGCCGTACATAATCAGGGCAGCGTTTATTATCCGGGCAGAACAGATACATTAACAAGTATGAGTCTATGTACTGAAAGGGATAAAGCTAAAAGTGGGCCATAAAAAATACTTCTCTTTCGAAACCATACTTTTTGCTAAAAATTAAATTGAAATAAAGACTTGAAACTTGGTATGACATGTTTTTAGTTTAATTAAAAAGGTAAAAATGAAAAATGAAACGGTTTGGTGTGTTTCTCACACCATGATCACTAGAATGCAGGATAGTACAAATTCTCAAATTATATATATTTACTTATTATTACAATGTTAAAAGTAAGCAATTAGAATGTCTCCAGAGGATACGACGCAAGATTGATGTTATTCTCTTTTCTTAAATAAATTCATCAAATTTAAGATAACATTTGATAAATTTTTGCAAATAGGGTTCCAAGAAATATACATATTTTATGGAATTATTTTTCTGAATTCGATTTCAAACAAATATTGCAATTCTATGAAAGAAATTTAATTGAGGAACGAGGAAACGAAGTTTCTAATTCTCTCTAAAATTGCGAATTTTACTATAAAAAAGTTAAGCTAGCCAGCTAATAGCCAAATGTAAACAAAATACTAAGCTAAAATATATAAAGCTAGCCGTCATCAACACATCTACATTAGGTTTTTGATCACCTACTACGTGCTAAACGTATTAAAACCCTTGTTAGCTAGCTACATAATACACTTGTATTTCTTATATCAGTATCCCACTTTTTTATGCCACTATCTTCTTTCTTAATGTACAACGCTACACCATGAACTAGTCAGTAATATTTTTATAAATCCAGCAAAGTAAAACCAAACGTTTTTATAAATTTAACTAGCTTTATATATAAACAAAGTTTTGTAGTTTACAAATATAATCCACCACGGCTCAATGCGCCATTTTAATCTTGACCTAAAAAGTGCTGACTTAGGAAAAAAGTCGTAATAATTATGCAAAAATGTAAAAGCCAATCATATTTCAAAATCCGGTCAACGATACCAGGGTATTTTTCGACGTCATCTCTCATATCAAGAAGGCAAAAAACTTTGGGGACGAGGGTGAAATAACTCTACAGGATCCCGAGGTGTGGGATTGATTATTAAAATCAATTTAGCAATTTGATAATACAAGTGCAACATAATTTTTACTTTGGCATCCGATGCACCTAGTAACATAATTTAAGGTCATTTGTCATTTTTTCTTCTTCTGATATTCCTTGTTCACGCTTGTAACTTGCTATAGTTTTAATTCAAGATGTTTCATTTTTTTTTCTATTTTTTTTTCCCACTTTTAATTTATACACTGCACCATAAAAAAATTCGCAGGAATACAAGCTTTAGGATTACCATTCAAATGTTAAAAAAGTACACAATACAGAAATTACAAAGAGATGGTGGTTTTCTCTTTGTTAAAACAAATAAAAAACGCATTATGTCCAACATCAAATTTCAATTCCACCTACTAAATCGTAATCAATTAATACAATAACTTATATAAATAAACAATTATAGTTAACAAAATCGACAAAAGTTTACACAAGGAAACAAACCTGTCATTAAATGAAAGGTTTATTAAGATGATTGTTGCAGTAACGAAATGTGAAATACTGCTTTTGACACACATGAGGCGCAGATAAGAGCAAAAAATATTTCTTTAAAACTTGTCGGATTCCCAACAAAGTAGAGAAAGAAAGAGGTCACTAAGTGAAAAAAGCCACGAATTTATTCCTAATTTTTAAGCAACAGTATAAGGTAGACATAGAATTTAGGACCTAAAATTTTCGGATTTCATAAAACAAAAAAAAGGATTTTTGCCATTTTCAGGTATTACATAGACAATACAGAAATTGCACTCTTTTAAAATTGAGAAGAAAGTATGATCCTGTATTCAAAAAATAGAGAATAAATATCAGGTCAGGTTATCCATGAAACTAGCTGATCCACTTTTTCAAATCAATATCTGGGATGTTCCCACACCCTCTTCGTACTGTGTTGGGAAAAACAGCTCTTAAAGCCCTTCTTTGGATGGAAACGATACCTTTTAATGTGTTGCATAAAACCTTCGACAATGTCATTTTGTTTATTTCAATAAGCTGGTCTGGAGTGAAGACACCAGGGTTTTCATACCAAAATCGATCTCCATCTCTGAACCGCTCAAATTGTATTTTTTGGATACATTGAAAGGTTGGTCCAAGCATTTTTCCGTTGGTGCGTCGTTCTGCAATACCAGCTGCAAATATGTCAATATCATTCGGGTTGTTGTACACTGTCTCGAAATTCCTAATTGTTGAATTAGACATTATTCCCACCAGATCTTCGAACGTATTGATAGCCGGTAATCTACATCGTCGTCTCCAGGCTCCATATGTTTTCAAACCATGATCTCGTCCTCGTTGAATGTTCAAAGCTGTCAAATCTTCAAGTCTTCTCTCTCCTAAAGGAACGAGTAACCTTCGGGCTATTCCAAACGCAAACGTGGTATCAACTACTTGCGATCGGTTTGCCAATAAACCAAATGCTGTTGACTCTATACCGCGGTTACGAATCGGAAGGGTGTTTTCAAACGAAGCTTGAAGAGAGATATCGTTGAAGGCCCGGTCAAAGTTGCTGTTTAGTTGCGCCCAGGCATTTGGAACCAAACTGTGACCGAATCTAAAGGCTGCTGTTGAAAAGACATTAGTTATGGAAGCATCCACTGATGTATCGTAACCTTTGTATGGAGCTAAATCAACAATAGGTGGAAGAAACTCGTTGTAAACAATGCGTTGATAAATGGCAATATTTATTTTCCTTGCTGTCTCGAAAAGAAATTTTCACTAGTAGATCTTGTCAAAAATCTCAGTTTTTTTGCTATGTAGTTGTGATATCGCACAAATATCGTATGTAACGTGTTTAACACAATATTCTCGTCTCCTCTATCATCACCAACCAATGAACATCCGCCTGGATTTCTACATTCTGGATCTGACGGTGGCAGTCTAATCGGTAGCAAATTTGATGAAGTGACCTTTAGCAATCCAGTGCCTAAACAAAATATTAAGGTTTCGTAACAGATACCCTTCAATAATTTTAAAAGTTCATAATATATTGTAAACGCCAAATGCATGTAAAGAACTTACCATCTAATGTTCTCAACTGTTTGTGAACAATTATATCGTTGCTGTAGACTTGGGACAAATCAACGAAAGATGATATTATGTTTAACTGTTCTCTTGTGGTTCGTGGTTGAAATTTAGATTGACAGACAGGAACTGACCTTGCCAGTGATGTACAACGTGATCCACCTGACCTGATTATCAGTGGGAAACATGGGTAGGTGAAGGCAGTTATTGAACCACATCTAGTACAAAATTAAATATGTTAAATAAGTAAAACTTTATTGCATACTAAGCAAATTAAGAAATGCATATTATGGGTTTACCCTGCAGACACATCGCACGGAGGATGACTTGTGTATGCAAAGTCATGATCGAGGAATTGTCCAAAGGCCATAAACATTGTCGACAACGATGATCTTTGTCTGTTTCTAGTTTGAACGCGGAAGACTGCCCGTGAAACTTCATGAGCTGTAGGAACGCGCGGTAATGTTCCAGGAAAGCCACGAGGAGTATCAAGATTATTACTATCGACATAATCAGCCGCTAAATTAGAAGAAAACTTTGTCATTAATTCACATGTATATGTCAGAAACAAAGGTAAAATAAAAATGTGCAGAATTCTATGAGTTCTGTTTGTAGCTAGTTTAAGAAATATATATTTTTGTGCGAAAAATATAGATTTCTCAGTGCAATGGTGATCATATGGGCACACAAAATTATTTTAATGAAAAAATACTATCCCCAGAAAAGGAGATGGCTTAATTCTATAAAGGTGTATAAATAGTTATTGTTATTTTTCTCATTGTGTACTTACGTAAAAGTCGAGCCAATGCTGTATCTTTTGCTCCTTGTGGTGGTTTCGCAAGGTTGTTACAGCTTCCGTCAACAGATCGAAATGGCAGAAACGCTTTACAAAAAGCAGTAGGATTTGGTCGAACACAGTTGGCGAAGGTATTTCCAGGATTAAACAGTTGTGCTAGAATAAAGGTTATATTAACGCATCAATGAGCCATATATGAAAACATAACGTCTCAACTTGAAAGCAACGATGTTAAGGCCTTTGCGACAGTTTAGATTTTCTAACAGTTTAGTTGCTGCGGTGAAAAGATAATAACTTTAAAAGATTACCTTTCATTGTACTTGCTAAAAGCAACGGTATCAGGAGTGTTGCTGCTAATCTTCCCATGGTAAGTGACAGCCAATCTTCCTTGTTAATTTGTTTCTTACTTCTCAGATGCAAGCAAGATAAGATGTTTTGAAAAGGTAAAATTCTATCTTATTTATATAATTTCATACCTTCCAGATTTTTCAAGTCTCGACTACTTCTTGCCTGGTCATTTCCATCAGGATGTCAGGAAGGAATTGATTCGTTCTAATGATAATTATCACTGTGGCCTATATTCTTATATTTGCTATATTTGTGATATTAATATGCTGTGACGTGTATTTCATCTACTGATAACTCTGAACTTATGAGTCGTAAATAATCGGGTAAAATTGGCTTTCCTTTGACTTTACTTTTTAATACATTTTGACTGGATGTACTGTTGACTGTGCGGTTTCACCATCAAGATTTACACGCACATATTCCTAAGAATTGGATCACATTGGTTATTATTAGTATTATAAATGACTAGTCAATGGCCTGTGGATAAATCGTGTACGGGTATTATAATATAGATTTTATATACGCCTAAGTTTTAATTCTGGAATGTATATAGACTAGAAACAAAACATAATGGTTGTAGGTAAAACTATTTCGTATTTATCATAACTCGTAGGTTAAGAAAAGGTGAACAGAAAACTATTTTGTGGTAGCCACGTAATAAATTATATGCGAGAGAACAAAAATTAATGATCTTTTTAATCCTTAAATCTACTAAAATACCTACCTTAACGACATAGAAATAACTATGTGTCATAACTATGTATCCATATTTCTTGTATTTTATAACAGACTTGCATTAACAGATGTTGTTCTGGGTATAAGGTGATGTTGTTTTGAAACTTTTTTATGCAAATTCACCTTTTTAAACAAACGGCTTCGGCATTTTCACTTTATCTTGTTAGTTATTACAAAAATAAAAGACTTCATCGGACAACCCAAATTAGATCCAGATTCGCTAATCTGAAATGTCCCTCATAAGTCCGGAATCATATATTTTTAATCAATGTTCGCGGCTGTTTCTTTTTTGCCCTTTTTTAAATGAACATTTCTAGCCCCATCTTCATAGAAAGTCGTTTCAAATAAACAAATGAATGACGTAACCAGGCGTACGCAATTCAAACTTATCACTCCTACATATTCCGTCATACTACATCGAATTTAATTTAAACAGTCAAAAAGTTAATTTATAATTAGCACAAGGTAAAAATGGAAAATAAAACTAACGGCGTTCATTTTTTTATATAATGCAAAATTTTACTTTAATCGTAGACAAAATTATTGAAAAAAGGCAGAATGTTAATTTATAATTTTATAATTTAGGTAATAATAGGAAGTAAAACTATTAAAACTAACAGCGCTTAGTTTTTTATATAGTGCATAATTTGACTTTAATCATGGACAAAATTATTTAAAAAAGCAGTTTTATTGTCATTTTTGAAACTTCGCCGAAAGTGTCAAATAGTCATATGTAAGAAGTTGTCACACTGCGTCAAACAAACCACCTTAAAAGATAAGAAATATGTTGGACAATTATCTCGGTCTGCTTTATGAGGAAACACTTTTTAATAAAATTTAACACATCGTTTAAACGCGTTCACGTCAATGAAAATGGGAAGGTTATGTAAACGGAAGGAGGTAATTGGCAAACAATAGTTTTGTTAATTCTTACTTTACAACGCAATATGTTTGCTGACTACAAAATTATATGCGTAGGTATAGCTTCCATGTGTTAAAAAAATCTAACCTCAAGAGGAACTTGAACCGAAAAAATAGTAATTAAAATAACATGTCATTATCAAAATGTGTAAAAAAAGATCTTCTCTTACATCTTCCTAACAATAAATTAGGACAGAAAACAACAACAATATTTTCGATGTCCGTCTGTTTTCTCCACGTCAACATTTTCTTGATTACTTGCGTACAGTAACTTACAGAATTAATATTAATGACAGTTAAAGTTTACAATGCGACTAAAGACCGAGGCGTGCTCAAGGATACCACACGTGAACTTAGGCTATTCTGATGCGCATGCGTATAACCCGAAAAGTCCGGTTACATTGTAATGCGGAATCCGAAAAGAAGCTTTATTCCTAACTTATCGCAGAACGTCGGAAACATCATTCAACTGATTTGCACAATTTTCTTTTCATAAAATTGTGACACCATCTATGTTTACACATATTGGCGAATACCGCATCTACAGCAGTAAAATTTCATGTACAGGGAAAATAATCATAATTCTGCTTCCAGTTTTAAGAAAATGTAGACAATTGTGGCGTCAGATTTTCAAAACAATTTACAGTTTCCTTCCTGATAGCTCGACAAATACAACTATGGATTTCTATTACCATTACTTTAAAATAGCCAGAAAAGTATATTATTTTTGCTTTAATTTTACTCCAGCGTGCTAACCCTTTTTCAAGAACGGCCCTTTCTTAAAAATAAAATATTTTTGCTATTTTAATGGCATAAAATAATATTTCAAAAGGGAGGGGTAATTATTTGGAATGAGATTTCATTATATTTGTTTTCTTTTTAAACCATTTCGGCGTCTTAAGGCTTTCTTATTTTCAATTTCTCCCGAATAAAAACTGTTTGTTGGTACCTCACTAATTTTTTGTTATATTCTATAAAATTTGGCTGGTAAACTAAAAAAATAAATAATACAACGAAAAATTAAGTTCTGATTGGATATACTAATTTCACGTCTTTCACGAAAACAATGAATGCACAGCAGAATAAATCGATCCTTTAAGAAAAATATAGTCATGTAATATTACAAAAAGCTAAATAATCGTATATGCGATTTAGTTAATTGTAATTACAGCTTCGAAATAACTTAAGAACTCCGTGAATTCACTTTCTTATTTTTTTTCTGATAATTTTTTACCAGTTAAAAGTTAAAGCTGAAGACCAATCTCTTTGATACATTTATTTTTTTAGATTATAACCTTGCTTTAATGAATTAATGTTCGAATAGAAATTCCCTCTTTTTTAGAAAGTAAGACAGTCCAATTAAGGAAACAAAATATTACATATGTTAAATAATTTAATTGTAGGTGATCTGTAAATGCGTTGATTTATGATACTGTGGTTTGTTCGTTGCCGCAAGCATAATTCATAACTTATTTACAAACGTGTGTAGTGTATTAAAATTCTATGACAACATTACCGCACAAACATTTGGATGCAAATGGAAAAAAGAACATTAATTATAAGTTAAAATTCACATAAATTAAAAGTTTAGAAATTACCCTTGTAACAGAGTTCGAAGCTAACAAAGAAATTCTTATTACAGTTTTTTTATTAAAAAACAACAAGAACTTCTGTTGTGGGTAACATAGACCGTACACCATGTCTTTATATAATTGTCATTTTTACTTCATTTGCCACTTTTTTTGACTAGGACATTAGAAAATGGAATAGGTGTAAGGAAATACTATTTGTAAGGTTTAAGAAAACAATACTATCACTACGATAATATTATAAAGCATCACGATCACAATGATAGAAGTAAAAATGACATTAACAGTCATAAGTAAAATTATTTTTGTACAAATTTCAACAAATTTTTATTCAATTAATTTCTTTTTCTACACTCTCATGGTAAATATAATAGACACTTCTAGGCTCTTAACAGTTTAAAAAACAGAGATCGCCAAGGAACAAAAAGCTCACGGAGAAGTTAATAAAAACAATTCCTAACGAGAACCGTAAAATATACTTTTTCTATTGTAATATTAACTTGCCGCTTGCTGATATCTCTTGTTTTATAAACTACTTAGAATTAAATCAACGTTATTAAACCAGAAGTGGCATTAGCAGCAATGACGCATAATATATTAATATAGGAAATATAAGAAAAAATGAAACACGACGAAGCTAATTATCGCAAGAACGAATCTATTCCTTCCTGACATCCTGGTGGAAATGACCAGGCAAGAAGTAGTCGAGACTTGAAAAATCTGGAAGGTATGAAATCATATAAATAAGATAGAATTTTACCTTTTCAAAACATCTTATTTGGCTTACATCTGAGAAGTAAGAAAAAAATTAACAAGGAAGATTGGCTGTCACTTACCATGGGAAAATTAGCAGCAACACTCCTGATACCGTTGCTTTTAGCAAGTACAATGAAAGGTAATCTTTTAAAGTTATTATCTTTTCACCGCAGCAACTAAACTGTTAAAAAAAACAAAAGCCATAACATCATTGCTTTCCAGTTGAGAAGTTATGTTTTCATATATGGCTTATTGATGCGTTAATGTAACCTTTATTCTAGCACAACTGTTTAATCCTGGAAATACCTTCGCCAACTGTATTCCACCAAATCCTACTGCTTTTTGTAAAGCGTTTCTGCCATTTCGATCTGTTGACGGAAGCTGTAACAACCTTGCGAAACCACCACAAGGAGCAAAAGATACAGCATTGGCTCGACTTTTACGTAAGTACACAATGAGAAAAATAACAATAACTATTTATACACTTTTATAGAATTAAGCCATCTCCTTTTCTGGGGATAATATTTTTTCATTAAAATAATTTTTTGTGCCCATATGATCACCATTGCACTGAGAAATCTATATTTTTCACACAAAAATATCTATTTCTTAAACTACCTACAAACACAGCTCATACAATTCTGCACATTTTTATTTTTCCTTTGTTTCTGACATTTACATGTCAATTAATGACAAAGTTTTCTTCTAATTTAGCGGCTGATTATGTCGATAGTAATAATCTTGATACTCCTCGTGGCTTTCCTGGAACATTACCGCGTGTTCCTACAGCTCATGAAGTTTCACGGGCAGTCTTCCGCGTTCAAACTAGAAACAGACAAAGATCATCGTTGTCGACAATGTTTATGGCCTTTGGACAATTCCTCGATCATGACTTTGCATACACAAGTCATCCTCCGTGCGATGTGTCTGCAGGGTAAAACCATAATATGCATTTCCCTAATTTGCTTAGTATGCAATAAAGATTTACTTAGTTAACATATTTAATTTTGTACTAGATGTGGTTCAATAACTGCCTTCACCTACCCATGTTTCCCACTGATAATCAGATCAGGTGGATCGCGATGTACTTCTCTGGCAAGGTCAGTTCCTGTCTGTCAACCTAAATTTCAATCACGAACCACAAGAGAACAGTTAAACATAATATCATCTTTCGTTGATTTGTCCCAAGTCTACAGCAACGATATAATTGTTCACAAACAGTTGAGAACATTAGATGGTAAGTTCTTTACATGCATTTGGCGTTTACCATATATTATGAACTTTTAAAATTATTGAAGGGTATCTGTTACGAAACCTTCATATTTTGTTTAGGCACTGGATTGCTAAAGGTCACTTCATCAAATTTGCTACCGATTAGACTGCCACCGTCAGATCCAGAATGTAGAAATCCAGGCGGATGTTCATTGGTTGGTGATGACAGAGGAGACGAAAATATTGTGTTAAACACGTTACATACGATATTTGTGCGATATCACAACTACATCGCAAAAAAACTGAGATTTTTGACAAGATCTACTAGTGAAAAATTTCTTTTCGAGACAGCAAGGAAGATAAATATTGCCATTTATCAACGCATTGTTTACAACGAGTTTCTTCCACCTATTGTTGATTTAGCTCCATACAAAGGTTACGATACATCAGTGGATGCTTCCATAACTAATGTCTTTTCAACAGCAGCCTTTAGATTCGGTCACAGTTTGGTTCCAAATGCCTGGGCGCAACTAAACAGCAACTTTGACCGGGCCTTCAACGATATCTCTCTTCAAGCTTCGTTTGAAAACACCCTTCCGATTCGTAACCGCGGTATAGAGCCAACAGCATTTGGTTTATTGGCAAACCGATCGCAAGTAGTTGATACCACGTTTGCGTTTGGAATAGCCCGAAGGTTACTCGTTCCTTTAGGAGAGAGAAGACTTGAAGATTTGACAGCTTTGAACATTCAACGAGGACGAGATCATGGTTTGAAAACATATGGAGCTTGGAGACGAAGATGTAGATTACCGGCTATCAATACCTTTGAAGATCTGGTGGGAATAATGTCTAATTCAACAATTAGGAATTTCGAGACAGTGTACAACAACCCGAATGACATTGACATATTTGCAGCTGGTATTGCAGAACGACGCACCAACGGAAAAATGCTCGGACCAACCTTCCAATGTATTCAAAAAATACAATTTGAGCGCTTCAGAGATGGAGATCGATTTTGGTATGAAAACCCTGGTGTCTTCACTCCAAACCAGCTTATTGAAATAAACAAAATGACATTGTCGAAGGTTTTATGCAACACATTAAAAGGTATCGTTTCCATCCAAAGAAGGGCTTTAAGAGCTGTTTTTCCCAACACAGTACGAAGAGGGTGTGGGAACATCCCAGATATTGATTTGAAAAAGTGGATCAGCTAGTTTCATGGATAACCTGACCTGATATTTATTCTCTATTTTTGGAATACAGGACGATACTTTCTTCTCAATTTTAAAAGAGTGCAATTTCTGTATTTTCTTTGTAATACCTTAAAATGGCAAAAATTATTTTTTTGGTTTTAAGAAATGCGAAAAATTTTAGGTCCTACAATCTATGTCTACCTTATACTGTTACTTGAAAACTAGGAATAATTTCGTGGCTTTATTTCCCTTAGTGACCTCTTTCTTTCTCTACTTTGTTGGGAATCCGACAAGTTTTAAAGAAGAATTTCCGCTCCTATCTGCGCCTCCTGTGTATGTCAAAAGCAGTATTTCACATTTCGTTACAACCATCTTAATAAACCTTTCATTTAATGACAGGTTTGTTTCTTTGTGTAAACTTTTATCGATTTTGTTAACTATAAGTGTTTATTTATATAAGTTATTGTATTAATTGATAGGTGGAATTGAAATTTGATGTTGGACAGAATGCGTTTTTTATTTGTTTTAACAATGAGAAAACCACTATCTCTTTGTAATTTCTTTATCCTGTACTTTTTTAACATTTGCATGTTAATCCTAAGGCTTGTGTTCCTGCGAATCCTTTTACGGTGCAGTGTATAAATTAATAACAAGAAAATAAAAAATATTAAAACAAAAATTTACCCTTGTACTAACTCTATTTTAGTTAAATCAAATTTTCAACAAATTCTGTACAAGAAACATATTATTTAAACTCACATAAACATTTATACGCGATGTCTTGTAACTAAATACGAATCGGTGAAGTTGGTGTTTTCTTGTACATCAAAATATAATTAAATTTATAACAATTTGATTTAGTTTCTAATATTGGTTTTGTCCATGTAGAGTTGTTTATGACTAAGTTGGATCATTTGATAAATGGTTGATATTTATTCATGCCAATTCTGCATTGTTGTCTGTAATAGCTACAGATTTTTCTCCTTTTGACATGGCTATATCATTGTTCACAGATTTGCTAGAACAGCACCATATATAAATATGGTGCTATAGCTATTATATTTTCTTTTCTTTACATAACTATTATATAAGTTTACATAAAACAAGTAATGCACATAAAGAAACAGTCACACCAATTTAATTGATAGTGTAAATTTTACACTTTGTTGAACCTGTCTAATTGACGGAAATATCTACAACCCTCGTCGATATATGTTAGATTTACTTTATTTAAACTTTCAAGTGTACAGCGGGTATAGTGCTTAAGGATACTGTAATGGTTCAGACGCATATTTAGTATACCCATTATATCTCAATTTTTTTAGTTTATTTACAAAATTATTAATTGGATATAAAAGGAAGTTAATTTTGTCCATAAGTTTATTGCCCAAATTGCACACAAACTAGGTTCACACCAATACGAATAAGGTTATTCTATGTAAAAATGCAATTCTGATGCAGCAAAAAAGGAAGAGAACTAAGCTAACAGCAGAAGACTATAAAAGATAAAAGAACAAACACTATTAAACCTGCCTTTTGTGGTATAGCGTAGCATTGAAGGAGGGGAGGGGGGGGGGATATTCTAAACTTGGTATATTCTAAACTTAGTTCATGTTTGCATTTATAGATGTTGCGGCCGAGGTAAACAATATAATGACGTCATTGGGATCAATAAATGATGTGATTTCGCAGGATCCATATTTTGTTCACACATGGTCTGTGATTTATTCTAAGGATTTATGTATCTCTATAGCAACACTTTAGTAACCACCTTGTAAGGAACATGCAAGTAATAAATAAATAACGCTATAACCAGTAGAACATCTTACAACACTTATGGACCGTCAAAAAAATGGACTACTCCTGCAAAGTATAAAAATTTTCCGAAAATATGTTTTTTTTATTACAAATCCCCCCAAAAGTTAAAAAATTCACAAAACATCAGAACTCAATTACATGGCGAACATGGTTAATTGAGTGGGTAGAAACATTTTATGATAGCTATGACGGGATTAATACAAACTTTAAAATTTATAATTGGCAATATACTTCCATCTTCCATTGTATGTTCCGTTCCGCGGAAACATGTTCTTTAAGTAAAAATTAGCCTTAAGGTCAAAACATCAAAATTATGAAATTCCACAAAACATGTAATTTAGGAAACATGTTTTGATATGCTAAGTGATTGGAAAAATCAAAACAAATCATTGATAAAAAATGATTAAGTCATCTCAAATTTTGGCGATAGCACTGTTGATTTCAAATCATTTCTTCCGTTTTGGTCAATCAATGTGGCAACAGTTGACAGTGAAAGCATTTGTCCTCTCCTTATTTATTTTGAGGTTGTAAACTACTCAGCTTTCCATCCCTACTCTAAAAACAAGACAAGAAATAACCTCTCTTCCTTCCCATTAATTAGGGGTAATCAAGACAGCCTTCACTTTTTGACAAGTTACATAGCATAGAATATTTTCCCTATGAATGCTTTAGGCCCTCAAGCCGTTGTCTCAAGCATGTTCGTTTATTTAAGTGTGTGTAAAACAGTAAAGTATTTTAGTCGCACATGATAACATACACAGCGATTAGTTAATACTTAATTAATACCCAAACATCAAAATAGAAGCACATATTTTTTATGATTTCATCTTGCATAACACACGTTTATTCAAATGTTATTATAATCCTAAAAAGCGCAGTGTTTTTTTAAAAATTCCTTTAATAGCGCATACGCTCAAAATTCTTTTCACCTGTGAGAAAATTTAGACGGTAAGTTTGAAATGTGACTTAAAAAGCTTTAGAATGGTTTTGGCACAAGGAGAAATGAGGTGGTTATGTATAAGCATTTAATGACAATTGTTTACACGTGCTAATTTTGAGGAAGTAATTTAAAAACCACTTAATTAAGCATTAATTATACTCTGAATTTATGTCCCCGGCTGTCTTAATCGTTTTCCTTCCCCCAAATAAATCAAGATAATGTAACTTTGGTTACAGCGGCATAGATTATTGGACCATAGTTCGGATCAGTTCTAAAAAAAGAAGTTCTTCTTTTAGTATCAGCCACAGTTGTTACATCTCTAGCGTAGTCACTATTTATCACATTGTTTATCTCGTCCAATGTAGTAGATTAAGGATCAATCTTAGACGAAAAATTTGTTTCAAGAGTCATAGCAATTTTATGAAAAATAAAACTGCGGGTGGATATCTTAAGAAGATAAGATATAACTGCGCGTTGTTGTTGAATAAATTACGTCTCATTCGCTTCAATAACATGTGAACAGTTCGTTCAGATTTCCTCAAATAATAATAATAATAATCGGAGCAACTTCAGAATATCATCGCAGTTTTAACTAATTTTTGCAAAAGAGCTAACTAGCCAACAGCCCACAAGCTAACCCATTCCTTTCGGTTCCATGAGATTTACATGTTTTTTTTCCGTGAATAAAATTATTTGACATATATGCAGTAGAGAGAGTAACATCATGATATAAGACCGACAACACAAAATGAACAATAATCGAAGAAAATGGACAGAAAACCTGTATCCAATTCACAATGTAAAACTACAACTAAACCAAAAGAAAATAACCCTAATTACAACTTAACAATTAAAACAAATGAGGAAAATACACACGAAACACGAGATAGAAAACAAACGAACTAACGATACTGAGAACCTGAACTTGAAAACCTCTTTTTCTACATTACTTTTTTAACAAGTAGAATAATATCAAAAAAAGAAATCTCAGTAGAAGTATATAAGTTCAAAATTGTCATTAATATTTATTTCCATATCCATTTTCGTTCGGCAAAGTATACATGTCAAAATCCTAAATTACATAACGAGAATAGTTATGAGCAAATTTTAAATTTTCAGGAAAGTAGTGTTTGGTTTTGTAAAATTAGATTGTCATGCAATTTATTTATTAACATCTCTATAATAATACGCTAAGTGTGTCTGTCTGTGTGTCTGTGACAGGCAAAGTTGATGTGGTCATTTTCCTTTGATGTCGCCGAAAATATTACATGTTTTTTTACAATAATAACGAAAATTCTAACAAAGCTGACCATTAATTCTAATTTTCTATTGTTCTAAACAAATTACCTATTGTTTTTAATCTAAAATCTCAACCTGATATTCTTATAAAGCATATTCTTATATAAAAAAAAATGTGGACGTCTTTTTTGTCTAGAAAAGCCGCGAGATTTTGTTTGTTTACATTTTAAATCATGTGATCAACATAAAACAATTTCATTTGCTGGACAAACTCACGTGATCAAAATAAAGTAATTCTATTTGTCGGAAAATCCAAGTTTCCCTTGACGACCAAACCAGCCGAAATTTTTCGGAATTTCATGTAGGCGAACGAAGGAAGTAGGTTGCTTGCTATATACATTTGCAAATATAAAAGAAAAACATTATTTATTATGTTGTAACGCGTTCTTTATTTTAGTTTAAGCGTTAAAGAAATTTAAAAAAGACAATTAGTTGTTTTAAAGACTAAAAATTTAAAGTTAAAGGTGCAGGCAGAAAGACGTGCAAGGCTCTTAGATATATAGCTATATATATATACATTTTAACAGCAGTTTTTTAGTAAGTAAACTATTTTTAACTACAGTTAACTCAATTTTTCAATATAGCTAGCTAGCTAACCAATTTATAATTAGATTTCCTATAATTTTTCAATGTAGCTATATAGCTTAGCTAGCTCTAGGCTAACCAGTTTATAATTTTTTTTGTCTTTTTGTGAAGGATAAAAGACGAAACGAGCGAGGTTATTAGTAAGGACAGTGTAAGAAGTAGTAAGGTTAGTAAGAACCTATTTTAAATTTACTTTAGGCTTTTAATTTTTTTATGGACAATGATATTTTTAACAAAAAACTGGTCCAAGATCAGAGGAGGAAAAGGAGGCAAATTTCATTATCAAGAAAACAATAGGACTTACTTAATTGAATAAGCAAGTCAAACCCCTATAAACAAAATGTCCTTGCTTTATGCTTGGGTTTTTTGGAGAATACACGAGTTTACAGTTTGGTTAATTCTTCTTTTATTACAAAGCTTTTAAGAATTTAAAAAAGGAGGTAAACTTTTTTTGATGAAAAATGTAGAAAAGGAACTGTATACAATTCCTTGACATAAACTGTTGAGCTACGATACGTATTTCTGAGTGGAAATTTAGCTTAAACTTAACACTTAAGTATGGTGTTGCTGCCAATAACATAACAAATTTTCAGGATAACTGATTATTTTTTTCTTCAGAAGATGAGAAATATAATACCCATGGTCAAATCCCTAATTAAATTCACTCTGTTTACTTCTTTTTTTAATTCAAAAAATCAATCTGTTAAAAAATTTAGGCCTGCATTTATTTTTTTCCAATTTGTAGTACACTACGCAAGGTTTAACTGTTTTCTTATTTTATTTTTTAGAATTTGTGGTAACTAGCTATAGGTTGTGTATTTTTCTCCAATGTCAAACCCATTAGAGAGTAGTAATAACAGTAACAACCCTGTACGTGGTTTCAGGCTTTTCAATAATGCTGGTAGGTTTGTCTTGCAACGCCCTGAAAATAATCAGAGGTTAGTAGGTCTCATTATGGGCCAAATGCCAAATATTCCTCTACGTGGTGAGTTGCCACATGAAGTTAATGTAAATGTCATACCACGTGCATCAATTAATGATGATGTGTCCTTAGCTAGACGTAGACACACACAACGTGTCGCGGCTTTGCGTCATACTGAAACTGTTGACCAAGTTAACAGCAGGCGTCATAGTGATGCTGTAAGGCAGGCAGCAGTTCGTGATGCTGAAAGTAACGAACAAGCTGCTAATAGGCGTGCTCAAAATGCTGAAAGGCTAGCTGCTGTACGTTGTTTAGAAAATACTGATCATGCCGCCAATAGACGTGCACAAGATGCTGAAAGGCAAGCTGCTGCACGTCTATTAGAAAGTACTGATCACGCCGCCAATAGACGTGCACAAGATGCTGAAAGGCAAGCTGTTGCTCGACAAAGGCAAAATGTTGAGCAGCTTGCAAATAGAAGACAAGCAAATGCACAACGGAATGTTGCTGTGCGTGCTCGCCGAAATGCACCGTATTATAATATTGCACGTCAAAATGTATTGCCTAATTTATATTTTTTAGGTGCTATGGACAAAAAATGTGAGTATTGTCAAGCTTTAAAGTTTGAAAAGGAAAATTGTTTTAAATGTTGTCACACTGGTAAAGTTGCATTAGATAATTTGTCTCCTTACCCTCAGCACCTTGGGGAATTATTAACAAATACAGATACTGTTCAGGCAAAAAACTTTCAGTCAAATATACGTAAGTATAATAGTGCCGTTGCCTTTGCTTCTTTTGGAGCAAACCTTCGCCCCCCATCTGGCCGTGGACCACCATGCTTTCGTATCTGTGGTCAAATATGGCATCGTGTTGGGGGTCTTCACCCTCCTGAAGGACAAACCCCTGTTTTTAACCAACTTTATATTTATGAAGCAGGTAGGGTTCTCAACGAAAGAATGGCACGCCAAGAAAATAATGGCTGTCGTGAAGACGTGATGCAAACTGTTCAAGATGTTATGGACAGAGTAAGCCCGTTTGCTGCTGCCTATAGGTACATGGCTGAAGTTGAAGCTGAAGAATTAAATCAGGCAGCAGCACAAAACCGTGCTCCATCTGAAGTGCGTATGTACATGAGAGTTGGCAATGACCGAAAGCGCTACAACTTGCCACATCATGATGAAGTTGCGGCAGTATTTGTTGGCCAAGATGGAGCACCTCCTGGAAACAGGGATGTTGTTATCTATCCGCGTGGAGGTGATTTACAGAATATTTCCACAATGTCTGCAAACTTGGAGCCAATGGTGTATCCTCTTTTTTTTCTAAGGGGTGAACCAGGTTGGCATAATAGGATACCTCATGTTGCTGTACGTGCAACCCGTACTCGCAACACTACTACAATGTTGCAGTATTATACTTACCGTTTAGCTGCTCGGGAATATTTCAGCCCGATTCATTATGGTAAGAAATTGTTTCAGCAGTATTGTGTTGATTCTTATGTTAAAGTTGAAGGTAAAAATTTAAATTACATTCGAGCAAATCAAACCAACCTTCGTGTTGATAGTTATGAAGGTTTAGCTGACCATTTGAATGCACGAGCTGAAGAGCGAGGCCTTCAACCAGGTCGTATTGTTGTTCTTCCTTCGAGTTTTCAAGGAAAACCACGTGCCATGGCTCAAAACTATCAAGATGCTATGGCAGTTATTAGTTTGGAAAACCTGATTTTTTTCTGACTTTTACGTGCAATCCAAAATGGCGTGAAATTACAGAAAATTTGTTTGCAGGCCAACGATCGGCCTGATTTAGTTTCTCGAGTTTTTAAATTAAAACTAAATGAACTCCTTAAAGACGTTACTGAAATGGGAGTTCTAGGTAAGACTATAGCACATGTGTATGTTATAGAATTTCAAAAGAGGGGTTTGCCTCATTGTCATTTGTTAATTCATTTAGATCACAATGACAAACTTATGGATGCAGATGACATAGACAGTGTTATTTCAGCAGAAATTTCTAATCAACAGGAACACCCTGAGCTGTTTGAAATTAAACGATCGTGTATGATTCATGGACCATGTGGACATCTGAATCCTAATTCCAGATGTATGGAAGATGGTGTTTGCACAAAAAGTTTTCCAAAGAACTTTTTAGCATCTACGGTAGCTGAAGTCAACGGATATCCATTATATAGACGTCGTGATAATGGTATACACATCAATGTCAATAATGTTGACGTAGATAATCGCTGGATTGTTCCATATAATCCATGGCTTTCCAAGAAATACAATGCACATATAAACTTGGAGGCGTGCATGTCTGTTAAATCTGTTAAATACCTCTATAAATATATTTATAAAGGTCATGATTGTGCCAACATTGAGATCAATGAACGTATTGATCATGATGAGGTGTAGACATTTTTAAATGCGCGGTTTGTCAGTGCACCGGAAGCTATATGGCGTCTTTTTGAATTTAACATGCACCAACAATCTCATGTTGTCCATAGATTGCCAGTGCACTTGCCAAATAACCATATTGTTTATTTTCAGCAAGGACAGGCTGAAGAGGCTCTGGACAGAGCTGCAGATCAGGCTACAAAATTAACAGCTTGGTTTGTGTTAAATGCAGAGAATCATGATGCTCGCCAATATATGTATCCAGATATTCCTCTTCATTTTGTTTTTAATAAGAACAAAGTTTGGAAACCAAGACAACGCAGTCATGGTAAAATTGTGTCCAGAATGTATAGTGTGAGTCCTCGCGCAGGTGAGCTTTTTTATTTACGTATGTTGCTATTGCACACACCTGGTGCAACTTCTTTTGAAGATTTACGAACTGTCAATGGCAATGTTGCCGAAACATTTCGTGACGCCTTTTTACTGCGTGGTCTCCTGCAAGATGATACTGAATGGAACAATACTTTGCAGGAAGCTGTTAACTTTCAGATGCCTCGACAACTGTTTGCTGTGATACTTACTCACTGCGAACCTTCTGATCCTATTACTTTGTGGACAAGGTACAAGGATGCAATGTATGAAGATTATATTCGCCAAATGAACGAGGAACAGGCTGAGTACAGGCTGCTTCAAGATATTAATTCTGTACTTAGTCAATTTGGTAAATCTCTTACTGATTATAATCTTCCTCATTTAGATGAATTACCCCCAGCTGAAAACATTGATGTAGCTATGGAGGCTGAAAGAGCTTCTTAACTAAGGGCTCAACTTACTGACGAACAGACTGCACTGGCTAATGCAGTCATAGAAGCTGTTGTAAATGTTGCTAACAATGCAGCCCAAAACAACCGTCTGTTTTATTTAGAAGGTGCTGGTGGTAGTGGTAAAACCTTTACTTATAATTACCTTATTTCTGAACTTACAGGTAGAGGTTTTCAAGTTGGAACTGCTGCATTTACTATCATAGCAGCAACACTTTTGAAAAAGGGTACCACCATTCATAGACTATTCCGGTTACCTGTTCCTATTGTAGAGAACAGTACATGCAGCATAACCCCGGTTTCTGCTTATGCTGCAGAATTGCGACAAAAGAGTCTCTTTTTACTTGATGAAGCTTCCATGATTCCTAAGCATGCTTTTCATGCAATAGATCGTCTTCTACAAGATATTTGTAATAATGAGCTTCCATTTGGAGGTAAAGTTGTTCTTTTAGGTGGTGATTTTTCACAGTTACTGCCTGTTGTCAGAAAAGGAAAACCAACTGAAATTGTGGACATGTGTTTAAAGAGTTCTCCATTATGGCACTTGGTTACAGAGTTTAGATTACATCGAAACATCAGAACAAAGCCAGGAGAACAACAATTTGCTGCATGGCTTCTGCAACTTGGGAAAGATGTTTTATCTGTTCTGGAGCAAGAACCTTTCCAAGGTGCAATTGAAGTGCCGTCCCAATGTGTGATACAAAATGAATGTATTGTTGATACTTTGTTTAGGCATCTTTCACCGGAAATTATGGCATCATCTGTGGTACTAACACCCACAAATGATGACTCACTTATCATTAATGATCAGGTGTTGGCGCTGTTGCCTGGTGAAGAAAGAGTTTATTTTAGTGCAGATGATGAGGAACGGAATCAATATCCGGTAGAATTTTTAAATAGTATCACACCTTCAGGTATGCCTCCTCATTGCCTTAAATTAAAAACTGGTGCCATTGTTATGTTATTAAGAAACATAAACATATATAAACAAACAACTTGCACCTTCGGATACAGGTGCGCCTTTTGTTTTACGTCGCAGACAGCTTCCACTAAGGCTGTCTTATGCTATGACAATAAACAAGGCACAAGGTCAAACCTTTGAAAAGGTTGGAATATTGTTGCACAGGCCATGTTTTTCTCATGGTCAGCTGTATGTTGCTTTTTCTAGAGCAAGAGCATTTGGTGATGTTCGAGTAAGTGTTGTTCCCTCATCCAGGCAAGGGTTTTTTAATAGGGAATGTTATACTCAAAATGTGGTTTACCGTCAGGTTCTTACATAATTCATACAATAATGTAGTAGACAATGATGCAGCTATTAAATGCTTAGCAGAAATTCAATATTTTGCACTTTATATCTATCTGCCATGTTGTACATAGTGAAAAGAGGTTGACGTGTTAGAGTAATTATACTGACATGCCCTTTTGTGCAACATGAGAGTAGCGTGCACTGTAGATGGGGGTAGATGTTCCTATTCGGTGCACCCTTGCCTTGTAGATTTATAAGGCACATCAGAAAAAAATTATCAGGGTTTGGTAGGGTCTTAGAGTCAGATGGGGAGGTTTTTAACAAGAAAAGTCTTGAGGAAGTAACGTCTTATTCACATTTAATAGTCAGGAAGTTCTGGGGAAAGTGCTACAGCCCTGAAAAAGCTGATGATACTACTCTTTTGCAGATATTTATTTGGCTTTTAAAATTTTCATCGTGCCGAAAATATGTTGTGAATCCTAAAAGTACACTAAAGATGCATTTTTTTTTAAATGTTGTGTTAGACATGCATCTTTTTTTCTTTTAGGTGAAGTGCAAAGTCCTATGGCTTACCTTCACGTGGTGCACTTCGTTAAATGATTAACATATTAGGGGGGATAATTAAAAGTTGATTGCAACATAAATTATTGGTTAAAAAAATTATTGTGTGAGATAAGTCATTTCTAATCTACTCTTTTACATATATTTTGCCACATAAGTTATTGGGTTATTGAAGTTTGAGTTGTGAAATTTTTTGTGCAGAATTTATATAAATTTTGTGACAACAAAGTTAGGGATGGATAAATGTTCCTTCTAGCGCAACGCACATCTAGCGCACGCGCACGCCCACAGACGTCCACGGTCAAACTCAACAAATCCAGTACCCTGCGGGACCATCCAATGCTTATCCCTATAATTCATCATATTCCCATAAATATCATCATATTCCCTATATATAAAAAAATCAATGCTGCAAATGAGTCAAAAAATTTCTAGCGCAATTCCCCTAAAATTCCACCCACACATTGATGACGTCATCATATTCCCATAAATATCAACACAGCACCCTCCCCCTCCCCCTCCATTAAATGTCATCAAATAATCAACGCATGCGCAATAAAGACACGCTAGTCGAGCAGACATGAAATCGTCTGACAAAACAAAAAATCTTATAATAAATATAATGAACACGCACACAGTGAAAGAATTACGTGATATCGCAAAAAGCCGTGGACTTAGTGGGTATTACAAACTACGCAAGGCCGCATTAATAGATTTATTGGAGATTGTACCGGAGAGACCACCCAGAGGGGCCGTACAACAGCCAGTCAAGCCCATGACTATACCACCAACACCGGAGGCCATGGATATATTCCAGAAACAGGAGCTGTTGAAAAATCGCCCGATCGTGAAAATTAAGATGCGGGGATGGTACAACTGGCTAGTTGATGCTGTCCCTAAACCTATAAAAGAGGGGGTTAAAAGGACCTATGCAACCTTTAAGCGTAGAGTGATGGGGCTCTATAACGGGGCAGCCAACATAAGACCTGCACTTCACAATGAGGTGGAAAAGGAGGCCGAGGAAGACTATCTTGAAGATATCCAAAATCTCTACAATCAGCCGGAGCATGACTACACACCTCAGGAACATAAACATGCTCACCACAGGACATTCCGAAGTTTCCGCATTCCCGGCATAGGAGGGGCCGACGTTGACGGGTATATAGGAATGGTGAGACCCAACGTGAAAACCTTGGTTGGGGACCAAGTGGAAGATATGGGGTCAGCGAAGGTACAGCTGTCACTATGGATCCATTGGAGGAAGCCAATAGAGGGAACCAAAGACAAGTATGAGGAGGCGAACAAAGCCTTTCATAGTAATATGACATCAGTATACCAGGGTAGCAACGTAGATGACATGTTGGATACGATGTTTGCCCAAGTTAAAACACATGTGGAAAACCCGGCATTCCCAAAAAGTGGCTTTACGATAGGTAGAATCCTACATCTCGATATAGATTTTCATAAATTAAAATTAACAAGGGGCTCATCGTATATACAAGCACCTAAATGGATAGCCTCAAAGAAGGCAATTATTAATCCAAAAAATGAGGATGAGGAGTGCTTTAAATGGAGTATAATAACATCCTTACATCATGAGGAGATTGAAAAAGACCCACAGAGAATCAGTAAGCTGAGACCCTACGTAGACCTCTATAACTGGGAGGGTATAGAGTTTCCGACCAGCACCAAGAGTATATACAAATTTGAGGCGAATAACCCCGATATTGCGGTAAATGTCCTATATGTAACGGGAAAGAGGATCAACATCCTACGTCGATCGGTGCACAACGGACGTACCAAGGTGGTGACCCTATTGCTTATCGCCGATGATAAAAAGAGTCATTATACGGCCGTCAAAAGCCTATCACGGCTACTGGGCAAGGAGATATCGAAAAATAGGAATGCAATGCACTTCTGCCTAAACTGTCTACAGGGCTTTCCAACAATTGAATCGAGGGACAAACATTATAGGTATTGCATAGACCAGAGGCCGAAAAATGGTTATTCTACAGAGATGGGCAGATGCAATTTAAAGTACCCTTTGCAATATATGCGGATTTTGAAAGCTTATTAATACCAATGGAAGAGGATGCCAGAGAGACCAAGACTAAAAAGCTGAGCAAGCACGTACCATCTGGATGGTGTACCTATAGCACATTTGCCTATGGACCTGTACCAGATCCCCTAACGGTGTACCGCGGCAAGGATTGCGTCACCCGCTTCGTCAACCATCTTGAGGACGAGGTGAAACGTCTCTACTATACCTACCCTCAGCAGGACATGCTGCCTCTAACAGAGGTCCTAAAAAGAGAACATGACGAGGCATCAAAATGTCATATCTGTCTAAAGCCCTTCGATGACTGTGAGAATAACCGCAAAGTTCGGGACCATTGTCACTATACGGGGCTGTACAGGGGTGCCGCGCATAACAGCTGTAATTTGAAGTATAAGATACCCAACCACATACCCATCATATTCCACAATCTCTCGGGGTACGACGCCCACCTGTTTATCCAAGAACTGGGCGAGAAGTACAACATGCAGGACATTGGGTGCATCGCCGAGAACAAGGAGAAATATATAAGCTTCAACGTGAAAATAAAGGTACCACTTGGAGGTATTGGATCTGGTGATGGGGAGGCGTACAAGAAGATTGAGATTCGGTTTATCGATAGTTGTCGGTTCATGCCATCCAGCCTGGATAAAGTAGCAAGCAATCTCATTGGGACAAACGCCGCCGGCATGAAATGTCGGCAGTGTGCAGATACCTGTCTGGAATTCCAGGGCATAGACGCTGAATACATGGCAAAGTTTTGGTGTAAAAATTGCAACTCGAATACCACCAAGCAATTAGACATGGAGCAGGTAAAGGCAAACGTACCATCGATGGCAAAGTTCATCGACAAAGATGATACCTTCAGGCTGATGCTTCGAAAAGGCGTGTATCCGTATGAATACATGGATGATTGGCAACGATTTGAAGAGTTGGAGCTACCGCCCAAGGATGCCTTTTACAGCAGGCTGAATATGAAGGGTATCAGTGACAGGGACCATGAATATGCTAAAAAGGTATGGAATGCCATTACCCCGGAGGGTGATAACGTCACCATGGGGGACTACCACGACATCTACCTGACAATGGACGTCCTGCTATTAGCCGACGTCTTCGAGACATTTCGAGGCGTCTGCCTGGACAACTACAGCCTTGACCCTGCACACTGCTACAGCGCACCTGGCTTGGCATGGAAGGCAGCACTGAAATTTACGGGTATAAAGCTAGAGCTTCTGACAGACCCAGACATGCTATTGATGTTCGAAAAAGGTATCCGTGGAGGTATAGTCCAGGCCGTACATCGCTATGCCAAAGCAAATAATAGGTACATGGGAGACCGGTATGATCCGGAGGTTGAATCATCCTACCTGCAGTACCTCGACGCAAACAACCTGTACGGCTTGTCGATGCGTCAAGATTTGCCAACGGATGGCTTCAAATGAGTATCGAATGTAGAGGCCTTTACTGAAAAGCGGATCGAGAAGCTCGTTGAGGACAACAAGCATGGGTACATTTTAGAGGTTGATATCGACTACCCGGAGAGACTACACGACAGGCATAACGAGTTACCATTCCTACCGGAACGCAGGATGATCCACAGGGTCGAGAAATTGGTACCAAATTTGGAAAACAAACGGAGGTATGTAGTACATATCAGAGCCCTTCACGAGGCTATAAAACATGGACTTGAATTGAAGAAGGTCCATAGGGTCATCCGGTTCAATCAGAAGGCGTGGTTGAAGGGGTACATCGATCACAACACAAGGCTTAGAACGGCTGCCAAAAACGAGTTCGAGAAGGACTTCTACAAGCTTATGAATTTAAGCGTGTTCGGCAAGACCATGGAAAACATCCGGAACCACCGCAACATCCAACTGGTCACCAATGAGGAGAAGTACACGAAGCTTGTGATGAAACCGAATTTCAAGGTTGTAAATAGGTTTAGCAAGCACCTTCTCGGTGTTGAAATGGGCAAGACCGAAATTAAGATGAATAAACCGGTATACATAGGCCAGGCCATATTAGACATGTCAAAAATGGTGATGTACGAGTTCCATTATGATTATATGCAGCCCAAATACGGTAGCAAGCTGCGGGTCTGCTACATGGACACGGACAGCTTCGTTTACCACATACGAACAGAAGTCTTCTACAGGGATATCAAGGATGACGTCGAGACCCGTTTCGACACAAGTGCCTATAATCCTGATGATAACAGGCCTCTCCCAATAGGCAAGAATAAGAAGGTGGTAGGCCTCATGAAAGACGAACTAAGTGGGAAGGTCATGACCGAGTTCATCACCCTGAGGGCCAAGGCATACGCCTATAAGAGCCTTACACCGGAGGGTGGGGATCGCAAGGCCAAAGGTGTTAGGAGATGCGTCACTAAAAAATCCATCACCTTCGATGATTACCAGCAGTGTCTGGAAGAGGGCGTTGATATATGTAAAACCCAAGTCCTAATTCAAAATAAGAACCATAAGGTCTATACCCAGGAGGTGAACAAGCTGGCACTAAACAGGGCAGATGACAAACGGATCATACAACCCGATCAAATTTCAACGCTTGCTAGGGGCCATTACCGCCTGTCACCCTAAAAGGTGTGTTTGTATATTGCTATAATCCTACCCTATGCCATGATAGCTTACATACTTTTTCGATATCGACTACTAATAAAAAGGATGTCTGATATCGCACAAGTATTCGACACAGCCTCTACAGAATATGAACATGTAGAGAAACCCATCGATAAACGCCAAATTGTAAAGGATGCCCTGCGGAAAGGCAAGGGGCACCTTTTACCCAAAAAATGTACAGAAGGGTTTGTCGACAAGGCTCCTGATGAGGCCATCGACAAGGTCCATACTGAGTATGTACAGCGGGAACTCCAGGAGAAAAGGGAGAAGACGGCCAGGGCACTGTCTACCCATGTTATCAGCCTATATGCTAGCATGATCGGTAATTTTGTCGACATCGACAGCGTTGACGAGCTACGTCAGGATATCGAGGAAGACCCCATAATCCGGAACTCTATGACCGATCTAGGTATCCTTGTATACTGTACCATTGGGAGGTGTTTAGCACCCCTCTTGGTGGCAGGACACACGGCGAGGCATATGAGCAAAAAGAAACAGGAGGAGGCAGAGCCGGAGGCTAGGGAAGAGCCTCGGACTGTATAATAAAATGAGTGAAGAAGAACAAAAACAAGAAGAGAGGGTCATTACAAAACCAGTAAAGCATCCAGGGCGTGTGGCCCAGGGACACAAGTTGGCTGCACTGATGAAGAAGAGGAAGGAGGAAATGAAACAACAAGAGTGTGCTGTAGAGCCTGCAGTCAAAGCCTCTTCTGGAACCAGCCCCGTACAGTCCATGGATAAATACATGTATGGTGTAGGTACGCTTGCCGTGCTTGCGATAGGTCTTGTGGTTTGGTATAGATTTGGCAGGGGTGAAAATGAATCCCACAAGCCAGCGACCAATCCAGAGCCTCAGCAGGGGAAACAGGGCAAGGCCCAACCTCATATCTCTATGTTCACAATGTTATAATATAAATGAGTACAAGCAACGTAACCCCTAAAGAGAAGGAGATTTTGGATATGTTATATGAAACTGTTGTAGATCTTAGTTTCACCTTTGCCTATGCCTTGGCAGGTAAAACGTTCCTCGATATTACGAGGCCGTCTACCAAGATGGATACCAACGATGTTCTTAAGATGGTAGCGTACTTCGCAGTAGGCAGGGCGAGTCGCGAAATGGCCGTCAAGAAAGGCTGGTTGCCAGCAAGCATATTCCCAAAACCAAAATAGAGCGCCTGGTAAAATTTCTATCTCTCGTAGAGAGATATAGAAATCAATATGGAGGAGACCAAAAAATGCTCAAAATGCAAAAAAGTCTTAACCCTTGATAATTTCGGGATCAAGCCTTGTGGTCGGCTAAATCAGCAGTGCATAAATTGTCTCAATATTAGCAAAACATCACGCAACAAACATCGCACAAAATGTGAACATATAGGAACTCAGCCTCTATATGAGTTAATGAATATTTGTCGGGATCATATGGAGGCCCAGTTTTCCGAGGGCTATACCTGGGATCTCTACAAATATTTGCATATAGATAACAAGGTCCCGTTTAAGTATGTTGAGACCGGTAAGTCCCCAACGCTTGCCGATGTTTCCAAAGCATTACACAGGGCGAGTGCCTTCAAGTAAAAATGAATAGGACATGCATCAAATGTAAAAAACTGTTAGCCCTGGACAGGTTCAAGATTAGGGGCAATGGTAGGACCAAAAGTTGTATAGGTTGCCTGGCTAAGACGAAGGAGATGCGGCGTACCAAATGCAAGGACCTTGTTATCGAACAAAAGATAGACATTCTTGATATTGACAGGGAGATTCGAGGGCTTCAGCAGGATAAAGATTACCTGCTTTTGTATACCCTATTTACATATAACATCATATCCCGGTACACCGAACTCGTCGAGGAACCACCCGAGAGTTATGTAAAGGAACCATTCATTAAACAATATCGCAAGGTACTACGATGCCTGCAGGGAAAATTAAGATATACTCCACTATCCTTAGAACACCAGTCCCGAAATACCAAATTATGCCCTGCCTGCCGGGGGTCTTTGGTGAACAATCACAGCGGTGTGTTGATATGTTTGGGCTGTGCTGGGGTATATTCAAAAATCCATAATCAAAAGTGGTTATATTATTAGTAAATGATGCTAGATATTATTAAAAGTCCCCATACAGCCATTTTTACAGACCCGACAAGTTGCGGAAAAACGCAACTTGTTCTAGACCTACTTGAAAACGAATATAAAAAGCACTATCACAATATCATCATCATGTGCCCGACTATACGGTGGAATACCACCTACCTTGAGAGGGCTTCACTATGGAAGGACCCCTATGTATTTCTGATAGACACCAAGGACCAACTGTTTGAATGGATCCAAAAATTATCCGCATTGTTGGCAGGCGAGGAGAGTCTTTTCATAGTTGACGACATGATATCGGACGAGAGCCTCGATAAAAAACGTCAACCTTTGCTTGAGCTTGCCATCAGTGGTAGGCACAGGAAGCACAGTTTATGGCTCTTAACGCAGAGCTACACTGCTCTCCCCAAGAATCTGAGGAGGCAGAAAAAAGCCCTGTTTTTGTGGTTTCCTCATGAACGCTCTGATTTGTATCTGATCGACGAAGAGACTAATTTGATACCCTCCGATTGTTGGGATCATATTAAGGCCGAATTGAAAAAATTAAAGCATGCTTGCCTTTATATTAGATTAGAACACCCCAGGAGTTGGGAGATTATCGAATGAAATCCTCTGGGTAAGCATTGGCATATAGAAAGATGTCGTCGCAAGTTATGTCCAACGCAGTAGCCATCGAGACTCTATCCAACAGCCAGGATCAACCTATGTTTAAACGCGCCGATTTGGGACGTTTCCTTGGCATCGAAAAGATTGCCGAGTCATATCGGGATATTCCTACCCTTGCGCGTCATGAGATGGGATTGATTAGTAACCAACCACCAAAGTGGGACCAAAATAGCCATGATACTTTCGTGACATTGGACGATGCATCGGAGATTGTGCGTCGTTCCAGAAAGCTCAAAGCTGTAGGGCTAATCAAATGGCTAGCCAGGGCAGGCGTCCAGAAATTACAAGATGTACTTGAGGAGCATCGTCAAACCCTAAAGGATAGAGAAGCGACCATGGCGGTGATGACGGGTGATCTGGAGGATAGGGATGATGAAATTGTCTTTCTTGGGGATGAGGTCGAGGATAGGGATCGACAACTTGCAGCACAGGCCCAGGAAAATGCAAGGCTTAGAGAAAGATATGTACCCAATACCCAGGACCCCGGCAAAGACAACGTCATCATAATCCACCATAAGCACAGTACACAGGATGATGATGACTACCATCATCTTCCGTATTATTGCACGCGTGTTCAGAGGCGTAATATTACCAAAAGGAGGTTATGGTTTAGTGATAATTACCCGGGGGCGGAGGAAATTGTAGTTATAGACAACCCTAACGGCATACACGCCTTTAATCGTTTTGAGGAGGATGGGCATGTGGAACGTGTCAGGAACCATTTTAGACTTATCGACATTACCCGGGATGATCTGTACGATTTGGGTGTTCTGGCACTAGAGTACTAGGCAGACGATAATTTTTACTATCCTTGTGGGTAGTAAAAAATTGAGGGCTATTACCAATCCTTAACCTCCTCTGGAGGTATCTGAACGTCCTCTGGAACCAGCATGAGTTCTTCTGGGACGAAGCTGCGATCAGGGCCGTCTTGTAAATAGTACAGCATGCGACTACCTGATACTATACGATCCAACCTATACATTTTCCTACTCCAAAAGGCGTCAGTAGCGCGTTTTTTCGAATCACCGTGCTCTTCCCCCGGCTGCAGGAGGTATAAATACAATCCATCCTCAGGTAAGGGCCTCTCCTCGGGATATTCTTCACTTTTCGCAAGCGGACATCATCCATCTTAATCGCCTTGTTAGGCTTCATATTTATCATGGCAGTTTTGGTATTGTTTAAACCTTTCACGATGGTATACAGATGCTTGACCCATATACTGCTAGTCTCATCGGAAGCCAACTCTTGGGCGTCTTGGGGCTTGAAAAGCCTTCCAGCGAGTACCTTGTTATAGCTCTCCACAAAGGCCGTGAACGTATGGTGGTATTTGGTAGTAGCTCTCCTAATTTCAAACCCTTTACCCTCTAGCAGCTTCGTTACATCTGATTTGAATTCGGAACCATTGTCACATTGGAAGGTTTTGGGGTATCGCAAAGGTCCTGCCCTGTAGATGTCCTTCAACATATCCGCGACCTCGCTGGCTTTTTTGGTACGTAGGGGTCTCGCTACCTTGTATCTCGATGCTACATCAATGCCTGTAAGGATATACTTGTAGGTGCTTCCATACAACTGATCATGGGGCATGTACAGCAGATCGAACTGGTGCATTTCATTGGTTGCCGTAATGGTAAAATGAGGGTAATCAATACGCTTCGGACCTTTGATGTGTCGTAGCCACAAGAGTTGACGAGACAGCCAGTGAGTGACTAACGTTTTGGATAGGCCAGCCTCCACAGCGAGCAATTTGATAGCCTTGCGTCCGGTCCACAGATTTTCCGGGGTATAATATATTTGGCTTAGTTTTTCAGCCTCCTCCTCGGTAATATTATGTGATGCTTTTGACATGTTTATTATACATATACATATACATATACATATTATACATATACACGTTCCTACAGATACTTATAGACAACGAAGCCTAATAGGGAGAGTGATCCAAGGACGAACGTGAGCTCACCGTCTTGTTGGGGTTTGGAAGGTGTGTAAAAAATTTTCAATTGCGGGGCCCTCTTTTCCGAGGCAATGTAGTATTTATAGAGGTCGTCATCGAGCTCACGAAGGCTTTTTCCGGCTTTTATCTGCATCTCCCGCTGCTCACTGAAACAGTCCAGTTTAGCCTGTCGGTCTCTTATCCATTGGGCCTGGGCCTCATTCAACTTTTCTACGGCTTCATCATGACGCCTGCGCTCCGCTTCCTCATGCCCCGAGAGCTTGCTAAATAGATAGTTGGTGCCGCTGAATGCTAGAGCATTTATAGCGGCGCCAGCGACGATTACAGCGATAGTTGCCATACTTTCATTAGTATTCGACGGAGTGGAAGCGCCCATCGAGTATATTCAGTTGAGCGTCCATCAGTAAGTAGACGTAACATCGTATGTCCCCAGTTCCGTCGGCCTTTTTGGTCATATGCAACGTTACCCAATCGCTCAAGCGTTGTAATGGTCTTCCAGAGCCATGCAGGGTATTGTCATTAGAGGCCCTGAAATCGATAAACAACGCATACCGTTCATTAAAAAATTGGCCAATTGTAACATTCGAGTCTACCAAAGAGATTGGCAATTTGCTCCAGGTGATCCTTGGGTAGCATGGCATGGCTATACAGTTCATTGGGTTCACCTTCCACCGTGATGGATATCTTCTCTATTTTCGGGTTATAAAAGACCTCGTTGATACCAGCGTAGGCCTTCACTTTCCCAGGGTCTATAAAGAGTAACAAGACACCTTTGAGACTCTTTGCGGGGGTATCAATTTGGAGATTATACGAGCTATCAGCCTTTTTCATGGTCACTATTTTGCTTCTTAAGATTCTTTCATAGGGCAAGGCGAGACGGGCATACCTTGACATCATGGCACTTGCGAGACCTTCATGGGTGATCTTGTCGAATTCCAACTTAATATTGGTGATCTTGTACGCTGCATCGCTTCCAACGGCTGATGTTCCTGCATCTTTGATGACGTCAGCATGTCCCGCGAAATGTAGAACAAATTGCAGCCTGTCATGTAGCTCTGCCGGGTAAAACGGTAAGTCCCTCGTCAGTTCAAACATCTTGCCCAATGGCACGCAAACAGTGTTGCCATACGCCGCAGCGATAGCTTTTTCTTCATCTGTCCCAACGTACTCGGTAGCCTTGACCTGTAGAGCCCTGATGGTACCATCGTTGGGGTTGATGCCTTCCAAAATGAGGTTGTTTTCCCTGTCAAATTTGGGCAGCCACAGGTCCCGGTACAATGCCAGGATATTGTAATCAGATATATTTTGTACCTCGTTATCGTTCAGGGTAATGCGTAGATTTTTAACCAGGGTTTTGCCGATATTCGAGACAATGGTACGCTTCGTATTTGTTCCCGTCAACGTAAGGTCAAATAATAGCCTGAGACTACCAGGGAAAATGACATCGTTCTGGGACATGTTGGGTATATCAATGTATAAGTCTTCATTCAATAGTGCTTGGTATGTGGCTTATCTGTACCCTTTGACGGCGTCCCTTCATATCAAAGAGCTGCTTGGTCTCCGCATAGGGGTCCAGGATGGTTTTGAATGTATTCATGTTTATTATATAGGGGAAATGTTCTAATAAAATGGCTGATAATCCTGTATTTACGCATGAAGAGGATATTGGAAAGACTGGTGGGGATGATAAGGAAGAGACCCCATCAAAGCAGAAACTTCCATCAACACCAGGTGCCTCAACGTCAACACCAGGTGCCTCAACGTCAAGACGGCAGGGGCAGGGAGGTGCGCTTGGCGAACTCGCGAGAAGCCAAACGGAAACAGTAGTCCATGATTTTTACGAACATCTTAATAATAACTGGAACCTTGGACCTCTGGATGGAACTAAGATGGATATAAATATAATTAATGGTAACTTCAAACGTAAGGGGGAACAGCTTTTTTTCAAAAATATAAGGCTTACAAAGTTGTATGGAAGAGGGTTCCTAGCCTTAAGTACATTGCAAACAAATGGTTTGACGGTCCAGGAAGTGCATGCAATGGGCTTTACCAATTATGTCTCTACGCCCAACAAAATGGAAGCGATCCGGAACCTCGCGCTAGAGGTTGATGATATTGTTAATGAGGGTGAAGAGGAGGACACAGGTGGGATAATTAAGATGGAAAGCTTGGATAATATTATTAAAGTTGTACATGAAGTAGGAACTATGGTAGATGAAAGTTCATTCACTGGATTCACCAACCGAGAATTGAAAGGACTTAACCTTGAACTTCAAACTTATCAGGGTAATATTAGAAGTCTAGAACATAAGATAACTTCATATGATGATAAAATTAAGGAGGCAGAGGACAATATTAAACAACGTCGGGATCAGGAGGATGGGGCATATGATGGTGAGATGTAAGATTTAGATAAAAAAATAATAGAAGGTCTCGAGAAAAACATAAAAAATATGAAGGATGAAAGGAAGGTCCTACAGGAAAGAGTGAAAGAGCTCAAGCGTAGTATTTACAGCCAGCTGAGAAATATCAAGGATACACTATTGAAAATCTCAGGGGATAACACATCCCTCCTTGAAAAGCTTAAAATAATCTTCAAGGAGCAGGGCCTGACCATAGCTAGCATCGTTTGGACTACTAATAAGCACCATCGTGCTCTCTGTTACGGGGGGAAGTGCCGCAGGAGGAAGTGCTGCCGGTGGTGCAGGAAAGGGGTTTGTGGAGAAGCAGCTGGAAAGATTGGGAAAGTTCCTCAAATATCTTGCGGGTAAGGCAGGTGCCGCATTACCAGGGATTATTGGTACTGTTGTCTCCTTCCTGCTAAGGATAGTGTCAACAGTCGTGGAATATGTGGCCAAACATCTGTACATGGCCATCGCGGCCGCTGCCGGGTTTACTATGGTCTATGTTGGAAGGAGGAAATAGGTTACTTAAGCCATATATATGCAATGATAAGGCCTACCCCCGTTGTGATCAATACGGTTTTGGTATCCTCATGTTGGATTTGTGGGGTTTGTTCGGGAGGATGTATAGGAGGTGTGATATCTGCCACCACATGTCTGATGGTATGCTCGGTATGCTCGGTATGTCTAAGGGGTGTGGCATGTATAGGTGTTTTGATAGTATGCATAGGGGGTGTAGTATGTATAGGTGCTGTGGTATGTATGGGTGCTGTGGTATGCTTGGGGGACGTAGTATGCTTAACACTAGGCTTGTTATTCACATCAACCTGTACCCCCACATTTACATTGGCAGGTGCTATGAGGATGTTGTTGTTATACCCCACAATTTTACCTATTCGCAAATTCATGTCGGAAGGCAGCATGTACACGCTGGGCATGACGGCAAAATTTACCGGAGTTCTGGCATATTGGAGTACTTTTTGGAATTCCGTGATGTCATGCCCTACGTTCTCCTGACGCTGTACCATGGCCTCAAATTTCTGCATCAAAATCTGCCTTGCTGTATAGTTATCCGCACCAGACCCGAGTAGGGATGCTTTGGCACCTGCCTGCGACCCAAGCAACAAGACCACGTAGACGCGAATACTCTCACTCAGCTTGGTCAGACCTTCCGATGTCAAGCCTTGACTTGTGGGGATGATTAATTTGGCCCAATCACCATCAACTTGTGGCCACCATCTACCGTTGGTGAGTGATGCACTTACTGACTTGGTCTTGTATAGACCGTTAGGGTACGCGCCATATTCTCTACATACTTGTGCATACCCGGAGGTTGAGTAGGGGTTTGAGTACCGTGAAAATCCATCGTTAAAAGACATGGGTACCTTCATCCTTGCCAGAATACGACGCATGTGGTAGTATATATGGAATTTAAATATGGAGTTTACAAGAGGTACGGAGCCTGTTAGGTGCTTGGCGGAGATGCCTAAGGCCGTGCTTGCACAATGAGCTGCAAAATTAACTTGAATATTCCAATAGTCCAGGGCTTGTCCTTTTGTACAGCCCTGAATGACAGGGTCGTTCAGGTAGGTACTTGTAACTTTGATGGGGTATTTGGTAAACTCGGGGAATGACACAGAAATGTGTGATTCCGTAGACACGTACAGGTCCTGATGCTCCAAATTGGTTACGACAAGTGGCCATTCTCCCCGTTGGATTGGTACTTTACCTTGGGATTGTATGAATATATGTTCATCTTTGTTTAAAACAAAGATGAAACAACTATACATTACTGATATATATATAAGCCTACGATATTTGAAGACTACCTGGGACAGGATAGTAGAATAGCCTTAAAGTCCATCAGTATTCGACCCGTATGGTTGAATCTTTATAGCGATAATGAATTTGTCATACGTAAGATGGGCCCCGATCAGAGGGAAATTAGAATTGAGATCATGAACGGTCTATACAGGATCGAGGATCTGGCAGCTATCGTCAATAGTCAGGCACAGGATAGGATCAAGCTTTTTGTCCTGAAAAATGGACTCTGTAGGCTCCGTGTCAGTGACGGGTACACGGTGGTTATTCATCGACAATTGCAGGAGCTCTTGGGTCTATCCTATGACCCTAGTAAAAAGTACTATCAGAAAGGGGACTATGATGCCTTCTACAAGACTGACATCTATATTCGGCTACGACTCGTTTGCCCTCAATTGGATGAAGACGACTGCCTGCTAGATGGTAAAAAGTCTAAAATTCTGGCCCTGCTTCCCACTAAGGAGTTAAACGCTTGGGGTGATATGCTAACCTGGACTTTTGATACTCCTATCTACCTACCCCTAAAGGGGTCCACAGATCGCCTCGAGTTCATGCTTACGGATGAACATCATCATGAGAAGAATGTATCCTTCACCGGGATAACGATGCAGCTGCTTATAGAATTAAGATGGGCGATATCAGCAAATTATACCCTAGTTTACCGAGTGCACCTGCACAAAGCGCGGATAAGGAAAGCCAAAAGTATAGGCTTGATGAGATTGGTGAGATTGAAAAGTATCTGCGAAATGAGATTAAGGAGCGGGACAAACTCGCAAAGAAATTTAAAATGCATGGGACCTGGATTCGATACTGTGATCATGGGCTGCTTGGCATCAGTGTAGTAACCTCGGGGATCGGTATTAGTACCCTGTTATCCGGAATGGGTGTAATACTAGCAGTGGCAATGGGTGGCCTGACCGTGGCCGTAGGGGTAGGGCAGGCAGGTCTTAGGACTGCCGGAAAAAAAATGAGTGTCAAGTCGAAAAAACATGAGAATATAAGGTTGATCGCCGAGGCTAAATTGAACTCTATAGTCGATCTTATTTCAAGGGCCGTCGAAAATGGGGAGATTGATAAGTACGAGTTTGGTTTGATTATGCAGGAGAAGCAAAAGTATATGATACTTAAGGAACAAATGAGGCAACGTTTTAACCGTATTGTGAACGCCCTCAATGAACGAGAACGTGCCCAGCTAGTTGCGAAAAGCAGAGAAGAAGGTAGAAGCGACGTTTTAAAAAAACTTCAGTCTGTACAGTATGCCAGCGGTATTTAGATTCTCCGCCCGAGTATAAACCTTAGTTTTATATATATTTCATAGGCACTACAAGGCCTATGAAATATATGGTTTTTCTAATCCTCATTAAGCAGGGATTCTTTTTTGAAGTCCCTATACCGGCATTCCACAAGATGTACCTGTGGGTAGTAATTTTTGCCTTGCACATATATTGATGATAGTGCCAGGATGGTACTGGTTTGACAGGGCTCATCATAGGGTACTGGCATACCATGGAATTTTGTTGTTACCACGTCCTTGTAATATTTAAGCTTGGCATTCACGTAACGGTCCTTTTTGACCGGCTTCGTCGTCAATTGCTCGGAGATAAGCTCCTCGATTTTTGACCAGATCTGACGATAATTGGCAACCCAATCTGGGTACTCTTCCCAATCTGGGTACTCAGTTCCAGCAATGAGTCTCTTCAAGACTCATTGCTGGAACTGCATTGGCGTTATTCCGGGTCACCCCATGCGCGGACCAGATTTTTGGTGTCTTTACTCTGATAGCTACCACAAGGTCTTGTGTATGATAGCCTATGATATACCTCTGATCTTTGCCACTATTGGCAGGTACCGGATTTGACACTGTCAGGCAGTCCACATTAATATCGTTGATGTCTGCAAAAGTAGTCGCAAATGAATAGAAAATTTTAGGGTTGACGATTTGATTCTCAAATTGTAGCATCTTGTTTTATTTGTAATTCGAACGACTTCAGAGAATTACATGTCATCTTACATACACACCCGCCCCCGTTATAGGTGATATATTCCTGGTAGCATTGCCAGCATAAAAGTTTACCATTTATTTCAAACCTGCGCCCACATCTACACCTATCATATTCATCCATAATACATTCACAGTCATTACATTTAACATACATTTATTAGTATCTTACAACTATGCTATAAGATAACCTTGGCCTTCATTTAACTCCACAACTTTTCAAGAACGGCCTTTTCATCCTCTGAAAAGCACCAATCGATGACTCTATCAGGATGCCAGGCCACCGGTGCTAGCTCGTCCTTAATCCTGGCCCTTTCCATCTTCCGCTGATGGTAGGCGGTCCAAGGATTTTTATGATGGTCCTGGGTCATATATATGTACTCTGTCTTGAACTGATCCGGTACGTATGTGAACGCCGGGGGTTTCTTTCCAACACACCAATTGCACATGTCTTGGGTCTTGAATTGATCCAGTACATATTTTAATATCAGAGGATCATCGGCAACAGCCAAGTCACACATGTCCTCTGTCTTGAACTGATCTGGTACAAACTCTAACATATAGGAATAATTTTCGACAGCCAAGTCGCACATGTCTTGCGTCTTTATATGATCTGGTACAAATTCGAGTATAATGGAAACCTCATCGACCGCATTTTGGCACATGCCCTGCGTCTTGAATTGATCTGGTACAAACTCTAACATCTCGGGATCCTCATCGACCGCATTGTTGCACATGTCCTGCGTCTTGAATTGATCTGGGACATACTCGAGCACCTCGGGATCTCTTTCAACAGCCTCGATGCATATGTCCTGCGTCTTGAATTGATCCGGCACATATTTAAGCATATAAGGATCATAGGCAACAACCTCATTACACATATTCTGTGTAATGAATTGATCTGGTACAAACTTTAACATCTCGGGCTCCTCCTCAACAGCCTCGCTGCACATGCCTTGCGTTTTGATATGATCAGGTGCAAACTCTAACATATAGGGATCCTTTTTGACAGCCTTATTGCACATGTTCTGTGTCTTGAACTGATCTGGGACGTACATGAGCACAAGGGGATTTTTCAGAACGGCATTATTGAACATATGTTGTGTTAGAAAACGTTTGGGGGACTGTACAAGTAGGTGTGGGTTTTCAAGAACCGACTCATAGAACTGATAATGGTACTCTATATCATTAAGGACTATATAAAGCGGGGTAGTCTTATTTAACGCTGAATAATTTTGAAGGCCTCTCTTTATGGCAACCTCTTTAAGTTGATTCAAAGTCAATCTTTCCATCACTCTCTTTATTTATGGATTTTAACCTTGTCCGTTAATTACATATGCTCAAAACTAACGCAGTTGTATGTCTTTATTGCGCATGCGTTGATTTTTTGATGATATTTAGTGGGGAGGGGGTGTGTTGATATTTATGGGAATATGATGACGTCATCAATGTGTGGGTGGAATTTTAGGGGAATTGCGCTAGAAATTTTTTGATTCATTTGCAGCATTGATTTTTTGATATATAGGGAATATGATGATATTTATGGGAATATGATGAATTATTGGGATAAGCATTGGATGGTACCGCAGGGTACTGGATTTGTTGAGTTTGACCGTGGACGTCTGTGGGCGTGCGCGTGCGCTAGATGTGCGTCCGCCGACGCCGAAAACACAGACACCGACGCACACCCACACCCACACCACACAACCAATATATTAATTGCAACTTTAATTACAATAAATAACATGCACCATTTATTCTTACATTAATTTAAATTATTTATTTTCGTGTGTGTTTTGTTTTATAGTCATTTGTTCGTTCTGTACATAGTTCATTTAACACGGTTATTTTCCTTCTTCTATTCTAATTTTGGCGATCGCAAAGGTAATATTTAGCTTCCTGGATCATAAAAGTTTTTTTTCCATAAGCAAATATCTCTGGAATTTCTGTAAAGTCAAATTATATTCTTTCCCGGTGAACCTAAAATTTTAGTCTGCTAATATGTATAAAGTTTAATTTAATTTAAGCTGTAATTGATTTGTTTCGTTATTACAATTAGTTTAATTATAATTAGTTTAGTTATTTCACCATTCAATATAATACCAGAATTTATCACGTACTTGAACTTGGGTTTAATTCTGGATTTAGTGAACGTTTTTCTTATAAGAAACACCTTTTTTAAAAAAAGAACCACCTTTGTGATTAAGTCATACGATTTAATTCTTTTATCCTCACCTTTGTCATATCATATATTGCCTGAGTTAAAAGGCCTTTTTTTAAGAATCGTTGTTTTGTAGGTAAATTAATTAAAATACTTTTTACTTTTTTTAGGTTGAAGCGCAAAGCCCCATGACTTACCTTCCCGCGGTGCGCTTCGTTAAGTGGATTTTTTTCTTTTTATGGAGATTATTCATGAACTAAAAGTCAGGGCATATCATGCTTTAGTACCTGGCAGTGTAATGTCTTCTTTACATCCGACGTCTTTATTGGCTTATATCGATCACGTGAGCGGGCGCTATTTTCCTGTAGCGACCGGCTAAAATGTAAACAAAAAAAGTAAACAAACTTTCGTGAAAATTGAACGCTATAAAAATGTCCATAGAAAATCCATGTTTTAAACTAATCGATCCAAGCTTTTGGGAGTACGATGAGATAGATAAATTTATACTTGATCAACAGTCTGTAAAAACAAAATATGCTACAAAATATGGAAGTAATACGTTCAAGAAATTTTGTCAAAGCATCAACGAACAACGAGCAGCAGAGTTGATTCCTCCAAGTGAACTAAACGCTATTCTATGTCAATTTTTCATGAACGTAAAAAAACTTGATGGTAAAGAATACGAGCCTGATACCTTAACCTCCATACATCGCTCGCTACAGAGATACTTAAATGAAAAAAAAACTGATGTGAACATATTGACTGATCCTGATTTTCAGCAATCAAGGAATGTTTTAGCTGCTAAAAGAAAACAACTTACAAAGCTTGGATATGGAAATAAACCTAACGCTACTAGGGAGTTGGAAGAAGACGAAATCGAAAAGTTGTATCAAACTGGATTTTTTGGCAAGCATGACGCACACACATTACAGAAAACAATGTGGTGGTTAATTTCCCTTCACTTTGGGTTTCGTGCTAGAGACGAGGCAAGGAAACTAAGATGGGGTGATATTGTATATGAATGTGACCAGGAAAAAGGAGAGTGCATTGTTTTAATTCGAGAGAGAGGTACAAAAACACGTACTGGGAAAGAAAATCAAGAAAAACGTTTCTACAATCCTACCGCATATGCTACCGGCACAGACAGATGTCCTGTTTCCTACTACAAAGAATTTCGAAACCATAGACCATCAGAAGCACTAAAGGAAGACTCTCCTTTCTTTCTTGCATTGAAACAAAAAGTGGATTACCCAAAAAATACCATTTGGTACTTAAAAACACCTCTGGGTAAGAACAAGATTGGAGAATTTCTAAGCAAAAAGTATCATAGCCTCGAAGGAAAAGTGGCAAACCACTCAGTAAGAAAGACGTCAATAGGGAGACTGCTAGATGCCAATATTCCAGAAGTATATGTCGCGCAACATAGCGGCCATAAAAATATAGACTCTCTAAAAAGCTACAAAGCAGCTAATAAAACTCACCGTTTTGAAATGTCTCACATCTTGAGTTCTTCAAAGAAAGATAAAATAAATCCACTTAACACCACTCCCAAATCATCATCGACTATCTCTTCAAAAAAACAAGTTTCGTGTGATGTCTCTACGTTTACTTCGTTTATTTCTGGTGGTAACTTCAACAATTGCTCGTTCAATTTTACAGCAAACACAACCACTCCACTAGCCAAACGGCAATGTTTAGAACTTTCAAAAGAACTATAGGGATGTTTTCATTGTGTTCGAAAAGTTGTATTCAATTAAAATTCTATTTTTAGTTGATCGAACGTGTTTGCTATTGTCAGAAGACATGGTTTCTACATAAACATGTTGTATTTTATTTGTTATCTAAATGCCAATGTTGTTGTAACTTTAAAAATCTCAGATCTACTTTGGCTATAGATCATTTCAAGTCCTATGTTTTTATCAGGCTACCAGGTACTAAATGGCTTATAAACCGTTTAGGCGGGCGCTACGTGGGAAAACAGCAACCTCGGTTGTTTGCATGGACCTCACTGCGTTCGGCCCATGACGTCACAACCTCGGTCGCTATTTTCCCGTAGCGCCCGCCTAAACGGTTTATAAGCCATTAATATCACTGCATCGCACATTTATTGGTATTGGAAAGGCTACAGTGGTTTACTTCTATCATTTGTCTTCTGCCTAAGTGGATTTTTCCATTGTTACCCTTCCTAAGTGGATTTTTCCACGGGCCTTATCGACTAGTTTGGTAATAATATGGGATAATAGTATGTATCTACCAGATACCGGGCCGATCTAATGGTTTATTTTAATATTCTTCGTGTTAAATAATCTAGGTATACTTACTATAGCTAGCTTTAAATGTGAAGACATGAGTAACTGGCTGGCTGGCTTATTCCAAACACACGTAAAATTTCAAGTCGTTTCTCAAGATTGCTGATGTTGCTGGAATATATCTTGTGTCCTTACTTACTGATTGTACCATAGTTTTAAAATAAGATCTGCAAAAATAAAATCAACTAGGCTTAATGACAGTGCTTGTAAAACAATTGAACTTTCACAACGTGTCTTACCCTGTCTATTTTACTTTTAAGTGAGACAGAAAATAGCCCTGTAGCAGTATTTAAAAGTCACATTTCACACTTTGAGATATCAGATATTATCTTTTTCATTGTTCCTCTGCCTAAGTGGATTTGCCCACGGCTTATCGACTACTTCTGTCTCACCTACTGTTTGTGACAGGCGAAGGAAAAATCTTCATTTTCCTTTCTGACGTTACGGCGCGAGGTCAATAACATTAATTTAACGTCAATAGCTTATCTTAAATTAATAAAGTCAAAGATCTTAGAAGCGAGGTGGTGACATCAATTATTTATCACGATGTGGCTAACTAGGCACAACCTGAGACTAAATTGGGTAAGCTTTCAAAACCAGGGTTTCGAATCCGCTCCCGAATAAACGGGTTGATGACTTCATTTATAAAATAAGACTAGGACAGAGGCTTAAAATTTTAAAAAACATAATCAAGAACATCCTAAGGTGAGCTGTGAATCGCTTGATTGAAATCTTACACTTTAGCAATTCAATATCGTAAACAAGAGGTTTAAAGTCGAACTTGGCAACCACGATAAGTACGTCAAATTACGATCTTACATGCCATTATCTCATATTATTACCAAATTTTAAATATTAAATTGCATGACAAATTAATATTGCAAAAATATAAAAAAGCAAACTTTATTATACACTACTTCGCTGCAAATATAAAATTCGCTCATAACTAATCTCGTTTTCATCCTGGAATGAAAATAAATATTGAAATAAAAAAACTAGCTGTATGCCTGTGGAAAGAATCTATAGTATTTCTGATTTAATCTATGTAACAGACACACATACATTAAAGAGTGAACAACACTATGGTGCGAATTTTACAACCTTCCTTATTCAATGATTACAACCTGAACATGTGCATAAAAAAAATAACAACTCAAAACTGTTTAAACAAAGTGAAAATGTTCAACAACTGCTGTATATGTGACATTTTAAAGCTAAGTCTACTAAAATTACTTGCTCTGACAATGCCAAAAAGTAAACCAGAAAATAAAGCTCACCAAAAGTTTACCATAACATCTAAACACTCAAGGTAAATGTCCAACGAAATCGATGGCGTCCAACGACCGTTCTTAAAACTATATACTTGCTTTGCCCCTGCAAAAAGTACACCAGGGGGGGAAAGGTATACCAAAGACATTCAAAACCTCCAACATATTTGGTTAAGTCATACAAAAATGGGGTTATTACGCAATATTTAAATCCGAAATATTTGCTTCAAACCAAAACCCAAATCAACAAAAATCAATAATTTTGTTTTTACATATAAAATCTAACACAAAATGTCAAAAGATCAATTTAAATATAGAAAAATCAGTACTTTTGGTCACATATCAATCTCTTCCATAAAAGTTTATACAACATATAAAAACAGCCTGTAAAATCAAATTATACAAAACATAGTTTCTTCGGTAACATTGCATGTTTAGTCCAGTGGCCAAATGGTGATTTTGTCCTAACCTCATCAGGGAGGTCATGTGTAATATTTTTGTTAATAAGAGTATTATTTGTTGTTTAATAAATATATATATATATATTTAAATATTTTTTCATTTTGTTAAAAACAAATGAAATTATTATTAATATGAGTGATAAACAATGCACATTCAGAAATGATCTAACACCTTGCTCTGTGGATAAAGTATTAGTTAATAAAGATCTCACTGAAATAGGGAAAAAGAAAGTGGTCGAGTCAAGCGAACAGAGAAAAGAAGATCTTCACCTTCGCATCAATAGTTTGTCACAAGCATACCACAGTCTTTGTTACACAGCTTATACATCAAAGGAAAAGATCGAACGCCTTAATAACAAGAGAAAGGCAGAGCAAAGTGGAAAAGAGGCTACGCCTAGCAAAATCAGAAGGTGAGGTGGATAACACAGCTGAAATTTAATAACCTATGTATGTACATATTCTAAAATTCATACTGAAGAAAATTAAAAATAAATAAATAAAATAAGCAAAAGCAAAAGCAACATCTGTTGGATCTTGTCAGTGATACTCGTTCTCATTTCTCTTATGGTCATTAAATTCTCTGTTTGATGTCAAGAAAAATTGCTTCATATGTGGTTTTTCATGTGTTATTGAAAACAAAAGGCAAGGTGTACTATGTAGTACTGCAGATAAAGGAAAACAAAGTTTCTAAAAGTCATACTAGTATATAAAAATGTAATATCAATGATAATGAGTAATTATATACTTTTTCAGGTATGCAAAGAACGAAATGATGATCTTGGTAATGTTGTACGTGTTCGACTTCAGGGAGCTGTAAGTGATCTCCATGCAACAGATGCAAGATATGCTCTTTTTATGGAATTCACAGACAATATTGTTTAGTATAAGATATATAGCATTAATATTAAGAGTGAACAATCATATAATTAAATAAATTTAGGTTGAATTTTTTTCCTTAGGTATCATAAAGCCTGCTATGTACGATTTGTCAATCCTGAAACATTCAAATCATCAACAAGCAAGGTACTTAGTGATGAAGGTTCAATTGAAAATGCTGTAATTCATGCTGTTACAAAGGAGATATTATCAAATTAGGAAAAGATTTGGAATTCTGTTGAGGTTTATGAAGTCTACTTGGCGTACGGTGGTCAGAAACATCCTTCATTTAATAAAGACAGGTTAATGAATAGAATATCTGAAATCTTGAAGAAAAATGTGTTCTTTTTCAACTCTCCAGGAGTAGCAACAATTCTGTTGCATAAACAAAAAGCTACAGCTTTATTTCAGTTAGTATCATATGTTGAAGAAGATGATGATATGCAAGTAGATAAAGTCGCAAAGAAAATCAACAAAGAAATCAAGACACTTCCAAAATTCAAATATAGTTATCCACCACTTGATTGAATTGCAATTTGGCAATCTTGTAATGAATCAGTTTTTTAGTCTTTAAGGTCTGCATTAGTGGCAAATATTGTTACCAGTGCTGTGACATCACATCCATCAATGCTGCTGATTGCTTTAGGACTGTTGGCTCGAGAAAAGAAAACAATAGAGCAGTTGTATGCATTTGGGGTGTCAGCGTCATATGACCAAACTAGAAGGTACAAGATATCTGCAGCTGCAACAACAAACTTTTCTGATCTTAGACTAGATGCTGAAAGAGGATTGATGCAGGGTATCTGTGACAACTATGATACAAATATATCATCTCAAAATGGTCTCAAATGAACTCATTCTATGGCTACATCATTACACAACCAATATTCAATGATTCTGAGGATAGAAAAACCTAAGTTCTACGGTTAAAAAAAGGGGACCTTAAAAGCGTTCAACTCAATATTATCGAAATGCAAAATGTACAAAGGAGAGAAAAAAACCTTTAATGTCTCCAAGTTTCTCATTAATCGGTGTGTCGCCTTTAAAAGTTTTATGTCAACAAGTTTTGCTGGTAAATGAACGAAATGAGAAAGCCTTTGAATTCATTAAAGCTGCCCTAACTACAGAATCCAGATTTTTATGAATATAATACCAGACAAATTCGAATGGCTGGTACGGAAGCAAAGCCTAAAACGAAAGTATATTATAGGCCTTTGATTGATAAGACGCCATCCGATCCATCAACCGTACTCACAGCTATGCACGACACGGAAAGAATAAGCAACGAGGCCAAGAAATAACAGTCATTACATCAGATCAACAGTTGTATAGGGTAGTAGTTGATATAGTTTGGTCAAATCCAATTAGATGGCAACTCTTTGTCCCACGTATAGGTGGAATGCATTGGATCTTGAATTTTGTTGGCTGCGTTGGAAAACTGATGGAGGGAAGTGGTTTAAATAAATTGATATTTTGTGCATTCGCTGGAGTTGAGAAGATGTTAACAGATAAAAAGTTTCCTATGAATGTCAGAGCGTTAAGGCAAGTTGCACTTGAGTTATTGAAAGAATATATTGATGACAAGATCACAAGTTACAGCGAGTTTCACACCTCTCTTGAAGATGTATCAAATAGGAATGTACTAGCATTGGGTGAAGAATCTTATACAGCCTGTTCTCCTGATGATGTTATACATAAGAGCTGGACGTACTGGAGAATTCTCATTACACTTGTATGTGTGTAAAAAATGAAACCATATTTCTTCGCTGCTGCACAATGGAATTATGCAAGTATTTGTTACTTTCCTGGTATTGTGTTAGATAATTTTCTTGAAGGAGATATGGTAAAGGGTCTAAGAAAGGGTTTGTGGAATGGAATCTGGTCGGATATGATGATTGAGACTACCTATATGAAATACGGAAAGGGGCCTTCAGGTATCATGGGCATTACAACTAATCCTCAATCAGTGCAAATATGGTCTAACAGTGATCATATTGTCAACGAGACATAATCAGCATAATCTCGAAGGATTCACTCAACAGGAAAGCGATAATGTTGTAACAACACACAAGGAAGAATCACGAGCAAGAATAGTAGGAGATGCAGAAGATAAAAGAAAGCTCAGGACTATTTTGGTGAACTGTATCCATCCATTTGAAGCTTTATACAATTATACAGGAGAAACTTGCACAAAAAATACCAATGTTGTTTGTTCTTTTGAAATTGAAACAAAAACGATGTTAGAACTCAATTAAAATCGACCTGAAGACTTAGATCGAGACTTTCAAATAAAGTAATTACTATGGCTAAAAGTAGAAACAAAAGGAAAAGAGGTGAAACAAATGAAACATATAATACAGAACTGATATTCTCAAGTGCAATGTATTTGTTAAGTGCTAAACAGATTGAATTAGAAAGTATTTTCCACTACGAGCTAGCACCGGTACCAACGTCCTGGTTCCAAGATAATAGTGAATCAAGTATTGAAAAGTACAAAATGTGGTTGTAAAGGTAAAATTAAGTTTAGTTTTGACTGCTTAACATCTAACATTTTCTATATAAATTCTATTATATCTTATTTTTTAGCTAGTAAATGTCAGACAAAAATACCTTGTTCTGAATTTTGTGAATGTCCTGAATCGTGTTGCAATAAGTTCAATGTTAACGATTATGTTTATGATAGCGACAACAAGAGTGAATCTGATGATAGTGAATTGGATGAGAGCAGTAGTGAAGAAGATGATATACATATATTTTAAATCTATTACTGATGTATTTTCCATAGACTATATGCTATATATCCAAAGTCTTGTTCAAAATAAAAGGCGTATTTTAAAAATTTAAATATTTATATACCCCAATAATTTAGGACATATCTCGATTTTTTCAACTGTATAGTCAATATAAAGTGCACAGTTATAAACAGTTATAAATTTCGAACAAATGATATACAGCATGACCATATTTGTACAAAATAAAAATTTCCTATTTTGGGATCTGGGCCAAAATTGGGTAAATTGACTTTAGGCCTATAAAAAAATTGCCCACCCTGTTGAGCTTGGCAACATTTCAAAATGTAATCAGGAAGGTCCAAATCACACTTTTGAACAAAAAAAATACATATAACCCCCAAGATGAGGTTTCTTGGTTGGTCACTGCACTAATTGTCCTCCCTAACAAAAGTTGATCACAAAATGTAAAATTAAAAACTTCAATTATTTCCATCTTTTACCCAAAAATTACAAATTACAAATTTCACAATGTACAAGACATAAGTTGTAAGTCAAATAAATCGGTTATTTCTGTCTATTGCATACCATCATCTTCCACAGAAAAGTGTGAAAACGGACGGTATCCAATAAACAGAAAATAGACTTTCTAATTAAGTGGACAAACAAACTTAAGTAGGGAGGCAAAAAGTTACGGATTTTGATGATGTCAATCCCGTTACCATTTTTGTAAGAAGTTTGTGACGCTGTTCTTTCCATTGTGTTCGGCTTAACGTGATGATCAGAATAACGCATCACGTGCTTTCCACGAATTGTTAAAGAAATATCATGATTAAAAGAATTTTTGATGATGTCACCAGACCTTTCATATACAACTTCTTTTTTCAGAATCGTATTCCTCTGCTGTGTAAAGCTAAAAGAAACATTTCGCGAGACTCTTTAGTTTAATTTAGTGGGTATACGCACACATTCCAGGATGTAAAAAAAACAACAGGTTTGACAACGTTATAATGATTTCGCAAAATCGTGCAATAAATCTTTCAATTATTTTCGAAGTTAGGAGTAGCAATGCAAGCCACATGTCAGAGCATCACAGGTCTATATAGTCCATCTATAGGATATTTTGTAAACGAAAGAAAGACAGGTAATTGTAAAAAATCGTTTAGAAAAATTGTTTACCCCTTAATTTTTAACCTGGTGGTAAAGAATGTAGTACAGGTTAATTGTGTCACGGTTACTTGTAATAGAATTGTGGGATTTGATTGCTTAAGATCAGAAATATGTGTTGCATTAAAATTACTGTGTAATTTTACTAATAATGTCAGCCTACAAGTGTCTCTTTTAAAACTCGTGTTTGTTGCATGAGCACATGTCCTATGTTTGCAAACTGAGAGTTGTTTCTGTTTTGCTTGTGCTTTGCTTGTAATGTGACAGTTTAGGGAAATAAAAATGTGTAAACGCTTAGGAAAGACAAGGTAGAATCAACGAAGAAAAGCACCGATATTTTCATGTTAGCCAGTACAGCTTTACAAGATCATCTATTTTAAGATTCAAAGAATGTTGATGTTTTTGTTTATTTTTTTCTGCTTGCTTAATTCATGGAAAATTTAAGAGAATTATTTAAAAAGCTAATAGTGAGATATGGAAATAAGGTGCAGTCTTTGTTCTGTTCTCTCCCTTAAATCCTATTTTCACGTAGATTTTCCGCAATTTTTTATGTTTAAAGTTATAATTATACGCACAACTTACGTAGTTACCATGGAAGGACGGACGCTCGTGCTTTTACTCCTGAAGTATAGCGAGGGGAGGTGGCTAGCGGGCAAAAGAAATAAAAATGCCTTTAGTAGATTACAAAAGGCGGGATCTTCCAATTTCTTAACATCCAGACCAGAAATTGTATAAGGCATTATGTGCATTGTTTTTAAGAATTTAGAATAGTTCAAAATCAATATCCAAACATATAAGGTTTGTATCAGGTTCTATTTCCTAACATCTCGGTCCATCTGACACTGGTTTCTTCCACCCTAACCGTGCTAGCTAAAGAACGACTCTTCGGCATTTTGCTTTCCTCTCCCACCTTTGCATCTGAAAAAAGCGCCACACGTAAATAAAAATGAAATTATGAAAAACCGGTACTGCGCGCCATAGTAGATCAACAAATCTTTTCTCACTACGTTCTCGCATGTAGCGAACTCGAAGATTCATTGCGTCACCATATTTGTTGGTAACAACTATAACGCATCCAGTGAACAATTTTTTTGAAAGGTAACAGAACAACGACTAAACCAATTCCGTAAACGGGCGAATGTAATGAAAGAAGCATTTCAAACAACTTAAATAATTTTTCGCATACAAAAAGTTTTCTTACCTGCGACGTTAGTAATCACAGAAATGCTAGAATTACAATAACAATCAAAAATATTTTCCAATAGTTTTATAAAATATTTATATTCATGGTATATTATAGTACTTCAAAATTTATATAGATGAATTCCTGCGTGACGTTATTTGTTTCATTTTCAGCGGTAAGCTCATTGGCTGTGAAATTTGCGTGGCAGGAAAGAAGATGCTATGATTTGCTGAGGTATCTGTGGATTTCGAAAACATCGTTTGAAGTTTTAAACAATTATAGAGTGTAAATTGGTGCCTTCTGATTTATTTGAATTCATTTGAAGTCCTAACAATGCCTTCGTGTGACGAAAAAAAACTAAAAATAACTTTGCGTCACTTAGCGCCCCATCTTTTTTTTTTGCCACGCAGATGCCAGAGGCCAATGAGCTTACCGCTGAAAATGTAAACAAAGGAATTCATCTATATCAACAGATTTTTCTTCATAGCGTTTATTCTAACATTAACGTGTACTTAAAAGAATTAAACTCCTAAACAATTCATTAAAATTTAAAACTAATTTAGGGACAATAATTCGAGAGAGGCTTTTATTATAGTTATAACCTAAAACACTGTCCATTTTACTTTGTAACATTGATTAACAACCTTTATAAAAGGTAAAAACGATTTTCTTATTTTTTTGTTTTTTTAACAGCGTAATAGATACTCAACTAAATCTTGTCGTTTGAGTTGTGTTAAAGCAATTTTTAAGTCTTCAATCGTAAACGATGGACATTGATGGGTGATAATAGTAAACAGATATTCGGCAGGGCTTTTTTCTTCTTTCGGCTTGTTTGATTCAATGATCGTTATCTCTTTGCTTGAATAGCCACATCTTCCAGCAAATGTACGCCAGTTATTCGTTGAAGAATTGAGAAACATGGATATATGATCTTGCTCTTCATAAGGAACTTCAAAAAACAATTGAGGATATGACTTATCCTTCATGTATGCCAAGACATCGTATCTCTCCATCTCCTCCATCGTTTCTTTAAAGGCTTTTGTTTTCAAAGAAGGCTTTCGTGTTTTGTAAACTTTTAAGAAATCCGCACATGGGCTGTATCCTCCATGAACCAAGTTTTCGATTTCAACTGTAGACAGGCCTACCTTTTCTTTCAGGAGATAGCCAAGTTTTTCAACATTTCTATTTCCATCCAACTGATTGGCCAAGTGTCGCCGGTCTCTCATTCGCATATCACGCAATAAGCCCTTAAAATAAGAATGAAGTTAGGTCCCTTTTAAAAGAATTAAAATGTTGAAATAGAAACAAAACAAGAACGCCTTAACTTACTGTCGGTCCGGATGGTTTTCGAGGTATTGAAACACTATCATCGCTTGATATACTTTGAAACGATTGTCCTAAAAGATACAGTTCATTAGTTCCTAATTTAGTGACGCATAAAATAAATTCCACATAGAATGCCTTGAGACTTTGTAATGTTAAATTTCAAAATTTCATGATAGCAAAAATTAAAATTTACTTATGACTTAGTTTTTTAAATGCTTTCAGCACTTTTTCGACATTAGCTTATTTCTTTGAAGAACGTAAAACAAAATGAATCAGACAAAACGAATCGGGACACACCACGTGAAATCATCGCCATTGAAGGTGTTTTCTAAAAATAATATATAACATAGATGACACATTATTTTGGGAAGCAAATAAGTAGCAGCCAGGGGAATCACGTTTGAGTTGTCCCAATAACATATAAAAAAATGATCTACCTTACTCTTGTATTTCATTGGATCTGCAGGAAAATCTAACAAAGCAAAAATAAATGTGGTTTTAAGAAAAGAAAAAAAGAAAGTCATTATATGACCTTTACCACCAAATGAAACCTACAATCAACAGCCCCTTAACAACAAATTATCTTTTCTTAATATTAATCCAAGAAGCACTTACCTGTAATGTTGTCTTTACGTTCATTTACCTCCTCCTATTAAACATTGTGTAATATATAAACGTGACACGTGACGGTGGAAAAGTAATGCAATGAATGCGATGCAATCCAATAAAATGCAATGTTATGTAATACAATGCAATGCAATGAATGCGATGCAATGCAATATAGTTTAATGCAATACAATCTAGTGAAATGCAATGCAATCCAGTAAAATGCAATGTAATGTAATGCAAATTCAATGCGATGCAATCTAGTTTAATGCAATATATTTCAATGCAATACAATCTAGTGCAATGCAATCCAACAAAATGCAATGTAATGTAATGCAATGCAATGCAATATAATTTAATGCAATACAATCTAACTAGAAGTGGAGTATTTACAAAGAAAAATATCCTGATTCAGATTTGTTAAGAAATTATCACATATTTGCTCTACATAAGATATATATTCAGTACAGTTAACTGGTTAACTGTATTTTCATATAAAATAATCACACAAAAAATAGTTATATGTCTCTTTTTGTTTTGGGGTCACAAGCTGATAAAACATAACAATTTTGTAGCTTTAAAGTGTTATATTTTTATCAATTTTGTGTCCTGGAAATTAAAAAATATGCAAAATTGTTCAGCAAGTTCCTAAAAAATCATATTCAAAGCAAAATGCATAACTCATAAAAATAAGGCGTTTAGAGCATTTTTTATCAATTTCAGAATTCTGCGCTTGTTAATTTTTTATCAATTTATTGTTTCTGAAACAAACGATAATAACTATGTTAATATTTGCTGTTATGAAACAGGGATTTCATATTCAGGAACTTCTGACTATAATGCTAAGTCTAAAATCAAATTGTTTTTTAACTTATTCTTCATAAACCTTTCCTGATAAACTTAAAACAACTGATACCAATGTCCAAAAATCATCAAAATATGGTCTGATAGTTATGAACTTGTCCCTCACTAACCTCGCTGGTTTCGTGTTTTATCCCTGACAAAAAGACAAAAAAATTATAAACTGGTCAGCTAGCCAGCTATATTAAAAATTATAGGAAATTTAATTGTAAAAAAAAAATAGGCTACTTACTAAAAACTTATAAAAATGTATATAGCAAATCTAGTTAGCTAGCTATAACTGTTGATTGAGTATCTCTCTCTCTGACTGCACTTTCAAACAACAAACTTTCTTTTAAAATTTCTATCGCGCTTAAACCAAAATAGAGAACGTGTTACAACATATAAATTATGTTTTTCTTCGATATTTGTAAATGTATATAGCAAGCAACCTACTTCCTTCGTTCGCCTTCTTGAATTTTAAAAACTTCGGATGCTTTGGTCGTCAAGGGAAACTTGGATTTTCCGACAAATAGAATTACTTTATTTTCATCACGTGATTTTGTTCAGCAAATAAAATTGTTTTATTTTGATCACATGATTTAAAATGTAAACAAACAAAAAATCGCGGCTTTTCTCGGCAAAACAGACGCGAACGCTTTTTTTCTTTTATAAGAATATGCATTTTAAGAATATAAGGCTGGGATTTTAGGCTGAAAACAATATGTCTTTGTTTAAAGCAATAGAAAATTAAAATTAATGACCAGCCTTGTTAGAACTTTGGTTATTCTCTAAAAAAACATGTAATATTTTCGGCTACATCAAAGGAAAATGAACACATCCACTTTGCCTGTTACAGACAGACAGACAGATACACTTAGCGTATTATTATATAGACTAGTCGATAAGGCCCGTGGAAAAATCCACTTAGGCAAAAGGCCAATGAAAAATAGGTTGCTTTAGATGTTTTGCTGACGTCAGCAGTGCATATACAAAAAAAAAAATGTTCTTAAAATCTTACACAAAATGTGAAATATCAAATCGCATTAAATCCTCCACACAAATCTTACACAAAATAAAAAAGAACAGCTTGCAAGGTGTAAAATATAAAAAGTTACAACAACGACACTCACAAAATCGACACTCACAACACCAAACTCACAAAACCGGCAGTAAGAACATCGACAGTTACAACACCGACAGTCACAACACGGATAATAACAATGTCAGAAATAACGCATCTCAAATATGTACATCTTATAAGTGATTATGTTGAAAACCCTCAGTATTTTATTCTAAAATGTCAAAAAGGAGGCCTGCAAGAGTTAGCACAAATCAACAAAAATAAGTTTTTTACACATTTTAAATATTGCCTTTCCCTTAAAAGCCTACACAAATATGAAGAAGCCATAGTTTGGAAAACATCAAATTTAAATCTAGAAAAATCAGTCATTTCGGTTGCATACCATCCTCTCCCACAAAAATTTACACAAAATGTATAAATCAACCAGTTAAGAACACAAAGATTTTCTCTTTTAGTTCCGCACTGCCCTTTACCAACAATTTTGAACCTAAATGTCAAAAATCAATGAGCAAAGAATAAACTTGAATCAACAAAGATCATTATGTGTAGAGCTTGAAACACTACTCAAAATAATGTATAGAATCATGTATAGAACACCAACAATAATAATAAAGTCAGAAATAACACATCTCAAATATTTAATTCGTTGAAAACCTTTAATATTTCAATCAGAAGTGTCAAAAAACATCAAATTTACTATCTGGAAAATCATTTCTTCGATTACATACTATCCTGTTCCCCAAAAATATACACAAATTGTAAAAATTAACAGGTTAAGAACACAAAATCTTTTTCCTTGGTATGATGATCTGTAGTGACCTTTACCAACCATTTTAAACGTAAATGTCAAAAAAGAATAAGGAGTAAATTTTGAATGAACAAAGATATTATTTTTGGAATATATACGGTCCGTCCTTACAAAAGTTTACACAAAATGTAAAACAGATTGGTTTTTGAGGAGCACATCCAAATCAACAAAAATCAGTTCATTTTTAGCATGTCCTATATTGCCATTGCTCATAAATCTTCCACATAAAGGTTATGAAACACATCAAATTATAGAAAAATAAGGCATTTCATACAATATAAAAAACAAAAAAGTTTTAGTCAGGACAATTAGTAATTTTTTCATTATCACCAAACATAGCCCGGCCTACCTGACTTTTTTTTTTCTTCTAATTCTTCTTCTGCAGTTTTTAAGTGAGGGAAGAAAAAAGAGTCAGGTGGACCCTGATTTCAATTTTTGACAGTTAAAAAAAACGAACTTTGAATTTTCGAAATTTTCCTGCATAATTTCGTAATTACTCTTAATTATGCGAATTTAAATGTTACTTTAAAATGGTAGGGGTAATAGAAGCAGTGATCAGAAAACGAAGAAGCTTTTACCCTAAAAAGGCCTTCAGCGCTTGAAATGAAATTTTATAACAAATGCAATGTTATTCACATGTTTAACGAACCAAAGCTTCGAGAGCAAGCATATGAATACACCGCAACATGATACGATTATACGGATTTACCTCAATGAGTGTGCTTGTGTCGACTTTTTCTCTTTTTTTTGAGAAATCTCCTCTGTATCTTTCCTTTTCAAAATTTTTAATTGCGCTACTTCGTCCGCTCTGTTTGTTGAGCACTTTGTTTTTAACGCTGTGGACATGCTATAGGTGTATTTCTTTGAAGAAACTCTTGTTGTGTTTTCATAGTACATGTGAGCATGTGAGGTCACAAAGAACGTAGAAAAGAAAGTTTGTGGAAAAGCCTGGTGTTTATCATCAGTACTTTTTCTTATTTCAGTTGTACACTACGTCCTGCTCAATTAGCGAGGGCCATTTACAGGAGGTAGGGTGTTTATGAACATTTTATAAGTAATAATTAAATTTTTCGCGGCCCTGTACCGTGTAGTCCCCGTAATGCCGAGAGCGTCAGGAACCCTGGCTACACCAAACACAGTTATTTACTACAATTTTAAAATTCTTAACAAAAACGTGAATTTGTTGTTTTGTTCTCTCAGTATATTGTAAGTTCACACAAAATTTTAAAAAACAGCCGTTTGCAACATAAACAAAAACACGAACAACCATACCATCCTCTCATAAATTAAAATAAAGTCATAAACCCACGTAAAGTGCCAATCAAAAATCTACAACCTTCTGTAAAAATAACCTGGCATTTTACATGTAGGCTGACAAATGTTTAACAGGATGTCAGAAACAAAACAATAAAAAATAACTTAACACACACGCTTTAAATTCTGAAAAAATTTATTGCACTTGTCATATTGCTTGGGTCCCCCTGTAAAGTTTACAGGAAATGTGAAAATAATTATACTCTTAAAAAAATACATCCTATATCCTGCAAAAGTTCAAGTCTTTGAAAGATTTTGTAGGTAGCTAGCTAGCTTGTTACATCATAATTTGTGCTTATAAAAGAAGAGAAGTTTGGAAACTAAGGTAGCTAGCTAGCTATAGATTATTAAAAAAGAGGAATAACAACATAATTCATAGGTTAGAGCTAGCCATGAGATGGGAGCAGGACTTGGAGAGGCTAAATTAGCTATTAGCCAGTTAAATATACTTAAACTGGGAACATTTAGCTAAAACTAAAGCTAGCTATTTATGCTCAGTAACACACATATAAAGAGAAACAATAGTAATGTAAAAATAATAACATTACAGTGAGTTCCACAAACCAAAGTTTTCCGTTTGTTAGTCCAGCTAACAGCTTTATGTAGCATTTTGAATTTTAGGACAAATACATTAGTTACGCGCCAGGGCATACATTAGTTACGCGCCAGGGCATACATTAATTATGCAACAAATGTCAACAAATATGGCTACTTTAAGAATTTGAGGCTTTTAGGTGGCTTTTGCTGAAAAAAGGAGCCTGCTTGCTCCAGCGACATAAAAACCAAACGTCTAAAAATATCAAAGTTCTTACTATTTGTGATTTCAAATCGACTTCAAACTCTAGCCATTATTTTCTACTTCTAACTTTACTTTACTTCTAGCTCCACTTCTCACTTCCAACTTAAATTTTCTGCTTCTTCACTTGAACTTTTTTCTTTTGAAATATGCTTTTTAAAACACTCTTTTAATTTTTTCAAGATAAAGGGATCATTCTTTTGTTTGTTTTTTGGTGGCGAGAGGACACCATTTTTCGAAAGTTAGCCGTTAAATTTATTTCAGCAAATCAAATCGAGTCGTTTTCATCACGTGATGTAAACAAAGTAAACCCGCTAGCAAAATGGACATAATTTTTTCGGCGACATCAAAGAGAATTTCGGCAACATCAAAGGAAAATGACGATATCAACTTTGCAAAAGTCACAGACAGACAGAACTGGCGTATTATTATATAGATGCAGTGCAATACAATTTAATCAAATGCAATATAACGTAATGTCACTAACCTTTTCATCCACATCTGGAAGAATTGCTGGCATGTCTTCTGATGTTATCATAACTAACAAAAGATACGGCATCACATTAACACACGGCTATAGTTTCCTGCTCAGCTGTTTATAAGCCCATAATAAACGAACACAAATTTTGGGAAAAATAGGTATCAAGAACGATGGTATCACGAAATGATGTTTTTTGCTCACCGTTTTAAATTTTGTCGAGAACGGAGCGTATTTCATTTTAGACAAATGTGGGCAAAAAAATGGCACTAGGAGTCAGGGATAAAATTATGTTGCTTTTATTTTTAGCGTTTTCTTTCCAGCAAGAGACAAGTTTTTTGCTTGTGGCACATTTTATTAAAAACAAAGATATTTTTTTCTCGTCAACTCAGTAAAATAGCGTAACATATAATTAAAAATTATTATCTTACTATCAGGGATGCTTTCTTGACTTCCATCACGATCACTTTTTTCTTCGACAGGCTAAATAATAAATGAGAACGATTGTAAGATATGGAATGGTTATTTGATATGTTAAAAAGTACCGGTTACCAACCTGATGTAAGGACAAGCTTATACTTTTTTGGTCTTTTAGTTCCACATATCTATCTTTATCAGAGTAATTCTAAATGCATGTCAAAAAACACACCATATTTTAAAGATAAAAAACATAAAAAACACAATCAGTTTCCTCTAGATAGAGAATACGTTACCAAGGCAGGGCCGTCGACACTGATGGAGCTGCCGCTGTCCCTTCCCCATATTTTTGCAGAGTAAATTTTTTTTTTAACTTGAATTTGCAAAACAAACATTTTGTTTGTTTGTGTGTCCGTTTTCATAATAATGCAAAAAGTAGCTAAATAAAATAAAATATATTTTTGAAACATCATTTTACTGTGAGATTATGTCTTCGAAATCACTTTCATCGTTCTTAACAAAACCTGCAAACCCTGTAAATAACAGCGCTGACTATGTTGTAAATATCCAAGAGAGTCCCTGTATAGTTGTAAATGTAATTTGTGAAAATGCTTCGTCTGCATCAAGTTGTTGTTTTTTGTTAGAATAGCCTTAACGTACAGCGAAAAATTTTGTGTTTTCAAAACTTAAGGTTGGATCTTGAACTCGTTCCTGTCAATATGACTGATTCGATAACTATCCATGACTACATTATGACATGCGTATTTTGTTTTATTGCTTAAAGAACGTATCAAAACTAACAGCAGAGAAAAACAAAGAACGAGCGTACATATTCGTGGGATGTAAAAATTGATAAAAGGGAACCGGCGTGTTTTAAAGATCGCCGTAATAGTAAATGCCACAAAGGTGCAGCAAATTTTGAAGTTATCCTTCCGTTTTGTGGCGATCCTTTAGCTATGATGAATCGACAGCCGGCAAAATCAAAAGCAGACAAGCGAAAATATCTGAAAGTTGTGATGGAATGTATTCAATGTCGCGCACGCCATATAATGCCTATCAGAGGATACGATCATATCAATAAAAATCTTGCATAGCTTTTGATCTTACTGAAAGACAACCCAGCAATTTTAAAAAAGGATTTCTTCAGCTTCAGCTTCTAACACACAAGAATACACGCAATACACGCACGTCTACCAAAGCGAACTGATCATTTTGGCGGCCAAAGAGGTACTAAGAAGCAAGTGCCTTTAAGCTAAGATCTACTATGACAAGACAGAGGTTTAATTTCATGGCAATTTTAAACACATATGAAACATATACGGACAAACTAGACTAATGTAAAGTTGAAAATAACTTTTCCTTTATTGAGGAATTTCTAAAATCACGGTTCAGAGAGTGTAGTCGATCCAAAGCAACAAAATCTAAAATATTTTCTTCACTTGAGCGTGGCCCCTCAACTTTTATGTCCATGTCGAGGTCCCTGCAAGAACCAATGAAAGTATTAACTTACAAAGCCTATTGTAAAGCTTCTTGGTCTTTGTGTGGGTTTCATGGGGATATCTTCATAATCATCTAGAAATAAAAAAAGCAGAAGGTAAAAAAAGCCTTGCATGGTACCATCTTAACAGGTGAATAACTATATTATTTAGTATCTACCTTCATCTTCTTCTTGAATAGTAATATTCTAGGACATAGGAAATAAAATTTTTAACATTTTTGTTTCATTTTCAATTATTACTTAGCATAAAATTTATTAAAAAAAGGCAAACCTCGTACTTATACCCATCTGTCTTCGGTCTTGGCCTAACTCGAGGTCGAGCGTCTGATATTGTATTATAACCTGAAAACGCAAAATAAAAAAGAAATCAAATTTTCTTGATTACTAAATTTTTAAGGAAGACAGTTTTTAATTCTCACGTATTGCTTACTACGTGTAATAAAGGTGCTACAATTACGAAGACGCCAAGAAAGTGTCGGGAATGGAAGAGCTTATATGATATTGAATTTTTCTTTTCTTGTCATCTTCAAATATGTTGGTGTAGTGAAATCGTCATAGTAGTTAACGGCATATAAATTTTATTGTTTTCCATTTAAGTTTTTCGGTACGAATGCTGTATTTTAATACTTTTAAGCACATTTTTTTTATAGTTTTTTTGAAGTAACGCTCTACACAGTCCGATAATTTAGTATAAATTACATGTTTTCTTTAATAGGCAATTGAAATTTCAAAATGAGGCTAAAGGATGCTTATGAAAAGTACTTTTTCAGGCTCAAAATATGCTCAAATTATGCTTAATGGCAAAAAGATTTATTGGAATACACTTATAAAAACACATGATTAGGCTTAAGATATGTTTATTTGAAAAAAATACTGCATTTGAATTTTTGAACATCAGTAATTACAACTTAAATCTCACTACATACTGCTTAATTAAGACATAAAGAATAAAAAGAAAAGTTCACAGACAAAATGCTTAAAAAATGAACAAATTTAAGCCTACGGATGCCTTTAAAACATCATATGTAGCTATAATTGAGTGGAAAAGAAAACATCACCAGTTTCATCAATTAAATTTATTGACGACGTTTCGGCCGTATACGGCCATTATCTGTTCCGCTATTCCTATTCGCTGATTAATATGTCGTACGATAATTGTATCGTACGATCGTAATGTTTAAATAATCTTTTACGAAATAGTATCTGTAAATGACTTGATAATGCCGTATACGCCGAACGTCGTCAATAAAATTTAATTGATGGAACAGATAATACACACACCAATATCTACAACATATGTAGCTATATGTGATAAAAATCGTGCAAACAAAACATTGTCAATATTTACCAAGATCGTCATCACCTGGCAATGAATCATAGATTTCCGTCTCTTGCTAGAAATAAAAAAATATTGATATGCAAAATGATGGTCAATAAAGTAGAAAAGTGCATATAAAAAACCCCATGAAAGGGGAAAAAAGCCAATTGCTTTAACATGCCCGAAGTTATTTCACTTGAACTTCGTAAGGAGTAATGGCAATCGATTTAGTTAATGGCCATATTTACCAAATTCGATTTTGTGATTATATCCCAAATAGTATTTGCTGGAAACATTTTTTCTCACCTCTGTAGTGACCAGTGAGTTACTTTCCCCGTCTCTAAAAATAAAAATAAAAATGAAACGTAGAAGCATACAAGAAATAAGTATAGAGCAGTGTAGGCAAAGTAAACATACGCTTTAGTGAGTTTAGATGACAGGATGTCAATTTCGCTGTCGACATCTAAATATTTTGAATGAATCAATCCACTTTTAAGGTGATGTAAATTTAGATTATTTGCAATGTACCAGCCATCCTAAAATTTAGTACAGGAATAAATACTTTGGGAGTTAAATGTTGACACTGCCTAATATAACAAGAGTCTAACTAGACTTTATGGTTTTGAACATTACTTTCCCGCTCTCTAGTTTCTTTCTTTCTATTACATCAAATTTAAGTAATATTATAAGTATTTAAATTTCTCTTTATACTCAATGCCGAAAACGCTACGGAGCTTCTTAAATGTACACCCGACGACTATGTTGATAAAAGCGGATACTTACTTTATAAAAACGCAACACTTGAATGCAATCATTCGGCCAGAATTCTAAAGTCTAAAAACAGTACAAATTTACAAGTCAATCTTTTGATAAACTTACCGCAACTGTCTACAATGTTCAGTAGTGGAATTTGAAGCTTGCAGTTTTTTAAATAAATAAGTCTTAAAAAAAAGTTCGTTACCGTATCTACTCGAATGAGCGCCCCTTCTCGAAAGAACGAAAGAACACTCCCTTGAATGGGCGCTCCTTAAAATCTCAATATTTATTGAGCCCAACAAGCTCTTATTCGAGTAAATGTGGTAATTAAAGAACTGCATTACTTTGCATATCAAGCAATAATTCTCAAACGAATTTCAAATGACATCAAATAACATCAAATATCATTCTAAGAATTACACTACAATGCATTACTAAGAAAATGTAATTCCTGTCATTCATTATCCGTCAATTTTCTGTCATTCATTATCCGTCAATTTTCTGTCATTCATTATCCGTCAATTTTCTGTCATTCATTATCCGTCAATTTTCCGTCATATATTTACCTTTCGCCTTTTTCTGAGAAGTATCTCCTAAAAACAAATGTCTTTTTGTAAAACTGAAAACAATGAGAAAAGAAAAGGGAAAAAAAATGAAACAAACAATAACAATAACAACCAAAACAATAACCAACCATCAGCGAAATTTTCGGTAACTAAAAAAACAAGAAATATGATACAAAATTAAAAAATTAAATGGTAAAAATCAGTAAAACATATTTGAACTAACTTACTTTTAACTTGATCTTTCTATCATTTTCTCTTGCTTTATAAATTTTTCCAGTCTCAAATGCAGGACTCGGATGCTGTAAAGGACATATTGAAACACAAATTTAATTTTCACTTATAGCTATTGCGTAAAATTCATCAGTCAATGTTTTAAAGTTTCCTATTTCATTTTCATATATTGCAAGTACACAACCACTCTCTATTTTTAAGAAAATTGGGAGCGTGGATAGTTTAAATGCTACAAGGGCTCGCTATTTTAATTACAAAAATTACGTAAGTGTATATTTTGAACTACTCTATTTGGAATTCCTAGTTTGTTAAATTTTAATCCTTATTTTACACTTTAATGCAGAAATTAAAAGGAAGTTACCATCATTTCGTATTTACAAAGCATGAAAGAAGCGCTGAAAGATGTATGAAACAAGAAAGCTTGGAACCATAGTAACTTGTAACCATAACTACAATGTTTTTTTAGATTGTTTTAGCCAGCTGACGTCTGGACTTCTTTGTCATTTCTCAGGAAGGAAACTTCGGAGGAAATGAACAATAATAATAGAAAGGAAATTTTATCTTACGTTAATTAAACACACGCTTTTTTGTGACGCAACCACCATTTATAAATACTACAGTGCGATCAACTGTATCAAATTACCTAGTAAATTTTGATTTCCCGCTTTCATTTAAATGCGAAAAACAAGAAAAATCTAAATTATAGCTTAATGGAATGATATGAACTACATCTTTTTGCACTAGCAGTTAGTTGGTTTACATACAAATTCAAAACATAACCCTAAACATCGTTGAAAACAGAATTTTTGCAACACTTTTCCTTTAAACACTTTTCCTTGATACGAAAACAACTTTCTTTTTCCCAAGTCCCATGAATATTCTTAGAAAATATTTTTCTTATGCAGCCATTGGACATATAAACCTTTTCAATATTGTGGGAAGCTAAATAAAAATGTCATTCGGCAAAGAGTAATCGTGGTTGTTATCCACAATTTGGACTTCTCTGTTCAAACTTTCTGGTTTTCAATACTTTTGAAAACTTATATTATATATGCCACAACAGGAGCTTTTCTGCAAGTTTTTTGTGACCCCGGGGGACTTTTTCTTCCCCATGATATAACTTAGGGCTTTATACCTAAACGTTTCTGATATGGTTAAAAATTACGCAGTTTAAAATAAACAACAAGCCAAAACTCACGGTAAAGGGAAATGACATTCTCAATAGCTAAAATGATAACTCTATATATCTCATATCTGCTTAGTTACAATATAAAAATTAATGTCATTTATTGTGTATAAAAGATCACAAGATGAAAAACAAAGTCCAAGTCGAACGAAAAACTTACTTGGGAAAGTTCAGTGTCCATCATTCGACGATTTGTTTGTGGTATGCTTATATGGTATAGTTTTGGTTTGTTGTGGTTTATATTTTTTAAGAATACCTCGTGAGGGTTATTTCCCAGTAACGTACAAAACTTAATGACTCAACAACTTTGGCATTTATTTAAATTGTGTTGTTTTTTAATGTAAATATCCCAACAAAAGAAGGGATTAAGAAATGCTTCTTATGAAATTACTTCATTGCAGTTTCGAATCGTAAGCATTTTTATTATTTAATTAAACTAAAACTTAAAAAAGAGTGTCTGTTGGTTGAATAAATGTTTTTTTGTCCTCAACAATTTAAGATTCTGGAAAACAAATGAAATAAAAATATATTTATCGTGAACACCTTAGGTTTACTTTTCTCTGCTTCGTTCTGCAAAGAGGATGAGGTGCCATTGATTTTACACTTTAATCTACAAATTTCTAATGTGAACATGCTGTACAAGAAAATAAAAAAGGTTTCATTCGTCAAAACAAGACTTCACATTCAAAAATTTAAATAAAGAAGTTATTTCTTGTTTCATTTATTTCTTGTTTGTTTCAAGAAAACATTTTTAAACCGCTCTAAGCAATTTTTAAATGTATTGTTCTTCAACCAAATGTGTGTCATTCATTATGACACACGTTTTAAGAAACGCACCAATAAACATCAATAGCATCAATAAAAAACATTGTCATCTTGTCCGATTTAAAGTGTCCCAAATTCTGAACAGATATCTAGCTTATTTCCACACGAACATAAAACGCACTGTCTGCTTAAAAGATTTTTGCCGTTTAATTTTTTTATATCGCCAACGCGATGCCTGTGTTATTTCCTTTTTGTCCCAAGAAACAAGAATAGTGATGCTTTAAAGTTTACGTCAGTGACTTTAATTCGTTACTATTAACAGCCATAAACATGGTAGACGTTGGTGTGTTTACACTTTTTGTAATAGAAATAAATATATAATTTATATAATAATATAATATAACAATATAGATATAAATACAAATAAAAAAACAACCAGAAAAATAAGAAATATCATCTGGTTCAACCCGCTATTTAGTCAAAGCGTTAGTTCGAATATCGCCAAGTCATTTCTAAATTTAATTGATAAACATTGTCCTCCAAACAATAAGTGCAGAAAGCTGTTCACCGAAATGTCAAAGTGAGTTATAGTTGTATGCCTAACATCGCATTATTAATATACCATAAAGACTCGATTAAGCGCCCCGGCGCTTATTTAATTTTTCGACCTTTAGGGGGGGGGCGCTTATTCGAGGGGGCGCTTATTAAATTATGTTCACTTGGGGTATATATTTTTTCGATAACAAATATCTGAAAATGTTTTCAGAAAATAATTGTTTTTTATTCTTTAAGCAATAATCGACTAGTCACGAATAATAACGAATTACAAAATATCGACATCACAATCATCCTCGTCACCTTCTTCATCCTCATCATCCTTCATCCTCTGGAGCCGCTTGCATTATGTCGTTCTCGTCAGGAACAAACGGATTCTTTTCTGTCACATTCATGAATTCTAGCTGTTCTTTCAGCATGGCACGACCATCGCTACAGGGTTTGCCTTCCTGGAAACAGGAGATTTTGTCATCCTGACTTCCATCGGTGGCACATGTTACCGCGCATGAAACAAAAGACTCCTTGATGATCTCGTTGTTCAGCCTTCCCAAGATTTGAGAATCCACTGGACAATTTCTCTCCGTGGAGGTGCCTTCAAATTTCCGCAATCGGTTTCTTCGTGTAATCCAGTGGTAGAAAGCCACTCATCGTAGAATTCGGCACAATGTTGCGTGAATGGTTTGTTCCACGATACATCTGGTGCCTGGATATAACGGGTACAACCACCTGGAATCAAAACAAGATCTATCTTCTTATTCTTCAGAGAGGTTGTTGCAGAACCTTCTATATGACACGAATATGTATCCCATGCCAGTAGGCGTCTTGAAAAGGAAAAACTACCAAGAACCTGATCGATCCACTGACTTGTTAATTCATAATTCATCCAACCATTTGCTGATGATACAACAATACATTTCCCACGGAACTCTTTGTTTAGTTTTTCTACCTCTCGTTTGGCCCCTTTGAACACAATAAATGGTTTCATCTTCTTTCCACTTGCTTGAGCGGTTAAACAAGCGGTTACGCGACGTTTTTCGTGACCAGTTGATTTCTTGGTAACACCTTTCGATCCAGTTTTCTCGACCGTAGATAAAGAAACCATGTCGGACCAAACTGGAGTCTCATCCATAGCGTAGATACTATCAAAACTGTAGTTATGTTGCAAACGTAGTCTTCGAATGCGTAACACATATGCAACAAGCTTGGAAATAATCATTTCGGGATCCTTTTGACAAATCGAGGTTTTTTCAACGCAAAGATAGACCATTTCGTCTCATGAAATTACTGCACCAACCCTTACTTGCAGAAAATTCAGTATCAGGTGAGTTTTCCATCGATTGGAAAAAAACTGAAGCTTTTTTCATGATGAGAATCCGAGAAACACGCAATCCTTTAGCTCTTCGTTCCAAGACCCATTCTAAAATTTTTTTTTTAGTTCTTCGCTCAATGGTTTCCTTCTACCATCTGCTAGTCTTTTCCTTTACTTTCCCTTTTTGGCAGTTGTTTGGGCATGTATTGGAATGCGATTTTGAATCCAACGAGAAACAGTTCTTCTGTCAACTCCAAAGTGTCTTGCGGAAGTATTTATGCTAAATTTTTCTGCATGTAGAATCGCCTTCATTTTGAATTCAGCTGTATAACTTATAAGGAATTTATCTTTAAGCTATGAAATGCTTTACAAAATCGAATTCACAGGACCTATTCGTGGTCATCATATTTACAAAGATAACTGGTCACCGTTTATTGGGGAAGAACTCAAATGCAAGCCAGATCCGAGAGATGAAGCTTTGACGTATGACCAGTTTGCACTTGGTGTTTACAAGCGAGCAGAAGATCAAGATATGCTAGTTGGATATTTACCAATTGAAATATCACAATTATTAAACAAGCCGAGGTCACGGGTAAAATAAAAAGAGAAATTGGCTTGGTAGTTCCGGCCAAGTATAAGGCAACCACAGATAACAAGAAATTTGCAGAAGTCTTGAAAAAAAAGCTTGAAGAAAAAAGAAAGATAATCAAAATTGACATTGAAACAGCTGACATTGAAATTAAGAAATTTCCTTGTGTTAAGAAAGAAGAAATAGAAGCAAAGTAAAAGTAACAAGAGTTGTTATTCTTTTAGGGCTCCTTTCACCTCTACCTACATCAATTAGTATACCAAAACCACTGGGATTCAAATAAGTGCCCGGTCTTAGGTCCAGAGAGGGGGGCGCTTATTCGAGGGAGGCGCTTATAAAATATTTTTCATTTTAGGGGGGGGGGCGCGCTTATTCAAGGGGGGCGCTTAATCGAGTCTTTACGGTACTAGTCGATTAAGCCCGTGGAGAAATCCACTTAGGCAGAAGGACAATGAAAAAATAGGTTGATTTAGATTTTTCGCTGATTTCAGCAGTGCAGATCCAAAAAAAAATTGTCAAAATTTAGTTTATTTCTTGCCTGTAATGTGTAGAGGTTGTAACTGATCAAGAAAATGTATAGGATCGTGTATCTTTGACAAACGGTTGCAGAGATATTGGGGTTTAAAGGTTTTTGATGACGTCATCAACCCGTCCATTCCGAAACGGATTCGGGGACCCAGGTTAGGGAAACTTATCCAAATTGGTCCCAGGTGGTCCCTAGTTAACCACGCGGTGAAAAATCATTGACGTCACCACCTCGTTTCCAAGTTATTTGGCCTCAAAGTTTTAAGTGCACTGTAATGGCTTCATTAATTTAATCTAGGATATTGACGTTAAAGTAGTCCTATTGACGTCGCGCCGTAACGTCAAAACAATTAACATTTGAGACATAAATTTTTCGGCGACATCAAAGAATAATGAACACATCCACCTTTCCTGTTACAGACAGACAGACAGACAGACAGACAGACAGACAGACAGACAGACAGACAGACAGACAGACAGACAGACAGACAGACAGACAGATACAGTCTCTGTCTTATTATAGAGACTAGTCGATAAGGCCCGTGGAAAAATCCACTTAGGCACAAGGCCAATAAAAAAACAGGTTGCTTTAGATGTTTTGACGTCAGCAGTGCATATACAAAAAAAATGTTCTTAAAATCTTACACAAAATGTCAAAAGTCAAATCTTACACAAAATAAAAAAGAACAGCTTGCAAGGTGCACAATCTAGTTGATAAAAAGTTACAACAACGACACTCACAACATCGACACTCACAACACCAATACTCACAAAACTGACAGTAAGAACACCGACAGTTACAACACCGACAGTCAAAACACGGATAATAACAATGTCAGAGATAACGCATCTCAAATATGTACATCTTATAAGTGATTATGTTGAAAACCCTCAGTATTTTATTCTGAAATGTCAAAAAGGAGGCCTGCAAGAGTTAGCACAAATCAACAAAAATAAGTTCTTTACACATTTTAAATATTGTCTTTCCCTTAAAAGCTTATACAAAAATATGAAAAAGCCATAGTTTTGAAAACATCAAATTTAAATCTAGAAAAATCAGTCACTTCGGTTGCATACCATCCTCTCCCGCAAAAATTTACACAAAATGTAAAAATCAATCAGTTAAGAACACAAAAATTTTCCTTTTTAGTATGATGATCCATACTGCCTTTTACCAACAATTTTAAACCTAAATGTCAAAAAATCAATAAGCAAAGAATAAACTTGAATAAAAAATATCATTATTTTGGAAACATTGTATACGGTTCGTAAACAAAAGTTTACACAAAATATAAAACAGATTGGTTTTTGAGAAACACATCTAAATCAACAAAAATAATTTCATTTAGCATGTCGTATATATATATTGCCATTACCCATTAATCTTCCACAAAAAGGTTATAAAACGCATCAAAATTTAGAAAAATCAGTCATTTCAGTGTATACAGTCCTCGTCCATTAGATTACAAAATATAAAAAACAAAAACAGTTTCAGTCAGAACATTATATAAGTATTTTTTATCATCAGCAAACATTATCCCTACAAAAATTTCCACAAAAATTTCCACAAAATTTCAAACAACAGAATTTTGCAACACAAACAATATAAACTGACTTAACCATACCATCCTCTCATAATTTTTTTTTAACCCAAAGTCATAAACCCACGTAAATTTCCAATCAAATGTAAAAAAAACCTGTAAAAAAACGAGTTTATGATACTTTATATCGACATGCTAAGAAGGACCACAAGTATTTTTACGATTCTAATAATATTACAGAAAAACCTGTTACCGCTGCACCAAAAGCACGGTCATTTAATGCAACTACGGAAGCGGACATTTAGACTGCGCATGCGTCAAAACTTGTAAATAAACTTCGTGATTTTTCTTCCCAAGCGATAAGAGTAGGGTATGCACGGACTGCAATAACTTAAAAACTAGTGTGACTTGTAATATATAGTTTAGAACGTGTGTCCATCACGTATGTCTTAGGCCGCCCAGTTAAGTTGCTACAACAAACAGAGTGATTTTGCGGGAATTTTTAAACTTCCAAAAAACATCTTAAACAGTGTTTTTCTACGGCTGGTTTAAAAAATTCAAGAGTTTTCCTAGCAAAACCAGAACTAAAGTAGTAAAGAGGAACCTTTTAGCTTTCAGTGGTTAAAATTTGTACTTCTGGCAAATTTTTTACTGGCAGTAAGAATAGTTTTTCAAACACACCCAACTTTCAGACTGTTTTTCTGTTATCAAATATGGCTGACACACATGCTACCAGTTTGTCAAAACTAATGCCGAATTTGTGGTCTAATACTGACTAAATATACATACAAAGTAGCAGGTCTTAGTGGAAGCATAAAGAGTTCCAATTTTATTGATGTGACACAGGACAACCCAGCGTTACACCCGGATAAAATCTGCCAAAAATGTCACTCAAGACTGAAAAACATACGAGATAGAGGCTCCACTCCTTTTCATGGAAATGTTGTTTGGGAACCGCACAGCGAAACAGAGTGCAAGACATGCAACTATAAGCGTAAAGTTTCCCGTGGTGGTCGACCAGCCAAGAAAAAAAAATCTGGGAGGCCATCCAGCAACAACACTATTTGGACCAGGGAGGTTATTTTAAATTTACTAGCAGATACTCCCACAGAAGACCAGCTACCACATATTATTCCCTCAGATCTGAATGAAACATTGAATGCCCACTTAAATCTTTGTGTATGCAAACTGTGCAATAACATCGTACACAGGCCAGTGTTATTAGCATGTCAGCACAGTTTTTGCTTAATTTGCGAGGTAAAACGTTTTAAAGGGCAAAAAAGAGTCCGACACAACATGTCCCAACTGCCTCCGCCTAGTTAAAGTGGGAATGGTCTTGCCTTCTCGTTCACATGCAGATATGGTTAGCTGCTTATAGCTAAGCTGTGAAAAGGAATGTGGCAGACTATTCCCCATCAAAAACATAACCGAAAAAAGTGACCACGAAACACAATGTTACGGTAAATTAGATAAACTAAACACCAACCAAACGTTTCCACTCAACGAAAGGGAAGAGATTGCAAGAGAGTTAGAAGACACTGCCCTTACTGTAATAAAACACAAAATGGCACAATCAAATCTTCCAAACCAAAGTATCGAGTGGTGGATCCAGGGTAATTTTTCTATTTTTTTTTAAATTGGTCTAACATAAATCGAAAATTACGAGTATACGTTTTTATGAAAAACAGGGTGTGTTCTTATCGAATTAAAAAGAGCTGGTGGATTTTCAAAAGCCAAAAAGTTATTTCTTATAAAAACGTATACATATGTTCTTATACAAAATTATTCAAAATCTTTTAATTCCTGATTTGTTTCATACAGTCTAGCGAATTTATTGGATCAAATTTGGTCATTTACTAAAATTATTTCTTAGGGTCGAAAATATTAACCATAGAAATTTGAAAGTTCTTAAGCCACTTCAGGTTTATTAAAGGTTGTCAGGGTCTGCTAGACGCACTGTCATATAAAAACCTAGTTTAAACATTACATGTATATATAACATGTATGCATGTATATTTTTTTTTTAAAAAATATTGTACAAAAAATAAAATCAGGATATTGATTGATTTTAACATCTACGCCTAAAACTGTAAAGATTGGATCAATAAGCACCAGACATCTAAGGAGAAGAACGCAATACTTAAAAAATCAAATAATGGTCACAGGAGGAAAAGCTGAAAATGCATTAAAACAAAGATCGCATCTGCTGAAATCATTTCGGCATGAGGATAGGATAGAAATTCTAAAAAACTCCAACATTTCATCAGTAGCGATTACCCCTGAGGCAGTGGTTGCGCTGAAAGTCGACATGGGTATTCCCTGGGAAAAAATGAAAACAATGGCAAGGTATATCAAAACTTAATTTTTTTGCTATATTGTATATACTTTATGGGAAGTTTCTGTTAAAAGATGAAATTCCCAGGGTATTCCAAGGCATGTTATTTTATGAGTTTAATATGGTATTAAAAAGTAAAGTTTTCTGTTTCAGGTGGCTTAAAACATTTGGCATTGACACAGCGTCTCAATCTAAGGCAACGAAAAATAGCGAAAAGTTGGCAAGAAGATGATATAATTACTGAGAACACACCATTTCGCTTTGAGGTTAAAGACAAAAAAGCAGTATACGAGATTAAAACTGCTGCATGGTGTTACATAGAAGATTTACCATCACACGTAATAGGATATTTTGAGAAATTGTTACAGTAAGGGAAATTTGTACCTTAAATCTAAAAAAAATGTATGCAAAATTTTTTAAAAATTTACTCTTTTAAATATTTCTTTGCAGGAACACAATGATTGTTAACAGATGAGAATTCAAAAATGAAATCCATGTGAAAATTGGAAGTGACCATGGTGGCTCATCCTTTAAAATGTCGTATCAAGTTTGTAACACAGATCGGCCCAATAGTAAAAACAAAACTGTTGTTTTCAGCATTTTCGAAGCAAAAGACTATGGAGTTAATATAAAGATCGGTTTATGTCGTTTTAGTTCGCAAATAGATCACTTTCAAAATGCATCATGGAGGTAAGTAAAGCAATAACTGACAATTCTTCATTTGTTGATTTAATTATAACGGTTATTTATACACTAGGCAAAACATGTACGCGTATTTATCTTTGGTGACTATGCTTTTCCTTGTGCTATCTATGGACTGACAGGGGCAAACGGTAAGAATTGTACTTATTCTTATATTTCCAACATTGCAAGTGCACAATCATTACTAACCAAGTTTAATTTAGGACGACATTGTTGCTTGTACTGCACAATTACAAAAGAGGAGATGCAAAAAACAATTGCCAACCGAGGTTAGAATCCATTAGAATCCATAGCTAATGACTTGAAAGGCTTTCGCGAGGCAGGAGGAAACATAAAGAATGCTAAAAACGTTAATAATGCTATCGATGATGTGATCTTTAATGTGCCAATTGACCAGGTGAAAATGTGCTTACATAATCGATTATTTAAAATCCTTAAAAATTTTAAGATTTGATAGTTAGTAGCTTTAGTTACACTAAGTGTTCTAGCTCAGATTGGACTTATCCATATAATTAAATCTAAGGAATCTTTGTACTAATGCCTACTATTGTTATGCAAGTCATCATATGTAACAAATGTTTTAAAAAATTTCATCCTACCTTTAGGTTGCAGTTCCAGTGTTGCACATTTCATTAGGGACATATCTGAAAGTTTTCAGAATGCTGAAAGATGACTGTCATCTTATAGATATTAGAATTGCTGGATTCTTGGCCATCGAAAATAAGAAATTAGGCCAAAGTGATTTTGACCAGTATGTTTCTGATCAACTGAAAATAAGAGAATTGGAATATCAATGTCTCGATTGTGAAAATAAGATCAGCCTTATACATGATGCGATTCATGATGCCATTTTGAAAGATCCAGACAACGAAACATACATAAAATCTGTTTATGAACCAAGACTGGATCACTTTACGAACAGACTTACTTTAAATAAAATTGAGACCAGTTAATTTAAACTTTTAGTAAACAAAATTTAGCCTGGAAAACTTGATTATGTTTGCCTATATTTTTAGACAACATGTATATCTAAATTGAAGCAAAAACAAAGTTTTGGCAAAAACGATGGCCCGCTAGTCCGAAAGTTAGACGAAACATTACAGAGTTAAACGTTGAAAGGCAAGTATGTCATGGAAAATCCTTTATTGGAAACCATGTTCATAAAATGCTTAAGGCATATATTATAACAAAAATAAATTTAACAAATTGTCTCTAAATATGCTGTTTTTGTATGTCATTTTAAAATTATAGAGCACAAATAATAATAGTGGACAGTGGGCAGGGGGTGCATACATGCTGAATTCAACAACCTGAAAAAACCTGCCATAATGAAGCCAGATAGTAGGAGATTGGAAGCAATGGTTAAAGAACATTTCATTCGAGTTCACCCAGAAGCTAAAGGCATGAAGCCAACTATTAAAAGAAAAAATGCCTTCACAAGCAAATGATTTTTTTACTTCCTTGTTTTTAGTAAGGGGCTACCCCAAGTTTTTACAAGTGTAGCCATGTTAAAAATATTAAGGAGATAGACATTAATGAATTTTTATGAAGAGAGTTAAAGTTTAAATCCTGGGTTTTCGGAAGCAAAGCATACAAAAAAAATTCTAGAAGTCTAATTACAGGAGGTAATACTGATATTCAAAGAAACAGAAATATTTGATTAGGTGCTAAGGTTGACATTAAATCTCTTTAAAAAGCCTCACTTTTTCTCACGATTTGTGTGACTTGCTTTCCAAAATGTTGGGTACCTAGTTGTTTGTTTAGCTAGCTAGCTAGCCATATATGAGAAAGATATGTATAGCTATATATTGATGATGAGGTGACAAAACAGCTAGCTGTAATGACATTTCTTGTCTAATGACAGCTGGTTCTACCATAGTTAGAGGTTGCAACCCTCTAAAGATTTTTCAAAAAAGCAAAATCCCCCTTTTTGCAAGGATTTCCCAAAAACATTGACCGTAAAGAGGCAGAAAAATACAACAGCGACAGAACACAACACAAAACAATAAATATTAACGCAATTCAAAATGAATTGAATAGGTACAAATGAGATAAATAAAACTTATCATAACGTGAATATCCTTAAACGGATAATTTAAAATTATTATCACAAACAATACGACACAAGACAGAGCTAACAACATAAACGGACTGGTTACAGATCGAACACAAATAGAAAAAATGTATATGTCAAACATTGTGTTTGGCACTGTCACAGAAGTATTTAAACAGTACTGCTACGGAACTTGATTCGGCAATAAATAATACCTATGAGTTGGAGAGACAGGAAAGCAATGGAAAGTTTCTGCCCGACAATGAGAAGAATGAATATAGACTGCTTTTTACAGACTGTGAGTTATGGAATGATAAATATCTTTCATCACATTCGTGGATTATTCGTTGTGGAACAAAATATATTGTAAATAAATGTGTTGTAGCTGCCGGTGTGGACGAGCAAACAATGCTTCCAATATTCGGATTGTTAACCAAGCTTTTTTGTCTGTTGAATGTGTTTATTTGGTAGTTAATACTTTCGAAACTGAAAGATTCGAAAAACAATTTATGGGGTATTCGGTTATTGAAACTGAAAGACAAAGAATAGTGTGTTTAAAGAAACTAATTGATCAGAATATTTATCAGCGTGTAATCACGTTTGCCGGTGAATCAATCATTCCTCTAAAGTATGACCTCAGTGACATAATCGAAGAACATATGGCTGGTCAAAATCCGTTGCATAAGTAGACACATTTTGTTGGCGTCTTGTGTATATTTTATATTTATAAATAGTATTGTGTAACTACTGTTATCACTGTATCTCCCGTTCCGTTCCATGTTGAAAATAGATGAGAGCTGAAACATAAATTCACATTGCTTATTCCCAATTCCGCATTGGCAAATATTTTGAGGTCCTTGACAAATTAGTGCTTATTTTTCGCAAGAGAATATTCTACCTTAATTACAAACTTCGCGCATTTTTTTCGTGCACCTAGATTTAGCGCCCATTTAATTTTCATGCACTCCTTACAGGTAATATATAAAAAAGAAGCTTCATGAACACATCAATGTATTGCACAACAAATATATCAGCTTTTATATTTTATAAAAAAGGATTGTTTTATGGCTATTGGCGCTGAACAACTTTATCATTTTCGGGATTACGCCAATCAGCATGGATTATCGATGCTATTTAATTTATATGATTCTTTAAATCTCGTTATTCGTTTTTTCAATTTCTTGCAATCCGATTTTCGCTCACATTATAAAAAATATTTGGTGCACATCAAATTTTTACGCCGTCAAATGCTTGAAAAATTAGTTATTATCGCGCAACCAAATTGTCGCGCATCGGCAGCGGTGGCTGCGCGAAAGTTTCGTGAATTAAGGTAGTTAAGGATGAACGCAGTTTCTAAATTTACTAACGTTTCACTTGCTGAAGTGATTTTATGAACTAATTGCTACATGCGCAGATGGTTGTGTAGTAATCCTCTAATGCCATTTAACCTTATTCATACCGGCAGTGTGCACAATTTGAACGTACCAAATCTATTTAGCCGGCGCCGACCCTGTGCCCTATGTGCACACTGCCGGTTTTAAGTGGCATCAAAAAGGCCGGTATGAATACGGTTAAGGGATTGTCCAGTAAAATGTGAATTACGATGAACTAATTTTAAGTTGATTATTGTTCTTCGTCAACGATATATTTTTCGTTTGTGCATGTTACTAAAACTTGCAACGATAAGCAGTTTTCATTTATCACATATTTTTAAATATTTTCTGTAAATTCACTGGTGAAAAATTGTTATAAGTTGTGATAAATATGGCTTCTATTAAGTAAATTTTTCTTACACTTTTACTTAAATTAGGTTGTAAGTAAAAGTTACTTATTCTAATGCAATAGTTAAAATAATTTTACTTCAATAATATTTTGCATTTCACCAAGTATATTTTACTCAGGAATAAGAAAAAACAACTTACACGAACATTTTTTATCCAATTAAGTTTTTAGTTTTTTGTATGCCCAATGTGGAATCTATAATCACTGCACACAACAAAAATATTATGTACAAAAATGATACACCATTATTAAAAAATTGTAACTGTTTCAAGAAAGAAGAATGCCCATTGAACAACAAATGTTTGTCAAAAAATATTATTTACGACGCCACTTTATTAACGGAGAATAACCAGGCAGCAAAATATATAGGACTTTGCGAAACAACGTTTAAAAAGAGATACGCTAACCATAAGCAATCGTTTAACACCAAAAAGTACCAAAATAGTACATCTCTTTCTACAGAGTTTTGGAACAAGAAAGAACAAGGAAAGAATCCCCGTGTAACTTGGCGGATCATAAAGAAAAAACAGGAGTACAAACCGGTAAGAAAAACATGTCTGTTGTGCCTAAACGGAAAGTTTGAAATTGAACATATACAGGGGCGAACGTATTAAACAAACGAAGCGAAATCGTGGCCCAATGCCGTCATAAGAAAAAATTTTGCTTTCGTCTTTTGACAGTAAAGATTGACGTGATAAGAAGACATGACAATTAAGTTTGCACTGTATTGTATTTAACGAATTAGTTTGCTGAGGATAGTTGCCCTTGCGGCAGCATGAAACTTTAAGTACAAACAAATATTCTGGGTTTTTTTTTATGCCTGAATATAAGTACATATATTTATATATATGTGTGTCTATGATATTATTTTATTCGCCAAAAGCAGAGAGGAACTCAATATCACATTACAAAAGGTTTTAGAGCGTTTTCGACATATAATCTGACATTGAACCTTCAGAAATGCCAATTTTACGTAACAGAAGTAGAATTCTTTGGTTTTATATTTTCCAGTCAGGGTATCAGCCCAAGCCCTGATAAAGTTGCGGCTATCACAAAATTAAATCCACCAACGAATGCTAGCGAAGTGCGATCATTTCTTGGCATGACAAATTTTTTAAGTCGTTTCATAGCACACTACGCCGAATTAAGTAGTCCTTTACGTGAATTGACGAAAAAGAATGTACCTTGGCGGTGGGGAACTAAAGAGCAGCAAACGTTTGAGAACCTTAAATCGGAATTGTCGTCGAATCGAGTGATGACTTACTTCGAACCCTCCAAGGAAACCACCATTGTTACGGACGCAGGACCAAAAGGCGTGAGTGCGATATTAATGCAACATACACCAAACAAAAGCGATTATCGAGTGAGTGTATTCCAGCAGAGCGTTAACAGATGTCGAAACACGATATAGTCAAATTGAGAAAGAATGTTCAGGCATTCTTCCTGGTTGCGAGAAGTTTCGTTTGTATCTACTTGGTGGAAAATTTACTGTTCTTACTGACCATAAACCGCTAGTCTCCTTACTAACGAATCCCAATTCTGTTGTGCCCCTTCGCATTGAAATGTGGTCATTACGATTACAAGAGTTTAACTTCGTGGTACAGCATATCAAAGGAGAACTCAATCCCGCAGATTATTGTTCAAGACATGTCACAGGAACGATGAACACTGTTACTAGTCAAATTACAGAAGCTCATGTAAACTTTGTAGTAAATAATGCTAAACCAAATGCAGTAACTTTGCAGGAAATTCGCCAACAAACATCCAAAGATACCACCCTCACTAAGTTACGCGATCTCATTAATAACAACTCCTGGTACACGTTAGATAAACCAAACGAGAGTTTCGAAAACTGTAATGTTCATGAGCTAAAAACATACCGTCGAATAGCACAGGAACTAACTGTCACATCAGATCAATCTATGCTTCTTAGACGAAATCGCATTATCATACCCGTCACCCTCCGTACCAGAATGATCGCTTTGGCTCACGAAAATCATTTGGGAATTGTCAAAACAAAATCATTACTGAGAGATAAAACTTACTTTCCTGGTATGGATGCTGCAATAGAACGAACTGTGAGTGAATGTCTTTCCTGCAACGCCACAGCAAGATCAGATCCGCCACCACCATTGCAACCATCGCCCTTACCACCCACGGTCTGGCACACCCTTAATATTGATTTGCTTGGTCCATTTCCTAATCAAAAGTATTTGTTAGTTGCTGTCGACCAGTATTCCCGCTATCCGGAAGTGGAAATAATATCTTCCACCACATCACAACAAATACTCAACTGTTTTACGAAAATGTTCGCTACACATGGTCTACCTTATAAAATAATATCGGACAATGGACCTCCATTTCGAAGTGAAGCATTGAAAGCATATATGAAAGAAAATGATATAATACACAGGATGTAACGGTGTAATATACACCGTTACATCCTAAAGCAAATGGTATGGCTGAAAACTTCATGCGGAATTTGAATAAAACGTTACGTACTGCTCTAATCGAACAAACACCTTGGCTACCAGCTCTGTATCAGTTTCTACAACATTACCGCAGTGCAGTTCACTCAACTACTCAAGTCAGTCCTGTGGAAGTTCTATTTAAACGGAAAATCAGACTTAAGATACCCACAATAAATCAGAAAGTCAACGAAACTGCCATCGCTAATCTTCCAGAAAGGGATGCAAGTGGGAAAGCATTGATGAAAGGACAAGTAGACAAACGACACAATGCCGTCGATAAACCATTCTCTATTGGAGACTACGTTTTGGTACGTCAGCAGAAACGGAATAAACTTTCTAGTCGTTTCGATCCAAAACCTTACAATATTACCAATATAAAAGGGACTATGATTACAGCTCAACGACCAGGACACACTATTACGCGTAATGTCCAGCACTTCAAGTTCTTATCTAACACATGCCCAACGAATTTTAACCTAGAAGATGAGACAACAGATGAGGAGGACCTTTTAGATGATCATTTATCTGCTGACAATAATGACCATCAACCTAGAAGAAATGCACGTAAAACATACCCTGTCAGACAACGAAATCGGTCAATTTTACGAACAACGATGGTAATAGTTAGTATGTTGACTGAGTGAAGTAAATAACTATCTAGGAAGGGAAAGGTGTTATGTATGAATAATCAAGACGATATATATATTACGCACTTTTGTAAATAGAGCAGTTTTAAAATAGGAATATCTTGAAAGCACGTGTTTCTTTCTTTATTACATACAATACCCACCAAGGAGTCACATCAATGATAGCCCACGCAGAAGCTTCAGTCATTTGGCCAGGCATCGCCACCGCCATTACAGAAAAAGGTGCCCGTTGCCATCACTGCAATACTATGGCTCCATCACAACCCCATCTGCCTCCGACGCCACCAGTGTATCCGGAATATCCTTTTCATTTCATCTATGCTGACTTCTTCCATCACATCCATTCCATCGTCTTCTTTTTTGGACGCCAATTTTGATACGACGTACAAAAAAGTTTCTGGCAAAATTCGACTTTTACAGAAGATACGTGTAATGTTGACTACAGCCACTGCATACTCCATCTACAGATGCATGATTCAGCTAACTCTTACTTACTGTGGTTTCATCAGTTTATTAAAATGTGAATCGAAAAAAAGAAAATTACGGTCCTTACATGAGCGGGCATGCAAGTAAGAAAATTTTGAACATTGCAGCAAGGCACAATGAAATACTCAACCTGTTAAGTTTTAGGGTTAAATCATAGAGGTTTTGTTCCTCCAAAGTTACTGCCAAAAAGACAGTTAAACTTCATTTTCGCAAGATACACAATATCAGTGAAAAAAAAAAAAGATAAGAAACACACACACACAACAAAGATTGCACAATACCAACCTTGACACCAAACGGTTTCGCCCCAAAGCCTCAACCAAGGAGTGTCAGGATTCCAGGCGGGGCACCTCTAATCCGAGGTCCACTAAGTGGTCATCAGGAGGCCCTGGAATCCTCTTCTGTCATCAAATGTTCTTTAATCCGTGCAATCTATTGGCATATAAAACAAGGGTTGACTGGGGTAATAAGTGGGGTCGTCACACTAAGACAAGACTTGTAGGAACCTGTAAAAAGGGAAATAAGCAAGTCAAACCCCCTTGCTAGGCGACGTCTTTATATATATATTTTTTTATTTTTTTACAAATTTTTCTATTTTTATTTTATTTTCTATTATTTTAAACTGCCTGGAAGAAAAAGACGTAGGACAGTTTGTTGTTAAGTTCCTTCCGAACGTCACATTGTGTCACAGCTCTGTTATTGCAATGAAGCCACTGGTCTGTCTTTTGGTCTTGAACAATGGCTGTATAGTGCCCATTATTAAGAGAACCAGAGTGGTTTATAAGCGCTCTGATCTTAAAGTGCTTACGGCTTCTTACCTCAGGGTCGATGGTAACAGGAAGGGATAAGAAGTCTGGGAAACAAGAAACTGGCGACAATTGTTTTGAGATATGACCATTTGACATGATGAAACGTTTTAACTGAACTATAAGGTGTGAACCACTGTTCACAATTTCCGTCTCTCGTGTTGCTGTTTGATGGGAATTACACAGAGGGCAAAACCACTTATCATTCCCTGTCAAAACCTCGGGTTGTAAGAAGAGGTTCAATGACTCTTGAATTGTGGGTCTTGGTTGCAATTCAAGAAATAGAGAAATTTCATCAGTAGAGTGCGATTGGAAACATGTGTCACATGTGATTGTAGTTCTAGTACAAAACTGGAACATGGTGGTAGTAAAAAGCGATTCTGTAGCAAGTTTACTTAGCAAATAACCTAGGATCTCAGACACATCATGCTGTGTAAAAATATCACAATTACCTTTTACTTCACTTATAGCATTTTTTAGGGCTGCAAGGAAAGCGGATGGATCAACTGGGACTTTCGAAGATGACAATTGGTGGAAAACATTCAAGCAAGCTGAAGCAAGAGGTGACAAGGAAGGATTTCCTGCCGAGAGGGCTACATGGAATTGCGGCAGGGAGTTTAAACATTGCAGAATAGAATTTGCATAGCAAGTGTTACCCTTATTTTTTTCATGTTTATTTGTCCGAAACGCTATCGATGGAAATGTATGCCGAAACTTCGAAAATTACTTTGAGTGTATAAATCACGAAAAAGCAACAAGAAGTAATAACTGTTTGATACGATTACCAAAGTCTAAGCTCGAGTCAACTAAATTATCTTTTTATTTTTCTGGTGCTGTATTCTACAACATTAAGAGTAACAAAGCACGTAGTGCGATGACAAAACTTGTCTTTAGACGATGTCGGTGATTTGACAATAATATTTCAAAATGACCTGAATAGTCATTCCCCTAATTTCAAGGTGTATCCGATACACATGTTACGAATTTTTTCTCCTTGGACTACACAAATAAAGCTATATGACAAAAAAGCAAAAAAAAAAAAAAAAAACGGCGATTAAACTAGGCAATTCAAAACGAATTAAATAAACATACATAGAATAAGTAAAACTTATCATAAAATTGACTATCCTGAAACGGATAAATTATTTAAAAATCCTAAACGAATGAAAGGGTAAATCATGCAGCCAACGATCTGTGTGCCAGTACTTGTGACCCTGGCAGTAGCCTTACACGTGTTACGGGGCCCCAACACTCAGCGTTACACAGATCATTGCTGTGTTTTCCAAAGGACCGGCCTGGAAGGTGACTGGGGTAATATGGCTGGGTGTCAAACCACCAAGACAACACAAGTTAGTGTTTGCCCCCTTGCAATGCTTCTTATGACCGACTTAGGTCAGCAGGATCGTCGAACCTGAAAGTTCAGTGAGCAAACTTGAACATCCCTACTGGACTGGGGTAATAAGTGGGGTCGTCACACCCAAAGACCAGACAAAATATCTAACCCACTTGCTGTTTGGTTACAATTTGTTACCTACGGATGTAAAAAAGGACGTCTTTGTCTTTGACAGAAGTGTTTTGGGCAGCAGAAAATCTAAGGAGCTGCACAATCAGCACTGACCCGCAGTGACTGATAGATGTTTCTTTTGTGCTTTTCCGGTGTGTATTACACTGTGGGCAAAGCCATTTATTTTCCCCTGATAGTGACTCGGGTTTAAGAAATTGGGCGAGTCCTTGTGAAATGGATAAAGAAGTGGGAAGAGTTAAAATGTTTGATGTATGCTCTCTTGAGGAGAAACAAAAACAGGTATCACATGTTACGGCTGAACCCTAGACATATAGTCAGCGCGTGAAGAAGAGCCTTTTAACTCATCCAAAACTGTATTGAGAATTTCAGGAACATCTTGCTGCGTGTTGTAGTTAAAAGCAGTGTCTCTTTCTGATATTTTCCTTTTTAAAACCCAAAGAAAATTTGATGGGTCGATGTCGGATGGAGAATGTTTGAGCATAGACATATTCTTTACCTCATGATTTACGGATGATAAAATGTTATAGCGATTTTAAAAGAGAAGTTACTTTATATTTTACATTATTGTTTATAATATTTTATAATTTTTTACTAATACATACATTTTAATTACTACAGGACGCATATTGATAACAGGTTTTTTACATTTATTGTTAATATTTCTGAATTGCTTATCCTGTATAAACATTCGTTAAATAAAAGTAAAATAAAACAAGGGTCACCTATAATTCATATCAGTCGATTGCTATTCCAACTGGCCGATTGTCGAAAGGTCCAATGAGGGAAGTAAAGGACTTATCAACAGCCTTCGCCACACCATTATCACATATGGCATTCAAGATGAACTCTCATCAGACGGAGGCCACAAATTCATTGCCAAGAACATAGAAGACTTCCTTGCATCCTGGGGCGTCCACCACCGCAGTACATCAGTAGCGTTTCCGCACAGTATCTGCCGTGCCGGGGTTGGAGTCAAGACGGTGAAGCGAATGATAGTTGGCAAAACTGGTTTAAATGAGAACCCAATCCTGAAACTCGCATCTCTCCAGCCATATTTATCTTTGGTCATCTGACGAGAAGCACAATCCCCATCCTCCCTGGTAAGTACAGACCTCACCCAACATAGCGTGACACCCTGCAGAGAAGAGAAGAAGCTTTGAGGACACGCCACTTCAAGATCACTGAACGACTGTCATTGGGTACTCGACACACCCCTCCTCTTCTCATTGGAGACCAGGTCCGGATTCAAAACCACGTGGGACAAGGCATTGCTGGTGGTCAATGTCAGACAACACGATCAATACGCGATCAAGGTAGATGGATCTGGAAGGATTACCCTACGCAACAGGGAAGTTCTTGCGGAAGTTTGTCCCTGTCATGCCTCGTACTACGCATAACTTTCTGCCGAACACCTTAACCTCCCAACAGGTCACACGAACAAGCCAACACATGAAGCAACGGACGTTTCCACCCCCAGCATCCTCTCGAAACCCCTACATCTCTTGTCTTCATCCGCAACCTACCTTCGGACAGTGTGTTCTTTCCACCATCCACAAACATGGAAACACCACCTAAAGGAACCTACGACACCAACCCCGCGAGCTCCCTGGATACAATCCCTGCCGAGATGTTTTACACACCAGCGCATCCATTACCATGTTATCCTCCTTTACGTAGATCTACACGTCAGCGCAAAACTCCGGCTTCTTAGCTGATTAAAAACATTGAATATAAAATGATAATACTTCATCCGATTATCGTCATAACTCCCCTTGCGAGGTCCTTATGACTGGGGAAGATAGAGGATAAGGAACTATTCATCGTTTATATTTTATTCTATTTCATCGTTTAGATCCTAACATTGCAATAAGCAAATGGTTGAGACCTATCTACTATTCACGAATGTTGGGTTAGATGTCTTGTCAGAAATTGGGTATTGAGGTGTTTCTCATTGTTCAGATATAGAAAGTATGGGTGCGATTTTACGGTAAGATGTTATACTTATTTGCAAGATTTGGTGGTTGTTCCAGTGACTGTAAATTTCCGTTTCATATATTTAGTTAGAGCAATTCTGATGAAGGTCAAAATGCCTGTGACGTCGATTCTCGATCAAATATGTGAAGTACTCCTTGCATATGGTATACTCGATATTATAAGAAAACCCCGGAAATGTTCGTAGCAATAGCAGTTTCTTAAAATGGACGTTTGAGAAATTTGAGAAATTCGTTGTTCCAAAATCTAGCGAAAACGGCAAAAAGAGTGCAGAAATAGATGATTGATGATGAGGTGACAGCAAGTTGTAATGATAATACTTGTGTTGATGGTTCTTGCTATGTAGAGGTTATACCCTCTAAAGATTGTGCATCTTTACAAAATTTACCTTGTTGCAAAGATTTAGAAAAGAATCTCAGGCCAATTTTTCATTGCAATCCAGACTTAGTTTGATGCAATCGTGAACAGGTAAACAGCAATAAGTAAAACGCTCCTAAAAACTTAGCTATTTTGTACATTTTAAATTTTAGTGCATGCATGTGTGTTTTATAATATTTATTTTTTCCTTGCCTACTTTTAAGAATGAGTCTAATGATGCGTACAATTCAGAGTCCCAAGATGAGAGCAAAGACCTTGACTCTGAAAACGACGAGGAGCCTGTTCGGGTGCTTTTCCCCGTACTTTTTTCTTTTTTTCTTTTGTTTAACAAAATTTAAATAGTTCGGTGGTAATTTGTAAACTTAGAGGCTGTTCATATGGAGGCGAGTTATGGACTGCGCAAATGGAGGTTCGGTTGACCTGGCTGACACGACATCTTGCCATTGTTCAGAAAATCTTATATAAAACATGTGTTCAAAAGAGGAGCGAGCCTTGCCAAGAACTATTTTGAAAGATTTAGAGTTTTTTTTAGAAATTTATATATTAAAACTGTCTAACTTTATTATAATTATCCATAGCCGTTACGGAAACAAAATAAAAGAAAACGCCTGGATGACAAAGATATGGCCAAACCATGATTAATTTGTTCCGTCCAGAAGATTTGGGAGAAAAACATACTTGGCCCTAACAAATATCTTTCGTGATATCGTTGTTCGTGCTGATTACGCAAACGAGTACAATATGAAGTCGTTCGTTATTTCAGAGCTACATGATAAATTGGCAGTATCTGACCATCCGTGGCTTGACAACATAAAAAAGATGAATGTCAATGATTTAAAGTATTGTGTGAATACGCTGCGCAATAAATTTAGAAGTGGGAACGCTAAAACGTTAAGAAAATGGGGAAAATGGTGCGAGGATGTTGAAGCGTTTTACAGGCAACAATAAACTGTTTAAATGTGTATACCTATGATCTTTTGTGGAAAGAAATTTTTTATGGTACCTGATCAAAATTGCGAACGCATTTGTTCAATCGGACGACAGAAAGCGAGTATTCGGAAAACAAAGGAGGACTGATAGTTGTGATATACTACAGTCTTACCCTCTCTGCATTATCTTTATTTTGCTTCGATGTTACTATTGCTTATTTTGAAAATATATCTTACATAAAATATGGCTTTCTATATTTTATATATATACTCCTGCATTTTGTGAAGGCTTGCTAGCGCAATATTTCGGAATTTGAAGTATGTTTTCGGCAATCTAGGGGCCCGAAAGTTAAAAGATTTTCTCAGCCCGTCGGCCTCAACCATGGTCGGGCTTCCTTTGATACTGAATAATTTATCTCCTCCACTTTCAAAATTGCTCCGCCAGACCTGTACGTTATTTGACGGTTGATAATATTTTAGTGGTGCCGAATTTTCCATGCCTTCCCTATTCTTTGTTGCAAGGATTATCAAAGCACGGTTTAATGTCGGTGATGGCTTAATTTTTTCTGCAGCGGTAGAATGACGAAAAAAATTACTTTGCAAAAATGTGCATGTGCGTGTGGAACAGGATGGGGGAGAAGGGGGTATAATAAATAAACATATATTGAGGAAACACCTCCACGCTTTTTAATTGTGATGATCAACTTGAGATCGCGCCAAAATATCGCTCAATTAGCCTGATACGCAAATTAAATTCTTGAAATACCTTATCGGGGAATTAAAAAGAGGGGGTAAAGTTAGTCGGGGAAATTTTAGTCACCATTACATGGAATTAGTCACTTTCCCCAGAATAAAGTTGGGTCTCAATAAAGAGAAAAATATCTATTTCCTTGCTATCTTTCCCCTTCTGTAATCATTAAAATTCATCAGTTAGTAATGAAAACTAAGTCGATTAAAACAAAATTGACACATTTCAATACAAAATACGCAGTTAGTAAATTTCTTGGAAAAGTTTTAGTCGGGGATTAAGTAAATCGGGGAAAAATTAGTTACCAACCCTTAAATTTAGTCTGAGACTTTCCCCCGGTTTCTTTTTCCTCTTGACTTTCCTCGTCAATAATACGGCTGCGATAAATTCTATCGAGCAGGGTGTTTACTTCTGCATAACTAAGATTTTCCACCTCGTTATCAACGCTTTCGTTCCCATGCTGCCCATCGTCAGAAACATCGTCGGGAACTTCGGTACTCATATCTAGGTGTTGAACTGCCCTGATGCTTTCCTCTCTTATTTTTTCTCGCCAACTGATTTCATATTCGTTGATCATTGGCTCGGATACTTGAACGTGTTCGTCGAAATTAGCATACTCTGCAGCAAATATTTCAGATGTAAACTCTCATACAAGAGCTTCAAATTCACGATCATCTTCATCGGATTTAAGGATACCGCATTTTTCAATACAGTTTTTGATAGTTGAACAGGTTACCTCTTTCCACTACTATTGCAGTCAACGAATAGCCTGGAGGATGTTAACGGTTTTGACAATTTCTGTCGCTGAATCTTTCCCGTTGATTCTTGCTAGCACATGTTTCACAAGTCTTTTTCGGTATTTCACTTTAAAGTGAATTATTTCGGCATCCAGTGCCTGAAGTCGTGTTCTTTGGCAGGAAAATAATTTTGATATGAGAAAACTGGCCTATGATGGAATCCGGATGGCAGGTTGCATTGTCTAGAAAAAGGATGACCTTCCTTCCTTCAAATGAAAGTTTTCGGTTTAAACGTGTTAATACAGCCACCATAATCTCTGATGTCATCCATGACTTGGGATTTGCAAAGTAGGGAACATCTACTGGACGCGAAGGATTTTTCAACTTTACTCTTCCCTATCACAATTGGTTCATCGACCTTCTCCCCAGCAGCGTTTACACAAATTGCGACAGTGATACTCGTTCCATCCATGATGTTATGGTTTCCCCAGAAACGTCACCTGCTTCACCAACAATTTGTCGCTCCTTGATCGAGTAAGCAGCTTTCCAACCATCTAGCCATCCATCTGAGGCCTTAAAGTCATCAAAGTTACTATTTTGAAGCTTTTCTTTAATACCCGTTGCTTCTTCTTTCAGCATTGTTCCATTTGGGTAAGAAAATAATTTACAAAGAGGTCAGGGGCGGATACAGGAATTTAAACAAGTTAGTCCATTTTTTTTTAACAAAGTCACTAAGAAATGGGCGTTAAAAGTACGCAAGGCGTTAAAGGGCGTTTTTTACAAGCGCATAAAATCCCATTTTAAAATTACAATAAAACTAAGATGAGAAAAACCAAGCAGGGACAGGTCTATATATTAGCCACTTTTATACTGAGATTTAAAGCTGGTTTACTTAAAATGACATGTTTCATAAAGTGACCGGTTTACACACCGTTTTGAGGTCAAAATTTCTGCACGCTTTGAAAAAAATCTTTAGTATTTCAACCCTCTATCCAGGAGGCATTTTTTAAAGAACTACAAATTTTTGTATACCGCATGGCTAACTCTACGCTGGAGAGCATAATATAATAGATTTTTGGTGACCAGCGAATAAGAGTACTGTTTTATGAAAGCGTGTGTGAGAAAAAAAGCAAATAAAATTTATACAAGACAACATAAAATTATATTTTATAAAATATAAATTACATTTTTTATGTGAATAAGGCATTTTCCGTTTTTATATAACTAACAAAAATTTCATAGCTCAGTGATTTTTTATCTTACTAGTTCAAAAATAGTATGAAAGTATTTCTGCACAATCTATCTACATTCTAACTAGCTAAAAACACATTACAAACATTACAAACTCTGCTTCTACCTATAACACCATTCATCGATAAACAAAGTTCACCAGAAATTAGTATTTTTCGAGGTCTTTTAAACTATACCATTCTTTTAAGCTAAAATCGTTGATTTAAAAAGAGGAGCTTATTCCACTTCACATCTGCCTTTAATTCGAAAATTCGCAGTGCCAGGCACAACAACTTTCTTTATCTAACTTAACCAAGAGCAAAGCTTTAATAAAAAAACATCATGCGTTTTCTTTCTCCAGCTGACAAATTACTTTGTACGAACAACCACATACCACGGCTTTAAAGTTTCATGTTCAGCTCAGCATGAAATTCTCTTCAAAAGTCAGTCGCAATAAATTTATCAGGGGGTAGTTGCACAATTTTTGTGAAGTTCTTATTTCTTTGCTGTTTTATAACCTTGATAATAAATCTTCAAAAGAAAATATGTTGTTTATTATTTTATTTTTGTTGCGAAAAAATATTGTATGACGAAGTAAAGCATCATTTGTTTCTGTTTTTAACGGGTTCTAACGGTATTTCACAAGCCACTACCCCTTAATGAATATTCTCGACGTACTTCGACTTACTTATGTCAAAATTAGGGGGGTTAACCTTATGCTTTTTACGGTCACATGTTACCATTATTTATATTTTTCACCCCCTGATGCAACAAGTAAGTCGAAGTACGTCGAGATTAAATTAAGGCGTATATGCTACAATTTTAAGGTGAATTAAAGCAAATAACTGAATTTTGTGCCCCCTAATAAAACAACATGCGAAGTTAGTCGCAGGATAATTAAGCAGTTTCTTACGTTTTGCGCCATATAATTGATGAATATGCGCTCAACTATATAATATATGCATGTGTGTATTGTGTGTAGAAATTCTATAGAAATTCAACCCGGCGCATTTTAAGAAAGCCACCCGGAAAGATTTTTGTGTATAAGTAAAATACTATTGTGAAATTGCAAAAACAAGGCTTTTGACGAAAATTATGTACATCCACCCAACTAGCTTGACATACCCTAAATGCGCCACTTGAAGGACAGCATCTTTTGTACCATTCGAAAAGAATTTCATTTAACTGGTGGTATTTTCCATGTCGGGTTTCGTTTCCCTGACTTTTCATGAAAAGACTCGTGCTGTTTGCGGATTTTATATTTATCTTTTAGGATATTCGCCGCAGCTGTCTTTCAAATTTGGTGTATTTCTGCAAGTTTTCGACATCCTAGTTTTGGATTCTTCTTAGCGAAGTCTAGAAACTTAATTTTTTCTTCCAATGTTAAAGTCTTTTTCGATAGCTTCAGAGCAAGTTTTTGCTTCAACGTGGCTGTGTCTGCCATGTTTGTTGTTCAAGCACCTGTGCAACTACTGACTTATTTGCAATGACAATGAACTTTCAAATGTTTTCAGACATTCGAATTTTTGACACTGCAATGTCATCTAAACATGAGTATCATAACATCAAATTTTACCAAAAATTCCCAATTGCAAAATAACATGTGGAGTCACAGGGAAGCGTATAAACAGAGGGGCTGGTAATGGTCTGGAAATTCCAGTTCTATACGAGTTTGTTGGTGTCGATGATAAAGGCGTTGATCGGGAAAAAAAAAATTAAAAAGATTTTGTGCGGATCTGAAGGGTACGCATTAGCCACATCCAGCCATATAGCTAAAATCGAAGCTTTGTCAGTCTTGGCAGATTTTAAGGCCGACCAAACTAGGGACATTGCTCCCAACAACCAGGAACCTTTTCCATACCACCTTTCTGAATACTTTTGTTGATGAAATTATTATTTTTTATGATGTGCGTCTCTAAACCATTCGAGATTAGGCTACAGAATAGTTTACCTTCCACATTCAATAAAGCTATTGGTCTATAATCCTTTATGCAGGATGGTTCGGGAGGCTTGTATTTGGGGATAAAAACCTCAGATGCAACACGCCACTGCAAAGAGAAAAAGGACTGTTTAGGACATGATTTTAATGTGCTAAATAAGAAAGAAGCCGCAGTTACTATAACATGAACCTACCAGAACCCACCAGGAACAGAGAAAAACCACCAGGAACCGAGCAGAACCCACGAAGAACCAAGAACCGAGAAGAAACCGACCAGGAACTGACCACTAAATGATCTAAAGTTGATTTTTACATTTACAAAAGTTTATTTTCAAATATTTTGATTATTTGTATATTCTCATCATCACATTACAGTTGCAGGCAACACATAATTTAATAAATATATAAATTATTTCTGTTGTTATATGTTGAGATCTATTCTAAACATTTAAACAGTATCCATGTGTGCGTAAAAACACTCTGATTGAATCAGATAAAGGAGCACTTGAGGATTGCGTGATTTCATTTTTTACCGAGGTATGGAAATCAAATTATTTTGTTATGATTCGAATATAAGCGGTACCTCAAAGAAAAGAATAGACAAAAAAAAAACGACTGTCGCCATGAAAAAAACACGCAATAAGATTGAATGTTTTGGTAGAAAATATTGGGGTTGAATAATCAGAACAAACAAACAGTGGAAGTGAGCACACATGTTCTCATGATGAGTTTTTTCAGAGATAAAAGTAAGTTAATGTTTACCTGCACTTCCTCACAAACGATCAAAAATTTGAGTTTTCATCTGACAGACAGTCAAATTTCAAAGTTGGTTGGCACCGGATGCGTTTTTTAAAAATTTTAAAATTTTTAGTGTCAATGTTGTGTTTTTTTTCGAATTTCGAAATTGTCGTAGATTTAATTAACGAAAAAGGTTCTATGAAATGCGTTTAATTAGTTCCATCTAATTTTCTCACGTCGCTTTAGTTTCGCGTTAGTTTGTTTTCGAATTTGCTTCTCTTAAGTCAGAATTGTAATTTTTACCAACTTTAACTTCAGTTAGATATTTTTAGTTGTTTAGGCTTTATTTCATTGTTAACAAAGGTTTCAAAACACTGACACTGATCAATATATTTTTGCTATTCCACACGGTCACGGTTTCGGATAAAAGGAACCCCGCAATTCCCTCGGCCTGTGGAGAGTCAGATATGTTTCGCTGTTTACGGAAATCTAAAATTCAGCGTTGAAATATTTTGATTTATAGGGTGGGTTCCTGATTGGTTTGTGCTCAGTTCTGGTGGGTTAATGCTTGATTCCTTCTCGGTTCTGGTGGGTTCCTGATCGGTTCTGGTCAGTTCATGTTATAGTAAGTACGGAAAGAACCAGTTTTTGAACAATATTTGTAAACCGTATATGGTACCATATTGATACCAGGCGCACAGAGACTGAAAAACTTGTTGAAATTTTTGAAATGTAAAAGGTGATGTATTAAAGGCTTCAGCCTGCTTAGGGGGTAATGGTAAACCTTCCAATAAGGGCAATGGTACATCACCATTCCAGTACTTTTAGGCAAAAACAGGATACTACTATTGGTACAAAAATCGGACAACCGTATGCTGTTCTTTTTATGGGTGGTTTTGAGGATAGTGCTTTAAATGACCACTATCTTGAACCTAGGGTATGGTGGAGATATATACATGATATTTTTTTATGGTTTGGGAGCATGGGGATAACAGCTTTGTGGAATTTTGAAATTATCTATCTAGCATCTATAAAGTCGCCTATAAATATTAAAACAATCGTATTTAATTTTTAGATGTTATGGTTATTAAGGTAGGAAACTCCCCTATTACTGACCTATTTATTAAGGAAACCCATCAGATTCCCATCAGTTTTTTACATTTTAGTTCGTGTCATCCATATCTTACAAAGAAAGGGATACCTTTTAGTCAGGCACTCCGGTTGCCTCGTATTTACGGTGTCCGGATTGAAGAATTGGCTCTATGCCAATTTCTGTAAGAGTGGGGCAGGTGCTAATAGTATTTTTTTTTCCTTTTATATTGAGACATGTTGTAATACCAGCAAAAAAATCCAAAACTTTAAGGTTTAAAATGTAATAATGGCGGAGTTATAGTCAATTTAGTAATATTCAAAGTTATGTGCGAGATGAAAATTTGAGTTTTTTGGAAATAACTTTAGAGTCTTATACCTCAATGGAAAGTGGTTTTAATGACCCAAAATCAGTGATAATACAAACCGCTATTTTAGGAATAGTTTTGTTAAATTAGCCACAAATATATTAACCTCATCAACATTTTACCATATTCCATTCAAAGTCCAACATATATTTTTAGGATTGAAGATTCATAATATACATTAAAATGATATTATATTTTACAAAAGTGTGTTAAATTAATTGGGAGTTTTTGCCTGACTGTGCGTGCTTCACCTATATATTGTTATTTTAATATGTAAAAGCATGTTTGATACTATTGTAGTGCTAAAAGAATTACTTTAAAGTTAGGAGAAGACTAATGAACGATCAAATTCTACTAGATTTATTTCAGTGTAAATATAATATTATTAAGAACCTAGGTAGTGTCTAAAGATTGTCTAGGTAGTGTCTAAAGCTAGTATATACCAGTAGCTATTTATTATTGGAGTGGTATTAAAACGAATAGTCGAATAGAACTGTGCAAATAGTAAGAGTGAGAAGTGTCTTCTTGTTGTGCAGGAGGTCAAAAAGAAAGAGAATTTTACTTCAAAAGGTTCTGACTGGGCATTATCAATAGATGGCCATGATAAGTTAATGGGGTTCCAAAACTGGACCTTTTCCTTGGGTATCTATGGTCGCATCGACATATCAAGCAGAAAGATTCTATGGCTAAAGGGTTGGGTAACCAATTCAAAACTTGAAGCAATCAGCCGGAATACCTATACGAATGCCGTAGCTATAGTTCCAGCATATATACATATTGACAAAGGTACTACCTATGTAGTAATGTCCACAATACATGCTTATTAAAGACAAGATCATGAGGATTTAGATTCAGTAATTTATGGGCCATCGACTTCAATAAGGTTTGTGATATTGTTTATATCTGATCAAAGCAAAACATTTTCCAGTTATTTGATTATGTTTTCTGAACCCTAGATTGAACTACATGACCATTTGGAGAAGTATTTAAGACTGGCTCAACTCTTTTATTACCTTTGTCGGAGCGGCTCCCGTGAACGTTACGGTCTGACCACAAGCCGCTCACAGCAACTTTTGTATAGTGCATAAGTTATTATAAATTTGCATAATTACTTAAGTAATTGTAGCTGCTAACTAAGATAATTATGAGTAAATCTTATATAATAATACGGAGTGTATGTGACGGTCATAGTGGATATCGTCATTTTCCTTTGATGTCGCGAAAATTTTCTTTGAAGTCGCCGAACAAATTATGTCCATTTTGCTAGCGGGTTTACTTTGTTTACATCACGTGATGAAAACGACTTAATTTGATTTGCTGACATAAATTTAACGGCTAACTTTCGAAAAATGGTGTCCTCTCGCCACCAAAAACAAACAAACAAAAGAATGATCCCTTTATCTTGAAAAAAGTGAAAAGAGTGTTTTAAAAAGCATATTTAAAAAGAAAAAAGTTCAAGCGAAGAAGTAGAAATGTTAAGTTAGAAGTGAGAAGTGGAGCTAGAAGTAAAGTAAAGTTAGAAGTAGAAAATAAAGGCTAGAGTTTGAAGTCGATTTGAAATCACAAATAGTAAGAACTGTTATTAATATTTTTAGACGTTTGGTTTTTATGTCGCTGGATCAAGCAGGCTCCCTTTTTTCAGCAAAAGCCACCGAAAAGCCTCAAATTCTTAAAGTAGCCATATTTGTTGACATTTTGTTGCATAATTAATGTATGCCCTGGCGCGTAACTAATGTATTTGTACTAAAATTCAAAATGCTACATAAAGCTGTTAGCTGACTAACAAACGGAAAACTTTGGTTTGTTGAACTCACTGAACTGACTGTAATGTTATTATTTTTACATTACTATTGTTTCTCTTTATATGTGTTTTACTAAGCATAAATACCTAGCTTTAGTTTTAGCTAAATGTTCCCAGTTTAAGTATATTTAACTGGGGGTGTCTTAGCTACACTGTTAGCTAGCTAATGTTAGCCTCCAGATCCTACTCTTCCCATCCCCCATGGCTAGCTCTAACCTATGACTTATGTTGTTATTCCTCTTTTTTAATTATCTATAGCTAGCTACCTTAGTTTCCAAACTTTTTTTCTTTTATGAGCACGAATTATGATGTAACAAGCTAGCTAGCTAACTACAAAATTTTTCAAAGACTTGAACTTTTGCAGGATAGTAGGATGTATTTTTTTAACAGTATAATTATTTTCACATTTCCTGTAAACGTAACAAGGGGACCCAAGCAATATGAGAAGTGGAATAATTTTTTTCAGAATTTAAAGCGTGTGTGTTAAGTTATTTTTTATTGTTTTGTTTCTGATATCCTGTTAAACTTTTGTCAGCCTACATGTAAAATGCCAAGTTATTTTTACAGGGGGGTTGTAGACATTTGATTGGAAATTTACGTGGGTTTATGACTTTATTTTAATTTATAAGAGGATGGTATGGTTGTTCGTGTTTTTGTTTATGTTGCAAACTGCTGTTTTTTAAAATTTTGTGTAAACTTTTGTGGGAAAAAGACCACATGCAATATATATACTGAAAGAACAAATTCACGTTTTTGTTAAGAATTTTAAAATTGTAGTAATAACTGTGTTTGGTGATACAGAAAAAATTACTAATTGTTGTGACTAAAACTTTTTTGTTTTTTATATTGTATGAAATGCCTGATTTTTCTATAATTTGATGTGTTCCACAACCTTTATATGGAAGATTTATGGGCAATGGCAATATAGGACATGCTAAATGAACTGATTTTCGTTGATTTGGATATGCTCCTCAAAAACCAATCTGTTTTACATTTTGTGTAAACTTTTGTGAGGACGGACCGTATATATTCCAAAAATAATATCTTTGTTCACTCAAAATTTACTTCTTATTCTTTTTTGACATTTACGTTTAAAATGGTTGGTAGAGGTCACTACAGATCATCATACTAAGAAAAAATTTTGTGTTCTTAACCCGTTATATAATTTTTACATTTTATATTTTTGGAGAACAGGATAGTATGTAACCGAATAAATGATTTTCCAGATGTAAATTTGATGTTTTTGACACTTTTGATTAAAATATTAAAGGTTTTCAACGTAATCAAACGTAATCACTTTATAAGATGTAAATATTTGAGATGTGTCATTTCTGACTTTATTATTATTGTTGGTGTTGTACGTGATTCTATACATTATTTTGATCAGCGTTTCAACCTCTACACATTGGAAGCACCGCGTAAACAAATTTCAGGAAAAAAATATTGTGTATTGACGTGTCCTGGCAGACGTCATCAAAATACAAGTTACGATTCTCTTTTCCAATGTACTCCTGCCTAAGTGGATTTTACAGTGCAAATTTCCAAAGAAATTTTTTATTTGTACTTTAGAGGACTTTACTGACGTCAGCAAAATTTTAAAACACTTATATATATCTCCTTATGCGTTTGCGAACACTTATTCTTATCAGCGTTCCAATCTGCACGCATTACAGGCAACAGATAAACTACATTTCGCCAATTTTTTTTGTATGCACTGCTGACACGTTAGCAAAATCTGCAAAACAACCTAATCTTCCGCCTGAGTGGATTCGTCCACGGGCCTTATCGACTAGTCGTAAATAATAATAAATAAGATTTTTGTTTATGGAACCGTAAAATCGTTGTGCTGTGTCATTGAAAACTTCCAGAAAGCGTGTTTATTCTGCAAAAGAAGCTTCAAAACTTATTCAAGAATAGTTCTGATTCAGAAAGTGATTCTTAATGTTATTTTGTATTCAGAAGAAGAGTTTGAGCTGATAACAGAAGTTGAACAGCATGAAGAACGTAATATTATTGAAAGTGAAAGTGTACATTTGATTATGATGATGGTATACACCATACTTTGGCTGACAGTACTAGCCCTAGTTCATCTTCTACTGATACCAATGTCATTAATAGCGTCGGTAAGCAATCCTTAGTACCGAAACCACCTAAAAGAATTCTCTTCTAAAAAGAAAGTTGCTTTAAATTGAACCCAATGAATGGCACATTGTAGGTGATCTTGAGAATGATGTCCATAAACTTTCTTTTTGTTTTTGTCCGATGCAAACTCCTGAAATCCAGCTTCAGCTCGATGAAAATAGTACTCCATTCGACTGTTTTATATCTTTTTTTGCTAATGATGTTTAAGAGGAACTGTGGAAGTATAAACTTTTATGCTGCTATGAAATATGAAACATTCACAGAAGTTAAGCACCATGAACTTGGTAACCTAGTTGCCATATTGCTTGCAATGGGACTTAATAGACAATCAGAAATTAAGGCATACTGGTCAAAAAATGACATCTATTTTACACAATGATAACCAGATATAATGCCCAGAAACAGGTTTCATTTCCCACTATGTTGCATACTGTTGTTTCTTCAGATACACCTTTCGAAATAAAGCAGAAATAAAATGAAACCGAAAAGCATAATATTTATACAGTACAATTAATATATTAAATCAAACCGACCTAATATCCTGTGGCCCAATGTTGCCTTGGCTATTCGATTGCCGTATATTTATTTCATAATAACAAATTCTGCTTAAACAAAGGTGGCGCATAACAGTAGTGGTACTGCTAAAACAACCAAATAACCATAATTTTAACATTTTTTTAGGACAGATAAAAGAAAAATGGACAAGACAAGGAAGATATTCGTCTTAGACATCTACGTACTGATTCAAGCACCTTTTTTCTCATTTTTGTTACCACTTACTTTTGAGTCTAATCTTCTTTTAGGCAACTTTTGGTGGTGCCCGAAAAGCAATTTCTTTATCCTACGATCATTTGCATGCATTACATATAGATCTATTTTTAGATCTATCAATTAATTATGGAAACTGCTGATTATGACGTACGTTGATATAATGATGACATTCAAGAACAAATTAAACATGACAATGATGAAATGGACAAAGGATGTTGACAATTGGAAGATCCCGTGCGATTAAAGGCAATGAAACTAATCTTCCAGAAAATGGTCTACGATGAGTTGCGATACCATGATCATTTTGGACGATTCTTCCGACCACAATGCTCCTTCTAAATGCCTTCTCAGACTTCTATGAAAGATACGTACACCAAATTAACCACAATGCAACAGACGATGTCTACACACAATGGAACAATGGAGAAGATACACATGGTTGGCACTGCTTTTAAAAGTGGCTATTCTTTGGTTCAATGGCCAACTATCAATACGATTATACGATACAGAATTGAACTGACGCGATTGAAAAACACAATCGACGAAGAAGAGGCGGAACAAGAAATTCCAGACACTCCAGTAGAACCGGAAGTACGATTATGCGAAGTGATAGATAAGCGAAAAAACAAGAAATGAAATCTGGACGTGAACGAATTGCAGCAAGCCGTTTACGAAAGGAAAAAAAAGATGAACCCCTTGGAAAAGACACCAAAAGGCATCAAATTCCAAACGCGACGAATAACAACGGCGAATGGATCAAAACAGACTTGGTATTAGACGCAACTAGATTAGAATTAGTAGTAACAGATTTTGAGAACTCTGACTTTATCCGTGACATTATAGATGACGACGATGAAGAGAAAGACGAAGTTGATCAAAAGATTTAAGGGGGTTCTTAAAACCTTGTCGACATCGGCACGGACGAAGAACTGGATACCGCAATTCAGGAAACGGACGACAAAACAATCAGCGGACTACCAGTACACATCATATTCACAGGACATGACTACAAAAGCCCAGAAGGGACGCTTCGAATTGAGCAAGGCAACGCAATTGTACAGAGATATTAAATATCTGGATATGGCTGGCGATATGAAAAAGAGTGTGAAAGCACGCATTAGAGATAAGGCATTTTATGCTTACAAAAACTTTGATCATAAACGTGAACAAAATTTATCATTTGAGGAGCTGCAAGCTTTGAAAATATCAAAAGTCCAATAAGGGTAACTCAGTTGTAATTATCAACAAAGTTGTTTATCTTAAGAAAGAACCACTATTGCTCGAATCTAGAAAGTTTGAAAAATTCCAACTGGGTAATTAATAAATAGGATTCTTAACCCAGAAAGAAAGATAAGATACGTTAAAAAAGTTGCTAGACAAAAAAGTATTTCATTCTCAATAGATAATAAAATTTCACCAACTGGATCGAAGCCTGGCGTAGTGTATGGTCTTCTGAAGTGCTGATTGCTCGCCACCTTTTGGTCCAATTTTATCAGCCATTGGTACACAGACCTACAACATAGAAAAAGTTTTGGTAAAAATGCTAAAATCGCTGAAAACAAATTCTTTCATGGTTGAAGATTCCTTCTCGTTCGCAGAAAAAGTACGTGGCTGTGATCAAAACCTCCACACTCAAGTTCAAGTCAAGTTTATACGTGGACTCTCTGATCACGAACATCCCTTTAAACGAATCCATTGAAATTTGAGTCTCCTAATTGTATTCGAATACTAACGTTGTGAATGGCATTTCTAAAGATGACTTTCGTGAGTTGTTAACACTAGCAAAGAATCATTTATGTTTAATGAACGTTCTACCAACAGATTGATGTGGTTGAGATGGGGTCACCCCTAGGACCCACATTAGCTAATGTATTTATGTGTTATCATGACAAAAAGGGGATCGACGCTTGTCCTGGGGACTTTAAACCTGTATAGTATAAACCTTTTGTTGATGATATATTTTTATTATTTTCATTGGCTTATTATGTTGTATTATTTAAAGATTGCACAAGCATTCAAATATAAATTTACTTTTGAAATAGAGGAACATAAATCTTTTCGTTTTTAGATGGTAAAATTTGCATAGAAAACAATTACAAGTGTTTTTTGTAAACGCACTTTCAGCGGCGTTTACACTAATTTCACCAGCTTTATTCCTAAATGCTACAAATATGGCTTAGTCTTTTATTATCATTTTATGTAGAGGTTAAGTAAGGAGATCTTGTCTAAGAATGGTTCTCCTAGTTTTTTTCTTGACTTGTGTATTAAAAAGTTTATTAATAAGGTACATTGACCACCTATTGCTTGTTGATCTTAGATGTACCTTAATTTGTTTTCCGGTCGCGCAAACGGTTGACTTCCATGTTGTTGTTTTTTTGTTTTTTTATATTCAAACACAAAATTACAAAACTAATAGAGGATTCATACCCCACGATAGAAAAACCTATCTGTGGGGTACTGCACATAAATTAGACAATAAAACTGTGAGAAAATTAAAAGAAAATACTGGTGACGAGGTTGAAGGGGGTTATTTATAATAATGGAACATCAAATCTCTCAGATGACTTTAGAAAAACAATAGTGGTTTTTAGTATAAAACAATTTTGTTCTGTATTATAAATATCATTGCCATAGAGAAGTAAATTGACTAGTTTATCATCAGAGAGGTCCGATATTGGACCTATGTTATTATTAATATTGTCAATTAGTGTTTTTCTTATATGCGTGTAAAAAGAACAGCGCAAGAGATAGTGATTAGTAGACTCGATTTCAAGACCACAACTGCAAAGAGGATTTAGGGTATCGCGAAAATTATGTCTGAATTTATGCTCTCTGAGGTGACTAAAGTTTACGCGCAATCGGGTTAATAATGTTAGTCCACAAGGATCGTGGATTTAAATACACATATTTATACACAGGACGCATTTTTGGCCTAATAAAATTAAAAAGACCTGTTTTAAATTTCGAGATTGATAGTAAATTTTTCAAATCGGGCCCAAGTTTATTCCACTCATTTACTGTGTACGGGAAAAAAGAATTCTTAAAATATTCAGTATTGGTTTTGAAATTCCTAAACAAATTACTTCTTGCCTGGCCATAAGAACTTTGCTTCAAGGGAAGCAATGAACCTAGATAGCCAGGTGAGGTACCTGATACAATATTGAAAAAGAAAACAAGTCTGCGATACCAACGCCTGTCGCTAAGGCTCTCAAGACCAAGTTCTTCATAGGGACGCTCGCGAGAAGTACCTCTGATAGCTTTAGTGATAGCAAGAGCAGCATTGTATTGGACAGATTTTATCTTATTGCAGAAACTGTCATTGTGTGGCTGGTCATATATTACATCTGCGTAATCAAGATGTGGTCTAATAAATGACTTATAAATACACAATAATGACTGCCGTGGAAGATAATTATGAAGTCTCTTTATAAGCGATATACCTTTGTTAGCCTTACATATCTTCTCATTCAAATGATGATCAAAACTAAGTTTATTATCAAGAATCAATCCAAGATGTTTCTGTGTTGGCAAAGATACTACGGTAGAGTCATTAAAATATAAAGGAGGATGGTTAATGGACTTCTTTTTGTGGGGAAAAATTACCTCTGTAGCTTGTTTGCTAGGATCAGGGTTAAAAGCCATCTTCCATTGAAAAGCCCACTTCTTAACAGTAGAAAGATCATTATTTAGGTCTATGCTAGACTTCGTAATGTCATAAACAGTAGAAAATATAATGTGTCATCAGCAAACAGTTTGGATACAGATACAATGTTTTCAGGAAGATCATTAATATAAATCAAAAAAAGGAGTGGACCAAGGATAGAGCCTTGTGGAACACCAGCATTAATATTGAGCCAGTTTGATGACTGACCACCTAAAACTACTCTTTGTTTTCTATCGCATAAATAATTTTCCAAAATATTGTAGAAACCTCTTTCGACACCATAGCATTTTAATTTATAAAGAAGACCTTCGTGCCAAACTTTATCAAAAGCCTTGGATAAATCAAGAAATAAACCTCTAGTTTCAAGAGAAGGATTGCAATCAAAAGATTTGTATAATTCATGAGTGATGGCAAGTAACTGGGAAGTGCAGGAATCACCTCTACGAAAACCAGATTGCTGATCAGACAAAAGCTTATTCTCCTGAAAATATCCAAATAAACTGTTGTAGATTATTTTTTCAAATATTTTGCCAAAAATTGGTAAAAGTGAAATTGGTCTGTAGTTCTTAACAATGTTTTTATTTCCCTTCTTGTGGACAGGGATGATGTTTCCTCTTTTCCAAGTATCAGGAAAACAGCCAGATTTTATTCCTGCTTCAAAGAGCAATTTCAAGGGAAATATTATAGAATTACCACACATTTGTATCATCTTAATAGAAATATTGTCATGCCCATGTGCTTTATTTGGGTTTAAATCCTTTATGATTTTTGACAAATCAGAGGATGAAAAAGTAATACTACTTATGCGCTTATCAGTCTTGAGATTAATGTCAGGGATAGTACTTCCATTATCTAGGATGTTACATTGGTCAGCAAAAAACACATTAAAGATGCCAGCTTTTTCCCTAAAATCAGTCACAAAAATATTGTCCACAAGAAGAGAAGGAACTGTAGGTATTTTGACCTTATTCATAAGACGTTTTAGGATAGACCAGTAAGTCTTGGGACCAGTCAATGGGTTGTTTAGCTTTTCACCAAGGTTTTTAAAGTAGGAGGACTTTGTGTCTGTAATTAGTTTGGAAACAAAATCTGTATTTTCCCTTAAGTTTACTTCATCATCTTGTTTTTTACCACCTGCAATGTATTTCTTATATAACCTATTTTGGTGTCGAAGAGCATTTTTAATTTCTGTATTCATCCAAGGTGGATCTTTATAGCTACATTTAAGTATTCGTGTGGAACGAAGTTTCGAAAAATATTTAGTATGGTGCTATTAAAAAGCTCTACTTGGTCATTTATATTAAGGTTTCCAAAGGCTCTGACCCAGTCAAAGTTCTCGATGCTTCTTTCAATGAGGTGGATTTGAGCACGATTATAGTGCCAAACTTCCCTTTCATATGTGGGGGGTAACTGTACTTTGAAGGGAACTTTTGCATAGACTATTTGATGATGGCAAGTATTAAATAGCGAAGGTTGGATACCACTTTCCACGACTAGATTCGGTTGGCTTGCAAAAATCAGATCAATACACGATGGGGATTTGTTTGGTTCAAAGTTAGTTGGTTCGTTGATTATTTGCAAATATCCTAATATGCTCGCCATGGTATATAGTTCCAATCCACAAGCATTATTTGTCCCACCAGCCCACCAATTAGTACATTTAGCATTTAAATCTCCTATAACGAAACTGCAAATTGGCGATTCCAGGGCTATGCTAGAACAGATCTGGTCGAACTTTAAAAGGAAAATATCAGTTTTATCTGCTGTTTGGTTTGGAGAGCAATAAATACAAGTAACAAAACATTTCGATTTTTTTACTCTAATTTCTCTGACAATACACTCTTCTAAACGTGAGATATCATCTCTTCTAACAAACGGCAGATTTTCTTTATAATAAATACACACTCCTCCTCGTTTTGTATCTGATGGATGATCGGATCTGATCATATCATAACCCTGAAGACTTAATCTTGGATCATTACTGGAATAATCAGAGTTAAGGAAGGTTTCTGAGACGCATGTTATATCATAACTATGCACTGCGTTGTAAGCTTCTAAAAGAGAAATTTTTACGCAGTTATAAGCAGCAATTCCATTTGCCCCTCTCGCGTTCTTGGCTGCTATAGTATGAGTTTTCTAAACACTGGACCCTCACTCATTTATTAAATGCGTCCAGGCATCCTTTCACCAAGGTGACGAAAATTTCGAAAGTACACGAGGCATATAATGCTCCTGTATATCTTTGTTTGGCATATGCCTTACATCGTTTAAACCAGTCAGTCAATGGATAATTAGTGATTTAGAATACGTGCTAAAGCAAGGTGATGCATTGTATAAGCATCGGAACACATGGACTGATAAACAGCAATAAAGGTAAACTAAAACCCTTTGCTGACTTGTCAACTAAGGAACTTCAAGAGGAATTGAAATCAAGGAAAATATCCACTAACGCAACAATGAATATAAATTTTGCTAAAGAACTAAAACAACACTTAAATGGTACTGCAATAGTACAATTATTTTAAAAAATAATCTAACTTGTCACCTATCTAGTCTGAACCTGGAGAAATACAAAATCGCTATGGTGGAGTCCATGAACGACATTAGGGCCCATATAACTAATCTTTTTGAGGAGCTGCCTAACCATTTGACAAGGCTGACAAGGAAAGATTTGACGAAGCATTTGAAATCAGTTATAAGCAAAAAGAAACACAACGGAATTGTGATAAACGCAGATCATTATTGACAATAATTGTAACCCTTGACGGTAAAATAAATAATAAAGCTATATGCCTGTTCAAAACATTGGCAGATATACAAAGAATACTTTACTTGAACGAATTGAAAAGAAATTCACAGGAAATATTGCAATTATATAATAATGCTTGTTTCAAACATGCAATTTTACTGAAAGAAGTGATTGATTTTGATCTGAAAATAGGGAAAAGTTTTATGGGAAATATATGCACAATTTAATAGTTCACTCTCCAATTCAATATCGTCTAACCAATGGACAATCAATTAATTGTGAAGGTGAAGAACGTTTTTGGAACACAATTAAACAGATTACTGGTGCTACAAGTTCTAACAGACCAGGTCATATTATTGGCAACATTATAACAAGGCATCAGATAATCTCGATGCAAAGAATCATACAACTTCAACAATGAAAACATTCAAGTAAATCGTGATATACAGCAACTAAATGAGATCATTGAACAATATCAATATGCTACCCTTTTCACAAATGATTACATAAAAAAGAATGGTGCTGAATGACAGTCCCATTTAGAAAGAATATCCGGCTTTCTTTATGCTGGTGAGAATTTGTGGGTGAAGAGCACCGAATTTGGAGTTGAATTTCTAGATAAATGTAGGCATGAAAAATATCAAATTGAACAAAAGCTGGAAGGTATGTGGGAAAAACTCGTCATACCCATCCATCAAATTTATACTGAGAATGAAAATGGAAAAAGCATATCAGGCACTATTTATGTCGATATATCAAAGATCAAACAACGATTCTGAAAAGTGACACTAGTAAAAATGAAAAAAAATTTTGAGCCTAAATTCGAAGAGTTGCATGATAAATGCTTAGATATACAAGAAAAAAAAGAAGACATCCCTACAGATACTGATATAAACCTGGAAAAAGAAGAGTCTATTGACTTTGAATGTAGCAATCGTTGTAATCAATATACGGTTCAACAGCAAAAAAAGATAAAAACAAAAGATGTAAGCGAAAATATTGTGAAGACTTTGTTGACAAATGAGGGAAAAATGATACAACATATCTTAGGAAAAAATTCAGACAAACTGCAAAAATATGACAAGTTGAAGTACGACATCAAACGGAATTATCAAAAAGCTCAAAGTAACAAAATACTGGATTTACTTGTGCCTCTGCAGACTAGTGTTGTAAAAATAGTAAGCGAATTGGAAAGAGATGTCGAAAGCTGGGAAAGAACATACTTATTAGAAAAAAACTCATGTGCATCAACAGAAGACGACTATATAAAAAATTATGAAACCTGGAATAAAATAAAGCGTATTAAAATTGGTAAAAACTTGATAAAAAATTATTGGAAGATTAATTTTTAAGACATATCAAGCTTTACTACTCGTAAGTTTTTAGCAAGCTAGTTAAAGCTTCAAGTTGTATACCCACAAAATTTAAGAAAATAGGAAAAAAATAGCTAAATGTTGCTCTTCAAGCAGTGGTGTGCAGTTCTTAGTTAGGTCTAACCCCCACAACTAGGGTATATACTTGAAACTATATCCAGCTAGCTAGGTTGTATATAATTATATATATGTAATTTCTTTAAACTACTTCTCAGTGGTATAATTCCGTTAAAGCCACTTGTGCTTTATTTCGTTTGAAAAGAAGAATACTGTAGCTAGCTCATCATTTCTCCTAAAAAAGAAAAAAGTAGCCCTTAAGATCTTTATTCTAATTTTTGCGGAGAGTAGCGGAGCCTATTTCCTCATTATATAAGCCAAATTAAAGGGACGGAGGAGAGTATATCGTTGTTGATATGACGAAAGGGCCAATCTCAAAATCGGCAAAATTTTTTATTGCTGAATCTGAACAAGAAGATCCAGTTCTTTCATCTGCATCGGGACTTAAAGAGCTAATCTCACAGGTCTTCTGTATTTGATGTGGTCCAATCTCAATAATCATAATGTTGAATTATGACAAAAAGGCCAAATCCTACATTGGCCCTTTTTTCAAAATTTGTTAAAGTTTCACATAATGGCCAATCTCTACTTTGGCCTTTTTGTCAAAATGCTTTCTTTACTTTGTCACCAGGTTATAACCCTAATGCTGAGATTGGCCCAACATTGATGTTCTATCTTTTTCAGGTTTAAAGAAGTCATTACATTGTTTAGGCTAGTAAGTTAGATTTCCTAGGTTTAAAGAAGTCATTGCATTGCAATGTTTAGGTAAAAAGAAGTGTTTCTGCAGTTTAGATTAGATTAAAAAGTTTTATGGCAGCAGAAATTGCAAAACTACGTTGTCGACAGATTCAAGACTTTGTCTCTGGTGAGCATGTTTGGGTCGATGCAACCTACTTTGATGATCCAAAATCTGCACCAGAAAACCGTTTCTTAACAAGTTGTGGTGAAGACAAAAAGGTGTATGGAGTCATACATTCAGTTGCTTCTGGTAGTTGCAAAATAGTATTTGATGATGGAACTAAATCATATGTTGCTAAAGCTGAATTACATCCTGCTGGCAATGCCAGGATTGTGAATTCAAATGAAAACGACGAGGAAGATAGTGAGGAGAACGAAGATGAGGAATGGAAACCAGTGGAAGAAGAAAGCAGTGACGAAGATGAAGAAAATGAAAGAGCGGAGGCACGTACTTTCCTTGTTTTGTAATTTCAAAATTTACATTGACATCTTTCCTGTCTTTTTATTATCCCAATTTAAAATCAACCTTTGTGGGCGTATTTTCTAAAGTTGATTTAAAAAACCCTGTGTCATATCCCTTAAAATCTTTGATGTCTTGCTGTAAACTTAGATCTATCCTTTTCATATAGGAAGATGATACAGAGTTCACACCAGCGGCCAGTGAAAGGTTGTATTATTTGATGGATCAGGATCGTAAGCTGTTTGTTGGGAAGTTGATTCCTGGAGCAGATGTTGTCCACAACATACCCTTGGTAGATACTCAAAGAAAGTTTGAAATAGTCTCTGTAATTGATGCTAAACAGTGGGAGCACTTTGATGAGGACAGACATACTGAGGGAACGTTTATTGCCTGGGACCTGAAATATGCTCAAGTGAAATAAAGTGTATGCACCTGCACAAGTACACACAGACACACATGCACATACATACACACTAATAAGGTAAGTGCTTATTACACACACACACACACACACATATATTTCTATTTTGACATACCACTAAGCCGCAAAAACAATTTCAGATGCAGCCAAGACGTCCAGAAGCCGCCTTGGAATTGGTTATTCCTGCATACATTCTTGTTGGTTACAAGAGCCATTTTCAAGAAGGTTGTGATGTTGTATGTGGGGAAGTATGTCAGTTTCGCGAGGATAAAGTTTACCACGAGTGGACAGCTTTAATCCAAGCTCCTTATGAAGGAACACCACAAAAAACCATAAAGCGCGGTAAACTGAACAAAAAAAAAGCAAGAAAGCGACTCAAGTTGGAAGGTAAAGAATACACAACCCAAAAGGGAAAGACGATGCCAGCAAGAAAACCAATGCAATGGGTAGAATGCAAGTGCAAGAACAAATGTGCAAGAATTTTCACCATAGAGGATCGAAATCTTTTATATGAGCGATATTGGAGTATTCGTTCAGACAACGAAAGGAGACAGTACATTCTCGCGATGACTTCAACAAAAGATCCTGCCCAAAGAACAACAAAGAAGGGAGAGAATTCGCGAAGAAACCAAACTCCTGTGTACTTCCTCAGTAAAACTAACAATGAAGAAGCTGAAGTCTGTGCAAACGTTTTCTTATCAACGTTACAAGTAACTAGAAAGTTTGTTCGATATACCCGTCAAAATGCAACTCAAGGCTTCAGCAAACCGGATAGCAGAGGTCAACAGACTCCAAAACACAAACTAACTGATGTGAGACGAAAACAGGTTTTGGCACATATCAACTCATTCCCTAAAGTCCCTGCTCATTATGTGCGGAAATCAAGCCAAAAAATCTACATCGAAGATACCACAAACTTTTCCAAACTAACTGTAATCAAAATGCATAGACTGTATCTAGCTGATTGTCCAAAGGAGGGTGTCAACGATCCTGTAGCGCTTAGTACTTACAAAGAAATTGTTAAATCTCAAAATATAGCGATACATAAACCAAAAAAAGACCAATGCAAAATCTGTGTTAAATATACTAGAAGTAATCCCAAAGAAAAAGCAAAATTAGAAGCAACCCAGCAAACCCACATCAGTAACAACAAGAACGTGATGGACCTGAAACTAGCTTACAAGACAAGAGGAAAAGAAGATGCCAGTCTACTTGTATTCAATTTTGATCTCGAAGCCGTGTTGTATACACCATGTGATAAAGTCAGCACAATTTTCTACATGAGGAAGTTGTGTACGTATAACTCTACTGCCTTCAATTTAGTCACGAAAACGGGACAGTGCTACATCTGGGATGAAAGTGAAGGAAAACGAGGAAGTAATGAGATTGGTACTACTATCCACCGCTATTTGGAACAGTTTCATGGTAAAGAAGTGGTAATGTTTTCAGACACGTGTGGAGGTCAAAACCGTAATCAATACATAGCTGCCTTGTTATTGTATATGGCACATAACCACAAAACCATCAAATCAATCGACTATATTTTCATGGTTCAAGGGCACTCCCACATGGAAGTGGACTCGATGCACTCAGCTATCGAGCGAAAGTCAGGTATACCTCTTATCTACCAGTTTTTTATATAAACAAAGTTAACATTATTCTCTATAATCGAACATGAACATTCTTCAAACTTCAACATGCATGCATTTCTAGTAACGTAGAAACGATTAAAATACTGAGCTTTATGTTATCAGTACAGCACTGATCTATTTAAAATTTTATATCAGTATTCAAGTTTACTTTTGTTTTTCAAGGTGGATTGCAGATATACGACCCTTATGGATGGACTGTTGTAGCATCAATTGCCAGGAGAATTCCTTATTTTGTTGAAAACTTGGAACACACTGACATCCTTGACCTGAAAAAGTTGAAGCAGGATATGAAAGTGACAAATGTCAATAAAGATGACGATGGCCAAAAAGTCAGATGGAACAATGATGGGAGTATTACCTGGATGCGGTTCGAAAAGGAACAACCAGACACCATTCTATACAAAGTCACATATGATCAAGCCACACCTGCTAAGATGGCCTAGCAGTGAGTCCGGTTGAGAGCAACTCAATGTACAGTTTTAGCCACGTGATCCATGGGTCATTTTTAGTAATATCACGTGATTTTTTCTCGGGTACATAGCTTCTTAAACTCAATATCGCCCTGATTGCAACTGACGGAAAGGCATTCTCAAGAAAACGAAGAAAGGGTAATTTATATAGTTAATATATCATTATTTTTTTACGTTACATATTCCTTCTTAGTCTTACTCACACCTAAAGCTTCCTAGCATAAAACTACCGACTTAGCTGGAGTAATAACAGAACTTAAGATAGCATATAGCTAGCTAGCTAGCTATTTAAAGACTTTTAGCTGGCATAAAATAGAGCAAATATGTAAATATATAGGTAGCAAAAACTAGCATAAAACTAGCTACAAAGCTAGCATAAAATTAACTACTTGGCTGACATAAAACTACCAATTTTTGTAGCATTAAAAGTAGCTTTTTTAGCTAGCTAGCTAGTATAAAATCAGCTACATATCTAGCCTTCGTAGACAAATTTTCTAGCTTAGCTATATAGCTATATACTTAACAATGAGTGTTACTTACATCTGATGTCACGATTAATTTTTGATCTTATACAGGAACTTTTCCCATAAAAAAAAGCAATGTTGCAGAATTCTTTTTGCTTAACAGGTTAAAAACAGGCTATATTTTATTTTTGTGTTTTTAAATATTTCCAAAAACCAATAATCAAAAAGTTAAGCTAAGTTAGCAAAAGAACTAATAGCTATAGCTACATATTTTGCAGATAGTACATTCCGTCTCCACTCGTGATCAAATCAATGTTTATATAAAGGTTGATGTAGCCACATTTAATTGTTTATGCTGCTTAGCCATAAATGGCATTTTTTAACATTAAGGGGGAATGGAGAGCCATATTTTTGTGGACGCTTGTAGCTATATTGTAGGCACCTTAGGAAATAAAGTCTTTCAATATATATATATATATATATATTGGGAAACTTTTTCAACATCAACACTATTATTTATTGACAAGCGCTTCTTATGCAATTGTCAACATGTATTGAAAATCTTCGATATATCCATTATTTCTTATTAAATTTCCCGATATGTATACAAATGTTGCGATAATTTTTGTTTCTGTAACAGAGCGTTCACATATTACGTAATCAAGTAGGGGGGTCATCGAAATTGCTTTCGCTTGATTATGGGGAAGGGGGAGGGGTCAAGTGGTTTGATGACATAAGCAAATCAAAAAAATTTAACAGCATATTTTATCATGAGTGTGAAAAATATCAACTATCTAAAGCGTTTGTATTCGGCATATTCTATATCTTGCATGGTATTTTTTTTGGGAGGTGGGTCAACCAAATGATTACGACTAACTGATTACATGGGGGAGTTGGGAGTAGAAAATACAAAAAATTGATTACGTAATATGTGAACGCTCCCTAACTTGACCTGATCTTTACACCAATGCAGAATATCATGCTTAAGTCCAGCTCTTTCTAGGTACCAAGCTAGCCTAATTAATTGCTATTCTTTTTAAGTTTTTGTTCAAGTTGGAATTAGAGCTTTTTATCCTACTGTCCTGAAAACTTGTATACAAAATAAACATATACTGCTGTTTAATTTTTAGCTGGACGGGGTAACAACGGGCTGTTTTTGCTGGTTTATTTCAAACCGAAGTTGCAATAAAGTTTTTTTGGAAAATGTGATACACCTATCTGATGTCACGATTAATTTTTGATCTTTCACAGGAACTTTTCCTATAAAATATTACAGGATTCTTTTCACTTTAAGAGGGTAAAAAACAGGTTATAAACTGTGTTTTTATTTTTCTTGCCGAAAACATTTTGTAAAAAATAAACAAAGTGTATATAGTATGCACCTGTAAAGTTTTTTATATTCATGCCCTGTTGGTCTAATGGCTATGACACTCTTGCAAATGAGTGATCCAGGTTCGAATCCTGGACAGGGTTAGGAAAGAGATAGTTATCTTGGTTGCTATGTAGCTGAGAAAGGAGAGAATCGTATACAGCTCCATCTCTAGCACACAGTTATCACTTTTATTCATAGAATAAAAAAAAAAATGCCATGTATATATCAAACAAAAATGTTTATATGTGTTTAACCACAATCAGATTTCTTAAATTATATTTGTTCTTAGCATTATCTGAACAATTATTAATATTTTAAGCTGAGAAACACGACTCGTTAGAATGAAGAAGTTTTTGAATTAGTGTCACTTTGATGTGTTTCTCTATTTTTAAAGGTAGTAAGATGTTTTATTTATTTTAAAATTGGTTAATGACATGGATGGTACATTTAAAAATTAAAAAGTTGTTTTTATTCTTAAAAAGTATTCACCTACATTGTTATTTTAAAATCTGTTTCTGTGCAAAGCATATAAGAAAATTGTTTGTAACATGCTCACGTATTTTGCTGCAAATACTTTATCTTTTTCAAAAAAAAAAGACGAAAGTACATCACCGACACCGGCGACTGTGGGTATACCATGTAGGTCGGGAACCGTACGGATGGGGGACGCTGATTCCGAATACCAGGTTTACGGTTTATTTACATTTAAACATTTTCTGATTCGTCAGATTATTGAACATGTAAATGTAAATGTAATGTCAATGGTCCTTGAAACATTGTGTTCGGAGAAACTGCGGATTGGCTAATACAGGACTAATTTTTTTGAAAATAAACATTTTTTGTTTTGATTGGACAAAATGGATCACGTGCATTTCGCGGTTAAAATATACCTTTTGGCGGCACTTTTTTTCAAACCCTCTGGAAATTTACCGGAGCGTGTTTTGTTTGTTTACTGGAACTTTATTGACATTGGATCATTGGATAAGTATTACTTGATAATTTTGTCTTTGTGTTTACCAGCAAACAAACTTTTAGGTGCAAACTGTTGCTGGGTGCATCTTATCACATTTACTTTACTGTTTATTTATATATATGATTTTAGTCCCCTGCTGTGTCCTGTATTTTGGCGTGTTATAGCTAAGGTATAGGTATAGCGAAAAGGCAACTGACAACGACCATTTAGTAAAAACAAATTCATAATGATATCAGTCCAAGCATATCGTGCCACCATCGGAACTTTCTATAATGTAGCTGCTAGTCACTCCAATAAAATTAACAATGAAGTAATGTATAGTCACACACAATCTGGAATTTTTTTTGACAAGCTGGATAATTACAACCACTCGATTCATTTTTTGAAACTTTTTCTTTCAATAATTTTGATGTGTTGTTTGACTTGTAATATCAATCTTGCTTCGCTTAAATTACTGTTATTGTTATCTGGTGATATTGAAAGCAATCCTGGCCCCTGTAACAATGACATTGACCTTCAAATAGCACAACAGGAATCTTATGCCACCCATCTTCTAAGTCATTCAAATTCTGCTGATCATATAGTTGCTTATGCTAGAAGTATTGGTCTGTCGAATATAACATATCAGGAAGTGACAATAGGGGATGGCAACTGCTTTTATAGAGCAGTAGTACATCAAATTAATCGCCCTGAGGTAAGACAAATTGTCCCCCTGGAACTGTGTTTTCAGAATCATGTCCAACTACGAGCTGCTGTTGTCAATTTTGTGCGCGAAAGTAGTGATGTGGGAATTTTTCAAAATAGCAGAGACCTTTTTTTTACAAGCCCTGAAGAGTGGGAATGCGAATTACAAAATCAGTCAAGACCTACTGTTTATGTTGAAGAAATTTTTATAGGAGCTGCTGCAATAATGCTGGGCATCAACATTTTGATAACGTCTGATACCAGTACTGCAATTCACCCATATACCCTTATTAGTCCTACTCATGATGAAACACATAATATTGCTGGGGAACAACAAGTGGCACATCTATTGACTGATGGTACCACTGCGGGTGCTTTTATTTTGCTTGTGAGGGTTAATGACAATCATTACCAATCACTGATCTTTGATGACAATGTGAACATTCCTCCTGCTACATCATTCAGTCCACCTAAGAAAATCCCTTGTTTATCATCAAAAAATACAGTCCAGCATGAAAATATAACCAATCAAGATGGCAAAAAAGAAGTAACTATTTTAAAGGAAGGTCAAGATGTTACAGTAGAGAAAATACTGGAATCTCACTATCAATCATTAATCTTTAACGACAATGTTAGCATACCTTCTGCTACATCATCCACATCACTTAGTCCACCTAAAAAAATTTCCTGTTTATCATCAAACAACTTAATTCAGCCTAAAAATATAACCAATCAACTTACTTTGAAAGAAAAGCAAGATATTCTAGTAAAAAAAATAATGAAATCTTATATATCTGCTCCTATAATACCAAAAGTAGGCAAGCCTAAACCAAATAGTAATAAAGAAATTAATTTAAAGCAAAAGTGTCTTCGATTAAATATTGAATATGAAGAACCCATAGTCAATGAAACAAGTATCGAAACAAACAAAAGACACCGTCGAGTAAATTATAGATGCCAAAAAGCTAAAACAGCCGTGCATAAGAAGACATACTCTACTGTAAAAAAAACACCCATTGCACTGATTTTATCAACAAATGTACCAACCACACATTCCATACTAACAACACAGTCAATCCTAACAAATTTACCAACCACACAGCAGTCAATACCAACCACACATCAGTCAATACTAACTAATTTATCAACCACACAGTCAGAGGCAACAATTTTACCAGGAAACCAGTTCAGTAACATAGACGAAATTTATAGAAATGAGATCTCCACCGTTCATCAAAACCCTAATGTTGTGGCTGCTGTAGTGCGGTTTGAGGAAGGTGAGAAATTACATAGTTTAGCAACCTGCAAAACATGTTGTGAAACGCGACCAGTATTTCATGCTACACCTGCAATCAGTCCTACTGCGAAAAACGAAACAAAACCAATTACCATTAAGCCTTGGAAGATTTTCAGTGATGGAAGGTGTGGCAGATGTCATAAGGAAAGTCTTAGTCGTTTCAAAAAAAATGTGAAAACACCTGCTAGATTTTCAGGTATCCTCTCAGTAGATGATGACGATTTGGGCCCACTGCAAGATAATATCCGCCATAATGATATGCATTTTTTACCAGTACCACCGTATCTCCAAAATTTGACTATACTAGAAGTTGCATTAATTCGTCGTATCACTGTCATTATGAATATACACCTCCTGCGGTATGGCATGCTTGCATCAAAAGGTCATTGCATCAGTTTTCCTCAAAGAATGCAAATTGCTACCGAATTGCCATCATTACCATCAGAAGTTGGAATAGTGGTTATAAAAAAGAAAGGAAGTAAAAATTCAATCCAACAGTATACTGTACAAAGGGTTAAAGTTGAAAGTGCATTACGGGGACTGTGTTTTGGGTACCCAGAAGGGGGTGTTGAGTATCAAGATACTAATAATAAACACCAATACAATGGCTCTGATCACATTGACAAACCTTTAAAAGGACGCTACTTCCAGTTCCTACCGAATGAGTACTATAAGGATGTCTCTATAAAATATGACCGCATTCAAAATTTACCAGAAATGCATTCCGAATTACCTGATATGCCAGTTGTGGAATTACCAAATATAATATCAGAAGGAGACAAGGGTCCTGCTGAAAATCAATTTCAACAAAACTTACCTGAAGACGATGAAAGTATAACCCGTTCTGGTTTAGTTTGTCCGGTTGAACCTAAAGATGCTGACAAAGAATTGCGAACAATACTGCAGAAGCTCTTAGGTTCTGAAGATGCAGTTAATCAAGCTCTTGAACATGGCACAATTGGGAATGCAAATTTGGAATATACGCGAGAACAGCCAATTCGAGAATTAAAAACTCCTGGCTTTTTTACTATGGCATACCCAACTGTTTTTATTAATGGAAATTGTGACTTAACTGTTCCAAGATTGAGTAAAATTAATTTTGAAGAATACATCGAACATATATATTATTGTTCTGATAACCGTGTAGCGCGTCATCCATACTTGAAATTTTTCTTATTGAATATGCGTTTGCGAATGCAAGCATTGCAGCAGGGTAGCTTTCTTGTTTCGCAACAATTAAATGATGCTCATCTCACAATTGCTGAACTGAGAGATAATTTACAAAATGATGATGATTCAGTTCCACGAAAAATTATTAGTATTGGAAAAAATCTGGTGAATACCGATCCGTACTGGAGAGAACAAAAAAAAAAATTGGATGCCATGTTGTTTTTTAGACGAAATGAATTTGGCGATTTACCAGCATATTTTGATACCAACAGTTGTGCAGAATTTCATTGGAAACCATTGCATGAACTACTTATTAAGTATCATGCGTTAATAAACAATTTGAATGAAGATGATGTCAGGCAGCAAATGGAAAGCGATAATAAATCTAAGCGGGAAATGATTCTACAAAATCTTCATATAGTCACGCAGTATTTTGATGCAAGGACTATAAATTACTTTGCCACAGTCAACAAGGAAGTATTTCAATATGATGACTATTGGTTGCGATATGAATTTGCTAAAAGTAGAGGTGAGATACATGGACACGCGATAATTTCGTCATCTAAAGATGCCCGAAAAGTAAAAACTATCATGGATAGCTTGTCTGATAATGCAGACTCGCAAGCATTAAAACCTGCAGCACAAGAACTTCAAAATTGGTTACAAACAACAAATGAAGACAGTGATGTGATTTTTTCACCCATGTTCACTTCACTGCATCCTGCTGGGGGAAATGAAATTATAGATACTTCTGGAATTAGAACTTGGGTTCCAAACAAAGATCAAGGGGCAAGACCTGAAGGGACGCAAGCTCCTCCAGAACATAACCCACTGGCACAAGAGCTTTTGGATGTCGCTAGTCATAAAGGTGGTATAAAAGAGCAACATACCCATCTTGTGAACAGGATTGGCCTCCATAATTGTAATTCTAATTGTTTGCGTTATCGCCGAAAGAATAAAAAAGATACTGCTCCACAGAAGTACTGTCGCTTTCATTTTGGTGATCTTAATCCACAAACCAAAAAAACAAGTGGTAAAGAGATTCATCCTTTTAATGCTGTCATAACAGAAGGGGAACATCCCAGATATGAGGGACCACGCGATCATCCTCGCTTGATGATGCATGTAAAAACACGCCTACTTGGTTGGCTAGAAAATTGTGACAGTCAACCCATTATCGATCAGGACCTTATGGCTCTACAAAAATACATTGCTAGTTATGCTTGCAAAGAGGCTGCTTCAACCGAAGATTTGGTACATGTTTATCGTCATCTGATTGAAAACACTGCTGATGGAAGCACTGTAAAAAATTTGGCTCAACGCCTACTTCAAAAAATTGCTGGTCTAGTAGATGTACCAGGTGCTGCGGCGGATTTCATTAATAGTGGTGGTCGTTTGATTAGATGTACCAGGAATTTTCGATACATTGGCATCAGTGGCTTCCGAGCCTTGGATACGACTGGTGAAGATGGAACCGTTACAAAGAGTAGCACATTGGATAAATACTTGAGTGATAAGCGTAGAGAAACTGAGCCAGAAAAATCATTATGGAACTGGAGCATGAAATGTAATTGTACCTGCAAAGTAGATCACGTGCAAGTTTTTACAGGAATATCTACAAAACCTGTTTGGCCTGTTACTGAAGACTATGCAAAAGCTATGCTCATTATATTTTCTGTTGGAACGTGGCATAATACCGAAGAATTGAAGGGACAACATGAGTCATTTGCTGCTGCTTTGGCTTCCCTTGTTCAAACTGAAGAATGCCCATCAATATTAATTGATTCATTGAAAGAGGCTAAACAATCTTTCGATAAAAAGAGCAAGAGAACACGAAATCACACTAATGTAATCAATATTCAAACCGAAACTCAGTCTTCAGATCAATCATCACAATACACAGATGCAAGTTCTCAATGTTCCCAAAATTCCGCCATTGCAGAAATAAACATAGGCAGATCAATAATGAGAGATATTGCTAAGCACCATGTTGCTGATATCAGTGAGCCGAATGTACAACAGGTTCTTCCCAATGGAGGGCCTATGTTTGATTGGAATAATTATGCAATTCAAAGTTTTGGTAGTCAATGGCCAATTAATGCTGACACATGGTTACAATCTATATCTGAAGAAGCAGAAAGAAATGAATTGCAGCATGCCGATGATTGTACCTTACCGCAAATAAACATCTTGAATGCTAATGAATTACAGAGAACAGTAATTGGAATAAATCTTGAGCATTTATTACAAGTCGCAAAAGAACTTTGCCAACAGGTAGCCAGCAATTACGTTTATTAATACAAGGAACAGCTGGTGTTGGGAAAACATTTATCATTACCGCACTCACCAGAATTGTTCGCCGTATTTTTAAACGATATTCTGCAGTTATGAACTTGGCCCCAACTGGTGCAGCATCAGTCCTCATACCTAATGGTCGCACTATACACTCAATGACTCCACCACCACACAAACTAAAAAAAGATAAGAATTTAAATTCTGTCCAGCTTTCTGACTATCCTTTGGGTGATGTAGCTCTAAGAAAGCTAAGAAAATATACAGGCATGCATGAAAACAATGAACTGAAATTGATTCAACCTAATATTGATGAACGAAGCATGCAGTCGAAGCTTAGTGGCTTGGTGCAGCCACAGATTATGTGAGGCAACAGGAGACTTTGATAATTATTATGGAGGTGTACCAACTGTCAATTTCTTTGGGGACCTTGGTCAACTTGGACCAATTCGTGCTTTGGATTTACATCAGCCGCCGAAACATGATGATTCCACAATCAACTTTGCTGGTTTTGCAATCTATCGCTCATTTCAAGATGTTATTGTTCTTACAGAAACAATGCGCCAAGGACCAGATCAGTTGGCCCTTCTACAGCGACTACTTAGAATACGCAATGGATCGATTACTCAAAAGACTGGCAAGATATAAATAGTCGTTATGAAGATGCTTTGCCCCAACCGGAAAAATGTAACTTTTTGCATGGTCGCGTCCTTACATTAATGGAAACATGGAATGAAGTTAATGAAGAAAACCATAATAAATTAGCTAACCTTGGTGTGCCAGTTGCTGTTATTCCATCAAGAGGTTGTGGTAAACATCACTCTTTAACTGATAAGCAACTGGGTCAAATACCACTAAAATCTTTAATGGCAGTTGGTGCAACTGTAATCCTTACCAAGAACCAAAAGGGTCTTACAGGCCTTGGTCTAAATAATGGTGCCATGGGAAAAGTAATTGCAATCCTTTATTCACCAAATATGTCACCACCTGAATTTCCGATAGCTGTTGTAGTCGATTTCCCAAATTATAAAGGGCCGTCATGGATTCGAGAACATCCGACATGGATACCAATTACTGCTGTTGAAGGCCGATGTGAGTCTAATTGTTGCAGCAGAAATGGCCTGCCGTTAATGCCGGGATATGCAATAACTATTGCCAAAAGTCAGGGTATGTCAATTGGAGATGGTAAAACTGCCACTCATATGCGTATAAAGTTACAACAATCCATTCAGATGGAAAAAAACAACCTTGGTACAGCTTACACTGCATTCTCAAGATGCGAAAAAGAAGGGAATTGGGCACTTGTTGAACCAATTACACAAGAACGACTGTTGTACATTAATACACATCCCCGTATGAAAGCTAGACAAGAGGAAGAGAAAAGACTGAAAGCATTATCGAATCAAACTGTCAAAAAATTCAATATCACTATGGAAAAATATATTAACTTGTTGAAAGAACTTGACAATTATTGTGATGATGATATTGAAGATGCAGTTTGTCCTTCGCCATCTGCAAATTGCTTATGTATTATATGCACATCCCAATCATGATAATTACAACCAAAATTTGACTATCCTGCGGATTATCACAAACTTCAAAATTGAAAAACATTTTAACCAGTTCGATTGTAAAATATAAACACATGCCAACTTCAATTTGCCATTCACAAATAATTAAAAGAGAAAAGCCAAATTGAATTGTTAATTCCAACAAAATTACCACCCTACACACTTCATACCAACAAATGCACCAACCACACTGTCAATTCCAACAAAAATTATCAACCACAGTCCATGCCAAAAAATTTACCAACCACAATCAATTTCAAAAATTTTTATTATAAACTTTTACTTTGAGGAGGTGTAGTAGAGGTAGGAGGCATACAAGCAACATATATAAGAAGTTGCTCAGACACACAGAAATATGTTAACCTGTTTTGTAGCAAAATATAGCAACATGTCATCCATATCCGAGTCACAAATGACTGCCAAAAAAGAAAAAGGCAAAGGAAAGATAAAGAAAAAGTTAAAGGAATTATTTTAAACCACTTTAACTGCAAAATATAAAAACATTGGTATTATAAACTTTTACTTTGAGGTGTAGTGGAGGTAGGAGGCATACAAGCAACATATATAAAGTTGCTCGGACACACAGAAATATGTTAATCTGTTTTGTAGCAAAATATAGCAACATGTCATCCATATCCGAGTCACAAATGACTGCTAATAAAGGAAAGATAAAGAAAAAGTTAAAGGAACTATTTTAAACCGATTTAACCACAAAATATAAAGGAATTGCTATTATAAACTTTTGACTTTGAGGAGGTGTTGCGGAGGTAGGAGGTATACAAATACAGATATAAAGTTGCTCAGATGTTAAAAACAATATTTTAAACCGTTTAACCGCAAAATACAAATTATCAATTATTACTTTATGATATAATAACCTAAGAACACGTTATGGCACGGATGCTTGTAATGTTTACGCCACTTATTTGACTGCACATGATATGGCATCACTGCCTGTAATGTGTTAGCGTTGTTAACACATGTCATGGCACAGGTGCTTGTAATGTGTATGTCATGTATTTCACTGCACATGATATGGCATCACTGCCTGTAATGTGTTAGCGATGTTAACACATGTTATGGCACGGATGCTTGTAATGTTTACGCCACTTTTTGACTGCACATGATATGGCATCACTGCCTGTAATGTGTTAGCGTTGTTAACACATGTTATGGCACAGATGCTTGTAATGTGTATGCCATGTATTTGACTGCACATGATATGGCATCACCGCCTGTAATGTGTTAGCATTGTTAACACATGTTATGGCACAGATGCTTGTAATGTGTACGCCAGTTATTGGACTGCACATGACATGGCATCACTGCCTGTAATGTGTTAGCGATGTTAACACATGTTATGGAACAGATGCTTGTAATGTGTATGTCATGTATTTGACTGCACATGATATGGCATCACCTCCTGTAATGTGTTAGCGTTGTTAACACATGTTAAGGCACAAATGCTTGTAATGTGTATGCCATGTATTTGACTGCACATGATATGGCATCACCACCTGTAATGTGTTAGCGTTGTTAACACATGTTATAGCACGGATGCTTGCAATGTGTATGCCATGTATTTGACTGCACATGATATGGCATCACCGCCTGTAATGTGTTAGCATTGTTAACACATGTTATGGCACAGATGCTTGTAATGTGTACGCCAGTTATTGGACTGCACATGACATGGCATCACTGCCTGTAATGTGTTAGCGATGTTAACACATGTTATGGAACAGATGCTTGTAATGTGTACGCCACTTTTTGACTGCACATGATATGGCATCACTGCCTGTAATGTGTTAGCGTTGTTAACACATGTTATGGCACAGATGCTTGTAATGTGTATGCCATGTATTTGACTGCACATGATATGGCATCACCGCCTGTAATGTGTTAGCATTGTTAACACATGTTATGGCACAGATGCTTGTAATGTGTACGCCAGTTATTTGACTGCACATGATATGGCATCACTGCCTGTAATGTGTTAGCGATGTTAACACATGTTATGGCACGGATGCTTGTAATGTGTACGCCACATATTTGACTGCACATGATATGACATCACTGCCTGTAATGTGTTAGCGTTGTTAACACATGTTCTGGCACAGATGCTTGTAATGTGTATGCCATGTATTTGACTGCACATGATATGGCATCACTGCCTGTAATGTGTTAGTGATGTTAACACATGTTATGGCACGGATGCTTGTAATGTGTACGCCACTTATGTGACTGCACATGATATGGCATCACTGCCTGTAATGTGTTAGCCTTGTTAACACATGTTATGGCACAAATGCTTGTAATGTGTACACCAGTTATTTGACGGCACATGATATGGCATCACTGCCTGTAATGTGTTTCTAGAAACATATCATCCATAATGCATCACAAATCATTAAAAGTAAGGACAAAGGAAAGATAAAGAAAAGTTAAAGAAGTTATTCCAAACCGTTCCAACCGCATGAGAACGTTACGTTATCTTTATCAGGATTCCTACACACCATTCAAATTTAGGACAGTTACATGTGTGGTGTGCTCATGTCATTGCTGGATATTATTCTGTGTTGCGTTGTTATTATACTTTATGATAATATAACCTAGGAACACATGTTATGGCACAGATGCTTGTAATGTGTACGCCAAATATTTGACTGCACATGATATGGCATCACCGCCTGTAATGTGTTAGCATTGTTAAGACATGTTATGGCACAGATGCTTGTAATGTGTACGCCAGTTATTTGACTGCACATGATATGGCATCACTGCCTGTAATGTGTTAGCGATGTTAACACATGTTATGGCACGGATGCTTGTAATGTGTACGCCACTTATGTGACTGCACATGATATGGCATCACTGCCTGTAATGTGTTAGCGTTGTTAACACATGTTATGGCACAGATGCTTGTAATGTGTATGCCATGTATTTGACTGCACATGATATGGCATCACCGCCTGTAATGTGTTAGCATTGTTAACACATGTTATGGCACAGATGCTTGTAATGTGTACGCCAGTTATTTGACTGCACATGATATGGCATCACTGCCTGTAATGTGTTAGCCTTGTTAACACATGTTATGGCACAAATGCTTGTAATGTGTACACCAGTTATTTGACGGCACATGATATGGCATCACTGCCTGTAATGTGTTTCTAGAAACATATCATCCATAATGCATCACAAATCATTAAAAGTAAGGACAAAGGAAAGATAAAGAAAAGTTAAAGAAGTTATTCCAAACCGTTCCAACCACATGAGAACGTTACGTTATCTTTATCAGGATTCCTACACACCATTCAAATTTAGGACAGTTACATGTGTGGTGTGCTCATGTCATTGCTGGATATTATTCTGTGTTGCGTTGTTATTATACTTTATGATAATATAACCTAGGAACACATGTTATGGCACAGATGCTTGTAATGTGTACGCCAAATATTTGACTGCACATGATATGGCATCACCGCCTGTAATATGTTAGCGTTGTTGACACATGTTATGGAATAGATGCTTGTAATGTGTACACCAAATATTTGACTGCACATGATATGGCATCACCGCCTATAATATGTCACTATTGTTAACACATGTTATGGCACAGATGCTTGTAATGTGTACGCCAAATATTTGACTGCACATGATATGGCATCACTGCCTGTAATGTGTTAGCGTTGTTAACACATGTTATGGCACAGATGCTTGTAATGTGTATGCCATGTATTTGACTGCACATGATATGGCATCACTGCCTGTAATGTATTAGCATTGTTAACACATGTTATGGCACAGATGCTTGTAATGTGTATGCCATGTATTTGACTGCACATGATATGGCATCGCCGCCTATAATGTGTTAGCTTTGTTTACACATGTTAAGGCGCTGATGCTGGTAATGTGTATGCCATGTATTTATTTGCAGACCAGATACAGTCAGGTAATAAAACATAAACTGACTGGTTTTGATGTTGCATTGTAAAATGCAATGCTACTTCTATCCCTTCTAATTAGCTGTCATATTCTCCAACTACAAGTAAACACCACAAAAGCTTCCCCCTGTGTGAAATTTTTAACCTCAGGCTTTGTATTAAACGGATACTGACCGGTTTTGATGTTGTACTGTAAAATACATCTTCGATTTTGATACTTTTCGAATTTAGGATCGTTCGATTTTAAAATTTTGTAATTACACAAAACAAATTCAAATCATTGTTTTTGTGAATTGAAAAGAAAACACGGTTTTAAGAGAGCAACTTTTATATTTTTTGTGTGCTATGAAAATGTTTTTTATTTGTTAACGTTTTTATGTTACCATTTTAATAATGGCTTCCAAAACCGGTTAGTATGGTTTCATACAAAGACCTGTTAAAATAAGCTCTAAACCAATTAAATCATCGGATTTTTTCATACTAACCGGTTTTTTATATCAGTCAGGTAATAATTTACAGTACAGCATCAAAACCGGTCAGTATCCGTTAATTATTGTGTGTTGAAATACTATTGTATTTGCTGTATTTACTGTTTTTTTTTCTTTTTAGTTCTAGTCATAATGTCGAGCAGCAATGTATGTATCTTTGTTCCTATCATCAAAACTGTATTTCGCTTTTAAATGCTGTTTAATTAAACGCTGCCCATCCTTAAGAATGCCTAAATTAACTTTCTCCAAACATTTTTGTATTTAGCTTAAGTATTTTTTTTTTTTTAACACGTATATCTTTTTATTTTCAGAAAAAGTTATTGCGACGTAAAATGGAAATTGTGTCGGAGGACATAACCTCCTTAAAAAATGAAGTGGTAAGTGTGGTTTAACTTAAAGCATTAATAATATGTAATTTTACTTTAAACAATTTATGTTGCTTTAATACCACTGTGTTTTATTCAATTTGTTGTAGTGTTCTTTGAAAAGTTTAAACGTTGACTTGATAAAGAAGTCAACCTCTTTAAAAAAACAAATGGTGAGTACAAAATTTACTTGTTTTCAGCATCACTATTTAAACATAGCCACAAGTTAGTTTTAACATCAGCACTGATACACTTTGTTATTTCTCATTTTTATGTTGTAGGAGGAACAAAAGGCAGAGTTAGCCGCCCTAAAGAGGCAAATGGTGAGCATAAATTTTTACTTTCAACATCGCATTAGTAACACACCCACAAGTTTTAGTCATAAAGTCAGCATTTATTCAATTTGTTATTTCTCATTTTTAAGTTCTAAAATTAGCATTTATTCACTTTGTTATTTTTTTGTTGTAGAAAAATGAAAGCGAAAAGTTTTTAAACGAGTTGGCCTCTTTGAAAACAACGGTAGTAAGTATATACAATTGAACTTTAGTTTCATTTTTGGTGAAAGATATTTCACGGTGTGTAAGTTACTAGCAGAAATATAATTTCACAGATCAAATTAAAAAATGGCAAAACCTCGTAAATTTAAACCAGTAGCGTATTTCTTGCCAAAAGCAGCAAATCATGTCATTTCATATAAGCAATAAGTCATGAAGGAGATACCTCCCTAAAAGTTAAGTAATATTCGTCGTATCATGTTTACCCTGCACATTTTACTTGTATTATGACTGATTTTCCATTTAGAAGCAGCCTGAATTGACGTGGGAGATTTACAAGGAGGGTGTGGTGTTATCGAAGGATATAGGTGGCTACGCTTGCCGCGAGAATTTTGATTTGTGGCGTGCTGGGGGGAAAGGCCTTTTCACCCGGGAGCACGCCATAAATGCCCGGAAGCGTAGGCACCCAAATCCTTCAACACCATCCAGCCACAAAAGGAGATAATTTAATTAAAATCTTCTGAAAATTAACCACTTTTCTTTTTTCTTTAACTTCGCTGGTCTACCGAAATATAAAATCGTGAAAAAACAACAATCGATCTGCTAGTCTTCGTAAATTTGTATTTACATGTATGTATAATATGTATTTATATTATTTATTACGTTATTAAACACTGAAATTTTATATATTTTTATATGTTTTTACAACAAGGTAGTAGCTGAGAGCTAGTAACGTCTGATTTTGACAAGTCGACAGGTAGCAAAAGCGCGATTTAACCAAAGCCAGCTTTCATTCTCCACAAGGGTACATACAATCAAGTGCCTCTAGGCGATTCTTAGTTTTCGTTCAAAAGACTTACAAGCCCATGCATTTTTTGACTTTATAAATTTTGTCCGAAAAATTTTTTGACTTTATAAATTTTGTCCGAAAAATTTTCCCGCTGAAATAAAAAATTGTGTCCGAAAGTTTTTCCGCCGAAAATTTTAGTTCTTAATTTCTGTGATATAGGCTTTAAATATTTTATTAAACTGTTTAGCACATGGCTATTTTATGAAGTTTATCTGTAAATAAATAAATTAAAAAATCTTACTGTTTCTTTGCTGCTCCCTGCATACCTGTTTAGGGGTGAAATAGCGGTATATTGTGCACACAGGATTTTAGATGAGCGTTGCGGCTGTGAGTGCCTTATTATGGGCTGGGAAAAACAATAATCTCGCACCTACCACCACCAGGTAATCATCAGTATATGATATATATAGCTATCTTGAGGATAATAGGTAATCTTTGAGTCGTAGAGGGGAGAGTTGCATACAGTCCACCACCACTGTCATGTATAGAGCACAAAAATGCGATGTTGCATAAAGAAGCTTTTTTTTATTCCATCGTAAGAAAAGGCGGCAATACTTGTTCGCCTCGACATGTCTCAAGGCATCTTTTCAGGATAAGACTCGCTGCGATTTCGGTTAACAAGATAAAATATATATGCCGGTGATAAAACCGAGTGAAGTACGTGGGAACTTCGTTTCTATACGATTTGACCAAAAGTGGCACCTATAAATTTCCGCAACACTTTCTATATGAAACACCTTAATGCTGTGTGTGCTTTACACGATTGTTGTCATTGGAACCAAGTTAACTTTTAATCTCAGAATTATCAAAAAATGATAGTTGTTTTGGCGTTATGACCGATTGTTTAAATACTTGTATTGACACATAATTCTGCTAACATGATTCACTGTATATTGACCTGAGATAAATTTGAGACTTTTTTTTTAGATATTGAATTTGAAATATTTGCACCTCAATATTTTCTATACTGCTGGACTAATATGATACTTATCTTAGATATATTGAGTATACGCAATCTTTGAGTTGTAGGGGGGGAGATTTTCTATTAAAGTCAGGCACCCCTGCCTTGCCAATCCATTGTCTTGCCAGCACTGACCGTACCTTTCCCTACCCTTCCTATGCCTTTTCTGGTGCCTGCCTACTATGCCCTTACCTGTGCCTCCCCTGCCTTGCCTACCCCTGCCTTGCTGATTCCTCTTCCTGTTTCTTTGCCTGCCTTTGCCGTGCCCTTTCCTTGCCGTGCTTAATGCCTTTGCCTTGGCAACCTCTCCGCAACACTTTCTATACTGGTATGATTTCAGAAGAAGATATTCATTATTTACCTGAAATAAAAAAGTTTTAGATGTAATCCACACGCCATCACCAAACACTCTGGAAATGTTTTTGTTTTTGCCACTATATATCCAATGTTTCTCCAATAAAGTCATCGCGGGACAATAAGAGAAAATGTGGATGTGAAATTTCGTCATTCAAAAGAAGTATACAAAACGATATATTGGTCACCGATCACTCTTCAGTGTAAAAAACAAAACTTCTGTTTGATTCACCTCAACATGAAACGTCATATACAGATATATTAGCAATTTTAAGTCACAAAATCTTCCCGAGATTTTATGATGTACGAGTCGATCCGGGCCGTCTTACGGCCCCGACTCGGCCTTCCTCATCCTTGTTTTTGAAAAGTTCGAGGAAGGTAAGCAGCAGTAAATATTTGTTTTTCCAATATCGCAGTTAATCCGAACAATCAATCAAACGAACATGAGTTATCTGACGGTGCAGCTCTGCCGATGAAATTTCTGCCAATGACAGTAATGATGAACCTCAAACTGCTCCTGAAGCAGGTGAGACGAGAAAACGTCCCTTGAGGAGGACGATCAAGGAGGACGATCAAGAAGGAAAGGAGGCTCCAGCAATTAAGAAGTTCTGGCTTCTTTCACTGCCAAATAACGAAAAATTATATTGGTCTCTACAAAAGGAACTGGCGGACCTGTTCAATTCTGGTTGTAGTCAGCATATGAAAGAGAGGGACTTGGCTGAATTTACCGCCATCCCTCCTCGGGATAATATAACGAAAGCAACAAAGCTTGACCCGTTTATGAAACCGTTGCTTGAGAAGAAAGGACACAATAAAGTGTTGTCAATGGATAATGATCTAGCAAATATCCATGAAAATGGTTGGTATTATGGGTCCTCTAGGAACTGTCTGGAACAAAGTGCAAAATTTCCTCTCCGGAGTAGAAACTGTCAAGGATGATTTAGATCCACAGGATTGTGTATCGAATTTGAACTCAGCGGTACCCTTGTTATCTCAAGCTATAAATAACATAGCCTACGAAAGGCGTGTTCAAGTCCTGTCAGCGATCGTTGACCATAAATCTGCCAAGAGCCAAATAAAGGACAATTCAAAAGCTCTTGGAGAAGAAAACGAATACTTGTTCGGTGAAGCTTTCCGTACAAACCTCAAGGAAATTTCAAAAGCCCAGGAAAGTGCGGAAAAACTATTTTCAAAGGAATCCAAGACACCCTTTCAAAACCGCCCCTCCTCAAGTCAATCTTACACACGTGGAGGGGCACGACCGAATTGTGGTGGAGGCTCATCCAGCCTTAAGGGAACTTTTTCCAGAAATTCTGCCCAATGTAAGCGAAAGCAATGCAGGAAAATCCTCACAGGGGATCGAATATTTTGGAAATCGTCAGGGGCTGGAAATTACCACTGATAAAAACTCCTCATCAACAAAGAGAGAGCCAAAGGGCCATCAGATGACGGAGAAGGAGGAGAAAATCCTCAATCAGGAGATAAAAAATATGATGAAAAAGGTGTGATAAGAGGTAGAACCGATAAGGGATCAATTTCTTTCAACAATTTTTGTTCGCCCCAAAAAGGAGGAGAACAAGTTTCGGCCTATTATAAATTTGAAAAACCTGAACAAATTCCTAGAATACCATCACTTCAAAATGGAGGGTATAAAAAATGTGAAAGAGCTCCTTCGAAAAGGGGATTATTTAGTCAAAATAGACTTAAGAGGCATATTGGCACATCCCAATCAATCCAATGTCAAGAAAATACCTAAGATTCAAATGGAAACAAAAACTGTACGAAATGCTAGTTTTAGCCTTCCGAGTGGGACCGGCCCTCGCATTTTCACGAAATTAATGAAAGTACCAATATCACTTTTGGGAAAGTTGTTAATCTTAGTAATTATATACCTGGACGACCTACTGCTTATAGGGAGGACATACCAGGAAGCCCTGGAAGCAAGGGACTCAGTGATTTTTCTTCTCGACCAATTGGGGTTTACGATAAGCTGGGAAAAGTCTTGTCTGGAACCAACACAACAGGTAGAGTTTTTGGGAACTATAATCAACACCCAAAAGATGGAAATATCACTTCCTATTCATAAAATCCAAAAACTGACAAAACTGGGTCAAGAAACATTACAAAACCCCCAACAATCTCGAGACAACTCTCAACAGTGGTAGGGAAAATTTATGTGACCCTGTTCGCAATCCAGGCAGCTCCGCTACAGTTGAGATATCTACAACAAGACCTAATTCAAGCGCAAAGGAAAAGGGTCAATTACAGCCACATAGTCACCTTGTCAGCAGACTCCCAAAAGGAGCTGAAATGGTGGATAAACAATTTGACTCTGCCCAAGGGAAAACCAATACACCTAGACACCCCGGAAATGATAATTTTTTCCGATGCTTTCTCTCATCAGGGATGGGGTGCAGTAATGGAGTGAGGCCCATCAACCGGGGGAGCTTGGACCAAGGAAGAGAAGTCAATTACCATATCAACGAGCTGGGACTAATGGCAGCGGAACTAGCTATAAAAACTTTCACACGTCAAAAACAAATATCAACTCAAATACATATTTATATAGACAACATGACAGCCCTAACCTATCTAGCTAAAATGGGAGGGACAAAGAGCACAACTCTTTTGAAAATAGCAAAGAGAATTTGGGAATATGCCTTAGAACAGCAGATCATGATTACTGCCTCTTGGGTACCCTCTGCAATGACTACTCGGGCAGATGTCCGATCAAGGCAAGCCCCGAACTCCAGCGAATGGGAACTGTGGGAACACCCAACATGGACTGTTTTGCATTCAGAACAATGAGGAAACTAAACAACTACATGAGCCTCAAGCATTCACTATAGTAGAATTGGAAGGGGCATTTCCCATACCTTTTTTCACCCTTCTGTATAATAGGGAAATTATTGGGAAAATTGGAGAAGCAATCATTGGAAAGAGCCATACTGATTGCTCCTCTTTGGCCGGGTCAACCGTGGTACCCAAGTCTATTAAAAATGATAATAAGCCATCCACTTCTCCTATCGGACTCACCACAGTATTCAAAATGATAGCATCAGGAAATCTGAAACTGGGGGCCTTTCTTGTCTCAAGCAACAGTTTGAGACAAAAGGAATATCATAAGAGTCTATTGAGATCATGCTACACTCCAAAGAGTTAACACAACGGACACTTACACACCGTGTTGGAAAAAATGGGTTTGTGGTGTAATCAAAAACAAATGGATCCCATTGATGCCCCTGTGGAGAAAGAGAATAGGAGTAACTACATCGCAATGCAGATATGACTAGCCTTTAAGACAGAGATATTAATGAAAAAAGGAGGTTTCTCTCCAACTGACAAAGTAATGAATACCTTACAGAACCATTATGGCATGGCCATTAGGCAAAATACCAATAATTTGTATGCCATGAAGAAGTCAATAGCTGCTGTTTTACATCACTCAACCGAAAGTAAAGATCTTGATACACCATATAGATATTGCCCGCGAACGGAACTTCATGGTGCAAGTACCAAAGGGACAAAATCACAGGTGAACAGACTTACAAAGAAAATATAACCATTGATAAAGCTGTTTCTGACCTCATTGCACCTGTTTTTTCTCATACGGACTTGGGGGAATGACGAATTGTTAAAGAAATGCCAACATGGACAGACACAAAATGTCAACGAGTCATTAAACAATGTAATCTGGACACGGTGTCCGAAACGGATATATGTTGGAAACAGTACTTTCAAAACTGCGGTTGCCTCAACTGTAATAACATATAATGATGGAGCATTAGGACTTTACCCTGTGTTTGAAAAATCTGGAATAGAAATTGGGTATTTCACAAAAATTTTAAGTCAAAAGTGTGATATCAAGCGTATCAAGCACGATAACCGAAAGTCCACTGAGAAGTGTAACAACAGACGTAAACGCCTTAGAGGTATAAGGAAAGGATTCAAGGATAAGGAGGAGCAGGAGGAAGGACAAGTGTATGGTTATGGACAATTTTGAGCTTGTTTTATGGCATGAAGTTATATTTATATTATATATTAAACTTTACTCGCATTTTTCTCAAAAGTCATTTTTTCAATATTTTTCGCACTCTTAGAAAACATAACTTCTGATATAATTGAGGTATTGAGCTGAAATTTTGCATGATGGTAGCTGAATATATTGTGAATGTGGTCTATGAAGCAGATTTTTCCAAAATAATTTATTTCTGATAATATTTTACTTTATTTGACCAGTGGTTTTAGAAATTTTCATAATCTCAAGTTTGAAAGCCAACCCGGTGGCTCAAAGGCAAATATTAAAAAATCTATTCCATAGGCCACGTGCTAAAAGTCATAAAGAACATTTCTGGAAAGTTTCATCTTGTTTTGACCATTTTTGATTGAGTTATTTAATCTAAAAGAAGGTTTAGAAAAAGACCCATTTTTCGCTTAAATATGCGCATAAATTATGACGTCATCATCCAAATTTTTTAAATTTTTGATTTTTCAGAGTTTTTTATTAATAGGTATCACTATACCAAAACTTATTGGGTTATCTTCATTTTTTTTAAAAAAAGTGCCTTTTCCCCTGGTGCCACCTTAAGAAAAAACACTGTAAAACGAATGACATCGCAACAAAGAAACATATATTGACATAAAACGAATATATATACAAATAAATACCTTTAACCCTGTGGAGTAAGTGAGCAAACTTGGCCTCCCTACTGGACTGGGGTAAAAAGTGGGGTCGGCGCACCCAAAGACAAGACATAGTCAAACCCCCTAAGCTAAGCTTCTTATGATTGCTCTACAGAGTGAAGAGTGAGCAAACTCTAGGTTCCAGTAGACTGCTTGTGACAGAAACAGCCGGGGGTAATATAAAACCGCTAGGAAAGATAACCCTCCCCTTCTAAGGTGAATGTTAACCAGACAATTTTCATTTTCACAAAAAAACAACACTCCAAAAGAGTTAGCACAACGGACACTTACACACCGTGTTGGAAAAAATGGGTTTGTGGTGTACTCAAAAACAAATGGATCCCATTGATGCCCCTGTGAAGAAAAAGAATAGGAGTAACTACATCGCGATGCAGATATAACTAGCCTTTTAAGACAGACATGTTAATGAAAAAAGGAGGTTTCTCTCCAAAGAATAAGAAGCCACTGGAGAACTTCTGTATTCTCCCTTTTACAGGGATGATCGAAAAGCTGATGGATTTCGGCTGTACTGAAACAAACACCTATGAATGTGGAAACATGAGGATTGGTGAAATCACTCATGCTTGGGATCTGGTGCAAGCCCTTGAGTAAGCATCCCCTGCCTCCTGCAAGACACCAGCCGCATTCATTGACACCATCCGCCAAAACCAATAACTTTTGTTAAACGTTAGAAAAAGAAGAGTCGACAACTACAAATCGAATCGTTGTTGTTTTTACCTACTGACACAGAGCCCAGGGCTAAGAAAGGTAGACTTGGAATCCAGCCCTTAGAAAGGTTGTGACAAAGAATGAAAAGCAGCAAACCCTGGAAACAGAAAAGCTTTCTGATCTTAGACATAAACACTTGAGAAATCGTATCGTAATGCTTGGGCTGACCAAGAAACCGCCCTTAGAAAGGTAGACTTGGAAACCAGTGGCGGCAACCCAGAAAACCATTACATATCGTCTCGAACTTAAACAAGTAATTCACTTCACCACCAAGTCAACTTTTATACTTCGAAATCTGCCACGCTCCATCCTTTGGAAGGAGTTATCAATCGTCTCGAGATTGCCATTGAAGACCCATCCTAACCAATGAAGAACACACACTCTTCAGTCACCAAAAACAAAAAGCCTTCACGATCTATGGTCTTTCCCACCGTCAGTGGTCTTTTCCACAGTCATTAGTCTTTCCCAGTGTCAACCAGTCTTTCCTGGCAGTCAACTGGATCTGTGTAAGAAACAGGACAAGATAATAGGAGTAACTACATCGCAATGCAGATATAACTAGCCTTTTAAGACAGAGATGTTAATGAAAAAAGGAGGTTTCTGTCCAAAGAATAAGAAGCCACTGGAGAACTTCTGTATTCTCCCCTTTACAGGGATGATCGAAAAGCTAAACATTACCTTTGAACCTATTGGCAATCGCGTTGATGAAATGACTTTGCATACCGACGAGCAAGAATTGAAAAAAAGTGAACACACAAAATAATGCTGAACATGAACAACATGAGAAATCTGATAGCGACAATATAGATGAAAACACCCTCCTGATGGAGTCTTGAATGCATTAAGCCTATGTTTTTTCGTTATTTAACTCAGCTTTATGTTCCTATGCATGCGACATGCATTTTTGTTCTGAACATAAACTGAGTTTGAAATTAGTTGAAGTATGAAATAGACTGTTCGAGCACCTAGTTATCATTTGTTGCGTTTATTTTTGTTCCTTACTTAGCTTTTATGTTAAAGGTTAGCTACGATACTTTTACAATTGGGCGTCATACAATAGAAATTAGATTCAAAATTAAAAAAACGTTCCTCTTAATTTTTAAAAGTTCATCTACTTGAACAAAGGAGCTTTGTTAATTCATCGTTTTTACACTTGTGCTTCTTCTTCGATATTTTCTCCAAATGCGCATTAAAAACGCCAAAATACAAGATAGTTGCATAATACGTCACAGAATGTATGTGCATGCGGAAGAAACCTACCCCCCCGTGATGGAAGAAAACATGTCGTCTTCTTGCAGTAAGCACGTGGTGTGAGTGTGAAAATTGTACATTGCAGCCCACAGAAAGTGAATGTATCAGCTGTCATGAACTTGAGTCCTTCGAGTCATACGAGTTGAGTGGTACGTTGGAAATAATTATTTTCGAACGAGATATCGCTATAAATGTAGTCCTGGTAACTAAGGTTGTCAGTTATTAATTGGATAATTATATACCTATATTTTTAGAATCTGATTGCATAATATCCTACATAAATTTCGCACCTAGTATACTGCTAAAAGAAAATCTTTTGACGGCTATGGTGGGGATGCATGATCACGAAAGTTCTTACCTACCTCCAAAGACAACGTCCCTAACAAATGAGTTTCTTACTAATTTTATTTCTAGAACCGTGAGCATTCTGGCGTTGTAATACCATACATGTATTTATATATGGCTAACAGATACGCAGCCTGTCGGCAGTTTACCTAGTGGGTTCATGTCCGCCTTGGTAAGTCGGTAAGAAGAGTAATTCGGTCATGTGTCGTTAATAAGATACGGGACACATTTCCTGCACCTGATAATATCTACACTGGCTTAACATATTAACAATAAATGTACAAAAATAAGTAAATAAATAAATATGTTAGGAAAGTCTTGAGTACTTCGTTGAATTTTCTATTATTTTTTCTCGTTCAGGTCGTTCTTTGGGGACGTTGTACGTCCGTTTCCGATGATTTTGAACACAAATTTATTTCTCTATCAACCGCCTGATAGTACGAACTCAGAGCAATTTCTCTGAGAAAATCATAATTCTCTTTTTCATGACCTTTTTAGCAACAAAGCGTTTTGAATATCGATGCCATGAAATTTTAAATTTAGGCCTGTAAGTGCCTTCGCTGGAATTTCTTTTCTTGGCAGCCTAGATATAGATAAGGAAAAGAATAAATAACAAAGGAAAGTTAGGTATTATAATATAGATGACGTGCCAATAAACTTTACCTGTCCCTGATTTATGTTTAGATTATGATCCAGCGCAGCTAATTCAACCCCTGCAACCATTTTTTCTTCCTCAAAAAAAAATGCTTTTGGGTAAGTAGCGAATCTTTAATGCATGGAACACTTCTAAATACGTTGTAAAGATGTTTTCATTCAGCTTCATTTTTTATTCAACCTGATATATTTTACAAATTGTGCTTTGTTTGGAGATTTTACTTTTATATTCGCCCTCTTGCTCTTGTTTGTTTTAGTGTGGTCGAATATAGATGGTATGGAACCTAATTTTAATTTTCGTCGGATTGGTTTTGCGTCTAAATAAAAAACAACAACTTTGTACTTAGTCCTCCAAATTAGGAAATATATGGAACTATACCAGTTATACCTTTCAGTAACTTGTTTTGCGCATAAAAATATCTGCTTCGGTAAATTTTCTCTTTTATTTTTACTTTCCAAGCATTAGGAAATTAAAAAAAAGTTAAATTCTTTTGTTTAACTTTACTATTTGTACAATTAACAGCACACCAAGACATGTTGAGATCTTCGCTATATTGCAATTAAATCGTATGATATTTACAAGCGTGCGATATTTATTATTAAAATTTCATTATTTTTTAGAAGGAAAGTATAAATTTTATAAACGGGGGTAAATATGTGGTAATATAAAAATTGTTAAAGCATTTGTACAGAAAGAGCATGCGGCAAATTCTAACCATTTTTGTTACCGTAATTATTCTAATTTAACGCTGCTTTCTAATTAACGCGGACGGACAAAAATGGCCAAAAGTTTGTAATTTATCGCTTCTAATTATTAACGCGGGTCGAAAATTTGGCGTGTTTCATTTTCCTCTAATTTAACACGGATCGTATTTTTTTAAAAAAAACAAGCAGTGGTTTAGATTAAATGGACATATATATTTCGATATATTATGATACTGAGATCAAGCAAAGGGATCATCATTTTCGTCTTCGTCCATGTCAAGCTCATCCTGTGCTTTTTCCATACATTTTTGGTAAAATGCTCCATTGCGGATCTTCACTGGATCTGAGGAAGTAATACCACACACTTCAAATGATCGTTTCACCATTTCCTTGTCCTGAGCAAGGTAGTCATATCCTTCCTTTATCCACCCAATCATCTGCTGGCGAGTTGGTACGAGGATTTTGCTGCTACTGCTATTTCCATCAGGGAAACTTTTAACGACGGTTTGCAACGTAATTGACCCAACACTTCCTCAAAACGGACTTAAATGGCTTGTTAAGGCAGACGTCCATTGGTTGACATTTTGAAGTACAACTTGCTGGTATCTGGAGAATATCATATCATATCATATCATATCATATCATATCATATACATTCGAAACACAACATTCATCGTTACACAACATGGAAAGCTTGTCAAAGATTTGCTTCAGAGAACTTCTGCTAAATGCAAACGATCTACCCATTATGATAGAAAAGGAATTCTATACGGAGTGTTGTGTGATAGGCCATCATGTATACCAGAGTGAATAAGAAGCGAAAGTGGACAGCGAGCTAACAGTCTGCCATGAACACGACCTGGTGCACTCGTCGAAGATAGTACGCAATGGCGTTGAAATACAGCGGTGTAACTGTGGGGCACGTACCAAAGTTCTTGTCAAAAATTATGTACTTTTACATAAAGAATGGTGGTAAGCTTTTAGTGAGAATAACTGGGAAGAGGAAATTTTCAAAAGACCTTCCTCAAGGAGGAATGGAGCTCCCAGCCTTGTACATATTCAAGTCGACGAATTCAGAGATGCATTCAAAATAACCAGGCCTTGTTGCGAAAGCTCTTAATGAGTACAAGATGCAAGGGAACGTGCAACGAAGGGAAACAAGAACAAGAAGAAATAGCTTTGTAAAAAAATTATTTTGAAAAAAAAAATTAAGGAAAATTTTCAAAAAATGTTTCTTATTTTGAGCGGATAAGTTTATTTGCCTCTAATTATTAACGCAGGTTGACCGTGCTCAAAAGTTTGTAATTTATCGCTTCTAATTATTTTCCGCGGGGCGGTTTAAAATAATTATTTTCACTGGCGCGTTAAATTAGAATAATTACGGTACATAACTCACTTGATCTTCGGCATACCGGCATATTTTCCATTTTCTAATGGCCGCCTATGGTTTGTTCAAATGGAGCAATATTCTATATACATAATAATGCTCTAAGTTCTACCATTTTGTATTCAAGTTATACCATTTTATGTTCAAGTTCTACCATTTTATGTCCAAGTTCTACCATACCAGTTCATGTTGTTGTTTTTCATGTTCAAATTCAACAAGTTATTTATTCCAATTATGTGTTCTTTCAAATTCAAGAAAGCGCGTTCAAATTCAGGCGTTAAGTTTGCAAGTTCAAGGGCCCTCTTAACTATTCAAGTTCAAGGTTTTGGCGATTCCATTCAGGCATTTTCGGTTGATAATATCTGGTCTGTAAATTAAGTGTTTTGATATTCCGCGTGAAAGGCATCCATAATGGCAGATGAAAAGCGAAGACTTTTGAACCTAACTTATTTTGTTTGCTCTTGATATTTTCATGAGTGTAAGATGAGTTATTATGACTTAGATGCATATTTTGAACAGCTGTCAAGTATTGTAGAGGATGTTGAATGAAGTTCTCAGAGTATTGGCGAGCTGTTAAATTTGGAGCAAAGTGTTGACACTGTAACTCAGAGTCTCAATTTGCTTATATTCTCTTCTGCTGATACCACGCCAATAGACACTTCGCAAGAAATATTGAATAATTTTCGGACTTTTCGACAGATGGTTCAAAGGGACATTTCGGGAAAAGATGACAACGTAGCAATATTTAGAAACAAAGCAATTGACAGTACATGTAATAAACCTGGGCGCCCAAAGTTAGTAATCCCAGAAGATACTCTTCTTCAATTTCGAGAGCTCTTTTTTACTTGGTCAAAAATTGCTTCCTTACTTATGGTATCTCGCTGGACGTTGCAACGAAGAGTAAATGAGTATGGTATTAAAGAAATTACAGGTTTTTCAAATTTAAACGACAACGAATTGGATCGAGTTGGATAAGCATATAAAAAACTGCCAAAACAGTCACGGAAAGTTCGTGGGACGTTCAATTGTCACAGGATATTTGAGATCTTTAGGAATCAGAGTGCAGCAAAATCGTATTAGAAAAAGTCTGGTTCGAGTTGATCCCAAATTATCAAAAATAAGATGGGCATGTCTGGTCAAGAGACGGAAGTATCAAGTTCCCGGTCCAAACAGTTTGTGGCATGCTGACGGCCACCATAGCTTAAATGCATGGGGGTTCGTTATACATGGAGCAATTGACGGATTCTCATGTTTAATTGTGTATCTACACTGTTCAACAAATTATAAAGAAACGGTATTGACCTTGTTCTCAGACGCAATACAAATGTTTGGCACACAGTCTAGAATTGGAACTGACAAAGGTGGAGAAAATGCACTATTATGGAGTCGAATGGAGTCACTTAGAGGGTCGGACAGAGGAAGTTATTTGACAGGATCGTCGACTCATAATCAAAGAATTGAGCGTCTTTGGAGAGACGTCTGGATGCACGTTGCTCATTTATTTTACTACACATTTCAAGCCATGGAAGTCGAAGGTACCTTAAAGTATTCAATTTCGCGCGTAAAATATTTCGCGATTTTTTTCGATACGTATTTAAAGAAAGAAACTTTTTTTAATATTAGGTATACTCAAAATGGAGGATCCGATTCATGTGTTCTTACTACATTACATATTTGAGTCAAGAATCAACAAAGTATTGAAAAGTTTTTCGAATGGATGGAACAAACATCATATACGCACGGAGAGAAATTGGTCGCCTGAAAAACTATGGTCGAATGGTATGATCGATTTAAGGAATTCCTGTGTGATGCAAGTTGAAGAACTTCAATGTGAAGCAATTGATTAACAACTGATATAGTATGGATTCGACCCTCAGGCTCCTAATCCCTCAGACGATGGCTATGAGCAAGTCGAAGTTGAAGATGTAGAACGCCCATTATCTGTCGAACAACTGGGTGCCTTAGGCGACTTGGACATAAGAAAAGAATCAGTCAATTTTGGTATCGATATATTTACGGAAGCACTAACACTCGTTTCTTATAATACATAGGATAAAGATCAATAGTATGAACATGTTACTGTAATGGATTTAATTTTCGTGAGAATTCTATTTTTTGTGAACCTGGCAAAAATTAATCCCATTAACCACAATCAAGTGTTTACAAAACACAATTTAAAAGTCTGTTCAACATAATGTGGAGTTCACAACATAATAAAAATATGTGTTCTAATTTTCGCGTGTATTTAATTTCGCGAATTTTCCCAATTTCGCGAAAATTACTACGCTTAAGGTATATAAAAAATATTACTTTAAAAGAATTCGAGGGAAAGGTGTGGCCTTCTCAAAGAATATGTTTTCTTTTAAGGTAATATGATGATAACAAACATAATGCACATTTTGTTCTTTACATTGCAAATATTTTTGCCTAAACACATGTAAATGCTTTAGAATTAGCAATAAGTAATGCTTTCATGCTATCTTTGAAACTTTCGTAGTCTTGAAATCCAACAGGAATTTTACGTAGATGAGAAAACACCATCTTGATTTACGTATTTTACTGAAATTTCTTTCATGGGAAGCACTTTAGCTCCTGTACAATAAAGCAATAACAATTCCAGCTGTACTTTGGTGCATTCACCAACAAAGCGAGCGAGATATTTATGTATCTCAGAATATGTAGATTTTGATTTGTCATAACGAAATATACCAAGCAATACGTCTGCATTCAAGTAGTCATGCCGGTAAACAAATACCGGTTCTAATATGTCACCATTATTTGCCAATACATCCAAAAAATCAAGCATGCTCATACCAGACCGTATTTGCTGCAATGCAACCAAACGCTTTCCAATTGTTTCATGATATATTAAACCTTGGAGCACACTTTCTCTTGTTTTCAGCTAAGTAAAATGGTACAAATAAAATTTTGAAAGGGAGTAATTCAGAGAATTGTTTTAGGTTTCCGAGACTACTTATACACAAAAAACACAACATTGAAGATGAATATAAAGTTTCACAAAAAGCCCTAAATGTTGCAAATGTTCCTCGAAAATACACATATGTTACAGTATTTTTTTTTTAGAAAAAGGTATTATATATACCGTTAATAGCTGGGACATTCCAGTTGAAGCATATAATAATTGGAAATCGAGGAAGACTTGGCAGGAGGTTATAAGGACAGACTTGATACAGAGGAAGTTGAGTTTAGATCTAACACAGTCTAGATCAGATTGGAAGAGGGTCATTAATATACCCCGTCCAACCCATGCTAGCATGGAAAACGGACGTTAAGCCGAGAATGATGATGATTCTTCATTGAAGAGCAAATTCAATTCATCAGTCGAAGATGCTTTATTTATCTAAAAGAATGTATCATGGAATTCTTCATCTATCTTAAAGAGTACATATTTTGCGGAAGTGATTCTTTCGATCTTGTCCCTTTATCGCAACACTTTTAAAATTAGAGATTCGCGAAAGTTCATCTACATGGAATTTTATGAAATGCTCATTCGTGAAAATTTATACACCAAACCTTTTTCCATTTCCATTTTTTTAAACAAAGAGACAACTAAGCTTCTGTGGGGAAACAGAATAATAATCAATCATACGCAAGACATGATCTAACAACTTTATTTTCACGTTACAACAGAGAAATTGCATTTCAAAGTCTTAAACTTTTCAATAAAATACAGAATTCATACAGAATTAGGACCAAAACAATGAACAAAAATTATTGAATTTAATGAACAAAAAAAATCAATATTAAATTTTCCTTTGTTACATAATCCAACAAAACAGGGTTACAAACATCGTCCAGTGAGATGTCACTGGTGAGGGCAGAAACATCACCAGTACGCAAGTATGTATAAACAACAGGCGCCAAGCATGCCATTCCTGATCCAGTTTGAATAAATGCATGTGCAATAATTTTTCCTACAAGAACCATCATTTCAGCAATTTCTATTCCAGCATTTGATACTGGAAGTTTTCTTCTTTCCTTTCCTTCAAAAAGTTGTGACATCTCTCCAGAACCAACACACATTTGTGTAAACATGTCATTAAAAAATTGACGTAACACTCCACCTGTGTCTACAGCTGCCTGTTTCTTATAGGTTACTATTAATTTCGTAACCGGTTCAAATTCTGGTGACTTGTAGTAACATAGCACTTCCTCTAGGGCAAATTCAGGGTCAATCCTTATTCTCTCTTTCTCTGCTGAGGAGTTTTTCACCAAGAAAACTAACAATGTTTCTGAGGGATTCAAATTTTGGCGACGTATTTTCCTGTTTTGGGGTTTCTTGTTTGTCCAAAATATCGTTGACAAAATTTTGTAGCTGCTCAACATTATTGTTTTTTTCCATGTCATATGAACATCCTGGCACCTCTCCATCATTCTGGCTAGTATAAAAAATATACTGCCTCGACTGTTGTGATTCAACTTTTTTTTTTACTAGTGGTTTTACTACTGGTTGACATTCAGTTTGTATGCAAGCGTTGCAAAGGTGAGATTATAGAGAATGAAGTATTTCCAGCTTTAATGATGTACAACAGTGGCTCGTTAGAGATAGTTGAGAACTTCTGTTACTTAGGTGATATGTTGGGCAGTGAAGGGGTGTTGGAAGAAGTGTTACTTTCAGGATAAGTTCTGCTTGGAAAAAGTTCAGAGAGTTACTTCCTTTGTTGACTAGCAGAGTCCTGTCAATTGAGGTAAAAGGTAGGTTGTATGAGGCCTGTGTAAGAAGTGTTATGTTGTACGGTAGTGAGACATGGGCAGTGAAGCAGGAAGATCTTGACCGTTTAGAAAGGAATGATATGAGAATGGTTAGGTGGATGTGTAACGCCAGTCTGAGAGACAGAAAGAGTTCAGATGAGCTAAGAAGCAGGCTAAGTCTCCGTAGAATTAAAGATGTTATCCAGATAAGAAGATTGAATTGGCTGGGGCACTTGGAAAGAATGGAGGAGGATAATTGGGTAAGAAAGTGTAGAGACTTGATAGTTCCTGGGGCAAGCCCAGAGGCAGACTGAGAAAGACTTGGCAGGAGGCTATAAGGACAGACTTGATACAGAGGAAGTTGAGTTTAGATCTAACACAGTCTAGATCAGATTGGAAGAGGGTCATTAATATACCCCGTCCAACCCATGCTAGCATGGAAAACGGACGTTAAGCCGAGAATGATGATGATGATGATGATGGTTCAAAATTTTCTTCAATACTATCATCATCTGGTAGACTTGTGGTAGAGTGTTCGCTTCCAGTGCGGGAGGTCTTGGGTTCAAACCCCGGCCGAGTCATGCCAGAGACTATAAAAGTGTGAATCTATCCTTTCTGCTTAGCGTTCAGCATGAGAATAGGATTGATATCTTAGGCGGTTGTCTAGTTGAGCGATTCCTGTGCTTGCACGACTTTCGTAGCTCAAATGGGAGCTTTAAATGCGCTAGGACCCCCTTCGGATGACCCTCGTTGATAGCAGTACCAATAGGAACTGAAGAGGCTATCCTGGGTAAATAATTTCAATAATAATGATTATGAGATAACAAGACAGCAAGCTGTGATGATGGAACTGGTCTAACGACCCTTGAAGTTAAAATTGTAGAGGTTACACCCTCTAAAGATCAAAACGCAGTGCAAGATCTCCCTTTTTGCAAGGATAATCTGTAGATTCAAGGTAATTGAACCAAACAACCCTCTCTACACAATACAATACGTACTAACGGTCGGTACACAAAAACTGACAACATGAAAACAGAAGACAGACATAACGACAACAATACAACAAAGAATTTACTATAAAAATAAATAAATAAATAAATATAAAACTATAAATATGAGTAGACAACCACCCGAGCGCCAGGACTTGTGAACCTGGCAGTAGCTTTCCACATGTGTTACGGGATCCCAACACTCAGCCTTACACGGTAGTTGTCGCTTTGGACCAGCCATTTGCTTCGGACCAGCCGTAGGTCAGGACCAGCCTGAAGACAGTGGAGTAATCTACGTGGATGTAAAGTCACGGAAACAAGAAAGATAGAATGAAAACCCCTTATATAGCTTCTTCCTAACATCAGGTATAGCAGGATCGTTAACCCTGTAGACTAAGTGAGCCAACTTAGCCTCCCTACAGAACTGGGGTTATAAGTGGGGTCGTTACACCCAAAGACAAGGCAATTGCCAAGCCCCCTTGCTAAGCTTGTTATAGTTGCTTTCTAGGAAAGCGGCGAGTGAGCGAACTCGTGAATAACGGTAAACTGTATCTAAAACACACAGCAGGGGTAATTTCAAACCGCTAGGAAAAAGAGATCCCTCCCCCTTTTGATATAATGTACTCCCGTTTTAGTGCGAATTCACACTATTTAAATTTTGACAAAAAATAACACATACACTGTGGAGTTATCTAGATCAGATGGCTTGACACTAATCACTGCCCTATCATCACATTTTAACCATGTATTAACACCCTGATCTCTTATGTAAGCCCAATAGTGACCAGCCGCCAGTGTGCCTGAATGATTAATAGTGGCGGTTAATTTATACTGGTTTGTGAATGATATATCCTCCGCAGGATGGGAATAAACTTTTAGGGTGTCGTGACCTTGGGCGAGGCAAGAAACAAATTTATTATTTTTCACAGATCTTCCTTGGATACAGTTAAACCTTTTCAGTTGGATGATCAGTATATCTCCACACTGGGTGAAGACAGTTTCCCGGGTACTGTCTTGAAGGGAAGAGCACTGTGGGCACATCCATCTGTCATTTCCAGACATATATTCTGGTTGCAAAAAAGCTTTAATGGAGCCTATTATGTTGTTTGAAACAGGGAGTGGCAGAATGGACATACTTTCCTCCCTACTGGAAGACAAGAGGCATGAATTACAAGATATTGTTGTAGTTACTTTGTTGGTAATAATATTGTTAGCGATAACTGATGGCCCTGTCAACTCGTTTAATACATGAGGTAGAATCTCAGGAACATCCTGCTGTGTGTTAATATTGAATGGGTTGTTCCTAGCATTGGACATCTTACGTTGTAACGCTCGGAGAAAGGCGGAAGGGTCTACAACTGAGGTGGATTTAGACAACAGAGACATAGTCAGCAATACGGACTTGGCCAGGGGGGAAACAAAAGAGGACTCCGATGCACTTTGTGACCAAAGTGCAGGAGTTACAGATAATGCTTGCAGGATAGAATTAGCATAGCATGTATTCCCTTTATTAATCAGACCAGCATGAGTTGGTTTTGCTGGAGTGCTGTTGGTAGGCGGTTCTGGGTCCGGGTGTGAGTGACTTTTATCCACAGTTGGCCTTCGTTGTTGATGCTGTTGTTGTTGCTGCGGGCTTGTAACCTTTGGCAATAGAGGGGTAGGCACAGATGTTGAGCCTGGCGCAAGATTGCAGCTGCCTTGGTTCCACGTAATTGAGTTCCTGGCTAGCCAAATGCAGAAGGATGCTTTCATACAAATGTCGCCTAATTTCCGGACGGCTTGGAAAGCTTCTTTGTTTGGGAAACCCAATCTTTTGAAACAAATTGCAACTGACCGAGAGCAATATCCACGTGCACCCACTTCGATCGCGAACAGATTTACTTGCCATCCATTATGCTCGATGATATTTATCAAAGGGATGTATTTAGAGAGCTTTTTGGAGTGCCAGGTTTCCATGTTTTCCTCACAAGGGCAAGTAAGTTCAATTAAAATAACACGTTTGCTGTTGTTGGAATACAGGACAAGATCTGGTCTAAGCGATGTTATGGCAATATGACCAGGAAAAATAAGTTCACCATTTAAATCTGAAAGAAATAACCAGTCAGTGGCAAGATGCAAAAGGCCTACCGTTTTGATTTTTTGCTAGATGAGTGACTACCTGCTTTAACAAATTTTATATTATTTAGGTGCTTTACAGGAGAGGAAATAGATTTGGAAAACGTGGTGATCAACTGTGAAAGTTCGCGCAAGACAGAGTCGTGACGAAACGTAAATCTACCCTGTGTTAAAGCCGTTTTGCAGGCCCCTAAAATGTGAGCTGTAGTGCAGACTTGTTTTCCACACAAGAAACAGAAGGATTCGGTACATATACGCCAACGCCTTAAATTACTCGAGAAGGAAGAACATCGTAGGTGGAGCTTAAACAGAACGACAGCAGATTTGGTGGCATGGCAAGCAAAGACTTCCAGGAGAGGTCGTTCTTAATATAGTTGTCCCATCTGGTCCAACTTCCTTGCACCTGTAGTTGCAAAGCTCTGCTCATATCCTTTTCACCATCAATTTCTTTTGCAGTCACTGATACTAATTTCCTGTAAGAATGAGACTGTCTAAAGGCCGGTTTCCATACAGCTGCCTTTTTGCGCCCAGTCGTAAAATGCGCCGCGACTTTTATCACATATACCGAACCATTTCCATTTAGCGATTTTTGCTCACGTGTTTTTTGCAAAACATGGCTGATGTAAACAGACGATATTTGTTGCTGCAAAATTTGAGAGTAGTC